>CM057458.1:194962500-196212500 GCA_016271365.2 Neoceratodus forsteri
TATGACTTTTACATTTTTTTTCTACGTCGTACGGTTCCTGAGATATAAGCAATTTAGTATTCCAACTCCTCATTTTCTGCTCTGAGCCCAATTATTATGCATACTTTCTTTGTACTCACAGGCCCAGATATTCCAACTGCACCAGGCTGTGGTGCAAGCTTGGGCGCAGCACAACTTGGCTGCGCAGGGGTGTGGACTGGGCGATATTCAATGGAGCTGCGCCATAGCACAGCATCATTGAATATCGCACCCTAGCCACCCGCAGTGTGCATGGCACAGTGGCACTGCACCAGCGCAAGTGGCCAGAGTGGAGCATGGGGATGCGCTAGCACAAGTTCCATTGCGCTATGCACAGCAACCGCGATATTCAAAACTTGACATACAAATGGGCCATAATGTATGTAAGGCGCAAATGGGGCCATTTGCATGTCATTATGGCCCCATTTGCTTGTAGGTGTGCCGATCCCTGACGACTTGTGCCTGGCGCCCTGCCAGGCAGCAGCTGTCGGGGACCGATGCCCCCTGCAGCTGGCAATGTGCTCCACAGCCTGATCGCAAGCTGCAGTACAAAAATGGAAAAGCATAAATCCCTGGTGGTCCAGTGGACCGCTGTCTGCCCGATCGCAGGCATTTGTATAAAAAAAAGATTAATGTCCAATATCCCTGGTGGTCCAGTGGACCGCTGTCTGTCCGATCGCGTGCATTTGTATAAATAAATAAGAAATATGTCCAATATCCCTGGTGGTCCAGTGGACCGCTGTCTGCCCGATTACGGGCATTTGTAATTAAAAAATAAATAATACCAATATCCCTGGTGGTCTAGCAGTACCCCCCTCCCCACCCACCCACCCACTGGGCCCCACCGGCCCGGTCCCCCCGGTCAGCCGTCGGGTGGCAGCACCCCACCGCCTGCCACCCCACTGCTCGCTGACTGGCACCATCGCTAGGGCTGTACACCCACTGGTCCACAGCGTAAGCCAATGGGCATGCAGCCTGTACCGTATCGTACAAATGCCCGCGGTCGAGCAGACAGTGGTCCACTGGACCACCAGGGATATTGGACATTAATCTTTTATTTATACAAATGCCCGCGATCAGACGTAAGAAACACCGCCAGGTGCGCGAGCTTCGGTGGCCACCCACGGAAGTGGCAGCTGCCGTGTTGCACCCTGCAATCGCGGCAGCTCACCTGTGGGTGGCCATCAGTTGTTCCTTTTTTTTTTGGATCAACATTGTGCTGGCACAGGTAGGGGTTGCGCATGCATGGCTCTGCACATCCCAGGCTGAATATCGGGCTGTGTAGGGTAAGCATGGGCACGCTTCCACCTGCGGTTGCATACATTACTGATCGCCCGGAGCGCCGGGTTTATTGTGCGCACTGCTCCTTTTGAATATCGCGCCAGGGCACATCAGTAGGTTGCACATAGCGAACACAGTTGCGCTCGCAACCCTTTTGAATATCTGGGCCCCTGTGTTTCTCTATGCAGCTGTTGGGGAAAACCAGGGTGTGCACTTACATTACTGTTACCCATACCATTTCCACTCGTGTTTCCGAACCTGTTTGTGTTACCATTCCCATGTACACCACTGTGTGTGTTACCCTTTGCGTTTTTATTTGCTCTTGCATTTGCGATACTGTTACCATTTGCATTTCCACTTCTGTTTGTCTTTGCGTGTTTATTTGCATCACCGTGCACATTTTCATTTGTGTTTGCAGCCACTCTTCCATTTGCACTTCCATCTGTCTTTCGTTTGGCGTCATTGTTGCTGTTACCGTTACAATTTGCATTTCCAATTGCGTTACCATCACCGTATGCATTAAGCTTTGCGTTTCTGTACACGCTTTCATTCACATTTCCATTTCTGTTTCCTTTGGCATTACTTTTGCTGTTACCATTACCATTGCATTTACATCTGCGGTACCGTGACTGTGTGCGTTACGGTTTGGGTTTCCATACACGCTTGCATTTCTATTGCCGTTTCTGTTTCCTTTGGTGTTGTTGTTGTTACCGTTACCATTTGCGTTTACAATTGCGGTACCATGACCGTGCACGTTATGATTTGCATTTCCATACGTGCTTGCGTTTGCATTTCTGTTTCTCTTTGCTTTGGCATTACTTTTGCTGTTACCATTATCATTTGCATTTACAATTGCAGTACTAAGACTGTGCGTGTTACGCTTTGCATTTCCATATGCACTTGCATTTGCGTTTCTGTTTGTTTTCTTTTGCATTATTGTTGCTGTTACAGTTACCGTTTGCATTTGCAATAGCAGTACCATGACCGCATTACCAGTTGCGCCCACACAGGCTTGCATCTCCGCTATGCCACTTTTTGCTTTGGTGTCAATTTCCTCTTGTGTTTCTATTAACGTTTGCTTTACCATTTATGTTTGCATCACCATGTGCGTAACCATTAGCGCTTGCATTTGCATAGCAGTTACTGTTACTATGTCGCACAAAATCACATGGTGGGGGCACGGGGGTGGGCCCCGTGCTCCCACCACCACCACATTCCATTCACTATTTATAGTCTTCATTCTCAAAAAGAAGGGAAATTCATGGCAAAAAAATCTGTTTAATACATCAGTTAGGGTTATTCAACAGCAACAAAAGTGAGGAAGTTCAGTGTTAGGGTTGAAGGCCCCCCTTGTACCACCCCAGCCGGTCCCCCAAAAGGCATCAGGGTGTGCGTTGGGATCGTCGGTCCTAACTCTCACCCCATTCTCCTATGCCTCAGCTTGTTTACACATGTGGTGGGGTGAGAGTTCGGGCAGACGACCCCAACGTGCACCCTGATGCCAGTTGGGGGGGGCAGGCTGGGGTGGTGCAAGGGGGGCTTTCAACCCTAACACCAAATTTTCTCACTTTTGTCGCTGTGGAACAACCCTAACTGATGCATTAAACTGATTTTTTGCCATGAATATCTATATATCTATATATACATATATAAATATAGATATAGATATATATATATATATATATATATATATATATATATATATATATATATAGAGAGAGAGAGATATCTAGAGATATATATATATATATAGATAGAGGTGTATATATATATATATATATATATATATATACACACACACACACACACATATATACATACACACACACACACACACACACACACACACTATAAATATATTTATATTTATTAAGTACACAGTGCCACGGCACGCAGTTGCAAAAACATATTTCATATACATAAAAATATATATTCTGCATATATTCCACACATACTATATATTGCTCTCTACATACCTCTCAGACACTAATTTTTTCACTCCATTCAAATCTGGATTCTGGAAGAATCATTCCACTACTACCTCCCTGAATAGGCTCACCGATTCCATCCCCTTAGGGATGGACTGGGGCCAAATCATCTCTGCAGTCTTTGTCAACCTAGCGAAGGCATTCAACACCATTTCCCACACCCTTCTACTTACCTCCCTCTCCTCAGCTGGCCTAACTGACTCTGCCACTAATTGGTTCAAAGTCTACCTAGTAGGACGGACCCAGTCGGTCAGAATAGCAGACACTGTGTCCCCCCACTCCCTATCAACATTGGCATACCTCAGGGGTCTGTTTTGGGCCCCATCATATTCTCCATATTTCTAAATGACCTCCCCATAGCCTGCTCATCCACCTCAATTCATATGTACACTGACGACATGGTCCTCTTCACTTCAGGCCAGTCAGTCCCCTGTTGATGTTGAAACCAGACTACAGCAAGTACAGCTCTGGTTTCGTTTCCATTGACTGTCCCTCAATTCTCTGAAAACAGTCTCAATGACCTTTGGCACTAGGCAGAGACTTGCCAGACTCCCAACCCCACTTTCCTTCCATACTCTTGACGGGACACTTCTTGAGGACACATCATCCTTTAGGTACTTGGGGGTTTGGCTTGACCAGCACCTCAACTTCTCTGGGCATGTGGATGCCATCCTGAAGAAACTGCACCCCAAGCTTGGTGCCTTATACAGGAACCGGTGCTGCCTTCCATTGCCAGCTAGGCATGAACTTGTCCAGAAGATGATCCTACCTATTTTCAATTACTGCAACATAGTCTATAGTGCCACTCCCAAGTCTTCCTTAACAAGATTGGATACCCTTTTTAACTCCTTCTGCCATTTCGCTCTTGACTCCTCCCCTGTCACTCATCACCGTAACCTCTACCACTCCTTGGCCCTCCCATACATAGAAACATAGAACTTGTCAGGAGAAAAGGACCACCAGACCCACCCAGTTACCCAATATGCCTAGCAAACTGCTAGGACTTTCCTTCTGCCTGCCCTCCTCCCTGGAACTACCAGTCCCTTGTGTCTGTTCCACACTCTCTTGAAACCCCCCACAGTTCCTGCCTCCACCACATCTCCTGGGAGCCTGTTCCAGCTGTCCACCACCCTCTTTGTAAAGTAGAATTTTCTGATGTTCCCCCTGAATCCCCCCCTACTACCTACAGATTGTGTCACCTTGTTTTTGATTTTTCCATTAGCAGAAAGATATCCCCTGCTGGTACCTTGTTGAAACCCTTGATATACCTGAAGGTCTTGATCATGTCCCACCTTTCCCTCCTCTGTTCGAGTGAGTACATGTTGAGGTCCTTCAGCCATTCATCATATGATAGATGCCTGAGTCTCCCTACCATTTTTGTCGCCCGTCTCTGGAAGCGCTCCACCCCCTCCACACCCTTCCTAAGGTAAGGCCTCCAGAACTGGACTCCATACTCAAGGTGTGGCCTGACAAGCTGCCTGTACAAGGGCATTATGACCTCCCTCCTCCGGCTAGTTATTCCCCTGACAATACAACCCAGAATCCTACTGGCCCTTGCCACTGTCTCTTCACATTGCTTTGCCACTTACCGGTCCCGTGAAATGTATATGCCAAGGTCTCTTTCCCCTCTCTAGAAAATCCTCTCCACCTCCATTGTGCTAAATTCATCTTTAAATTTTGGTTCGGAATGCTCCCCTCATATCTTAACTCCTCTCTTTCCAACCTCCCCCCACTAGACCACTCCCTCAGATCCTATGACTCCTGTTTATTGGTAGTTCCTCGACTGTCTACTACTGTAGGCAGTTGGCCTTCTCACATCAATTCCCTAAACTATGGAATACCCTGCCTCCCCAGATCTGTCACTCATCCTTCTCCCACTCCATCTCTTCTGCCTTACATAATTTCCTCTGTGAACTGTACCTGTGGCTAACCTCACTCCATGGTCTCTCACTCATAGAAACATAGAAATTGTCAGCAGATAAGGACTGCTAGGCCCATCCAGTCTGGCCGTAGGCCCCATACATTGTATGTGGCCACTGACCCTATGTGATCAATGGCTTGTCATCAGTCCCACCCTTCTCAGGCTTCCCTTGTGCCGGTCCCAAGCATGCTTAAACCCCTCCACTGTGCTTTCCCCCACTACCTCCTGTGGCAGACTATTCCATGCGTCGATTACCCTTTCTATGTAGAAACACTTCCTCACACTATCTCTTAATCTACCCCCTTCTAATTTCATATTGTACCCCCTTGTTCTACTACTTTTTCTACATTGGAAAAGCTCCCCTACCTGCACCTTGTTTATGCCCTTGAGGTACTTGAAAGTTTCAATCATTCCCCCCTGCTGTCTCCTCTCCTCCAGAGAGTACATATTGAGGTCCCTTAGTCTCTCCTCATATATTTTGTGATATAAGCCCTGCACCATATTTGTTGCCCTTCTCTGGATAGTCTCCACCTTATCTATGTCCTTGCACAGATGTGGTCTTCAGAACTGCACACAGTACTCCAGGTGAGGCCTTACCAATGTTTTATACAATGGCATCACCACCTACCACCTTCTGCTAGTGATACCCCTGCCTATGCACCCCAGCATGCCACTGGCCCTCCCTGCCACCTTTGTATACTGCTTTGATACCTTAAGGTCATCAGAGATGATAACCCCAGGTCCCTTTCCTCTTTGGTGACAATCAGCTCCTCCCCCCCAATCTGTAGCTCTCCCCAGGGTTCCCTCTACCCAGGTGCATTATTTTGCACTTCTTTACCTTGAACCTCAGTTGCCATATCTCCAACCATCTTTCAAGCTTCTCCAGGTCCCTCTTCATTTTCTGCATCCCTTCTGGAGTATCCACCCTGTTGCAGATCCTGGTGTCATCTGCAAACAGGCAGACCTTTCCTTCCAGCCCCTCTGCAATGTCACTAATGAAGACATTGAACAGGACTGGTCCTAGTACTGATCCATGTGGTACCCCACTAGTCACCCCCCTCTCCCCAGATTGTACCCCATTTACCACCACCCTGTGTCTCCTGTCTATTAACCAGTTCTTAACCCAGTTCACCACTTTGTCTCCAATGTCCAGACTACCCATCTTGTTAATCAGCCTTCTATATGGGATGGTATAGAAGGCTTTGCTAAAATCCAGATAGACGATGTCTACTGCCCCTCCCTGGTTAAGTTCCCTAGTCACCCAATCAAAAAAAACTATTAGATTCGTTTGACATGACCTTCCTGCTGTGAATCCATGTTGCCTCAGATCCTGAGCACCACTAGATTCCAAAAGTGCCGCCATTCTTTCTTTCAGCAGTGTCTCCATGATCTTTCCGACCACTAAGGTGAGGCTGACTGTCCTGTAGTTCTCCGCCTCCTCCCTACTGCCGCTTTTGTGCAGTGGGACTACATGTGCCCTCCTCCAGTCCTCTGGAATGACACCTGTGTTGAGTGACTCTGTGAACAGGGCCACCAGAAGCACTGCTAGTTCCCTTCGCAGCTCCTTTAATATCCTCGGGTGGATGCCATCTGGCCCCATGGCCTTATCCACCTTCAGCTTTGTGAGTTCTTCCAGAACTCTCTCCACTGTGAATGGACTGGTGTTCACCTCTCCCCCCCCCCCACATTGCTTCTGCAACCCAACTGTGGTCCTTGATCCGCCTCCTCCTTAGTGAATACTGAGCAGAAGTATTAGTTCAGTATTCCTGCATTGTACATATTCCCCTCCTTACACTCTCCCTTCTCCTTTTTGAGTCTCTCAGTCCCCCACCCGTGATTTTTCTTCTTTCACTGATGTACCTATAAAATGCCTTATCCCATTTGTTTACAGACTGTGCTAAGCTCTCTTCTGTCTGCACCTTCGTCCTCCTAACAGCCTTCCCTGCTTCCCTTAGACATTCAAGGTACACCTCCCTGTCCTCCTCCCTTTGGCTCCCCTTATATTTTCTGAAACTCAGCCTTTTAGCCCTGACTTTGTCCCTCACCTCTTTGGAGAACCATAGTGGTTTCCTTCTTCTTTTCCCTTTGGCCACTGTCTAATGCATTGGTTTGTTATATCCACTATGGCTCGTTTCAGTTTCTCCCATTGTTTTTCCACCCCTCTACTATCTCTCCCTTCCCCAGGACTGCTTGCATACATCTACCCATTTCAGTGAAATTGGCCCTCCTGAAATCGAATACTCTTGTCCTTGTATGGCTTGATTGAGTCCATGTTTCCATGCTGAATCACACCATATGGCAGTCATTGGACCCCAGCTGCCCTTCCACCTGTATTTCTTTGACTCTGTACCCATTGGTCCATACCAGGTCCAGAACTGTCCCTGGTTGGCTCATGCACCAGCTGCCTGAAGCCAACCCCCTGCAGGGATTCTAGGATGGCTGTGCTTCTGGCTAAAACAGCCATCTGGGTGGCCCAATCCAAGTCCAGCATATTGAAATCCCCCAGTAGCAGGATTTTGCCCTTAGCTGCCATGTTGTGTATGTTCTCCACTAGTTCCCTGTCTACTTCCTCCCCCTGTGCTGGAGGTCTGTAGATCACCCCACTGTGTACTGCTGTTCCATTCTCTGGCTCCAGGGTGACCCACATTACCTTGGCCTCCCCCTGCCTTCCCTGAACTTCTGTAGCCTTTATACCATCTCTGATGTGCAGGGCCACTCCCCCACCCTTTTTACCCTCCCTGTCCCTCCTGAACAATGTATAGCCTGGTGCATTGACTTCCCAGCCATGATTAGCAGAGTACCATGTCTCTGTTATTGCTGCTATGTCAAGGTCTGCATCTGCCAACAAGGCCTCCAGGTCTGGAACCTTATTTCCTAGGCTAAGGGCATTCGTTAGCATGACCTTCCATGTTTTATAGTCTGCCCTCCCTCTGCCCTTGTTATCCCTCTCCAGCATCTTCCCCCCACCCCATTTACCTTTTCTATGTGCTCCTGCCCCCGTATCACTCATTATACCTTCTTCACCTGCCTGCCCCCCCGCCTGCTTTCACTGTTCCAGTAGTCAACTTATGTTCCTGCATTTTCCCATGGGGGGGCTGTTCTTAAGCCTCCTGGCTGTCACCCCTTGGCCAGTTTAAATGCTCACAGCTGAAGCTTTCAAACTTCTCACACAGGACCAAGGTCCCCTTCTCAGATGGATGCAGGCCATCCTCCTTATATAAGCCTGCATCTTTCCAAGTCAGGCCCCAGTCCCCTATGAAGCCAAAACCATCCCTTCCACACCAATCCTTCAACCAGGAGTTGAAGGTACAGATGTGGAGTGCCCTAGCTTCCCCTGTGCCCTGGACAGGTAGCACCTCAGAGAATGAGAAGGAGCATGCTATCTGTTTCAGGTTTCCCCCCAGCTTCCTGAAATCATCCTGGACTCTGGCTAACTCCACACTTCTCCTGGCCAGGTCATTGGTCCCCAGGTAGACAATGACATCCAGCTGCTCCATCCTAGCTATTGCCATAGCGATTCTATGGATCTGCTTCCCATCCCTCCATGCAGTGCTTCCTGGGAGGCACTTGACCTCCCTCTCTCCCCTGCTAGGTGACCCTAACTCCACTCCCCGGACAATAGAGTCTCCCACTAGGAGAAGCATCCCCCTCCTCCGGGGTTCCCTGCTTCCCTTCCTTAGGGCTCCATCCTGGAGGACCCTCCCATCCTCCCTGGACACAGCCACAGGTTCCTGAGTGGGGCTTTCCCATTCCTCCAAAACAGTGTAGGAGTTAGTAAGTGAGACCGGTTGGAGGATGTGCTTTCGACCCCCTTCCCTCACCCTCCATGAGCCCAATGTAGTCCAATCACTCCTCCTCTTCCCTGGCATCCTTTGAGGTAAAGGTTGTGGACCCAGTGGTCTCTGGGTGGGGGTGGATGCCACCTTCAGCTTAGTCAACTCTGCTCGGAGACAGGCAACCTTCTGTTTCAGCCCAGAGAAGTGCCTGCAGATAGAGCAGCATCGCAGACTCCAGAATGTCTCTCTGAAGACCGCCGCTCCAAAACACTACACTGCACCACTCCCTTCATGTCCGATTGCCTCCTCAATCAACTGCCTACATAAGATGGCTATTTGATATCCCCCAAATATAACTTATTTCTGTTGTGTTCTGTTATGTTTCCTCACTTTGCTACTTCCTGTATGGATGCAGGATGCTGCAAGGCCTTTTGAGACCCACCCAATAAATGTAGGGTGAGCCCTGGGGTGGGTGGGAGGGTGGGACTACACCACAGACTGTGTCCAAAAAACAACCAGCCAAGGAGTCCTCATCCCATCTCTTACTGATCCCATCCCTCTGCTTGTTGGTTAATTGCACATTTGGTCCCCTTCAGCCAAGCTGGCTAAAGAAGGTTGCACTTTCAGCTCCATCAAGGTTGCTGACAACTAGTTCCTCTATTGCACTTGTACATTACCACCTGTAACTCATGGACTGCATTGTATTGCTTCATCACTGTATAAATTATACTAATATTTTGATTATATGTCTTGAATGTATGTATATGTATGTGTATGTGTATGTGTATGTGTATGTGTATATGTATATGTATATGTGTATATGTATGTACCATTCTCCTGTTCCCCCTCAGTGTGCCTTTCCTGGTGAAACAGTCCAGTAAATAAATATATATTCATATTCTAGTCATATGTATAAACCATAAAACATATTTATTTGCTATGTAAAACATATTTTAAATGTATTATCAGTATATATAGATATATATGTGTGTGTGTGTGTGTGTGTGTGTGTGTATGATAAATAACACATGTACATCACTTCTTTGTAATATTGTCATACTGTTTGTAAAACATACCATTGTAATCTCCTGGGTCACACCTGAATTTTTTTTTTTTTTTAGTTGTTTAACCAGGAGTAGCACACAATAGTCATTCCTTGTCTAGTGTGTTTACCCAGTAAACAAAAGTTAATAAATAAATAAACCCATTTTAACATATATGAAATATATCTAAGAAAACACATCTCTAATGTATTGAAAATGTACAGTGTGTTTGCCAACTTACACTTATTGTATAAATTAGAGTAAAATTAAGCTTGCATAAAAGTATAATTTTTCATTAGAGTCCATTAAAACATTAAAAAGCACAACAAAATATTTTCTTTGATAGTATAACAAAACATATACATTTAGTATATCAATGCCAATAAGATATATCATTAACTTCTGCATATATCCAAAATATAACTGAAAAATGCACAGATATCTGAAATATGTGATATACTTAGGCATATTCAGATCTACTGTAGTTTACATATGAACAAAATACAGTGTAGTTCTTTTCCATATGTGTATAATTTTAAACTGTGTTATGAATATATTTTTGTGTTGTCTTGTATATTTAATATCTTACAAAGGAAACCAAAAATGGAAAGGTAGAAGTAACTTAGAATATATATGTTGGATAGATTCAAAATACATGTTTACCTAACATGCAAAATATGAAGACACTTCAATAATGTGTATGCACAAATAAGTATTTTTAATTTTATTCAAGGACATAACACCGAAAGAGCAAAAACTTTAGTTTTAAAACAGAATAGTAAAATACATATTTGAAATATATAGATCAAAGATGTTTCCCAAATATGATACATTTTGGATCATTCTGCAAATATCAAGAATATATCTTGAAATATATCTGAAATGTGTGAATGTATCTGACATGTGTTCTGAAACATATTTTGAGATACAACGATATATCTCAGATATTAAAAAGTATAGATGTTTTCTATATCGGAACTCTCAGCTGAATTGTAAAACTGATCTTCCCTTGGGGATTTTAAAAATGGACTTAAAACTCTACTGCTAGAAAGATGTTGTTGCTCCAGCTGTCACTGAATGATGATCTTTTAACTTCCTATCTTCCTGCCATAATGACCGTAGAGATGTTCTGTAGTTACTCCTGGCACTTTTCCGTTCTCTCCATATCCAACTGTGCCTTAAATCCTTATGGCACTGTATAAGATCTTCGCTTTCAATACTGTATGCACCTTGTATGTTCTATGGTTGTAGATTAGAACCATTGATGTACTTAAATACCATGTAATGTATAGTAATTATGGCCCTTGCCAGTTGTCTGTATATTCTGCCCATAACTAATACCATTACTGTATCTGTCAGCTGTCTGAATATTTTGTCTGTAATTATTTCTGGGATGTCCCTGTAAAACGGACCTGTATAGTCTGCCTGTAACTAATGCCACCACTGTATCTTGCAATTTTGTCTATACACAGTATATTGTTTGTAATTAATTCTGGGTCGCCTCTGAAAAAGGGACCTCAGGTTCCAGTGGGCTCACCTGGTTACCAAAATTCAATAAATCAATAAATGTGCCAAAAGGAACCCAGCACTTTCAGCCCAATTTCACACAGTATGGGTGGTACTGGGGTCCTGTCTTCCTTCACATAGGGAGCCGTTTCCCTGAACTTCTGCAACTGTAAATGAGAAAGACAGTCAACAATTATGTTATGGTAACCTGGAATGTACTTCACCCTGATTGTAATGTTTAGTTGTAAGCACCGGAGCACTAGGATGCACAGCATCCTCATGACTAAGGGCGACTTGGCTGTCTGCAGTTCAGAACCTACACTACTGCCTGCATTGGTGGTGGAACAGTCCAAACAGTGGTAGGGCCAAGGATGTAAGGGGTAGATTCTCCCCTATTAATAAATTAATATGATTGTAAAAACTGATAGGGCCATGGTCATAGTGCCCCCCCATTCCGGCACATATGACTGTTCGATTTCCACACCACAAACCAAAGTTTCTTCTTAGCCCATGCCTCATCCCATGTCCAGATGGCTGCTAAAATAGGGAAACTCTGTAATAACGTGATGTCCTTGCACAGACCCACATCCTGCTACTGCTTCAGCCACTCCACTGCCATCCACTTACCATCCTAAAAGGCTCCCATTCCTACCCCACTGGCTGCATCGGCATACAACTGCATATCAGTGTTACACATCCAGTCTGCCTACCATGTGGACCTGCCACTGAAATTCCACCCCTCTAGGTCTGACATAATACCCCTGCTTATTCTGCCCAAATGGTGCAGCTGCTGGATTCCTGCTGTGGCCGCTGTTAGCCTCCTTGTGAATGGTTGCCATGGTACAATGGCCTTACATGCAAAATTGAGATATCTTATAAGGCTCTGCATCTTCCTCAATGGAGCCCATTGGGCCTCCCTGATTCCTCTTATCAACTGCTGCAGCCTCCCCATCTTCCCTGCTGAGAGTCTGAATTCCATTGCTCTAGAGTCCAGTTCTATTCCTAGAAAGGTGATAGCACTGGATGGTCCCTCCATCTTCTCTTCTGCTAATGGCACCCCAGTAACTTGCACAGACCTTGAAAGGCCTGCAAATTGCATAGGCAATCTTTACTTTCCACCCCACCCCCCCAAATGTTAGGATATGATCCAGGTAATGTAAGACACCCTTGCGTCTAGATGCTTCCCTGGCTGCCCATTCCGAAAAATGACTACATTGTTCAAAGGTTGCACAAGATATTGAATACCTCATGGGCATGGCTTGTTGAAGTAATATCCCTCCTCAAACTTATACTCTAGCAAGTCTCAATCCAGAGAGTGTACCGGTAACAGCTGAAAGGCTGACTGAATATCATATTTAGCCAATAGGGCCCTTTTTCCCACTGTTTTTAGCAACTCTATGACCTTGACCACTAATATGTAACAAACTGCAATTGTTCTTGTCTATATAGTCATTTACTGATACACCCTCTGTATTAGACAGATGGTGGAGTAACCTGAATTTTCCCTGTTCCATTTTGGGAATATGTCCCACCAGTGATATCCTAAGGCTGCCTAAAGGTGGCTTGAAAAATGTGCCCTCTATCCTACTTGCTACTATTTCCTCCTGAATTTTCTCTCTTGCCATCTCTGGAGTCTTCACCAGTGACTAGAAGCATTCCTGCTTCCCCGCTGACCCATGGGCCCTCATAGTGCAACTTAAAACCCCTTTAGACCCCTCCTGCACTGCTTTAGCCTCTTGTCTTTCTAGATATATTTTTAACAATCTGTTTAACATTTCAGTTTTTGTAGTGGGGGCTTGGCCAGGGAAACCCTCCACCTGGCCCCTGAAATCATGTCTCCCCCCCCCCAAGACAATTAAAAGGTTGCTTAAACCCAGGGTTTTTCCTAGTCCTCTGTGCACTGCTTTACAGAATAGAAACCACTACACTTGGAGCATATGTGCCTGAAATGGCATCCCATTCTCGTGCAGGTCCATCCATTGTATGTAAAGCAATGTTTGGGAGTAGATGAGTTCCAGGATTCTCCAGCCTAATATCTTCCGCAGGTTGGGGGTTGCGTCTGCACAACTCTGCACAGCCCGACTGAATATCGGGCTGTGCAGTTTATGCATGGTTCCTCCCCCTCCGGTTGAGCATGCATTCATTTGCATTGTGCTGTTGCTCAGCCTGTTTTCAGTGGCACAACTGCCTCCTGCTGAATATCGCAGAATGGCGCAACGTAGGACTTGAGCATGCGCAACCCAGTTGCGCATGGCACAACCCTTTTGAATATCCGGGCCTATGTTTTTTTGTTTTTTTTGTTCTTTGGTAACCAGATAAAGCCCACTAGGCACAAGTACTTGTTTTCAGGGGTGACCTGGGAGCACTGGAAAGGTTAAGTGACTTGTTTAGAGTCACACAGCATGCAAGTGGAGGTTACAGGAATCAAACCCAAATCTGTTGGATGTACCAACCTCATTCACAGCTCATTACTGTAACCTCTAGGCTATACTGCCAGTCGTCATGTGAAATATTTTTCCAAAGATGATGGGACAGAAATATCTGTGGAAGTGTTGGCTGTGTCTTACTAGTGTAAAGTATTTTGCCAAGGATGACTGACTAAGAAATATCTGTAAAAGTGTTGGTTGTCTTACCAACAGAACTTTTTTGCTTACATTTTTAACACCAAGAGATACACAAAAAAGAAAAATAATACACCAGGAAGGAGGTGATCAGGACAAAAGCAGCTCAAACAGAACAAGAAGTCCAGCACTCACCATCGCAGACTTCTAAAGAGATGCAGCAGTCCAAAAATGTATAAAGTGACCAATATTTATTAAAGTGCCACACAAAGCGCATTGAGACATTCCAAACACAAAATTCTTTATCAAAAGGCATGTAACTCACAGAAACAGTTGCCTTATATACTGCCACATAAAGATGACATCATATCAGGATCACTTGATCAAACATTTCTTAAAGTGCCAGTGTTACAATAAAGAAGAAAAGAACATGCAACTTTAAAGTACAAATAAAAACCCTTAAGGGATCTAATAAATAACAGCAAATATATTGGAAAAATGCAAAAACATTATTACAATAACTAGATAAGCAGCAGGTTAAACACCAAGAGAAGCTGGAACATCCTTTCTATTGTTGCATACATATTATTACCTATAAAACCAAAAAACATAAGTAAGTGATCAGATTAAAAAATTATATTATTCAATTCACCAATACAAGTTTGTACACAGTGCATGATATTCAAAAATCAGGAAATAGGAGAAGGGACAATGGGGGGCATTGAATTTTACTAAACATATATATCCAACCTGTGCAAAGAAGCAGAGAATACACAACTACCAGAAGCCACAATTTTCAAAGGAGAAAAAAAAGCTCAAATACATATAACTGTTACTTTGTTGAAAGACAACACTACATTCAACAAGTCCAGTGGTTCGCTGGTGTGGAACAGTAATATTATAAAATAGCCTATCTCAGAGAACAGACAGAACACCAGGAGGAAGGAGCTACTGGTATAACTAAAACTTCTCTACTGGAACTATATTGCCCTCCTTCCTCCCTTTCACCCCCAAACCAGTTCTACTTTTATAGGCACAGGATTTAACTGACAACAGGAACTTCCTGTTTGTGAGCAGAAAGCGAGTGATCACAGAGCCACCAAAGACTCACCATCCTAGAAGGGCAAGAGTAGCTCTCCATCCCCCCAGCTGCTGCAGGTCTGACTCTGAGCAAGTAAGGAGACTACTCAGAAATATAGGAACTTCTTGTCTCAGAACAGGAAGATCAGGAGTTAAAAGGGCACAGAGGCAGTAAGTAAGTAGGGGAAGAAAAAAAAAGAAAAAAAAAAGAAAATAAACAAACAAAGGAAAGAGTAAGTATTCCAAACAACAGTTAGGGGGCCAGAAAAAATACATGATGGGAGTGATGCAGTGCAGTGGCTGTGGAGCAGCAGTCTTCCGGGAGATATTCTGGAGGATGCAGTGTTGTCCCATCTGCAGGCACCTCTCTGGGTTGAGGGAGGAGGTTGCTCATCTCCAGGCTGAGTTGGCCAGGATTTGTGGGACCTCCTCTCCCACCCAGGGACCACCAGGGTCACTGCTGTTGCCTCAGAGGTTGCCAAGAAAGAGGAGCGGTTGGACCACAGTGGGCTCAGGGAGGGTGATGGTGGTGGAACAGAGGCACATCCCTCCAGTTGTACCTCTCCACAATTTCTATGCTGTTCTGGAAAAGTGTGGTTCCTCTATGGAGGCATCCACAGTGGAGACCAAGGAGGATGCTAGGAGCCTCCACAAAGGAGACCCACAGGAGGGTGTCATGGGACCCCACAGGGGAAGGAAACAACTTCTGGTGGGGGACTCCATTGTTAGAAGGGTAGAACTGGGGGAGGATGGGGAGAGGGAGGTCAGGTGCCTGTCTGGCGCCATGGCTTGGAGGGACAGGGAGTGAATCCTCAGGATCACAGGAGCAGCTGCACAGGGAAGGGAGCTGGATGTCATTGTCCACCTAGGGACAAATGACCTGGCTAAGACAGGGATCAGAGCAGTGCAAGAAGCATTTGCGGAGATGGGGAGGGGCCTTAGACAAATAGCACACACAGTAACCTTCTCGAAGGTGCTGCCTGTCTATGGGACAGATGAGGCTAGGGTGCTCCACACCATGGGTTTCAATCAGTTGTTGAAAAACTGGTGCAGAACTCAGGGATTTGGCTTCATTGGGGACTGGGGGTCCACCTGGACAGATGCAAGCCTATACTGGCGTGATGGTCTGCATCTGTCCAGGAGGAGAACCAGGATCCTAGGTGATAGGTTAAAATACTTCATTGGCAAGCATTTAAACTAGCCGGGAGGGGCACTGGAAAGGAGCAGGGAAATCCTAGCCCCCTCAAAACAATCAGGGTACTAAGTGAGGTAGACACCAACATAGAGATGTCAAAAAGGAGAAGCGCAGGGGTAAATGGAGAAAGTGACAAATGCACTAAGGACTGGGATAGGGCAAAAAGGGGTAAGGCCATCAAGAAATGGAGGGTACTGAGTACCAAATGACCGTAGTCTGGGCAACAAGCTCCCTGAACTGGTGGCCTTGATGGAAGAGGGATGCCTGGATATCATAGCAGTCACAGAAACATGGTACAAAGAGAACCATGACTGGGATGTTAACATACCAAGGTACACAACCTACAGAAGACAGGGAGGGCAGAAGGGGTGATAGCTCTCTATGTAAGGGAAGGGATAAAATCAACTGAACAAAACAGTAAACAGGGAGGAGAGGAGGCACTGTGGGTCACCTTAGAGACTGGAAATGGCACCACAATCCGCACAGGGGTTGTATACAGACCCCCATGTCAGGGGGAGGGAATGGACAAGGATATGATAAGAAGGCATACTTAGGATGGCAGAGAAAGGGGAGATACTGTTGATGGGGGACTTTAATATGCCAGATGTTAACTGGAGCACCTTTCCTGCAGCCACATCCAAAAACAGGGCCATTCCTGATGCCCTTCAGGTGGCACGCCTCAGACAGCTAGTTTTGGAACCTACTCATGAGGGAGCAATCTTAGACCTCGTACTCTCAGACGGGGACAGTGAGAGGATCTCAGATCTAGAAGTGGGTAGCCATTTGGGAACAAGTGGCCACCAAACAGTGTGGTTCATGATAAACTCAGCTACAGAGTCAAGCCATACAAATATGAGGGTTCTGGACTTCAGGAGGGCTGACTTTGGCAAGATGGGAGAGTGCCTTAGAAAAGCACTAGCAAACAGGCTAGAAGGAGGGGTGGAGCAACGATGGGGAAATACCAAAACTGCCATCACAGAGGCAACAAGCCTCTGTGTGAAGCAAATAAACAAATCAAAATGAAAGAAAAAGCCACTATGGTTCTCAAAAAGAAGTGGTGAAGGTTAGGAGAAAAGATAGCATTTAGAAGTATAAGGAAACACAGAAGGAGCAGGACAGAGAACTGTACCAGTTAAGGCAGAAGGAAGCAGGGAGGGTAGTCAGAATAGCAAAGGCACAAACTGAGGAAAAGATAGCCAACTCGGTTAAGAAGGGGGATAAAACCTGTTATAGGTATATCAGGGAGCATAGAAAGACAAAGGGAGGGATAGTGAGGCTGAATAGAATGGATGGTGGGTGGGCAGAGAGTAACAGTGAAAAGCAGGGATACTGAATGATATACCTGTTTCAGTATTTACGAAGAGGAAGTGAGGAGGTGCCTAATCCAATTAACAGAAGCACTCTGGAGAGGGGGGTCGATCCCAGTCCTTTCACAGGAGAAAGGGTTCTGAAAGAACTCCTAAAACTGAAGGTGGACAAAGCAATGGCGCCAGATAGAATTCACCCCAGAATTCTAAAAGAATTAAGCAGAGAACTAGTGACACCACTGACTATCCTTTAAAACAAATCATGGGAGGATGGTGTGGTACCTGAGGACTGGAAGAAGGCTGATGTGATTCCGCTTCACAAATGTGGGAGCAAGACAAAGGCAGGAAACTACAGACCTGTCAGTTTGACCTCTATGGTAGGGAAAGTGATGGAATCACTTCTGAAGGAAAGAATTGTTGAGTACCTAGAGGCCAGTGGGGCACAGGACCCAAGGCAGCATGGGTTCACAGCAGGAAGGTCATGTCAGATGAATCTAATTGATTTCTTTGACTGGGTGACCAAAGTAGTAGACCAGGGAGGGGCTGTGGACATGCCTACCTAGACTTTAGCAAGGCATTTGACACAGTCCCACACAAAAGATTAGTAGTCAAATTAACCAGCCTGAGAGTGGGTCCCAGGGTGGTAGCCTGGGTAAAACACTGGCTGAACAACAGGACACAGAAGGTAATTGTAAATGGAGTCCACTCTGAAGAAAGAGGGGTTACTAGTGGGGTACTGCAGGGTTCAGTACTGATCCAGTCCTTTTTAATGTCTTTATAAGTGACATTGCAAAGGGACTGGAAGGGAAAGTATGCCTCTTTGCAGATGACACAAAGATCTGCAACAGGGTTGATATACAAGGAGGCATGGAAAGGATGAGAAGGGACTTGGCAAGGTTGGAGGAATGGTCAGAAGTATGGCGGCTTGGATTCAGTGCAAAGAAGTGCAAAGTAATGCACCTGGGAAACAAAAACCCAGGGGAAGATTACACAATGTGGGGGAGGTAGTAACAACAACAAAAATGGAAAGGGACCTGGGGGTAATCATATCAGATGACCTTAAGGTCGGCAAGCAATGTGAGAAGGTGGTAGGGAGGGCTGGGGGCATACTGGGATGTATAGGGAGCAGCATCACCAGCAGAAAACAAGAAGTTGTTATCCCCCTGTACAGACAGTTGGTGAGACTCAATCTGGAGTACTGCATCCAGTTCTGGAGACCCCATCTCCGCAAGAACACAGACAGGATGGAGTCAGTTCAGAGGAGGGCAACTAAAATGGTGCAGGGTCTGCAAGAGAAGCCATATGAGGAGAGGCTTAAGGAGCTTAATATGTATACCCTTAAGGAAAGGAGGGAGAGGGGGGACATGATAGAAATGTTTAAGTACCTCAGTGGAATCAACAAAGTCCAAGAGGGTAGCATCTTTCAGAAAAAGAGATGTGCAAGAACAAGGGGATACAATTTGAAGATAGAGGGGGGGACGGCTCAGGGGCAATGTGAGGAGGTGTTTTTTCACAGAGAGGGTGGTGGATACATGGAACAGCCTTCCAGAGGAGGTTGTGGGATCTAAAACTGTGGGAGAATTCAAGAATGCATGGGACAGACATAAGGCAATTTTTATAGGGGGTAGGAAGAAATAGGCTGTTGGTTAAACAGGATCTGCAGCTTATCCTCTAGGTAGGGAAATGGGCAGACTAGGTGGGCCAAGCGGTCCTTATCTGCCGTCAAAGTCTATGTTTCTATGTTTCATTACAACATCAAATACGAAAAGAAAAAAAAAATATATACATAAATCATGTACTACCTAATGTATGTGGCAATTCGTGTGAAATGTACTATTTGAGACAAATATAATATCTATAGAGACAGAAAAAGATAGTAAATTAGACAAACTCAATATTATTATTGGCTGCTACTAAATGTAACATCCCTTTATATTCGTCATTTGCAATGATGTAACACAATATGAGGCTGATCTAAATATTTCGAAGAAAACCACATACCAGCTCCTAAGACACAAAAGACAGGAGAAAGAACATGGTTAAAATACATATCATGTTGTTCAACTCATTTCTTCAAGTACGGCATCACATCAAAAGCTTCATTCAAGCCTGGATATTTACATGCCTGTGTGGTAAATATCCAAAAGCATTCTCTTTTCTTTAGAAGTTGGTCAAGCTCTCCCCCTCTGGGGTTTCTGCGCACCTGTCAATGGCTCTAAACTGAAAAACCTGGTTAACTGGATTTGTAGCTTGGAGAACATGTAGTGATGTGGCATATTTTGCATCTTTGTTGTTACTAGCACAACAGTGTTCTAACATCAGTTAACATCACCAATTGCTTGTAATTCCTATCTCCCAGAGACAACATTTGATAACGCTCAGACTAGAGCATCATTAGAACCTTCAAAAGTTGACAGAAAATACTTTCATTTTCAAAATATATGCGATGGTATGAAAAAGAAAATAGAGAAACCTTTCATTGCTTTAGCCTCAAGCCTGGCTGCCCTGCCAGTCCCTTTGTTTTTTATTAAATCAAAGATTGAAGTCAATCAGCCTTATACAGAAAGTTTCCAAAGTATTTTGCTTCACTTACGCATCTGTTCATTTTTCAGCCAACTGTCATTGATGTTCATTTTTCAGCCAACTATCATTGCTCTGGCTCCTAGTAGTTTAACTATCCAATTACACTACTAATTGCCACATCTGCTACTTAAACTCTTGACATAAGTGTGTAGCCCCCCACCACCACCACCACCACCACCAATTCACAGGCTTACCTGTTGGCCGTTTGGCTCCAGTTTCTGTTCTTCTGCCTAGTCCTCCAGGAAGTGCCTGCATAATTTTCCTGGTCCCCTGTGTTGGCCCGAGTCCCTGGTAGCCCCAGAACAGCCCCAAAAATGATGTTCAGCCCCTTGGGGCACCAAAACTTGAATCACAATTCCCTGCTGCTTGTTTCGGCACTCCGGTGCCAGTGGGGATCACGCATGCGTCAGCAGCACCTTTGATCTCCCAACCCATTGTCTTGCGGTCATACGAGGGAATGTTTTGGTGGTCCCGGTGTCACCATCAGCTAAGGGGGACCCAGAAACCACGAGGAGGGCCCTGAGTGAAACATGGAAACATAGAAGATGATGGCAGATAAGGACCGCAAGGCCCATCCAGTCGGCCCATTTCTTTCTCTACCTTATGAATGTGCCATTGGCCTTTGCTCTGTCAATGGCCTATCTATTCATACGCATCTGTATTGCTCCCTTATGCCTATCCCATGCCTGTTTGAAGCCCTACACTGTATTCATATCCACCACTTCCTGAGGTAGGCCGTTCCATGCATCTACCGCCCTTTCTGTGAAAAAGAACTTCCTCACATTACCCCTTAATCGGTCTCCCTCTAATCTCATGCTGTGTCCTCTTGTCCTGCTATTTTTCTTATATTGAAGCATGTTAGACTATTTCACCTTATTAGTGCCCTTAAGGTGTTCGAATGCTTCGATCATATCACCTCTCTCCCTCCTTTGCTTGAGGGTATACATATTGAGCTCCGTTAATCTGTCCTCATATGTTTTCTGATGCAGTCCCTGCACCATGTTTGTTGCCATTCTCTGGACTGCCTCAATTTGGTTAATGTCCTTGTGAAGGTGTGGCCTCCAGTACTGCACGCAGTACTCCAGATGGGGCCTAACCAGTGTCTTGTAAAGAGGGTTTATTACCCCCTCTTCCAACTTGTGATACCCTACTAATACACCTCAACATCCCCCTAGCCCTACCTACTGCTTTAGTGGTCTGCTTGGATGATTTCAGGTCATCGGTGATGGTGATGCCCAAGTCTCTTTCGTCCATTGTAACTGCCAGCAACACCCCTCCCAGCCTATAGGTGGCTTCAGGGTTTTCTCTTCTCTATGTGCATGATCTTGCACTTCTTTGCATTAAACCCCAGTTGCCACTCTTCTGACCATTTTGCTACTTTATCCAGATCTCTTCTCATTCTGCCCACCCCATCTGGATCATCTACTCTGTTGCATATCTTGGTGTCATTTGCAAACAGACAAACCTTACCCTCCAGTCCATCTGCAATGTCACTGATGAAGATATTGAAGAGGACTGGCCCCAGGACTGATCCCTGAGGTACCCCATTTGTGACTTGCATCTCTTCTGACTGTATACCGTTTACCACCACTCTCTGTTTTCTGGCCGTCAACCAGTTTGCCACCCAGTTGACCAACTTCTGACCCACCCTGAGCCTACCCAGCTATTAATCAGTCTTCTATGTGGAACAGTATCGAAAGCTTTGCTGAAGTCAAGGTAGGCAACATCAACTGCTCCCCCTTGGTCCACCACTATGGTTACCCAGTCAAAGAAATCTAGGAGATTACTTTGACAAGACCTTCCTTTTGTAAACCCATGCTGTATTGGATGCTGTGCTCCTATGGATTCCAGGTGTTGCACTTCCATTCCTTAAGGAGTGCCTCCATAATCTTGCCCATTACTGAGGTATGACTGACTGGCCTGTAGTTCCCTGCCTCCTCCCTGCTACCACTCATGTAGAGCGGGATCACATGAGCCCTTCTCCAGTGTTCTGGGACCTCTCTTGTGCTCAGAGACTCACTAAACAGTTCTGATAATGGCTCTGCTAGTTCCACCCCTCCATCTCCATGGTGCTGAGCTGTGGGCCCATATCTACCTTCTCTTCAGTAAATACTGAGCAGAAGTATCTATTTAGGACAGAGGCTTTTACATGGCCCTCCTCCTCCTCCTCCTCACATGCCCCCTTATCCCCTTTGATCTTAGCAATATCCTCTCTGGACTTTCTCCTTTCACTAATGTATCTATAGAAAGTCTTGTCACCTTTTTTTACTATTTGTGCTAGTGTTTCCTCAATTTGGGCCTTTGCCTGCCTTACTGCCTTCCCAGCTTCCCTTAATGAAGTTTGGTATGCCTCCCTATCTTCATCCCACCACTTTCCCTTATATTTCTTGAAGGTCAGCCTTTTGGCTCTGACCTTTTCTGCTACTGTTTTTGAGAACTAAAGTGGTTTCCTCCTTCTTCTGCATTTCCTTTTCTCTCTAACACAATGGGATGTTGCTTCAAGTATTGCATCCTTAATGCTTGCCCACTTTGCCTGTATCCCCTCACCTGTATTTCTTTTTTTGCCGGGGCTAGCTTAACTCTGTTGGCCATCTTATCAAAGTCAGCTCCTCTGAAGTCCCATATTTTTGCCTTGGATTGGGATGCTTTGGTTCTAGTGGCCAAATTGAACCATACCATGTGATGGTCACTGGCCTCCAGGTGACCTTCTACCTGGAGATCTGTGATCATTTCCCCATTAGTCAGCACTAAATCTAGGATAGCCCTGTCTCTTGTGGGTTGTTGTACCAGTTGTTTGAGGCCCTCCCCCTGCAGGGAATCCACCATGTGTCTAGTTCTGGCAGATGTTCCTGCTGGCATTGACCAGTCTGTATCTGGCATGTTGAAGTCTTCCATTATCAGAATCTCCCCTTTAGCTGTCATGTTTTGTATATCTTCTAACAGTAATGTGTCTATTTCCTCCCCCCTGGTCTGGAGGCCTGTAGACAACCCAGTTGATATAGCTGTCCCATTTCCTGTTTCCAGGGTGACCCACAATTCTTCTAGCTCCTTGTGTATTCTGAATTTCTGTAGCTTTGATATTTTCATTGACACACAGGGCCACTCCACCCCCCTTTTTGCACGTTGGTCTTTTCTGAACAGTACATAGCCAGGTACCTAAGTCTCCAAGTGTGGTTACTGGTAAACCATGTCTCGTTAATGGCTACTATGTCCAGTTTAGCCTCTCATTATTGCCTGCTGGTCTGGGATCTTGTTCCCCAGACTGCGAGCATTTGTGTACATGATTTTCCATTGGCCAGATTTCAGTGTGTTAGTTGCTGGTCTGGTGTTTTCTCTATGCGTCGTATGGGGAGCTGGACCTTTTTCCTTACCTGGTGATGCAAATGAACTACAAATATGCTGAACTCCTGTTTGACCACTGGCTGAGGAGGAAGGGGTGTTCTTCCCATTCGATGTATGGGGTGCTGCACCCCTCTCCCCATTTGCTAGTTTAAATATTCTGCAAAGACGTAAAACTTCTGCCCCAATGCACTGACTCCCTCTTTAGTCAGATGCAGTCCATCATATTTAAAGAACTTTCGCTCCCAAAACTTTTGCCAGTTCCCTACAAATTTGTGTCCTTTTTCCTGGCACCAGCCCTTGAGCCACATGTTTAGCTCCCCTATCTCCCCTTTTCTGACCTTCCGTCCATCTGCCCCCCTCTCCCAGACTGGCAGGATCTCAGAGAAGAAGATGCCAGATGAAATGGATGATAGTTTGTCACCCAGCCTGGTCAGGTGTTCCTTGGTCTACACAACTGACCGGCTGGCAAGATCGTTAGTCCCTATGTGTACCAGGATGTCAATGTTTTCTCCTGCTTCCTGAACAATTTTAGCAATGCAATCAGTGTCTCTCCACGCTTATGTACCTGGGAGACATCTGACCATTACCCGGCTGGAGATAGGGATCAACTCCCCGAATCACTGAGTCTCATATGATCAGAATTTTTTTGGATTTCCTTTTTGGTTTTTTTGTTTTGGTTCCTGTTTTGGATGAGTTTTGTTGTGCTAGCTCCTGTGCTGCAGTGTCCTGCTCTGCAGTATCCTCTGTCCCTTTGTTTGATTTTGGAGATAGAGGCAGATACCTGTTTGTAGTTTTTATATGCTTTGTGGAGGTAATATGTTGGAGAGCACCAAGTGATGGGGCACCTGTTTTTCCCCTCCTAACCACCTGCCAACCTCCCAGACCAACTACCCTCTGCGGTCAAGGTGCTTCTTTTGGATGTTGGGGAAATGGCGGACGGTTCTTATTTCCTCTTGAATATGTAATTTGAGGTGCACAATCTCTGCCCTGCTGCCTGGAGCTGAACCTTTAGATCTCCAATGGCCCAGCATGTAGGACAGTGTCCTAAATCCTGTAAAGCAGCCCTACTGAAAAGTGTTCCACAGTACCTGCAATTAATGATATCCATTCCGGGTAAGTTGCTGGGTTTATAACCCGGTCAGAGTAATTAGAAGGAAGAAAATGAAAGCAAAAGTTTGATTGTATGTTTTGTTTGATTGTTTTTGTATAACTTGTTACAACAAGTTAAATTATTAGTGCCCCTGTAAATGAGGTCACTGTGTGGATACCCCTCTGATCTGCCCCTTCCTGCTTTGCCATAGGAAATGTCACGACTATGCTACCCTATAAAACGAGTGTAGTGTGGGGTGGTTGGGGATGGGGTTAGGTGGCTGAGCCCTTCCTCTGCCGAAAAAGAACCATGGACAAAAGAAACAGGGAGGTAAGAGCAGAAACAATCAGCCAGTAACAAATTCAGTAGTCCTGAAAACTCATCTTAATGATAGATAAAAGTGTAAAACCTGTAAAGCACCACCTGTAAGATATATCCTGTAAGAAACACCTTGCTACAGAGAAAAGCAGTAACAGAAGATATACATTGCAAAAGAAGATTACAGCAGTAATCTGTTAACACACACCTGTAAGCACACCCTGTACTAATGCAGCAGAAGGTATACCCAGCAACACACAATTTGAATCAGAGAAAAATAAAGCAATAAAATGTTAGCAACAAACAGTAACAATCCCTGTGAGTACAAAATAAAAATAAAAACACACAGTAAGTCTGCCTAGCCTTAGCCAAAAGAAGCCTTAATCATTTCCCTTGCTCTGGTAAGGTTCTTTGCTCTGTCCTTTCAAGCAACCTAGAAGAAAAGAGCTCAGGTGAAGCCAGGTGCCTTGGCCAGCAAACCTAGTCTTCCACCTCTGCCTGCTTTCTTTGATAAATAAAGAGATCCATGGAGTGTCCGTGATCAGGGCTCATGAATATTAATGAGCTCAGAGCCCAATCACTCATGAATATTTATGAGGGTCTGTCTGCCTAAGGGGCAGCAGTTTCGGCAACTGCCGACAGGGAGAAGAAATAAATAAAATGTAACTACTGTGCTAACTGTCTTGGGGGAAAATGTGTGAAAGGGGGAAAAAGTGTGTTTAAAGGGAAAATGTTTAACTATATTAATCAATTGTTGCTGCACCAGTAAATATTGGGACTCATACAGCCTGTCAGCTGCTGCAAGGCGTCCTTAAATAATGGCAGCAGTGACAGACAAACAGACTGAGAATATAATTAAATCTGGGCAGCAACTGCAAGAACACACTAATGGCTACTGATCTGTCAGGCAATTGGGCAAGTAGTTAATTTATTCTGGCTGTACCAGGACTTTGTTTGGAACTGTTTTCAATCTGCTTAAGGGACTGTGTGTTCAGCAGCCATTTTCAAGCAGCCACTGCCAACCGGAAAGCTAGGATATTAAAGCCAGGACTTGTGGTACTTTTGCCAAAGCTCATGGGAAACCTCCAAGTGCTCATGGAGAAACTTCAGGGACCTAATTTCAGGCACCAAAACAGCAAACCAATTGTACATCAAGAGAGGTTCATACATAACTCATTTTCTTGACTAACAGGCCCTCCAGCTAATCAGAGGCCATGCACCCAAAAGCTTCAGTCAATCAGGAGCCTCTGGAGACCCCCTTAAAAGACTGTTTTCCAGCATTTTGCCAGATTCGAGCAGGAGCCCCCACAACACACACAGGGGTGGGGGCTCAGGCCCCCAGCAGAGTAAATGTGTCTGGTAATCCAGCTTAAGCCTTTCCACCATGGAGAGGGGATCTTTTCTGCTGAGAGGAGAGATCAGCAGATGCCTGCAGCAGAAGTTCCTAGCCTTGGGGGCTACCAGCAGAATGTCCTCCAGAACTAGTTCCAGCCTTTCCACGTTTGGGGAAAACATGGGCCAGTGACCTGATCACATGCCAGCTGTGAGGGAGTTGAATCTGCCTCAGCAGTGAGAGTGATGATGATTCTTGAGACCACAAGAGAGAAAACCAATTCTGCTAGGTAATCCGAGTGAGTAAACCAGTAAACCAGTGTCTGAGAAGTGCAACTTTAACCAAGCTATAAGGGGCCACCCAGCTTATGCTAAGATTGTGACTGTGCAACTTAAAAATATCTGCAAGGGGCAGCTAAGCCCAATGTTGAGATAGTGACTGTGCACTTTGAAAGTATCTGCAATGGGCAGTGAATGCCCAATATAACTGGACTGTGACTGTGTGTGTGTCTGCACCCTGCGTCTGATCTATGCCTGGAATGGGTGAACATGTGCTAACAACTGGAAAAGAGTTTAAAGTAAAACCACATAAATGTGTTTGAACTGAGTTATGCCACAGGACTGAATGTGAGTTCCCTGACCACATGGAATGTTTTGGACAGTGCTTGGTGGGCCATCAAATGGGTTATGTGTACTGTGGGAGCTTCAAGTGCCAGCAAAGAGTCACAAGAGACTGCACGTTGTCTAAGTGCTGCAGTAAAGCATGAGTTAAAGCAAGTTACGTTGAGTCCAGGGAGCTAAAGTAAATAAAGATACAGCCAAGTACGAGTGATTACGTAGAGTTTGCTGCATCTGTTTTGGCAATAAGCAAAGTTCTGCACAGACACAGTAATTTTTAACACAAGCTCAACCTGAAAAAAGTGTGGCACATGGTAGTGAGGCAAGTTTAAGCTCAGTCCAGGACACTATGGGGTCAAGTGTGCTTAATCAAGTCTTATGGTCTGGCCTGTAATGAATACAATCCTAGCTCCACATGTGGTCAAATTCATTACCTGACTAGTAAATGTACTGAATGCAACTTTTTCAGCTCGAAATGGTTTGGGAGACAGTACGGTAGTGTGCACCATCTGAGGCATGACCATATGTGCTTTCCTCGAGGGATGCAGCTTAAATGTGAGGTTGAAGCGTGCTGGCCCTGTTCCCTCCTGGTCATCCAGCAAAGTGTTCCAGCCTTAAAGAGACACTGGCCTTAAAGTCTGAAATATAACTTTTCATCTCAAAAGCTGTAAGATCTTGGCAGTCAGTTTCAGGCTCCTGACTGTTAGCTTTGTCCTGTGTTTTTATCTTTGAAGTCAGAGTTCCAGACTGCTAGAGCTTTAAATCCTGACTTGTCTAACCCAGGGGCATAGCTACAAGGGTGCAGGGGATGCAGTGGCACCCGGGCCCATGAGGTTTGAGGGGCCCAAATCATAATTTTGATGTTTATTCAAAACTGGAGAGGGGCCCTGTAACATCGCCTTGCTCCCAGGCCCTCTGGGAATTTGCTACACTACTGGTCTAACCCAATCAGGACATTTACTGCAAGTAATACAGGGCAACCCCTGCACCACCGATCCTGACTTGTACATCATTCAGGAATGTGATTCTTGCCATCTGCAGTTAATTTGTTTAGATCCCCTTAAGGGCCACAACCATGCCAGCCTACGTACAGCTGCACCATCCATCAGGCCTGCATCATGTCCTTTACTGGATACCCAGGTTGTGTGAGATTTGTGGGGTCTTGCACAGAGTGGGATACTAGTACCAGTGTGCTTATTGCTAAAAATGATCTGTCTTATGTAGCTAGTTAGATAGCCAGGGCTCTGGTTTATCTCCAAGGTTGGTGGGGCAAATACAATATTGAGATGTGATTTAAACTGTACTGATTTACCCAGCTGAAGGGTTTTACTAGCACGTACCAAATCTGAGTTAAATGTGAATTCTGTAAATAATGATATTGATTGCTTAACCTCTACTCCTTTGTTTCCCCCATTCCTAATCCATATGCCCCCTAAATAAACATTGTTATTGTTGTTTTGCAAATATGTAGTAGTGAGCATATTATTACAGAGAGTCTTTAATTGTAAAAATGTCTGAAATGTGGGGAACTGTAATTAGGTCATGTGTTGGAGTGGTTAATGGTTAAAGTGGGTGGTATGACATCCCAGGAGGTTGTACCAGGTAACAGCTAGCCCTCTTAAAAAGTATACTCTGGGTGGAGGCACTGCACATTATGTAATATCTTAGAAAGAACCAGTCTAATGTAACTTTTGGGAACCCAGGCCACTCAGCCTTGTACGGGCCCACAAGGCAGGGGTAGTACCCCTTGAAGTAGCCCCACCTACGGCTTACAAGTCATTTTCAAGGCCACTGTTTTTCGGTTTTTACCGGAAAATCCGGTAAAATTCCGGAATTAGGGCTGCCTGAAAACCGTTAAAAACAAAGATTTCATGGAATCTGGCATTTTCTATCAGATCAGTAAATCTATAAAAAAAAGTCTGTTTTTGTTTTAATTCCTTCCTGTACTATTTTCAGTTTGCTTTATTTAATGCTCTGTATGTTAAGCCTTCTTTAATTCTGATTATTTATGCACGTACTGAAAGAATGATAACAGAATCCCGGTAAAATCCGGAAATTAGAGTAACAATCACCGGTGAAATTCCGGAATCTTAAGTCTTGAAAACGGAATTTAATTGTTTTAATCATCGTAAATCAGTGGCCTTGGTCATTTTGTTCCCTTAATCATTATTTGTGAACCATTCTATGTTGTTTTTGGGGCAGTTTTGTCATGCAGCTCCAAACCAAACTTAATGGGGTATCTGCAGTAAGCTGAGTACTAATGTTGAATAGGAAACATAACCAGGGACTTAAAGGAGCTAGGAAACTATGTTATGCTGTTTTAAACTGGTAAATAAATGCTGCATAACAAACAATGGCTTTTCTGTATGTTTTTTCTATAGTTGAAATGTCTTGAATGCACATTTTTTAATTATGAGCTCATTATTTTAAACAGACCAACCTCTTGGCAGTGAGTTTTGGTATCGGGAGTCAGCATGTGGCAAGCGTTTGAATTTCCACATCTCAGACTCCCAGTACAAAAATCCATTAGCTGCAGCCTTCACACAAGTCTCATCAGCTGCTTCAACATTATAGGGATGCCACACTGTCTTCTACAAGGGACACCATTTCAGTAAGTCTCACAGCCCCCCCATCCTTGGACTATCGCTATACAAATTTGGAAAAAAACAGTAATTATTTATTTTGTGCAGAGCTATGCCCCCTACCCCCCAGAATCATCCTTGCCCAATCGCCATACAGGATTGTGAAAAAGTAACTCTCTTCTCTTCACAGTTAAACTCAGTAGCTTCTCCGTAATGACACGTGGGGCTTAACAGCACCAGTACTCACTGAATGGAGGACAAATCCCTTTCTTTTGCAGCTGGCACAGGAGAAATCTGCAAGGGCTCAGTAGTGCCAAAAGTAAGCTTTGTTGTGCCTCTGCTTCCCGCTCTACTGTGCTCTCGGGAGGGAAGGGGCGAATGGACTCTGACTGACACAGTCACCATAGACAAAGTGGATCAGATTTTTCCTGTGCTCCCCAGCCCACAAACAGCTTATGAAAGGGCAGGAAGAGTGAAGAGACAAATGACGATATACAAATAACTGGCACTTCAGAGTTAGTGCAGCTGGTTGCAGTGTCCTCTCCGTTGGCTTTGTGGCTTCCATTGTAAGACTATTAACCCATCACAATGCACTGAGGACACCATCTGCCAGTTGTGCTCTGCTAGGGCTATGAAGATCTGCACAGTATGCTGTTGGCAAAAACCAAGTAGGAACTGATAATGTTACAATGAAGCCGAGTGTTCTCCCATGTTCCCCCTTGGCCTTTACCCATGGTACTTTGCAGTCATGGAGGATTCATTTGTTTATTTAAATTTTGGCAACTGAGTAGGCCTGCTGAGACCACAACAGTCCCTTTTTCAGGGATGACCCAAAGTTAATTACATACATCAGAGATCACACATCTTAATATACAGTTGCAATCAATACAGGAGTGAGTATATACATTACAAACATCAACAGGACAAGTGATGAGCAATTCAGAGTAACACAGGCTGGTTAGATACAATAGATTAGCTTGAGAAGTACAGTCATACACGAGACACCCACGTGGGAGTAGCATAGGTAAGCAATAATAAATTGTCTAGGCATCAATGGTAGCAGTTACAGAGGTTCAATTTCAGCAGGTAGATTTTAAGACCCTTTTTAAAGCCCACCTAAGGAGGAGCATTCCTGGAGGTTGATAGGGAGGTGGTTCCAGATGGATGGTAGGCAGGCAGCATAGGACCAGAGTCCAACAGCAGTCTTCACCCTTGGGACTAGTAGGGGCAGCCTACCAGAGGACCTTTTTTATATATATTCTTCTTTTATTATGGTAGGCCCCAAAGGGCTCATTACATCATGTCCAAACATATTGATCATACATCTCATACATAGGTACATAAGATAACTCTTGATGACAACACAGTGTGTACCTATAGAATAGCTTTCTACTGAGTAAAGCATATGATGATCAAATAAACAGACCTGGCAAATCCTAAAGATCTATCAGTTAACTTTATGTCTTTGTATCTACTTGAACTCGTCGGAGAAACTTTAAAATATAGCTGAGCAAATGCTTCTGAGGTAGTGGAGAGGGGTCTGAGAGTGAGAATCTAAGCATCTCCACCTGAATTGGTCTCATACAAGAGCCACCTGGCCCACCTATTCAGATATAAAGGGGTTTGCTGGCAAAGGCCAAAAGTAATTCTCTCCATTAAATGAATACCCTTTATAATAGCCCTCTAGTCCTCCACCGGGGGGGGGGCTCCTTTGCACCTATTTCCTAGTAATGGCCTTAAGAGCAGCTATCATCAAAACTGACCATAAATGTATTGCTTCTCTTCTCTTCACCTCCCTAGGTCATAAACCCAAAACAAGATGCTCCGGTCCCAGAGGAGACTGAAATTGAAAAATCTCACTAAGATGATGCTCTATCTCCATCCAGTATCCCCTAAGGACTTGGCATGTCCAAAAAATATGGGCCTGGGAGGCTAAATCATGGCTACACCCCCTCCAACAGGCTGAAACAGTTGCTGGAGCATAATGCACCACCTGTACTGGGACACAGAAGTACTGGGACCTCACCTTCCAGTCATATTCCCAACAAAGCGGGGCCCCCATCGTCTGCCATGTAATGCGCCATATGCCAGCCCATTGTTTCTCCGCGAGAGTAATCCCCAGGTCTGATTGCCACTTGAGTTTGAGTTGTTCGGTGAGTAGGAACATATCCAATAAGAATATCTGATATAATAGGGATATGGTGCCTCTACCTCCCCCCGATGACCAGATACCTTGAAAAGGGGAGTCCGCAGTGTCCTCGCGCACTCGAGCATAAGTTCTCTGAAGGGTATGGACATAATTTCTGATTTGGTAAAATCTCAAATTATCCCCTAAATGTAGGCCAAATGTCTGTCTGGCTGCCTCAAAGGAAACAAGATTATCTGTTGTTAAGACCTGGTAAGGGGAGTGGAATTCTTCCTTGGACCCTTCTTAAACCAGAGGTCCAGAGTGGCCACCGGAAACAGAAGGTCATAAGCCCACCACCAAAACTTCCACATTTGGTGTCTAATAGGAGTCCAAATTACACCTCACCTCCATCCCTCCAGGATGATCCTCGTCCCCCTATAGCACGCCTCTGGAAATCCGGCACCACTCTGGAACAGGATGGCCTAGAGGGGTGGTTCGGTCCAAACTGCCAAGTCCATTCTTTTCCATTTGGAATCGAAACCCAGACTGCCCCATAAGAGTGCCACCCACATTCAGGCTGCCACCCAATAGCTCTGCAATTTAGGAAAGGCTAAACCTCCTTGGGCCTTAGGGGCATAGAGAAGAGCTCACGTATCCTAGGTCAGTCTCTAGCCCACAGAAATTTAAGAAACATGTTCTGCCATATATTTAAATCTTTCTGTGAAACCAGACTGGGTACACATTGGAATAAGTAAAGTACCCTAGGTAAGGCAGTCATCTTCAGTGCTTGGGTCTTAGAATATATGGACAATGGCAGGAGGGCCCATCTCTGAACATCCTTCCTTAACTGTGTAATCAAAGGGGGGTAGTTAAGATCCCACAATTGCTGATTGCTGATACCAGCCCTTATCCCTAAATAACTCATCTGATCTAGGTCTCATCTCATAGGGTATCTACTCCGCAAACCTGGGGGGGGGGTATAGTTACAACTAAGTACCTCCATTTTACTGCAGTTCAGCCTATACCCAGAAAGGAAGGAATATTCCTCCAACTGCCCAAACAGGGCAGGGAGGGAGGACTCCAGCTCTGTGAGATACATGAGCATGTCACTGGTGTATAAGGCCAACTTATGCTCGAACCCATCTATTCATATTCCCCTTATATTCCCATTCTCTCTGATAGACTGAGCAAGAGGCTCTCTATATCTATAAAGCGAAAAGCAGCAGTGATAGTGGACACCCCTGTCTTGTGCCTCTACCAAGTTTCGGAGGTCGGGAAATATGGCCATTTGCGTTAATATACAGTAGGCAGTCAGGGAGTCATACAATATACTTATAAGTTATGAAAATTCTCTCAGGAACCCAAACCAGGAAAGGACCGCTCCCCAAAAATTCCAGTCAACTCTGTCAAATGCTTTTTCAGCATCAAGTCTCATTAATAAAGCCGAGGTACAAGAATTATTGATATGGTCAATGAGGTGGGTGGTGCTTCTTAAATTATCTTGTGCCAGTCTGCCAGGGACAAACCCATTCTGGTCTAATTGTATGAACTGGGGAGGTAATGTTGAATTATTTTTGCCATAATGGAGGAATGGATCTTATAGCCAGTGTTTAGGAGTGAAATTGGGTGATAAAAGGCACATCTAGAGGGGTCCTTTCCCGATTTGGGTATCACCAATATCAGTGCTGTGACCCAGGAGGGTGGAGCCTCCCCCCCATGACCTCTGACAATGCTTTCAGAATAAGGGGTTGAAGATGATACCTAAAACACTTAAAAAATTCCCTAGGGAGCCTGTCTGTCCCTGGGTATTTCCCTGTCTTCAGGGCCCCCACTTCCACCCTGAATTTATCTACAGTTAGTGGGCGCGTCAGCTCTTTGGCCTGGTCTGGAGATAGGGTTGGCAGTTTCAGTTTTTGTAAGAAAGTCTCTATTCTTCTTTCAGGTGGTGGGATTCCTTTCTCACATAATTGTTCATAAAACTCCTGAAAAGTCTCGGCTATCTCAATCATTTTGTGCACCACTTTCTGGTGTCCAGGGTGCCACAAATTCATGATTGTGGCCCTAGCTCTTTGTGCTCTCAATCTACTGGCTAATAATCTAAGTGATCCTGGACTACCTTTGTAATACTTCTGCCTTAAAAATAACAGTTTCTGTTCTACCTGATAGTCCAATAACTGTCCCAATTCCCCTTTAAGAGTCTTAAGCTGCTGCGCTCTTGGTCTGTTAAACTTTTATTTTTGCATTTCCTCCAATGATTGGATTTGTTCAGTAAGTTTTCTCTTTTTTCCCCCTCTCTCTCTTTTTCTGGTCTGCCAACTGAATAAACCTCCCTCGGAGAACAGCTTTGGCCGTATCCCAAAGGGTGGCACTTGATGTGCCCTGTCCCTCATTCTCTGCCAAAAAGCATTGGTATGTGTCTACAATCTGGTCTTTAACTGCCTTGTCTTTGAGCAAGGAGACATTGAGCCTCCAAAAGGTGTTTCTATGGAATCCCCCTACATCCAAATGCATGTAAACTAGGGCATGGTCCGAGAGGATGAAGTCCCCGACCCAAGTCTCCTGGACTCTAGAGACCTTGTCCCTCAGAACCAGGAAATAGTCCAGTCTAGAGTAAATATTATATGTGGGAGAAAAATAGGTATAATCCCTCTGCCTAGGATGTTGGTGATGCCAAACATCAAGGATACCCAATTTTCCTATCAACTTTTGGACCTTCCTTGCCACCTGATGTGACTTTCTGAGAATCTGGGAAGTCATGTCAATGGTGGGATTAAAAGTAAAGTTTAGGTCTCCCCACAGACCAAAATTCCCTCCACCCATTCTTGAAGTAGGAGGAAGAAGGATCTATAATCCTGCTGGTAAGGGGTGTCTGGTGGAAAATACACTGATGCAAGTGTTACTAATTGCCCCTCAAGTCTGCCCTTCATGAGAGCATACCTACCCTCTTTATCCACCTTTACAGCCAGTTTTTCAAAATGAGACTTATGTGGTATGAGCACCATATTGCCTCTACATCTACCCTTTTCATACGAGGCAGCCACCTCCCTAAAACCCAATTTCAGAAATGTGCTATGCATCCTCTCAGAGAGGTGAGTTTCTTGTAGAAGCACATAATCTGCTGCTGACTTCTTAATCAAACCCAGAATCTTACTGCATTTAAGTGGACTTGTAAGTCCGTTTACATTATATATGCATAATAGTGTACCTGAATTAGCCATGGTGAGTTACATAAAAATAGACTCCAACTGTGTCACATTCCACCACTCCCTCCCCACAAAATCCACCCCCGAGCTGTGCAGTAGTTCTCCATCTTAGAACAGCAAGTTAACTGTACAATGGTATCAATGCCAACAGGTCAACAATATAACTGATGAAACATAAATGACTTCCTAGGAAGAAGATCCAATGTGAGAGGATCTCTGTCTAAACTCCCCCCACCCCCCACTATGGGAGGAAAATTAAAGAATTAAGAAGGTAGGAATACACTCGCTCTCCAACTGGAGGGCTCCCCCCTAGAGCTTCAATGGTGTTAAATATTTTTAGCTCCTTGCAGTGAGTGTTAGAAGTTGGTCCAGCTCAGACAATCTGGAGCTTAAACCACCCTTGACACTCCTGTTAGTAGGACATCGTTCAGAAAGAAAAAGAAAATATTATTTAGTCGAGTTTTCTCTTGTACTGACATGACAGGCAATTAGCCAATTGACCCAATACTTGCATTAAGAAGTGTTGAAAAAATCAACTGCATCCCAGTCAATAGTGAGGGGACAACGGGGAACGCAGTCCCCCCCCACCAGCAGAGAACAGTGAACAGGCACCACGGAAGGCCCTGAATCGCCACCCAAGCCCAGGCAGGGAAGCCAAGTAAAAAAGTTTAAGTATTGTAGTACAAGCAGCAGTAGGCCCCCACATGTACCATGTTAGCTAAATCTTAGGCTAGGAGTGGGAGACCAGGTTTGCGTGGCCAAAAGCACCTTTTAAAATTTTAAGGGACCGAACCTCAGTGGTACCGCCCAGAGTGCTCCCCAGCCAAGCCCCCCTAAGCAAAAGAAAGTGTCCACCCAGAAAAGAGCACATCCCCAAAGACACCTCCCTGGGGACCACCAATAAAGGCCCAATGAGTCCCTCACAGTCAGCTGTTTAAACATATAGATTATGTGCCACATTCAACCACGCCTTATCCCAGATGACACCACTGGCATTTCCAAATTATGTGGCGGTCCAAAATGTTCAAAATATGGCTTCCTCACTTTAACATGGCAACCCCATAAGGTCTCCAAGACCCCAGCAACTCCACAGCGAGGAAGGTCCACATCCCTCCCAACCATCGACTCACGGGCTTAAAAAATATCAAAGGTACATTTATAATGTGTACATCCTGTCGAGAAATCTCCCCCTTATTTGAGAAAAAGAAACAAATTAACTGTCCATTTTTAAATGTTCCAGATTTTAATAGAGAAAGAATCTGTCCTCTGCTTTAGGTGGGGCGATGCTCTGAATCCAATTAAACACTCTGATAAGGCCACAACATGTGCCCTCACAAAGTCAAAGAGGGGGACGTCAAAAGAGTCAAATTATTAATAGAGATACTGCGCCTGGCGATGTTTAGGTAGTGTGAGAGTTTGATGCTGCCTCCGTGGAGTCGCCTCGTGCCATGTCAGATTCTTCCTGCATTGGCTCATTGTTCTGGCCTCTCGAGCGTTTCTTACTGTGTAGGGAGTCCCACATAGCGGAAGAGACTGTATTGCCCTTCATACCTTGCCTTTTAGTTCCACCAAAAGCCCAGTCCCTGGATTCTAACTGTCTGCGCTGTGGAATATTGACCTCCTTGGTTGAGAGTTGTATGCCCAATGGTTTCAGAAAATCCTCTGCCTCTTGTGAGTCAGGAAAACATTTCAGGCCCTCGGCCAGCTGAGCCTTCAGGTGTGCTGGGTACTTGACAAAGGCCATAATGTTCTGCTGCTGGAGTTAACTACCATGAGTACCTTTCTCCTTTCACACCAGCAACGTGGATCAGGGAGAAAAGTGGAGGAAAATGGATCCTCCGATGCAGGATGAAGCCCCACCCTCCGCAGGCTCTGCTTCCGGGCTGAGCAGAAAGGTAAGCCCTGGTAATTCTGGGATGTTGGGACTGGGGGGGCAGTCTGAAGGGGCACGGGAGGAGAAGAATAAATACAGTATAAAAAAAATACCTAAAGGGGATAAACAAGCCTAATACAGAAGGAATTTTAAAGATTTGGAGAGGGAGGGACACGAGAGGGCATCAATTCAGATTGGAGGGGAGAAGATGCAGGAGAGAGAGATCAGGAGACATTTTTTCACACAACCGGTGGTGGAGGTGGTAACAATAGAACAGTGGGTGGTTTCAAGAGGGGATGGGACAGAGTGGGGGGGTAAATACGAGGAGGGGAGAGTGGGGAAGCTGCACGATGAGGGGCTAGCTGCACAATGAGCAGACTCGATAGACCATAAGGCTTGTTTCTGCTGGTATTTTTGTATGTTCTTATGTTCATAATAAATCTGTGCAGGACTCCAGGATCTCTCCTGTATCATCATTCCTTCCCCCATTCCACGCTGCTCTGAGCATATGGGTCACACATACAGGTACAGATAGGTAATAAATGATGTTCAAGATCAAGGTATCATGGCTAGGATGTGCAGCCGATGTGAACAGATAAAAGTATACAGTTTGGAGGGACTTCATTGTGGAACCTGGCAACCACAAGCAGGAAGGTGGGAGAAATTCTCATTTTATCCTGCATAGTTTTAAGACTCTGGGTAGCTATAAACAGGTCTCTGATGGAGAAACATAGAAACATAGAAGTTGACGGCAGATAAGGACCTCAAGGCCCATTCAGTCTGCCCATTTCTTTTTCTACCTTATAAATGTGCCATCGGCCTTTGCTCTGTCAGTGACCTATCTATTCATACTCATCTGTATTGCTCCCTTATGCCTATCCCATGCCTGTTTAAAGCCCTGCACTGTATTCATAGCCACCACTTCCTGAGGTAGGCCATTCCATGCATTCACCACCCTTTCTGTGAAAAAGAATTTCCTCACATCCCCCCCTTAATCAGTCTCCCTCTAATCTCATGATGTGTCCTCTTGTCCTGCTATTTTTCTTATATTTAAACATGTTAGACTATTTCACCTTGTTAATGCCCTTAAGGTGTTTGAATGTCTCGATCATATCACCTCTCTCCTTCCTTTGCTCAATGGTATACATACTGAGCTCCATTAATCTGTCCTCATATGTCTTCTGGTGCAGTCCCTGCACCATTTTGGTTGCCCTTCTGTGGACTGCCTCAATTTGGTTAATGTCCTTGTGAAGGTGTGGCCTCCAGTACTGCACGCAGTACTCCAGATGGGGCCTAATCAGTGTCTTGTAAAGAGGGATTATTACCTCACACTTACGACTTGTGATACCCCTACTAATACACCCTAGCATCCCCCTAGCCTTACCTACTGCTTTAGAGGTCTGCTTGGATGATGTCAGGTCATCGGTGATGATGATGCCGAAGTCTCTTTCTTCCTTTGTGACTGCCAGCAACTCCCCTCCCAGTCTATAGGTGGCTTCAAGGTTTCTCTACCCTATGTGCATGATCTTGCACTTCTTTGCATTAAATCCCAAAAGCCACTCTTCTGACCATTTTGCTAGTTTATCCAGATCTCTTCTCATTCTGCCCACCCCATCTGGATCATCTACTCTGTTGCAGATCTTGGTGTCATCTGCAAACAGACAAGCCTTACCGTCTAGTCTATCTGCAATGTCACTAATGAAGATATTGAAGAGGACTGGCCCCAGGACTGATCCCTGAGGTACCCCACTTGTGACTTGCATCTCTTCTGACTGTGTACCATTTACCACCACTCTCTGTTTTCTGCCTGTCAACCAGTTTGCCACCCAGCTGACCAACTTCTGACCCACCCCAAGCCTACCCAGCTTATTTATCAATCTTCTGTATAGAACAGTGTCGAAACTTTGCTGAAGTCAAGGTAGGCGACATCAACCGCTCCCCCATGGTCCACCACTCTGGTTACCCAGTCAAAGAAATCTATGAGATTAGTTTGACAGGACCTTCCTTTTGTAAACCCATGCTGTCTTGGATCCTGTGCCCCTATGGATTCCTGGTGTTGCACTATCCTTTCCTTAAGGAGTGCCTCCATAATCCTGCCCACTACTGAGGTAAGACTGATTGATCTATAGTTCCCTGCCTCCTCCCTGCTACCACTCTTGTGGAGCGGGATCACATAAGCCCTTCTCCAGTCTTCTGGGACCTCTCCTATGCTCAGAGGCTCACTAAACAGTTCTGCTAATGGCTCTGCTAATTCCACCCTTAGCTCCTTAAGTACCCTGGGATGCATGCCATCAGGTCCCATTGCCTTGTCCACCCTGAGCTTAGCGAGCTCTTGTAGGACCCTTTCTTTTGTGAAGGGAGTAGTGCTCACCTCCCTCACCTCCCCTCTGTGTTCATGGTGCTGAGCTGTGGGCCCTGCCCTACCTTCTCTTCAGTAAATGCTGAGCAAAAGTATTTAGGATAGATGCTTTTACAGGGTCCTCCTCCTCCTCACATGCCCCCTTTTCTCCTTTGAGCTTAGTAATAACCCCTCTGGACTTTCTCCTTTCACTAATGTACCTATAGAAAGTCTTGTCACCTTCTTTTACTGTTCGTGCTACTGTTTCCTCAGTTTGGAACTTTGTATGCCTTACTGCCTTCCCTGCTTCCCTTAGGGCAGTTTGGTATGCCTCATTATCTTCATCCCGCTGTGTTCCCTTATATTTCCTGAAGGCCAGCCTTTTGGCTCTGACCTTTTCTGCTACTGTATTTGAGAACCAAAGTGGTTTCCTTCTTCTTTTGCACTTTCTTTTCCATCTAACACAATGGGATGTTGCTTCAAGTATTGCATCCTTAATGCTTGCCTACTTTGCCTGTACCCCCTCGCCTGTGTTTCTTTTTGCCAGTGCTAGCTTAACTGTGTTGGCCATCTTATCAAAGTCAGCTCCTCTGAAGTCCCAATTTTTTTCCTTGGAATGGGATGATTTAGATGTAATGGCTAAATTGAACCATACCATGTGATGGTCACTGGCCCACAGGTGACCTCCTACCTGGAGATCTGTGATCCCTTCTCTGTTAGTCAGTACTAGATCTAGGATAGCCCCGTCTCTTGTGGGTTGTTGTAGCAGTTGTTTGAGGCCCACCTCCTGCAGGGAATCCACCATGTGTCTAGTTTTGGCAAATGTTCCTGCTAGTATTGACCAATCTGTATCCAGCATGTTGAAGTCTCCCATTATCAGAACCTCCCCTTTAGCTGTCATGTTTTGTATATCTTCGAACAGTAATGTGTCTATGTCCTCCCCCCGCTCTGGTGGCCTGTCGACAACCCCAGTTCTTATGACTGTCCTATTTCCTGTTTCCAGGGTGACCCACAGTTCTTCTGACTCCTGATGTGTATTCTGAATTTCTGTAGCTTTGATATTTTCATTGACATACAGGGCCACTCCACACCCCGGTTTTGCACCTTGGTCTCTTCTGAACACTACATAGCCAGGTACTGAAGTCTTCCAAGTGTGGTTACTGGTAAACTATGTCTCACTAATTGTTACTATGTCCAGTTTAGCCTCTGACATTTTTGCCTGCAGGTCTGGGATCTTATTTCCCAGGCTGTGAGCATTTGTGTACATGATTTTCCATTGGCCAGATTTCGGTGTCTTAGTTGTTGGGTGAGGTTTGGCATTTCCCCTGTGCGTCGTATGAGGAGACGGGCCTTTTTTCTTACCCGGTGATGCAAATGAGCTGCAAACATCCTGAATCCCTGTTTGACCACTAGCTGAGGGGGGAGGGGTTTTCTTCCCATTCGACGTATGGGGTGCTGCACCCCTCTCCCCATTTGCTAGTTTAAATATTCTGCAAATACGTCAAACTTCTGCCCCAATGCACTGACTCCCTCTTTAGTCAGATGCAGTCCATCAAATTTAAAGGACTTTCGCTCCCAGAACTGTTGCCAGTTCCCTACAAATCTATGTCCTTTTTCCTGGCACCAGTCCTTGAGCCACATGTTTAGCTCCCCTATCTCCCCTTCTCTGACCTTCTGTCCTTCTACCCCCCTCTCCCAGACTGGCAGAATCTCAGAGAAGGAGATGCCGAACGAAATGGATGATAGTTTGTCACCCAGCCTGGTCAGGTGTTCTTTGGTCTCCACAACCGACTGGCTGGCGAGATCATTAGTCTCTACTGTACATGTACCAGGATGTCAATGTTTTCTTCTGCTTTGTGAACAATTTTAGCAATGTGGTCAGTGTCTCTCCACGCTGTTGTACCTGGGAGACATCTGACCATTTCCCATGGCTGGAGATGGGTATCAACTCCCCGAATCAATGGAATCTCCTATGATCAGAACTTTTTTGGATTTCCTTTTTGCTTTTTTTTTTTTAGTTCCTGATTTGGGCGAGTTTTGTTGTGCTAGCTCCTGTGCTGCAGTGTCCTCTGCCCCTTTGTTTGATTTCAGAGACAGAGGCAGATACCTGTTTGTAGTGTTTTTATATGTTTTTTGGAGGTAATATGTTGGAGAGCACAGAGTGATGGGGCACCCGATTTGCCCCTCCTAACCACCTGCTAACCTCCTGGACCAACTACCCTCTGCGGTCGAGGTTTTTCTGTTGGATGTTGGGGAAATGGCGGGTGGTTCTTATAATGTATTTCCTCTTGAATATGAAATTTGAGGCATGCAATCTCAGCCCATGCTGCCCAGAGCCGAGCCCTAAGATCTCCAATGGCCCAGCATGTAGGGCAGTGTCCTAAATCCTGTAAGACTGTCCTTCTAAAATGTGTTCCACAGTACCTGCAGTTAATGATATCCATTCCAGATAATTAAAGCAGCAGTGCAACGAAAAAAGCTTTTCCAAAAAGCGAATTTCCTGCTGTGATTATGAAAAATATTGGCAGAACTGTTGATTTGGGTATTCTGGATGCATTCTGTACTGTGTACGGTACATTTGCAATTTTGTTTGTGTTCTTACCATCCTCAGGTCCTCAATATTATTTTAATGCAAAAATGAGGCAGCCATCTTTTTATCTTGAGAAATAATTGTTTTAAAACTTTCATAAAATTCTTAAATAATAACGGAAACTGAAAATTTCACCACCAAAATAAACTGGAAGACATCTGGCATCAATTAGGAAGAAAAAAATGTAAGGTCTAATTTTAGCCCATTTTCATTGCACTGCTGCCTTAAGAGAAAGGAACTGAGTGAAAGATCAAGGTAAGGCTGCTGAAGCACTGCTTCTTAAATTGCTTTCCACCATCTGCCTTCAGTTGCTCGTGGAGTCTTGGTGTGAGGTGCTGGGTCTGGAATCCTTGGTGGCATGCCAGATCACTGACCAGCTGTGGGTCGCCATTGATTAGGATTGCTGCAGTTTCTCTATCTATGCTTGCCAACTTTTTTGCTAGCCCTGGTCCTCTAGTAGCCTTTCCATTAAGTTGAATGGAGGTTGGAGAATATCATCAGCTGCAAAAGAAAGGATTTTATCCTCCATTCAGTGAGTATTGGTGCTGCATGTCACATCATTACAGAGAAGCTACGGTGTGAAGAGAAGAGAGTTACTTTTTCATAATCCCATATGGCGATCGGGCAAGGATGATTCTGGGGTTGGGGGGCATAGCTCTGCACAAAATAAATAATTGCTGTCGTTTTCCAAATTTGTATAGCAATAGTCCAAGGATGGGGGGGGCTGTGAAACTTGCTGAAATGACGTCCTTTGTAGAAGTACAGTGTGGCATCCCTAAAAGGCTGAAGCAGCTGATGAGTCCTGTGTGAAGAATGCAGCTAAGTGATTGTTGTATCAGGAGTCTGTGATGTGGAAATTTCAAAGCTTACCACGCGCCAACTCCTGATACCAAAACACACTGTCAAGAGGTTGATTCATTCAACATAATGAGCTCATAATTAAATGTGCATTCCAAACATTTCAAATACAGAAAAAAACATACAGAAAGGCCAGTTTGTTATTCAGTATTTATTTAGCAGTTTAAAACAGCATAAAATCTTTTTCTATCGCCTTTAATTACATTATGTACAAATGGGTGTCACCACTGACTAATCAGTAGTTTTTATCAATGGTCTTGCAACCCCTATGGTTTTGGTGAAATGACACCTCGACGGTGTCCTTGTCAATCAAAGTAAAGACACTCACAAATTCCCCTGTCCAGATGTTTCCTTTTGTAGCCTCGGTAATGCAATTACTTATTGCTTCCCAAGCTCTCCTTCTTCTCTCCCCCCTTTTTCTGTTTCTTTTCATCACTGCTGCCATCCCCACATTTTCAAACCCTTGCACTTGAGGACTACCCCCTTCTTGCCCCTTTGTAATTCCCAATTTAAACTTTATCCCCCCCACTCCATCATTTTTATTCCACGTTTCCCACTAGAAATTCCTGAAACCTTTTTTCTTGGCTCCCTTCAAGCCCTCCTGTACACAAAATTCTATGCTTTTGGCCGTGGTTAAATTTGCATTATACACCTTCACTTACTGGTAAAGACATCTTCTGCATGCCACGCTGCCCCGGCCATAACTCACACATTACTAGCAGCTTCAGCTATTTTATGTCAAACTGTGCCGTTTGTGATGGGCAGGCAAAGAACTACCCCTACTCCAATTTACATACTAAACTGCACAACAAATGATCCATCAGTGAATTCTTTACATTCGTCCTGCACAATCTGTCACACTTTGATTGTCACGTTGAATGCTTCACATAATGCTTGCTAGTTTGCAGATGTGTCCTTTGTTGTTTCTTTAACATCTGTTGTATGCCCTTACCACCAGATTGATAATGGGCAACCCAGGCTGTAAGCTCATCTGTATTTGCTAATATGCTATAGTACATACTGATATAATGAGTTAAACAGTTCTGAGGCATTTAGTGTTAAGCCAGACAGGTGGGATAACATAGCAGATAACTTGATTGCATAATGGGTGGGTAAGGGTGTAAGGGTAGAATCGTTTAATCCATAGGTAAACTACTGAAAGGCATGTGATGTGTATGTAAACACCAACAAAGTACCCATGCAGAAAAGGGAACTGAGACAGAAAACACAGGACATGTTTGTTATTATTATTATTAATCATCTTTGATTCTTTAATAACAAGGTTCAGAACAGCAAGCTTTATGTAAGAGGTCATGTTAAAATACTAGTACACCTGATAAAAGAATATAGGCTTTTTCTTTTTTCGTGTTTTTTCCCATAGCCTGATGACCTTCAGTGTTGCAGGTGTGTGCATTTTAGAGGCTCACATGCACCACGTGCCTGTCACCTGATGTCTCTCCACGGAGCTGTGCCAGCTGCCCTTCCACCACAGCTCCATGTGATGGCAGACTAGGAGCGGCACAGCTCATCCCCCTGCCCAGGAGATGAGAGCAGTCCTCAGGACGCACAATCTTCTCCCACCACAGCTGATCCCCATGGCCTGTGCTCATTCCTGAACTCCATTCACAGGAGTGGCAGGGGATACGGCATCTAGTGCTTTAGCCCTCCAGGCCATAGGGCTGGCTGTCTGAAACTGTTCTTTATTTTTGTTCAGAAGATATGGCAAGATTCTTCTAATATATAAAACATTAAGCCGGTAAAACTGGAGGGCCAGCACCACACTGGACAGCTCTGTTAAATCACCTCATGGAATAAACAGACAACAGGCTTACTTTCTATGAGTGAAGAGCAGGTGTTTACTCACAAAGCAGTCCATCACAGCAACATTCAATTAGATCCAAATCCTTATAGGAAAGTAGAAAGTGCTACTGCCACCAAACAGGAGGAACCTGCACCATGCATGTGCACAGCTGACGTTTTATTGGGAATGCGCCCGACTTCCTCAGAGGAAACATACACACTCTGCACTTCAAACCTTTTGGCTTCACAGGCTTAACTTGTCAAATTGCTATAGCACCAGCATGCCCACCTGGAACTAAGTAGCCTAGTGGGTCTGAGCTGTAATTCTTGCTGTTTTGTGTTTTCTTATATCCCTTTCTCCACAATTTTATATTTATCAGGATATCCTCAGCAAGGGATGGAGGTTACAGGTGTAGATGAACGTGAGTTCTTGCACCCTTCCTCCGGATGTGCTGAAGACCAAAACAGAAAGTTCTGTTTTTCATTTTTTTTTTTGGACTCTGTTTTTACACCTGACCTCAGGGACATCTCTCAGGAATCCACACTCAGCTCTGGGATCCTAACTACCCACCTGAACCACTACTACCCGAGTTACTGTGTCAGGGTCAGGACTCCAGTCTCCCCCCAACCGGGTCCTCTAGGGAGACCCAGAGTCCCCAAATTTGTGTGGGACAGTGCTGCCAGCTCTGGCGTGTGGACCCAAGCCCTTAGTGGTTCTGTCGCCTCCCCAGAGACAGGATTTTTCTTATGTTTGTCCGCATGACACCAGAGCTCAGGCAGGCCTAATGATGTCTCGAGATGTCTGCCTCAGCTCACTCCCTCTAAGCATGGTGCCCGACATGCGCACATCCTCCGGCTTCCACCAGGGCCCACTGTTGCACTGGGCAGTCCCCGGATCCCCCTTACCCGAGAGAGGAGAGCAGTCCACAGATGCTCAGTCATCTCTCTCCCTGGTCAACCCCCAGCAACCTGGGCTCGTTCCCAAACTCGGGCCGCCGGTGTGGTGCAAGGTGTGGCATCCAGCGCCTCAACCCTCAGTGCCACCAGGTTGACTACTGTTTTTCATTTTTACTTTAAGGAAAACAACACCCGCATATCCTCTAAATTTTGTTTCCATGTTAACAGACAACTCTTTTCATGTAGCTGTTAGAGATGTACGTGATTACTTTAGTTTGTCTTCGCACTTCATACTAGGCCCAGTAACTATCCTGGGGATCTCCCTTTACTGGTTGCTGAAATCTCATTGTCCCTGGGAGCTGCATGGTCTCTGAGAGCTGCATTAGCAAATGAGAACATGATGTGTAATCACCCATTCAGACTCCACTGTATGCCAGTCTGCTTAATTAGACTTCAAAGAAACAAGATGCAGGAAGGTGTGAAATGCAACATTTATCTTCAGTTAGCTTTGCAAACTGTCTGAGTAGTAATTCAGGGTTTTTTGCTTTAAAGGGACACTGTCAACCTTTTTTGCATCAAATTGTTTTTGGTTAAAAACACACATTTTATGATTGGTTACTTCCTCTAAAATGCATTGCTGTTGCTGGTTGTTCTATCTGACTCCTTGCTTATTAGAACCAAAATGCATGGTAATGTATAGCTATGGCCAGCTTTGTTTTGCTTCATGTAATTGAACCACTCTTAGTGCACACTTCCTGAACGTTAGAAACACCCTCAAACAGTGCAGTCACTCATGATACAATAGACTCCTCTACTTCCACTGCATAATCCGTGGCTAGATTGTGTTGTGGGAGTTCCTGAGTCCAGAAAAGATGCAGTTTGAGCTGATCAAGAAATGTAAATAAACATGTTTTGGTGTGGCAACACCAGTATGGTGGGCAGTCCATTTTTCACTTTTTAAAAGAAAAGAGGGATCTGAATCAAACTACCAGCTGCATCAACAGTCTCTATAGAATGTGAACAATCACAGAATGTGTTTTTATGTTTGCTTGCACGCATGTGCAAGAAACATAGTGCCATCATCCGAGATTTCGAAGGTGTGTCACCTCCTCCTCCTCCAATTCAGTCAGTGTGTTGGCAGGCTCGGCCCCTGTAAGCCAATGCATGCTGGAGCTGTCTATGACAAGCTCCAAAATGCAGTGGCATACAGTTGAAAGGGAGAACTATGCTTCAGTGAGCAGCGATAAGATATCACCTGCTCATGCGCAGCTCCCCCTACACACACACACACACACAAACACACACACAGAAACACACGCATACTGCATGCTGCCCTCCCCCGCACACACATATAGCTGACGGAGTGCCCAATCCTCCTACGGCTTGTGCGCGCCTCCCAAAAGTTTTCCACATGCCACGCTGGGTGCCCACCCCAGCGGCAACTCATAGAATAGCCGGGTGCCCAATCCCCCATCGGCTCCACTGTCCTCATCCCAGTACTGGATGCCACGCTGGGAGCTCACCCCAGAGTGGCAACTGATCATATGGCCGACAGGTGCCCAATCTCCTGTTGGCTCCACGGCCCCCCCAGCCGTCCTTGTGCCACGCTGGGAGCCCACCCCAGTGTGGCAAATGTCCCACATCGCCTTTTTTTTTTTTTTACCTGCAAAATAAAAACAGTCCCACGGCACTTCTCTCAGCCCCTCCTTCCACAACCCGCACCCACCCAATGCGAACCCTGCCTCCCCACACCCCCCCTCACCCCATACTTACCTCCGGAGCTCGGTGCGACAATCTTCGGTGGACTGGGAACACATCTGCACTCTTCAAAGCCGACCACGAACTGAGGAAATGCCAGTAAGCTGTATAATGGGCTAGATAGGGGTTTTCAACTTTATTGTGATACTTTCAGGCATTTTTGATTTTCATTTAACATGGTTTTAGACCCCTTCATATCGATAAACACTTCGTTCGTTTCGGAGGGTGATTTCGCAGTCACTGCACAGTTATTGTGCGAAATCACCCTTTGGGCCTGAATAATGCCATGACAGTGACATTGTTCATGAGAAGGGGTCCCAAAAACCCCATGTTGAAAATTTGGTGCAAAAATTCAAAAAAATGACTGTTTTACGAGCGTGCATTGTGCAGTTCCTACGCAGGTTCGTAAGTTCGGGAATTTTCAATATTTTCACTCCAGATTTTCAACATTGCCATTTTACCACACTTTCTTATGAGAAGTACAGCTGTCATTTTTCACATCTCACCCAAAATGTGTTTCCACCCATGTAGCGCACAATGGCGCAGTCGGTCTGCAAAATCAATGTACGGGACAAATTAAGAAAATCACAGTGACACTGTTCATGAGCAGAGGTCTTAAAATGGCTGTGTTGAAAATTTGGTGAAAATATTCCTGAAAATGACTATTTTACGAGCGTGCATTGCGCAGTTCCTACGCATGCTCGTAAGTTTGCGAATTTAATATTTTCACTCCAGATTTTCAACATTGCCATTTTATTCTTTATGAACAGTACAGCTGCCATTTTTCATATGTCGCCCAAAATGTGTTTTCGTACATGTAGCGCACAATGGTGCTGTTGGTGTGCAAAAGCAATGTTTAGGACAGATTAAGAAAATCACAGTTACACTGTTCATGAGCAGAGGTCTTAAAATGGCTATGTTGAAAATTTGGTGACAAAAGTTCATAAAATGACTGTGTTACGAGTGAGCATTGCTCAGTTTCCACGCACCTCGTAACTTCATGACTTTGTAATATTTTCAATCCAGATTTTCACCAGTGGCATTTTTCCACACTTCCTTATGAACAGTACAGCTGTCATTTTTCACAACATGGCTGAAGTGTGTTTTCACACTTTCAGCACAGAGATGCGGGTTTGCTGGGAAATCGCTGTTCAGTTACCAGCCAGATAAAGAAAATCACAGTGACACTGTTCATGATCGGAGGCACCAAAATGCCTGAGTTGACAATCTGCTGTAAAAAATCCCCAACCTAATTATATTACGGGTGTGCGTTGTACAGTTTCTATGTACGCTCATGACTTCACCATTTTTTTAAATATTTTTACTGCAGATTTGCAACATTGCCATTTTTTACACCTCCCCATGAACAGTACAGCTGTCATTTTTTACATCCTGCTCGGAATGTTTTTGGACCTGTGGTGCGAAATGCCATAGTTGTTGTGCATAAGCAGCTTTCAGGTAACAAACTGATATTCCCCCTGTTCATGAGGTGGGGTCACAAAAAAAACATGTTGAAAATTTGGAGTGAAAATACCAATGAATGCCTGAGGTATTAGGGTTTCCAACCATAATGCCCAACACTGTAGAGAATGACAGGCATCGGGGTGTGACTTGGGATTCTTGCCTGTAATGCTCATACCATTCCACACCCTGCAGCCAGTGAGAGGCATCGAGATGCCTTGGACTCTTGGCCCCAAAGTTCACCCCATTCTCCTATATCGCACCCATCTCACCGTATTTCTAATGAAATGGGGTGCGATAAGGCCAAAGACCCTAAGGAACACCGTGACACTTGTCAGTGTCTGCAGGGTGGGTGTGGTGGAAATGGCGTGGCCGTTATGCCTGATGAGACCCAAACGCACACCCCAATGCCTGTCACTCTCTGCAGGGTGGTGGTGGGTTGGCTTCAGTTCAATACTTCACTGCCATTCCTATTACGCAGCTCTGTAACTTCTACACTACCACTGCCAATGCCAGCAAGCAAACATTCGGCATTGACAAATGCTTGTTTAAACTCGGGACACTTGGAGGCCCAAGGGGGTTGACAGTGTCCCTTTAAACTGCATTCAATTTATGTGTTTCAAGGGAGTTTTTGCAGGCTATTTGTTCTTTCAGCACAGAGATACACGGTATACTGTAAATGGGTGATCTGGCATCATATTCTCAAATGCTAATGCACTCTCATGGACAATGAGCAGGACTGTGCAGAATGTCGAATTTCCAACAGAACAGAATTCTGCAAAATTTAGAAAATTCCACCAGTTTCCTTCATTTGTGGAATTTTGACATTCTGCATGCCAATTCTTTTTTTTTGCAGAAGAATAATCCACAGTTCACATAAACCACAGATTTGTTCTGCAATCCTTGGAAAATTATTCCGTGGTTTGTATGATCCACGGAAAATTATTCTGCAGTTTGCAGAGAAATGCTATCTGAAACTCCATGGACTTTAAAAAGAAATTCCACAGAGCATTTCAGAAGCAGAATTACCATTCCACAGCAATTCCGATGACGGAACTTCACATTCTGCACAGCCCTAACAATGAGATTTCAACAACTATAAAATGGAGGCCCCAGGGTAGTCACAGGGGGCTACAATGAACAGAGAAAACAAACTATAGCTAACACATTGAGCCCCGACAGCTACAGGAAAAAAGTTGTCTTTTGACATGGAACCAAATAAACTTTATGTAATATGAGGGTGTAGTTTTCCTTTAATGAAAAAAGATTCAGATAAAAAACAACCAGCTTCATAGGCAAATTCCACATAAGATTATAAATCATACAATGTTTTCAAACTAGAAATGTTTTGTGGCTTAAGATGTGGACAGTTTTCCTTTAATCCGTATTTTGGTTAGTGAGCATGCTGGGAAAAACTCATATCATAAATTAAAACACCACAAGTAGTCATCTCCCTAGTCTGGTTATCCTGAACAAAAATAAATAAAACAAGCATCTGTCATTGCTGAATGTTTGCTGCTTGCATTACTGTTGTTCTGGTTCTTGTACATATTTTTACCATGTACCATATTTACCCAAAATAGATCAGACAAGATATAATATGTCATTTGCAATGGGATCCTGATTTTACAGTGTTTTATACTGCATTTACCCTGGATAGTAGAGGTGAGATGCAATACTCATTTTTAGTGCGGTCCTGCTTTCCTAATGTATATTACTAGGACAGATCATTTTAGGTGCAGCATCTCCTTTTCTGAGGAGTTCTGCTGTAGGGTCCTTTATTTACACAGTTTTGCAATATATTTCCCATGATAACCCAGCTGAGATCCAATACCTCATTTTCAATAGGATCCTGCTTTAACACATATTTGTATTGTATTTATCCAGGGTAGCACAGCTCAGATGCTATCTTGTTTTCAGTGGGATCCTGCTTTTCACAATTTCTCTCTGTATTTACTCAGGACAGCACAGCCGAGATGCAATTATCTCATTTTTGATAGGGCCCTACTTTGACTAATTTTTATAATGTATTTACCCAGGATAGCGCAGCTGAAAGGCAAGTTACACTTTCAGTGGGGTCTAGCTTTTCAGTGCATTTTTCCCAGGATAGAGCTGCATAGATGCACAGTTCAGTGGGGACTCTACTGCACTGGGGCCCTGCTTTTACACAATTTTTACTAATTAGAAAATGGGGAAAGCTATTTGAGCCTTCTGATTGGCTGAGACACTTATCTAGGTGGGCATCTATCAGACAACAAATGTCCACCTATTAAAAGTACCTGCCTGCCCCATCACCAAAATCCTGGTGCCTACCCTGCTCCGTAATTGGCTAAACCCCCACATTTTTATTTAAAATATCTGCCATTTTTTTCTCTCACTTAGCGAGAGACTACCCCTGAATGCTCGTTTACTTACACTACAGTTCCTCAATATGTACAGTACTTGACAGACACCACAACTGCCCAGAACAAAGCAAAGTACGTTTTTTTCCATTTTTTTTCTTTTTAAATTTTACTGTTACGTTAGTGTTACTTGCCACTGTCAGTCTCTCTCCCGCTACTCGCATGCATTCCACTCTGCCACCCGTTATCCAGCATGCTAAAAGAAGAAGCAAAGTACGAGCAAACGAGATATCTCCTCACAAGTTACTGGCCCAAATTAAAATGAAGATCTCTTTTGAAACGTAAACAAAAAAATAATTATAACTGCTGCCATCTCTCCTGACACTCATGTGTCTTCAATGTCCTGGTATGACTTAAATGGCATGCTTCTCGCCATTCACAAATTCACTTTTCCCATCAACCACCCAAATAAATAAAACTGAACTAACACAGCAGCTTCTCTATGTTGTAAAACTACAGTACCAAAAAAACGCCACAAAAAACATGACACAAACAGTCCAGGAGGTCATAGAGTGGAGGGGGCAGCAAAACAAGAGAATAGCTCTGTAGAAGGGGGGCAACAACACAAGGAACATCACAACAACAGAGGGACTACTTTACAATAAAAATATTTAAATGTAATTTTTCTTCTGTTCTTTTTTATTTTTTGTTTTATTACATTCCATATAAAAATATCACAGCAAGCCCATTTTCTAAGCACAATAATACCCTCCAGGGTGTCAGTATGGGCTATACCCGCCCTTCCAGGGGCTATAAGGCCCTCCACCTGCAGCGTCGGGCCTCATTACGCCCCTGGGCGGGCAGTTATAGCCCTATAACACCCACCCTGTTGGGTATTATTGCTTGCATATTTAACCAGGATACACCAGATGAGATGCAATATCTCATTGTTAGTGGTGTCATTCTTTTACACATTTTTAGATTGCATTTACCCAGGATAGGCCAGCTGAGAGGCAACCTTTAATTTTCAGTGGGCTCCCACATTTTGACCCCAAATTTCCAACAGTTTTTTTATGACATGACGTCAGGAAAAAGACAGGTGGGATTTTTTAAATTCCAGCTGAAAGGTGATTTCACAAATTCACAGTGTGACAGCGAAAACATGTTCCATAGGTAATTTGAAAAATGACACTGGTCATGTTCAGGAGACGGGGTAACACTCCACATTGTGCTGTGGGTTTAACATTTGGGGCCAAAATCTGCAAAAATAAAGTTTATGATTAAACATTGGAACAATTCAATGTTTCTTCATAAGTTAGTTGTTTTTTTCACATTTTGACCCCAGGGCCCTGATTCCAGAAGTGGCTGCAATTGCCGCAGGGGACTTGCATCAGGGTTCTTGATGCAAGTGCTAACTTGCATCAAAATCGCTATGCCAGAAGCTGCTGTCGCAAGTCCCCAATGCCTCAAAGTTAGACTATCTCCCTGCAGGTCTACCTTTGCATTCGTGGGGGTACCCCTAGTCCGGGGCTTGTGCCACACTTTTGGTGCAAGCTGCCGTAAAGCAGAAAAACTGTCACAACTGCACCAGCCCTTCTGGAATAGTGCAGAGTTGTGTCCAAGGGCTGTGGCACAGCTGCATCAAACTTTACAGTGGACGCAGGGCTTGGCGCAAGCCCTGTGCCCACCCTCTGGAATCGGCCCCAAATTTTCAACATAGTCTTTTTATGACCCTTCCCTCTGATCATGACAGGTGTCATTTGTAAAATACTTTCCAAGACACCATTTCATGCCACAAGTGTGAAAATTCATTTTGGACAGAATCTGAAAAACAGCACCTGTCACATTCATGAGGTGGTGAGAAAAAATGGTTATGTTGAATATTTGGGGTCAAAATATCGAAAATTACCAAAGTTATGAGTGAACATTAAAAAAATTCAATGTACCTTTATACACTCTTAGAAAGGATGTGTTAAATTGACTAAAATGTCATAGAAACATAGAAACATAGAAGTTAACGGCAGATAAGGACCACAAGGCCCGTCCAGTCTGACCATTTCTTTTTCTACCTTATAAATGTGCCATCGGCCTTTGCTCTGCCAGTGGCCTATCTATTCATACTCATCTGTATTGCTCCCTTATGCCTATCCCATGTCTGTTTGAAGCCCTGCACTATATTCATATCCACCATTTCCTGAGGTAGGCTGCTCCATGCACCCACCACCCTTTCTGTGAAAAAGAACTTCCTCACATTACCCCTTAATTGGCCTCCCTCTAATCTCATGCTGTGTCCTCTTGTCCTGCTATTTTTCTTATACTGAAACATGTTAGACTCTTTCATCTTGTTAATGCCCTTAAGGTGTTTGAATGTTTCGATCATATCACCTCTCTCCCCCCCTTTGCTCTAGTGTATACATATCAAGCTCCGTTAATCTGTCCTCATATGTTTTTTGATGCAGTCCCTGCACCATTTTGGTTGTCCTTCTCTGGACTGCCATAATTTGGTTACTGTCCTTGTGAAGGTGTGGCCTTCAGTACTGCATGCAGTACTACAGATGGGGCCTAACCAGTGTCTTGTAAAGAGGGATTATGTAGTGGTCTGCTTGGATGATTTCAGGTCATTGGTGATGATGATGCCCAAGTCTCTTTCTTCTCTTGTGATTATCAGCATCCTCCCCCATCCTATAGTTAGCTTTAGGATTTCTCCTCCCCATGTGCATGATTTTTCACTTATTAGCATTAAACCCTAGTTGCCACTCTTTTGAGCATTTCTTTAGCTTTTCCAGGTCTTGTCTCATCCTACCCACCCCATATGGATCATCAACTCTGTTGCAGAACTTGGTGTCATCTGCAAACAGGCAAACCTTACCCTCCATATTGAAGAGGACTGGCCCTAGAACTGATCCCTGGGGCACCCCCTTTGTGACTTGCATCTCTTAGGATACCATTAACCACCACTCTCTGCTTTCTGTCTGTCAGCCAGTCTATCACCCAGTTGACCAATTTTTGACCTACCCCAAATCTACCTAGCTTGTTAACCAATCTTCTCTGTGGAACAGTATCGAAAGCTTTGCTGAAGTCAAGGTAAGCAACATCAGCTGCACCCCCTTTATCCATCTCCCTGGTTACCCAGTCAAAGAAATCTATCAGACTAGTTTGACAGGACCTTCTTGCTGTAAATCCATGTTGTCTTGGATCATGTGTCCCTATGGATTCCAGGTGTTCCACAATCCTTTACTTAAGGAGTGTCTCCATGATCTTTCCCATGACTGAGGTAAGACTAACTGGCATGTAGTTCCCTACTTCCTCCTTGCTGCCACTCTTGTGGAGTGGGATCACATGGGCCCTCCTCCAGTCCCCCAGGACCTCCCCTGTGTTTAATGACTGTGACAGGGAGCTCCTGCCACTCTTGAGGACCAACCTTTTCTTAAATCTGTTGCAACAATTCTTCTATTTCTAATCTATTATTTACAATTTCTAGTCCATAAGGTTAGCCACCTATGGGAATCCCTTCCCTTTCTTGACTGTGTTACAGTGTCCTCTCTAAATTTTCCTTTTCCCTCTTACGTCCTCATACAGGTAGGTTATTGTGGTAACCTCCAAGCTGATATTAAACAACAGGCTGTGTTCCTTGTTGTTGGATTTAATATGCAATGGCACTATGTCACAAAATACTTTAATGTATATACCTTATGTGTATAAAACCTGTAAATGTTGAAAATACTATGGCATTAGGTGTTTTTGATAAAGGTAAAAAGCACTAGGTGACTGTATTATAGAAATTAAGTTAGTTGTGCTATTTAAAATGCATGTAAATTGTTGTAAGTTGAACAAGCTGAAATTTCATGGTGATCTGCATACATCCCACGATGCTTCGCATTATGGAAGTATGTGTGATGTTGTGTTTCTTTGAAACTTGGCTTATTGTCAATGCCCTTTGGGATAACCCTTGTTTCAGTGCTTCTGCACTGAGGTTCTTTGTCTTTAGCTTGTATTGTTTTTTTAATTGAGCCCCCACCATCCAAGCAAACAAGACCGCATCAGGGAGGCTAAATCTCAACAGGTAAGTTAGATCAGAGAGCAGTAGGTGCTGGCTAAGTGTAGAGGAAAGACTTGCATAGTCTGTTGCTACAAACTGATGTACTGAAGACAGGATATGCCATTGCTGAAGGTTATCTTCTGCATTTTGAATAAACATCACACAGAGATGGTATATTGAACTTGAAGTTTGGTGTCCAGTCCATCTGTTATCCCACAACCCCTCCACAGTGATTCAGTAAACACTTCTGCCAAAGGCTCCGCTAGTTCCTCCCTTAGCTCCTTTATTATCCTGGAATGTATGCCATCTGGTCCCATAGCCTTGTCCACCCTGAGCTTATTGAGCTCTTGTAGGACCCTTTCTTTTGTAAGGGGTCCTGTGTTCACCTCCCTCCCCCCTGTGTCTATGGTGTCGAGCTGTGGGCCCTGTCCTTCCTTTTCCTCCATGAACACAGAGCAGAAGTATTTATTTAGGATGGATGCCTTTCCTTGGTCACTCTCCACACACACACACACACACACACACACTTTCCCCCTTGAGCTTAGCAATTCTCCCTCTAGACTTGCTCTTATCACTAATGTATCTGTAGAAAGTCTTGTCACTTTCCTTCACTGTTTGTGCCAATTTTTCCTCAGTTTTGGCCTTTACTTGCCTCACAGCTTACCCTGCTTCCCTTAGGGAACTCTGGTACACCTCTCTATTTTCGTACTGTTGTGTTCCCTTATATTTTTTGAAGGCCAGCCTTTTGACTCGGACCTTCTCAGCTACTGTTTTTGAGAACCAAAGTGGTTTCCTCCTTCTTTTACTTTTGCTTTTCTCCCTCACACAATGGCCTGTTACTTCAACTATTACGTTTTTAATCTTTGCCCATTTTGCCTCTACTGCCCTTCCTGTATCATTTCTTGCCAGTGCTATTTTAATGCTCTCACCCATCTTCTCAAAGTCAGCTCCTCTAAAGTCTTAAGATTTTAGCCTCTGTATGGGTTAACTGTGAACCTGTGACCAAGTTGAACCATATGATGGTCACCGGATCCCAGGTGCTCATCATCTTGGAGATCTGTGATCCTTTCCCATTTGTCAGTACGAGATCTAGGATAGCTCTTTCTCTGGTGGGGTTTTGTACTAGTTGTTTTAGGCCCTCCCCTGGAGGGAATCCACTATGACCCTAGTTATTGCTGATGCTCCAGAGTTGGTATTGACCAATCTGCATCTGGCACATTAACATCTCCCATTAGCAGAACCTCCCCCTTTGCTGCCATGTTTTGTATATTCTCTATCAAAAATCTGTCAATTCCCTCCCCAGGTCAGGAGGTCTTTAGACCACTCCAGTTCGTATGGCTGTGCCATTTCCTGTTTCCAAGGTGACCCGCAATTCCTCTGTCCCCTCTAGCGTATTCTGAATTTCAGTTACTTTTATATTTTCTTTAACATAAAGGGCCACTCCCCCACCCTTTGTTATCCCCTGATCTGTTCTGAACAGTACATAGCCGGGTACTATAGTCTCCCACGCGTGGTTCCTGGTGAACTATGTCTCACTTATGGCTACTATGTGCAGTTTGGCCTCTGTCATTGTTACCTCCAGATCTGGGAGCTTGTTTCCCAGACTGCGGGCATTTGTGTACATGATTTTCCACTGACCAGTCGGTGGTTTGTTAACTAAGTGGGGAGGTCCGACTTTCCCCATATGCATTGTTAGGGGAGTTGGACCTTTTTCCCCATTTGCTGGTGCAAATGACACATACAAATGTTGAACTTCTGATTGATTGCTACCTGAGGGGGGAGAGGTGCCTTCTTCCCCGACCAACGTATCGAGTGTTGCATCCCTCTCCCCTTTTACTAGTTTAAATTCTCTGCAAAACATCAACTTCTGCCCCAATGCACTGACTCCTTCCTTGGTCAGATGTAGGCCATCAAATTTAAAGAACTTTCACTCCCAAAAATTGTGCCAGTCTCCTACAAATTTGTGTTTTTTCTCTTGGCACCAGTCCTTGAGTCAAGTGTTTAGCTTCCCTATTTCCCCTTCTCTGACCCTCTGCCCATCTGCCCCCCCCCCCAGACAGGCAGAATCTCAAAAAAGAAGATGTTGGATGAAATGGATGACAGTCGATCTCCCAACCTGGTCAGGTGTTCCTTGGTTTCTACAACTGACCTGCTGGTGAGATTGTTTGTTCCTAAGTGTACTAGGACATTGATGTTTTCCCCTGCTTTCTGCATGATTTTAGCAATACGGTTACTGTCTCTCCATGCAGATGTTCCTGGGAGGCATCTGACCATTATCCCTGGCTGGAGGTAGGAATCAACTGCACGAATCATGGAGACTCCTATGATCAGAAGTTTTTTGGTTTCCCTTTTTGCCTTTTTTGTTTTGGTCCCTATTATGGGTGTTTCCTGTAGTGTTTGCTGCTCTTCTGCAGTGTCCTCTGCCTCTTTGTTTAATTTAGGGGATATAGGCAGATATCTGTTTGTAGTTGATACTGGATGCTTGGAGATGCTGCGTTGGTGTGCGTTGAGTACTGGGGCACTCGATTTGCCTCTCCTAACCACCTGCCAACCTCCCAGACCAACTACCCTCTACAGATGAGGTGCTTCAGCTGGATGCTGGGGTAATAGCAGGTGGCTTTTGTCATACCATCCCTTCTTAATATGCAATTGGAGGTGTGATATTTCTGTCCACACTGCCCTGAGCTGAGCCCATAGATCACCGATGGTCCAGCATGTGGGACACCATCCTAAGCCTTGTATAACTGTCTTGTTGAAGACTGTCCCACAGGCATGACAGTTAACAATATCCATCATAGTTGATTCTTTACTTATTGTCCCTGGATGGAAAAAAAAAGAGAAAGACAGAAAGAGTAATTGTTTTAATTTTTTGTTTGTTTTTTGTTGTTGCTGTTTTTACAGTATATGTATGTTTTATCTATTTTATTGTTTTATTTATTTAGTTTTTATTGAGCGGGTAAGTGCACTAGACACATCCTGCCTATTTTCAGGCACAACCTGGGGAAGGGGGATGCAGATGAATGTCAACTGACCTTGAACCAGATTAAGCTGTTGCCGGTATTTTTAGTGAATGAGGGAAATTTGGCCTGGACACGGAAATTCCTACTCTTTCGATAAGTGCCATGGGATCTTTAACATCCACCTGAACTACCACCAGTCCAGGCAGATGGGACCTCGGTTTAACGTCTTGTCCAAAAGACGGCACCTCAGAAGTGCAGCAACCCTCTCATGCTGCACTACAGTGCCAGTACTGGGATATTAACCTAAGTGCCAGATGTGGGAACTGAATCCACAGCCCTCTGATCTCCCGGCCTCAGAGGCGAGTGTGCTACCTACTGAGCCACTGACACTGCGAGCCACTGTCCCCTTCCTGTGAGGAGCCTTTGTGGATAACTAGTAGGTCCTCCCCTTCCTAGTATCCACAGGAAATGGCACTAAGGGTGCTACACCATAAAAGGAGAGTAGCATGGGGTGGTTGGGGATGGGGGTAGGTGGGAGGGCCCTTCCCCTGCCAAAATGGAGATAACAGCGGATGGAAGAAACAACCTAGAAAGGTAAGTTCAGATTTAGTAGAACCAAATAAATACTATCAGTCACAAACACAGCCTGTGGCTCCTTTCTGATTTAACCCCTTCACTAAGCTACCTTACCATGATTTGGTAGCTGCTCTGTCAAGAAACCTGTTTGGGAGTCCTTTAGGGTTACCACCTTTTAAGAAGCCCAAAGTGGGACATTTCTTACTGGAACATGATTTTTCGCAGGGCAAATTGTAACCTCAACCAATACAACAGACTTATTTTCACTAAATAAGCAGAATTAAGACTAAGTGTTGTAGTTTTTCAGTTGTTTTTGGTATTTCTTATCATTTTATGGTATTTTAATAAAGGTATTATAGTTTTTTGCAACATTTAGAGGAAAGTAAGAAAATATTTTTTCTGCTGTAATGTCAGGACAAGTAGTATTTTTCATGTTTTTTCGCAGGACACAGCTGCCCAAATCAGGACTGTCCTGCGAAAATAGGGACAGGTGGTAACCCTAGAGTCCTTGTCCACTGACCCCTCCACAAAGTCAGCTGCTCCTTTCTTGTAAAGGACTGCCTCTGATATATGTAAGGCAGAAAAGTCCTTTACCAAAACATCTGCTTTTTCTCTGCTAAAAGAACAAACTTTGATTTCTCGTAGTTGACTGCAAAATCATCTTTCAGGCCAGATTTGAAGGATTTCATTGCCCTTGTTCATGAGGTGGGGTCCAAAAAGGCCATGTTTAAAATCTGGGAGGAAATATTAAAAATTACCAAGTTCTGAGCACAAGTTAAAATGCACTGAAATACATTGAACCACATACCCAATTTCCTCAGTTCCTGATCTGACACTGGAGAATGAATATGTGACTCTAGTCCAGAGAGGATTACAGCACTGAATCCCTGGTAGGTATGTATGTATGTAAGGGTGGAGCGGTGTGGAGTGGTGGTTGCTGAATGGGGGGGAGAGGGTAACAGCGGCAGGGTCGGCAGCGGCAACAGACATTGATGGGCTGTTTTCTTTATTACAGGGTGTATAAAAATAAAAAAGGACAACAAGGGACAGTTGTCTTTATTTTGGGTGCCGACATTGAGGACTGGGCATCCCAGTGTTGGTTTAACCTCCATGAACATAAGAAACACAGGGGAGGTGGGAGGATGGCAGAGGATGGGATTACAGGAATTAAAAAAAAAATAAGAAAAGACTATGAGGGACAGTTTTCTTTATTTCAGGTACTGACACTGGGAACTGGGCACCTCAGTGTCAATGTTATGTTTGGTGCACAAGGGGTGGACTCCCTGGTGTCACATAATGAAAACAGGCAGGGTCGGGGGTACTAGCCAGCAATGAGGATTGGGCACCCCAGTGTCAGAAAATTAAGAAGGACATGTGAAGCAATGAGAGGAGGGAGGGATACTTAGCAGAAGGTGAGAGGGATTGTTCTTACATTGGGGGGGGGGTCACAGCAGGCTGATCATGATGCTGATCAGCTCTGCTTACTCAGTGGCATTTTGCAGATCAAAGGAAAGAGCCGTCCTATGATTTGGGTGTCTCTTTTGTTTGAACTACGTGAAGTTTCTGCCCAGCAAGACCAGAAGAGTGTCATGATCAGCCTGGGTGATGACTGGTCTGATACTGTTGAGCCCCTTGCAGGATGCGCTGTATTAGACTGACAGTGATACATCTCTCAGAATCCACTATCGTAACAACATGTTCGCTTTGTGCAAGTGCAAGCGTGAACATAATAGTTTCGCCCATATTTTTTAATATGATTTAAATCTTTTGTTAAAACTTGCTATTATTCTCTCAATTTTCAGTGTTATCAACACTTCAAGATGCCACTCCCATAATGAGGGGACCTTTTGGTCCAGTTAGTGCCTCAGTACAATTTTCTTGGCTACAGCCGTCACTTAAGCTATATGATATTTCTGCATAACCATGAGATAGTATTCATAATTATCCAACAGGAAAATTCCAGGCATGAAAGCCTCACTCAGCCCCAGCAAGGGATCCAGTTTGAATTGAATTTCCATTCATAATGGTTTCACCTTGCAACACTACCATAGAATACGCAGAAGGTTCACCTTGTGTTCCGCACACCATGTCCACGTAGGACTAGTCAATGTCACCATTTTGTAAAGTGTTTGGGGTGTAAAGTGCAAGTTGTTTAGAATTTTGAACTGAGTAAGCTTGAGATTATCATTTGTTATGTAACTTTATAAAATTAATATGGAAAATCCCACATCCTGATTGTCTAAAACTTGTTCCTACCCATTGGATTGGGAGACCACAGTCAATGGATATGAACAAATCCCGGTACCAGCCTACCTCAGTACAAAAAATACTAATGTGCACTATCAGAACCTTCTAAAAAGCTCTTGGTCAGCCTGGCCCAGTGGCAGTGAGGGTTGAGGTGCTGGATGCCACACTTTTCGCTATGCCGGCGATCCAGGTTTGGGAACAAGCCCAGGTTGTTGGGGGTCAATGGGGTGGGCAATGAGCAGGATTGAGCTGCCGTGAGGTGGCTCTCCTCTCCTGGGGAGGGATGAGGGATTTCCCCGGCCCTTGACTGCCACCAGATGGAGGATAGATGGCAGTTTGGGCTACAGAAAGCCCAGCAATAGCCAGGAGTGAGGCAGAAGGGGCTGAGCTAGTGCCCAGAGTGCGTGTGCACCTCCACGTGTATGCTCTGCCATGTTTGCCGGGGCCCCGAGAACTATGGGGGAAAAGCATAAAGTACATACACAAAAAAAGCTCCTGCTCATTAGCTATTCTTGCAGTGCCCTCTATGAGCAGCTAGCTAATATTGCCACATTTAACATGCCGCAGAGTAATTATTTTACCATTTTTACATCATTTTCATCTTTTTTTACATATTTTTAACAACTTTAAAAATGTTCTTTTAATGTGTTTAGCAAAATACCCATTTTATAAGTGCAATAAGACACTGCAGCTGGCCTAGTGGCACAGATGGCTGATGCACTAAGCTTCACCGGCCGCCATGCCATGACTTGGGGTTGGGAGCAATCTTGGGGCATTAGGGGTCAGCCAGGGAGAGGAGGAATGAGCATCCAGAGGACAGCGCTCCTCCTCCTCCTCCTCTGAGGGGAGGGTTGTGGTTTTCTGGGCATCTAGTGACACTCAGTGGAGGCTGGGTGTGCGGCAGCCAGAACCACATAGAAGCTGGGAGGTGATGGTGGAAGTCTGTGTGATGGGTGCAGGAGCACTTCTGCCCTGCACTGATGTCATTGCACATCCGCGCTTCTGGGGGTCACGTAATGTGGAAAATCTGTCTGGCAAATACAGTGTTGCCGCCTGGACCTCTGCCAAAAAGATGCCCCAGGCTATAACAACAGCTGAGGCCTCTAGTGCATCTCAGTCTCTTCCCCTCCATCCCACGCCTTGCGGAAGCCCTGCCACAGGGGGGCAAGCTGTGGACCACCCCAGACTGGACCTGGTCTGGTGGGAGATGCCAGGTGAGACTTCTGTGGTGCAGATATCTCTGCCAATCCAGGGGTGAGAAAAATAGTTTAAAAAAAAAGACACTCCAGGGTGTTGGTTGTGGTGTCACAACTGCATGTACAGGGACTGAAGGCTCTTGGCCTGCAGCCTCTGCCTTACTACATGCCATGGGCATGCAGTGTGACACCACAGCCAACACCCTGTCGTGTCTTATTGCGTACTTATAAAATGGGAATTAAGAATCCTGCATCCTGACTGGCTGAAACTTGTTCCTACCAATTGGATTAAGATGGCACAACCAATGGGTATGAAAAAGTCCCAGTATCAATGTTGATTAATTTCTAAAAATAGCAGTGTGCAGCTCCGTAAAGCTGCAAGCCCTAATCCTGGTTTCACTTTCATTCACACTACAACCTTGCTTGGTCCACTCAGTCACAGAATTAAAACACGTGGGGCCAGATATTCAAAACTTAGTCCAGGTGCTAAGGGGTGTTTGTCCATGCTAACTGGGTTTTGCATCCGATTTGTGGGAAGGGTCTATATTCAGACACCCCATAGTGAGGCAGAACCCTTTAGTACTTGAGTGCTAAGTTACCGCTGTACTGGTTCAGCCATATCTCAGCACAGTCAAAACCCGCACGGTCAAAACGCGCACTGCACTGAGACCCCAAAAGTGCACGGTCAAAAACTGCGCTAAAATTAAATAAACTAACTCCCACCATGCACACTGATTTGATCATGTGGTTTTTGACCATGCGTCTATCCCTTCATGATCTTCATGGGATACCCACTGCACCCATGCAAATGAGGGGATACTCCCCTGCATACAGTTTCAGCGGAAAATTGAGAGGTCTGCACAGGCGGTAAATGCCTGCCAAATAGGTACAAGATGCCACCTTTGCAAACCCCAAATTAACAGGGCACAAGGCCCTGGTGGCAGGCTGTGGCATTGCAACCGGCTGCCCCACCACCACCCAAACCCTGGCCCAATGCATCTGTGGATGCCCTGAAGTCTACTGGCACCCCCTGCCCTCTGATCACCTGCTGCTGTAGTCAGAATGTTGTCCCTGGTATCTAGTAGCACCCCCCACCCTCCAATCACCTGCCACCATAATCATGAAGTTAGCTCTCGTGTCTTAATGGAACACTCCCCCACTCATCTCTCACCCACCACCACATTGATAAGGTTGTTCTTGATATCCAGTGGCACCCCCTGCCCCAAGCACCCATCCCGGTTGAGAGCCCATAGTCCCTGGTGTCTAGCAGCCCCCCTGCAACACCTGCACCAAGCACACCACCCTGTCACCCCCTGTACTTCTGTCACTGGTGCCATCCTTAGCATCTCTAGAATGTCAAGTTATTAGATAAGGCCCACTATTAATGTCTTCCGTGTTCAGAAGTTGCTACCTAGATAAGTAGTTTTCTTTTTCCTGTCCATTAGCAATTCACTTTAAATAGCTCTCATAGATACAATATTTAATTTGTTTTACAAGGAAGTTGGACTGGATCAAATGACTCAATTTCAGCCATGCCTTATTGAAACTACAGGAAAATAATGGCCTGATGGTGCTGAGGGTTGAGGCACTGGATGCCACACCTCAGCCATGCCAGCGACCCATGTTCGGGAATAACACAGGCCACCGGTGTGAGGGTGGAGAAGGATTGAGCGTTCTGAGGACCGCTGCTCTCCTCTCTGGGAAGGGAGGATGTCAGCAGCTCCGCGCATTGCTTGCCTCTAGCGGAGGCTGGGGGCAGCGCGCCGACACTGAAGATATGGGCAGGGGATGGACCAGACGCCTGGAGAAGCACGCATGGGAGCATGCGCGCTGCTGCTGCTGGCATCATTGTAAGTTACATCCCCTGAGGGAAGGGGAAAAATGGGAAAACTGGGAAGTCCTCTGCCGAAGGATGACAGTTGTCCCCCTGCAGCACCGCCCTGGAAGATGCCTCCTTAAAAAAACTGGATCTGGTCTGTTGAGTCACGAGATCTCCCCACTCCCTGCCACAAAGGGTAAGTTGTGGGGGTTAATGGGGAGGGGGTCTGATACCCGGTGCTCGGCATGGGTGGAGACATCAGAAGGGAATCAGCAGAGAACCCCAGGAGAAAAAGTACCAACAAAAAAGAAAAAGAAAGTACAGGAAAAAAGAGACTGTACTTGAAACATAAATTAAAATCTAATTACGTAAACTAGTTGTTATATTCGAACAGTCAGACAAGAGCAGTCCTTGCAGATGTTAATACAATGAACAGTCCATACAAACATTTGTGCATGTAGTCTTTCTTGACCTGCAGTACATCAGCTGACGGACAGATTAACAATGTCAAGCAGTTATATGAATGATAGGTGATGCAGACATTCATACAATTAACAGTCCAGTCAAACAGTAACACAATTACCAGTGCGATATGCAATACAGGCAGTTAAAAGAACTTTGATAACTAGATGCATATGTACAACTGTGTACACCCGGTATTCTAACATTCAGCTTTATTAATCACATTCAGTTTTCTACGGATCATATACCGTACAAAGGCATATGCTGTATGCAAGATAATATTGTCCTTCTCTACTAAAGGTTATGCTCCAGCTCAAACTTACGCATTTATAAAAATTAGCATACATATATTATTGTCATATTTGATTGCCGAAGTTCTGTAGTATCTTACCATCGAACAGAGCGGAGCTTAGTTTCCTGTAAATGAATTAGACACTCAGATAAAACAGTAGCATCATCTATAAAGACAGAAGTGAGTCAGTTATTTAAATGACATCTGTCTCATTGGGATTATAAGAACGTGAGTGTAACTATATATTTATTTTATAGATATTTACTCTGACTCCTTCAGGGCATCCTACAGATAATAATTTCAGACATAGTACTATCATATGCTTGATAACTGACAGAATCTTGGCCGGTCTACTAAAGTTGCCTGCATACGTTTTTCAGCATGACCAGTGTGGCTTTGATGATCTTGCAGACATCAGACAGAGGCTGAAAAATACCTTGAGAATGCCAAGGGCAAAGGCCACATCAAGAAACAGAACATGACTTGTGCAACAAGATCACAAGTACTGTATCTGGTCAGAAGTGTTTTATGTATGCATGTGGATTGAGAAGGATATGGGAGGTGGAACAAATACATGGTGTTTCTCTCATTTGGTACTGAAGGCAACATAACCTTCACTTTGAATAATTTGTCTTCGGTAAGAGGTTCTGCAGGACAATTATGGAGGCCAAACGTGAACCGAATAATGATGTCTTGACATGGCAACAGCTGACAGAAATGCAAAGTTATGCACATTGGAGCCAAGAATCATAGGACGGAGTACTATCTGAGAGGGGTATAGGTATCTGCAACAAAGGAAGAGAAGGATTTGAGAGTGATGATCACTAGCAACCTGAAGCAATCCACGCAGTGCAGGAAAACAGCAGCAAAGGCAAAGAAGATGTTGGGATGCCTAGCCAGGAGGATCAGCAGTAGGTAAAAGGAGGTTATACTGCCCTCGCAGAGGTCACATCTAGAGTATGGAGTACAGTACTGGTGCCCACACCTCAAAAAGGACATTAACCTGCTGGAGACAATCCAGAGAGGGCAACAAAAATTACCGCAGGTCGGCAGGGTAAAGCACATGAGGAGAGGCTGGGGTCCCTGAACATGTACTCACTGGAGGACAGAAGGGGGGGGGACATGATTGAGACCTTCAAGTACCTGAAAGGGATACATAGGGTGGATAAGGAGGGTCCCTTTAAGCCAACTGGCAACTGAAACACAGGAGGCACAGTCTTAAGTTGGAGGGGGAGGTTTAGGAGGAAAGTTAGGAAGCACTTCCTTGCAGAGAGGGTGGTGGCCTGTTGAAATGCATTGCCAAAAGAGGTGGTCTCATTGAAGATGGTGTGCAGCTTCAAGAGAGGCTGAGACAGACATAAGGGGAAAGCAAGGGTCATGGGAGGGGCTGATGGAAAGGATGGGAGGATTGGGGGGGCAGATTTAGAAGCTCAAGCTGTGGACCCTGCAATATGAGCAAACTAGGTAGGTCAAATGGCCTTATTCTGCTGACTTCTTCGTATGTGTGCATACAATGTTGGAATGATAGTGATAGAACATTATAAGACGTTGATACCTATGTATATGATTATAAATCATATCCTAATGTTACTGGAACACCTTACCTCATAATGTCATGAAGATTCTTACTGTGTATCACTGATTCAGGCTGACCATATTCGATTGAGCTTTGAATACATTTTATTATGTCACTTTATTTGTTTTATTTATTTATTTAGTTTTTGTTGACCGGGTAAGTGCACTAGACAAATCCTGCCTATTTTCAGGCACGACCCGGGGAAGGGGGATACAGATGAATTCCAACTGACCTTAAACCAAATTAAGCTGTTGGTGGTATTTTTAGTGAATGAGGGAAATTTGGCCAGGACACCGGGGAAATTCCCCTACTCTTTTCGATAAGTGCCATGGGATCTTTAACATCCACCTGAACTACCACCAATCCAGGCAGATGGGACCTCGGTTTAACGTCTCATCCGAAAGACTTTAAATGTCAGATAAATAGTTTGTTAATGTTTTTACATGTATTTGCACATGCACGTATGCATATAGTACATACAGTACATTTCAGATTTCATTGTATGCTTTTTTTTTCCTATTATTTGTTTATACCCCTAGGAGCTGGCAGACGAGCTCCAACCCTCCCTCGGAGGGCTCACTTCCATCTCAATCCATGAACCCATCATCGAGACCATGGTTGTACCTTCACAGAGCCTGCCACCTCCATTTTTCCCATTTTTTCTCCCACCCATGTCATGGCCACGTGCATGTGGAGGCACGTGCACACCGTGGTTCCGCAGCTCCCTCCCTTGTGTGCCGCCCCTCTCACCTGCACTACCCTCAGGTCACCACCTGGGGGCAGCAGGACTACGGGGACAATGAGATCCATCCCCGGGAGAGGAAAGCTGCCAGAACGCTGCTCAATCCTGCTCCCTCCCTCTCCCCCAACCAACCCCCGACGACCCAGGCTCGTTCCCGAACTCGGATCATCAGTGTAGAGTGAGGTGTGGTATCCAGCACCTCAACCCCCAGTGCCACCAGGCCAGTAATTTCATTGTATATTAATGTTAATCATATTATGCTTCTGGCATGATACATAATCTCTAGTCAATTATAATAGATCAGTACTGCCATCCCCAGCTGAAGCAGCTATCAACTCACATGTTCTGTACTGAGAACGAATGTACTCTCATAACAATGACAAAGCCAAGGAACTGTTTTCTTTTGAATTGTTCATTAGTCTGTAAAAATACATTGGTTCCTTATCCTATCTTTGACATATGTATAACACTCTCGTATATGTGCTGATCATTCGAAAGAATATGCACTAGATATAGCTTATTACAGAGCAGGCGCTTGAAAAGTATAAAACTAACAAATGGACTAAAATAACACTATTTGACCTTCCAAGACAAATGCTGACTCTGGCATCAGTACACGCTACAGCTGTTGAATTCTAGCTTTTATATCCAGCTAGAATGTTCACCTACAGGGTATGTTTGTTGGATTCCTGGTAGCTACAGTGTGCTTTGATGTCAACATTCAATTGAAAATAGTTATTCGCCTCATGTTACTGAAGTCCAGATACAATTTATTTGCTGTTTATCTCAATAATGCTGAATGTCCTCCTCATTAAATACCTGTTTACAGCCAAGGTTCCTGCTATGTAACCCTGGACCTCGAGTTGAAAACTTGTAAAATTTCCATTAAAACAGAATGTATGTTTAAGTACATACTGTATATCTAGATTAGATAACCAGAAATTTTATAAAAACGTGACACATTCTGACACTGTAGTGGAATCTTCATTTTTATGTATACATGCTATTGTTCATTATAGGTGACCAATTATAAAGATCATAACCAAAGGACATCATCATCATTATGGCAGCAGGCTATTGGAGGGTGGGGGGGATGCCATAGACACCAGAACAGCTTTCATAACATGGTGGCGGGTGATCAGAGAGTGGGGGGTTCCACTAGACCCCAAGGATATCTTCAAGATAATGGTGGCAAGCAATCAGAGGGTGGAGGTGCCACTGGATACCAGAGTGGTCATGTACATTGCTGGAACAGACATTCAGGGTGTGGAGGGGGCTCTGCTCACAGCCATGACAGATGTGGCGGGTGGCCACAGGAGGGACACAAACCAGCAGCCATTTCCCATGCAAATGAGCTCATAATGGGCATGCATATGGCCCTTACAGCCTTGCATGCCCTACAGACTTATTTGCATGTTGCCGGCTGACTATCTCAGTGGGTGCTCCCCTATCAGATTTGGGAGGTGCAGTTTCCTGTACTTCCCTATGGGCTGCATGCAGCCCAGATCCATATCAGGCAGTGCTAATCATCCTTGTGCCACCCTGACCTAGCACTATAGTCAGTCAGATAGTGCCAGTGTGCTATTCGACTGAATACAGCATCCTAAGGGGTGGGCACAAGGGCAAGTGCAGTACAAACCTTTGCACTCCACTTTTCAAGTTCACAAAGTAAAACAATATGAAGTTTTTTTTTTCAATTCAGGGAAAACAAAGTGGATCGAACTGGTGGGGTAACTTCAAGAGACAGTTCACACAAAAAGCACACAGAACCCAGTGGCTCAAACAGTTCAACTAAGGCTAGCACCATGTAGTGACAGTCTATCTGTGGAGAGAATATTTCACACAGAACTGCTAATTTATAAGCATTTCTAAGCTTTTATTTTTAATTTCTCACTTTTTAACACAAAACCCATGTTTAGGCTCAGTAAGACACTCTGAGGTACAACCACACTTCCAGGGTGAAGACACTTGGCCTGTGGCCTCTTGTCTTACTATGCCTCTGGGCATGTGGTTGTAGTTGCACAACCAACACCCCATTGTATCTTAATGCTTACAAACACATTCTCCCAGATCACTTTAGACTGAAAGTTCTCACTAGTCTGAGGAAGACCAGTCACCCAGTAATGTTCTAACCCCACTGCCTCTTTTTGTACAAGGCTGTGAAAGTCACATATAATTTTGAAATTGTTTTAGGGTTCTCTACCAGCACCATGAGTGTCTCTATGGTTTCACCATGTCTGCCAGCCCATGGCTGTGGCCCATGTGTTTGGCAACTGTATGTGCCATGTAAAGAAATGGGAAAACAGTGTTATTGCTTACACCATATCTAGCTTGACAGGTTTGGTAGTGTATCAATCTCCAGCCCTCTGTTAGGTGTTCTAATGTGGGTATCGTCAACCCTTTCCAGGGTTCACCATTAATTGGTTAACCAGCATTATTAAAGAAGGGATATTCATAATAGTGGTTTTCCCACATCTCTGTGTGGGTCTAAAGTCAGGAAACAACAGCTGGGCATGATTTTTTTATCTTATTTAAAGTAGAAGTTCATGATTGAAACATTCACCCTGAACAGATCTAATTCAAAGGAGATGATATTTTACTGTGAAAAGTCTCATTTAATGCTTTTTGTTTTTAATGTTGTTACTTTTTTACTTTAATAGAAAATATTACATTATAGAGTGGACATTTTATTATCTCATTCTGGTGCTTCAGATATATTTCCCTTGCAGAGAGATTACAATGGTGGTTGATATTGATAAACCATTTCAAATGTGACTGGACTTTACTGCAATAGGAGCCAGACAGAAGCACCGGTGTTAGGTTTTATAATGTGTAGGTGTACCTGTGTATGCAATGGGTCTAAAATATGTTTTGAAGCCTCTAACCAGATTGGCTAGTAACTGGGAAAATTCACTGACCCCCACAGACATTCCACGAGCCCTACTAGTGTACGTAGTAAAAAGTAGTCCCTCCAGTATTAGAAAGAAGGGTTAGTTAAGTTAGTTAGTTAGTTAGTTAGTTTTTTAAACTTAGTAACCTGGAAAGGCACACTGAGCCAAGACTCATTTTACAGAGAGAGACAAATACATTCCGTGGAAAAGTCTAGTCAATATTAACAAACTAGTGTGCTGGCAAAATGAATGCCCAAAAGTGAAAATAAGTAGTGAGCAGGTACAGACAAAATATACAGTAAAAAAGCGCAGTCAGAATGAGAAAGCAATGGCAATATAAGCAGGGGCGATTAACAGACAACGTAGAGTGAGGTTGTACTGTGAAGAGAAATTTTACTCGCCCAATATAAAATCTACCAGTAATCGTTGGGGGGGTTGCAGTTTTGAACCCTGATATGACAGAAAGGCTGTAACCTATTCTCAGAAATGTATTTCCTTTATATAATAGTCAAAACAAATGTATGCAGAGAATCTTTTACATGTGGTCCTCTCATGTAGGCTGCATTTTTTTATTAACAAAATAAGAGGCTGCGGGGGCAGAGCCCTCTGCAGAAAATTAACAGGGACCGCTTGGGTGGGCTATGCGTTGTTACTGTATGACAACAAAATTTGGTGGCGCTCTTGTTGCTGATGGCATTTTCCATGCACTCTAATTTCCCACACCCTGCAAAATTCACCCTAAAGTGGTAACCCAATGCAAAAAGAATTGACAGGGTCCCTTTTAGTGGCATAAGTAGAAGATGAGAAATGAGAAACCAGGGATTGGAGCCACCAATAACCAGTGGATTGTTTTATACATACTCCTGGGGCAACTAGGTTTATAACATCCCCAGGATTGGTAATGCTTGTGTGAACAAGGTGAGAGCTAGAATAAGATAAAGGTTAGCAGCAGGAGCAGTTAGACGAGTAGTGAACTCTGACATGCTGTTTAAGAAAGAGGTAGGAGAAGCAGTGGTGGATAATATGAGGAAGGGAGTGCCAGAGTGAAATCACTTGCACTAAGAAGGCAGACTGGACAACAAAGAGGATTGTGTATATAGAGGATTGTGTATGAGCACTCTTACACAACAAGGTTATTTTCTGATCAAGTAGTTTCTGTGGTGACAAGAGACCTCGAGAGGCGAAGCTCAGAGGTCCTGAATTACACAAACCAAAGAATGTTGTAAGGAGTGCTCATACACAATCTTTATAGTGTATGGGCACTCATTCCTGGCAAACAATGTCCCCAAAATATTTTTAAAAACCCTTACTGTGGCGCATTGCTCCGGCGTCAGTAACTTCCGTTTGGTCTCTCACCACCACAGCCCCTTTATTGCGTATGCACAACTACGTTCAATGTTGTTATGCTGCACTGGTAACATACTCAATGCAGCATAACAGCATCATGACATAGTCAAGACAGCACAACAACGCTGTTCTGAGCATGGATTTCCATGTTCAACAGCATTCTACCATACACTATAAAGATGTTACAGTAAAGAATGCTAAACTATCAAAGGTCTAAGGGAAGGCATGAGTAGGAGGTGGCAATATAGTGCAACAGTAGCACAATGAGCTAAAAGGGTAAAGGAAAAGCAATATTTTAAAAGGGAGGCAGTGCAGTGAAATAGTCAACAGGGTTTGTGAGAGGGAACAGAGAGATTCTGGAAGCAGGAACAATGGGGAGTGTCTGGGAGGTGGTTTATTTATTTTTATTTATTCATAATTGGGTTTACAACCTTTGAGTCAAAGACTCATTTACAAAGGTACCTCATCATAGGGAGGGTAGACAACAATTGGTGGTGAGATACAACAATGTAATACATTACAGGTGAGGTACAATAAAAGAATACTCATAACAATTCAGTGGTGCAAGGGTGAACAAAGGCTTCAATTAGTTACAGTTAGTCTAGCATACATTTAGATAACAAGGTACAGCTTGGGGTTCTAGGGAGTGATACTGGTGGAGGGGGTGGGGGGGTTGCTAGGGGATAAAGGCAGTCCAGGAAGGATGTTGTCTGTAAGTGGACCAGGCAGAGCTCAAGGTATGGGCCAGTCAGGGGCATTTACAGCTCCGAGAGTCAGTGATGTGGTTTCGGAGGGCGATTTTGAAGGGGCCAATTTTGGGGAGGTTTGTGATGTGGGTGGGAGGGAGTTGAACCAGGAGGGGGCTCTGTAGTGGAATGATCTTTGGGCAAGAGAGGTCCTGGCTCTCGGGACCTGGAAGTTGACTTTCTTTGCGCTCCGGGTGGTGACCAAGTGGGAGGCCAGCTTAAGGGATGCAGCAACCCCCGGGGGGGGGAGCCCGAGGAGTGATTTTTTTGCCAAGATACATGTGTGGTAGCGCAGGTGCTCATCAAAGGTGAGTAGATCCGAGGAGGAGTAGAGCTGACATGTGTGTGTTCTGCTGTGGGCACCAGTCAGGAGCCTGCAAGCCTTATTAATCGAGGTCTGGACTTTGGTGAGGGCGGTGGGGTCAGCAGCCGCATAGATAGGGAGCCCGTAGTCAACTAATGACAGGATGGAGGAGGGGTTAGCCAGCCGGAGGGCATTCTGAGGGAGGCAGTCTTTGTGGTGGTAGAGGAGTCCAATCCGGGTGTTTACGGCAGTGGACAGGGAATTAAGATGACAGTGGAAAGAGAGAGCTCAGTCGAAGGTGATACCCAGATAATTGCATGTAGTCACTTGTTCGAGAGGGTGAGGGGTGTTGGGGAGGATGAGAAGGGGGGGCGTTTTTGGAGGTACTTTGGCGGTGGGCAAAAAGCATAGATTTTGTCTTTTTGAGATTTAGAACCAGACGATGGTCGTGGAACCATTTTTCAGCTTGGCTGAAAGCAAGTTTCAGAGAGTTCTGGAGGGTGATAGGGTTGGGGTGGGAGGCGACGAGAACCACATCATCAGCATATAGGAGCATTCTGCCCGAGCAGGAGCTAGAGAGGGAGTTAAGAAAGAGACTGAACAGTGTGTGTGGCCCAGGATGGAGCCCTGAGGGACACCTGAACGAACAGGTGGGGCAGCTGATAAGGTATCGTTTATCTTGATCCTTTGTGATCTGGCATGGAGGTAACTGGAGAACCAGGCAAGGGGACCGGTTGAGAAACCTAGTTGGCGGAGGGAGTCCAGCAATAGGGGGTAGCACACAGTGTCAAAGGCCTTAGATAGGTCAATGAACACTGCCCCAGTGACGTTCCCAGAGTCAAGTGCAAAGTGTACATGGTGTGAGAATTCTAGGAGGGCTGCAGTGGTGCTGTGTCCAAGGCAGAAGCCATGCTGTTCTGGACAGAGTATGCTGTATTTGGTTAAGTATTCCATGAGTTGAGTGGATACTATTTTTTCCAGGGCTTTAGAGAGTCGGGGAGGATGGAGATTGGTCTGTAGTTATTTGGTAGTGTGCGATCTCCATTCTTATGAATTGGGGTAATTTCAGCTGATTTCCAGGCACTCAGGAATTGATCAAGGCACAGGGACCGGTTTAACAGGTCAGTGATAGGGGCTAGCATGACATTTAGGGTTAGATGGAGAATCCTGGAGTCAATTGGGTCACACCTGGGGTTATGGCTGGAGAGGGCTTTTAGTAGGAGTGGTTTGGCTGCATGGGGAGATATGGTGCAGAGGAGAAATGGAGGGAGAGTCAGGGAGGGGAAGGTTGAGATAGGGATTGCTTTAAAAAAAGTGGCCAGGAAGGACTGCACTTAGGTCAGAAAAAGCCATGTTGAGGCAGTCAGCAATATGTGGGGGGTCTATGGTAACAGTGCCATTATCAGATCTGAGATGGGGGAGCGGGATTTTCCATTGAGCTCCTTAATATTATCTCAGAACACTCGAGCTGAGCCCCAAGAGGAGGCCAGAGTGGTTTGGTAGTATTTGGCCTTGGCTTGCCTAATGGCCCAGGTGCACTGGTTTTGAGCAGCATTATAGGCCTGTCTGTCCACTGGCCTGCCTGACTCGACTGCGACATGCCATAGGTTGTCCCATTGCCTCAGTTGTTGAATAAGGGAAGGGGAGAGCCAGGTGGCATTATGTCTTTTGGAGCGGGTACTGGTAAGGGGCAAAGAGGTCACAAGCCTTGCAGAAGGCATTGGTGAGGTAGGCTAGTGCAGTGTCTATATCAGATGCAAGTGAGATTGGGGACCAGTTGAGCTGGGCAAGGTACTGCTTCAGTTTACTGAGGTCCCCGGGCAAAATCGGCGGCAGGAAGAGACTTGGCAGTTGGGTTTTTGAGTGGGGGAGGACCAGAAACAGAGGATAGGGGAATGGTCACTGAGGGAGTTGGCTAGGACATTAACAGAGTTGATTTTATGGGGGTGATTGGAAAGTACTATGTCGAGGAGGGAGCTGGTGCCACTTGACTGGTTAAATCTGGTAGGAAGGGTGACTAACTGAGCTAAGTCAAGGACAGTAAAGGAGTCCTTTATGTGCGCAGTGGTGGAGCCAAGCCAATTTACATTGAGGTCACCTAAGACAAGCTGCTCAGCTTTATGGGGCAGGGAGGAGGGGTAGTGTGTAAGGGTGTGGATTGCAGGTCCCTGGGCCCATGGGGGTATGTATGCAGTTGTTAGATAGAGCGGGCCCCTGCCCGGGTTGGGGGAGATTTTTAAAGTGATGGCTTGGGCACCATGACTGAGCTTGGGGGCAGGGAGAGCATGGCAAAGGAGGAAGTCACGTACATAGACTGCACATCCACCTCCACGCTTACCGAATCTATCCTCACGGAATAGGGCAAAACCAGGGAGGGAGTCAGTTGAGTCAGGGGTTGATGCACAGAGCCAGGTCTCCACTACGGCAATGATATTGGGCCTGTGTTGAGAGACCCAGCACTGGAGTGCAGCAGTTTTCTTTGGGAGGCTACAGATGTTTACTGAGGCAATGAGGGGGCCACACCCAGCCAGGTGCGATGGGGGGATAGAGGATCCAAGACCAGGGTTGGGGTGGACATTCCCGGGGAGCAGGAGAAGTAAGGTGATAAGTCTTCAGAGTGGGCTGCGGCAGTTGGGGTTGTTATACTGGAACTGCTGTGAGGATCTGGTGGGTGGGGGTGCAGGGGATGGGTAGGGAGCTAAGGGTGGGTGTGGCTAGGGTGGGGTGAGGCCATCCTGTTCTGGGGTGGGGGTCAGTGTTGGTGGTGGGTGTGGTGGGGTGACACGGTGGTCCAGTGTGAGAGGTGAGTTAGGGATGGGACGGGGGATACAGGGTGGGGGTGGATGTGGTTAGGTAGCATGGGGGATGAGCAAGCAGGATGATCATAAGAAGACTAAGCATACGAGCCAACATGCCTATGGTTGGTAGCAAAGCAGCAGAAGGAAAGGAGGAAGGGTCCTGCTTTGCCAAGGTGGATTCAGGGGTTGTACCACAGACCACAATATGTCCACACTATCATCTTTAGGAGGATCTCTCAACAGACTGTGAGGGAATGGCAAGGCAGATTCCTGTGTGGAGGTGGAAGTTTTGTGCAGAGCTGTTTTTTTTTATGTTTGGTGTCAACACGGACAGAGATGTGTAAGTTCTTATCCATCCACACACCAAGTTACTTGAAGTAGGAGACTTCTTTAAGTGAGGTACAATCCAGGGTTCAAATGACTAGGAGGGAAGTTTATGATGCAGAGCAGCTTGCCATCTGGTGCCAAAAGTCATGGTAACTGTCTTTTTGGACTTTTAGGTGAGGTGGTTCAAACAGAACCAGTGCTGAATGCAGTCAAAGTCATACTGAAAGGATGCCTCCAGCTCAAGGACTCAGGTATCAGTAGTGTAGTGGATGGTGTCATCCATGTACATGTGTGTGGTGGTGGAGACACAGACAATTGGGAGGTCACTGAGGAACAGAAAGAAAAGGATGGGACCCAACATTGAGCCCTGGGCCACTGTGACAGGGCTGAATAAGGTTTTGTCCCATTTGTTATGCAGAAAGGGTTAAGCACAAGGATCTGTTCTGTCCTCTGCTTTTCTGTCTCTTGTCTGTCTGGTTGTGCAACCAAATTTTCTTGTGAGACCTAGGAACTGATCACTCTGACAGTTTCGCAGTTTTCTGCCTCTCACTATCTCTCTGCCGCTGTCCCTTGCTATTTCTGTCTTTTCTTCCCCCTTGCATATCTGCAGGTATAAGAATATATGTGAATCTTTATGTGGAAATGTTACTGATACTGGGATCCCTTTGTTTAAAACTGTATATAGTTTCACTGTTCAGATGGTTACAAAAAGCTATTTGGAACTCAAGAGGTTAACCTAAGATGCAGTTTTTAAGCCCTTTGCAGAGCTGTGAACAAGAGGTCAGTTCTGAGACACTATGTACTGTTTTGCTGCACCTGCAAGGAATGAGACTTACAAGAACATTCTGTAAACTTATAAGAACATTCTATGAGAAGCAGGCTCTCTTAATGAGTTCTCGGACAAAGACATAAACTGAGCAGCAATGATGTTGCTAGGGAGACAAGGAGAGTGAGACAGCAAGACTGAAACTTGGAATTAGAGATATCCTCAGATGAAGAACTTTGTTTTCTATGTTTGTGCTGCCTTTGTAAACAGTTATACTGAAAAAAACTATTTTTTATTTTGCTGTTATTAAGAAAAATAAAATGCTATTTGTGAATTTTGAAACTGCTCGTGGTTTTCCTATGCTTCCTGCCCTGTGCCTCGATGACAGGCACCATAGAGGTGATGGGAAGGGAAGGGCATAAGGCATCAACAACCTAGACTGACTAGTGTTCGCATGTGTGGTAAGATCAGAACCAGCCCACTGTGGTGTGGGACAGTCCTGCAGCACTCAGTTTCTTCAGGAGGGTATGGTAAGCCACAGTACTGAGGGCTTTAGCAAGGTCAATTAACATGGCAATGATAACGTGGCCCAGGTACATTCCCTAGAGACTGGCATCAGTGACATAAAGGACAGAAGAGACAGTAGAATGGCTCTTGAGAAAGTCATATTAGAAAGGGGGATCAAAAAGGGGAAAGGAGGGAAGGGGAAGATGAGTCAAGGAAGGCAGAAGGTTGAGATAGAGCCAACTTTTTCTGGAGTTTAATTAAATTAGGAAGATAGGATCATAACTACCAGGGGAGAAGCAATCATACTTCTTGAGTAAGGGAAGAACTTTAGCCTGTTTCCAAGCAAACAGAGCAGCACTGAGAAGAAAGGAGAGGTTAAGGGGTGTAATGAGAGAGGCAACAATAGCTGAAGCAGAGAGATTTAGGAGTTTTGGGTCAAGACCATCAAGACTGTGACCCTTGAAGGGGTTGAGTGAGCACAGAGCAAACAGGGTAGCAGCTGGACTGATAGGAAAGAAGGAGAAGAAATATAGGGAAGGCATGAGGGAAGGGGAGAACAGTGACAGGAGTAGAGGTTACAGTGCAACTGGTGGTTGACAGCAGCAGCTACTTCAGTGGGGTAGAGAGGAAAGGGGGAGCCATCAGGTTTGATAATTTGGTAGGTTTATTGGGAGGGTAGACCAAAGAGGAAGTGGGCAACCTGCCAAAATTTAGATGAGGAATTGAGATTGACTTGCATACTGGAGACAGTCTATGCAGCCTTAACCACTCTAAGGAGCTCTTTGCTGGAGTTTCAGAGTTCCTTGTATCTCTGCAGGTCCTCAGGGTCACCAGAAACCTTGTGGCAATGGGGTGGGCTGTGTCACAATCTCTTGAAGAAGGAAATGAGGTTTATAGTAACCCAAGGGAGGTGGTTTTCACATACTCTGATCCTCTTTAGGGGGATAACTTGTGCTAGACTACGGTAAAACAGAGTTTAAATAAGAACATGGCCTCTTCAGAAAGATATATTTAGATAGATAGATAGATAGATAGATAGATAGATAGATAGATAGATAGATAGACAGACAGAGTGAAGCCTGCCAGGATGAAATGCAGTGTCACAGGTCTCCTGCATGACAAAAGGAATTAACTCCCATTCAAATTGCATTGCTTGTTGCAGTAACTACTGCAGAATTCTGCAGAGTTGGGCTTCATCCTGGTGGGCTTCATTCACTGTAGATAAACAGATAAAATCATTATTTTTATACAGGAAAAACATGGCATTAGGGACATTGTACTCTGTTTACCAGACAGTCCTGTGTTAAATTCTTAGCAATTACTCTAACAATACAATAAGTCATAGTGCATTACAAATTTACATTTAATAGAATAGTAGACAGTACCAACAACAATCATTGTATCTATGTACATTTACATATAAGTGGGAAACATTCATCCAGAGCATTAATAAAACCATGATGAGAAGACAAAGTATGTACTGTAAACGGCACATCAGAGAATGTGTAGAGAGAAGCCCATTCAGAAGCATGAAGTACATTGAGGAGGAATGCCAAGTTGAGGGACCTGAATGATCTGCCCCAGATGTAATTATTAGGAATTTTTCGGGCAGTGAATTGTTTGGACACAGTAAACCATGTGTATTCACTAAAGGAGTCTGGGAGGGGACCAGCAGTATGAATGCAGCGTGGGTGTGAGAAAAGAGCCTTGTCAAGGAGGGAGTAATTGGAGGAGTGTGACCTGTATCAGTTATGGGGAAGCCAAAAACCCAAGTGATTCAAGACTAAGGCAAAGGGAAGCCACTGGACAGGCAGTCTGAACCTCCAAACAGTGCAGTCCTGCAAGCGATGAAAGCCTGGACAAATTTCTCAGAGATCTAGATAAAAAGGTTGACACCTTTAATAACAGAATGGTGGTGCTTGAAACTAAGATGGATGGGATTACTCTGGACAGCCAAATGACTGAAACAACAGCTGAGAAGGTGATGGTGATGGCTGCTGGTGTGGTACAGGAAAATAAAATACTGCATATGCAGCTTGAACAACTCCAGAATGGAGCTCACCAAACCTTTTAGGCATTCCTGAAAATCAAGATGGGGAAGATCCAATAACCTTTGCAATGGCTCTTTTGCAAGCACAGTTAAACCTGGATCTGAATGGCCTCATAATAAAAGTCTACCGAATTACGCCACACAGACAGTCAAGGGACGGGCGACACCTCGGACTCTGTTACTGGTAACTGCTGGCATACACATTTGGGATACTGTACTACAGACAGCTAAACTTAAGGGACAACTTGTGCTGGAAGATGGGAGAGGTTTCATTGCTTCCCTGACTTTTTCTATGCTACCTGACAGAGAAGAAATTATTTTCAATTCAGCCAGACTAGAGCTTCATCAGTTGGGGATTGCACGCACTTTGTTTCTGTTGGCGAACCTTAGGCTAAACCTACTCTGGTAAGACATTTCTCTTTTCTGACCTGGTAGAACCAGGAAAGAAAGTCCTTAAAATTAAAGAAGATTTGCTGGCCTGGTGGTGCTGAGGGTTGAGGCACTGGACATCACACCTCGCGCCATGCCGGCAATCTGAGTTTGCGAACAAGCCCAGGCCGCCGGGGGTCAGCAGGCGGGAGGGAGAGAAGATTGAGCATCTGGAGGACTGCTCTCAGGGGGAGGGTCCCACATCATCCTGCTCGCTGACTGCCCTCTGGTGGTGACTGGAGGGCAATACGGGTCAGGAGGTGCACTCCGACATGATTACGTCGGTAGGGAGGGGGGGACGGGACAAAAACAAGGAGGATAAAGGAGCCTGGCAGGTCTCCATGATGATCCAACACACCGAGGGCCAACCATGGCTTCTGGATTGGGTCTCTGGGAAGAGTGCACCACCTTCCCAGCCCCGCCACAGGGGGCAAGCCATGGGGGAATTCCAGGGTCGGCTAAGTGCGGTGCAGTGGGACATGAGAGAGAGTCCCTCCTCGGAGGGCCAAAGCCTCTGCCAGGGCTCCAGGGAGGATAAAACCCTATATAAAAAAAAATTTAAGATGATTATCAGAAGCAGCAATCTATTGGTCCTGCTGATGATGATGGGGACTGAACTCTGAGACTGAATTGTTTCAATTATCCCATCTAACATGTTTGACTGCAATAATTATATTAACAGAGACTGTAATGTTTAAGTAGTTTTAAAGCCATTCTACAATGTTTGAAATCTATTTCATGTCTGGTGACCCTGTATTGGGACCTGAGTTGGCTTTTTATTATGTGGGGAGTTGATTGATACCTGCTCTTTTGGTGGGTTTAGACATTTTTATAAGGCTGTGATGGTATGTCAAAGTGGAGGCTCTGGGGTACAAGGAGGCCGTTGCCGCTTGGAGTCAGTTGGCTCTCAGCAAAGTTAAACAGCTCCTTGCACATAGCCTGCAGCTCTGGCCCATGTTTGTCAGATTTCCTCCAAACAGCAAATAACATTCCTAAATTATTGCATTGTCCAACATCTATGTACGCTAATATCTTTCTACAGTATAGACTTAGTGCACTATTCATCTCCTTAAGGCACATTTTATAAGGCCTTATTTCCATTTGGGGAATGTTACTTCTTTGCTTGGGGACCAGCTGTTATAGCTCTAGGACTAAGTTGGATTGATCTGTTTTCTTATACTGGGTAACTATTCTATTATGTTAGAGTTTGGATTCTGTTGGGTTCCATTGGGTACATCATCTTACTTTATTGGTGTCATAGTATCGAATTAAAGAATTTACATGGACTTTTGAAAGTCCTATTGGACACTTTCAAGAGTGTTATCACTCACAACATTATCAAGTCACTTAATTTTGATGAATAGTCCATGGTCATGGCACTTTAGGCCACCTTTTGGGACATAAAGATTCTTGTTGCATATATTGGTACCCCCACCCCACCCCCAGATATCGTAGCAATGGGAGAAAGAATGGATTTCCTTTGTTTGTAAACTCTCACTTTATTAATTTCTATGTCTTGGAACCAAGGGAATGTTTTACAGTATGTATGTTATTATTTTTGTAACTGCAATAAAAAGAAATAAAAAAAAAAAAAAGGGAAGAATGTGGGCTAAGCTGGGTAGGTTCCAAGATGAGTTGAGAGAGGCTGAACAACTCAAATGTTTGGTAGGGGAAGTTGTAGGAGAAGGAGAGTCAACTGAAATTAGTGTCCTTTAAAAGAGTGAGTTCCCCTTGAGAGGAGTGAGTAAGGAAGGTATAAAATAGATCAGGAATTATGTCTGGATTAGGCTGGGAGCAGACATTGATGCTACCTACATAGATGGGAAGAGAGGAGAGAAACTGTAGTTCATACAGGGGTGGTTCATGGGAATAGAGGGAGGCAGCCTGAGTAGTAGTTAAGTACTGTAGTTATTGCTTCAAAAGTACAGTTTAAAATACTTCAAAGGGTTGTCTTTTTGTGTTTGAAATGTAACTATATATTGCTTAGATTCTTGAATGTACAGAAATTTCAGTGGATATGATGCACTGTTTTAATTAGAGTGTTGCATCATTCTTTTTTAATTGACAGCAACAAATGTATAATTAAAAAAGGGTCAGTCAATAAGGCAATGTAATGTTGAAAGATACTTAGGTTTCTGTGGAGTACTGCTTTATTAAGAGAAAGAACACATACTGTTTGTGTCTTTAAGAATTTTCACAGTAAGTAAACCTCAGGACTTCTGTGATGCAGCAACAGTCGGCTCTTTTAAACACAAACTGCTCAAACACCTTCTCACCACGGGTACCTGTGCCTGCCCCCACTAAATCCCGCCTCAAGTCAGTAATCCCATTGCCGTAGTCTGCACTTACCCTCTAGTACTTCTTAACCCTGTCACTGTTCCACTGGGTAGCCCCGACCTTGCACTACACTGACCCACAGTCCACTCCCATAGCCCTGCCATGCCCACCACCTCTCTTCCCTACCCCTACCCCTCCACCTCCTACCCTCACCCACCCCCTCCTCTTATCATTACTTCTTCATCTCCCCCCCCTTTCAGTATAGTGTAACCATGTCCCCAGCAAAACACAGGACAGGGAAGCTGGCATGCTGGCTTGTGCTCCTGGCCCCTATGGTTCTAGTGCAGTGTCTCCATGTGGAGAACGTTGTTTGCTACCTGCGTGTCGTGTGGCCTGCATTGTTCTGGCATGCTTCATTTTCTGCTGCCAGTATTGATGGCACTGTTTTTGCCGCTTTATTTCTGTCTACTTTATTTTGTTCTGCGATATTACTGACTGGAACCAATTTTCCTAATACATGTGTTGATATGTTAGACCACTGAAAATGTAGTCTTACTATCATGTCCATCTGCTATGATTTGTGTGGCATGGGGGCCCTACAATGATATATGCATCAATCTTTGCTGCATGCATCATTCTTTTGCTGTAAATGTGGCATAACATCTGAAAACAGCAACCAGATGTCATGCCACATTGATTGTGCCACAGATGCACACTTAAATCGGGACATGTGCCTGAGGCATAATGGCTGGAAATCCAAACCCATGGATCCCATTTTCAATTCTTCAAAAGACAGATGAAAGATTGCCTTCCAAGCAACCACCGTAAGAGAAACTCGCTGCCAGAGAAACTTGTAGCTCATCAATACCATTCCTTGGTTGATCAGCAAGAGCTGCACAAATGTCAGGCAACCCACAGCCTCCCTCCCTGGGACCTGAGAGCACCATTTCAGCGATGCACCCAGCCACCAATTGGCTTAGTGTGGGATTCTTCTGTCTTGATTGTCAACCCTGTTTGATTGGATGGAGCTGCATATTGTTCTGGTGAAAATATTTAACTACAGTACCATGAAGCTCCAGAAATGATAGTTACTGTTTAGGACTCCCATTCTACTTTCTACTCTTATCTAGCCACTGAGACCCACTTGGGGTGTGTATTAATCTGAACTGCCCAAAATATATTTTTCCATAGAGGATTTTCTCCTTGTGCCATGGCTGAGGCAGCTTATCAGTCCTGCCCCATCCTCGCAGACTGGCAAACGCCTCTTCTGGGACCTACCTTTGGTCAGGCATCCACACAGATTACTCCCTGTGGTGGAGTCAGTCGGATAAGGGCTAACCTCTCCCCAGAGACTCAAATTCAATTCAGACCGAAGTGGTCCTGGGTGACAGTGCATGTCCATGGATGGACGTGCAGGGCTTCATTAAGCCCCAGCTCCCATTTTCTACTTTTCACTCTATTCCCTTGCTGTGGCCGACTTGAATGCTTGCATGTGAAGGTAGGCATGTATCACAAAGATGCAGTCCCTCCCTTCCATGCCACCTGTGCAAGCACTACCACCAGGCCTCCACCTGGTGGCTGTGAGAGGTCAGGCAAGCATGCCCTCCCTTCCTAGCAGAGGAGAGCAGTTCCTTAGACACTTGATCCTTTTCCTCCTGGCTGATGCCTGACAACCCAAGTCCACATCTGAACCCAGGTCACCAGCATGTTACGAGGTGTGGCATCCAGTGTCTCAACCTGTAGCATCACTGGGCCAGCATAAGCTTCCCAAATATTATGCGTATGCGGCATTCAGAATAAATTCTGGATATTCCTGAATTTGGTTGACATTTAGATTTTACCCACCTGTCTCTCCTCATTATTGTATGCAGGCCCCCATCCTCCAAGTACTTTCTGATTGCTTACCTACTCTTTTGAACATCCCCTCCATCTTCTGGGACACACCACTGTGTGCATCAGTCACATCTGCATGGGGTAGGGGGCAGTGGAGTCAGGTCCTTTAGGTCTGACTGGATCCTACATAATTAAATCCATCATTAAAATAAACGTTCGCCTTAACCTTCAGGTTGCCATTCCCCAGTTGGTACACTAATGTGTGTAGTGGGACTGATTGGCAGCCAAGGGACATGCAGGCCTCAAAACAATCACTTGGCTGGGGGAGTGAATAGTTGCTGAAGTGATGATGGGGCTCAGTTTACCTAAGGCCATCCCTTGTGACTGTGTGTCCCTCGGTAAGTCCTGCTGTTCTGCACCTGTGTGCCCCAGCTACCATCCTGGCAGCTGCTTCACCCAGGAGATGGGACATCCTGGATTCCCAACAGGGGGCAGGCCTTAGACAGCTAGTGGTTGACCCCACCAGAGACAGGGCAGTTCTGGACCTAGTACTGAACAATGGGGACAGGATCACAGACGTCAAGGTGGAAGGGTAACTGAGATCCAGTGACCACCACATAGTGTGGTTTAGCATGGGGACAGAGACACAGTCTATCCATACAAGGGCAAAGGTATCAGATTTTAAGAGGACAGATTTTGCTAAAATGGGGAGGGTATCAAAGAGGCCCTGGTAAGGAGGGATATAGGAGGGGGAATTAAGAAACAGTGGGAACACCTGAAGGGAGCCATAGAGGAGGTGACGAAACAGTGCATCAAGATGGTAAACAAAGGCAAGGGAAGGAGGAAACTACTAAGGTTCTCGAGAGAGAGGTGGCAGACCAGGCAAGCACCAAAAGAGTGGGTTTCAGGAAATACAAGGAGACTGAAAGGGAGGAAGACAGGGAGGTGTACCTACAGAGCAGGAAAGGCTGTAAGGAGTGCAAAGGCATCAACGGAGGAAAGACTAGCACAGACAGTGAAGAACGGGGACAAGGCATTCTATAGGTACATCAGTGAAAGAAGGAAAACCGGGGGGGATTGTAAGGATCAGAGGAGATACAAGGGAGTGTAATGAGGGAGATCTGGAAAAGGCAGAAATACTGAACAAATACTTCTGTTCAGTATTCACTAAGGAGGGGGAGGGTCAGGGACCACAGCTGAAAATCAGACACGAGGAGGGGGGAGAGAAACACCAATCCATTTACAGTGGAGAGAGTCCTGGAGGAGCTCACAAAGGTGAGGCCGGACAAAACAATGGGGCCAGATGACATACACCCAAGGATTTTTAGGGAGCTGGCAGCACCTCTTGCAGTCATGTTCACAGAGTCACTCAGCACAGGAGTAGTACCACAGAACTGGAGGAGGGTACGTGTAGACCCTATACACAAAAGTGGTAGTAGGGAGGAGGCAGGAACTATAGACTGGTCAGCCTCACCTCAGTGGTGGGGAAGATCATGGAAGCATTGCTTAAAAAAAAGAATTGTGGCACTCTTGGAATCGAATGGTGCCCAAGATCTGACACAACATGGATTCACAGCAGACAGGTTGTGTCAGACAAATGTGATGGCTTTTTTTGACTGGGTGACAAAGGAAGTAAATTGGGGGGGGGAGTGGATGTCGCCTACCTTGATTTCAGCAAGGCCTTCGACACTGTTCCACATAAAAGGCTGGTTAATAAGATGGGTAGTCTAGGAATGGGATACAAGGTGATTAACCGGGATAGGAACTGGCTAGCAGACAGAAGACAGAGGGTAGTGGTAAATGGGATCCAATCTAGGGAGGGGGGGGTAACCAGTGGGGTACCTCAGGAATCAGTCCTTGGGCCAGTCTTGTTCAATGTCTTTATTGGTGACATTGAGGAAGGTCTAGAGGAAAAAGTCTACCTGTTCCCAGATGACACCAAGATCTGCAATAGGGTGGATACTCCAGACAGGGTGGACAGAATGAGGAGGGACCTGGGGAAGCTTGAAAAAATGGTTAGAGGTGTGGCAACTGAGGTTCAATGCAAAGAAGTGCAAAATAATGCACCTGTGACAAGAGAACCCTGGGGAGAGCTACAGGATTGGGGGGTTACTGATGATCACAAATGAAGAAAGGGATCTGGGGGTTATCATTTCAGATGACCTAAAGGTGTCTAAGCAGAGTACAATGGCTGCAGAGAGGGCCAGTGGCATTCTGGGGTGCATAGGCAGAGGTATCACAAGCAGAAGGTGGGAAGTAGTGATGCCCTTGTATAAAACACTGGTGAGGCTGCACCTGGAGTACTGTGTGCATTTCTGGGGGCCACACCTTTGTAAGGACATCAACAGTGTGGAAGCAGTCCAAAGTAGGGTGACAAAGATGGTTCAGGGCTTGCACCAGAAAACATATTAGGGCAGATTAAAGAACCTCAATATGTAAACATTGTAGGAGAGGAGAGATTGGGAGAACATGATAGAAACATTCAGGTACCTCAAGGACATAAACAATATGCGGGGGGAGACATCTTTCAATACAAGAGCAGTACAAGAACGGGGGGACATGACATGTGAACATACGAAATATGAAAATGCCAGCAGAAACAGGCCTGACAGTCTATCGAGTCTGTTCAATTGTGCAGCTAGCCCCTCAGTTTGCAGCTGCCCCACCCACCCTCCTGACATGAAATTGGAAGGTGGCAGATTGAGGGAAAATGTAAGGAAGTTTTTCTTCACGGAGAGGGTGGTGAACACATGGACTAGTCTGCCACAGAAGGTGATGGGAGCAAGCACAGTGTAGGGATTTAAACATGCCTGGGACAGGCATAAGGGAACTTTAGAGGTGGGAAGAAGTGGTGAAAAGACGATGGCCAGGTAGGGTCAGAGGACACAAACAAGTGTAGAACTTACAGACAGACTGGATGGGTCTAGCGGCCTTTATCTGGCAACAAGTTCTGTGTATGTTTCTATGTATTATGCTGCTGCCTGCATGCCATTGCACTACAAGTATCCCTCTGTCCCACCCGTTACCAATGGATAGGAAACAATGATAGGGTGGGATATGTCAACAAAGATTTAAAAGCACATCATTTTTTGAAGATGGGCTTGGTTTCCAGAGGCCTGTCGGAACACAGAAGCAAGAAATTTGTGTGAACTTCCAGCAACTTGTAATATATCATTTATCATAAATACAGGAGCCCAGAGTCCTATAGGCACCGCCATGGAGTCGCGGGGAGCAACATTTTGACTACAGATAAGTTACATATACAGCAATGTCTAAAATCAGGCCTGAGCTACAATCATGGAGAACTGGTAAATGGGAAGGGGTGGGAAAGGGTGAAAGCACTGTGGGATGGAAGGGTGAGTGTTTAAAGAGCAAAGCTTAAAAGCAGTGTTTCAAGTTGAGGGGTTTAAAGTGCAGGGTACACTTAAGCTCTGTTTACGCTGCTGACTTTGTAGCGCATCAAACCATGTGTATGGATTGATGTGCTGCAAAGTCGGCAGTGTAAACACTCTCCAGAGCACCTTAAGCCCCCTACGAATCCTTTTTTTGATCCGACTCAGTTGGAGGATCAGCAGCAGAGTGAGTGCTTTATGTGGGGGTGTGAACACTTTGCTGCACTCACTCCGCTGCAAGGGCTATCTTTCCTTCATCCTCCAGTGAATTCATGGCCCCTCCTCGAAGCGACCTGCAACGCTGTGAGGGCGGGTTGTGTAAATGTGAATTACTGGAGGAGCAGGGAGCATAGCCTTAAGGGGGTGGCTCAGATATCAGAGCGCTGCCACCGTGTAAACATGGCTTTACAGTGCTGAGTAATCAGAGCTTAAAGTGCAGCTTTTCAAACTGAGTGGTTTAAGGTACAGAATATAATTACAGTACTCAGTTACAAGGATTAAAGTGCAGAGCAAAAACTGAGGGGCTTAAAGTCCAGAGAGCAGTTAGAGTGTTGAGTACACAGGGTTTAAATTGTAATATTTAGGTGGGGGAACTCTCACATCTAGATTTCTAAGTGGTAGAACTGTCACTTCTAGGTGGTGGAATTCTCCTGTAGTAGTCAGTGGAGAGGGGTGACAGAGGTAGTGCAACTGTCATAAATATTTTTTTTTACGTTTCTTTATGCTCCTGTGCCTGGCCCCCTTCCATCCAGACCCCCAGACCCATCACCCCGGTGTCCACTGGACTTACCTCTCTTGCTGCTGGCAGAAGAATCTTGCTTTCAGAGCAGGAGACACCTGACTAAAAGCTACAGCTTTTCTTACTGATAAAACACTTCTAGCTCAGCAGGAGTCAGTGCCTGTTGGGATTAAGCAAACAGATACTTTATTAGAAGCAGAGGGATCTCATTTACTGTATAAAAAAAAAGAAAGTCAGTGTGTGTTTCTGTGTTAGGGAAGAGCACTGTATCAACTTAGTTTGTTAAGTCAGGAGCAGAGGAGAGAAGTTAATTGGGGGTGTGACTTGAGCAGTACAAAAGCAGGTGTCTCCAATTACAGCTTCCTGCTGCTAGCTTCTGGCAGAAGAATCTTGCTTTCAGAGCAGGAGACACCTGACTAACAGCTACAGCTTTTCATAGTATTTGCCCTCCCTCCCAGCCTAAGCCAGTTCTACTTTTATAGCCACTGGATTTGACTAACAACAGGAACTTCCTGTTTGGCAGTAGGAAGGGAAGGATCACTGAGACACATTAGTTTCATCAACCTTGAAGGAAATATAATAGCTCTTTTTCCCCCCTAGCTGCTGAAGGTCTGAGTCCAAGCAAGGAAGAAGGAGACTACTGAAGAATACAGGAAGTCCCTGTCCCAGAACAGGAAGGGAGAGAGTTGTAAATGCACATAGCCAGTAGGAAAGTAGATTGAAAATACATAAAGGAAGGGGAGAGTAAGCATACAAAGCAACAGGAGAGGGAACACAAAATAAGACATGATGGGAGTGGTGCAGTGCATGGCTGTGGGACAGCAGTGTTCCAGGAAACATTCTGGAGGCTGCGATGCTGCCCTTTTTGCAGGCACTTCTCTGGTCTGAGGGAGGAGGTTACCCGTCTTCAGGCTGACCTGGCTCGGATTCGTGAAACCTCCTCCTCCACCGAGGGACCACCAGGGCCACCACTGCTACCTCACAGGTTGCCAAGAAAGAGAAGTGGTTGGAACAAGGTAGGCTCAGGGAAGGAGAGGGTGGTGGAACAGAGGTGCATCCCTCCAGCTGTACCTCTCCACAATTAATATGCTATTCTGGTGAAGAATGGTTCCTCTATGGAGGCACCTGCAGTGGAGACCAAGGAGGATGCTGGGAACCTCCACAAAGGAGACCCAGAAAAGTGTGGCATGAGATCCCACAGGGAAGGAAACACCCGTGGGGGACCTACCATTGGGGGGGAAGTGGGGAGGAAGGGAGAAGGAGGTGGGAGGGCCTACCTGGTGCCACAGCTTAGAGGGACAGGGAAGCGAATCTCAGAACTGTGGAGCAGCTGCACGAGGGAGGGAGCTGATGTCATTGTCCACCTAGACAAATGACCTGGCTAGAGTGGGACCAGAGCAATGCAAGAGGAGTTTGTAGAGTTGGGGAGGGTCCGCAAGTAGCACGTAATGCAACCTTCTGGAGGTGCTGCTTTGTTCATGGCAAGAGGATGCTAGGTACTACTGGGATTCAATGAATGGTTGAAAATCTGGTGTGGTGTTCTAGGGGTTTGGCTTCATTGGGACTGGGGAGCCACCTGGAGGTATATGCCTATACTGGCATGATGGTCTGCATCTGTCCGGGGGGGGGGACCAGAATCCTAGGTGATAGGTTTATATGCTTCATTGGCAAGCATTAAAACTAGCCAAGGCAGGAGGCACCGAAGAGCAGCAGGGTAATCCCAGCCTCCCCCCACAAGACATGGTAATTAGTGAGGTAAACACCAAAGTACAGAAGTCATTAGGGAGCAGGACAGGGGTAAATGCAAAAAAAGGTAAAGGCAGTAAGGACAGAGATGAGGCTAAAAGGGGTAAGGCCATAAAAAACTGGAGGGTGATGAGTATCAATGCCCGTAGTCTGTGTAACAAGCTCCCTGAACTAGTGGCCTTGATGGAAGAGAGATGCTTGGATATTGTGGCAGTCACTGAAACATGGTACACAGAGAACCATGACTGGGATGTTAACATACCAGGATACACAATCTACAGGAGGGACAGGGAGGGTAAAAGAGGAGGAGGAGTAGCTCCCTATGTAAGGGAAGGGATTAAAGCAACAGAACTAAAGAGTAAACAAGGAGAAGATGAGACACTCTATGTCACCCTGGAGACAGGAAATGGCACCACAATCTGCATGAGGTTGTATACAGACCCCCATCTCAGGGCAAGGGAATGGACAAGGAAATGATAGAAGGCATCCTTAGAATGGCAGAGAAAGGGGAGATATTGTTGATGAGGGACCTGAATATATACCAGATGTTAACCGGAGCACCTTTGCAGCAGGCTCATCCAAGAGCAGGGTCATTCCTCATGCCCTACAAGAGGCATGTCTCAGACAGCTAGTGTTGGAACCCACTCAGGAGGGAGCAATCTCAGACCTAGTGCTCTCAAAGGTGGACGGAGAAAGGATCTCAGATTTAGAAGTGGGTAGCCATCTGGGAACAAGCGACCACCAAACCGTGTGGTTCACGATAAACACAGCCATAGAGTCGAGCCATACAAAAGCAAGAGTTCTGGACTTTAGGAGGGCTGACTTTGAGAAAATGAGAGAGTGCCTCAGAAAAGTACTAGCAAACGGGCAAGAAGGAGGGGTGGAGGAACAATGGGAATAATCAAAACAGCCATCACAGAGGCAACAAGCCTTTGTGAGAAGTGAATCAACAAAACAAAATGAAAGAAAAAACACTATGGTTCTCAAAAGAGGTTGCAGGGAAGGTTAAGGAGAAAAGGATAGCATTCAGGAAATATAAGGAAACACAGGAGCAGGACAGAGAACTTTATCAGTTAAAGTAGAAGGAGGCAGGGAAGGCAGTCAGAATAGCAAAGGCCCATACTGAGGAAAAGATAGCTAACTCTGTTAAGAAGGGGGATAAAACCTTTCATAGGTACATCAGGGAGCAAAGAAAGACCAAGGGAGGAATACTGAGGCTTAATAAAGGGGAGAGAATGTGGGCAGAGGGAGACTATGAAAAAGCAGGGATAATGAATTAATATTTCTGCTCAGTATTCACAATGGATGAGGAGGGGGAGGTACCTAAACCAAACAAGAGAAACACTCTCAAGGAAGCAGTATAGTGCAGTGGGTTAAGGCTCTGAGCTGCAGATCTGGAGACCTGGGTTTGAGTCCCATAGCTGCCTTGGTGCATACTGTGTGATCCTGAGCAAGTCACTTAACTTTCTTGTGCTCCCAGGTCACACCTGTAAACAAGCTTTCAGCTTAGTGTGTCTCTCCTGGTTAAACAATCAAACAAAAAAAAAAACCTGGATAGGGGAGTCGATACCAGTCCATTTCCAGAAGAAAGGGTTCTGAAAGAACTCTTGAAACTGAGGGTGGACAAAGCAATAGGCCTTGATAGGATTCACCCCAGAATTCTAAAAGAACTAAGGGTTGAACTACTGACACCACTGACTACCCTCTTTAACAAATCATTGGAGGATGGAGTGGTACCTGAGGACTGGAGGACAGTGGATGTGATTCCACTTCACAAAAGTGGGAGCAGGGCAGAGGCAGGAAACTACAGACCTGTGAGATTGACCTCAGTGGTAGGGAAAATGATGGAATCACTTCTGAAGGAAAGAATTGTTGAGTGCCTAAAGGTCAGTGGGCACAGGACCCAAGGCAGCATGGATTCACAGCGGGAAGGTCGTGTCAGACAAATCTAATAGATTTCTTTGACTGGGTGACCAAAGTAGTAGACCAGAGAGGAGCTGTGGACATGGCCTACTTAGATTTTAGCAAGGCATTTGACACAGTACCACACAAAAGATTAATATACAAGTTAGCCAGCCTTGGAGTGGGTCCCAATGTGGTAGGCTGGATGAAAAACTAGCTGGACAACAGGACGCAAAGGATAATAGTAACCAGAGTCCACAGTGAAGAAAGGAGGGTAACTAGTGGGGTACCACACGGGTCGGTACTGGGATCGGTCCTCTTTAATGTCTTATAAGTGACATTGGAGAGCACCTGGAAGGAAAAGTATGTCTCTTTGCAGACGACATAAAGATCTGCAACAGGATTGATACACAGGGTGCGGTGGAAAGGATAAGAAGGGACTTGGCTAGGTTGGAGGAATGGTCAGATGTATGGCAGCTCAGATTCAATGCAAAGAAGTGCAAGGTAATGCACCTGAGAAACAAAAACCCAGGGGAAGAGTACACAACGGGGGGAGTGAGATACTAACAACTACAAAAATTGAAAGGGACCTGGAAGTAATTATATCAGATGACTTAAAGGTGGGCAAGCAATGTGAGAAGGCAGTAAGGAGGGCTGTGGGGATACTGGGATGCACAGGGAGAGGTATCAACAGTAGAAAACAGGAAGTTGCTATCCCTCTGTACAGACAGTTGGTGAGACCCCATCTGGAGTATTACGTGCAGTTTTGGAGACCCCATCTCTGCAAAGACATAGACAGAGTGGAGGTTGTCCAGAGGAAGGCAACCAAAATGGTGCAGGGTCTGCACCAGAAGACATACGAAGAGAGACTAGAGGAGCTTAATATGTATACCCCAAGGAAAGGAGGAGAGGGGGGACATGATAGAAACTTTCAAGTACCTCAAAGGGAATCAACAAAGTCCAAGAGGGTAGCATCTTTCAGAAAAAGAGATGTGCAAGAACAAAGGGGCTAATTTGAAGATGGGGGGACAGCTCAGAGGTAATGTTAGAAGTATTTTTTCATGGAGAGGGTTGTGGATGCATGGAACAACCTTCCTGAGGAGGTCGTGGAGTCAAGAACAGTGGAGAAATTCAAGAATGCATGGGACAGACATAAGGCAATGCTAGTGGTGGGTTGGAGGAAGTAGGCTGTTGGTTAACTAGGATCTGCAGCTTATCCATCAGGTAGGGAAATGGGCAGACTAGGTTGGCCAAGCAGTCCTTATCTGCCGTCAGATTCTATGTTTCTATGTTTCTTGCACTAGCGAGGTGCCAGCTAGCCTGCTGCGGAGCCTGCAAGGGGGTGGCTTCATCCTGCCAGGCGGTGTTTTCTCCTCCTTTTTGGTTTCCCTGTTCCCGGAGTGTGGCAGTGTGCAATGACACCAATGGCTAAGACGCGCATGCTTCTGTACATGGCACACCAGGTGTCTACCCCACATCCTTCCCCTATGTGTGGGCACACTGTGCCAGCCCCCAGCCATCGCTAGGGGTGATGCAGGCAGTGGACTCCATCCCACCCCTCCCTAGGAGATGAGAGCTGTCCTTCGGATGCTCGATCCTCTCACTCCCCAGTCGACCCCCAGTGGCCCACTCACACTGTGAACACAGGTCGACAGCGTGGCAGGAGGTAAGGCATGATGCCTTAGCCCTCCATGCCACTGGGCCAGCTGTCATACAATCTTTTAAGAGGTGGTAGAATTTTGTTCCTGTGGGCTCCTGCCCAATTTAAGCCCTGAGAGAGTAGTCAAAGGGATACAGCACAGTACTCTCTGAGTACTGTGCTGTATCCCTGTGACTGTGTCATTCACGAGGACCTTCTTTTCCTTCTAACCACAGATTTTGCTATTCAGCCCACAAAGGGCTCAGTTTGTGACTAGTTTATGCACTTAGGACACAGTAACCCAAGGGAGGAGTACTCAATATGGGGAGGGTACTGTCAGCATCAAGCAGGAGTGGGATCTAGGAGTGATCATATTTGAGGACCTAAAAGTGTCTGGATAATATGAGAAGGCAGTTAGAAGGGCCAGAATGATGTTGGGGTGCATAGTGAGAGGCATCACCAGCAGAAAAAGGGAGATTGTGATGCCATACAGATCATTGGTGAGACCTCATCTGGAGTGCCGTGTCCAGTTTTGGAGGCCACATCTCAGAAAGGACATAGATAGGCTGGAGGTAGTCCAAAGGAGGGCTGCGAAAATGTTACAGGGACTGCACCAGAAGTCATATCAGGAAAGGCTGAAAGACCTCAATGTGTATTCACTGGAGATGAGGAGGGTGGCACAATATAGATGTTCAAATACCTTAAAGGGATAAACAAGGTTCAGGGGATAGCATCTTTCAGAAAAGAAAATGGACAAGAACTAGGGGACATGATACGAAATTGAAGGGAGATAGAATCATAGGAAATGTGAGGAAATACTTCTTCATGGAAAGGGTGGTGGATGCTTGAAACAGCCTCTCCGCAGGGGTGGTGGGGGCAAAAATGGTGGAGGAATTCAAAAATGCATGAGACAGACACAAAGGGACCCTAGAGACAGGGAGGAGAAGGAAAGCCGCAGATCAACTACAGTCTGCAGTGTCCGTAAAAGGTAGGAAAAATGGGCAGACTGGATGGGCCAAGCAGTTCTTATCTGCTAACAAATTCTATGTATCTATGTACTAGTCCAGTAATTTATTTTGCAGCTGTTTGTTTAGATTGGGGATGTGGACTACAAATATGGTGGTTTCTTGAAATAGGTGGGGGATGGAGGGGGAGGTAAAACATTGAGGGAGGAAGAGGTGGGTGTAGTTTTATCCCGAGTTTTGGAGCCATTATTGGTGGGGTCCTGGTCACATGACTGCAGCCAGCCAATTGAGCTGCTGAAGTTAATGAAATGCAAAAAGTGTGAACTAACTGCTTCTGAGTGCCAAGGAGCACAGGAGCTCCCAAGGAGCGCCAGCAACGAGCTGCAGGAGGTATTTTGACTTACAGATAAGTTAGCATTCACAGCAGTCTGCAAAAATTGGGATGGAACTACAATCATGGAGGGCTGTAAATGGGAGAGGAAGGGAGGAAGGGAGGTAAAAGTATTGTGGGAGGGAAGGGTGGGTGTTTAAAGTGCAGAGCTTAATGGCAGCATTTCAAGCTGATGAGTTTAAAGTGCAGTGTATAGTGCTGAATAATCAGAGCTTAAACTGCAGTATTTCAAACGAAGGTGTTGAAGGTGCAGAATGCATTTATTTATTTATTTATTTATTTATTTATTATAGTATCAGAATTACAACCCTTTGAGTCAGGGACTCATTTACAAAGGCTCATCATCGTACATAGAGTAGGACAAGGAGGCTAAAAACATACATTGTGTGGGGAGCAGACAGTAGTGTAGGAACAGAAGCATGGCAGAAATATATACAGTTACATACTGTACAGTTAAGAACAGGTGGAAGGTCAATAAAAGTAGGAGAGAAAAGATATGCCCCTGCTTGCAGGAGGCAGGCCTATACATTATGGTAGCTAAGCAAGAAGAAGTGGTCAATGGCATATATACATTGGGTACAGTAGTGATAGTCGGTCAGATCGTGGTGTTGAGCTCAGGACTGCAGGTGAGATTTATACATGGTTGTGACTTAGTATTCGTGGGAGCTGTACACTGGTATAAGCAGCAATTACATTACTGAATTACAAGGGTTAACATACAGAATGTAAACTGAGGGGCTCAAAGTGCAGAGAGCAGTTACAGTGCTGAGTACAGTCACAGGGTTACAGCATAATATTTTATTTTTTATTTTATTTGAAATTTTGGTAACAGGAAAGGCGCACAGAGCTGAGGCTTGGTTCCAGGTATGACCCGGGGATGTGAGCAACAATATACAATACATATAAGGGAAGTACACATGAATACAGGAGCTAGGTAACAATTAATGTAAAGATCAAGAAAGAGGCAGCTACCTGAGGACTATACTGGTGCCTAGATATAATACTTTTATGGTAGAGCAAGGAAGTCCGGCAGCACGGTAAACTGACTCAAAATAAAGACCTTAGCATTTGGTCCAGTTAAAAATGCATTTAATAATGCTAAAACAAGATACAGACTAACTGCACCCACTACTGCCAATTTTCCACGTCATACTGATGCTTTATCAAGGCGCGGCTACCACAAGTCCTATTGCACATTTTAAAGGAATAGCTTAAAGAGCTACTGACGCCTCAAAGAAAACTTTGAAAAACATAATATTTAGGTACAATTCAGCTTGCATTCCATATAAATTCTATAGATTTCTCCTCAACATTATTTATTACTGAGGAAATTTGCATGAATGCACAATCTTTATATGTCAAAGTTTATCTGCTTCTATAGCGCACTCACTACTTCAAATCATAATCCTCTGTTGCCATGGTAGTAACTGTGATGTCATAAGCAGTGCATTATGACTTTAAGTTGGGAGAAAGCAACAGAAATACATGAACTCTTCAGGAGCAAAGATCCTGTTTTCATGCAGATTACATCAGTAATAAATAATGGTGAGGAGGAACACAGAACTAATGTGAATTACAAGCCAAACTGTGTCTAAATATTAAATTTTGTTAAAGTTTTCTGAAGGTGTCAGCTGCTCTTTAAAGCTACAGTACCTTATTTAAAGTGCTAGTTCTAAAAGTGCTTACTATAAAGTGCAAATCTTGTGGGTAGCTAAAGTACATATCAACCCAAATAACCCCACACTACGCATAATTATATTAATGCAACACTATCAATAATTCATATCATAAGTACTAGGGTTGTCAGAACCCTCCGAAGTTCTGGGTTCTAGTTCTAGTCTAGAACTTTTGAAAAAGCTCTAGGGTTCTAATCTTTTTAAGAACTTTTTAGAACTTGAACCCTATTTTTTAATTGTGCTGCCAGTAATGAAGATAGTAATAAAATACATGTGAAGGGAAAACTGTTCAATATAAGGGTGGAGAGAAATTATCATGCGTGACATTGATAGGAATATAATTAGGTTTATCTATGGTTTCTTCTATTTGCTAAAGCCAGCAGCTTACATAACAGGCCCACCCACCCACCCATATGTTAAATGTTTTCCTGCTGCAGCTGCATCATAGTTCCTTAGTGAAAAAAGTGGCACATTAGCCATTTATGTACTCAGTTATATAATACTCATCATCGTGAATTATGAGAAAAAATAACTGATATTACCTAATCTCAGCTATTTGCTGCTTTCTGTTTTAAATCAGTAAATCAAAAGTTGCTTTGTTTAAAAGAAAGCTTTTATAACAAAGTCGAGTCAAGGTATTGCAGCTGGAGCACGTGGAACTGTTGTAGAACATATTATGACATTACGTAGTCAGTCAAGACATTTGAATAAAAAAAAATATGCCAGTCGTTGTTGGCAAAAAATGCATGCAATTTTCTAAGATAATGAGTACATATACCAACATTCTTGTTGGCAAATTGAAGTAATAAATACAACTTTCTAAGATAATCCATCTTTCCAGCTGATACATCAATAACATTTGTATTTCAGTCACATAAATAAAAAAGTGGTTTCCTCACCGCATACTAACTTAAGGAACATTTAATGTAGCTGCAGCAGTTGGCATGTGATGTTTAAGGGACAGTGTCTGTCAATCCCATTATGCATCAAATTATCACTACTTGTAAAGCAAAAACACTTTATGATTGGTCATATTCTGTAAAAACCGCTGATGCAGATTTTCTTTTATTTCTGATTCCTTTCTTCTTTTTTGAAGAGGACAGGACACTTGTGCTAGGTGGAAGCAGTTTGCAATGTACTCAGTAATAATAATAATATATATATATATATATATATATATATATATTTATATATCACCTATAGTAGGTTCCACAGTGGGCAATTGGTACAACCTTCCCATACCATGTGTCTGTCATCTTTTTCCTCACCATCTCCTGCTGATCATACATCTGTAAATGAAAGGACTAAAACAAGACCCCCTCCTTTCACCCCCAGCACCCATTCCACTTTTCTTCCACCACCCTCATCCATGCAGTAGCACCCATGCCACCCTTACACCCATGTTAAAACTAACCTCCAACCCTCACCCACCCTCAAGCACATATTCCACCATCCTCACTCACCCAAATGTTTAAACTACCCCACACTTACTCATGAACTACCATTCATGTCACTCTTCTCCCTCCCACACCCATGTTAAAACCCACTCCCCCAACCATCACTCATGCACTAATAACTAACTATGCCATGTTTCTCACTATCCATGTTAAAACCAGCCTCCAACCCTCACCCATGCACTAGCATCCATGCCACCCTTCTCTCTCTCTTGCATCCATGTTAAAACCAACCTCCAGCCCTTTCCTACCCTCCAGCACCCATTCTACCCTCCTCCCCCTCTCAAATGATAAAACTACCCCATGCTTACTCAAGAAAAAAGAAACTCCTGCAACTAAATGAGCCATACTTAACTGTTCTTTAATAAACAACACTTAAGTAAAAAAATGTCTTTTCAATTGCTTTCTTCTTATGGACAACATTCTGTACAGTTCTCTTCATGGAACTGTTATTTGAGTGTTGTTTTGCTATTATGCCATGGTTTGTGTACAACAGAATGTTAAACATGAGCTATTGCAGTATGAGACCTATGCTTACAGAATGATATGTGCTCAAACATGACACAGGTACAATTCCAGATGACTGTTTCTCGGAAGAGACTTTTAACAGGATGCTGCTCATAGAAACATAACAATACAAAATACAGTTTTTCCATCACTTTTTATTCAGTAAAGTAAGTTACATATGGATCATTTTGGTTTATGGCTAACATTGCTGTAACTGAAAAAATAATAAACAGCTACCAAATAGAACTCATTGTTCTGTCCTCTTTAAAATTGAAAAATAGATTGCCCCCGGTCCCAGCCCATGCTGATGCACCCCAAAGTCACAGAAGGTAAATCCAAAAATATACATTTGCATTTTAACTGTAAATAATATGATATAGAAATGATTGACATGACAGTGTCCCTTTTATACAGAAACAACTTATTCCTTCCCAAAGACAGTGGGGAAATAGAGGGCTCAAATGGGAAACAGTGTACAAATACCCCAGGAGCTAATTTCCAAAGTGCAAAAAGAAACAATATGAGGTCAAAGCATTAGCAAACTTTATTTAAACATATAAATATTTATAGACACACATCTAAGAAAAGCACACATAAATAGTATAGACTACCTGAGCAAACACCAGTATAAGACAGCTAGCGTAGAAAAGCATTATGTACGCTAGAGTGCAGTGAGCTAGCAGACAAAGAAAACGTTTCAGCAATGCCTCAAAGAAATTTATATTGGAATTGCAAGATATTGCTCGCTTGGGGTCGCGGGAACAGTATACAAACGCCAACCATGTTGCTGGTTTCTACTCAAGAGACAGCAGCATTTCACATTTCACGCTTATGAGTGACCAATAGAAGGTCTGAACTTCTATTGGTTGCTACATAAGCGTAAGCGTAAGAGAATGCTGCTCATTGTCCATTTGAGCTGTTTAGGAGCCGCGGCATGAAAGTTTGGTGTGTTTTTGCTTTATGCTTTGATTTCGGCATTTTCTACTACCTCTACAACCTCTAAGCAGGTATTATATGCTTTTGCAGTTCCTGGCTTGTTATTGAGGTTTCTTTTTGGGAACATTTTTTGCTGAGACGCCGTCTTTTCTCTGTCTGTTCGCTCGTTCTTTCGCTTTAGCGTACATTACATGCTCTTTGGACTACTACGCTATAAGCATGCCTATACTGGTGTTTGCTTCTAGGTGAGGTCTATGCCTTTTTTATGTGTGCTTTATTGCCTTAGTTGTGTGTCTATAAATATTTATGTGTTTAAATAAAGTTTGCTTTTTTAGTGCTGACCCCATAGTTGTTTCTTTTAGTGTCCCTTTTATGCCAAATGTGGTCCTTTTCCCACTAATGTTAAAATTGCCCTGTATATAAAACTTGCTGACTTTAGACCCTAGCTACAAAGCAGTTTGCCATGAAAAGGTGAACATTTGGGGGTGTATATAGTCCAAGGTAGTAGACTGAGAAAGGAGAGAGACAACCCAAGTCATCACAGTCTGTAAAAGTTTCCTTTTTTGTCCAGAGACACTCTGTCCCACATAATATTTACCAGCCACCACCATCTGAGTTGTCATCACCATCAACATCCACAACATTAATTACTTCAGGATCAGTTTGTATACTGTTGTAGGGATACGAAAATCTTGACTTATTAACTTTAATAAAAGTTAACGTGTGTACATTTTCTGGCAGCAACCTATTTCTGGTGTCTGTCACAATATTGCCAGCTGTACTAAACATGCATTCTGAAGAGACACTTGTTGCAGGACAACCAAGATATTTATAGGCTTCATCATACAGCTCTGTCCAAATTGACTTTTTTGATCTCCAGTATTAACGCTCAGAAGAGGAATCAGCATAAGCTGGTATGGCAGCAATTTGGGAAAGGTTTTGCCACAGATTTAGCTTGCTACTAAGGGTTGAAGAAATGGCAGTTGTGGAACAACTGTTGTTAATGTTTGGTGACTTTTCCAGTTCTGTATCCCTTCGTGAAGATGAACCTGCATGTTGTGGTGATGACAACCTGAGGGTACTGTGTGTGTCTGTGTTTGACTCCTGTGAGCCCTGCAGCTCATCTAGCAATGGACATTTGTACTGCTCTGTATCATCTATTTTTGGAAGATGTATAGCCTTGAACCTGGGGTCTAAGAGAGTTTCGGGGATGTAGTGTTTTGATTTCGTCATTGCAACTAATTTGTCATTGGTTTTGAAGTGCTCGCTCATTCTCTACAGCCGACATGTTGTCTAAGATTCAGATCTGCCTTTTTCTATCTGTAGATTTAGAACATTAAGATGATGTGAAATCAGCATTATGAGTGGGATAGCCTGACTCATAGATGCGCCTTCAGAAGACATGTCTGTTGTACTGCAGCTGTCTCAAAAGGAACTACGATGCAGCACACTGTCTCCATTAGTTTCCATTGCAGCACAGACAGCATAATGCCATCTCCAATAGAGTAATTGGAGCAATATTCATGCGCAGCTTGCTTTTGTTCCAAGAGACACTGCAGCATGTAAAGCGTTGAGTTCCAACAAGTGGAAACATTTTGAATCAGCTTTTGCTGGGGCAGCTTGTGTTTTTTTTTTGTTGCAGTTCAGACAATGTCCGTATAACCTTGGTTGAATGGGAAAAGTTTGTCACAATTTTTTTGTAAACAACAATCATACCATCCACTCGTGTTTCATTGCCGAGAAACCCCATAACAATTAAATGTAAGCAATGTGCAAAGCAAGAAGCATGCAGAAATCCTCCATCCTGCACTGCTTTCAAGATGTTGGCTCCATTGTCACTTACTAGGAAGCCACATTTTAGACCATGAGAAAGAACCCATTCATCAAGGAGGTCATTTAGTTCCTGCAAGATGTTTGCAGCTGTATGACTTTGCCCAAACTTCTTTATATGCAGCAGTGCCATCTTTTGGGGTGTCTGAGGAACATCTGGATATCGTGGCAGTCACAGAAACATGGTACACACAAAACCATGACTGGGACATAAACATACCAGGATACACTGTCTACAGGAGGGACAGGGAGGGTAAAAGAGGAGGAGGAGTAGTTCTTTACATAAAGGAAGGAATAAAAGCAACAGAACAAAAGGGTAAACAGGGAGGAGAAGACGCACTGTGGGTAAATTTGGAGACAGGCAATGGCACCACAATACGCACAGGGGTTGTATACAGACCCCCTTCTCAGGGGGAGGAAATGGACAGGGAAATGATAGAAAGTATACTTAGAATGGCAGAAAAAGGGGAGATATTGCTGATGGGTGATCTGAATATGCCAGATGTTAACTGGAGTGCAGTTGCAGCTGCCACTTCGAAGAGTGCAGTTATTCTAGATGCCCTACAGGGGGCATGCCTTAGACAACTAGTACTGGAGCCCAGTTGAGAGGGAGCAATATTAGACTTGATTTTCTCAAATGGAGATGGAAAGAGGATCACAGATGTAGAAGTGGGTAGCCATCTGGGAACTAGAGACCATAGAACAGTATGGTTCACAATAAACACAGCAATAGAGTCAAGCCATACAAAGACAAAAGTACTGGACTTTAGGAGGGCTGACTTTGCCAAAATGGGTGAGTGCCTAAGGAATGCACTAGCAAATGGGCAGGAAGGAGGGGTGGAAGAACAATGGGGAATAATAAAAACTGCCATCACAGAGGTAATGAGCCTTTGTGTGAAGCAAATAAACAAAACAAGACGATGTAAGAAACCACTATGGTTCTCAAAGGAAGTGGCAGTGAAGGTTCAAGAGAAAAAGAAAGCATTCAGGAAGTACAAGGAATCGCAGAAGGAGCAGGACAGAGAACTGTATCAGTTAAAGCAAAAGGAGGCTGGGAAGGCAGTCAGAACAGCAAAGGCCCAAACCGAGGAAAAGATAGCCAACTCAGTTAAGAAGGGGGATAAAACCTTTCATAGGTACATCAGGGAGCAAAGGAAGACCAAGGGAGGGATAGTGAGGCTTAATAAAGGGGAGGGAGGGTGGGCAGAGGGAGACTGTGAAAAGGCAGAGATACTAAACAAATATTTTTGCTCAGTATTTACAAATGAAGAGGGGGAGGTACATAAAACAAACAGTAGTAACACTCTGGATACATAAGTTGATACCAGCCCATTTACAGAAGAAAGGGTTCTGAAAGAACTCTTAAAACTGAAGGTGGACAAAGCAATGGGGCCTGATGGGATTCATCCCAGAATTCTAAAAGAACTAAGGGTAGAACTAGTGACACCACTGACTACCCTTTTAACAAATCATGGGAGGATGGGGTGGTACCCGAGGACTGGAGGAGGGCAGATGTGATTCCCCTTCACAAAAGTGGGAGCAAGGCAGAAGCAGGAAACTATAGACCTGTTAGTTTAACCTCAGTGATAGGGAAAATGATGGAATCACTTCTGAAGGAAAGAATTGTCGAGTATCTAGTGGCCAGAGGGGCACAGGACCCAGGCAGCATGGATTCACAGCGGGAAGGTCATGCCAGACAAATCTGATAGATTTCTTTGACTGGGTGACCAAAGTAGTAGATCAGGGAGGGGCTGTGGACATGGCCTACCTAGACTTTAGCAAGGCATTTGACACAGTCCCACACAAAAGATTAATATACAAGTTAGCCAGCCTGGGAGTGGGTCCCAAGATGACAGCCTGGGTAAAGAATTGGCTGGAGAATAGGACAGAGAGTAATACTAAATGGAGTCCACTCAGAAGAAAGGAGGGTTACTAGTGGGGTACCGTGGAGGTTCAGTATTGGACTGGTCCTCTTCAATGTCTTTATAAGCGACATTGCAGAAGGACTGGAAGGAAAAGTATGTCTCTTTGCAGATGACACTGAGATCTGCAACAGAGTTGATGCACAGGGTAGGGTGGAAAGGATGAGAAGGGACTTGGCAAGGTTAGAGGAATGGTCAAATGTATGGCAGCTTAGATTCAATGCTAAGAAGTGCAAGGTAATGCACCTGGGAAACAAAAACCCAGGGGAAGAGTACACAATGGGGGGTGAGATACTAACAACAACAAAAATGGAAAGGGACCTGGGGGTAGTCATATCAGAAGACCTAAAGGTGGGCAAGCAATGTGAGAGGGCAGCAAGGAAGGCTGGGGGTTACTGGGATGCATAGGGAGAGGCATCACCAGTAGAAAACAGGAAGTTATTATCCCTCTGTACAGACAGCTGGTGAGACCCCATCTGGAGTACTGTGTGCAGTTCTGGAGACCCAATCTCCGCAAAGACATAGACAGGATGGAAGCTGTCCAGAGGAGGGCAACTAAAATGGTGCAGAGTCTGCACCAGAAAACATATGAAGTGAGACTTAAGCAGCTTAATATGTATAGCCTCGAGGAAAGGAGGGAGAGGGGGGACATGATAGAAACTTTCAAGTACCTCAAGGGAATCAACAAAGTCCAAGAGGGTAGTATCTTTCAAAAAAGAGGTGCAAGAACAAGAGGGCACAATTTGAAGATGGGGGCGGCTCAGAGGTAATTTAAGGGAAGTATTTTTTTCACAGAGAGGTTGTGGATGCATGGAACAGCCTCCGGAGGAGGTTGTGGAGTCAAAATCAGTGGTGGAATTCAAGTATGCATGGGACAGTCATAAGGCAATTCTGGGGGTGGGGGTAAGAAGAAGTAGGCTGCTGGTTAACTAGGATCTGCAGCTTATCCAGTAGAGGAAATGGGCAGACTGGGTGGGCCAAGCGGTCCTATCTGCCGTCAAATTCTATGTTTCTATGTTTCTATGTTTGTTTTGAAGAAGCACAAGAAAATGTGACCCAATGAGCAGTAAGGGACATGTAATCTATGTTTTGACTGCTGGTCCACATATCTGTTGTGACATGAATAACCCCACCCTCTGCAGTTTTAAGTGCAAGCATCACTGTCGCTTTTAAAGCCTGATAAATGTTTGATATTTCAACATAGGAAAAGTACCTTTGATGAGGAACATTGTAGCGAGGCTCTGCAAGTTTCATTAGCTCCCTAAAATCCTCATGATCTACCAAAGAGTATGGGGGAAGGGCTCCAGCTAACAGTACACCAATTCTGTGAATAAGATAAAGGGTCTTTGGATGAGTTTTAGTAAAAGTATTCTTCCTTTCAAATGCCTGAGACAGTGTTAGCTGTTTACAACATGTCCCTGCTGGTTTATTATACACCGAGCTTCGATGGGCAGATGGACACTGGGATGGTGGACTTGGACTTATACATTCAGTACCATCGCTAGATATGCAACTGGTACTAATGGTGCTGGCTTTGTTGGTAATGGTGATCCCAGGGCTGGCACTGGTTCTGTCTGAATCAAATTCAGACAATTCAGTATCCATTTCAGATTCCTGACCATTCTCATGTGTGCTCTGGAAGATGGAAGACATGGGTTTTGGATGATCAAGCAAAACTGAATGCTTTTTCAGATGGCGTTTAAGAGCTGTAGTGCCAAGGCATGATGCAACTTTACCATGGCTTACACTCTGTTTACACAGGGAACAAATTGCTCTGCATGGATCAGTTTTGCCGACAGAAATAATTCCACACCTCAGATGTGACAGATTTTGTTTGAGTGCTAGGAAGATAGCTAAAGACTGTTTGTGTCTTTTCACCTGTCCTAACAGGATATGCATGCTCCGAGTCCTTGGTGCTAGAAGAGTGGGCAGGGGACTTTGATGGGTTTTCATTGTTGGCCGACACAGAAGTGGTGGATTCAATGGATATGTCCTTTTCATTGCCAACAGTGCTGAATGTATTTGCAAGTGCACTACCTGATTCATTGTCAACAGACTTGCTTACAGTATTTCACTTCGTTGAGGAACTAATGATATGTCACCAGACACAACAGTGTCAGACTGAGACAAAGAGCTACTGTCTGAGTCAGAGATGGACTCATTGTCACTTGCATTATTACTGCTAGTCACAAGGATTTTAACAGCATGAACGGCATACCTTATGGTGCCTCTCCATGTGACCCCAGCAGCAGCACAAGTTTTCTTAAAAGGTACCCCTTTACCAGCCTTCGTTGTTGCTCTTTTGGTGTTTGTTAAATTTTTATTACATGAAGTATTTTGGTTATTTTTGCTAGCACCGGGATTACCACTACCACCAACACCTGCTCCACCACCAGCACCAGATGCTTCATCTATGTTGGTGTCAGCGATAATGGTACCAATATACTGCACACAGTCACACACACAATTGCTGCGTAAGAAAGCAATGTGATCTGCGATCGTTGTGTACAACTCCAAAATTTGGTTTTGGCTATATGACACTGTGATGCAGTGGACTGAAGGTAATTGAAGAATATGATGGTTTGCAATTAAAGGATCCCAGGCTCAAGGCTTACAGAATGATTGGGCTGCTGTGTATAGGCATAGCAAACCGTGCAAGGTTTACAGTCAGGAATTCTATTTCTCAGTCAGAGTAAAAAAATAATTATTTTTTCATTGCCATTACACAAAATTGTACCACCGCTCAACTGACCACTGGGCTTCTCTCTGTAACACACTCTGGGTAGGGTACAGTGCAGTCAAGGGGCACACAGCAGCAGGGTGATGGGCTGACCACAGGAGACGGAGTCACATACACACCACAGGGAATGAGATTTTATCTCTCTCCTCCCAACTGTGAATTATATTTCTATGTTTCTGTCATATAAGGGTAATACCAACACACAACTGACCACTGTTCTTCTCTCTGTAACACACACTGGGTAGGGTACAGTGCAGTCAAGGGGCTCACAGCAGCAGGGTGATGGGCTGACCACAGGAGACGGAGTCATATACACAACTCAGGGAATGAGAATTATATCTTTATGCTTCTGTCATGTAATGGTAATACAACTCTCCCACGGGAGATGGGAGGGAGTTACATACTCAACACAGGGAGTGGAGACTAGAGTAGATGGAGTGGAGAAGTAGAAGTCCCACACACAAGTAGAAGTCTCACACACATATACAGAAGAGTGGTGTCTAAAAAAATTAACTGCCTTCATTCAGTGCCTTACTGCCTTGTGCTGTTGTACTAAGGAGTTTTTGAGGGTGAAAGAGGAGGATCCCCCTTAACACAGCGCATTGAGCTCAGTCCTAATACTCTGACAAATTTATTTGGCTTTTTTAAGTTTGTTGTGGGAGTGTTTTTTTCCCCTCATTATATGCTTGCTGCTGCTGAGTGTGCAGTGCTTAAGTTGCACAATAGTTTCACAGTCACAAAGGTTCTTTCTGTCTCACTAACTTTTTTTTATTCTCTCCTTCTACTGATATTGATCGATCCCAATTCCTGATTAGTCCCTCCTGAACCTCCCCCGGTCCCACACTTGACCATAAATTCATGGAGCCTTTCTCGGTCTCTCAGGCCTAGCAGTGGTCCCCCTCCCCCTCCCCCTTGAACTTTTCAACGTTTGCTTTTTCACAGGTAAATAGGGTCTGAGGATGATGGAGGAATTTTTTAAATAATTCAGCTGAAGCAGCAACTAGCAAGTGCTGCAGTCCAATTTGCGGCCACACCGACCTAGGCCCTGGCCTATCGAGCAAGAATGCTGCAGTTAACTTGCTGCTGTCTCCTGAAATCAGGATCTGAGTCACGCTCAGAGGCCTGCATCCGCACTCAAATACCACTCCATGATCCCGCTGCTCGAGCAGCTTACTTGACCCCCACCTGACCACATAGTAAATGGTCAGGTGGTGAGGATGACTTGAGCGTAAGAATGCAAGTGCACCGAGAGAACTCGCGGATGCTGGCAGCCCCATCTGAACTAAAGCAACTCTGTGGCACCTCCCCCCCCCACATCGGGGCTGCCTGGAATGTGCCCCTTCCCCACACACAGACACAGACACATCAGCTGAGGCCAGAAAAGACATAACGGGAGTCAGGACTCGGGAGGGAAACAGAGCTCAAAACAAAGTAAGTTAAACTTAGTTAAACTTACAGATTCAAACCCTTTTGCGAACCTTTTAGTGTTCGAGTTCTATGTTAGAACTCGAACACTAGGGTTCGAGGAGGGTTCGAATCTTTGACGAACTAGTTCTGACAACACTAATAAGTACAGAACCAAAATTTATCAAATAAGTATACAGCAGTTAAAAACATTTTAACTATCTTCTGGCAAACTAATGCTAACATATAATACTGACATACAATGGTTACCATAAATAGAACTATACCATCTTTCTGATTGATTTTAAGTTTTCTTTAAAACTGATGCTAATTAAACAGTTCATTCAATCCTTAGTCCCATGAGCTTTCAAGAAGTACTACCATTTGCTTTCAATTTGTAACAGTTTGTTTTCCAAATCCCCCTCTTGAATGCTCAGTGTAATTTTATCCAAGCCTGGGAATTCTAAATTAATGACCCAGCTGCTTTTGCATAATATGCATAGCTAGCACAATTGTTTTGTCTTGTCTGGTTATGCTGCTAAGATACTCTGCATTTCTGTTTCTAAATAGCTTCTTGGTTTTTTCAACATAAAAGTCTCTGCATGTATAGATTGCAACGTAAACCACACTTTTTGTTGAGCAGTTAATAAAATGTCTGTTTTCAAATGCCTTGTTGGTAATTGGATGAGTACAAATGATACCTAGGTTTATGTGTTGACAATACATACATTTACCACATCTGAAGGTGCCTCCAAGTAAGCTGGGTCTCCTGTTTACCTCTGGTCTTACACGCAGGCTTCTGGTCATGATATTTGCTATATTCTGACCCCTCCTGTATACCATTTGGTGGGGGGGGTTACATCTTGTTCTAGTTTAAGCTCAAGGGTTAAGGTACTCCAGTTTTTTTAACAAGATCTCTCTTATTTTGTAACTTTGATGTGTGTATCCCAAAATGAAATTGAGGCACTCCATGTTAGCTGGGTCTATTATTTTTCCTCAAAAGATCATCTCTATTCATAGAATCATATCATCATAGAAGCTTGGTGGCAGAAAGGGACCATACCGGACATCTAGTCTGCCCTTTCTTCCCCTTACACCTCCCCCTCCCTGCCAGCCCTCGCCCTCCCCCCAATACTCAGCCCCATATTCTTGTCCCACACCCTCTTGAATTCTTCCACTGATTCATCCCCCACCACTCTATCTGGTAGTCTGTTCCAGAGCTCCACCACCGTCTCCGGGAAGAAATGCCCTCTCAAATTGCCCTGTATCTTTTTCCTTGCAGTCTGAGGCTGTGCCCTCTAGTTCTGACCCCCTCCTTCCTCTTAAGTAAATCCTCTTCTCCCACTTTATTGAGCCCTTTACATATTTAAAAGTTTCAGTCATGTCTCCCCTTTCCTTCCTCATCTCCAGCGTGTGCAGATCCAGCTCATTACACCTCTGCTCGTATGACTTTTCCTGCATTTCACCAGCTACAGATTTTGCTCCCTCAACACATTCAGTGCTATAACCCGTTGCATAAAATCGATCACAAAGGCTACCAATACTCATTTAATATTCTACTGGTGAGCTTGTTTAGTCTTATGAACTGTCCTTTGGGTATGTTTTATATCATGTGCCTGGGGTGGCAGCTGTCATAAGTTAATAATGCATTTTTATCTGTTATTTTTCTGTGTAGTTTAGTACTCACACCTCCTCTTCCATCCTTTTCAATAAGTAAATCTAGAAATTCTATTTTGTGAAAACTTTTCATTTTTGTAAACTTAAAAATGATTGTTAGTAGACTCCAAGTAAGGGACAAATTTGGTTAAGGCAGGTGGTGTCCCCCTCCACACCAACAAAATTTCGTCAGTAAAATGTCATTACAACAAAAAAATTTTCTTGTAGGGGTTTGTGTCTGATATCACATGTTGTTTTTTCCCATTGAGCCAAGTCAATGTTGGCATAGTCTGGTGTGAAGGAGGCCCCCATCACCATCCCTTTTACCTGCAGGTAGAACTGTTCCTTTAACACAAATTGCAAAACAAGACTGTGTCCGCTAAAGCAAGAAAACATTCAACAAATGCATTTGCGTATCCTGTGTTTTCATAAAGTGCAGTTCTTAATGCTTCTATAGGCCCCTCATAGGGTATATTAAATACGTAAGGTGCTGATGTGCACTAGGATTTGTGGTAGCCATGCCTTGAAAAAGTGTCAGTATGACATGAAATGTTGGCAGTAGCAGGTGCTGTTTGTCTGTATCTTGTTTTAGCATTTAACTGGACCAAATGCTCAGGTCTTTATTTTAAGTCACTTTACTGTGATGCCAGACTTCCTTGCTTTTTAACAATTAATGTAAAGCAACCACATAGAGCAAGATTAGGAGTTTACCAGCTAAGAAGAAAAATTCAGTTTATTTACAGAATAATGCAATAAAGTGGGCAGTTAGAATCTCAAGATTGCTTAGAGTAGTAGATGAAGTTGTACTTATTAGAGAGAGAGAGAAAGGAACTATAATGAGGGTGCATCAAGGGGGAGGTTAGGGGAGTTGGGAACAGTGGGGGGACAGCGGTGTCAAGGGAGTGAATGTGAGGACAGGTGCAGAGCGGTGGGGAGACAGTTTTAAGTTGGCGTTTGTAGGCTGGGAGGGATTGGAAATCATAGAGGGAAGTAGGCAGTTGATTCTAGAAGTGTGGGAGGAGATAAGAGAAAGTGGAGACACTGACCGATGAGCACCATAGAGGGATGGAGAAGGAGTGGGGATGCCAGGATCTTAGGGGGTAGATAGGAATGGGAGCAGGGAAGAGGTGTGAGGAAAGGTATGGGGGCAGAAGGTTTAGCCATAATTTTGCCGTGAATGTGCCACCTGTGGGAGGGGGGGTCAGAAATTTAGCGAGGAAAGAAGTGTACAGTGATTGGTATGCAGAGGGGAGTTTGTGGCAAATCCACAAAAAGAGTTGAGTAGGGTGTCACGTTTGGACAGTGAGGAGGCAGAGGCTGATGCATAGACAATGTCCCTGTAGTGGAAGATGGGGAGGATAGTCTTATGAACTAAGTCACAGCAGATGTGAATGGGGATAGTGTGTTTGTTTCAAAAGAGCATACCTAGCTTTGGGCTCAGCTTTGAGCAAAGGGAGTCTACATGGACAGCAAAGTTGAGGTGTTGGTCTAACCAGAGGCCAATACTCCCTGTAGTTCATTCACAAGGACTCTCTTGTTTTTCTAACCACAGTTTTTACTATTTAACTCATAACGGGTGTATTTGTGACTAATCTGGTGATTCATTTTGTAGCCATCTGTCTGCATTGGGGATCCCAGACTACAAATATGGCAGTTTCCTCAAATGGGTAGGGGAGGAAGGGTGGTAAAGCATTGTGAAGGGGATGGGAGTAGTTTTACCTGCTGAGTATCTGCACCATTGTTGGTTGGGGCCTGGTCATGTGACTGCAGCCAGTCAACTGAGTGGCTGCAGTCCACTAAAAAATTTCCCAGAGAGCCTAGTGACCCCTTGTGTGAGCGACCTCGACGCATGAGTGCCACGAAACATAAGTGTGGCTTCTACCTAAGTGATATCTGGGGGTATCAGCAGACTGTCCATAGGGAGGACCACAGACCACAGGCCACACTGCTCAGTGGAGGGTAGCTAAGATAAGGAGTAGGCATGGAGTATACACAGAGGTGTTGCTGAAGGGTTGCAGCTATCTCCTAACTAGGGTCAGCTTACAAGTGATTTAGCAGACAGGGAACTCTAAGGGAATGCAGTTGGTTCCTTTCTAGGGTCAGCTAACAGAGTAAACAGGGGGTTGCAGCTATACAGCCATTCCCATCTAGGTTTTAGCTGAGGGTTAGCAGCTACTAATGATCTGGGATCAGCCTATAATGAGTTAGTGGACAAAGAACTCTAAGGGAATGCAGCTTGTTCCTATCTAGGGTCAACTTACAGTGTATACAAGGGGCTGCATCTTTACTACCATCCCCAGCTAGGTTCAGTGTAGTAAGTTCTATCTTGAGTCAATGGACAGGGTAGACTAGGTTTCAGCTTTACAGCATTACCTATCTAAGCTCATCTAAAGGGTTCAACCAAAGAGTTTTCAATGGTGCCAAAGCAAATCCCTATATAGGGTACAACTAAGTAACTTATAAGGACTTTATATACAGCCCCTAGTTCATTGCCCCTCCCCTTCACCCAACTCTTCTGTTCTTCATGCTTCCACCTACTTCTGACCTCTCCCAACCCATACTCTCTCTTCACCCCTCCTTCACCTCCCCCTCCTATACTCTTCCTCGAAACACCCAAGCCCTGGCCCTGTTTAAGCTATTATTTGTAACATCCTGTGTGATCCTGATACTCCTGTAACCCTAGGGCTTTTGTGTACTGCTAATACTACATTGTAATTTATTTGTAATTGTTATAAAATTAGTACTATTGTAAACGCTGTGTAACTACTGTCCAACTGTATTATTGTATACTGTCTAATTTAATTATTCCACTATTGTATATGCAATTTAATCTCTGTACTTATCCCTCTCCCCCCACCCCAGGACGTATCTGGAAACAAGCTACTTTAAAGCTCAGTATGTCTTTCCTGGTTAAACTCTTTAAATAAATAAACAGGTACTCTTGGAACATTAGCCTGTTGCTAGTCTTGCTTGTAGAGCAGAAAGCAGCTAACTAAAAGAAGCTACATTTTCTTCTTAATTTAAAACTTATATCTCAGTAGGAGTCAGTGTCAGTTAAGATTAAGTAGACAGATAACTTTATTAGAAGTAGAAGGGGTCTTCTTTAAGGTTAAAAAAAGAAAAGAAAGAAAGGCAGTGTGTGTTCTGTGCAGGGAAAGGTACTGTATCAGGTGACTTTGCTAAACCAGTAGGAGGAAAGAGAGCTTACCTGGGGTGTGGTTTAGACACTAGAAAAACAGGTGAGTCAAATTACAACTTCCTGTTGCTAGCCTTGCTTGTAGAGCAGAAAGCAGGTAACTAAAAGAAGCTACATTTTCTTGTTAATTTAAAACTTATATCTCAGTAGGAGTCAGTGTCAGTTAAGATTAAGTAGACAGATAACTTTATTAGAAGTAGAAGGGGTCTTCTTTAAGGTTAAAAAAAGAAAGAAAAGAAAGAAAGGCAGTGTGTGTTCTGTGCAGGGAAAGGTACTGTGTCAGGTGACTTTGCTAAACCAGTAGGAGGAAAGAGAGCTTACCTGGGGGTGTGGTTTAGACACTAGAAAAGCAGGTGAGTCAAATTACAACTTCCTGTTGCTAGCCTTTTTTCTTACCAATTGCCCTCCATCCCACCCACCCAAAGCCAGTTCTACTTTTATAGCCACTGGATTTTACTGTCAACAGGAACTTCCTGTTTGGCAGTAGGAGGAAAAGTATCATAGAGAAACATTGGTTTTGTCAACCCTGAAGTAGAAAAGTAGCTCACTCCCCCAGCTGTTGGTAGTTTGATATTGAGCAAGGAAGAAGGAGACTACTGAAGAAGATAGGAAGTTGCTGTCCCAGAACAAGAAGGGTGAGAGTTGTAAGGAGAGGAGAGTAAGCATCCAGAGAAACAGTAGAGGACACAAAATAAGACATGATAGGAGTGGTGCAGTGCAATGGCTGTGGGGCGGCAGTGTTCGGAGACATTCTGGAGGCTGCGATGCTGCCCCATTTGCAGGCACCTCTCTGGTCTGAGGAGGAGGTTGCCCGTCTCCAGGTTGACCTGGCTGGATTATGAACCTCCTCCCCCACCCAGGGACCACTAGGGCCAATGCCACTACCTCAGAGGTTGCCAAGAAAGAGGAATGGCTGGACCAGGGTGGGCTCAAGGAGGGAGAGGGTGGTGGAACAGAGTTGCATCCCTCCAGCTGTACCTCTTCACAATTCATTCACTCTTCTGGTGGATAGTGGTTCCTCTATGGAGGCATCTGCAGTGGAGACCAAGGAGGATGTTGGGAACCTTCACAAAGGAGACCCAAAGGAGGGTGGCATGGGACCCCACAGGGGAAGGAAACAACTCCTGGTGGGGGACTCAATCATTAGGGGGGTAGAATTGGGGGAGGATGGGGAGAGGGAAGTAAGGTGCCTTCCTGGTGCCACGGCTTGGAGGGACAGGAAGCGAATCCTCAGGATCGTGGGAGGAGCTGCACGAGGGAGGGAGCTGGATGTCATTGTCCACCTGGGGACAAATGACCTGGCTAGGAATGGGATCAGAGCAGTGCAGAGGAGTTTGTAGAGTTGGGAAGGGCCTTAGACAAGCAGCGACATGGTAACCTTCTCGGAGGTGCTGCCTGTTCATGGCAAGGAGATGCTAGCGACTTCTCACCAGGGAATTCAATGAGTGGTTGAAAACTGGTGTGGAGCTCAGGGGTTTTGGCTTCATTGGGGACTGGGGAGCCACCTGAAGGAATGCAGACCTATACTGGTGCGATGGTCTGCATCTGTCCAGGGGGGGAACCAGGATCCTAGGTGAGAGGTTTAAATGCTTCATTGGCAAGCATTTAAACTAGCCAAGGGGAGGCACTGAAAAGGAGCTGGGAAATCTGAGCCTCCCCCCACAAAACATGGTGATTAGTGAGGTAAACACCAAGGTACAGAAGTTATTAGGGAGCAGAACAGATTTAAATATAAAAAAGGCAAAGGCAGTAAGGACAGAAATGGGGCTAAAAGGGGTAAGGCTATCAAAAAGTGGAGGGTGATGAGTACCAATGCCCGTAGTCTGTGTAACAAGCTCCCTGAACTAGTGGCCTTGATGTAAGAGGGTTGCCTGGATATTGTGGCAGTCACAGAAACATGGTACACAGAGAACCATGACTGGGATGTCAACATACCAGGATACACAATCTACAGGAGGGATAGGGAGGGTAAAAGAGGAGGAGGAGTATCTCTTTATGTAAAGGAAGGGATCAAAGCAACAGAACTAAAGAGTAAACAGGGAGTAGATGAGGCACTTTGGGTCACCCTGAAGACAGGAAATGGCACCACAATCCGCATGGGGGTTGTATACAGACCCCCATCTCAGGGGGAGGGAATGGACAAGGAAATGATAGAAGGCTTTCTTAGAATGGCAGAAAAAGGGGAGATATTGTTGATGGGGGACCTGAATATGCCAGATGTTAACTGGAGCACCTTTGCTGCAGGCACATCCAAGAGCAGGGTCATTCTTGATGCCCTACAGGGAGCATGTCTCAGACAGCTAGTATTGGAGCCGACTCAGGAGGGAGCAATCTTAGACCTGGTACTTTCAAATGGGGATAGAGAAAGAATCTCAGATTTAGAAGTGGGTAGCCATCTGGGAACAAGTGACCACCAAACAGTGTGGTTCACGATAAACACAGCCATACAATCAAGCCATACAAAAGCAAGAGTACTAGACTTTAGGAGGGCTGACTTTGGGAAAATGAGAGAGTGCCTCAGAAAACACTAGCAAACAGGCAAGAAGGAGGGTGGAGGAACAATGGGGAGTGATCAAAACAGCCATCACAGAGGCAACAAGCCTCTGCGTAAAAAAAATCAATAAAACACAATGAAGGAAAAAAACGCTATGGTTCACAAAAGCGGTGGCAGGGAAGATTAAAGAGAAAAGGGCAGCATTCAGGAAATATAAGGAAACACAGAAGAAGCAGGACAGAGAACTTTATCAGTTAAAGCAGAAAGAGGCTGGGAAGGTAGTCAGAATAGCAAAGGCCCAAACCGAAGAAAGGATAGCCAATTCTGTTAAGAAGGGGGATAAGACCTTTTATAGGTACATTAGGGAGCGAAGAAAGACCAAAGGAGGGATACTGAAGCTTAATAAAGGGAAGGGAATCTGGGTGAGGGTGACAGTGAAAAGCAGGGTTACTGAACAAATATTTCTGCTCAGTATTCACAAAGGAAGAGGAGGAGAGTTACCTAAACCAAACAAGAGAAACACTCTGAAGGCGGGGGTCAATACCAGTCCATTTACAGAAGAAAGGGTTCTGAAAGAACTAGTAAAATTGAAGGTGGACAAAAGCAATGGGGCCCTCATGGGATTCACCCAAGAATTTAAAAGAACTAAGGGTAGAACTAGTGACATCGGCTGACTACTCTCTTAACAAATCATGGGAGGATGGGTGGTACCCAAGGACTGGAGGAGGGCAGATGTAATTCCTCTTCACAAAAGTGGGAGCAGGACAGAGGCAGGAAACTACAGACCAGTTAGTTTGACCTCAGTGGTAGGGAAAATGATGGAATCACTTCTGAAGGAAAGAATTGTTGAGTACCTAGAGGCCATTGGGGCACAGGACCTGAGGCAACATGGATTCACGATGGGAAGGTCGTGTCAGATGAATCTAATAGATTTCTTTGACTAGGTGACCAAAGTAGTAGATCAGGGAGGGGCTGTGGACATGGTCTACCTAGATTTTAGCAAGGCATTTGATACAGTCCCCCACAAAAGATTAATACACAAGATAGCCAGCCTTGGAATGGGTCCCAAGGTGGTAGCCTGGATGAAAAATTGGCTAGACAACAGGACACAAAGGGTAGTAGTAAATGGAGTACACAGTGAAGAAAGGAGGGTTACTAGTGGGGTACCGCAGGGTTCAGTACTGGGACCGGTCCTTTTTAATGTCTTTATAAGTGACATTGCAGAGGAACTGGAAGGAAAAGTATGTCTCTTTGCAGATGACACAAAGATCTGCAACAGGGTTGATACACAGGATGGAGTGGAAAGGATGAGAGGGGACTTGGCAAGGTTGAAGGAATGGTCAAATGTATGGCAGCTCAGATTTAATGCAAAGAAGTGCAAGATAATGCACATGGGAAACAAAAACCCAGGGGAAGCGTACACAATGGGGAGTGAGATAATGACAACAGTAAAAATAGAAAGGGACCTGGGGGTAATTATATCAGATGACCTAAAGGTGGACAAGCAATGTGAGAAGGCAGTAAGGAAGGCTGGAGGGATACTGGGATGCATAGGAAGAGGCATCAATAGTAGAAAACAGGAAGTTGTTATCCCTCTGTACAGACAGTTGGTGAGACCCCATCTGGAGTACTGTGTGCAGTTCTGGAGACCCCATCTCCGCAAAGACATAGGCAGAGTGGAGGCTATCCAGAGGAGGGCAACCAAAATGGTGCAGGGTCTGCACCAGAAGACATATGAAGAAAGACTAAAGGAGCTTAAGGAGGATTTGCATATGCAGCCCATGATGCTTTGCATTGTGGTGGCATGTGTGATTTTGTATTTTCTTGAAGCTTGGCTTCCCAGCCAAATGCCCTTTGGGGTAACCCTTGCCTCGGTGTTTGCGCACAGAGGTTCTTTGTCTTTTAAATGGTTTTTTATTTTAATGGGTTCACCACAATATATCCAAGGCACACTGCCTCTAGGGTAGCTGGTCCATTCCACTGGGGTGTCAAACAGACGAGGCATACTGATGAGTCCTGGTAGGACGAAACACGTGTCTATGTCTTCTGTTGGCACCCTTTGCAAACTGTGTGAGAGGCCTTTCGCACCATACAATTCTGCTTAAAGTTGGACCAGCATAACATTCTGTGGTGATTTGCATATGCAGCCCATGATGCTTTGCATTGTGGTGGCATGTGATTTTGTATTTTCTTGAGCTTGGCTTCCCACAATGCCCTTTAGGGTAACCCTTGCCTCGGTGTTTACTTTCAGAGGTTCTTTGTCTTTAAATGGTTTTTATTTTAATGGGTTCACCACAATATATCCAAGGCACACTGCTCTCTAGGGTAGCTGGTCCATTCCACTGGGGTGTCAAACAGGCGGGCATACTGATGAGTCCTGGTAGGACCAAACACGTGTTCTATGTCTTCTGTTGGCACCCTTTGCAAACTGTGTGAGAGGCCTTTCGGCACCATACAATTCTGCTTAAAGTTGGACCAGCATAACATTCTGTGGTGATTTGCATATGCAGCCCATGATGCTTTGCATTGTGGTGGCATGTGTGATTTTGTATTTTCTTGAAGCTTGGCTTTCCAGCCAAATGCCCTTTGGGGTAACCCTTGCCTCGGTGTTTGCGCACAGAGGTTCTTTGTCTTTTAAATGTTTTTTTATTTTAATGGGTTCACCACAATATATCCAAGGCACACTGCCTCTAGGGTAGCTGGTCCATTCCACTGGGGTGTCAGACGAGGCATACTGATGAGTCCTGGTAGGACGAAACACGTGTCTATGTCTTCTGTTGGCACCCTTTGCAAACTGTGTGAGAGGCCTTTCGGCACCATACAATTCTGCTTAAAGTTGGACCAGCATAACATTCTGTGGTGATTTGCATATGCAGCCCATGATGCTTTGCATTGTGGTGGCATGTGTGATTTTGTATTTTCTTTAAAGGAGCTTAATATGTATACTCTTGAGGAAAGAAGGAGAGAGGGACATGATAGAAACTTTCAAGTACCTCAAGGAATTAACAAAGTCCAAGAGGGTAGCATCTTCCAGAAGAAGAGTGTGCAAGAACAAGGGGCACAATTTAAAGATAGAGGGGACGGCTCAGGGTAATGTGAGGAAGTATTTTTCACTGAGAGGTTGTGGATGCATGGAACAGCCTCCCTGAGGAGGTCGTGGAGTCAAGAACAGTGGGGAACTTCAAGAATGCATGGGACAGGCATAAGGCAGTCCTAGGGGTGGGTAAGAGGAAGTAAGCTGTTGATTAACTAGGATCTGCAGCTTATCTGTTAGGTAGGAAAATGGGCAGAATAGGTGGGCCAAGCGGTCCTTATCTGCCGTCAAATTCTATGTTTCTATGTTTCCATTAGAATGTGGAGAGGAGGCTTGTCACGGGGCAGGATGGCGTGGGTAGTGTAGTGTATTGTAGGGGGTGTGGGGCACTGGTTTTCTTGAATACTGTTTGGGAGGCAAAGGGTGTCCAGTCTGTAGGAGCATAGGTTAGCTGAGGGCAGAACTATGGCAGCTCAGACAACAGATAGGAGCATTGGTGGAGGGAGTATATCCTAGAGGGATGAGGAGAGAGTGGGAGTGCTCACAGGGAACAGAGATAGGTCAGGGGGATGTAGTGGTGGTGCCCAGGCTGGTAGTGGGGTCAGGCTTGGGGGAAATGGAGGGGGGATTCTTTGGGTCCCTCTCCCACAGCTGGAGAAGAGGCCAAGAGAATGGGGGTAGATGTTAATAAGAGGAATGGAGACAACAAGAAGGGAGGCTGGTGAGAGCACCCCCAGAGGTCCCAGTGTAGAACAGATTCCTCCCACTGACTGGGGGAGGATGAAGGGAAGCTCTGGAGGAAGGAGAGGGAGCATAAGCAGCTGAAGGATATGGGTATGAGGGGAAAGACCACAGAGGGAGGGAAGAAAATGGGAAAGGCATGTACAAGGGAAGTGGCAGCATGACAGGGAAGGAGTGGGGCAAAGAGGGAGATGGCCAAGGGGGAAGGGCAGGCAGGAGGAGTAGGGATGTCTGTGGGGGTGGGCAGAAGGTCAGGACAGGGATCAGACAGGATGTTGGAAGGGGTTGTGGGGATCTGGGGACAAGAAGGAGGGGAGGTGGGGATAGGCAAGGAGGGACAGCCAGGAAAGCATGAGGGAAGGGGACCCACAAAGCAGATGGAGCAGGGAGACTAGTGACCTTGGGAGACTCAGTAGTTAAGGGAGTGAGATAGAGAGACACAGAAACTAGGGCAAACTGCAGAAAGGTTCAGTGTATGGCAGAGATGACCACAAGGAGGGTGGGCCCACAGATAGACAAGAACACGGGAAAGGAAGGGGGGCCCTCACATCATACTGGTAATTCACCTGGGTATAAACAACTTGACCAACTGTAAGGAGTAGGGCCTTCAGGAAGTACAAGCTCATCCATAAAGATGAGGATAGAGAGGAGTACTGTACCAAGACAAGGGAGGCAGGCAGAGCAGTTCATTTGGCCAAGAACAAGAGGGAACTGCCACTGGCAGAACAGATAAAAACTGGGGAGAAGGCTTTCTTCCAGTATATTAGGGAGAAGAGAGATATGAAGAATGGGATAGTCAAGTTCAGAAGTGAGGGGGCAGGCAGAGGGAAGTGTAGAGAAAGCAGAAGTGCTTAACAAGTAATTCTGTTCAGACTTCACTAAGGAGAAAAATGGTCCAGCATCTCAGGGAAGGAAGGGGGGCAATGGTGTGGGTAGGAACACAGATGGGGGACTGAAGTTGACAGGGTGAGAAAAGTCTTAAAGGCCCTGAAGGTTGCCAGATTCCAGGACAACTTTGATAAATAGGGCCTCTTTTGGTCCTAAAAGTTATTATCCTGTCCAAAAATAAAAGTTTTTATCTATCTATCTATCTATCTATCTATCTATCTATCTATCTATCTATCTATCTATCTATCTATCTATCTATCCATCCCCAGGACCAGATGGCATACATATGAGGGTGCTGAAGGATGTGTTGGCGGGTCCCCTGGTAGACCTGTTTAACACTTCACTGGAGTCAGGGAAAGTACCCCTGGACTGTAGGACAGCACATGTAGTGCCAATACAGAAAAGCAGGTCAAGGGACAACCCTGGTAGCTACTGATAGGTCCGACCTTGATAGTTGGGAATCTCTTGGAGACTATACTAAAAGAAATACTGGTAAGCTTTCTGGAAGAAAATGGGATCCTGGATGAAAAACAGTATGGGTTTGTCTCCTAGTGGTCCTGCCAGTCTAACTTAATTGATTTCTTTGACAGGGTAACCAGGATAGTGAATAGGGGCCAAGCGGTTGATATCCACTATCCACTCTGAGGGTCTCTTCAACCTTAGTGGGAACAGGACCACTATGATGTACTGCCTTAAACTGGTGGGGGAAAGATTCAGAAGGGAAATGAGGAGGCACTTTTTCACCGAGAGGATGGTTTGGTCAATGGTTCCTTTCCTTCCTCATGGAAATGTGCTAGAATAGTGCCAATTCCTAAGTGCTCATGTGCGGAGTGTCTGGATGACTTTAGACCTATCTCTATCCTTAATCCATTAAGCAAATTACTAGAAGCAATTGCCTCGGTCCAAATCAGTTGCTATCTTGAGAAGTATAATGTTCTGTGTGCTGATTGCTGAACAACATGGTTTCCATAGAAACCATGGGACTGAAACAGCTTTAGTCAGATTCACGGACACTGCTCTCAGCGGGTTTGATGATGCTCTCCTGCTTGGGGCAGTCTTTGTGGACCTGACCAAAGCATTTGATCTTATTAATCATTCCTTGTTAATATCCAAATTGCGTGAACTTGGTTTTTCTGAGACTGTAGTTTTATGGATTCAGAATTATCTGTCAAATAGATCTCAATAGATTACTATTGGCTCTTCTTCCTCTAATATTTTTCCTATTGCATCTGGGGTCCTGCAAGGATCCACGCTTGGCCCCTTATTGTTCTCCTTTTCATTAATAAGTTACCGTCCCTTTGTAGATCTTGTAAATGTCTACTTTATGCAGACAATCTTATTTAGTATTCTCAATCGTCTAGCATTCTCAAAGTGACACCCTGTTACAGTCTGAATTTATTGACATTTGTAAATGGTTTAAGGATAATCATTTGATCTTTAACCTTAAAAAGACCAAATAAATGTTATTTTGTTCCTCTAGTATTAAAAAAGATAATCTTATTCTTGATATTCAGAATGATGAAGGTTAATTGATCGAACAAGTTTTTGGTTTCAAATATTTAGGTGTCCAACTAGATCCTTGCCTGACTCTTCATACTCAGGTAAAGTCAGTTTGCAGAACTGTTAACCAAAAACTGGGTTTACTATATAAATTGAAAACAAATGTTTTTCCCTCGAAACTAGGTGTGCAATAGCCAAAGGCATTCTTTTACCTCACTTTAATTACGCTGGCGGCTTGTATCATTGATTGTCGTTTAAGGAACTGAATGGCCTAACTGTGATGTATAATAATATCTGTCGATTTATTTTAGATCTTCCTTTACCTTTTTTGTGTGTTTGTGTAGTTTTCATGCAAGGGCAACATTTGGTACAGATTCTTTGATGGAACCAGAATTTTTTTTTTCTAGATAGATGTGTAACCAAGTGTCGGTTTTAAGTTTCTTGTTATTATTTAGCGCCCGGTGCCTCCATTTTTATAACCCATTACCTGATGAGCCTGGGTTTGGGGAGAAAACATTTGCTTGGCATCAGGACTAGGTTTGTACTTCTGGATAGGGGCACCCAAGTAACTCCAGACACAGGAAGCAAGAACTGTGAATGTCCAAACGAGAAGTGGGATTCTAAAGTGGGGCTTTTATTCACTTGCACACAGGAATACAAAGCAGGGTGGACCCCCGCGGGGCTGCACTCACTGGTTGTACAGAAATATAGAGGTCAGAACGCATCTTCTTCATCATCATAACAAATTTTACCCTCAGGTTCTGAATACACTGGGTTCTCAGCCTGCACTGAACTCTCTGTTTGTACAATGCTATCTCGAAATGTATGTCACATTTAACAATCTACTGTCTCTGGTAATTGGTGTCCTGACTTGCAACGTTCCTTAAGTGACTATGTCCATCCCTGTAGACCCCCACTGATTAGATGCATCTCAAGTCATACACATAATTTAAGTACTGTACTTGGCTGTCCTTTCCTGATCCACAGTAGCAGATACTTAACACAACAGTCTCGGTGAAAACATAGGCTCTCTGGCAGAGCAGACTCACCATTTATTTATTTATTTATTTATTTATGACTTTGATAACCAGGTGAGTGCACTGATCCCAGGGACCGTTTTCAGGCACGACCCGGTGCCATAACACATAGCACAGGGTGACAGTGTAGTACAAGGTAACAGTAATACACATGAAACAGATTTGATACAAGCAACAATAGTAGACACAATATACAGGTTCGCAGGTGCCCACAGGTTTTTTTTTCTCTCAGGAACAAAACCATATTTCTGGTGCCTCAGCACAAATCTTCTCTCATGCAGCTTTTCTTCCTCCAGCAAGGCCAGGGGATTGCCCCTGAAAAGCTGGTCTTGTTCCCCCCATCCCTCTCAGGGATGGGGCACTGGAACAACAGGGGAACGGTCTCAACCACTTCAACAGGTAACTCTTCTGTGTCCTTATCTAGGGCGAGAACACACACCCTCTTCTTTTGGTAGCTCTGTACTGAGCTGGGGGCTCTGAGGGACTGCTAACTGCAGTGCACCTCCTCCCTCCACTGAGTCTCCCACTAGACTATTTTAGACTGACTTTGAAAACCCCAGTGTTCTAACCTAATTCCCAGCTGCAACATTCCACTGTGGCTTATGCTGCTGCGAGAATTCTATATGATGTCATCCCTCCAGCTCAGCTGAAACTGAGGACAGAGTGAGACAGTGTGAAACCCATTTAGCTGGTGTCTCACAAGCTGCCTTTCCCTGCCTGCCACTAGATCTAAGTGGGATTCTAGAAATCCCAGGAGACAGGGGGTTACAGTTGTTAATGCTTTTTTTTGTAGTTTTTTCCTCCCATTCCCATCCTGTGGCCCCAGCACATAGCCGCGGGTACGTGTGGAGGCACACATGCACACCATGGTGCTAGCTCAGCCCCTTCTGCCCACCCATAATAATGTCACTCCCTCCCACCTACTCTACCCACTGGACCTCTACCCAGTGGGAGCAGAACTATGGGGGGCCACAACCAACCCCCGACTTGCTCAACCCTGCTTCCTCCCTCACCCCCTCGCGTGCTGGTACCCTGATGACCCAAGGTCATTCCCGAACCCAGGTTGCTGGCATAGCACATGGTGTGGTGTCCAGCCCCTCAAGATTCAGCACCACCGGGCTGGTTCATGGAACCAGAAATTTAAGTTTTTGGCTAAGTCAGTGCATGTCTTTCAAACTCTGAGCACAAGCTGATGATGTAATAGAAATGTGTTCAGAGAACTGACTCATTGCAGTGACCTAGTCCAGTGGTTCTCAAACAGTGAGGCCAGCCTCCAAAGGGAGGCCCAAAATTGTTCCAGGGGAGACCCAGTCATGTCTTGTTTTTTTTGCATACCTTCCCCCCCAACCACCATCTCTTAAATGCCAGAGTTCTCTGATTAATCTTGCACTGCCTAGAGAGATGCTGTCCATAGGTCAAGCAAGGGAGGAGGAGGAGGAGCATATTGTGTAGATACTAGTTACAGAAATCTTACAGTAACTTTCCTGTTGGTACCAGCTTTAGTCACTGCTAATGCTGATTGGGGGTTTCTTTCTATTACAGTTGAAGCCATTTAAAGGGGTGACTTGGTGGCACTAACATTGTCCCCTATAAGCTGGTGTCCCGATAAACAGAGGTGGAGTTTTCTGCAATTCCAATTACATATCAGTCAGTGGCGGTACATAAAACATGCAGTCCAAACAAACAAACACAAAATGGAGACACAGCAGCATGTATAATGATTAAAGCTCTTTTTTGATACAATGCTGTTTGTCTCAAATGAAAACATTAATCACGTTAAAAATATACAGTATTTTTTTAAAAAGTGCACTTATCTGTATAAATTGAAAGGTAAACGCCATCCACCTAAGCTCCTTCAGATGGAAAAATCTGTGATTTTCTTTTGTTTCGACTCACTATACATTCTTATTATCTCCCCCTCAAGCTCAAATAAATGATTCCTCTAAGCTCCTACAGACGAAAAAATCTGTGATTTTCTTTTGTTTTGATTTGCTGTCCATTCTTTTTATTATCTCCCCCTCGAGCTTGAACAAATTCTTCCAAGTCCTGGATCTGCCCGTTCTGGAGACACCAGTCTTGTAGTGCCTGCTGTGTTCCATGGCTTCCCAGTTCAATGATGCTGCTGGTTCTTAGTCTCCATCCGAGTCTTCAGGCCTGACCCCAGACTCTCCTACCAAATCATAGATTGACTTGACTGTCAGCTCTCCCTCTGTCGGCTCTTGCACAGCAACGTCAGTGAACAGTTGGTACGCCTCAGAGAAATCTACAGGTATTGGGGGGGGTTCATGGTTAGCAGCTGCTGCTCCTCCCTGTTCTACCTGCCAAAACAGCAGCTGGACTGAAAATGAATTAAGGGATTACTAAGAATTGCCATCTTATTGAAGAAGAGTAGTCAGTCTGTTAAAACCTGAAGATGTGCTAACGAGCGCTAATGGGCAATGATGAGCAGCAGCTGAACCAAATTGTTCCCTTTAACGGGAGACACCGTCCCCATTAAAGGAAGTTCATATGCTTGATTAGCTAGCCACTTAATCGGTGACTCAGAGGACGTCCCCTTTAAGTGAACATCCCCTTTAAGCGCGTCCCGATTAATTGGCTTACACTGTATCTTGATGCAACAGTCTGTTCAAGAGTATTTCTGTTGGTATCTACTTAGTTACTGTTTAGCTAAGTAGGGCCTGTTTAGCAAAGTGAGGACATTAATCTGTTATCATGATGAGATGCCTGTTCAAGAAAAATTCTGTTAGAAACTGTTTTAGTCACTGTTCTAGCTAGTTAGGGGCTGTATAGCAAATTGGGGGCTTTATTCAGTTATCACCCCTGCCTGTTCAAGGAAAATTCCATTAGTAACTGTTTTACTTGCTGATTTAGATTATTTAGGGGCCATTTAGCAAATTGGAGGCTTTACTCAGTTATCACCCCTAACTAGGCTAGTACTGCTAAATGATTATTGGGGGTTACACTGATAGGGATTAATATGGTTGAGGCCTGTTAAAAGATTAGGATTATTATTACCTGTTTATGTGCTGTTTTTGCAGTCACAAATCACCAAATTGAACTGGGTATGTGGTAGGGCAGAAGAAATTATATGAAAGGGGGTATTTCTCCAGATTTTAGATGATATGGGGTACTTGGGGCAGTAGAGGGACAATGGGGGAGAGGTGGCAGGGGAAGAAACTGAGTTGGTGGGAGGGGCAGACAAGAAGAGACAGAGTGGTAGTCTGCAATGGATGTGGGGCAGCTGTGTTTTTAAACTCAATGTGGAAGCTGGGTGGGTGTCAGATATGCAGGCAGCTGGACCAGCTACGACAGGAAATCACCTGGCTGAGGTAGGAAGTAGAGGAAAAAGAGGGGCCAGAACAGGGTTGGGGCGAGGGAGCAGTGGGGGCATAAATCAGATTGGAGGGTGTGGAGCCACTGAAGGAAGGGGCGAAGCGGTGGGGAGCATTAGAATGGAAGCAATGGAGATGCACAATGGAAGCGAGGACAGGGCACCCAGAGGCAGGAAACAAGAATGGAGGGAGGTTAAGGAAACTGGTGAGGAAAGGGCAGTCGCAAAGGGGGGGAGGAGCTTGGGGTGTGCACAAGAGTAGGAATGGAAAGAGGGACCAGAGAGTCAAGTAGATTCACAGCACTGGAAGAAGGAGCAGCAGAGGCACACAGCGAGGTGAGAATGGGAGCTCTGGGAGCCCAGGCAGGTAGCAGGAGTTCAGTAGGAGAAGAGCAGGCTGGGGAGGACCTAAGCAAGTGATAAAAGAACTTTGGGAGCCCAGGCAGGAGACAGGGGTGGATAGGAATAGAGAAGGCTAGGGGGACCCAGTCAGGTAATAGGGAATCAAATGGAGAGGTGCAGGAGGGAGTTAAGTGGGAGGGTAGTGAGGAAGATGGTCTGAAATCTATGCCAGCTATGTCAAGCACAGGAAGGAGGTCAAGAGAAAAGGAGGGGGAGAACAGGTGGGGCATAAAATCTCTCAAAGGTAAAACTTGCTTAGGACCTGATGCCATTTCTGGGCATTTATTATATCTACTGTCCACTTGCTTATTGACCCCCTTAAAATTACTGTTTGATACCTGTCTAATCAGTGGTTTTGTCCCTAAACAGTGGAAATGTGCAAATGTTATTCCCATTTATAAAAAAGACCTCAAATCTGATTGCTCCAACTATCAACTAATTAGTCTTACTTCGCCAATTTGTAAACTGTTGGAGAGTTTGATTAAAGATATATTGAGTCCCTTCCTGAAAAATGCAGATTTAGAACAACATGGTTTTAGAAAGGGTAGAGGTTGTCACTCTAATTTGATGTGTTTTTATGAGAATATTAGTTCCCTTACTGATCATCGCATACCATGTGATGTCATCTTTTTGGATTTCAGCAGGGCATTCAATGTCATGCCACATTGGGCCCTTGAAGTAAAATTACATAACTTAAAAATGAATCAATATATTATCACATGGATTAAAAATTGGTTAACTGATTGCTCACAACGGGTGAGCATTAACAGATGTTTATCCGATATTGGATATGTAACCAGTGGGGTTCCTCAGGGGTCTGTACTCTGTCTATGTTTATTTCAAACCTTTGTATCTGATGCTACATCTTATTGTTTGTCATCTGCTGTTAAGTACGTGGATGACATTAAGATTGGAGGACCTTGCTTTAGTTTTGATGAATGTAATATTATACAGCAGGACTTAAATCATATAAATGATTGGGTTACTCACTGGGGAATGAAGCTGAATTACTCTAAATGTAAAGTAATGCACATGGGTATTATTCTAACCTAGGAAAATATATATATTAGGGCAGCATTTACTTAATGAGACAACGGATGAGAAAGACCTTGGTATCATTGTCTCAAATAATTTAGACTTCTCAAATCATATTAATGATTCAATAAATAAAGCTTATAAGGTTCTTTGGTCCATAAAATGTAATATCACCTCTAAACATCCTCAAGTGTTAATTCCATTATTTAATGCTTATGTCAGGCCTCATTTGGAATATGTTTCACAACTCTGGTGCCCTTATAAAAAGGCTAACATTAACCAATTGGAGAGAGTTCAGGGTAGGTTCACTAAAACCCTTTTTATGTCTGCAGCAACTGTCATATGAAGATAGATTAAGTAAACTTGGTTTGTTTTCTGTTAAAACTCGAAGATTAAGAGGGGATATTTTGTTTCTATTTGATATAGTCCATGATCCAACTTTGATGGTAGATTTAGGAATAACTTTTAAAGAATCATCCTACAACGTTAGAGGTCACCCACTTCAATTAATGAGTAAACCCTTTAAAAATAATAAACGTAAATTTTTCTTTACATTAAGAGTGATCAAACCTTGGAATAGTTTGCCTATGTCTGTCATTGTTAGTAAAGACAAAACTCAGTTCAAGACTAGCCTGGATAATGTCCTTATTTCTGGCATTCAACTGTCTTACTATTGATTCTGATAGTATATGAGCTTTTATGGGCCTTTTGATCTTCTTGCTCATTTTTCTCACCCTAGTATGCACCTTAGTATAAGGTGAAGGGGGAAGCAGGCCCCAACTGGGCAAGGACAGGGAGGGAAAGCAAGGCACGGGGGGGGGCAAGCAAGACTCAGGGAGGAGAAGACCTTAAGGGGGATGGACAGAAGGGAGGTAGCCTATCAACCAGAAAATCGGTGGGGAAGGGGAGAAACAGGATGTTAAGGTCAGAAGGCATACAGAAACACAGGGAAGAAAAGACAATAGTGTTCGGGGACTCCATCATTAAGTGCAAACACTAGAAAAAAAGTTGGGACCCTTATTTCCCATTTAGGAAAATGTCTCTTGGCCAGCGGTCCTTGGCCTACAGGGCTCCCTTGTGGCTAAACAAGATCCCTACTCACCTATTATTTACTGACAGCCTCCCCACATTTAAGTTGGAGTTGAAAAGGCACCTTTTTTTTCTGAATTCTATTTTTTCGCCCCTTACCTGGATCCTCCAAACTCTCTCCAGTGACCTCCGACCCCAGTCTCTACCTCCTTACATGGCTCGGTATCCCTTCACCTCCCCTCCGGCGCCTGGCATCCCCCGGGTCTGCCCTCCGGGGAAGGGTCACTCACACCCAGGGCACTCTATCTATAGTGTTCAGCCACCGGGTCGGAGGGGGGGGGATCAAGCTGAGGGCCGAGTCCAATTTTCCAGGAGTGTGGACTGCAGAGGGAGGCGCCATTGCCTACGAAAGGAGGGAGTTTTTTTTTTGTTATACTTAAGTCCCTCTGTGGAGCCTGGCCCATCATGGCAACATACTGCCATGGCTCCACCCCTAGGTACTGCACCGCACTGCTGCTTTTGGACACCCCCAGCCGCTGCCAGGGGCCGCTCCTCGAGTGAGCGAAGTGCCATAACCCTCCCCTGAAAGAGAGAGCAGTCCATCGGATGCTCAATCTCTTCCCTCTCCTGCTGACCCCCAGTGTCCTGGGCTTGCTCCCGAAGCCAGGTCACCAGTGTGGCATGAGGTGTGGCATCCAGCGCCTCAACCCTCAATGCCGCTGGGCTGACTGAAATGGCACCTTAATGCATCCAAGGCCTGTTGTTGCAGATAGATGGTGTACTACCAGTTCCTCTCTACCCATCTCCTAATATGTGTGAGTGTCAATACTCTGGCCCTCTCCCTAACCTGCCTCACATCGTAACTGGCATAGCTGGCCTTAGCAGTGGGCAGAGTTTCCTCACCTAACCTCCACACTAACTGTCCCTGCAATTAGATGGGCCTGGCTTTGATCTCTCCTCTCCTTTACAGGCTTGCACTCTGCTCTGTTTTAGCACTTACTGTCCTACAGGAGGACATGCATGACTCCTCCCACCCCATAGCCATCCTCCTTCTCCCCAAGTCAGCTATTTTCATTCCCCATCCATTACCAGGACAAAGCCTGTACTTTGGGCTGCAGAGGTCCTTGTCTCTGTGTTCCCCTGTAAGCTCATAGTCATACTCTGTTTAAGGTTTTTGGCAGTAGCTTCAGTAGCTTGTTACTTGTTATTCTGTACTTATATTCCGCATTATGTCTCTCTGTTTGCATTACCATTGCACTGTTTGTTTAAATGTTCCCTGAGTTGTTCTTATTGTGTTCACTCCTTCCCATGAAGCGTGAACCACAGAGTGGGCAATTTTCCTTCTGTTGTACTGTATATGCCATGTGCTTAACGTGGAACCTTTGCAAAGGAGCTTTCGCTCAAAGGTATTTTCTGAACAATTAAATAAATAAGAGGAGGATAGCGGTATGTATTCCAGGAATGGAGGTGGAAAGGGCAGAGTCAAGTCTTATGCAAGAAGCAGACAGGACTGGGGGGAAGCCACACGTCATACTTCACCTGGGGACTAATGCCTAGCTGGAAATGAGGTTCTGGAGGGCCAGCAGCATTTTAGAGAACTAGGAGAAAGCTGTAGGTTGGTGGATAGCACAATAACCTTCTCAGAGGTTATTCCGGTCCCCTGTGCTAGCACAGGGAGACAAAACAGAACATTCAAGTTTAACAATTGGTTAGAGGGATGGTGTAAAGAAGAGGGTTTCGGATACATGGTGGGGACAGATGGCAGGATGTATGCCAAAGACAGACTATACCTGCGTGCAGAGGGTTCCATGATACTAAGGGAAAAGTTGAGGAGGTATATGGAAGAGGTGCTGCATTTAAACCACTGGGGGGGGGAGTTTGTAGCTAGGACAGGAGGGGGGATAGGAAGGCAAAGGTCCTAGCTGGAGTTCCCCAACAGACAGGAACAGGCAAAACAGCAGAGAGTCAGATGGGGGGGGTGAGTAAGTGGAAGGCAATGTGTTCTAAGGCATGGAGCCTAAAGAATAAGACTCCTTACTTGGAGGCGGCCATAGCATCAGAGAAGCTATACCTTGTGGCAATCACAAAAACCTGGAGCACAGAGTGCCAAGACTGGGACATGGCTGTTCTGGGATTCACAGTGCTTAAGCAGGATAGGGTAGGGTAGGAAAAAAGAGGAGGGGGGAGTGGCTCTCTATGTAAAAGAGAACATTAGGGTCACAGAACTGCAGCGAGGGAAAGGGGAAGATGAGGTACTATGGGTAAATCTGGATAGGGAAAGGATCAATAATGCAGGTGGGGGTAGCATACCAACCTCCTATGCAGAACGAGGAGTTGGACAAGGTCTTGCTTCATGATATCCTCAGGATGGCAAACAAGACTGAGTTGCTGCTGCTGGGAGACTTCAATCTCTTGGATGTTAACTGGGACCTCACAGCTGCGGCAACCCTGAGGGGCAGGAACTTCTTGGATGCACTCCAGGGAGCCTGTCTGTGACAATTAGTGGATCAACCAACTAGGAGGGGTGCAATACTGGACCTCGTTTTTACAAACAGGGACAGTGTTGAAGGCGTGGAAGTGACCGAACCCTTGGGGACCAGTGACTACAAGGTAGTATTTTTTTATGTCAAAACCAGATGGGAGCAGGATCACACAAAAACTAGGGTCCTAGATTTTAGAGGGGCTGACTTTTCAAGGATGAGGACATGCCTAAGGGAAACCCTGACAAAACTAGGTGGATGCAATGGGGTGGAAGAGAAATGGAATGGAATCAGGGAAGCTATTAGAAGGGCAATCGAAATAGGAATCAAGAAGGTTAGTAAAAATAGAAAAAGGAGGAGACCTATATGGTTTACAAGGGAGGTAGCAGAAGGGGTGAGGGCCAAAAGAAGGCATTCCTGGTCTATAAGAAAATGCAGAGAGGGAGGAACAGGGAATGATATCTGGAATTGCAGAGGGAGGCAGGGAAGGCTGCTAGAAAGGCTAATGTGCAGACAGAATTAAATATTTCCAGTAAAATCAGGGAAAGGGATAAGGCATTCTTTAGATACATCAGGGAGAGAAGGAAAAATAAGTCGGGTATAAGAAGATTAAGAGAGGAAGGGGGCACTAGGGTAAAGGAGGAGAAGGATGGCCTAAAAATGAATATACTGAACAGGTACTTTTGTTCAGTGTTCACCAGAGATGATGAGGAAGGGAAGCCTAAGATGGAAAGAGAGGGGGTGGGGGGATGGGATACATACTTCACCCTTCACGGCAGACAGGGTCTTTTGGGAATTAGCTGGTCTTTGGGTTAATAAGGCCATGGGTCCAGATGGGATGCATCCCAGGATCCTGAAAGATTCAAGGATAGAATTGGTGGAACCACTGGTGGAGCTATCCTAGATCTAGTACTTACTAACAAGGAAGGGATCACAGATCTCCAGGTAGAAGGTCACCGGGGGGCCAGTAACCATCACATGGTATGGTTCAATTTGGCTACTACATCTAAATCATCCCATTCCAAGGCAAAAATATGGGACTTCAGAGGAGCTGACTTTGATAAGATGGCCAACAGAGTTAAGCTAGCCCTGGCAAAAAGAAACACAGGTGAGGGGGTACAGGCAAAGTGGGCAAGCATTAAGGATGCAATACTTGAAGCAACATCCCATTGTGTTAGACAGAAAGGAAGTGCAAAGAAGAAGGAAACCACTTGGTTCTCAAGTACAGTAGCAGAAAAGGTCAGAGCCAAAAGGCTGGCCTTCAGGAAATATAAGGGAACACAGCGGAATGAAGATAGGAAGCATACCAAACTGCCCTAAGGGAAGGCAGTAAGGCAGGCAAAGTCCCAAACTGAGGAAACACTAGCACGAACAGTAAAAGAAGGTGACAAGACTTTCTATAGATACATTAGTGAAAGGAGAAAGTCCAGAGGGGGTATTGCTAAGCTTAATGGAGAAAAGGGATCATGTGAGGAGGAGGACCCTGTAAAGGCATCTATCCTAAATAGATACTTTTGCTCAGCATTTACTGAAGAGAAGGTAGGGCAGGGCCCACAGCTCAGCATCATGGACACAGGGGGAAGGGAGGTGAGCACTACTCCTTTCACAAAACAAAGGGTCCTACAAGAGCTTGCTAAGCTCAGGGTGGATAAGGCAATGGGACCTGATGGCATACATCCCAGTGTACTTAAGGAGCTAAAGGTGGAACTAGCAGAGCCATTAGCAGAACTGTTTAGTGAGTCTCTGAGCACAGGAGAGAGTCCCAGAAGACTGGAGAAGGGCTTATGTGATCCCGCCTCCACAAGAGTGGTAGCAGGGAGGAGGCGGGAACCACAGACCAGCAGTCTTACCTCAGTAGTGGGCAAGATTATGGAGGCACTTAATGAAAGGATAGTGCAACCCTGGAATCCATAGGGGCACAGGATCCAAGACAGCACGGGTTTACAAAGAAGGTCGTGTCAAACTAATCTCATAGATTTCTTTGACTGGGTAACCAGAGTGGTGGACCAAGGGGAGCAGTTGATGTTGCCTACCTTGACTTCAGCAAAGCTTTTGACACTGTTCCACAGAAGATTGATAAATAAGTTGGAGGCTCGGGTGGTCAGAAGTTGGTCAACTGGGTGGCAAACTGGTTGACGGGCAGAAAACAGAGAGTGCTGGTAAATGGTATACAGTCAGAAGAGATGCAAGTCACAAGTGGGGTACTCAGGATCAGTCCTGGGACCAGTCCTCTTCAACATCTTCATTAGTGACCTTGCAGATGGACTAGAGGGTAAGGCTTGTCTGTTTGCAGGTGACACCAAGATCTGCAACAGAGTAGATGATCCAAAATGGGTGGGCAGAATGGGAAGAGATCTGGATAAACTAGCAAAATGGTCAGAAGAGTGGCAACTGGATTTAATGCAAAGAAGTGCAAAATCATGCACATAGGAAGAGAAACCCTGAAGCCACCTATAGGCTGGGAGGAGAGTTGCTAGCAGTCACAAAGAAAGAAAGAGACTTGGGCATCATCATCACTGATGACCTGAAATCATCCAAGCAGACCCTCTAAAGCAGTAGGTAAGGCTAGGGGGGTGTTAGGGTGTATTAGTAGGGATATCACAAGTCGTAAGAGGAGGTAATAATCCTCTTTACAAGACACTGGTTAGGCACATCTGGAGTACTGTGGACAGTATTGGAAGCCACACCTTCACAAGGACATTAACCAAATTGAGGCAGTCCAGAGAAGGGCAACCAAAATGGTGCAGGGACTGCATCAGAAGACATATGAGGACAGATTAACAGAGCTCAATATGTATACCCTTGAGCAAAGGAGGAGAGAGGTGATATGATCGAGGCATTCAAACACTTTAAGGGCATTAACAAGGTGAAAGAGTCTAACATGTTTAAATATAAGAAAAAATAGCAGGACAAGAGGACACAGCATGAGATTAGAGGGGCCGATTAAGAGGTAATGTGAGGAAATCTTTTCACAGAAAGGGTGGTGGATGCATGGAATGGCTTACCACCAGAAGTGGTGGCTATGAATACAGTGCAGGGCTTCAAACAGGCATGGGATAGGCATAAGGGAGCAATACAAATGACTATGAATAGATAGGCCACTGACAGAGCAAAGGCTGATGGCACATTTAGAAGGTAGAAAAAGAAATGGGCAGACTGGATGGATCTTGCAGTCCTTATCTGCCGTCAACTTCTATGTTTCTATGTAACTGTTCACCCTGTCACTGGAGATGGGGGAAGTACCGGAAGACAGGAGGAGGGTAACTGTGGTACCACTTCATAAAAGAGGTGACGGGGAAGAGGCGGGAAGGGAAACTAAAGTTCAGTAAGCCTGATATCATTGGTAGGGAAGATCATGGAGTCACTCCTAAAGGAAAGACTAGTGGACTACCAGGAGGGGAAGGGACTGGTTGATCACAGACAGCATGGGTTTGTTAGAGGGTGATCCTGCCAGAGGAACTTAATAGGGTTCTTCAACTGGGTGACATGAGTGGTGGGCCAGGGAGGGGCAGTGTACGTAGCCTATCTGGACTTCAGAAAGGCTTTCAACACTGTTCCCCAGAAAAGACTATTAAACAAGATGGAGGGTCTGGACAGTGGTGGTTAAAACGGGGGGGGGGCAGTCTGGCCATGGCCCCCCCACTTGTATTCAAGAGGGGGCCACATATGTATTTCAGCCCCCCCCCCACATTTTGATGGGTTTTTTTTTAATTAACAATTCACGGATCGTGCAATCCAGCACTGGACAAACTTATATTTGTGCTGAATGTGCCTTGGTAAAAAGGTGATTTTAGACAGCTGCAGACTACAACAGTAATTTAGTTATCTGCTTGCCTGTCATACAACTGATATGGGAAACAGAATTTTTCTATTGCTTGTTCCAGGGAGTCCTCAATAAATAGTATTTCTATGTCTTGGACAGAACCCACACATCGCCTGTCGCCATAGTAATACTGGGAGACGTAATCAAAAAAATTCTCGCTACAGGCCAATCAAATATAAGAGCGTAGCCTACACTCTTAGCTGCATAGCAGCTACTATTTTGAGTGGGAGTTCTACACATTTTTATGCTGCATCGGTCATCTGTTTCTGTGTAGTACAAGGCATGAGCAATTCTCAGCACTGGTTGACTAAAGTAAAAAAAAAGGTAAATTGTGCCTTTGTATGAATTCCGTTGCACTTCAGTTAGGAATTGGGTCGGGAACTCCTAATAGTCGAGCAGTGTGCCACTTGCATCGTTTCTGCTGGCTGAGAGTGAATACGTCCTGTTTCAGGGAAGGTGAGGTAAGGAGGAAATGAGTATAAGAGATTGATCTGTTTCAAAGGGCTTCTGCAGGTTTTTTAAGTTAAATATTTATATTTGTCACATAACTGCTTGAAATTGGGAACTATTTCAAAATATGTTGATTTTTGACTTACTTCATCCTCAAACGCAGGTTGTGGGCTACTATGCACATGAGTGTCTCAGACATCATCTGAATAGTGAGGAAAATCTCATACTGTATTTAAAAACAAGAACTGCATTTTAATAATTTTTTCATTATAGCTTGCTATATTAGTGTAAATAATGTGATGCAGCTATTTGTATAAGTATCATACAAAGATTTTTTTTGCTATTCCAAATTATGTTTTGGTCAGTCACATGCACACATGACTGTACAACTAGAAAATAACTTATTTTTTTAGTTGCCTGAGGCTATGTTGGTTCATGAGTAGTAGTGAATGTCTGTCAGTCAGGATCTATGTACCGCAGCACAAACATTTAAAAGGCATCCTGTGTTGCTGAATATCACCGCTCCTCAGAAATTTGTGAAGTGTTCACTGACACTATGTGTGTGTGTCATTTTCTGGTTCAGAAATAAAATGAAACAGCATGATTTTCTTAAAAAGAATAACGCTCTCTTAAATTTGCTTTTTTTTTGGTATGTCACTCCATTTGTTTGTGAAGTTCTGTGAGAAAAAAAATTAAAAACATATTTGCAAGGTTGGTATAGTAAAGATATGTAACTGTGTATTAATAATTTGATAAGCGAAAATGTGACTAGCATGATTTTCCTATTCATCATATCATTATTTATGTCTCCTATCATTCCTGCATTTCACTATCGACCAGGAGGTGAATGATACAGAGAGAATGAGAGACAGGATTGTTGTTGACAATGCTGTCACATACCCTGGGCTTTGCAGAAAGAAATAATAATAAGCCAAAGGAAAATTTTATTTTTACAACACAGTTTAGCCTTTTTTTAATTTTATTTATTCTGTTATTCAGTTATTAAATCAAGTAAATCACTCAGTACAAACCGACAAACTGGCACTAAGCAACAGGAAGTATGATGCACATATACGTTTTACTTCTGCTCTCTCCACACTGCCTTAAAGTAACATAGGCTTGTATGTGTGATTGTTTACACCACTGGTCAGTGACAGTTTGTTGTTTTTGTGCAGACAGTCTTGTTCTTCGTATGCACGTGTCATGCTGCAGTAAATACATATGTACCAGCGAGGTGGTGTGTGTGTGTGTGTGTGTGTGTGTGTTTCTGGAAAATTGTGGATTGGGATGGTTGTGGGAGGAGTCACAATGTAATTTTATATCTGCAAGAAGACTGCACTTGTTTACTATAATTCAATTCACTGGTTTGAATAGTGAGGTTGACCAATCACAAACTCTAGGTTTTGCGGCAAGAAAAACTGTCATGAATAAATCACCAGCAATCTACAACTCCTCCTTCCTACCTAGAGCCACCCAGATTCAAACTAGATCGGCAGCCACTGCCTACTACAAAATCCCCATGCTTAGAACATGTGTGGGCCAAAGGGCCTTACTACACCAGCTTCATTGTCTCTATAACTTTCTACCACTGCATGTAACAGATCGTTCCCTATCTTTTATCAGTTTGGTTTTAAAATCTAAATTGTCAGAATGGTTATATATCGCAAATACTTGTAAATGCCTGCTATATGCCCTGCTCAAGGTAGTGAGTTCAATCTGATTATTCAGGAATAAATTCTTGACATGACATAAGATATTTTTTGAATTAATCACTGTGTAACAACAAAAATGCCACAAAAACACTGCATAATTTATAAAAATGTTATGGGGGCCTGGGTGGCCCCCAGACCCCCACCCCTTTTACTGAAATTTTTGGCCCCCCACCCCACATTAAAGTTACTTGAACCGCCCCTTGGTCTGGGAGTGGGTCTGGCCCTAATAAAGTGGGTGGGAAACTGGCTCTCAGATAGAATCCAAAGAGTGATGGTAAACAGGGTGCTCTCGGAGGAGGGAAGGGCCACAAGTGGGATGCCTCAAGGGTCTGTACTGGGCCCAGTCCTTTTCAATATTTTCATTGGGGACATTGTGGTAGGTCTATAGGGGAGGGTATGTTTGTTCGCCAATGATACCAAGATATATAATGGAGTGGACACCTCAAGTGATGTTGAAAGAATGAAGGAATACCATGCTAGGCTAGGGAGGTGGTCTAAGGACAGGAAGCTAGGATTCAATGCAGGGAAATGCAAAATTATGCATATGGGGCATGGAAATCTGAGGGCGAAGTATGTTATTAACGAGGAGGAAATAGCAGTGGTGGAACAGAAGAGGGACTTGGGCATCATCATTTCATCTGACCTGAAGGTGGCAAATCAGTTCCAGGCAGCAGTGGCGAGAGCAAACAGAAAGCTGGGATGTATAAGTCGGGGTATTGCTAGTAGAAGGAGGGAAGTTATCATGCCCCTGTATATGGCCCTGGTCAGACTTCATCTAGAGTTCTGTGTTCAGTTTTGGAGACCACACCTGAAGAAGGATGTTAAGAGGGTAGAGGCAGTCCAGAGGAAGGCTAAGGCAGGGAATGCAGGAGAAGGCATACATGGAAAGGTTGAAGGAACTGGACATGTACTCCCTGGAGGATAGGAGAAACAGGGAGGATATGACTGAGATGTTCAAATATCTGAAAGGTATAAACAGAACACAAAAGGGGAGCCTATTTCAAATGAAAGGATGTTCAGCAACTCGATGCCACTGTATGAAGCTGGAGGGTGGACATTTTAAGGGTAACATGAGGAAATACTTTTTTACAGAGAGGGTGGTGGATGCTTGGAATGATCTGCCAGAGAAGATGGTAGAGGCAGAAATGGTAACGGGTTTCAAACACGCATGGGATAGGCACATGGGAATCCTGGGGGAGAAGGAGAAATGGATAAGATTGTCTAGGGAGCTCAGTAGAAAGTGTAACACTGGGCAATCTAGGTGGGCCATGTAGGTCCTTATCTGATGACATTATGTATGTATGTATGTACATACGTCGTTGTAATGAGGGACACTATTTTCAGTTGTTGGTACTGGAATAGAAAGGTCAGTGATGATAACAGATGCTTGTTTCAGCTATTTTATTTTTATGTTTAGGCTGTTGTGCTTTGTGCTTTAATTTTTTAATTTTTGTTTATGCTTCGTGAAACAGACGGGCCTGGATATTCCAAAGGGTTGCGCATGGCGCAACAGGGATGCGCCATGCATAACCCACCAATGCGCCCTGGTGCGATATTCAATGGGGCAGGTTGCGGTGCGCAACTCCAGATGCGCTGGGGCTCATCGGTAAAGTATGTGGTGCAAGTGCAGGAGGCATATCCATGCATATGCAGCACATCCTGATATTCAGCCCGGGATGTGCAGCACATATGCTGGCACAATTCCACCTTGCGCCACTCGGGAGGGGGCGCAAAGATGCGCCTGGTAAAACCAGGAACAAGTTCTGGCCACCCATAGGCGAGCTGCTGTATTGTAGGGCACAACACAGCAGGCGCCAGCCGTGGGTGGCCACCCGCCCATTCAGAACACTGTCCACAAGCCCCTTCCCTGGGGTCATCGTGCCCTCCCACCCCATGGGCCCCATGGGCATGCAGACCATACTGTACTACACATTCATTCACATATTGGGCCTCTGTAGTACAGTATGGTCTGCATGCCTGTTGGTCCACACAGTGGACCAATAGGTGTACAGACCATACTGTACACTGTCATTCAGTGGGCAGCCAGGCAGCATGTGGGTGGGGTGCTGCCACCCACCGATGACAGGGGGGTGCTGGGTGGTGGGGGCCTCAATGGGTGGGGTGGGCAGGGGGTACCACTGGACCACCAGGGTATCAAGTGCTAGTTCTGCCCATGATCGGGCGATGGGGGTGGGTTTCTACTGGACCACCAGGGAATTCAATTCTACTTATGCCCATGATCAGGTGATGGGAGGGTTTCCACTGGACCACCAGGGAATTCAATTCTGCTTATGCCCGTGATTGGGCAATGGGGGGGGGGTTCCACTGGACCACCAGGGAATTCAAATCTACTTATGCCCGCAATCAGGTGTATGGGAGCGGGGAACCGCCTGGCAGGGCACCAGGCACAAGTCATCAGGCATCAGTGCGCCACATGCAAATGGGGCCATAATGACAAGCAAATAGTCCCATTTGTGCCTTGCATGCATAATGGCCTCATTTGCATGCCCAATGCTGAATATTGTGGTTGATGTGCCTAGTGCAACAGCACTTGCACTGGTGCATCCCCCTGCTCCCATTCTGCCACTTGTGCTGGTGTAGTGCCACTGCACCATGTGCAGTGCGTGCACCCAAAGTGCGATATTCAACGGTGCTGTGTCATGGCACAGAAAGGGGCTGCTGAAAAATGCCAGTCATCTATGAAATAAGATGGGGGACCAGCAGGCGGTGGTGGTGGTGGGTGACCTTGACCTAATAGCAGTTACAGAAACATAGTGGACAAACAACCACAGCTGGAAGGTAAAAATGCCAGAATATGGTCTCTACAGGAGAGTCAAAGCAGGAAAAAGGGGGGAGGGGTAGCCCTGTATGTAAAGGAAGGGATTCGGGTAGTGGTGGGTTGGGGCGGGCAGAGATCAGCGGAGACCCTATGGGTCACACTAAATAAAAAGCAGGGGGGAGACAGTAAGGTTAGGGGTGGTCTATAGACCACAAAAATCAAGGAGAGGAAGTGGGTACAGAGAGGTGGTTAGGGAAATTGAGGGGAAGGCCAGCAAAGGGGAAATCATGGTGGGGGGTGATCTAAATCTTCCAGACGTGGACTGGGAAATCCCAGCAGCATCTTCAGAAAGGAGTAGTGAGCTGCTGGAAGCCAAGCAGGAAGCATTCATTCACCAGCTGGTCACAGAACCAACTCGTCGGGGGGGGCTTACTGGACCTGGTTTTGACAAATGGGGATTGTGTGAGGGAGGTGGAGCTTGGGGAAAACTTGGGTGACAGTGACCATAGGACAGTAAGATTTAGCCTTTGGAAGGGGCAGGTTAAGAGCAGTTCCACTACCAAGGTGCTGAACTTCAGGAAAGCAGATTTTAGGATGATGAAAGAAATTGTGCAAAAGGAACTAGAAGGGAAGGAGAACTTGGATGATATAGAGGAGCTATAGGGGGAAACTAAAAGAACAATTTTGAAGGTGGCAGATCAATGTGTTAGAAAGGTTAGCAAAAATAAGAGGGGGAAGAGACCACTTTGATGTTAAAAGGACAGAGAAGGCCTTTTCAGATTTCTTGTGGAGAGGGAAGAGGCCTAGGCTGAGTATACACAGGCTACAGGCGGATGGGAATAGAGGAGGATTAAATTTACCTAGTCTGCAGAATTACTCTTTGGCCATGCAATACAGGTTTGTAGGTGACTGGGTTAATAGACCCCAAGCAGCGGGATGGGCGGACCTGGAGGAGGAGGAAGGGCAAGTCAGGCTGTCGGCGTTTTTGGAAAAAGGAGGCCGGAAAACATATAATAGGGTGGAGGTAGGGAACCTGTTGGTTGTATCAGAATTGGAAGGATGGGAACAGATTCTATGGTGGATGAGGGTGGAACAGGTGGAGACCCTACTGCTCCCTCTGGCAGGGAATCCTGGTTTCCTGGCAGGGTTGGAGGACAGAGGTTTCAAAATGTGGGAATCCAGGGGGACTAGTTGTGTACAGGACTTGTGGAAAGGTGGATGAATGCTTTCATTTGAGGAACTAACAGAGGGCAGGGAGATTCCGGGGACATACATGCTCCACTTTTTGCAGGCCAGAGACTGTGTTAAGAAACTAGACAGACCACAGAGTTCATGGTCATGGTTGGACTATATCTATATCTAAAGGAATTTATATCAATATACGAAGACAATGGATCATAGCTCAATATTTCTATCGGATCATGCTATGATGGAGATGGAGATAGAATTAACACAGGGGAATGAACAGAGGGGTAGATGGAGGTTCCCTACTTATATGCTGTTCAGGGAAGATTTCAGACAGTATATAAAAGAACAATGGAAATTCTATGAAGAGCAGAATAAGAGAACAGTAGAAGCTGAGAGTACAGTCTGGGAAGCAGGTAAAGCATATATGCGAGGAGTTATAATAGGGTTTACAGCTAAGAAAAAGAAAGAACGGAGACAGAAACAGAGGGAACTAGAAATTAGAATAAGAGATTTGGAAAAAGAGATACTTAAAGAGGAGGGGAAGAAAAAAAGAGAGAATTGAGGCTGGCAAGAGAAATGCTTAATGTAAATCTAGATAAGGAGGATAACACCAGAATTCTCTTTGCAAAACAGAAGATATATGAATGGGGAAATAAACCGGGCCCTCTGCTCCTTAGATTAATGAAAGGAAGGAAAAGTAGCCATAGAATAATCCAAATTAAAGACAAGATGGGGAGACTATTAAAAGAAGAAAAGGAAATTAGGAATGGATTTGGGGAATATTATGAAAGCCTATACCGTGCAGAATGCGAAGGTAAAGGGGTGGAAGAGAAGATTTTCTCAGAGACCTTAAAATTCCGAAGTTAAATGAGGAACAAATGGAGAAATTGGGGCAAAAGTCACTATCGCGAGGTTAAGAAAGCGATAGGGTACTAAAAAATGCATGGCTGTTGGTCCCGGCGGGTTTGGGAGTGAATATTATAAGTTGCTGAGGAGGAAGTTGCAGGTACCCTGTGCAATATCATGGTGGAAACTAGAGAGGGCCGAGGAATACCTACAACATGTTGCCAAGCTCTTATTACATTATCCCTAAACCAGGCAAGGATTTAAAGGAATGTGGGTCATTTAGACCGATCTCTCTTTTGAATCAAGATTGTAAAATAATGACAAAAGTGCTTGCTGGAAGGTTGGAGGAAATGCTCCCCCCACTGGTTAGTCCAGATAAGACAGGATTTGTGAAAGGGCGACAATCGTATCATAATCTAAGAAGGCTACTAAATGTGATCTGGTGGGGTACTAAACATCCAGAGAAGGCCTGTATTTTATCAGTGGATGCTGAAAAAGCATTTGACAGAACCAAATGGGAATATCTCTTGCAAATCTTGCAGAGATATGAACTTGGGGAGGGATTTATAAAAATGGTAAGTGTTTTCTACAAAACCCCGAGAGCACAGGTTCTGATCAATGGAGTACCCACCACAGAATTTAAACTGCAGAGGGGAACACGACAGGGGTGTCCACTATCACCCCTATTGTTTGCCTTAGCAATAGAAACATTGGCAATTAAAATTAGAGATGATGGCCACATTGAGGGAGTTAAGTGGAAACAGGGAGGGAAACATGTTATCACGTTATACGTGGATGATATTCTGCTGTTCCTCACCGAGCCGGAGAAATCAGTCCCAAAAGTCTTATTAGTCATAGAACAATTTGCAGAATTGTCGGGTTATAAAATCAACCTTCAGAAATCGGAGATTATGTTTTGGGGGTGAAAAGAAAAAAGGAAGCATGGGGTTTAAAAGTAGTGCAAAAAACATTTACATATTTGGGCATAAAAATAGGGACAAGATTGGGGGAACTATATGATGAAAATTATAAGCCATTAATAAAAGAAGTCATACAGGACCTCAGCAGATGGAAGGAGCTGCCAATATCCTGGATGGGAAGAATCAATCTCTTAAAAATGAATGTGCTCCCCAGAGTGTTATATATTATGCAGATGCTACCTTTTGGCCCAAAGAAACAAGACATAAAAAAAGTTAGAAAAAGCCTTCACAGTCTTCATTTGGAAGGGTAAACATCCAAGAATCAGTTTGAATAGACTAAAAGCGCCTGTAGCACAAGGGGGACTTAATTTCCCAGATGTTATGGGATACTTCTTGGCAACAGAGTATAGATATATCCAAAACTGGGTAAACAGGGAAAAAGTAGCTAGTTGGTTGGACTTAGAGGAAGAAGGGATATTGGGGAGGGTGTCGGGATATCTGGGAGCAGAGGGCCTAAAAAGTTATAATAGAATGGAAAAACCTTATCTTATGGTGGTGGCGAGTTTGAAAGCATGGGATAAAATTAGGAAGAGGCAAAGTACAGATAAGCCTGATACTTTGTTGGTACTACTGATTGGGAATCTGGAATTGTTTTCCGGGATTGGAAGATGAAGGATTTAAGTTGTGGCAAACTAATGGGATAAGGTGTATGGCAAATTTAGCTATGGAGAATGGTATGTATGCCTTTCAGGAATTGACAGAGAGACTGAACCTTCTAGCCTCACACCTATATAGATACTTTGAGGACTACTATAAACAGCTAGTTAGTACCTAGGGTAGCTCGAATCAGCTGTCTGAAACAGAAAGAGAAATATTAGGAGCCCTTAAAAATGAAAAAGGACTTATAGGGAGGGCAGTGAAAATAGACAGAAAGTTCTTCCAAACATCTGTACAGGTGGCTAAAAAGTGGTGGGAAAGAGATACAGGAGAGGACATTAGTGAAACTAACTGGCAACAAATGTTAGAGTCACATAGAGGACTGTTAGTCTGCAATAAATATAAGGAAGCACAATTTAAGTTTATACAAAGATTATATTATCCGCCTGATATGGTACATAGATTTAGTCCGGGGATATCTCCAATGTGTAATCAATGCAAAATAACACAGGGTACATATAAACGTTACTACTGGGACTGCACCATGATTGCATCTTACTGGAAAGATATTGCAAAGGAAATTACAGCTATGACAGGGCAACCTATGGAATTTTCGTGTAAATTATTAATAATTGGGGAGGAAGGGGAAGAAGAAGGGGGGAATGCATTATGTACCCCAGATGGATTAGAATCCTTTTAGTAGTTGCTAGACAGGCAATTCAAAATGTTTGGAGCTCAACTTGGGCCCCTACGTTAGAGCAATGGAAAGAGCTCACACTAAAAGTCCTTGCAGTAGATAAACTAACATACTGTCTAAAAGGAGAAGAAAATAGATTTGAAAGGGCATGGACTGAATATATGGGCACATTGAATGTAAGGGACAGATTATTGTTAGAAGGTAGTGGTACAGTGTATTAAAAGAGGTTAGTGGGGAAGCAAGGGGATAGGAAGGATATTCTGCAAAGAGAGGATAAACTGTAAAAAGGAGATACACTTGTATAAATGATACTAAAATAAAGCAGACACAGACATAGACCAAATCAATTTTAAGCAGACACAGACATAGACCAAATCAATTTTAATTTTAATAACAAAAGTCATTGGGTTATTGACTTTTGGTTTTGTTGTTCTTCTTGATTTGTGGTTTTATTTATGATAGATAGTCATAGAATGTAGATAGGGGTAGACCTGGAAAATAAAAAAGAGAAAAAAGACAGTAAGAAATGGAAAATGTCTGTAAAAGGAAATATATAGAGCAAGATGGAGCTGATTTTTCATGTTGCTATTATGGATGTAATAATCAAATGTAATGACTGTGATTGATTGTTAAGCAATGTCATATGATAACTGTCACTCAATAAATATATTAGACAAAAAAAAAAAAAAGAAACTTGACAGAGGAAGACACGTGAATGGACTCCCCTCTGCTCAGTGTAGAGCATCTGGTCCTCAGCACCAGGAATGAGGCTGGGGGATTAATAGGTAGGGCAGACCACCTGGGAAGGCAGCACCTCCTGGATTATACATCTAAAACTAGGGGACTATGAGAGAGAGATCTGGGGAGGGTACTCCTGGATCAGAATTGGAATCTGCTCCCGAGACTTCATAAAGGGATTGTTATTTGCAATAAATACCAGGAGTCCTTCTATAAGTGTATCCACAGACTCTACTGTCCCCCAAGTACGGTGCATAAATTTAATCCTGTTTTTCCCCTCATATGTGGAAGGTGTAACAGGGAACTTGGGACCTATTTTCATTATTTCTGGTCATGTACAATGCTGCAGGGCTTTTGGGAGGGGATTGCACAGGAAGTTGGGAGGACTTGGGGGAAGCAGGTTGAAACTACACCGGTGTCCCTACTGTTTGGAGTGGATGATGCTGACCCGGAGGAATGGACACCCTATCCCAGGTGGGTTAGGGTGATGTAGGTATTGGCCAGGCATTGCATCCTGAACACCTGGGTGGTGGCAGTGACACCTACGATTCAACGGTGGAGGGACCTATGTATCCAGGTTCTTGCCCTGGAATATCTGACATACATAGTTAAGAATAAGGAGGAATGTTTCCTTACGGTGTGGGAGCCATTTTTGGCATCCCTCTCTCCGGGCAAGGCTATGGTACTAAGGGAGGGAATGCAGACATAACATGGGTCACCCCAAGACAACCTGCTCTGTGGGTGTCCTAGTTTCCCCATTATTTTGCCCATGTGGGTTTGGGGTGCTCAGGCCTCTGGAGAAGAGCTTCCCTGCTTATGATGGTTAGGTTTGCGAGGAACAGTGGGTCATGATGGTTTAATGGCCCCTCTGAACCTCAGTCTCTAGAATTCATGAATAAATTATGCTATATTTTAACATAAGTTATAAGCTTGGCTAAGAAAATTGATTTTGACAACATGATTGTAATGTTTCTATTATCCTTGTTTTTTTATTATTTCAGTGTGACATAAATCAATTTTTATAATATCTACTATAAACTGTTAACAGTAGGTGCATTGTAGGTTTAAATGTTTGGAGTATATTGTTTTTGAATGTATTGTGGGAAGTAATGCTGAAAATCTAGTAAACAAATTATGCAAAAAAAAAGCAGGGGAAGGGTAGGCAAGGAGTTGGACTCAAGTCCCTTCTCAGAGGATAGGATATTGGAAGAACTAGGAAAACTGCAGACGGACAAAGCGATAGGCTCGGATATGATTCACCCGAGGGTGCTTAAGGAATTAAAGCAGGAACTGGCGGCACCACTCACAAGGTTATTTAATCTGTCACTGGACAAGGGGAGGGTCCCATGGGACTGGAAAAGGGCTGATGTGGTCCCATTGCACAAAGAAGGAGGAAGGGAGGAGCCGGGAAACTACTGCCCAGTTAGCCTAACATCATCATCTGTAGTGGGAAAGCTAATGAAACACTTATAAAGGAAAGGTTGATAAAATATCTGGAGGAGGAGGAGAGCCTCCTGGATGACAACCAGCATGGGTTCACAGGTGGAAGGTCCTGCCAGACCAACCTGATTAAATTCTTTGACAGAGTTACGGAGATATGGGACCGGGGGTGGGGGGAGCGGTGGACGTGGCCTATCTGGACTTCAGGAAGGCCTTTGACACCGTCCCCCACAGGAGGCTGATTAGCAAACTGGGCAGCTTAGGAGGGGGGAGCAAGCTTATAAACTGGGTAGAGAATTGGTTGAAGGGGAGGACACAGAGGGTGGTGGTAAATGGGGTGCACTCAAAAGAAGAAAGGGTGATGAGTGGGGTTCCCCAGGGGTCTGTGCTAGGACCCATACTTTTCAACATATATACTGGGGACATTTCAGAGGGTCTAAATGGGAAAGTGTGCCTGTTCGCAGAAGACAAGAAAATCTGTAATAGGGTCGATACACTTGGGGGGGGGACTGGAAAGAATGAGGGAGGACCTAGCCAGACTGGAGGAGTGGTCAGAAAAGTGGCAACTACAATTCAATGCAAACAAATGCAGAATTATGCACAAAGGACGTAAAACTCCAAGGGCAAAATACTGGAGTGGGGGGAGAGGAGAGCTGGGGTTAACAGATCAGGAAAGGGACATGGGGATCACAATTGCAGACAATCTGAAAGTTTGGAGGCAGTGTGACAGGGCAGCAGGGAAAGCATTCAGAATGTTGGCATGCATAGGGAGAGGCTTTATGAGCAGGAGAAGGGAAGTGATCATGCCAACATACAAAACAATGGTCAGACCACACCTGGAATATGGGGTCCAGATATGAAGGCCATACTTACAAGGGGACAAGGACATGCTGGAGAGGGTCCAGAAAAGAGCTACCAAAATGGTAAAAGGGCTGCATGAGAAATCATATGAGGAATGGCTGGAGGAGCTTAGCCTGTACACACTGGAGGAGAGGAGGGAAATGGGGAATATGATTGAAACCTTCAAATACTTGAAGGGCATAAACAGGGTGAGAGTAGACAGCATTTTCAGGATGAGTGAGAACAAATCCACAAAGGGGGCATGCGTTCAAACTGGAGGGGGTAATTTTAGGGGAGACAGCAAGGGACGTTCTTCACTGAGAGGGTCTTGGGGCCATGTAACAGACTGCCAGAATGGGCAGTGGAGGTAGATTCCGTAGACAAATACAAAACAGCTTGGGACACCTACATGGGGCTAAGTAACAGAGAAGGCAGGGAGGGGAGTGGGAAAGTCTTCCTAGAGGGGGGAAATTGGGCAGATTGGATGAGCCATAGGGTCCTTTTCTGCTGACAAATTTCTATGTTTCTATGTTATTGATTAGTTTTACCAGGAAGACATGCTGATCGAAAAGCTTGTTTCCAGATGAGTCCTAGGGGCAGGGGGGGGGTAATATTTGCATTACATAGGTAATAACAGCTTGCACAATTTTAATACATTGGTTTGTATATACAGAGTACAAGTTAAAAACTTTACTTGTATTCATAGATATCTAGTATATACAGTACATACAAAAGAATGCTGACACTCAAAGCTAAAGAAGTAAGCACAACAAGCTGGTTAAATGGCATATGATACAGATTACTATAATGAGAAGGTGGATGATTAGCAACCATAAATTATGGTGAAAACAGCAATGAGGAAGTAAGTGTTTTAGTGAGATGCAGTTAAAAACTGGCAAGTAACGAGAGTTATGGGCAGGAGCAGGTAAGGGAGGTATGGAGTTTAAGAGAGGAAAAAGAGACTGAGGAGGGTGCATTGCGGATTAATAGGGGGAGAGAATTCCAGAGTTTGGTGCAGCGATATGAGAAAGCAGACTGTCCAGCTGAGGTTGACCTGAGGGGTAGGGTTATTGTTCTGTGCCTGGAGGAGTGGAGAGAGTATCGGCGGGGGGGGTTAGTGAATGAGGAGATAAGGTAGGAGGGTAGGGACCAGAACCAGAATTTGGCCAGAAATGTGGCCGAGTGGCTAAGGCATCTAGATTCCAGGGAGGGACAGGGCTTTATATAGATCACTGTGATGTGTTTGAGGGGGGCATGAAAGTACAAATGAGTGAAAGATGGTGTCCAGTCCGGCAAGGGTGGACTTGGGGGTAGCACTGTAGACTATATCAGCATAGTCAAAGGTGGGGAGGATCATTTTCTGTACAATGGCCCAGCGGGCTGGTATTAAAATGTATTCTCAGTTTCCATGTTTCTATATAAAGCACCAAGTTTTTGGGTGCAGTGACTTTTGAACGGCATTCACGTGTACTGAAAAGTCCCAGTGCTGGTCTAGCCAAACACCAAGATACGTAAAAGATGTGATGGTGTCAAGGGGAGTACCATCCAGTGTGTGGATGGTAGGTAGGGGGAGGGCTTTGAAGAGTCTCTGCCTTGTGCCAAAGGTCATGGAGATCTGTCTTTTTGGCATTTAAGAACAGTTGATTGGTTTAAATCAATGATGTACCTTTTGGAATTCCTGCTGTAACTCAGCTGTAACTTCTAATTGCGATGCACCTGAGGTGTAGAGGATGGTGTCGTCTGCATACATGTGGATATGTGTGGCAGAGCATACGGCAGGTACGTCATTTAGAAAGATGGAAAATAAGACTGGGCCTAGAATTGAGCTCTGAGTGACACCAGTATTTATGGAGAGGGGGCGTGGAGAGTGAAGTGCCAATCTCGACAGATTGCATCCTACCTGTTAGGTATGAGCAAAACCAGTCAGTGGCTGAAGTGGATAGACCAGCAGATGTGAGTTTGTGCAGTAGGAGAGGGTATAATACCGTATCAAAGGCTTTGGCCAGGTCTACAAATATTACAGATGTGATGTGGCCCTGATCCATGCCTGTGAGTATGGAGTCAGTTAGCCGAAGGAGGGAGGTGGTGGTAGAGTGGGATTTACGAAAGCCAGACTGGTAAGGGGTGAAGAAGGAAGAGGTGTTGAGATAGTGGGTGAGTTGGGAAAGGGCAATATGGTCCAGAAGTTTGGCTAGGATGGAGAGTAGTGAGACTGGCCAATAATTATGAGGGTTTGTGAGGTCACCACCATTTGTGAGTGGGATGACAGTTGACTCTTTCCATATGGAAGGAATAGAAGCTAAAGCAAATGATTGGTTTAAGAGCGCTGCCATGGGGTAGGAGACAGAAGAGGCAGATAGAAAAAGGAAAAAGTTTGGAATTGAGGCCATCAGGACTGTTACCTTTAGTAGGGTTTATTCTGGCAACATAGACTCCAAGCAACTTATCCTGCCTGCGAGGGATATGCCCCAGCATAAAATGCACAACTACATTAGCTGAATAATATGAAAAAGGCCAATGTGGCTTGATGTCTATTACTTGTGACAAAAGTAACTTGTAATAACACTCTGTCAATGTTGATAGCCTCCTTCTGTCTAAATTAATGTTCCTAGGTATGTTTCTCCAAAGTGTAATCCTTCTGGAATTTCTGTGATTGTCTAGAATTACTGCGATTTTTCCTGATAATTGCTCTGTGTCATCAAAATGTACCATTGATGTGTCCTGTACCCTATAGGTTTCTATGTAACTAATCCTGGGTTGCCCCTGAAAAGGGACCATTTTGGCCCAGTGAGCCTAGCCAGTTAACAAAGTGAAATAAATAAATAAATCTTCATTAATGTTATGTCTTCCTATGCCTCCTCATGCTCTTCTTTACTCTATGCAGATAACCCTGTGCTCTATACCAGCTCTAGCAATTTATCAGACCATAACTCCACCCTCACTTCCAATTTTTGCTGCATATATAATTGGTTCACCAAAAACAAGCTAGTACTTAAAGACAAAACACACTCTATGCTCTTTGAGTTTGCCTCCAGACTTAGAAAATGCCCAGATCATTTAACCATCTCCAGCCCTGATGGTCCTCCTCTTGAAAGTGTCAAAATGTTTAAGTACTTTGGCATCACTCTTGACACCTCACTAGACTTTAATCAACATATTTCCAACACATGCAAAGCTGTACACTGCCAACTTGGCCTGGTATATAAATCAAGCTGTGCACTTACACTCTCTGCAAAAACTGTCATTACTGGGTATTACTAGATGTCCAAGACAGAAAAAGGCACTAAGCCTATGTGGGCTATATCCCACTCTGAATGGTATATTATTTACTGGCCTTGCTCAAGGTATTCTTCTCCAGGCTCTCGCCTATGCATCAGTTACATATATTGGAACTGCCAAAGCCAATCACCACAAACTGGACACCACCTACAACAACATATGTTGAGTCACCTTTTCCTCACAATGCCTCACTCATCGATTGTCAGCTATATAAGGGCCTAAACTGACTTCCACCTGAGGAAAACCGTTCGTATGCTCTTGAGACTCAAATCCATAACATTGTCTGATCTGGTGTTCCCTCCTCACTAGCCTGTGTGCTTACTCCTCCAGGCACCTACTGTGCCCTTCATTTAGGTGAACAGACCTTATTTTCAGTTCCCAGATACAGCTCTAACATGAGATCTCAGCCTTCTCCCACCTTGCTCCCCAGTATTGGAACTCTTTGTATATAGCTCTCTGACACTAGGACACCCATGCCAGCTTTAAACGTGATCTATGCAAACATCTCACTGCCTCAAACTCCTGCACTTGCCTCTTCTCTCCCTGACACACGTCTCCTTGCCAGTTTTTCTTAAATGCTGGCACTTTTCTACTGCTCTGCGCCACATGCAACTAAAGCAACACCATCCTTTCTCTGATATGCCTAGAGATTATCCGTAAAGTCTCTCCCTTTCTCCACATCCCTAGTCCTACCACCTTCTTGCAGTGCTTATGTCTCTAATTGTAATTTGTATGTATTCTCTTATTGTATTTTGACTGTTTCCTTCTGATACTGTGATTATACTATGTATTTTAGCTCTTTGGAGCACTACTGTCACTTGTTATTGTATACTATGACTTTACTGCTGTGTGATTGCCTGTTCTGAAATTGTCTGTTTAACTTTGTTTTGAAATTGTCTGTATTACATAGTACTCTCCAGGGTCATGCCTGAAAATAGGCATTTTTGATGTCTAGTGCACTTACCTGGTAATCAAAAACAAATAAATAAACAAGAGTGGGAGAGATGAAAGTGGTTAGGATAGTTGTTCCGGATAAAAGGGAAACAGCCAGAGTAACAAAGGTCCATGATTCAGAAAAGTGGAGTGACAAGGATAACTTGAGGTGTGGGGTTGGGGGTGGAGAACAATAAGTTGAATAGAAACATAGAAACATAGAAGTTGTCGGCAGATAAGGACCTCTTGGCCCACCTAGTTTGTTCTATTTTCCATACCTACAGTGCCACCACAATCCCTACTTAATCTCCATTCTTTTCCCCCTTGACAGCATTTTAGCACCCACCACCTCCACTGGCAGGCTCTTCCAGGTATCCACCACCCTTTCCATGAAGAAGTATTTCCTCACATCTCCTCTGAGTCCCCCCCCCACTTCATAGCATGACCCCTTAACCTCGAGCATCTTTTTCTTTGTAAAATGCTACCCTTTTGTACCTTATTAATACCAGTGAAGGATCCAAATGTTTCTATCATACCCCCCACCCTTTTTTCCTCAGTGGTGCCATATTAGTCTTAGGAAAAGAGAATACACTTAGTCAATTATTCCTGGTGTACTGTGCGAAGTATGATTTTTTTTCTATGGGGAGGCCCAAGATTTTTTTTTCTAATTTGATGGAGGTTAAAAGTTTTCCCATGGCTTGGGGGAGGCTCAGTATCACAAAATGTTAGATCTAGTGACCTGTTTTTTAGTTTCAGTTAATTTTGTATACTGAAAAGGCATGTAAGCAAAATTGCCCGTTTTCACAAGCGTCCAGTTACAGACAAAATAGAAACACAGTACATGGAATAAAGGCAAATGAAAACAAACAATCTGTACAAAGATGGTAGCAGAGAAATAATATTGTGGTTCAAAAGTACATAGGTATCAACAAGTATATACAAGTACAAAGCAAAGAGCATCTTCCTCAGTGACATGGCGCAGGACCTAGAAGGCAGAATTTCACTGTTCGCTGATGACACAAAGCTCTGTAACAGAGTAGACACACCAGAGGGTGTAGACAGAATGAGAAGCGACCTGCAAAAACTTGAAGAATGGTCAGGGGTTTGGCAGTTGAAATTCAATGCAAAGAAGTGCAAGATAATGCATATGGGGCACAAAAACCCTGGCACAATATATCAGTTGAGGGGTTAGGATATAGCATGCACCAAGCAAGAAAGGGATCTTGGGGTTATCATCTCTGATGACCTCAAGGTAGGGAAACAGTGTGACAAGGCAGCAGGTAAAGCAAATAGGATGCTGGGATGTATAGGCAGGGCATTACCAGCAGGAAAAGGGAGGTCATAATTCCGCTATACAAGACACTAGTGAGGCCCCACCTGGACTACAGTGTACAGTTCTGAGACCATACCTACGTAAGGACACAGACAGGGTAGAGAAGGTTCAGAGGAGGGCAACAAAGATGGTGCATGGATTGCAACACAAGTCCTATGAAGACAGGTTGAAGGAACTGAATATGTACCCTGGAGGAGAGGAGGAGAGAGGGATATGATAGAGACATACAAGTATCTTACAGGGAGGAACAGGGTGCAGGAAAACACTATTTTTAAGCGAAAAAGATGTTCCAGGACTAGAGGGCATGGGATGAAGTTGGAGGGAGGACAATCAGAGGAAACATGAGAAAGAATTTCTTCACAGAACGGGTGGTGGACAAGTGGAACACCCTGCCAGAGGAAGTGGTGGGGGCTGAAACAATCACGGGATTTAAGAATGCATGGGATAGACATAAAGGAATTCTGGAGGTCAGGGGTAAGGTGCAACAGACTTCTAGGAAAACAAACTGAACTTACAAGCTCAAATGGGCAGACTGGGTGGGCCATAGGCCCTTATCTGCTGACCCTGTCTATGTATCTATGTATCTATGAACAAACAGTAGGCAGAAGCTTACGTGAAATCACAATCAGGCGCATTTACAGAGGTTAGAACTGGTCTGGAGACACTTTAGGTTGTGCTTGAATGAAGCAATCCATGGACACTGTTCAAGAGATGGGGTCAGGCTATTAAAGAGTTGTACACCCCTGTAGGAGAGGGTTTGCTCTCCTTGAGAGGTGTGGTAAAAAAGGGAGAAAGAGAATGAGTGAATAGAGGATAGTCTGGTGGATCTGGAGGGGCCAAACCTAGTGAAAATGGAGATGCTGCTTGGTAAATGCCTCCAAAGAAGTTTGTAGAAGAAGAATATGATTTTACTGTCCATCCTGTCCTCCAAATGAGGCCAGTTCCCTGTTCTGTATAGATCGCAGTGGTGGGTCAATCTTTAGAGGCCTGTGGAGAACCAAATGGCATTGTGATAGGTGTCCTTAGCCTACCAAGGCTTTTTCGAGAGAGGGAGAGGGAGAGGAAGAGGTAGAAAATCAAGGCACCATAGTCGAGGATGGGGAGGAGGAAGCTATTGAAAAGGAGGGCCTTTGTTTTAGGGATTAGGAATTGATTAACTTTGCAAAGCATTCCAAGTCTTTGGTGGACTTTTTTTTATAAGCTGATCAATGTGAGGTTTGTATGTGAGGTGGCAGTCGATGAGGAGGCTGAGGTATTTGGACTCCACGACTCTGTCAATTAGGTTGCCATCATTGTCTGTGAGAGTAAATTCAAAAGCTGCTTTTTTTTCTGGTTCTGGAGAAAACCATTGACTTGTTTGTTGTTTTGTTTTTTTGCATGGAGGACTAATCCCCTGAAAGAGAACCAGGTGTGAAGCCTGGAGAAATCTTGTTGTAGGTTGTCAGGGAGGGAAGAGGGATTCTTATCTTTGCAGAAAATTGCAGCATCATTAGCCTACAGGATGGGCTGTGTGTCTGCAAATTTTTAGGGAGGAAGTTGACTACAAGGGAAAAGAGGAGGGGTCCCAGAATGGAGCTCTGGGAAACATCATACTTAATGGGGCAGATGTTGGAGAATGCACCTGTGACAACAGTTTTGTGGGATCTGAGATTAAGGTATTTAGAGAACCAGTTGACAACATCCACAGAGAAACTGAGCCACGTGAGGGTAGTGAGGAGTACCTTATGGTCAGCAAGGTCAAAGGCTTTTGATAGGTCCACAAGCACAGAGCCGGTGAAGAGACCTTCATCTTTAGCCTTTTCAATAAAGTTAGTGAAATCAATAAGTGCAATCTCAGTGTTGTGATTTAGAGCTAAATCTGTGTCAAGAGTCTGATTGTAAATTGTATTTGTCTGGGTATTCCAGGATTTGAGCAAGCAAGATTTTCTCTATTATTTTGGATAATGGTGCTAGGAGGCAGACTGGCCTGTAGTTGGCCACATCATTTTGGGGACCGGATTTGTGTAAGGGTTTTAAGGTGGCACATTTCCATTTCAAATGAAAAGCACCCGTGCACAGGAAGTAGTTGAAGATATTGGTTAGAAGGTGGGCAATTGGTTCACACACCAATTTGAGAATACAGTAGTTGATGTTGTCAAGGCCAAGGCTTGGTCCTGGGTCATTCATTTTTATGAGTTTAATCACTTCATTGGGTGAAAGGCAGCAGAAGTGGAAACTTGGCTGGGGGTTAGGATGGGGAGGACGTGGTGGTGCAATTGTCTAGTGTATTAGCAACCTTGTATTTGTCTAGATCCCCAAAATAGGAATTGAAATGATTGGCAACAGTTACTGCCTCAGTGGCGGGTTATCCATCAATACAGAGGCAAATTTATTCATCGGATTTGCCTCTCCCAAGGAGGTTATTAAGTGACCTCCACGTAAGTTTGGAGTTACCCCTGGAGCTTAGCTGTTGTTCTCTAAGGAAGTTGATTTTAGCAGAGTGGACAGCTGATTTATAACTATTGCAGAGTGTTTTGCATTGCTGTGGTAAGTTAGGGAGTTTGAGCTTTCTATAATTGGACCAGGCCGTCTCTCTTCCTCATGAGGTTCAGGAGATCAGAGGTAACCCATTCATTTCCAAGTCCTTTGACCCTTTGTTTTATTTTAAGGGGATGAGGGAATCACAGATCCCTTGGAAGGTCAAGCTAAATGTGTCAAGGGCTAAGTCGATGTCATCGATGCATTCCAAAAATGACCAGAGGCCAATAAAGCTTTAGTGAATTCTTCAGGGTTGAGATTTTTAGTATGTCTAGAATAAATAAATACTGGTTCTTTTTTGGAGCCTTTGGCTGTCCAGTGGCAGAAAATGGCACAGTAGTCACTGAGGGAGTCTGGGAGTACACTGGATGTTACGACACAAGAGGGGTTTGAGACTATAATCCAGTCTAAAACTGATTTATACCCTGACCTATAGTTAGTGTGAGTGGAGGTTGTAATAATCTGATGCATGCCTAGACCATCCATGGTCTCTTTGACTGGGTCAGGCAGGTTGACTTGCTAGTTTAGGTTGAAAATCGCCGTGGACAATCTATTTCCTGCCATGGGGAGGGAGTCTTTTAGATTGAGAAGTGAGTTTAATTCGTGGCTTGGTGTCTCTGGGGAAGACAGGCTACAGTTAGGGTGATCATTTTTTCATTCCCCAGGAGAAGATTAACCGAGAGTGATTCGAGGGTGGTAGTTGTCAATTGGGTATTTATTTCAGAGGCCTTAAGGTGGTTAGAAATAAAAAAGAGAGAACCTCCTGCTCTTTTGCCAAGTATGTCTTTTCTTACTATGGAATTACCATCAACATTTTTTTCACTTGAGAGGATCTTGTTAGAGAGCCAGGTCTCAGTGAGGGTGATTATACTGAAGTTATTGGCAGCAGCCAAGGACTTAAAGATGTATTTTATTGCCATAAGGCTTTGAGTGTTCAGGTGGACAATTTTAAGAAGACTGGAGTCCTTAGCGTAGGGAGGGGGCAAGGAGTCTTGGTGGTAAACTGTAGAGGGCCCGGATCTGGGTGGACGGATCTGGAGAGAAGGAGGAGGAGGAGCAGGAGAAATCTTCTGTGCCTGTAAAGGGAAGATATTCTCTTGGAGGATACTTGGGGCATGCAGGAGAAGGTGTTAATGTTGAGATAAGCTGAAGATGGAAAAGTACACACGTTGGTAGCAGATATGGTTGGGGAATGAGTTGAGAGATAGCGGAGCCCCTGTGGGATCTGCAGAAATCGGTTAAGAGAGAGAGGTATTTGGGGGAAGTGGAGGTGGAGGTTTTAGAACTAGGGTGGTCTTCTATGCAGAAAGAGGCATCATTTCGGAAAGCTTCAAGGTGGATTGGGGGGGTGCCTGTGGACTGGTGGAAGGGTTTCCATAATCTAAGAGACAGGAGAAATGAAGCAAAAGGAGTAAAACTGGGAAAAACATAATCAGAGGTCGGCAGCGGGGAGGGGGAGGGTGGAGCTGGATAGAGCTGCCAGCAGGCAGGCTCTCCTCTCCAGGGAGTGTGGCATTGCTTGGTGAATGGTGTCCCCTAGTGGAGACTAGGGGTGGCACAGGCTTAGAGGGTGCCAGACACTAGGCCATGGGGTGGGGGAAAGGGGTCGTGACCGGAAATGTAGGTCCATGAACGCCTCCACGCACATGCGCTACTAAACCTGGATCCCCCAGGAGAAAACCGGAGAAAGAAAATGCCAGCAGCAGGATGACGACCGACTCCCCACAGGCTCCGCTCCTGGGCCGAGCACAAGGTAAGTGCCAGCTATTCTGGGTGACTGGGGTTGTGGGGGTCGGTCAGATGCGGACTGACCGGAGGAGCATAAATAGAAATACTAATAAAAAAAAATGGGAAAAACGTACTGGAAGAAAACCTCATGGGAGCTGGGGGGTTCCAAAGGTGATAAAGTATGTGATGGGGAAGAAAGTCCAGGAAGGGTAGTAGCTGACATAAAAGGAGGAGTGTCTTTAAGTGACCTTTAGTGGATGGATGAAGTGACTCGAGCAAGGGTGAAAACACCTGGGCAGTGCAGAAAAACTAGGTGCCTGTAAGGCATGTATTAGGGTTAGAGGCTGTAGAAGATAAGTGAACTCACAGCCTGAAAATTTGTTGATAGAGTAGCCCAGTGGAAGAGTCCCTGGCTTAGGTGGAGGCAGGGAGCTGATGGCCAGGGTTTGAATTCCACACCACTAAGTCTAATCTCAGGCCAGGATCAGAAGGGAGGGACCTAGGGGAGTTGGGAATATACCAATTGAAATATGCAGAGGGAGGGTTGCCGGTGGGGAGGGGGGAACATAGGAACAGATCACCTTTCTTTCAGGTGGTGGTGGTGGTGCAAAAGTGGGCTGATTGTTTCTGGATGAACCTTTAAAGGTAGCACCTCCTCTGGGTGGGAGAGTGGTTGGGGCGGGTTGAGTGGGCAGGGCCAATGCAGTGCTGTGCGATGCATGGTGCTGCAGGGAATCAGAGTAGATCCAGGGGAGGCTGTTATCTGGGATCTGTCGGTTACAGCGGCTAGCAGGCTCCGAGTGTGGGGGGAGGAGGCTGGTATCTTGGGAGTCCTGCCAAAATGGAATGTGAGTCTCCAGTGCAGCCTGCTATGAATAAGAGGAGGAAATGGATTATAGGGTCAGAGTAACAAAGGTGAGCAGACACAGACAGGGCAAGGCAGGAACAGAACAGGGGAGACAAAGGAGAAGGGAGGTAGGGGCACAGCAGCAGGAGGGGAAGGAGACTGGAACAAGGGATTCAGCAAAGTGAGTGACTGAGAAATAACCCAGGTAACAAACAAACACTGCACTAGAGAAATATAGGCACAATTAAACACCACAACAGCTGCTTAGCAAGTTAATTACATGACTTAAAGTAACACCGTAAAGATCTTACAATGCTCTAACTTCAGGCAGAAGCCTTAAGGTAACTCATGGAAATTGCAGTAATTGCTAACAAACACACTAAAATACCTAGACAGAAACGGTCAGTGCAGGTATGCCAGCACAAAAAGGCATGGTGCTGCAGGGAAGCACAGCAGATCCAGCGAAGGCTGTTACTTGGGGTCTGTCAGTTACAGCGGCTGCTGGGCTCTGAGTGTGGGGAGGGTGCTGATATCTTGGGATTGTAAGGGCAGTGACTCTGGGAAATGTAGTTTTGACTTCGGCGCCTTTTTTCCATCAACAGGGGGAGTTTACTGTGAATGACAGCCAAACCAGCCAACTGAACTGGGAGGAACTCAAAGGAAATGCCCTGACATGGACAGTGACTCTGAAGAGGGAAGGAGCTTCTACTAGATGTACCTCTGGGGACAATGAATGCTGACCTTGTTTCTGCAGTGGAGCATGTTAAATGTTTAAGCAAGGCAGAGGTGAAGGGGTGTATGACTGATCTACTCGACCAGACCTTACAGGTGTTACTCTTATGCAGTATAGCTATTGACCCCGAGAGGGTACCCCCAGTGATCTACCCAGAAGGTGCCTAACAGGGGTGGAGGATCATTCACATCTCGAGTGGGTCAGTCACCCCCCGGGGGTCCCCCCAGACTAATAGCTTCAAAGATAAACTGCTTAAATTGCTAGCTGTAGAGGGGAGCACTACCCAGGAGTTACTGCAGGCGTTGGACCTTTCTAGTGAACCCACCCCCAAGCCTCCCCAGGTACCTCTCCTGGGCCCTCCAAGAGTTCTATCTTGGCTTCACTGCACCTAGTGGTTCCCCCTATATAGCTAGATTCCTACCGTAGACTAAAACTTTTTTCTGGCACTGAGCCGATGCCCTCAGGCGAAGATGATTTGAAGGCGTGGATGGACTATGATACCCCCCCCCAGTCCAAGAGTGGCAGTGCTCTGAGGGGGAGAAATGAAAGAGACTGATGGAGAGCCTGCGAGGCCCAGCTTTGCAAGCCATTTGGTTCTTGCAGGCTACTAGCCCAGAAGCTACCATGGTGGAGTACCTTTCTGTCTTAGAGGGAGTGTTTGAGAGTACAGAAACTGGGGAAGACTTATTATGGAAGTTTAAGTCTGCCAAACGATGAAGGAATGAGAAATCATCTGCCTTTGTCAATAGGGTGGAAATGGCCTTGCAGAAAGCTTTTCGAAAGGGGGGAATCATGGCCACAGCCTTGAACAGGTCCAGCTGGATCATATTTTGAAATCTGCTAGGTTTTCCAGTGTGATATTGTTAAAACTTTAGTTACTTGACAGATAGGCTGCCCCTCCCGAGTACTGTCAATTGATGAGGGAGATTTGAGAAGTAGAGACTGATGAAGAGGGTGGGAACCCTATGTGCGGGTTGTGAATCTATGCCAGACCCCTGAGTCTAGTGAACCAGATGAGGCCCACATCTCCAGGGGGCTTGATGTTTCTCCTGTACCACTAGAGGCCCAAGGAGGGGTGGGGGTATGTGCTATTTCCTCTGATCCCCGGGTAGAAAGTGATTTGAGGGCTGAGATTAGAGATTTACGAGAGCTGGTGAGTGACTTGAAGCAAACTGCTACCCACCCTGTTAAGTTTGGGGAACCAGAGTTATCTAGAAATAAATGACCTAGTCAAAAGGAGCCCCCTCGACCCCAGGACATCCCCCAGCAGGCGAGGTATCCCCCTCCCAATAAAGACACCCGAGACACTAAGTTCTGTTACCATTGTGGAGAGGATGGACACTTTCAGACTGAGTGCCAGTTACCAGAGAATTTAAGAAAGGTCAACAGCAGGCTGATCCACTGGCACCACAAGGCCTATACCCAACCCCCTAGGAAGAGTTTTGTGACCAGAGCCAATGCCCAAGCAACTTTCAAAGCTGTGCCCCCGAATGGTCTGATGTGGTTGGGCCTTCGATGGAGGCCCCTGTGAGAATGAATGGGATACCCACCCGGGCTGTGTTGGACAGCACCTCTCAGCTGACCATTATGTTCCAGGACTGGTATCAGAAACACTTGCCTGAGGTGCCCTTGCAACCCTTGGATGACCTACATGTTTGGGGGCTGAGTGATAAGGCCTACCCTTATTCTGGATATATCCGGATCTGGTTGTCTTTTCCTACTTCTGTGGCTGGGGTGCGAACAAGTGGAAACTCTGGCCCTAGTGTGTCCCCCCACTGGGTTGTATGATGGGGTGCCCTTGTTGATTGGAACCAATGCTCACATGTTTGGTCGCGTAGCACAGCTGTTCTCTGAAAAACAGATGTCCAGGACTGGGCGAGCTCTTAGAATACCGGCCCTGATTCAGAAGGCCTATGAGACTCAGAGAAAGGCTGGCCAGGCGGAACCTGAAGGCCTGGTGGGTGTCATCTGGAAGAAGGATACAGAACCATTGCTACTAGCCCCAAATGCCCAGTGTGTTTTGCAAGGGAAAGCCTGGATTAAAAGAGACGGTAAGAATAAGATATTGATGCTGGATGAACCCAGTGAGGTAAAGTTGCCTGAGAGGTTGCTGGTTAAACCCAGTATCTTACCTGCCAGAGCCCATGCCTTTGCCAGAAGAGTAATGGTCCAAGTGCATAATTTGTCTGATCGAGAGATTCGCGTGAAACAGGGTTGCACCCTGGCTACGGTACATTGTGCCAATACTGCTGTTTTGCCCCACAACAAGATTCCCAAAGGAGGTGGCCGAGTGTCCCCGAGTTGTTTGATTTTGGTGATTCTCCACTACCGGAAGAATGGAAGAAAAGGGTCAGCGTACGTCTCGCCCAGAGGGAACAGGTGTTTTCTTTGAAGGAGTGGGATGTGTGCAGGGGGATGAGCATCATATCTGGTTACAGGATGAGCGACCTTTTGGTGAGCGATCTCGATGCCTAGCCCCTGCTGATATAGATGATGTAAGGCACCACCTGCAGGAGATGGTCACAGCTGGGGTGATACAAGAGTCCAGGAGTCCTTATGCATCACCTATTGTGGTAGTGAGAAAAAAGAATGGAGCTGTCTGGATGTGTGTAGATTATCGTACTCTAAACCGATGGACCATCCCGGACCAATATACCATGCCACGCATAAAGGATGCTTTGGACTGTCTAAATGGCAGTAAATGGTTCTGTGTGTTAGACCTCCGCAGTGGGTACTACCAGATCCCAATGGCTCTGGAAGATCAAGAGAAGACTGCTTTCATTTGCCCCCTAGGCTTCTATGAGTTTATGCGGATGCCCCAAGGAATTTCAGGTGCCCTGGCTACTTTTCAGCATCTGATGGAGTGTGCTGTGGGGGACATGAATTTGCTTGAATGTTTGGTTTATCTAGATGATGTCATAGTGTTTGGCAGCTCCTTGGAAGAACATGAAAGTCGGTTGTTCAAAGTCCTGGATCGACTGGAAAACTTTGGTCTCAAATTATCTATAGACAAGTGCCAATCCTTTCAAACTTCTGTAAAATATGTGGGGCACATAGTATCCACTGAAGGCATAGAGACTGACCCCAGCAAAGTAGAAGCTTTGACCACTTGGCCCCAACTAAAAAACTTGAAGGAGATACAGCAGTTCCTGGGGTTTTGTGGATATTACAGACAATTTATTAAAGACTACTCTCGGGTGATCCACCCTCTGCTTAACCTTATGCAAGGGTATCCCCCTACCCATAAAAAGTATAAGAAGACTGTACAATCTGGGACTGAAAAAAATTATTTCCACCCAAATTATGTGTTTGGCACCCGCTGGACTGCTGATTGTGAGGAAGAATTCCATGACATTATGTATCAACTTACTCATGCCCCAGTGCTGGCCTATGCCGACCCTGCCAAACTGTATGTTCTTCATACTGATGCCAGTCTGCAAGGATTGGGGGCCATACTGTATCAGGAGCATCCAAATGGACTGAAACCTGTAGCTTTTGCCAGCCGCAGCTTTACCCCTTCTGAAAAGAACTACCCAGTGCACAAACTAGAGTTCCTGACTTTGAAGTGGGCCATAGTTGATCAATTCCATGACTATTTGTATGGGGCTAAGATATTGGTGAAAACTGATAATCATCCTTTGATGTATGTTCAGATCTCAGCCAAGCTAGATGCCACTGGTCATAGGTGGTTCTCTGCGTTATCCACCTACAACTACGCTGTTGAATATAGAGCCGGCCTGAACCATATAGATGCTGATGCCCTCTCCCGGAGGCCTGTGTTCAGAGTTGATTGGGTCCGGTTATCAGAACCTGACATAAGAGCCCTTTGCCAAAAATTTGATAGGGAGGAACCGGTGTCTCCAGAGGCTGTGGACTGCTTGGTGCCCTCTGAGAACTGCTTACCTGCTGCTTACTGTCATTTTTCTGCATTAGACACTAGTATGTTGCCTCAGTTCCATGATGATAGCCTCCAACGGGCTCAATCCCGAGATCCCATGATAAACTCTGTCCTGGAAGCCTTGCAGAGGGGGGAATATGTGTCAAGATTGCACTCCCCTGACCTGAGAACTGCGCTGTTGTACAAAGAAGGACCCAAGTTGAAACTGATTAATAGGCTATTGTACAGGAAGACCATGGGTGGAGAGGGGCGAGCAGTCAAACAACAACTGGTGTTGCCCATTGCTTTTAGAGAACTAGTATTGAGGTCCCTACATAACCACATGGGACATCTTGGCATAGACCAAACTCTTGATTTAGTGCGGACTCGATTTTTCTGGCCCAAAATGATAGCTGACATAGAGCAGTATGTTAAGACCTGCGGCCGATGTTTACAAAGAAAAGCCCTGCCTCAGAGAGCTGCCCCCTTGTCAACATCACTACCTGTGCCCCTATGGAACTGGTTTGCTTTGATTTCCTGAGATTAGAACCAGATCTGAAGAATATCAGTAACATATCTGATCATTTCACCCAGTATGCCCAGGCTTTCCCCACCAAAGATCACAAAGCAACTACGGTGGTTAAAGACCTTGCTGAGAATTTTTTTGTTCACTATGGGGCCCCCCAGCAAATCCATTCTGATCAGGGGAGAGATTTTGAAAGCCATCTGATGAAGAAGTGCTATCCTTGTGGGGAGTACGGAAGTCAAGAACCACCCCGTACCATCCCCAGGGCGATTCTCAACCTGAGAGATTCAATCACACCTTGCTCGATATGTTGGGCACCTTGCACCCTAGAGACAAACCTAGATGGAGTCAGCAGATCAGTCCCTTAGTCCATGCCTATAACTGCACCAAAAGTGATGCTACTGGGTTTTCTTTATATAGACTGATGTTTGGAAGGGAAGCCAGATTGCCAGTAGATGTTTGTTTTGGGGTTTCTCCCAATGGGGTTCAAGCAGCTAATCATCTACAGTATATGCAGAAGCTGAAGGCCCAACTCAATCATGCCTACCAACTAGCCCAGACCATGGCTGCTAAGCAGAATTTGGCCAATAAAGAAAGGTATGATAAGAAAGTGAAAGCAATGGAACTGAAAGAAGGAGATAGAGTGCTATTGAGGAACTTGAGATTGCATGGTAAACATAAGATTGCTGACAGACGGCATCACCTCCCTCGTATTGTTGTGGGAAAATTGAAAGATTTACCTGTATATAAAGTGCGGCCTGAAAACAATTCAAAAGATGTGAAAACTATACGCAGAAATCACCTGCTGCCAATTGGATACATTTTGATAGAGGCCGAACCTTCCAATGCCCCCCCACCCCAGGCCTATAACTAGAGCCACTGCCAAAAAGAAATCAAGATGGGTCGACTCCTCAGAACTCAAACTCAAAAGGCCTTCTCCATTCCCCTCTGATGAAGTTGATCCTCAGTCTGTGTCTGAGGACAGTGAAAATGATGTAGAGTATTACCCCTCTTATGAAATGAGTCAACTCTTTAGGGGCAATCCCCTAACTAACTCTGGGGACAAAGCTGGGTTTCCTGGACTGCCTGAGCCCCCAGCTTTGTCTCTGGAGTCCATGCTTCCAGGGGATGAAGTGAGTGGCACCAAGGGCTAAGAAGTTGGATCTTTGAGTCTGGCTGAATTAGCTGGCCTGGCTGAGCTGTCTGACTTTTCAGAAGAAGGAAGTGATGTGGGGGAACCAGTTAGTGATATGCCAGAGCAAGAAGAATACTTTGAGTGCCTTGATAGCACCCCAGTAGTGCCAGACATGTCCCTAGCTGAACCAAGCAGTGTGGGTCCTGATACAGAGGGTCCTATTCCTGAAAGTACTATGGGCCCTGGGTCCCCTTCCCCTATGGAGGTTCCCCCTACTAATCTAAGTGAGGCTGAAATAGAATTGGGGCCTGTAGCAGGTTTTTACGAGACCCCCAGATGCACCGGCTGAGAAGTACAGCCTGCAGTAAGGTTGAGTTATGAGTCCCTGGGTCAGCCTGTGGACCTGCCTTTAAATGTAGTCCATAAAGGGGTGTATGTGTCCCCGAGCTCCTTTTTCAAGTTAGCCTTTGGAAATGATGCCCAGCTGTTAGTGTTACCCTCTAAGTATAGTATTACTGCCCCAGTTAGCTATCAGGTAGCTGATAGGAAAGGGCTACCTCTATCCAGGTGTCAGGGGCAAGAGGTAATGACCTGAGTTATAAACGAAAAGAAAGTTGTCTGTATGTGTAATGTTGTATAAACAATCGTGAAACTGTGTACTACAGTATCAGTGTATGTGACCAAAGGTCTGATATTCTGTCAGTGTAAACTGCTTGCCTTAAAGTGATTTAAGGGTAAATACTTGACACGGATGCCAAGTTCTTTCCAGGCCAGGAAGGGTGTAACCCCCTTTTGATATGGAGGTTCCTAAAAGCCTTCCCAGAGCTGCTTAGGAGCTCCATGCCTAACTGGGGTTCGGTGCAATGCCGCCAAAATGTGGCCTCTGTGGGTGTTTCAATGCCTCCAGTACGGTCCCTTTAAGAATTGCCTGCTCGCAGGCTTTAGTGGTGTGTACAAGGGGGACCAGGGGTTCCTTGCTCGAATCCCACCTGAGCTGCAGGGAAATCGCTCCCTTTGTGTAGTCGCTGAAAAGCGCAATGGGAACCCATTTAAAAGATGTAACTGGCTATAATTAGTTAGAGTATTGGTAGAATTACAGATTGTCTAACCTGCTTCTTTTGCAGCTGGGACTGTGCGCTTGGCCCTTCCATTTTTGGACCTGGACTATTGAACTGGGCCAATGGTGAGAAAGAGGAGTGATTATAATGGAGAATTTCTAAACCAACCAGGATCAGGACTCAATTTGGAGCCGGCTGGCCATCGGGGATATAGCCCGTAATTCTGGGAAATGAAGTCCTGGGCTAGGGCGCCCTTTTTGCACCAATGGGGATAGAGTTAAGTGTCTGAGATTTGTAGCCCACCAGTGGGATTGGGTGGTGCCCGAATCGAGAGCCCTTGCCCAAACTGCCAAGGGGGAGAGACGCTGTGGCTGTGAGTGAGGAAGGAGCTCTGGGGCTCCTGCACTGTTGAACATTCACGCGGGAAGTGCGTGTGGAAGGCCAGAAGTCGGCAGTTTTAAATGCCAGCAAGGTCGGACTAAATCCACCAGGCAGCGGTCAGAGGAGGCTGTGCAAAAGCGCAGCTACCTACCAGGCTCACCCTGTAGAAGACTGGAGAATGTTTCAATCGCACTCGGTCTGTCTGGATATGTGAAGCTGCATCGTTGGGCCCAGTGAGCGCCGTGAAAGTGATCAGGCGGTATACAGCAGCTGCCTGGTATGGTACCCCTCTGCCTTTCATATAAATGTGTGGAGAAGTGTTTGAAGTCCAAGCTCGGTCCTGCAAGTGGTGTGAGAGCGCTCCCTGTCAAATGTTCCTAGTGAGGGCAAGATCTTCTGGTTACTTTGCTGGCTACACTAACTGAGCTTGCTGGCTCTATTTAATCTTCGTAGGAATCACATGCTTGTTTCTGTGTCAGAGCCCCAACCAGCTGCATCGAGGAACTAGCCTTGATTGCCTGGGTACCCAAAGACAGTGACGTATAGGTTAGGCCTGTGCACAGTGCCCTAGATAGATACTTATATATTAGAGTGGTAAGCTAATTAACCTGATCACCCCAGTCCTTGTTATTTCCCCCTAAATAAATCAGATTGATTGTTTGCAAAGGTATACTGGCTAACTTGTGTGTTTATGGTGAAGTATTGTACAGTGATTACTGTGTAACAGCATCTTACTTTTCAGGGGTTCCCCGGAGCAAGACGATTGGATCAAGCCTGGGAGTAAGTGTATATTGTAAGGGTACTGTGATTGATTTGTGTGGGCCACTAGTGGGAAAAAAGGGGGGTTGCAGTGACCCAGAGGGCTGTGACCAAGTCATACCAGACTGTCTTAACCCCGACCTCTGAGTGGAGGCACCCGCCATTGGATCCGGGCCCCTCAACCTGTTAGTGGCAAATCAGGCAGGGGTAGTAGCCCTTGGGATAGCGCTCCCTGGGTGTTACATTGGAGCATCAGACAGTTAAGAGCAAAAATAATGCAGCTCAGATGGCAGCTGAGGAGAAGGGAGTGGGGGGCTGAAACAACAAGACAGTGGGGAGGGAGATAGAAGGGAGGAGCCTAGGGAAATGAGGGTATCTGACAAGGGGATGGACCAGGCAGGAACAACCTGTACTCAGGGGGTATCTCTTCCTCAGAGGTGGTATCTCAACAATAGAGAGGAGGATTCAGAGTGAGTGAAGTGGGGGGAGGAAGGAAGGCTAAGTGAATGTAAGGGGATCTGGCTTTGGAGCTAATGTGTGTTTGGCTGGTTGCTGCCCAGTGCTGTTATGTTGTCTGGCACTGCAGGTTTCTGTGCGTGTTTGTTTTCTGCTGTTGCGGCATCTGGTGACTGTGCGGTCGGGTCGGGTGGTGTGTGCTTACACTGCCATCCTCCACTGATTGTGTGACCTGGAGTTCGTTATATTTAGTTAGTGGGGTGCAGGGGGCACAGCCCCCGCAATTCTTCCAGTTTGTGTTTTGCCTGTCTTTCCGTTATGTTTGGGGCATGCCGAACTTACAACAGGATTACTATGTGGTATCTATCCTTGCAATATGTTGCTGCTGGTATGTTGTCATTCGGCATTTTGATTTTTGCTCTAATGTGGGTAACTTCTCAGAGGGCCAGGGAGCCGAGGGAAGGGGAGTGACAGGAGGTAAGGAGAAGAGTTGGGAGCTCAAGAGTTGCAAAAAGAGGGAGAACTCCACAGAGAGTGCCCTTATCAAACAGATATGCCCCGCCCCCATCTGGAATGGAGATAAGGGAAGCAGGAGACGAGGTGGGAGGTCTGGGAAGGAATGCAGTGGCAGAGGCACATGAGAGGAGGATCGAGACAATGCAGGGAAGTCATGGGAAATGGGAGAAGAGGCAAACCTAGTGGAGGGGATGGAGGTAGGGTTGAAAAGGTTTGGTTTAGAGGGAGAGAGGGGATAGTGGGGGTAGGCACAACCATGGGGAGAGGAAGGGGCTCAGAGGGAAAGGAAGGTGCAGTTGAGGGGAAAAGTGGAGACAGCACAGGGGCACTAAACAATGTAACAGATCAGGACAGTGAGAAGACAGATTCTGCAGTAGCAAGGGTCGGGAGGGGAACATGGCAAGGGGGGGTAGAGTGACAATCATTGGGGACTAATGATTAAGGGCATCCAGTTGGGAAAGAAGGGAGTCATGGATGCCAAAATGAAAGTAGTGTGTATGCCAGAGATGACAGCAGGGAGGGTGGGTCCAAAAATAGGGGAGGTGATAAAAGGGAGAAGGGGGAAACAAGCATAATACTTCACCTAGACACAAATGATCTAGCGGAGGAAAAGGTGGTAAAAAGTCACTTCAGGGAGTTGGGATTTATCTGTATGGAAGTTGCAAGTTCACTGTCATGCTCAGAGGTGATCCCAGTGAAAAGAGTTAGTACAGTAAAGATAGGGGAGTTCCATGCATGGCTGAAGGAGTGATGCAAGGGGGTGTTGACTTAATAGGAGAATGTGGGAGACAGCGGTCAGACAAATCTTCTATGTACCTGACAGACTTACCTCAACAGGGAGGATTCAAAGCTACTAAGGGACAAACTGGGTGGGGTACATTACCCAGAAGTTAAGTTAAACTACTGGAGGGGGGCAGGTGGACCTGGGGGGAACAGGGAGGTAGACATGAATGGACCTCCATTCCATAACAGTAGAGGGGAACTCCAGGAAGAAGGAGGAGTAGGACAGATTGGAAATGGGGAAGGGGGGAAGGCATACAGTGACAAAGTAGAAGCAGAAAACAAGGGGAAAGGTGGAGGATGAGATGTAAAGTGGAAGGTGGTGTCCCAGAACGTACGTAGTCTAAGAAACAGGATGGATGACCTGCAAGAGTTACCTGCAGAAGGGAAGGTAGATATTGCGACAATCACAGAGACTTGGGGCACAACTAACTGTAAGCCTTCCCCCCCCGCCTTTTTGCAAACGACAGGTGATATGCTGTTGAAGCTGACAGCAGTACCAGGTGGGGACTGGGTTCGGGGAGGACTAGGTTATTCGGCACAAGGGCTAGGTTTGGCTACTCTGCACAGGGGCACCCAAATAGTGTATAAGTTCGGGCTGTGTACCCAAAGCAGCGTGCAAGTCCGGGCTGTGTGTCTGGTGGGTTCAGAGCCTGAGGGATGAAGTGTTGAGGAAGTGTTCTGATTCTTAATCTGCATTACCGGAAGGATCCTGCCCCAAGTTGGACACGCTCAAGATGCGGACTAAATGCAGAGAGAGACCGTCGGCTGCAAGAACCCCGTGCCAGAATAGAATGGCTGGCATGCCCCAGAAATTGATTGAGAGCTGAAAGGCTGGTGACCTGAATGCGTATGGCACACTGAGATTGTAATGAGCATTGACTGCTGAGACCTTGTAAGATCAAATGTAGAATTGAGTGTAGCAGAATCCCCGAGGCTGAAGCCAAGGGGATGGCAGTAGGCATAACTCAATGGTTTACGTAAGCAAGAAGCAACGGTTACCTGATGCTGGTGGCATGACATTCCACCATAATCCATGTACATAGTGGTACAATGCCTTGTTACCCCCATTCGAGTGTAGCCTGTCACCTGCATATTGATCATTACTGTTTTGGGTTCTGCCCCACCAACCCATTCCCCAAGGATCAACACCATTCTCCTGCCACCCTCCTCAGACCTACTACCGGCCCTTGTGCATTCCCCCTTTCCCTCTCCTGCCCCTTCTTGAGATCCTTCACTCCCTCCTCCTCCTCCTCCTCCAATGTTGCAAGCACTATAAACTTATTACTTGCCCCCTCTGCAATACTGTGCATTAACTCCTTCCTCCTGACTGGAGCTGTCCCTTGAGTGCCAGGCCTCCTGTTCATTTTGCCCCCACACACCCTCCCCATCCCCTCCCTCAATTTGATGTTCCTCCCATGTGGTGTCCTCATGTCACTCCCCATCCCTCCATCAATCTGATGTTCCTCCCCTGCGGTGTCCTCATATCACTCCCTGACTTAGACCCTCCTGCCCCAGCTCCACCCTCCATCCTCTCCAACTCTCTACCAGGCCACAATACCTCCTCCTTGGGTTTTTTCAGCCTGTGACAGATTGGACTCCCCCCAGTCTCCACAATATGTTTATCCAAACTGCCGGCCCACATCCATAACAGCCCATCCTTCCCATGACCCCCTATAGCCCAGATCATTGGTACTCAGCAACATAAGAACCTAGGTATGACTGTTACTGCTTCCAACAATACAGAGAAAGAGATGGGAACTAGAGAACTGCTGGATGGGCAACTATGCAAAACCAGTGCGTTCTGCCACAGAGGGGTCTGATTCCCTCTGACCTCGAGACTGAAGCTCGAGAGGTCCATGGGAATCAGAACCCCGAGGTGGCAAAACACACTGGTTATGCATAGAGTTGCTCATCCTGTATTTTTGATAATGTATAGTACTGTGTGAAATATGTGTATTGTGAGTTCTTTTACTTTCAAAATGAAACTGATTCATGTAGTCTCTAGAGGATCTAGAATGTTGTTCTACCACAGTACGGTAGAATCACATTCCATGACCTTGAAACTGCAGTAGAACAGCATTTTGAAAGGAATGCAATTCTGTACAGAACAACACTCCACTATACACCATAAGATACTATACAATGGGCACAAAAAAAACACACCAAATCCTGCATTTTGATTGGCTGGCTGCCACCTTTTCAGTGTTGTAAATCCTTCAGTGTACCCACTGGAAAAGTTGTCAGCTGCCAGTCAGCTGTAGCATGAACCCTCGCAAAAATCACTCCAACTGCCATAAACCAAACAGTGGCAAACACAGTACGATGCTGAGTTCAGTTCCATAACCGGTCACGGTACCAGCAGTTCCCTCTCTTAACCCTCTAAAAAATTCAAACTCTATTTTTTTGAAAGAGCTCCTCGGTAGCCGTTCGCAACAGCCTTACCTGCTGTCCATCACATTTCAATACCGGCTGCACTCCGTCGCAAAAATACACCAGTCAACCTTCTGCAGTTCTCAAAAGGCAAGCCTTCAAACTTTCACACACTGGCACCCTGCCATTTCCAATAAATTCTCTCTGGATCGTACAGTGAACCAGAAGCATGAGGTCATACACTGCAGCCCTTTACAGTTCACAGCATGCGAAGTTTGTGAACAAACATAAAAACACAACACTAACTATAAATCCTGCCTATCACATTTTTAAAAAAGAAACATTTCTCACTTCTGAGACAGAACACAGTGCGATTAAAAAAACTGAAGCCTCACGGGATATCTCTACCTAGCAACAAAAAACTATTGTTTTGGTGGAGCAATAAAATTAACAAAATATCATTAAAAAGGAAAACAAAAAGTATTTCTATATTTTTTTTCACACAAAAAAACAGGCCCATTGTATAACAGCAGTATACCCCTCCTGTGAGTAGGTGTACTGGTGGATTTACCACTTCTGCGCCTCGTGACCGAACCACAGCAGCCGTGGTAAATCCACCAGTATACCCACTCCCTGGAAGGGTTTATTGCTTAAGCAGTATATGGGAAGACAGTTCAGAGGTCAGAAATGTTGTTGTACTATTATTCTGACGTCACATCGATACTACAACAACATTTCTGACATTTGAAACGGCTCTGTCAGAAACCTAGCACGTGGTTGTCCCTTGTAACTCAGTCATTCCTCCAAGAACAACTGCAGGAGGCATCTCTACATAAAACAAATAAAATAAGTTTTCCTTTTCCAAAAACAACATTTTCACTAAGCTCCTCTCCTTAGTTAAATTGCCACAGACTTGAAACTGTAAGTGAGGCTAGCTACTCAGTGTGATGGCAGTTTGCGGTTTTAACACAGAGTAAAAAAAATAAATAAATAAAACACATCATCACCCAGTCCCCTGGGAAGACGGCAGAACAGGGCCAATTAAGATAATTTCCTAGAGAGTAAGGGAGGGTACTGGTGGAGGAATGGAACAAGCCCACCGTATAAAACCAGAACCACCTACTGGGCAATGACAGAGCAGTACTATCTTATCAGGATGTATACCTATGCAGTAAAAAATTACCAAAAAATCATTGTAAACATATTTCTACACTTTTTTTTTTACTTTATTATACACACGAGTCATTGTATAATCATCATTTGGTCTCACAACAGTTTTCTGACAGCTGCTCTGGTACTTGCACCCCTCCCATGCCAGTGACACTCAGGCAATTCCTTACCTGGCTACAATTCACCTCCAGGCTCTGGTCCAGACTCTGAAGACTTCAGATGGGAGCTGGGACGACTGCCTGAGAGGGACTGGCATGTAACAGTTCAGGCAGGAACAGACTGCAGCAGGCCAGGTGGCTGACTCACTGGATGGATGCTCTCTCTTTCTCTCCTCGCTCCTGTCAGCGACAGGCCTGGGCCCTCTGGCTTCTACTCACGATCGCGACTCCTGGCTCTGACTACACTCACCCGCAATAACACAGTAACTGACAGGGTAAAAAAAGGCTAGAGAGGCGCCTGCCCTCAGCTCCACAAAACACATACAGCCACTGATGATGGTGAGTGGCAGTCATAGCACAGTCCCACAAATACGACTCCCGTTTCACGCACGGTACTTGTATTCGCTGGCTGACTCACTCATTCTCTGTATCTGAGGGAAATAGCAGTGCGCAAGTTCATGCGTCAAGCCACCAAATACATGCTGTGCGGCTTAACTGGTTGTCTGTTGAGAGGCGGAAGCAAAGAGGAGGACCGCGAGTCGCACACCAAGAAAGAGCCAGCCCCTACCATAGACTAAGTTCCATACTTGACTTGTACCTTGGCTTCTGACACTGACAGCACAGCAGAAACAGGTGCTGAAGTGCAAATTTAAAGGAGCCGCGTGCTCTGCACAGTAATTTTTTATTACAGTTTTTGAGGTAATTTCACGAGGTGTTTGAACACGCTAAACACCCCCCCCGCTACACCCCTGACGACAGGTGGTATGCTGTTGAAGCTGACAGCAGTACCAGGTGGGGACTGGGTTTGGGGAGGACTAGGTTACTCGGCACAAGGGCTAGGTTTGGCTACTCTGCACAGGGGCACCCAAGTAAATCCGAACACAGGAAGCAATAACTGTAATGTCCAATACCAGGAATGGGATTCTAAAGTGTGGCTTTATTTACATCCAAGCAGAACAAAACAAAGCATAGACGGACCCCCACAGGGCTACACTTCTGGAAATGCAGATTAAGAATCAGAACACTTCCTCAACACTTCATCCCTCAGGCTCTGAACCCACCAGACACACAGCCCGGTCTTGCACGCTGCTTTGGGTACACAGCCCAAACTTGTACACTATTTGGGATTTCCCTGGCTCAGTTCCACTGCCGGACACTTGAACACCTTCCATTTGACATGGACACATTTTCTGGTGGCTCCCTAAACCACCTTAGAGCCTTCGGCTCCATAAGAGAAACTTCCTTTCAATCCCATGTCTGGGTACTTTGATCAGCACTGGCCAAATGTCTGAGGGAAAGTAGAAGGGCCACAGAGCAAATCTGTAAAGGTGAATTTGGTTACTACTGATGGGGGGGGTCTCCCACCTCTCACTTCCACAATTTATACCCGGCCATTTCTCTGGACATTAAACATCTCTTTCTGAAAAGCTTGGCAATGTAGATTAAAGGGTAAATGCTTGACATATTTCCTCTACATGTCTTGGCTTTCCCCTTGTGCTGGACTTGAACATACTTTTACTTGGCTTAGCCCATTACTCTAGGCCTCCCACTGATTAATCAGTCCAATCCCCACGTTACTCTTTGTGCTGGACTTGAACATACTTCTACTTGGCTTAGCCTGTTCCTCTAGGCCTCCCACTGTTTAAGAAGTTCAATCCCCACTTTACAACAGTTCAGGTGAAACAATGGCCCTATGTCAGAGCAAACTCAGCCTTTGGTTGCAGGTGCCCCACAGGCGATTCTTCACAGGAATCTCTTTCCCACAGATTCTAGTGCCGCAGCACAACTTGGAATAAGGCAGCTTCTTCCCTAGCCAGAACCAGGAGGGTTGCCCCTGGGATGACAGGCAAACCTTTCCACCCCCATCCCCTCAGGGATGGGGCACAGAGACCAGTAACAGTGGTCACCACCACTTCACGAACAGCTTACTGTGTTCCTCTTTTGGCGGAAACACACACCTCTCCCTAACAGTAGCTCTATAGCAGAGCTTTAGGCTCCAAGAGCCTGTGCACAGACTGCTGTGCTCCTCTCGTCAAGACTGCGCACACACAACTCCCTTCAAAAACTCCCAACATTCTAACCTAACTCCCAACTGCAGAGTCCAATGTGGCTCATGCAGCTTCGAAAGTTCTATGGTGATGTCATCCCTCAGTCTCAGCTGAGACTGAGAACAGAGTGAGACAGTGTGAAATCCATTTAACTGGAGTTTCACAAGTTGCCTTCCCTACCTACCACTAGGTCTTACTGGGATTCTAGTAACCCCGGGTAACAGGTGGGTTACATAACCATGAATGGGACCTCTCAATTCCAGGATATAGGCTATACAGGAAAGATAGAAACATAGAAACATAGAATTTGACAGCAGATAAGGACCGCTTGGCCCACCTAGTCTGCCCATTTCCCTACCTAATGGATAAGCTGCAGATCCTAGTTAACCAACAGCCTACTTCCTCCTACCCCCCACTAGAATTGCCTTATGCCTGTCCCATGCATTCTTGAATTATCAGCTATAGTCCACACTGAAACTTTCCAACACTGTTTCTGTCAACTTTTTCAAAAGGCTGGCTACATCAAAAATAAAAGATAATTGCAGCAGTTTCTAAGCCACTTCCTGACCTTTCCTTCACCCCATGCCTTCTCTACTAGCTGGCACCAGCTCTAGCCCACACAAACATACTCTACTACTATTATTACTACTATCCTTTTCCCACACTATATCCCCCTCTCATTCCACCTATCCCTCCGGCCCCCTAGCCCTTTCTCTTCCCCTTCTGTTTTTTTATGTGTCTTATTTTAGCAGTTGGTATCCCCTACCCCAATGCCTCCTACCGTCCTATGCTCCTTCTACCCACCTTTCTATTCCCAACCTTGAACTTCATATTTCATAATTGCCTGAAACTGTTTGGAATTACTATGATGTCTGTTATTATGTTCCTAATTACTGTGATATTTTACTAATATGCTATAGGTATTTCCCTGTACACATGTCTCAGGACCTCCTTGTGAATGAGCTTGCTCAACAGAGTTTTCCTGCAATAAACTTGAAATTGAATTCCCCCACTGTTTTTGACTCTATGACCTCCTCAGGAAGGCTGTTCCATGCATCTACAACCCTCTCTGTGAAGAAATACTTCCTCACATTACCTCTGAGATGTCCCCCCCATCTTCAAATTGTGCCCCCTTGTTCTTGCACATCTCTTTTTCTGAAAGATGCTGCCCTCTTGGACTTTGTTGATTCCCTTGAGGTATTTGAAAGTTTCTATCATGTCCCCCTCCCCTCCTTTCCTCGAGGCTATACATATTCAGCTCCTTAAGTCTCTCTTCATATGTCTTCTGGTGCAGACCCTGTACCATTTTGGTTGCCCTCCTCTGGACAGCCTCCACCCTGTCTATGACTTTGCAGAGATGAGGTCTCCAGAACTGTACACAGTACTCCAGATGTGGTCTTACCAACTGTCTGTACAGAGGAGAGACAGAGCAGTAGTCAAAGGAGGAGGAGTGACAGTGTTCATTAGGGAATGCATAAAAAGCACAAGATAAGAATCAGAAGAAGGGAGGGTGGAAGTGATGTGGGTACAACTACAGACCAGAAGGGTGAGAAATGTTAGTCTGGGGGTGGTTTACAGACCACCCAATCAGGACTATGAAATGGACAAAGACTTGAGTTCACAAATTCTGAAGGTCACAGAGAGGGGAGAGGTGGTAATAGTGGGGGACTTCAACCTGCCCAGGGTGGACTGGAGTGTACCAACTATGACATGTGCCAGGAGTCAGAAAATGCTGGAAGCGATTCAGCATGGGTTCCTGGATATGGGCAGGGAAAGTGTCACCACTAAGACCAAAATCCTGGACTTTAGGAGGGTGGACTTTGGGAAAATGGGTGAGGTACTAAAATGGCATCTAGCGAAAATCACTTTGACTATGGAGGCGGACCAGAAATGGACTATTATCAAGGAAGGAGTAGAGGCTGCAATGGAGGAGTGTGCTAAGTACAAAAGGAAGAACTCCAAAATAAAAGCACCTAGCTGGTTCAGCTCTGAGGTAGCCCAGGCAGTGAGGAATAAGTGGATGAGGTTCCATGTCATAAGAGAGATTTTTCCAAGGTGACTCGCACAATAGCAAGTACATTTCGCCAAAATAAAAATTGGCCCCTAACCCACATAATCAACTGCCAATATGGCGACCACATGGACAATGAAATTAAGATTTAGTGTGGGGGGCTATGCCCCTGTACCCCCCAAATTAATATAATCAACTCCAGGGGGGAGCAGACACTGGGGAAAAAGGGAGTACATGGGAGGGAGTACCGCGTCTGGGGCACCATCAGTCTGGGGAACACAGCAAGGCAAAAAAATCCTAACAGCCAACACCATGCAGAAAATACATTCACCTACTGGCAGTCCCTAACCCAAGACAATCGCTACAGCAGTCCATGATCCTACCCGCCACGCCAGGCAGACAGCTTGGCAGTAGAAGGCCTCATTGGTATACTTCACCAGCAACAGTACAGCTCCCCCAGCATTCGCTCTCACCATTACAACATTCTCATAGTCGCTATTCCTACTATCGCTATGTGAACCCACTCGCTATCTCATCGGGTGCACAAATAGAGTCACTCATATCTGAGTCGCTCATTTGCAGTCACCCATTTGACAGGTTACCGTGGCGGGCCTACAAGCAGACCAAGAAGGAGGTGGACAGAGAATTAAACCTAGGACAGGTGAGGAAGGCAGGAAGGGCAGTTCAGAGAGCCAAAGCGCAGAAGGAATTGCAATTAGCAGAAAGTATTAAGAGGGGAAGAAGGCTTTCTTCCACTACATAAGCAAGAAAAGAGACAAGAGAGACAGGATAGTCAGTCTAAAACAAAGAGAGGGATGGGTGGAGGAGGAGAATAGGGAGAAAGCAGAACTAATGAATGAATACTTCTGCTCTGTCATTATGAAGGAGAAAGATGGACCGGTGCTGGTGGGGGTGGGGGGACAGAAGGGGGAAGTGGAACAAATGGGACAATAGAAGGGGAAAGAGTGAAAAGAGGACTGCTAGCTTTAAAGACAGACAAATCACCAGGCCTGGATGAAGTATACCCTAGGGTGCTGAAGGAACTGGCAGGGGAGCTTGCGGATCCACTGGTGGACCTGTTCAGTTGTTCACTGGAGTCGGGTGCGGTACCACAGGAATGGAGAATGGCACATTTGGTGCCCCTCCACAACAGCAGACTCAGGGACAACCCAGGGAACTACAGACCAGTCAGTCCCACTTCTATTGTGTGCAAGCTTATGGAAACCATACTGAAAGAAAGATTGATAGAGCACCTGGAGGAATATGGCTTTCAGGATGCAAGGGAGAATAGTTTTATGGGAGGGAGGTCTTGTCATATGAATCTGATTGACTTATTTGATTGGGTAACCAAAACAGTGGACAGGGGCCAAGCAGTGGACATCCTCTACTTGGATTTCAGCAAGTCCTTTTACCACACAAGAGGCTGATCAGAAAATTGGCAGATCTCGGAGTTGGCGATAAGCTGGTTAAGTGGGTGGAAAATTGGTTAGGGAACAGGTCCCAAAAAGAGATAATTGGAGGGGAGTTGTCTAGTACCAGGGCAGTCGCAAGTCGCATCCCACAGTGCTTGTTGCTAGGGCCTATGCTGTTCAATGTTTTCATTACGATATAGGGAATGGCATCAAGGGCAAAATGAGCCTGTTTACAAATGACACCAAGCTCTGTGGGAGGGTGGACACAACAGAAGGGACACAGGACCTTAAGGAGGACCTAAGAATACTTGAAAGGTGGTTAGGGATCTGGTAACTGGGCTTCAACGCTAAAAAGTGCAAGGTCATGCACGTTGGAGCCCAAAACCCCAGGAGAGAGTACTACCTGGGAGGGAGTCCTGGTGACTCCCACAGTGGAGGAGAAAGATCTGGGGGTGATGATTCCTAGCAACTTAAAGCACTCTGCGCAGTGCAAGAAGGCAGTAACAAACAGGATGTTGGGCTGCATAGCCAGGGGGATCAGCAGTAGGCAACAGGAGGTGGTTCTGCCCTTGTACAGGTCGCTGGTGAGGCCGCATCTGGAGTATGCTGTGCAGTTCTGGAGCCTTTGACTTAAAAAAGATATCAACCTGATAGAGACAGTCCAAAAGAGAGCTACAAAGATGATTGAGGGGCAGCAGGGTAAATCATGTGAGGAGAGACTGGGGGCCTTGAACATGCACTCCCTGGAGGACAGAAGGGAGGGGGAGATATGACTGAGACCTTCAAGTACTTGAAATGGTTCCATAGGGTAAACAAGGAGGGTCTATTCAGGGAAAGCTGCATCAAAGCTATGAGGGAGCACAGCCTAAAGTGGGGGGGGGTGTTTAGGAGGGAGATTAGTAGACACTTCTTCACAGAAGGAGTGGTGACCAAGTGGAACGCACTGCCAGAAGAGGTGATCTCAGCGAGGATGGTGGGTAGCTTCAAGAGTGGCTTGGATAGATACAGGGGGAAGATTAAGATCATGGTAGGGGAGGAGGAAAGGGATTAAATAGGGATGGGGGAGCAGGAACTTCAGCCTGAGATAAGCTGAAAACCCCACATATTGAGTAGACTTGATTGACCAGAAGACCTAATTCTGCTGGCTACTTCATATGTGCTGTGAGCTGCTGTGAAGCGCTCATCAGGACCAAAGCCTCCACAGACGTTTTCTGTTACAACTAACCCACAGCAGGTATGGGGGCTCAGGGGCGAGCCGATGGCTGTGAAGTAACCAGAGGGGGCAGGGCTGCTGCCTTACAAAAGCCCATGCCATCCGCTAGTGTGAGCACAAGTGGCATAAGCGCTACTCGGAAAAAGTTTTTGCCACTGAATTAGAATGCATCATGGACTCTGAATTCTCAACATAAAAGTTTTCAAGATTTGATGCATTTTTAACTGGTAGCTGATACTAATATCATAGAGCTAATTACTTTAGGAAATTGATACTAATGTTTCTATTTTGATTATTTAATATATAAATAGCTATTCACTTTCCAACTAGCCTTAGGGAAAAACTTATGATATTAGTATATAATATATGCTTTCTCTGCTGCAGTGTCTTCATGAGGTATGTGTTTGGGCTTTATTTATGTATTAGCTGTTTTATTAGTGGACTACTTGCATATTCACAGCAACTCAATTTTTTTTCCAACATGGGAGGGATGGAGATGCTGGGTTCTGCTCCCTCACAGCTGAATATCCTAGTTTGAATCAAGCTCAATTACTGGGCACACACTACAAGCCTTTGGCATACAACACAGGCTTATCATTAAAAAAATCTTTCTTCACCTGTGTTAGAGCAAAACTCAGCTTAGTTCTAATGTTTCTTACAAGCATGCTTCTATTGTCTGGAGACGTGGAGCTGAACTCAGGGCCTATGGCAAGTCAAAATGAAGCATTTTAGACTATTTTCAACAGGTGAACGGGTGCTTAAAAATTGTGCATTTTAACACCCAGAGCTTGGCTAGAAAGATTCAGGAAGTTGAAGCTTGGGTGTTTTTATATAAGCCAAAAATTTTAGCAGCGACCGAAACTTGGCTTCTCCCCACCATACCAGACAATGAATTAGCAATTCCAGAATATACTACTGTATATAATGTTTCAAAAAGATAGACTTAAGGACAAAGGGGGAGTAATTATGTTTTATATTAAAAACATCCTAACTAAGCCGGCCCGCCGGCACAGTGGTTAGATTTCCACTTGCGATGCCAGCATTCCAGGTTTGGGAACGAGCCCGGTTCGCTGGAGGGCCAGCCAGGGGGAGAAGGATTGAGTGTCCCATGGACAGCTCTCCTTCTCCAGGGGGAGGGATGGGGTGGGGACAGGTTCAGCACCTGCTCGCTCCTAACAGACGCTGGGAGTAGCACAAGACGCATGGCCCAAATGCTAACTGGGGGAGGAGCAGACATTGGCATATGCCATGACGTCACTACGCTGCCCCCAACAGAACAAGGGAAAATGGCTGGGAATTCGCCAGATGACGGCCTCCAGATTCTCTGCATCTCTGCATCCCCCCAAGGAGCCGTCCCTCACAGGTGCCCAGCAGCATCCTGCAGCCTAACAAAGTAAGTGCTAGTGTTTCCCTCCACTGGTGCATTCCCCCTCGGAGGAGGGGGACCTGCCCAGCTAAGGAAAATGCTGGGATACTGCGGGAGGGCTGCTATGTGGGACCCGTAGGGGAGTCAGGAATCGAGAGGGGATGGCAGAAGCAGGAAGGACCCTAGGAGAGCCCGAAGGAGTGGTGGGCACCCGAGCATGAGTGAGGGGATAAAAAAGATTACACAAAAAAAAAAACATCCTAACTGCTATACCTTTCTCACACAACAATACTGAACAATTACATTGTGAGTACCTGGGAATACAAGTTAGACTGGGAGCTTTTAAAAAGCTGAATATACTGCATTTATAACCCTCCTAAAAATAACACACAGGTCTTTCAGGACTTCGTGGACTTAATGACAAGCCATTGTAAAAAGGAAACAATTGTAGCTGGAGATATTTTTTTAAATCAAAGTTTTATTGCAGTTTATACGACAGTATACAGAGCAATCATCTGAACAGTCACAGACACAAAATGCTTGCCACAAGTGGTCAGTTTGCAGCTGGCCATAACAATATTGGCTATCTAACAAGAAACTGGGCCTATGATTTACTACATAACAATAGTGACATTCCCAGTTACAAAAACTCTCGTTTATATCTCTACACATTGTATTTGAGTGTCCTTTTATGCCATTGTTTACCTGAGGTGTTTTTTTTCAGACAATTTAGAACCTCTAATTGGCTAGCATCTCTGACCTCTTGTCCGACTTTGGCTGCCAGCACAACTGCATTGATTATAACACTCTAGAGATGAATACCCTGAGACATTCAATTAATGGATAAGCAATAACTCTAGATCAAGAAAAGAAACATATTTCTAGAACAACAACAAAGAACAGAAAACAAAGAAAGAGTCAGGCAAGAGGGCATAGCGTCCTGTTCCATCACCTAATGAGGTAATTAAACCATTACAATCAGTTATAGGCACAGAAGAGTGGTCCCTCCCTAAGGTACAAAACCAGTGTAATCTAACTGATGTAGGACCCATCTGCGCCACTTAATCTCAAAGGCAGAGGAGCAGTTCCGCAGTCTAGCTGATATTTTTTCTAAATAATAAAGTTCCAGCGTGAGTGCACACCAAGTATCAAGTGTGGGTATTTTATTCGTATGCCATAACTTAGTAAAGGCCTTCTTAGCTACAAACAGAAGTAAAGTAAGCTGTTTATGAGCACTCATGTTTATTACTGCATGAATTGCTGGAGTGGCGATAAGTATGTAGGAGGGAGTTAATAAGCCTGAACAATCAAACATGCTTTCCAAGTCTCTAATAACATCCTGCCAATATGGACAAATTAGTGGGCAGAACCACAGGATATGAGAATGATCAGCTAATATGTGACTACAACCATGCCAACAGTGGCCTGCCTGAGGACCAAGATATTTGGCTACCACTGCAAGTGTACGGAAGTATCGGGATCTACGTTTCCAAGAGTATTCCTTCCAATATGTGATGGTTGAAATGTTATAGGCAGGAAGGGCATATTTATTCCAGACGCTAATTGAAATATCCAAATTAGGTTCCAGGTTCCATTTACTGCAGATGTCATCTGTTGACTCTGTCAAAGAAACCTGGAGCATTTTATATAAGGTGTTAATGAGATGGTTCAATGTGGATCCTCAGAGATATGGCTGAAATATATGGACCAGGGGGGAGGGTTTCTTGGCTATATGGGCCAGAACTTCCTCTTGTGGTTGTAGGCAGGATCAGATTTGCATAAATGTATAAAACTCTGTTCGCAGCAGATGATACGCTGCGTGGAGCATCACAAAGGGGAGGAGACCCGTGGGACCTACCAATTGAAATATATGCTTAATACCATGCTGATGCCATTTTCAAAGCACTACATCCAATTTATTAGGAGGGTATGCAGTATCATAGGCTAATGCTTGTAGGAATAGATGCTCTGCCGAGGTAAAATAATGCCTCTGTACCAACATCCACTGGCAAGAGGGTTCCGCTGTGTATTGGGGAAACTTAGTGGATAAGGTACAAGTGGGTGGGTTGCCAAAGAGATATGGGGTTGGTCATGTATGTCACTTAGTGTGGTTTCAATATGTTTCCAGTGCATCTGACATGCAGATGCCATCCAGTAAAGGATGCTCCTCAATTGGGTTGTCTGTGCATAGTGACGACGAGATTCAGAAGATTAAAGATCCCCGCCCCCCGCCCGTCTCATGGGAGTTGGAGAATGGAGTACGAAATCCTGGGGGACTTTCTTTGCCACAGAAAATGAGATATCAGTTTATTCCAGGCCTAGAAGTATGTTCTACTAGGCATGAGCAGAAGAGTCTGGAGAAGGAATAATATCCGGGGTAAAATATTCTGCTGAATTACTTCCATTCAGTTGAAAACCACCATCAGTTGAAACCACCGAGTGAGGTCTTCCACTACTTGCTGGGTAAGGGGTTCATAATTTTAGAGATCTAAATGGATTAGGGTTTTAGGTAATGTAATACCAAGGTAATGTACAGTATGGCCGTTTGGTGCCATTTAAAGGAGAAGCGGGGATTTTGCGGCAATTGTAGCAGTATAATGGTACAGTAAGACTTCTGTCTTCTGGTCATTCAATTTATAACCTTCTAGGGACCCAAATTATTGGATTAGATTCCATACATAGTTGGAGATTTTAATCTCAGCTGGCTGGGTAAGGATAGTTTAAAATACAAAACTGCATTGTTGGATTTTGATTTGAACCAACTCATAAACAAACCAACTAGATTTAATTTAAAATCAAACAGACATACATTACTTGATTGTTTTTTAACAAATCACAATGATCACATTGTAGCTAGTAGACTCATTTCTAATTCTATTAGTGACCACCATCCCATTTTTGGAATTTGGAAAGGTGGGGATATTCTTAAATGCCCTCCCAAAATAATAGCATTAAAAAATTACTCGAAAGTAGATGTTCCAGGTTTCAAGAGTAGATTATCAGAAGCAGACTGGCCTTACCAAAAATTAATACCATATGTAGATTGTGCACTTTATTACTTTATTAGTGTTTTTATGGAAATTGTGAATTCATGTGCTCCAGTTATAAAAAAAAAAGAGTTAGTGGAAGGACTGCCAAATGGCTAACTAAAAATCTTTTTAAGTTGATGAGAGACAGGGATACTGCACGGTATATCTACAAAAGGAGTAAATCTATTTCTGATTTAAATGAATATAGGAGGAAGAGAAATGTCTGTAAAAGCGAGATAAAATTTGCAAAAATTAATTATTGTAAGAAACAACAATCGGAAAATCTGTCTAGTCTCTAAAAATTTTGGAGTTCAATTAGAAACCTCTTTTCTACTTCTATTGGTAACAGTTCAGGCATGCTAAAGGACAATGAGTCAATAAAGAACCCAGCCTCAATTGCGGAGGAATTTAATCATCATTTTACTAAATTAGATTCTTATCAGACAGGTGTTGGACTATAAACACCAGTCACAAAGTTAATTTAGATAGAACTACCTTCTTCCTAAAACTTGTTATAAGTGCAGATGTGTTAAAATTGCTTAACAATTTAAAATCAGACAAATCCCCAGGTTGTGATGAACTGATCACCAAATTGTTGTCTCTTGCTGCTTCAAAAATTGCCTATCCAGTTAGTGTACTGTTTAATCTGTCCTTTCAAACAGGAAAAGTAACTAGTTTATGGAAAAAATCATATGTAATTCCAATACATAAATCAGGGTCTCAACTCGATTTTTGTAACTACCGTCCCATTTCCATTTTATCTGCTTTGTCCAAACTACAGGAGAAAATTGTACATCAGCAGCTTAATGAATAAATCAAAACTTATAATTTATTGTCTACAAATTAACATGGATTTTGAAGGTGACACAGCACTGAGAATGCCTTGGTTGGGTTCACGGACACCGTCCTCAGGGCTACCGAGATTGGTTGCCTTACAGAGGCATTGTTCGTGGACCTAACCAATGCTTTCAATTTGGTACATCATATACTTTTGTCGAATCATCTGGGGCATCTCGTACTAGGAACCTCTGCATTGGACTGGTTTGGAAACTATCTTTCTGATAGGTTTCAGTATGTTAAATTTGGTGGCGTTCTCTCATCCTATAGGTTGGTCCAGTGTGGAGTCCCCCAGGGCTTGATACTGGGCCCTCTGCTTGTTTCACTGTTCATTGATCCTATTAGTCAGGTGACTTGTAACTGTGACTTATTTTTATACACAGATGATGCATTCTTAATGACTCACAGTTCAAAAATATCTGAAATTAATACTATGCTAAGTCTTGAATTTGTTAAGGTGCCGAATTGGCCAGCCAGCCCAGTGGCGCTGAGGGCTGAGGCGCTGGACACCTTACCTCACGTCACACAGCAACCTGTATTTGGGAGCGACCACGGGTCATTGGGGAGCCAGCATGTGGGGGGGAGGGAGGGAGCAGGATTGAGCAGACGAAGGCAGCTGTCTTCTCCTAGGGGAGGTAGCTTGCCCACCCCCCTTAGTTCTGCTCCCATCGGACAGAGGTCCAATGGGAAGAGGAGGAGGGGTGGCAGGCGATTTCCAGAGGTGAGGCAGAAGGGGCCGAGCCGGTACCCAGCGTGCGTGTGCACCTCCATGCGGGTGCACAGGCACATGCGTGTCTGCTGGGGTCCCGGGCAGGGGAGAAAACCAGGAGAAAACACAAAAATTGTAAATAAAAAAAAAGTGCAGAACTGGCTTTGTTAAAATAATCTTGTCTTAAACAAAACAAAAACAAAATCTATGCTGTTTGGCTCAGTTCCTAAACTGAAACAGTTGTCCAGTGATTTCAAAATGCATACATGGGACAGATGCTTGATTGGGTCAGTAAACTTGTTAAAAAATCTGGGAGTTGTTTTGGATTCAACATTGTGATTCAATATACATTAGGATAAAATCACTGCAAAAATTCACTTGAAAAATGATATACTTTATCGCATGAAATATTTATTAACTCAAGAAACTAGATTGGCCATAGCACAACAAAAACTTCCTACTCTAAATTATGTTTCTATTGTCATTGACACTGCACCTTCATGTGTTAATTTAAGAATAGCGGTATCTGCTTCAAAAAATTGGCAAATTTGCGCTTCTAGCACCAAATAGGACTCATCATTGTCTAATTTTGGATAGACTTGATTGGCCTTCAATTTTGAAAAATCCTAATTTACCTTTATCACATTTTACATACAACATAATGAACACTGACATTCCTGTTTCCTTGCGTAGATTATACATTTTTATTTTTATGCTTTATTTATCCCCCCACTGACCGGTCCCCTTCCACCCCCTCCCATCACCACCACCGAGTTACTTACTGGCCATTGCTTCTCGCCAATCTGAGGTGCCAGTTGACCCGGTGCAGTGGGAGACTGGCTTCATCCTGCTGGTTGGCTTCTTTTCTCCTCTGTTTTTTTATCCCACCCCAAGCACAGAGCCAAGGCGTGCAATGATATCAATGGCCAAGCCACACACGCTTCCAAATGCAGCACGCCAGGCATCTAGCTCAGTTCCGCCCCTCCTTGTGTGGGTTCATTGTACCGGCTCCCAGCCACTGCTAGGGACCAGTCAAGCAACGGACTCCATCCCCACCCCTCCCCAGGAGAGGAGAGAGCTGTCCTCTGGATGCTTGATCCTCTCCCTCCCCGGCCGACCCCCGATGACACGCTCACACCATGAACACGGGTCGCTGGCATGGCAGGAGGTAAGGCAATGCTGCCTCAACCCTCCACACCACTGGGCCCGGCCCTTGTGTAGATTATTAAACAAGTATATGTCTGTATATGATTCATGTTCATCAGAAAATCTTCAGCTAGTTATACCTTTTGTTCACACAAACACTGGAAAAATTACTTTTGCATATTGTGCTGCTTCCTTATGGAATTCATTACCAACATACATCAAGCGAGCCAGCCCAGTGGCGTTGAGGGTTAAGGCTCTAGATGCCTCACCTCACGCCACGCTATCGACCTGGGTTCATGAACAAGCCCAGGCCATCGGGGGTCAGCAGGGGCGGGGAGGGACTGAGCATCCAATAAACAGCTCTCCCTTCCTGGGGAGGATGTGGTGACTGCATCACTCCTGAGCGACCCCTGGCATTGGTCGGAGGTAACCAGGAACAAGGTGACGATGATGCATGGCACTGGGGGCAGAGCTCTGTGGATACTGGCCATCATTGCACATCCGAGCTCCATGGGGTGGGGACAGAAAAAGTGAAAATCCCTTGGTGCCTGACGGGCAAAGACGGGACCAGTGGTCAGTCCCCACATCCAATGCTGGGCCTCCCTGCTCCATCTCAGGCACTCTCTCCACCCCCTGGTCACTCCACTAGATTCTAGGTAGAGCACCAGTGGAGTCGGCGGTCCCACTCCAGGGGGCTCAGAGTCAGGGGGGGCATGCGGCCAGGTGGTGTGGCAGGGAGATGGGCCCATGTCCGAGGAGTGGAGTCTGGAGGCTTCAGGCGGGCGGGAGCAGACCGCACCAAGTGTCTTCGCCGGAGTGAGATCAGGTTAGCCGGCATAAGGGGGCATAAAGAAAGTTGGATAAAAAACAATAAAAAACATACATAAAGCACCTCCCTTCTGTTAGGTTATTTGCCTTATCCATTACTCAGTATTTTAAAAACACAAATGAATGTTTATGTAAGCAGTAATGACCGGATTACATTCACTGTTTTATTGACTGTTTTATTGTATTTGTATTGTACTTTGTACAACTTGTTGTTAGTTTGTTGATATCATCTTGTCCTCAGCTCGCACCTGAAAATGGAATGTTTTATTCCTGTGTACCAATCTGCAAGTCAAATAAATGAAATGAAATGTGAGCATGTTCATAAACCTTAGTATAATCTGACCCCACTGGAAAGAAGAGCAATTCAAGCTCTAAAGAAAAATGACAGTATCACCATCAAGGCTGCTAACAAAGGCAGAGCAGTTGTAATAATGATCAATACACAATATGCAACAGAAGCAGAAAAACAACTGTCAAGATACGAAATTCTACATGCCATTATTGGAGGTCCCTACAGAAAACTTTAGAACTGAACTCCTTTCTTTGATTGATAAATATCCACCAAGCATCAAATCAAAACTGACTGGTTTAATTCTTCAAAATCCAAGAACAGGAATATTTAATGCACTGCCAAAGATACATAAACCAGGAATTCCAGGACAGCTGATTATCTCAGGCATTGGCACTCTTACTGAAGAAATATAAGGCTGCGTTGAGGGCATCTTCAAACCAGTGGCACAAACAACTTCAAGCTTCATCCTGGACACAACCAACTACCTAAACAAACTTCACAAATTAAAGGCACTCCCTACCAGATCCTTTCTGGTCACAATGGATGTAGAATCTCTGTATACCATTAGTTCTCACATTTTGTGATAGTGAGTCTCCCCCAAGCCATGGAAAATATTTTGAGCCTCCCTCAGATTTGGAAAAAATCATGGGCCTCCCCATAGAAAAAAACATCATACTTTGCACACTACACCAGGAGTAAACTGAGACTAATAAAGTTGACTGTGTGTATTTCATTCAACTTATTGTTCTCCAACCCCAACCCCACACCCCAGGTTATTCTTGTCATTCCATGTTTCTGACTCTTGGGACCTTGGTTACTCTGTTTCCTCTCTAGCTGGAACAACTAACCTAGTCACTTCATCTCTCCTCCTCTTACCCGGTTGTTAAGCAGCTTCTTGTACCCTTATCCCAGGTCACACCCGAAACAAGCATTGGCTCAGTGTGCTTTTCCTACTCACCAATTGACATATAAAAAAACACATACTGTAGAAACAAGCCTTGACTCAGTGCACCTTTCCCAGTCACTAATTTGCATAAAACCACCTACTGTAGAAACAAGTCTTGGCTCAGTGTGTCTTACTAGTCACCAATTTACATATAAATACACATGTAGTAACAAGCTCTGGCTCAATGGGCCTTTCCTGGTCACAACCCGTCTTTCGGATGAGACGTTAAACCAAGGTCCCATCTGCCTGTTCTGGTGGTAGTTCAGGTGGATGCTAAAGATCCCATGGCACTTCTCGAAAAGAGCAGGGGAATTTCCCCGGTGCAATGGCAAAATTTCCTCCATTCACAAAAAATACCACCAACAGCTTCATCTGGTTCAAGGTCAGTTGGCATTCATCTGTATCCCCCTCCCCCGGGTCGTGCCTGAAAATAGGCAGGATTTGTCTAGTACACTTACACAGTCAACAAAAACAACAAACAAATACGTGCATAAAGAAATTCACCTGTCATTGTCCATATTTAGTCTGCTGTATCTCTTCACATAAAATATAAAAAACTCAAAATTTAAATACACTACCTCTCAACTGACACACATTACTAGGTACGTCACTCATTTTATCTCTAAGAAACACTCTGTTCCACACTGAGACGGTAACATTGTCCACTGACCACTGAGACTTTTAAGCAGACATGTATAATAGTATAAGATGCTGCATTATCAGCAAGCATTATAAATATTAGTACATGTATTGCCACAGTGTTCTGAGCTTGCAGTGCCATGTTTGATAATTTTCAAACATTTTGTCCTGCTGTCACACATCTTGTCACATTTGGTTGAAGAACGGTTGAGAGGCATGTACATTCTCAGACTTAACTGGGCCGCCCCTGGAACAGTCTGGGGCCTCCCTTGGAAGGCTAGCCTCACCATTTGAGAACCACTGCTCTATACCAATATACCACACTTGGATGGACTAAACACATGCAAAACGTTACGACAAAGGGACACAGACAACCAGGCGATTACAGATGCAGTTTCGGAACTCACTGACCTCATACTGAAACATAGCTACTTTGCCTACAACAGCAAACTATACCTACAGAAAACTGACATAGCTGTGGGCACTAGAATGGCACCCTACCTCAATATTTATATATTTAGTTAGTTTTTGTTTACTGGGTAGGTACACTAGACAAGAGTATTGCCTATATTCTGACACAACCCGAGAGAGTACAAACAGGAAAAACAGAGTACAAAGAAACTGTCATTGTTCATGGCACAGCATGCCAGTATGCACAGCATGCCAGTATGCACAGCATGCCATCATCTTCATGGATGTATTAGAGGAGCGCTTCCTATCTCAGCAGAGAACAAAACCACTGATCTCCTACCATTTTATTGAGGACATATTTTTATATGGATGGAGAGTGAGGACAAACTACATGAGTTCCACAGAGTCTTCAATAGTTTTCATCCTTCAATCAATCTGAAAATGGAGTACTCCCAACAAAAAAATCAACTTTCTGGACACCACAACTGAACTGCAACAGGGCAAAATAAAAACTTCAGTATACAGAAAACTAACAGATCATTTCAACTACCTTCACCATTCTAGTGCACACCCAAACCATACAAAAAGAGCAGCTGTCAGGGCACTAGAGAGCCTATCTTCTGGCAAGAAGCAATCCATAGCTGCTCTGTAGTTCAGCTCTATATATTTCATATTTTCAGCAGTTCCTTTCAAAATATTTGAAAAATATCAAGATATCTACACAGGAGAGGTTGCCAGCTATCAGATGGTATACATTTTTGTAATGGGGAAGCAGAAAAACTCAGCGGCAGCTCTTTCCAGAACTGCCGTAGTGAAAACAACTAAGGCAGCTGAATCCCCGACTCCTGAAAGCGACAACGTGGTTAATACTGTGAACACCCCTCCTTGGCAACAAATGTTGGCTACCATGAAGGCAGTGGATGCCAAAAAGGAGAAGACCTTGGCCCACTTAGAAAACACGATGCAGCCATTACTGAACTCTCCTCTACTGTACCTGAAAGTGAGAAACGGACAATCTCCACCCGAGCCACAGTTGCCACATTGACACAGCAGAATGTGCAATTGCATGGCAGGCTCAAGGCCTTAGAAAATTAGGCCCGAACAAAGCATGTGCATTTGGTAGGAGTATGGAGGGAGCGGAGGGTTTTAACTTATTGGCGTTCCTCACAGAATGGATGCAAACTGCTATCCCGGTGCTTGCTGAATTTGACTGGGGGTCCTTGCGGAAGGCGTAGAGGGTCAATCCCAGAGTGCACCCAGCTAACACCAACTTGCCCCGCACGGTGCTCTTGCAGACTATGGGAGTTGACATTCGAGACACTCTGATATCTGCTGCAAGAGCAGTCTACCCCTTGGATATTAATGATATGGACATCAAACTTTATCTGGAATTAATCTTTCCAAACCCGTTCACGTAGGAAGAAATTTGATGGGGTATGCCAGTGACTGAGGGCGCTGGGGGTTGTTCATTAGTTTTTTATTGCAGGTGAGACTCAGAGTCACACACGGCTGAAAGTCCTGGAAGTTTTCCTACCCCGCGGATGCGGGATAGTGGCTGGCAAAAACTGAGACTGAGTTTGCTGCCAGGGACACTGCCCCAGCGGAGGAGGAAAGCGCAGAGAAGGACTGAAAAGGTGATCCGCTAATTAATGCTACCAGAGCCACAATGCTCTTGGGACCTTTATCTCGTTATGTTGAGTTTGCTAACAGTTTTGGGGTAATGGTCTGTACGTGGGTCGCACAGCCTAATAGGAAGGAGTGTCATGTGGATAGTACTCTCTTTCTTGATAGGCATAACTAGGGCTAAAGGATGGTAAAATGTAAACCACTCTATTTTAGTTGTGAGTGGATTTACTTCACGGTTTGTTTGCTGATCACTTTTGCAGTTTAAATGATTTTGTCTGTGAGCTGCTGAATAAGAGTAATCATTTGTTACAAAGCATGTATATGTCTGTTTTGCAGATAGTTATGAGCTGCATCTAATTCTTTGTTTCACTACTCTTGTAAACATGGATAAATAGCATTCCTAAGAGAATGCCTTTAAAGTTTCTTTCAAATTCTACCTAATAATGGACACTCCAAAGCCGCTGAGATGGCTAGCATTTTTGGACATTTTATGGACTCTACAGAAATTTCATGGTCCCCGATTGTAACAGATTACAGGGGGTTAAAATGAATGTCACAATTTACTGTATATTCCTCAAGCTTTTACTATTACCCTGTATGAGGATTAATGTATCTATTTTATTAAAAAATAATAAACACAAAGTTTAAAAAAAAAAAAGAGAGTTATCTACAGCCCAGCCCTGCAATACCACATATATGCAAGGACGACTTAAACAGGGACAACAATTTGGAAATACTATGAGGAGGCATCACTAGCAAAAGTTACCCCTCCTATATAATTGACAAACAGATTGCATGAGCTAGTCATATACCATGAGAACAGCTACTGGTGTATAGAGAGGAAAAAAATCCAACTGCACACCGCTAGTTGTGGCTTACAACCCATCAATCAGGCCACTACCGAAGATTGTCAGAGAATTGCAACTAGTCCTGCGCAGTGATGACAGACTATCCACGATATTCAGTGAACCATCCATAATCCAATACAGACAGCCACAGAACCTGGGGAGAAAACTGGTCAGAGATTGCAGACCCACAGTTCAAATGGATACACAAGAAACAATACTATTCAACAAGTCCAGATGCAAAACATGCAGCATGATTGATACATGTGACTCTCCACTTACGAAACAGGAATACAAAATAAAAGGGTCTTTCTCATGCAGCACCAACAACTTGACTTATCTAATAAGATGCAAAAATATCCACATGGGTGGTGTATTGGAGAAATGTGACAAACACTCCGTAAAATGTGAATGAACATAGATCCACTATCAAACACTCAGACAGCCAGACTCCAGTGGTTGAGCACTTCTCCCGAAACAGCCATTCTTTGGATAATCTTAAAGTGTCAGTTTTGAGAAGAAACCTCAAAAACATTCACACAAGACGTCTCTGGAAACAAAAAGCAAGGTCTTTTGGAACAGATAAACATGGACAGAACAACAATGTAAACTTTGTCGCACATTACCAGATCCCAAACTGAGTTTTGACAGTTTCCACGGCAGTTCTGGGCCCTACTATCTAGAATTTATTTTATGTATTTTTTTTTTAAATCTTCCTCTGTTGTTAAACTATGTTGTAGGAACATAACTGGCTTAAAGGATCTGAATAGCTCAAGCCAATCTTCTCCCATCACTAAATTATGGCACGGTTGTCATCGACGCTGCCAGCAAATTAGTATTACAAATAAAGCATACCTTGTATCACAAAATTGCCAAATTTGCCTCTGGCAGCAGGTTCAATGCCCACCAATGTCTTGTGCTAAATACCATGACTGGCTACCTCCTGACCACAAAGCTAATCTAATACTTGCCAAGATCATTAAAAAACCTTTCAACCTGGTGCCCCTGCTTACCTAGTAAATCAAATCCTGCTTATTGATCTGCCCATAGCCCATCTGCTTCTAAACACACCATTGTAGTCCCTCTGTTTCACACTAACATGGGACAAGTAAGGATTAACCCATGAGAGAGTGTGGGTCTACTTGAGAATTAATCCATGCCTGGGGGGGGTTGGAACATGCGGCCGCGTGCCGAGTGGTTCCAACCACTCAGGCGTGGATTAATTCTCAAGTGGATCCACGCCCTTGAGTGGGTTAATGCACATGTAACATGGCAAGGAACAACCAGTTGTTCTGAACATTTGTTCTTACCCATGTTACAATGTGGTGGATACAGCAGGAAGAAAAGACACTGAACAGGGCACACTGAAATGAGTGGGAAGCAACAATGTTCTTTAGTAACAACTTTACTGTGAAACAAAAGGCTGTGGAAGAAAATTTTTACAAACTACAGGCATTTCATCTTACACAACTGGTGTAAAATGGCATTTTACAATATTCAACACAGCACAAAGGCCATTTTACAACCTTCAACAGAGGACAAAGGGAAGAGAACCGTTGAAACAGACACAGACTTCAGTTCACAGCATTGCAGAAAGTATGTTGCAGACATATGGCACTTGTTCAGGTCTAGATTCATACTCCGCACTTCAGTTATACAGCTAGATCACGACAGAAGATAACGGAATGGTTCCACCACCAGAATGTGCCTGCGATCCGGCGCTGGGCAATTAGGGTGCCAATCGGCAATGTTGCTGATCATGTTTTTTGCAGGGGGCTGCGCCCTCACACCCCACAAACTTATAGATTCTAACTCTGGGGTGGGTGGGCCTTGGGAAGGGGAGGCGCATCCCGCATTTAGCGCCCTGATTGCTCAACGCCATAATGCCAGCGCTCTGAGCACTGGAAGGGGAATGGAACATAGTTTTGCCATTGAATGGTTTCACAACTTTGATTACTGTCTCACGAAGATATAGGGAATTACACACAGGCAATCTGCATTGCTTAGGGAATTTAATGAGCAAAGAATTAGTACTTCCAGAAGTATCTGCCTGATCCTTGTCTCCCCAGGAATTGGGGGACAGACACTTCCCACCCTACCCCAATCAGTGACACCCCAAACCAGACCCAAGGCAAGGCAAGGGATCAGGAAAGCTGTTGAGGCAAGTTCGGCATTGGGTGTACGCAACGGGCATTGGAGGTTGCCATCGCCTATCCACAGGGCCAGGGATTTTCTGCTTGTTGGTGCCCCAGGAGTGCAGATGTGCAATGAAGCCCTGCACATTATGGGTGCATTCCTGCACCTGTACGTAAGGTGTTCAAATCCCAGCCCATACTCAAGTCCTGCAAATCCAGTGGCCTTTTGAGTGCCCCATGGTGCCCAAATTTATACTGCACCATGGGAAGCCAGTCCCAAAAAGTAGACATCATAAACCCTACCTGCCTACAGTGCCAACCCAGGGGGTGAGGAAACGAATAACTAATAGTAAGCCCCAGAACATGGAGGGCTTACACTCTCCCCCTTTAAATCCATTACCTTGGGGGAATGGGACACCTGGCCTACTATAGGAGGGGAACCAGTGAGAATATGCACACTCTCATCCCTTAGCAATCCATAGGAATGCCAGAAAGGGTCAAGGATCCTACAAACCCCCCAAAAAAAATTTAGCAAGTGGAACCCATTACTCTCGAACCCCCAACCTCCTAAAATAACAGAAGCAGACAGACCTGCCAGGACAATCTTCTAACAACACATTTTTTCATTTAAACTTGAAAAACTGCATTAACACTGTATTGTCACACATTCCACACACACTACCCAGATACTCACACATGCTTGTGCACAACACCATAACCCGCTACCCACTCGCTCCTTCTTTCACTACTGTTCAAACAGGTGAGGTAGTGATGTTAAACAAACAATTAGTCCCCTTGTTTTTTTTTCTTCATAACACAGCCCTTCAATACAGCACAGAAGTACAGTCCAGAAAGTCCCAAGCCAATGGCAGACAACCTTCAGACGAGCTTCTGGGTTAATTTTCTTCATGTAATAACCAAACCTGAATACCAACTAGAAGCAGCAACAGTTACAAACATCATCACTAACAGTCCTGGCAGCTATAAAAGTTCATTACAATACCTCATTTAAGTGGAGGATCCACCACAGGGGGGGGATAATAGACATCAGAATCTGCTTAGTTGTCTCATTACAGAAAGAGTCCACAGAGATCACATAATGCTTAAGCCAACTACCTGCTACATCCTGAACCAAAGCATAGTGCTTAAAAAAGGTCAGATCAGGCTGCAGAGTGACACAGGGATCTGGCTTCATGGATCAGCTGCTCCGAGGTGGTCTCGGTCTCATCATCTCGATTCTGCAACTTCACCACCATCCCTCTATACATACAGTCATTCCACTTCTCTTCCATGATGGTCCATAAACATTCAGACAGATAGCGGTAGTCGGCCTGGGGGTATCATAGTATCACAGTAAAAGCCAGCAGAATAGGCCCCTATCGTGTCTGCTCAGAAGCTAGCCCCCTACTGGGAGCTCACTCCTCCACCCCTCCAAACCCCAGAGGTGGCCCTCCATGGCCTCAGCTTCACCCTGTACTTGTTCCAACCCTTCTTGAATCCTTCCACTGTGGTCTCTTCCACTGTGGTCTCATCCACCAGACTCCTGGGCAGTGCATTCCATGGTTCTACCACCCTCTCTGTGAAGAAGTGTCTCCTCGCTCCCCCCCTGTACTTCCCCCCTTCCAGCTTCCACTCATGCACCCTGGTAGTTCCCCCCTTCTTAAGCCTGAAGACTTCAGTACTCCACCTTCAGTACAGGGTACTCCAGATGGATCCTCCACCTTATCCAGCATTCTGTCTGCAACCATTCTGGTAACTCCCTTACACTGGTCCGATGGGCTTCTCCTAGCTCCAGCCAACCCCATTTCTATAGTGGGCATTCAGAGGGTCAGTATTTAACAAGCCATCCATCTTAACTCCTGTCACTTTACACATCACTGATGGTAAGGGATGGTGTTAGACAGAGTTAAAACTGGCCTCTGGTATGGCTTGGGGATGGCACGATAAGCATCCTGGTCTACAAACCTGTAGTGCCTAGGAGCCTAGCCGGGGGAAGATTTTGGGGTTCCAAATACTCCTCTGCCTCAAACTTCTCTGATGGGCCCTCCACCTTCACAGATTCAGCTTTTCTTTTTTTTTTTTTTATTACTTTTTGCTCCTCCTGTACTGGCTATTCTCCAGAGGGCACCCCAGCCCCATCCCCTGGCTTCCGCCATCCAGCACTGACCTGAAATCCCAGAGCTTACCCCCCCCCGGCGGGGTTCCCCAACCCCCACCAAAGTCCGGGTCTAGTGGGCCAGTGCCATGGCTGGCCGGGAGCAGAGCCTACAAGGAGTCCTGCATCACTGTGCTGTGTCAACTCCTTTTTCCTGGTGTTTCTCCCTGGAGCTGGGGCATGCAATGGTGCCGGCGGAGGGGAGCGTGCACGTGTCCACATGCACTCCCTCCAAACGTCTGCCCCAACTCCTCCCCATCATGCAGCACAGTGCCCTATCCCCCAGCCATCTCCAGGGGGAAAATGGGCGCCAACTACTGAGGACCCCCTCCCCAGAGAAGGAGAACAGTCCATTGGATGCTCAATCCTTCTCCTCCCCTGCCGAACCATGGTGGCCCGTGCTTGTTCCTGAACACGGGTCGCTGGCGTAGTGTGAGGTAAGGTGTCCAGTGCCTCACCCTCAGCACCACCGGGTCAGCACAGATTCAGCTTTAACAGACATCTCCTCAGCTGTACTTCACTTTTACTTCTGCTGCCGGATAAGGAAGCAGGAGCTGACCCCTGGGCCCTGGGGAATCAGCAGATTTTGAGCATGCTCCTCACCCTCTCTCTCTCTCTCTCTCTCTCTCTCTGCCACAGGGACGACCAGTGAATGGTGATGGGGAAGGACTGGGCAGATGACTTTGCCCTCCCCCCCCACACTGTCTTCTTCCTCCACAGCTTCAATCACTACATCTGCTATGGGAGCAGAGGGCCCCACTGGGAGAATAGCAGTTCTGGTCTCCTCCCACAAATCCAGGCTCCCCATTGATAACAACAAGGCAGATCCTACAGATGGCAAAGAAGGGCTAGTCAAGAGGGCTGTATAGGGTGGAAAATCATGCAACCCAGAAGGGGCCCCTCGGCACAATCTGGACACAACAGCAGATACACAATATCTTCTCCAAAGTAGTTGCAGTGCATACAGCGCTCCTCCACTGTTCTCCTGCCAGCAGTCTTCCGGAGCCAGGAAAGTAATGAGGCAGGCACAGCTATCTTTCCATACTTCCACACTCCTCACAGCTGATGGACAAAATTGCAGCCACTAACTTCCTCTCAGGTGGTTTCCCTGCCTCACGACCAATCAGCATAGCCATACCATGCATGCCATCTGGGCACGTTCATTAATATGCAGTGCTAACTTGTCCGGAAGAAACACCAACCAGGCGCAGAATTCAGCCAACATGGTGAGCCCCTGCAGTGATGCAGTTTTAATACAATGGACCCCACAGCTACCAGCCCCACACATTTCAGTGCCACTCAGCCTGCAAAGCCATAAAATGGAATCCCAGATGAGCCCCCACATTTGTAACCCACCCTCCAAGTGTCTAGGTGTCCTAATGTTAAAAATTGGAGGGGGGGCACAAACCAAGTAAGAACCAGACATAGATCCCAGGTATAGACATAAAATGCTTGGCCTACCTTATATGCAGAGTTTAACATGAACAGAAATGGATGCCGGCAATCCTTCCCTCCAGAGAGCAGCCAAGGCAGGAAGGCAGGCTTCAGGCTAGATGGCACAGAACAGGCAGGCTAGGAAGGCAAGGCTTGAGGGAGGAAAAGCAAAATAAAACAGGCAGGCAACAGAATTCATGAGAGGCACACACCAAAGAAAAAGAATAAAAAACATTTAATTAATGTTAATTAAATAAACCGTTAGAGCTCCATGGGGCTAGAGGCTCAATATGAGCAGGACACAGAAGCAAATGGATCAGAAGCAGGAAGCTGCGGCACTGACTTGGGCCTAGGCAGGCCAAGGAAAAATGGACATCCACCTGCTAAATGATGAGACCAGAGGCTCAGATGGAAAATGGGCACAGGCAGAAACTCGGACCTTAACTCCACCAGGGCTCACTGTAACATCACCCCTGGACACACACTAGCCCGGTGCACTTTTGCTCTGCACCCTACCTGACACAAGGCCAGGAATGGACACAGGGAGCTCTTCTTAGCAACCAGCTACCTCTGTCTCTCTCTCTCTCTCTCACTCCTTCTGCTAACGGGCCTCAGCCAGCACCCCAACCACTCCCCGACCGCACTCATCTCAGGTATGTGTTGGGCCTGGCACTTCTTGCTCCCAGCAGGCTGCTGAACATTCCAGTCAGTGTGCCACATAGGTACACCCCCCAAGCTGCCACAAAGGGGTAGGCCACATTGTGGCCCTGCCACTACCACAGCACCCCCACGGCCTCTGCACTTGCTGCAATAGGGGCACCGACATGCCCCAGTACTGCGGAGCCTCTCTCGCTCTCTCTCTGTCTCAGGCCGCTGTCCCTCTCCTCCTCCCAGCTCCCATCCCACTGGCCGCTTCCTTGCTACCCTTTCCAAAATCTGAGCGCTGAACCAGCATCACAGTGATAGGCCCCAAACTCCTAGGATGGGGTTTGAACTCCAGCCCACACTCAAGTCCTGCAAACCCGATGGCCTCTTGAGCTCCGCCCTGTGCCCAAATTTATACTGCACCATGGGGTAGCCATTCCCAAAAGGCGGACACCACAAACCCTACCCACCTACAGTGTCAGCTCAGGAGGTAAGGAAAAGGGTAACTAATAGTAAGCCCCAGAACATGGGGGGCTTACAAGCCATTTTACTTGAGGGAGCTAGGGCATGTGTAGCTTGTGAGTTCATGAAGGTCGCTGTCTTGGTAGCAGCCTTTGTCTTCACATCTTGCTGTGTCAGATATTGAAGGATGGATTCCACCTTTCAGTCTATTGCTTGCATAGTGAGTTGGAGTGCCTTCCATGGAGAGTCTGCCCCCAAAGTTGATCCTGCGTTGTCTGCAACCTGTTGCTCCATCCGAAGATGGGTTTTAGAACTGCTCCCTCCACCTTTCTGCGAATGTTCCACCATGGCACAAAGTTATATGTAGTTGTGCAGCACAATAAAATATACTCGACACTGTCAATTATGTAAGAGTTCAGCTGCTTAAAACTCCACTTTTAATGTTAGAAAGTCTCCAGTTTTCAGAGCCGTAGTTAGATGCGTCTGTTCAGCAGCATGCTCAACAGCGCCCCCACAGCCAGTACCTCCTGAGTTCCCACAACACCCTTGGATGTCTCCTATTTGAGCCCATAGCTTTGTCTGCTTTGAGATTTCAAGTTCTTTCAATACACTCCTCTGTAAATGAACTTGTATCTACCCCCAACCCCACCCGCAGTGTTCCTGCTGCTTTTATGTGGGCATCCTCTTCTCCTTTCACTGTGAAGACTGAACAGAAATATCTCTTCAGGATATTGGCTTTTTCCTGATTCTCCTCTGCACAGGCCCCCCTACCCTTTCAAATCTCACAGTCCCCCCTCTTGTCCTCCTCTTTTTTCTTTTTGTAGCTTAAAACGGTTTAGTCCCCTTTAGTTTTCCTTTCCTCAGTTTGCACCTTTGTACTCCTCACTGCTTTCCCTGCTTTCCTCTGCCTTTTCCTGGTACACTTCCCTTTCCTCTTCTGTCTGCATCTCTTTGTACCCTTGGAATGCTTCCCTTTTAGCCTTAACCTTTTCAGCCACCTCCCTTGAGAACCATTGCTGTCTCTTTTTTCTTTTGTTTTTGCTCACTTCCTTTACACAGATGTTTTTTGCCTTCACTATGTCCTCCTTGAATTTGGCCCATTCTTCCTCCACCCATCCTTGGCTATTTCCCCCTGCTGGGTCTTCTCAGAGGCATTCACTCATTTCTTTTAAATCTGCCCTCCTGAAGTGCAGGACCCTCATCCTTGTATGGTTTGCTTCCACTGCCGTCCTTATGCTGAATCACACTGTATGGTGATCACTGGCCCCTAGGTGGCCTCCCACCTTGAAGGTCTGCAATACTGTCCCTGTTAGTGAGCACATGGTCCAGTATTACCCCATTGTGAGTGGGCTCCCTGACTAGTTAGCTGAGAGATGACTCCAGCAGGGAGTCTAGGATGTCCCTGCTTGTAGCCAAGGCCATGGCTGGGAGGCTCCAATCTACATCCGGCAGACTGAAGTTCCTCACCAGCAGCACCTCCACTTGTTCTGCAGTTGTGCTAATGGCTTCCCCAGAGCCTTGCCCAGTTCTTTCCTCTGTTTTGGAGGTCTGTAGATCACTCCAGTGTGACTAGAGGCTCCAGCTCCTGTGTCCAGGGTGACCCATAGAACCTCTAACCGCTCCTTCCCCCTGCCTTCCCTCCATTTCAGTTACTTTAGTATCCTTCCTTACATACAACAACAACAACACCCCTCCTCCTTTCCTTTCCATCCTACCATTCCTGAACTTAGTATAGCCTGGTATGGCCATGTTCCAGTCATGATTCCCTGTGCACCACAACTCAATAATGGTCACAATATCCATGTCAGCCTCCGCCATGATGGCCTTAAGGTCTGGAATTTTATTTCCAAGAATCCTTGCATCTGCAGTCATGGCCTTCCACCCTTTTTCACATGTTGCCTACCGCCCCCCCTACTCTCCCATTTGCCCCACCTCCTTTTTCCCCTCTCTTCTCAAAACTTTTGTTCCTGTCCCCATTGTCTACTACCCCTGTGCTGTTTTCTTTGTCCTGCTTCCTGGGGGATTATCCTCACCTTGGGTTCTTTCATCTTCCTGTTTTAGTCTGTGTGGAGGGGCAGTTTATGCCTCCCTTTTTAATCCACATCCCCCCTCAGCTTATTTAAATGTTAATCAAAGTAACATTTAAGCCATACACTAAGGACTGCAGTTCCCTTCCCAAATGGATGCAGGCCATCACCTCCATATAGGCCCTTATCCTTCCGGGTTGGTCCTCAGTTTCCAATGTGGCCAAACCCCACTTCTCTACACCAATACTTCAACCACAAGTTGAAGTTCCTGGTGCAGAAAACCATATCCTCCCCTGTTCATAGATGGGCAGCACCTTAGCAAAAGCCACTGTGCAGGTCACCTGCCTAAGACCCCCAGCTTCCTGAAATCCCCTTGCCCAGTCTCAGCCCATCCCGAGCTAGGTCATTAATCCCCAGGTGGACAATGACATCCAGCTCCCCTCCTGCCCTGGCACCCTAGCGATCCTTAGGATCTGTTTTCCATCCCTCCAGGCCAAGGCACCAGGTAGGTGCCTTAACTCCTCTAAACCTCCCTTCCTATTCCCAAATCTACCCCAAACAATGGAGTCCCCCACCAGAAGTCGCTTCCTTTTCTGGACAGGTCTTCTAATTCCGACCTCAGGGTCTCCTCTGCAAAGGATCCCCTTATCCTCCCTTGCCACTACCATGGGTGCCTCCTCTCAGCAATGACATACCACCAGAGCAGTGAATAAATTATGTAAAGACACAGGTTGAGAAGTGTGCCTCTGACCCCACCCCCACCCTTTTGGAGTCCACCACAATCCAACCGGCCCTCCTTCTTTTAGGCACCCTCTGGGGCAACAGCGGTAGAATTGGTGGCCCCTGAGTAGAGGAAGAAGTCCTCCAAATCCTAGCCAGCATGGCCCGGAGACCAGCAACTTCCTGCTTCAACAAAAATAATGTGTGTCTTAATTGTAGTTTACTGGTTGTAATTTTGTGATGAAAAAAATCCTACATTCACTGGACAAAAGGGAAAAAACTTATGGAGCATGGATTCTGCTACCCTCCAGGAACTACTTGAAATGGGGAAGGAGTCAAGGAGCTGGTATGCAATGGTACATAGTTCTATGCAATCTACTGCATTTACTGTACACTACAGCTCTGTTGTGGTTGGCATCCTGCTGACTTTGTTGCCTTGGCAGGTTTAAAACAGCAAAGTTCACCTTTTCTGGTTTTGGCCACACCTAGTAGAATGCCAGCAAGAAGTGTACTTCCAGTGCTTGAAACTGAAAGGATTCACTGAGGGAACTCATTATCTGTGATCTAGTAGCGAACATATCAGACAGTGTGGCATTTGGAGACAAGTTTCTTCATTACATGTTGCATTTTTTACACTTTATTTAGTCAGTTTTATGCCTTTAGGGGCCTGCATTTTACATAGAAGCAGTCCTTACTGATTTTACCCATGGAACTGACTCAAACTGCACTCCTGGAACTGAGTTCACCTGACTTCCCTCCCTTTTCCAACTCAAAGGTTGTTTATGAAATTCCAGTAAATAAATAAATACATTTCGACTACCATCTGCTTTAAGCTTGACTAAGCAGCCTTACAAATGTGACGGGGGGGGGGTCTAGAGGTTAGATGACAGATTTGAGAGAGACAGGCCACTGCCACTAGGGGGCAGAAAGTGGAAGCAGGGCAGGGGCACAAATGTTTTGATAGGGTGGACAGGGTGAGGACAGGGTTGCTAGCCTTGAGGAAAAACAAATTCTCATGCCAAGATGGCATACATCCAATGGTGCCAAGGGAGCTGGTGGATGAGATTGCAAATCCCTTGGCTGACCTGTTCAATAGTTCACTGGAGTCGGGCATGGTACCACAGGACTGGAGAGCAGCACATGTAGTGCCCTCATGACACAAGGAACTACAGACCAATCAGTCTGACCTCAATTGTGTGCAAGCTCATGGAGACCATAATTATGGAAAGGTTAGTAAAGTATCTGGATAAGAATGGTATCCAGGATGAACGGCAACATAGGTTTGTGGAAGGAAGGTCATGTCAAACAAATCTGATTGACTTCTTTGGGTCACTAAAACAGTGGACAGGTACCAAGCAGTGGAAATCATTTACCTGGACTTCAGACAGACTTAAGGGAGATGAGTATTTGGCCGATTCTGTGGCACCGAGCAAAGGGGTTCGCTCAGCAAGCTGGCGACCCAGGTTCGTGCCCCGAGCCGGTTGTCAGGAATGGAGACTGGGAGCAGGGAATCCACAGCATCCATTGGATGCTTTCCTCCTGGGGGGCGGGCATGGCCTAGGCACCTGGAGGTGATTGGGCAACGTGCTAGGAGCGTGAAGCCTCGCCACCCCCCCCGAACATCCCCACCTCTGATCGCCGGCCCTATGTAGGCCCAATCCAGGTGGAGTGGGAGGGCCATAAAATGGAAAATTGCACCCTGATTGACTGGATGACAGCCACCGGTCCCCGTCGCCACAAAGCCCCAGATTGACCGGACTAACCTCCACAGCACCCAAGTTAATTAGTTGTGTCTACCGGCACGTCTCCCTTAGAAGAGGGGGACCCACCCCTCAAAGGGCTACATTGAGTTTCCTGGGGGGCTGCCAATATGGGAACAGTGGATGGCGACGGGGGTGGAGTGGCATTGGGTACACCTAGGTAGGCCTGAAGGAGTGGCCAGTACGGGGTGCTCAGGGAGGAGTAAAAAAAAATGTGATCCTAATGCAGAACTCAGTGTCACACTTCTGGTCAATTGAGATGGTACTTAAACGTAGTATCACTGCACTATGGAGTTTCTTGTTCATTTGTTCTTACAAAGTACTGCCATATAATTATCCTCTCTGTGATTGCTACTGAAGAATAGTGCTAAATGGGTTTGAATTACAACATGCTTGGAACGGGTTAAATCAACTCAAGAGGTTGAGTGTAAACAATGTTCAGAAGTTAAATATTGGAACTGGCTCCCACACTCTTGCGGGATGCAGCTATTCTGGACTTAAAGCAGCAGTACTAGTTAACCAGCAGAAAATGTCATCCTACCTTTTTTAGCAGTAATGTATTCCTCATTATCTTAAGATTCTTCATTTGGGTATTTTAAATTCAATCAGCTACTTTTAAGATCATGTTTAATACAACTTTCGTAATCTGCATGGGTCTACAATAAAAAATGGCAGCCTCCAGCCATTTTAATATATCTTTCCCAGAGGTCACACACTAACTGTACCCTCTTTATTTATAATGCAGATATTGCAGGGTGTTGTCAGTACATGTTTCTAAGGGCCAACAGCACAGCAGCATCCAGATCTGCTTAAATCCATGATAGTGGATCTGGCAAAGGAACAAAAAAAAATTGTAAGAACTTCAAAATATCTCTCTAGCTTGCCTCAGGAATGAAATAAAGCAAAAATAAAATCAGATATATTGATGTTTCAGTTTGTACTAACTGCAACCAAATTATTAACATTTTTGTTAACTAGTAATGTTGAAAGTATTTCTACTGTGTTTTATTCCTGAATCCAAAAGCCAGATTGTAGAGATTATTTTTGTTTCTGTACTATTTGATGCTTCCTATGACAGAATGTGATGTCTTACATGAGAAATGTTATATGATTTTCTTTTTTTATATATATATATAAAACAATAAAATATAATTAAAACAAAAATAATTGCACTGGGCATCCTAGATAGTGGCCCTTGCCTTGGTCTTTGTCTAAGGTATCCAGTGCCATTATTCCCTCATACACCTTCTGATGTCTCCAATTATCGCAACAGCACCTCATGTGATGTGGGAAACGTATTTTCCACATGAGACTGAACAATTCTGAGCAGTAATATGAGAGATGTCCCTAGGAATGTGGAACAGCTGAGGAGAGGTATGGATGTACCAGGATAAGTTAACCTTACCTCGCAACCTGCTGCCTCACAAGTCTGGGGCACGGCTTCAATCAGGGACAAATGACCACAATCCAAGAGAAACATTTGACCATACATCTCAGCCTTTTGTCACTGAAATGTGGGACAGAGATACTCAAAGAGTGGGCCACATTATCAGTCATGGAGCCAGAAGCTCAGAACACAGCAGGAACTAATGCCTTTATTTGTGCAAAGTTTAATTTTGATTTAGCATTGTTAAATACTATGAATGTCTGCTTTAACGTCTGAGTTTGCAGCACCTTCCCTCTGAGAGCAGCATATTTTCCATGTGGAATGGATGTGAGACAGAAACAATTTTGATTGGTAAAATGAGGTATGTTCATGTTAATGGAGGACAGTTGAGAGGTATGCATCTGACAGAATAGTAATCTCCGCTCCAGAGGGCAGTATGTTGTTTAATGTAAATAGCATTTTCTTAGTGAGACAAAATATGTACTGTTCATCAGACAGAAATGTTAAAGTTATGAGGGACGGAGGAAATTTCTGAAACAACTTCAGGGACTTCCCTGAAAATCAAGGATATACCTCAACCCCCTGCCTCAAAAATCAGGGGCCACATGACCAAAATCGGCGACACATCTTAAATAAACTCTGGTCAGAGCCGATACCAGCTGTGCCAAGCTTTTACGAGCACCTCCAGAGTTGCCGTGCACTAGATGGCAGAAATGACTGAACTGCACATGCGCTATATTCATTCATGCGCTGTCTGACTTGGCGCAACCACGTTGTGCATGGCAGACATCACTGCTGCAGTTGCAGAAAAAAAAGAAGTGCCCCTGAAGTGAGTGTGTTTATGTGACTGGGGGAGGGGAACAGCCGCATAAACACAAGTACTGGAAAATGTGGTAGATCACTGTGGAAGCACACCAGACAATGGTCTGGTTACTTGCTTCCACACTACTCTTCTGAGATATGATGTTGGCATAACTTCTGCCTGAAGCAGATAGCATGTGCAGTGGCCTTTTCTGAGGTGTTACCTGTGTTTGGCAAAGAAGAGAAAAAGGCACTCCGCACCACAGCTTTTAACAGTTGGTTGAAGTCATGGTGTATGGAGGAGGGCTTTAGCTACATTGAAGATTGGAGACCAGTCTAACAGGTTATGGGCCTCTATAAGGGAGATGGCCTGTACCCTTCCAGGAAGGGGACCACAGTCCATAGTGGAAGGTCTAAATGCTACTTGGATGAGCATTTAAACTAGCCAGGGATGTGTGAAAGCTGTATTATCAAAGGATGTAAAGACTGGTCCCCCAAGATGATGAAGCAGCAAGGAGGAAGGGCCCAAGGAGAGGAAATTTCCCCAGGACATGGGCACAGGAAAACAGAGGTAGGGACAGGGTGGAGAACAAGGGGGCTATAAATCAGGATAGCACTCGCTGGGTTTATTTAAGCATCCAACACCAAGGGTGTGTATAAATTTCAAGTTTTACAGACAACCCTATGCTTTGTGTCAAAGGTTTCCAAGCATACAGGATTTATAGAATGGGCAAGAGAGGTGGGGGTTGCCTCATATGTGCCAGGGACTCTCTGCAATGCACCATCCTCCCTGGAACCAGGGTGGCTAAGGACCATGAGATAACAGTGATAAAGGCACAGGTCAGTCAGAATGGCAAAACTCTCATCCTTGCTACAATCTATCTACCCCCCCAAGAAAGCCGCAGCTGGTTTTCCCACAATTATGGACATTATCAGCACCCTTCCAAAGGGGATAGATCTTTTCATTACCGGAGACTTTAACATAAACTGGGATGGAAAGGAGGCTGCCCCTTTCAGTGATCTGTTAGCCACCTCCAACCTGACACAACTTGTCACCTGCCCCACCAGGCAGAACTGTAAGACAGGAAACAGTACCCTCTTTGACTGGATCCTAGCAAGCTCACCATCCCGGATCTCTGAGATCGAGGTTCTCTCAGATGCGCTAAGTGACCACTCCCCAATCACCTTCCTGTGGTCTAATAAATTTACCAAAAGCCCACCCATCCTCACTGAAAACAGGGTCTTGAGGAAGGGTAAACTTGGAGCCCTCAAATCAGCCCTTGCCCTGCATGACTGGACTCCTATCAACCTGGTGCCTACCCTTGATTAGGCCCTCAGCTACTTCATTAAGGGCTTTAGCTCCATCTGTGACAGCTATGCCCCACTCATCAAAAGAAAAGATTTGGGGGCAGGCAAATGGCTGGATTGATGGGGAGCTCCTCTCCCACCTGAAGGAAAGGGGCATTCTCTGGGAGAAGGCCAGAAACACAGGTAGCAAGCATGACTACCAGTGCTACAGAACAGCCAGGAACCACTGCACCAAGCTAATCTGGCTCGCCAGAGCCAACTATCATATGACCTAGCTTTGCAATTCTTGGGGTGATGGGAAACGAGTCTGGGATAACATTAAAAGCATCCTTGGAAAGGAGGCCAAGAAGCACCCTCAGCTGTTCAATATCAGTAACACCCCCACTACAGACCCTCTAGCTATTGCAGACGCCTTCAATAAGGCCTTCACTGATCTTACCCCAGTGCTTCCACCTGACTATTTTCAACCTGATTTGAACCACTCTATCGACATATCTACTGAGTGTTCTCACCCGACCTTCTACTTTAAAAGAGTGACGGAGAAAGAGGCCCTTATTATGGTCAAGAAAATACTAGGTAAGACCAGACTGGGCAGTGACGGAATAGACAAGAAACTTCTATCCCTCACCCTGGACATTCTTATAGTACCCATTACTATGCTGTACAATAAGTCCCTGGCCCTGGCCCAATTCCCAGCAGTTTGGAAGCAGGCCCTAGTTACGCCAGTGCATAAAGGAGGTGACAAGTCTCTGGTAGCCAACTACAGACCCATCTCAATCCTCTCCCCCCGTCCAAGGCACTGGAAAAGATTGTGGCGGGTCAGCTCATTGACTACCTCAGTAAGTATAATCTACTATGCCGCAACCAGCATGGCTTCAGACAAAATCACAGTACCACCACTGACCTGCTGGATTACACAAACTATGCACATAAGGCCCTGGATGAAGGTAAACTGGTGAGATCTGTCTTTATTGACCTCACCAACGCCTTCAATACAGTCAACTACCCCCTGTTACTGATCCAACTGCAAAACACGGATGTGGCGTCCAATGCCCTTTGCTGGTTTCAAGACTACCTGTTACAGAGAAATCAATGTGTCAAAATTGGGCAAACAGTATCCAGCACAAAAGAGGTATCATTAAGGGTACCCCAGGGATCAATACTGGGGCCCTTACTCTTCAGCCTCTTCTTAAATGACCTTCCCACAGCCTGCAACACCAAACTCATACTATATGCAGACGATGCTGTGCTCCTGAGCAGCAGCATGTCTCAGGCTGCCCTACAATCTGAGCTGCAGAACTCCTTCTCCAAACTCGAGGACTGGTTCTGTAGTCATAAGTTGCTACTAAACTACAAGAAGACCAAGGCCATGCTTAAGTCTAGCCCCCACAACAAAAATAAGCACCACCTCCTCATCATCTCCAACTGATGCAGTGAGCTGCTGGAACAAGTTCACTTGTTCAAGTATCTGGGGGTCATATTAGATGATACCCTCAGGCTTGCACACCATATTAACTCTCTGGTCAAGACAGTCAATACAAAGATTGGTGTCCTGTACAGGCATAGGCAATACCTCTCTCTGGGGGCCCTCTGCCTCTCAGTCCACAGTTCCATTATATCTACCATTGACTATGGACTAGTGGTCTATGGGACGGCAATGGGTACAGTGCTCAAGAGGGTTCAGACTGTGCTCAACCAAGCCTGCAGACTCACCCTGGATGCTGAGCGTGGCACTCACACCTGTACTCTGTATGAACGCCCAAATTGGCTGTCATTAAGAAACAGGGTCAAATTCCAGACTTGCATCCTAGGGAAGAAGGCTCTATTGAGTAAAACACTACCCTGTATAGGCAATTTGATCAAGGCGGCCAACTCATTACAGGTCACCAGAGGGAGGACTAGAGGGGTCTTGGCTATCCCCTTATATCGCACCTCACTTGGGCAACATGCATTTGCCTGCCGGGCCCCCCTGTGGATGAATGAACTTCCTGGGCAGCTCTTGGCCACCAACTGTCTGGCGCAATTCAAAACTAACCTCAAACAGCACCTAATAACACTCTCTAAGTGCACCTGCCCCTGAGTCCAGCCACACCTGCACTCTCTGCCCCCCAGCAAGCACTATGCAGGCATCAGGTACCCCCTCCCTCTGTTCCTTCTCATGACTTGCCTCAGCAATCAGTCTGCATCATGCTCCTTCAGCACCCACCACCCCACCCTCCCCCCTACCCCAACTCACAGTCCCATGAGTTTCCCCTAACAGTCACTATTAATGCAGGCTGGATGACCAGGACCCCTCACATCCCACCATTTACTTTAGCATGTCTTCCCCGCTCAGCCTCCCCTCAACTCACCATTTATCCCTATACCTTATCGCCCTTCGTCCCTCACCCTTTACCTCTACCGCATTACATACCTCTCTCTCGTACCTCCTTTCTTCAATCCATTGCCAGCTATCCCCGTCTCTCTGAACTACTGACAAGGCACTCTGTGACTGCTTATCCCCCCCCCCCCATAAAGTGTTTTTCTTATTATTTTAACTTGTTTTGAGTTATTCTGCAAGTTCTGAATCCAAGCTGTGTCGTTCATTGTAATGTACTTTTGCTTTCTCCTATTGTTCTTTGTTTTGCAATCTATGACTTGGAACCTTTGTAAAAGAGCTTGCGTTCAAAGGTCTTTTCTGAATCACTAAATAAATAAATAAATAAAACTTTAATTGCTGTGAAGCATTTTTTCACCACTGAAGTTATATAAATAGAAACACATTTCTGTGCACCCATGGTCAGGTGCAAGTCCTCAATCAGGTTCAAGTCCCTGTTTAAAAATAGAAACATAGAATGTGACAGCAGATAAGGACCACTTGGCCCACCTAGTCTGCCCATTTTCCTACCTAACAGATAAGCTGCAGATCCTAGTTAACCAACAGGTTACTTCCTCCTACTCCCCACTAGGACTGCCTTATGGCTGTCCCATGCATTCTTGAATTCCCCCACTGTTCTTGACTCCACGACCTCCTCAGGAAGGCTGTTCCATGCATCCACAACCCTCTCTGTGAAAAAATACTTCCTCATATTGCCCCTGAGCGATCCCCCCTCTATCTTCAAATTGTGCCCCCTTGTTCTTGCACATCTCTTTTCCTGAAAGATGCTACCCTCTTAGACTTTGTTGATTCCCTTGAGGTACTTGAAAGTTTCTATCATGTCCCCTCTCTCCCTTCTTTCCTCAAGGGTATACTAACTGTACATATTAAGCTCCTTTAGTCTTTCTTTGTATGTCTTCTGGTGGAGACCCTGCATCATTTTGGTTGCCCTCCTCTAGACAGCCTTCACTCTGTCTATGTCTTTGCGGAGATGGGGTCTCCAGAACTACACACAGTACTCCAGATGGGGTCTCACCAACTGTCTGTACAGAGGGATAACAACTTCCTGTTTTCTACTATTGATGCCTCTCCCTATGCATTCCAGTATCCCCCCCGGCCTTTCTTACTGCCTTTTCACATTGCTTGCCCACCTTTAGGTCATCTGATATAATTACCCCCAGGTCCCTATTCATTTTTACTGTTGTCAGTATCTCACCCCCCTTTGTGTACTCTTCCCCTGGGTTTTGGTTTCCCAGGTGCATTACCGTGTACTTCTTTGCATTGAATCTGAGCTGCCATACATCTGACCATTCTTCCAACCTTGCCAAGTCCCTTCTCATCCTTTCCACTCCATCTCTTGTATCAACCCTGTTGCAGATCTTTGTGTTGTCTGCAAAGAGACATACTTTTCCTTCCATTTCCTCTGCAATGTCACTTATAAAGACATTAAAAAGGACCGGTCCTAGTACTGAACCCTGCAGTACCCCGCTAGTTACGCTCCTTTCTTCACTGTGGACTCCATTTACTACTACCCTTTGCGTCCTGTTGTCTAGCCGATTTTTTATCCAGGCTACCACATTGGGACCCACTCCAAGGCTGGCTAACTTGTGTATTAATCTTTTATGTGGGTCTTTATCAAATGCGTTGCTAAAATCTAGGTAGGCCATGTCCACAGCCCCTCCCTTGTCTACTACTTTAGTCACCTAGTCAAAGAAATTTGTTAGATTCGTCTGACACGACCTTCCCATCGTGAATCCATGCTGCCTTGGGTCCTATGCCCCTCTGGCCTCTAGGTACTCAACAATTCTTTCCTTCAGAAGTGATTCCATCATTTTCCCTACCACTGAGGTCAAACTAACTGGTCTGTAGTTTCCTGCCTCTGTCCTGCTCCCACTTTTGTGAAGAGGAATTACATCCACCCTCCTCCAGTCCTCAGGTACCACCCCATCCTCCCATGATTTGTTAAAGAGAGTAGACAGCGGTGTCATTAGTTCTACTCTTAGTTCCTTTAGAATTCTTGGGTGAATCCCATCAGGCCCCATTGCTTTATCCACTTTCAATTTTATTAGTTCTTTCAGAACCCTTTCTTCTGTAAATGGACTGGTATAGACCCCTGTCTTCAGAGTATTTCTCTTGTTTAGTTTAGATACCTCCCCCTCCTCTTCCTTTGTGAATACTGAGCAGAAACATTCGTTCAGTATTCCTGCTTTTTCACTATCACCCTCCACCCACATACTCTCCCCTTTATTAAGCCTCAGTATCCCTCCTTTGGTCTTTCTTCGCTCCCTAATGTACCTATAAAAGGTCTTATCCCCCTTCTTAACAGAGTTGGGTGTTTACTTTTTGGCCCGGTGGTGCTGAGGGCTGAGGCACTGGACACCACACCTCGTGCCACGTTGGCGACCCAAGTTCTTACATGAGCCCAAGCCATCAGGGGTTGGTGGGGGGATAAGGATTAAACATCCGGTGGACTGCTCTTCTATCCCTGGGGAAGGATCCAGGGAGCAATCACTCTGCAGCGGCCCCCGGTGATGATCGGAGGCACTGCTAGAGCTGGCATAGAAGGATGGAGTGCGGCAGACATCGACACGTTTGTGCCAGTGGCCGCACTCCAGCTGCGAGCAGCCTGATGCGTGCAGTAATGGTTCCTCATCTGGCACGTGGGCAATAGGGGGTGCCCCTCTCAAAGACAGAGCTGCATATGCCAATTGAGCATGCTATGTCAGGGTCGGAGGTGGAGCTGAGCAGTGGCTGGATTGAAGGCAGGTCAGTGGCTGCTAGGGGGTAAAATATGTCATGTTAAAAATAAAGTTTACTCTTTTAAAAAACAGTTCCTCCAAAAAGTGTACTGAAAAGAGCTAAGTTACTTTTTTTAACATCTGACTTATGAGAAAGCCTGAGTGCAAGAGGTGGTGAAGTGTGGTGCAACGAAAGGTAGACTTTGACTGGCACATGTGTGGGGCAAGGGAAACCCAGTGAAATAGCCATTATAACCAGCTTTTTATAACAGCAAAAAATAAAAAGGTTTCCCTATGGGGAAAAACACTCCCTGGTTATTATAAAATAATATTTTTTTTTTCCATTATAGATATACTGAGCACTAATTCCCACCCATTGCTCTTTGGCTCCATACAACCTTAACCTTGTTCATTACAACGCCAGGACTTCTCTTCAACTGGAACTTTTGCAGCTTTAATAGCTATCCCCTCCCCTTCTGCTCTTCCTTTCCCTCCAAGTTACCTCTTTTTAGATTACTTTTTTATGAGGTTTGTCTGAGTGCGGTGGCTCGGGGTGCTGTAGGTCTTTCCCCTTGGGTACCCACCAGAAGCCTTTTTAGATCTATTTACTCTGGCCTGTGAATGTACTGAACTTGCTCTAGATTTGTTTTAGCATGTATTATTAATGACACTGTACCATCTGTAAAACTTTTTTTATCCCTATTATTGTATGTATTATTACTGTTTTTACCTTTGTATTTGTTCTACCTGTCCAGGACCACCTTGAAAATGAGCTTGCTCAAAGGTGATATGCCTAGTTAAATAAAGTTTGATTGATTGATTAACGGAAGTATACTTCATGTTTGAGTTATAACAATCTTTGCTTTTATTTGATAAATGAAATTATTGCTCAGTAGTAAGCTTAACCTTTATGAGCCAGAAGCTGTATTCAAAACATTTGCACAAGCAAAAATGTTGTTCCTATACATTTCAAAATATATATATATATTTTTTTGGGGGGGTATTTCAAAATTTGCAGAAGTGACCTAATGCACATGCGTATGCTTTGGAAATCTGACCATATACGGTTCCAGCGTGGGGTATTCGGCCACACAGCTGGGAATGGTGAGATGCAGCAGTGTACTTATAACTGTCATACAAATGCAGATCAGCTAAATAATTGTTTGTCAACATCTTGTATGTATAGTCAATTTATACCCACTGTGTGCGTAACACATGTAAACAGAGTTTACTTTGTATAAATTCACTTTAAAAGTTATGCACTTTTAGTAGGAGAAACACAAAAAATGGAAAAAGGGAGGGGCTGCTGCACGCTATATGAAGCCTACCAGGCTGGGTGTGTCTTGCTTTCTCTCCCGACCATCATGATTGCTCTGATTTGAACATGTGTACTGGGTGAGGGGAGAAGGTGAACCTCCACCTTCCCACCTTGCCACGATGAGGAAATCTGTGGGGGAATGGGGCATGGGATGTCGGTAGAAGTGATGGACAGCTAATGGGACAGGAGTGTCCTGCCTGTGGCAGCCCAGAAGGACAGTATATATTATATTGGTGGTATAGTGGCCATCACCCCCTGCCAAAAGGCAATGCCCCACAACCCCACTCCCCAAACATCAAAGCAAGCTTTTGACTGGCACAGCCCTCTTCACCACCATGGCCAACCACCAACTGCACTTACTGATTGCACTCTCAATAAGCGTGTAAAAGCTCAGTGTTGCAGAACAGAATTTATAATTCCAGTTGTCCAACCAGAGTGTGTGTGTGTGTGTGTGTGTGTGTGTGCGCACGCGTCTGTGTTGGGGGGTGTAACTCTCTCAAGGCACAGTTGACTGCTTGGAATTCAGGGGCTTGCTTGCTGTAGTAAAGGATATAGAGATATAGATATATTCTACTTGATCCATTTGCAAAGGGAGGTGACTGCAAGGCTCCAGCTTGTGAATTTTACAGCTGTTATTTGTAAAAGTAATGGATGTTGTAAAGCTCCTTGCTCTGTTAAAGCTCCCTGTTGCAGAACAGAATTTATAATTGCAGCTGTCCAACCAGAGTGTTTGTGTGTGGGGGGAGGGGCTCTCACCCTCTCAAGGCAGAGCTGACCACTTGGAATTCTGGGGCTTGCTTGCTGTAGTAAAGCTCTGTTTTGTATTGCTACTAAACTGTGATTTTGATTGTGCCTGCATAATTAGCCATGTGCTACTTTGTCAGTATTCAGTCAAAGTAATTTTATTTATTTGGTTCAGAAAATACCTTTGAGTCATAGACTCATTTACAAAGGTTCCAAGTCACAGAGATGAGATACAAACTGACAGTAATAACAATTGCACAATGAAGGTTCAGGTTTGTTACAAAGAACAGCAAGGCTAACATTCGAGTGCTAGGAGTTACTTCGTCAGATCCTCCACCATACAGGTAGAATTGCAGATATGATACAATTTCTAGGTTGAGATGCGAAGGGGGGGGGATAGTCAGGCCAGAGGCCATCGCCCGAGGTCCTGAACAGTGGAGAGGGAGGCGTCAGGGTTCAGGTGCAGTCGCAAGCATTTGAGTTCAGTAGGTGTTCCCTAAGGAGGGTTTTAAATGGTCTAAATCTAAGTTCATTTGCCAAGGAGGTGGGTAGGCTATTCAACCAGAGGGGGGCCCTGTAGCTGAAGGACCTTTGGAATAGTTAGGTGTGGCAGGAGGGAACTGAGAGGAGGTGTCTATCCGAGCTACAGGTGTGCTTCACCTTGAGATCTGGGTTGACTAAGGGGGTAAGCCCTATTGGTGAGAATCCAAGGGCAATTTTTTTAGCCATGAGGCAGGTACGGAACCTGATTCTGTTGTCAAGGTTAAGCCAACTGGTGGCACTATAAAGTAAGCAGGTGTGGGTGAGACGGTCACATCCCAGGACAAAGCGGCATGCTTTGTTTAGGGAGAGATGGAGTCTAACTAGGGCTGATGTGCTTGCTGCACCATAAATCAGTAAGCCGTAATCAAGCAGTGAGAGGACCGAGGAGGAGACTGCTAGCCTGAGGGTGTCAGGGGTGAGACAGTGTTTGAAGCGGTGCAGCAGCCCCAATCTTACATTCAGGGCCTTATACAGGTGGTGGATATGAAGCTGAAAGTTAAGCACAGGGTCCAAGGTGATGCCCAGGTATTTAAAGGAGGCACTAGTTCCAATGGGTTCTGATTTGCTGTTAGCACCTGAGGGCAGAGCTCCTTTCGGGTGTTCTGCAGGTGGGAGAAAAGCATAACTTTGGTTTTAGTGTAGTTGAGAGTTAGGCAATGAGCAGAAAACCAGTACTCAGCAGAGGTGAAAGAGGACTGGAGGGAGCGGTGGAGTTTGAACGGGTCAGGGTTGGAGGAAAAAAGGACAGCATCTTCAGCGTACAGTAGGAGATTGTTAGGGCAGGACAAGGGGAGGGAGTTAAGGAAGAGGCTGAATAGTAGAGGCCCAAGAATGGACCCCTGCAGTACACCACAGAGGACAGGTAGACTATTGGAAACGGTGTTATCAATTTTGACCTGCTGGTATCTGTTCACAGGGTAGTCAGCGAACCAGCCCAGCGCATCACGGGAGAAGCCCAGATTATTCATGGTGGTTAGAAGGAGGGAGTGGTTAACAGTGTCAAATGCCTTTGTTAGGTCTATGAAGACGGCACCAGAGATGTGGCCCTTGTCCAGAGCAGAGTGTATGTGTGTGGTAAGCTCTAGGAGGGCAGTGGTAGTGTTGTGTCCTTTGCGGAAGCCATGTTGTTGTTTACAGAGAAGGTTGTATTTGCTGAGGTGATCAGTGAGCTGGTTTGATACAATCCGCTCTAAGGCCTTGGATAGAGGTGGGAGTATGGAGATGAGGCAGTAGTCATTTGTGTTGGATCCATCCCCACTTTTAAAGATAGGGGTGATGGTGGCGGTTTTCCACTTGGAGGTGAATTTACCTAGACAAAGGGAGTGGTTTATAATGTGAGTTAGTGGGTAGAGGACATCTTGAAGGGTGAGTCGAAGGAGCTTCATATCTAGAGAGTCAGTACCATAGAAGGAGTGGGATAGCCCTTTTTTGAGGTACGGCTCCTCGGACTTGGGAGTAATTTGGCGCAGGTAGAAGGGAGGGGCTTCGGAAGAGGGAACGGGGGGCAGGATGAAAGTGGATTAGAGAAATTAGAAGGGAGAACATGGCTGAGGTTAGTGAAGGCCTTATTGAAGGCCTCAGCAATTCGGGAAGGGTCACAGGTCAAGGAGCCTTCCACCATGATCTGGTCAGGAACTGAGTTAGGGGCTTTACCACAGATTTCCCTAATGTTGTTCCAGAGCTTATGTCCAGAGCCCCAGGAGTAGGTTAAGGAGGATTTATTGTATTCAGCTTTTGGTTTGTGCACAGCCCAGGTGCACTTGTTCCGAGCCTCTCTGTAATTTTGCTTATCAAGTGGGAGGCCTGTCTCATTGGCGAGTTGCCACCATGCATCTATGGACCACATTAAGGCCAGGAGGCAATCAGAGAACCAAGTTACCAGATTACCTTTGACCTTTCTTTTAGTAAGTGGGGCATATTTGTCACAAATATTATTGAAAACCAGGATGAAGAGGTCAAGGGCTCTATCAGGGTCAGAGGAATAAGTTATAAAGGACCAGTGCATAGCACCGAGGTGTGCTTTAAGAAGCGTTAGTTTACCAGGTCCCAGCCTGCACTGCGTTACTAATTTTGGAGGAGATCTCGGGGCTTTGCAGGTCCAGGAACAGAGGATGGGGGAGTGGTCACTAAGTGCATTTGGGAGAACGGTGACCTTAGTGATTTTATGAGGATGATTAGTGAAAATGAGGTCAAGCAGAGAGGAAAACCCAGTACGTAGGTCACGTTGGGTGGGGGATGTAACCACTTGGGATAGGTCTTGGTCCGTGGCAGCGTCAATGAGTGGTGAGGTGTCCCTCCCTAGCCAATTGATATTGAAGTCCCCTAGTATTATCTTTTCCAAATGAGATGGGAGAGTGTTCAGATAGGACAGTATCGAGTGGAATGCTACCTTTTGGTCCCTGGGGGGGAAGTATACAGCAGTGATAAGGAGCGGGGTTTGGGAACGTCCCAAGGTAAATTTAAGTGTGAGTGCCTGTGGTCCTGGATCCAGCTGGGGAGTGAGGAGCAGCTGCTCATGTAGTATAGCCTTGCTGTAAATGGTGCAGTCACCCCCACGCTTACCCTGATGATCAGCACGGTAGAGTTTGTAGTCGGAGAGGGGATGAGTCAGGGATCTGAGGGGTAAGCCAGGTTTTGCCTATGGCTATGATGTCTGGCTGATACTGTAGTACCCAGCCCTGGAAGGTGTTCCACTTTTTTAAGGGACTGCAGACATTAAGGGAGGCAATAGGTAGCTCACAGGCAGGGGTTGGTTCGATGCCTGGGTACTGTAGGTCCAGGATTAGAGTGGACATTGCCTGACAAGAGAAGGAGGAGGAGGAATAGGAACCTAAGTGCATGGTACCAGGGCTTTTTTTTGCTGCAGAGAGTGAGTCATTGTGAGCACACTGGGGTAGAGAATGTAGGAATGGGGAGGTTTAATATACGAGGGGTACCAAGGATGAGGAATTGAAGTGAGGGGAGGGGGGCTGCACCTGTGATAGAGGGTGGTATGGCCGCCAAGTGCAGCCAAGCAAATGCAGTGTGATACGGCTACAGCGTAGGCCACAGGAGGTGATGGCGTGAATGTTATATGCACGGTCACATACACAGGATGGGGGTGAGAGGGGCCTCCCATGTGTTAGAGGGTAGCTTGGCAGCTCAGTTATTGTCTGACCCAAAAATGGGGAGAGTATTTGTGAAATGTAGTGGTTGGGGGGGGGTCAAGACAGTGGGTAGTAGAGAGCATAGCTGAAAAATTAGTGGATACATCCTAGTGGTAAGATTAGACATAGGAGGTAAGAGGAAGCCAGTACAAGGAAGTTTAGCAGCCCCTACTGGTGAGAGCGTATGAGCTGCAAGTGGGAAAGTGGGCTGATTGGCTCACGTGCCATCCAAGTCGGCTATATAAGGCACTGCCGACCAAGGGTGGTGGTGGGGGCAGTGGAGAGCCGACACGGAGCATCATCGGGGCCTAAAAATCCACAAGTCCTAGAGTTCTGTGAGAGTAGAGCTCCTCGTGGCAGCAACATACCTGGTGAAATTTGTTCAGGGTTGGGGGAGGACACCTTGATTCCTGTGGCCCTCTCGACCTCAGAGAACCTCTTGGGATTCAATGCACGCTGTGGAGGAAGCAGAGATGTGGTAAGACTTTTTATATCATGGCAGGGGGGGCGGGGGGCTGTAGGCAAAATGATCAACATGGAGCATACACAGCCCGAGTAGCAGAGAACTGCAGGGTGCCTGGGAAGGGGGCTGTAAGCAATCAGGGCACCTTAGGGGAAGTATTATTAGTACAGTCAGAACACAGTCAAAACAGGGCTCTTGAAATTAAATTAGTAAGCTCTGTTGAGTCGGGACACATCTGAAACTAAATTATACATTCAGGGCAGGAAGATCACAGGGCTCTTAATAGCTGGAACTGAGACTCATGTAGAGTCAGAACACAGTCTTAAGCAGTGCTTTTACAGGGAATTATATGCCATTCAAGAGGAGATCCTTGCAGGAAATTAAAGACTGTAGTATCAGGACATAGTCTTAACAGGGCTCTAACAGCAAGAGTTAAATAAACATTTTAAACAGCAGGCATACGTAATTTCGGGGAACGATAATACCTTAAGTAATGTAAAGGGAGGAACAGGGTGCAGGAAAACACTATTTTTACGCGAAAAAGATGTTTCAGGACTAGAGGGCATGGGATGAAGTTGGAGGGAGGACGATTCAGAGGAAACATGAGAAAGAATTTCTTCACAGAACGGGTGGTGGACAAGTGGAACACCCTGCCAGAGGAAGTGGTGGGAGCTGAAACAATCACTGGATTTAAGAATGCATGGGATAGACATAAAGGAATTCTAGAGGTCAGGGGTAAGGGGAAATAGACTTCTAGGAAAACAAACTGAACTTACAAGCTCAAATGGGCAGACTAGGTGGGCCATAGGCCCTTATCTGCCGACACTGTCTATGTATCTATGTATCTATGTTGTAAAGACCTTAAAGCACTGCTATAATAATAGGAAATTGTGCTTTAGAATCTAAAATTGATTAAGCAGAAAACTATCTCCAGGCCTACGCCAACAGTACATTTCAGGTTACAAAGCAAGACGTAGAAATGGTGCCAAATTCAAAAATCCACAAGGCCTGGAGTTCTGTGAGAATGTAGCTCCCTGTGGCAGCAGCGTACCTGGTGAAGTTCATTTGGGGTGGAGGAGGGCGCCTTGATTCCTGCGGCCCTCTCAACCTCAGGGACCCTCTTGAAATCTGATGCACGCTGGCAAAATTCATTTGGGGGTGGGAGAGGGAGCCTTGATTCCTGCGGCCCTCTCGACCTCAGGGACCCTTTTGGGATCAGATGCATGCTGGCGAAATTCATCCGGGGTGGGGGAGGGCACCTTGATTCCCACAGCCCTCTCGACCTCAGGGACCCTCTTGGGATCCGATGCATGTGGCGAAATTCGTTCGGGGGTTGGGGAGGGCACCTTGATTCCAGCGGCCCTCTCCACCTCTAATCCCATAGCTCCAGTTTACATTTTTTATGCACAGATTTGTTGTAGTACATATTGGTGGAGATTAGAGTGTACTCCTTTGACAGTCTGGGGCAAGTATTTGTAAAGCCAGTGTTGCTAAAGGAATGCAATGTTACTGGACAGAGATTTAAAACCAGGGTAGTACATCTTCCTTCCTGAAGCCTGGTGTCAGGGTTTCTAGTCTGTCTGTGCAAAATAATTATTGACATCAAGCAAGGCAGAGTCTGGTGCCTATCTTGGTAATATGTCATAAGTATGGAACAAACTATAAAAGGGAGATAAGGCAAAATGTCCTGAAGTTTCTTACCTTACAGGTTTGGCACAGTGCCAAGTAAAACTGTGACCAGCCTGGTGAGAAACACAATAAGAATTGATTGTCCTGAGAGAAAAGAGCAGGACAGGGATTGGACTTCCAATTTTTGGAATTCCTTTGTGCATCAGCCTAAGAAGAGAGCTCAGATAATCCATGTGTTGTGATTTGGAGTGCTGTAAAAAGGTGAGATAGAATAGAAGGATTAAGCATTCAACTGCCTGTTCAGAACTTTAGTCAAATGCTGTACTGCACAACAGAATTTTAAGCAGCTGCATGCTCAACAGAACAGAAGGAACATACATTATCTAAGTGGTACTGACTTTTTTATGTAGTACTGCTGCTTTAAGCAGGAGGTAGAGATATGTGCCACAGCACCAATCGAAACAAAAAGCGGAGGACAACTGCCTCACATTCCTGTCACGTGCTACCAACCACAGTCATTTTCCTTTCTTACGTCATGGTAATAAGTCTGCAGGGCTATGCCCACAGCCGTAAAAAGGGTAATATCAGTTCATGAAGCTGTTACAATAAGCGGCTTAGTTATAAAACATCTTCAGGTAGAGAACTAAACAGTACAACTATTGCCTGATATGGTTTTATGATTCAAGTGTCTACTCATAGGTGGTGAAAAGGATAAAATTAGAAGTGACAGAGGAAATTTATAATACAAAGCTAGGGACATCCTTGAAAATCAGGGACAGTTGAGAGGTATGGCAGATAAATCCCAGATGGTCCTGACAATTTCAAATAGCTAAATTAATAAAAACACTACTTGGAATGTTTTTGTTTTCCACTATAAGTGCTACTAATTAGGCTGTAAACCTTCACCCGGTTAAGTTACACAGTACTCAATGCAGGACAGGGCTGTTATTACAGAGGATAGGCTACAGGTGGTTTCAAATGAGAAGAGACAATGACTACACTAGCTAGAGGGCCACAGGCAGAAAAGCCCTAAAGTGGGAGAGGGACTACCCCTTGTATTAAGGGGCAGGGATGTGGTTGAACACTCATAGTCAAGTATGGAAGCAGTAGCAGTAGTTCTCTCCACCCAAATCCTTGACTCACCAGTAGCATTAGCAGCACATAGGGTCATCAGCTGCCAGGCTGTTATTTTTTGCCTGATAATCCAGTTTGCAGGGCCCCTGTCCAGTTATCTGATTTAACTCAGAGACAGCCTGTTTTTTTAGCCATTGTGAAGGCCCATATACTCTTAAAACAGATTCTGTCATTTCATTCATTGTTACAGTATGATCTGCAATGATATTATAGGCAGGGAAAATGGGCTGACTACGTAGGCCAATTGTCTTTACTTGCTGGCAAATTCTGCTTTGATTTTTCAGGTTACAGATAACTTCTGTTGTCAGCATACATCCTTTTCTTTGTAAAAGTAGTCAACCTGACCACTAGCTGTTACTTAATATAGTCTTCCACTCTGAAAGGAGAACTGTGCTGAACCTGTAAGTCAGTTTTTCAATAGAAGAGGACACACACACACACATATATATATCTATATATATATATATATATATATATATCTATATATATAGATATATATATCTATATATATATATATATATATATATATATATATACATCTATATATATAATAGATATATATATAGATATATATATATACATTTATATAATGGGTAGGGAAATAGGGAAATTGCTTGGAATGTATTAGAGGATGAGCATCACATGACCATGCATATATCAGAGCGCGACCGCACCCCCCAACTTTTAACTCCCTCCAAAACAATTTTGTCATTTTATAAGTTAGATAAACCACTCTGAGGTTTGCAGTTGCACTCTGATATATGCACGCTTTGGGTGGTTGACACACTTGGCTGCGGCCTCATGCATAGCAATGCACACCAAGGCACGTGTATATCACAGCTCGACCACACACCCCGAAGTGGTTTACCTATTACATATATATATATAAAACATAGTATCCCATTCTGTTATTGTTCAGTCTTTACTGGCCTTTTAGTAAACTTAGTGTTTCTGATTCATGCACTGACCATAAGTGCCATTTTAGAACTGCATGATGTAATTTATGTCCCCCTTGGAACACAGAGTTCTAAAGTAGAACATGACTGCACCGTGAAAACAATGTAAGTTCTTTAATAAGGACATAAATTACATTATGCAGTTCTAAAATGGTACTACCCACCAAAATGGAAAGCATAAACGACTACATTTACCAAAAGGTCAGTAAAGATGGAAGAAAAACTGAATTTTTGAGCCAGTATTAGAAACAATATCTTCTTCAGAAAACACAGGCTTACAACTTCAAGGCAGTTCTCCTTTGAAGAAGCATTGCAGCAAAGCTGGACAAAAAGCCTGGCCCTACCTTTTGTAACAGTATAACATTATCTTCCATCTTTTCCATCTTTCTGTAGTACTAGAAGTTATGAGTTTTAAGTCTTTTGACTTTGAAACAGTATTGTAGACATGAGAAATATCTGGGTCCAGAAAGCAAACATATAGTGCACATTAGAGGAAGCACACAAATATATCCTTGTATACTATTTACAGTATTTCCCTTGCCCCCTAGATCACATCTGTATGTACAGTAATCCGGGCACCATGTAACAATGAGCTACTATCCCTGCCTTGAGGACCCAACAAGGGTGAGGGGCCTGGGCTCTGTTATGATGGTAATGTGGGGTTCTTTCCCAGTTATAACATAAATAGCATGGTTCCTCCACCAAGAGTAAATTATAGTGGGCCAGTTGTTCATTTGGTACAACCCCCTGGGATGCTGTACCTCGCCACCTCCCCTCCCAGTCACCCCACACATGGAATGCCAGTTTAAACTGTAATACTTTGAAGCACATGCAGTTAAAGACTGTAGCTAATAATATGCTCATTAACAATAAAAGATTTATTAAACAGTTGAGATGAAGAAGAAAGGGATGTAATAATTAAGCAATATACCCTCCAGGGAGTGGGTATACTGGTAGATTTACCTCAGCTGGTGTGGTTTGGTCACGAGGCAGAGCCGAGTGACTTAACCACACTAGAAGTGGTAAATCCACTAGTATACCCACTCCCTGGAGGGGTATATTACTATTATACAATGTTGTGTTTTTTTAAGGAGATAGAAAAAATAAAAGTTTTTTTTTGTTGGGGAATTTTAAGTTGTTTATTATATTTGTTAGTGGGCCTGAAAACAAAATAGTGCTGTTTGCTAGTGTGTTCAGCTAGCACAGCCATTGATGAGTTGCTACAACCAGCTCAAAGGGGACGCTCCACAAAGGCTTTCAGGTGAATCGGAGATACTAGTGCACGCAGTAAAGGGCGTGTGGTTGGACCGTCGATGAGCACTGTTAATTGCTCTGCTCATCTAGGGATGTTTTTAAATGGTGAGACAGTAAAACAGGTGAGGGGGAAGAAGTGAAGAGTGAGTCACCTAGGAGGAGTCAGACTGGAAACGCTCGTCGATAATAGACAGAGACGCTGCAGGCATGTTGAGCCATCAACGAGCTGTAGAGGTCTGAGGCTCCTCGACGGTTACACTCCGCAGCTCTGCAAGTTTTTTGGTTTTTTTGTGACTGAAAGTGGGGACTCAGCTATGAAGAGAACTGTTCTGGGAAGTGGAAACGCAGCCGAATGGACTGTTAAAGAATGATTTGGAGGTGAGGAAGGTGGAGTTCTGCATTGTCAGTTGTGAATTTGGTATGTTTACAAGTGTTAGATTTGTACTGCTCGTAGTGATTTTTGGGGGAGTTTGAGATGTGGCTGACTAGTGGCTGGCACCTTTTCCTGTGGGTACACTAGAAGATTTATCATGGTGAAAATGTGCCAGCCAACCAATCAGGTTGCAGGGATTGGGCTCTTGGACATTTACTTAGCCCATTGTATAATACAGTATATAACTGTTTTGCAGATTTGATACAACAAGGGGAAACAACAGTGTTAGTAACCATGCCCCCAACACACAGTTAGTCCACTTCCCCACTGGTACCAGTATCCCCCAGTGTCTAACTGGGTACCCAGACAGGAAAGTTGTAGGCCTGGACATTGCCGCAAGGTGGCCAGAAGTGGTGCACTTAGAATGCTAACAAAAACTTTGTGTGATCTTATGTTACCCCCATCAGGGCGGACCCTGTGGTTTCTCATGGTTTTGAAGACAGTCTCACAGGGTCTGACAAAGATGGCAGTTGTGACAGCAGAGCTGGGGCCCAGATCTGTGAGGTGGATCTACAGCTTGCTTGGGTGAAGCAAGAAGTCAGCAGCTTGTCACCTTCTGACTTCCTTGCAGAGTCTGGTAGCTTGTCATCTTCTGGGTTGCTTTCTCAGGATCCCTGAAATAGGCCAGTACTAGGGACTGGGACCACATGCCTACCCCCCCCCCCCATGTCCAAGCTTCTAACACCAGGGGAAGACGATGGGTAATGCCTGACAGTAGCACTACCTGACTGATTCCCCAGCCTGTCCCTGCTGGCAGGGGCTTCTGTTCTGGCATCACATAGTCTTTTCCTTACTGCAACAAGCAGAAATTATAGGGGGACTTAGGTCAAACGTTTTGGCATCAATAAATTCAGAATTTGGATCAGCATATCCTCAATCAGCCTCATGCCAAAAATCAGATCAGTAAGTTACTTTGTTTAAAAGTTGTAAGTCATTTTGTAACCCTTAATTCATTGCCTGTTCAAAAAAAGCTAGTTTCAGTGAAGAGCTACTGATGATGCCATCTCCTGAACTCGCAACCTAGTCCTCTCTGAAAGCTACCTTGTATGAATTATTTCTCCTATGTTACTTAAAACTGCAAGTGTAGTAAACACTGGAAAGAGGAAAACTAACATGGCAGGGGATCAGCACATGCACTTCCAAAATGTGTAGATGCAAGGTACAGTACTTCAGAATGTGACTGGGGGGGAGGGGGGCGCTGCTGAGCAGCAGAAGAGGAAGCAGCAAATTTTCTAAGCTCCTGGTAGTTTGTTGATAATTTGTTTAAAACATAAACTTTTTCTGCCTTCGCACCTCTTATTAATATTTATATTTGTGCCCAGTGATTCAAAGGCTTCAGCATTCATAAAAATAGAGGAGCCTCCTGCTCATCGACAGAATTCTTTGAGCCTAAAAAAAGCACAAAGAGAAGAGCAGCCTACCTTGAGTGAAGGAACCTCAGGCCCTAGTGATTCGCAGTGACAGGATGCCTCCCTCAGTACTATCCAGGCCACCTTAATTTAATTAATAATGACTGTTCAGGAGTTAGACAAAAAGTTTGACTCCATTGCACCCATAGTGACAGCGCTTGAGGCCAGGATGGACCATTGCGAAACCACGGTCCAGCGACTGGAGGCTTCGGTAATGAAGTCTGTTGATTCCACAGCTAAAACAAAGAAAATGCCTTACTGCACCAATGCTTGGAGACCGTGGAAAATCAAGCCAGGGAAAAAAATTGCCAACTGCTAGGGCTGGTTGAGAGATCGGAGGGAGGTGACTGCTTGGCTTTTGTAAACTCTTTCTTACCGTGTGTGTTAAAACTTACTGAGGCGGACCTGCCACTCTCGATTGATAAGGCATATCGGGTGACCCCTCATCGTCCGGTAGCAGATGTGGCTACTCCTAGAACACTGATGATCGTGTTTACCGGTGTGGGAGACTAGGACCGTGTGTTGGAGATTGCTAGGAAAATCAGGGTCTTGAAGTATGGAGAGACTAACATTGCAGTTTTCCTGGACCTCTCTTATTGCACCAGGCAGAGAAGGAAGACCTTCGATGGGTTACGGAGCCGACTGTGGCAGTTGAAAATACAGCATCAGTTATTAATACCGGCTAAACTAAGACTGATATGGAATGGGCACCAGCATCTTTTAAATGATCCTAAGGAGGCTGAGAAGCTGGTGGATCATATTGCTATGTAAGGCTATGCTCTTTGCTCCCTCTGCAAACACTAACAAAAGCAAGGGCACACCTACAATCCCTCTTATTCAGAAGCTTTTAGGTGAGCTTTTAGAATTTGTGTCAAACTTTAAATACTTTTGGGTATGGGTTGACGATAGGCTATCATTTTCAGAACATGTTGAGAACCTAACTAAAAAATTAAGACAGAAGCTAGGCATCTTCTTCCAGATAAAGCATCTGCTTACACAGGAAGCCAAAATCCGACTAGTGCAGACTACCTTCTTACCACTCTTGGATTATGCTGATATCCTATATGGACATGGACCAAGTATGGCCTTAGGGAAACTTAACACCCTTTACCATCGGGCTATCAGATTCATTACTAATACACCATACTTCACTCATCACTGCACCCTTTATTCCATGGTAAGTTGGAGCTCTGTTAGTTACAGATGCCAAAAAAATGCAATCCTCTGGACACTTAGAGCCATCTCCAAAAAGCTTCCTAAATACATCTCCGACTGCCTCCCTCTCTGCCGGGCAGGGACCTACCCACTAAGAAGCTTTTCTTATACCTCCTTCATTACTCCTAAAGTTAAAATGCATTTTGGCAAAGCAGCCACAAGTCACACTCTCCCTGTCCTCTGGAATAATATGCAAAAAAAACCTAAAAATGATACTACCAGTGAAAATATCCCTCTTTAAAAATCTTTTTGCAAGTACCTTTAAGGAATCTTGTAACTGTTTTCAATAATTAATCACTTATGGTACTCCTTCCGTCAATTAACTATCATTCCGTTATGACCTTATCCACTGTAGAAATTGTATATTTTTATTGTGTATTATTTATATATTGTACATATGTATTCTCTTGTGTTCTAATGTATAGTATGTGTAGTCTGTAACCTAATTGCAGCACTGTGTCTCTTGCCTTGTGTGCCTTGTATCATATTTCCTGTTCTTGCTTTGTATTTGTACCAGTATCATAACCAGGTCCACCTTGTAAATGAGTTGTCTCAATTGTGTTTCACCTGGATAAATAAAGATTGATTGATTGATTAACTGAACAGGAGATGACTGAGGACGATGGAACAGGACACTCTTCAGATGAGTATTAAAGGGTCTTTGCAAGTACTGTTTCTTTTCTAAGATTAAGAAGCTGGGAGGTAGCCACTGTTATTTTATTTGTGTGTGTGTGTGTGTTTCTGGTTTTAAGCTTTTACTGCATCTGGGAAAAGGTTCTCAATTAATAAATACAATAAAATAGCTAAAAGGGGGCTGACTTACTCATGTTGTCTGAATTTATGGTAATCTATCTGGGAATGCTTTTGTTGGACCTTCTGAAACTGGACACTGATAAAAAGTGACAATATTTATGTCAAGTGAAGAATATAATCTTTTGCTGGGAGAACGTTTTTTCTTAAAGTGAAATTCTTTTGGGCTGGGGAATTTTCCTATTTGTTAATTGTGGTATGGGCTTTGAGGCGTTATTTTTGACTAAACATCAGTTTGGTAATAGGGAAAAAGTTTATTCTTTTCTGTGCTGGGTCCCTTTTGTCCTTCCTGGACTGCATGCATTTGGTACATATTATGTTCTACAGTTTATTGGTATGATGTATCATAAGATTTATTTTATTTTATTTTTATTTAAACAGCAGTTTGGAAAACCTTTGAGCCATAGGCTCATTTACAAAGGTACCTTGTCACAGTAAGACAAACCAAAATACACAGTATAGCAGTACAACACATAAGTATAACACTAAAATTAAGACATAGATACAAACAAGCTGGTACAGGTAGGATGGATGCAAACAATATCAGAGTTATGTCGTCCTTAGCAGCTTAGTAATAAGCTTTGTCATAAGTATTGAGTACAGCTTTGACTAGTGGCAGTTACAGCATCGGTGTTAATAAGGTGGTTACGAAGGAAGTTTTGGAAGCACGATATAGTTGAGCTCGGAGATGGAGGGGGCAGTGTGTTGAACCAGGAGGGGGCCTAAAGCTGAAGGCTCTTTGGCCGTGAGAGGTCCTAGCTCTAGGGATAACAAGAGAGGTTTTCCCAGAGGTCCGAGTATGAACTAGTGGGACAGAGCGCGAGTGGTGGTCAATCCTGGTGGGGAAAGCCCAAGGCGGGTCTTTTGTAAGGGTACAGGTAAGATATTTGAGGTGCTCGCGAGATCAAGTACCAGCGCTTTAGCATACAGTAGACAGGTGTGTGTCATCCTAGGTGCTCCAGTAATTAACCTGCAGGCCTTATTCAGAGTAGTGCAAATTTTATGGAGTGCGGTCTGATCAGCAGCACCATACACCGGCAGTCCATAGTCCACTAGGAACAGGATAGAGGAGGTGACTCATAGTCGGGAGACCGGGGAGGGAGTGTTTATACCGGCGTAAGATGCCCAATCGGATATTAGTGGCAGTGGCTAGGGCAGCGATGTGTCCATGGAAGGAGAGGGAGGGTCAAAATGGATCCCTAGGTATTTATAGGAGCAAACTTGTTCGAGTGGGAATGAGGACCCAGAGGAATGAGGAGTCTGAAGTTGCAGGACTTGTTTTGGGGATGAGTGAAGAACATGGTTTTGTTTTTTAAGATTTATCACCAATCTATATTCTTGAACCAGCCCTCGGCTTCAGTGAAGAACTTCTGCAGCGAGTCCTGAGGGCAGTAGGGTTACGATTTGAGGCAAAGATGACTGCATCATCAGCGCATAATAGAATGTTCCCAAGCAAGAGCGCAAGGGTGTTAAGGTAAAGGGAGAATAGTAAGGGGCCCAGAATGGAGCCCTGGGGAACCCCAGAAAAGATGGGACAGATGTCTGAGTAGGTCCCATTAATTTCACATGCTGTGAGCGGTCAGACAGATAACTGGTGCACCAGGAGATAGGCCCAGCAGCAAACCAGAGAGACTAAGGGCATCAAGAAGGAGGGGTGGGAGACAGTGTCGAAAGCTTTGAGAGGTCAATGAAGACAGCACCAGCCAGAGAACCAGTGTCTAAGGAGGAGTGGAGAAAGTTGGAGAACCTAGGAGGGCTGTGTTGGTACTGTGGCCCGCCTGGAAGCCATGCTGCTCAGGACAAAGGACATTGTAGGTGGAGAGGTAGTCAGAGATTTGAGAGGCCACCACTTTTTCCAAGGCCTTGGAGAGAGGAGAGAATGGAGATCGGTCGATAGTTTCCAGCCACAGTCCTATCACCACCTTTAAAGATAAGGGTGACAGTGGCGACTTTCCAGGCAGTTGGAACCTTCCCAGGCAAAGAGAGTGGTTGATGAGGCATGTGATCGGGGTAAGGACTGTGTCTAAGACCAGCCGTAGGATACACGGATCCAGGGTGTCACTGCCTGTACTATTACTCTTGAGGGCAGTGACAAGGTGCGGCCTAAGTTCTTGGGCAGAAACACGGCGGAGGAGAAAATAAGGGCGAGAAAGATTTACTGCAGGTGCTGGGGGAGGAGGGTCAAAAAAATTTGTAGGGAGGATAGGGCTAAGGTCAGTGAATGAGGTGTTGAGGTGGTTGGCTATGAGGGCTGGGTCTGAGGAGATCACACCATTAATGTTGATCTGGTGGGTGGGGGAGTGTGCACCCCATTTAACTGTTTAATGTTATCCCAGAAGGTTCTGGGATTCCCCATGAGGCAGTGAGTGAGGACCGATAGTGCTCAGACTTGGCCTTTCTGATGGCCCGAGTGCACTTGTTTCGGCGGCAGCATATAACCGCCTGTCATTGGGCCGCCAGTCTCAATGGCACGGTGCCATAGGTTGTCCCTATGTTTGAGCTGGTGGATCAAAGCTGGGGTAACCTAGGGGCATTCTTCCTTTAGAACGGCGGGTCAACACTGGGGCAAAGATATCACAGGCATTATTAAAAGTTTGGGTAAAGAAGGAGAGAGCTGTGTCGATGTCAGGAGTTGCCTGTATAGGAGACCAGTCAATTTGGGACAGAAGTTCCTTAAGTTTTATCAGTCCACCAGGTATTAGACGCTGCCGGCATGTGGACTGTGCTATGGGTTTGGAGACTGAGGTTGACCAGTGGAATAGAATGGGGGAGTGATCGCTGAGAGAGTCTGGGAGGACTTGTACATTGGGGATCCAATTAGGGCGGTTGGTGAGTACCACATCAAGCAGGGTACTGGAGCCTCTTGGGGTTAGTCCTGGTAGGGTGGGTAACTAGTTGGCAAGTAGTCTATTGCAGAAAAGGAGTCTCGGTAGAGGAGGAGGAGGGGCTGAGCCAGTTGACATTTAAGTCACCCACCAGAATTTGATCAGCGGAAGGAGGTAGAGAGGTAAGGTATTCTGTAAGAGAGGCAATGGCCTGCGTTTGGTCCCTGGGGGGCACATGTGCAGTAGTCAGATAAAGGGGTCCTTAAGGGTCAGGGGTTGATTTCAGCGTAAGCACCTGGGCCCTGGAGTCAAGGATGGGAGGGCAGGGCTAGTACGGGGAGAGATTCCTTGACATAAATAGTGCAGCCGCCGCCCCATCTCCCAACACGGTCAGACCGGAAAAGGGTGAAACCAGGAAGGGAGACTAGGGAGTCAGGGGAGGATTTTGAAAGCCAAGTCTCAACCAGGGTGATGACATCAGGGTTAATTGATGTGACCAGGCATTGTAGTGAGTCAAACTTTTTTAGGAGGCTACAGATATTCATGGAGACCATGCACAGGCCTGTGGTGCGAGTTGGGGAGCTCCTGGGAACCGGGCCAGAGGGAGTGTTCTACACAGATCCTTAGTAAGAGTAAAGTGAATCATGATGTTATCCATCTGTGCTTTTATGTATTGCGAGTGTTTTTGCTTGAAAAATGCATAAATAAAAAAAAAAGAATGTGATGGGGGATGGAATGCAGTGGCAAATATGGTTTTAGAATGACAAAGTTGTGTGCAATTTTTAAAATACTGCACGCACGAGATTTCGAAAATGTCACCAGGCTGCAACTGTGGAATGCAGCAATGACACAGTCTCAGAAAGTAGTTGAAACACATAATTTCAGAATGTGGCAGTGACACACAATTTCGGACTGTGGCAGTGATGCACAATTTCAGAATGTGGCAGTGATGCACAATTTTGGAATGTGGCAGTGACGCACCATTTCAGAATGTGGCAGTGACGCCCAATTTCGGAATGTGGTGACACACGATTTCAGAATGCAGTGGTGACAAGCAGTTTCAGAATGCATCAGTGATGCACAATTTCAGAATGCAGAGGTGATGCACAGATTCAAAATGTAGCGGTGATGTACAGGATAGGAATGCATTGGTGACACACAGTATCAGAATGCAGCGGTGACACATAATTTTGGAATGTGGCAATGATGCACAATTTCAGAATGTGGTGGTGACACATAAGTTTGGAATGTGGTGGTGACGCACAGTTTCAGAATGTGGTGGTGATGCATAATTTCGGAATGCACCAGTGACGCACAGGTTCAGAATGTGGCAGTGATGCATAATTTTGGAATGTGGAGGTGATGTACAATTTCAGAATGTGGCAGTGATGCACAATTTCAGAATGCAGCAGTGATGCACAATTTCAGAATGCGGCAGTGGTGCACAATTTTGGAATGCGGCGAAGATGCACAATTTCAGAATGTAGGCCCAGGACTTTTCAACTTAAGTGTCTAGCACCAGGTCCTTGTATGAATGTTGGGTCAGGAGAAAATTTGTGGTCCCTTGGAACTGCATACAGCATTTCTGTCCTCTTGTCCAGTGCTGAATCCTGCGAGGGTTCTTTCCAGACCGTTTAAATCAGTGTAAGGAAAGAACCTATGACTGTCCAGTGGAGGTCTTGTCCAGTATGGCCAGGAACTGAAATTCACCTTCAGATTTTGAGTCCTAAAGGATGATGTCCCAACTCCTTGGTCATTTTCCTTACACGGGACTGACTTAAGTCTTTGAATGATATTTATGAGGTACCCACTATATTATCCACCCAGAAACATAAGGGGGTAGTGTTCAAAGTACTCTCATCAGAGAGGTTATCTGGCTCAGACCTCCACTTATTGGGGTCACCAGGTATTCAAGGAGCTTAGTTTTAGTCAAACTTGGTAGGAATAAAGAGCCCTATCAGATAGGCTGTTATGCAGGGGTGGGGCACTTGTACTAGGCTGACTGGATGCCCTGAACCATTAATTAGGAGGGTAGAGCCCAGTAGAAACAACTCCAGGGTTAGGTCACAATTCTGCTTCCTTCCCATGGCCAGCCACATAAGGGGGGGGGGGAATAAAAACCGGAGTCTTCTCTGCACCTAACGTGAAATGAGGTTGCTAAATTTGGTTTTCAAATAATAGTCTGAAGGGTCGCATCTATCATCTCATTATTTGCAATCTATACAGCAAGAGCCTCTCCAATTATGTTACCAGAAATTATAATGTCGGAAAGTTAAAGGTCCCTAAGAGCTTTTCTAGATTTGGTGAACAGGGCATATGTTTTCATGCTCCAGACACTGGAAGAAGTTAAGTATTGCTGTGATGTATGTCCTTGTTAACTGTTCAAAGTGAAGAATCATTTAAGATACATTTGTAATTGTTTTTAAATATTGCTCGCAAGTTATATGCTGTATGCTAATGTTAAATGTACTGTAACTGTATGAGTGGTACAGCGGTATACTTAAATATAGTCTTTGGCCTGAGTATGCATCTCCTGTTAAAAAATCAATTTCATGGCCGAGCCAGCTAGTGAAGCAGTAGAGCTACCACTTGCCATGCAGATGACCCAGGTTGTGCCTCGAGTCTGGGATGTCTGTTGCCAAACGCGGAGGCAGGGTTCGGGTGTCTACTGGATGCCTCCTGCCTTGGGGGAGGAAGGGTACCTCCTGCTGCTGCACAGCATGCATCCTGGTGGCCCAGGGGTGGGGCATGTCATGTGGGAAGGAACAAGTGTTCCCTTTGGAGCGGCTTTACATTGGCATGCACCCACTCGCCTGGTGAGTGATGCGGAGACGTCCTTCCGACAGCCCTGATAGATTCTGTGCCTGGTCACATCTCTGGACAATGCCCTGTGGAGGGATAAGAGAGGGCTTAGCAGGAGAAAAATACCCCAGCAGCACCAGGCAGATGAAGCTGCCCCCCCAATACCACAGTTGGTCCTTCCAGCTCCTCCTCCCAGGCCTCCACCGTCAAGTAAAGTATCTTCCTCCCAGCAGCACCAGGCAGATGAAGCTGCCCCTCATGCCACAGTTGGGGTCCTTCCAGCTTCCTGTGCCTTGACCATCAAGTAAAGTTTCTTCCTCCTAGCTTGGGGAAATGGGAGTCCCACCTGTAGGGGACAAGCTGTAGGTTACAGTCAGGAGTGTTCCAAGAGGTTGTCGAGCAGAAGCTCGTGACGGGTTGGAATACCGAATTACTCCTGTTGCGAGCAGAAGGGCTTGGTTGGTGAAGAGAGGACCTGGCAGCTGGCAAGGAGAAATGAGGGCCAAAAATGAAAAGGGGAAAAAAAAAACATTTCATACTACAGTACTACTAAAAATGTTTACTCAACTTGATGATCGAGGTTCCTTGGCAAGCTTTTAAACTAGCCAAGTGGGGAGGTGCTGATAAAAGGCAGGAAATGTCAAGCCTCCCCCCACAAAACATGGCAGGTAGTAAGGTAAACACTGAGATACAGAGCTCAACACAGGGCAGGACAGGGATAAATGGAAAAATAGACAAGGGCAATAAGAGCAGGGATAGGGGAAAAGGATAAAGCCAACATTAAATGGAGGGCAATGAGTACCAATGCCCATAGTCTGGGAAACAAGCTTCCTGAGCTAGTATCCCTGATGGAAGATGAATAATTGGATATTGTGACAGTCACGGAAACATGGTACACAGAGAACCATGACTGGGATGTCAACATACCAGGGTACACAATCTACAGAAGGGACAGGAAAGGTAAAAGAGGAGGTGGAGTAGCTCTGTACATAAGGGAAGGGATCAAAGCTACAGAACTAAAAAGTAAAGGGGGAGGACAAGAGGCACTCTGAGTCACCTTGGAGACAGGGAATGGCATCACAATCCGCACAGGGGTTGTATACAGCCCCCCATCTCAAGGGGAGGAAATGGACAAGAAAATGATAGAGGACATTCTCAAAATGGCTGAAAAAGGGGAGATACTGTTGATGGGCAACCTGAATATGCCAGATGTTAACTGGATGACATGTCCTGCAGCCACATCCAAGAGCAGGATCATTCTCGATGCCCTGCAGGGGGCAGGCCTTAGACAGCTAGTGTTGGAACCCACTCGGGAGGGAGCAATACTAGACCTGGTACTCTCAAATGGAGAGAGGATCACAAATTTAGAAGTCAGTAGATATCTGGGAACAAGCGACCACTGCACAGTGTACTTCACAATGAGCACAGCCATGGAGATAAGCCATATAAAAACAAGGATACTGGACTTTAGAAGGGATGACTTTGGCAAAATGGGTGAATACCTGAAGAATGCACTAGCAAATGGCCAAAAAGGAGGGGTGGAAGAACAATGGAGAAAAATCAAAACTGCCATCACAGAGGCAATAAGCCTTTGTGTGAAACAAATAAAGAAAACAAAGCGGAGTAAAAAAACACTATGGTTCTCAAAAGAGGTGGCAGGGAAGGTTAAGAAGAAAAAGGCTGCATTCAAAAAGTATAAGGAATCGAATCACAGAAGGAGCATGACAGGGAACTGTACCAATTAAAGCAGAAAGAAGTGGGGAAGGCAGTCAGAATAGCAAAGGCCCCAACCGAGGAAAAAATAGCCAGCTCAGTTAAGAAGGGGGATAAAACCTTTTATAGGTACATTAGGGAGCATAGAAAGGTTAAGGGAGGGATAGTGAAGATTAATAAAGGAGAGGGGAGGGGGCAGAGGGAGACAGTGAAAAGGCAGAGATACTGAATGAATACTTTTGCTCAGTATTCACAAAAGAAGATGAGGAGGAGTTACCTAAACCAGACAATAGAAGCACTTTGGGTAGGGGGTTGACACCAGTCCCATTCACAGAAGAAAGAGTCCTGAAAGAACTCCTAAAACTCAAGATGGACAAAGCAATGGGACCTGATGGGATTCACCCCAGAATCCTAAAAGAACTAAGGGAGGACCTAGTGACACCACTGACCATGCTTTTTAACAAATCGTGGCAGGATGGGGTGGTACCTGAGGACTGGAGGAGGGCAGATGTGATTCCTCTTCACAAAAGTGTGAGCAAGGCAGAAGCAAGAAACTACAGACCTGTAAGTTTAACCTCAGTGGTACGAAAAATGGTGGAATCACTTCTGAAAGAAATAATTGTTGAGTATCTAGAGGCCAGCGGGGTACAGAACCCAAAGCAGCATGGATTTACAGCAGGAAGGTCATGTCAGACGAATCTAATAAATTTATTTGACTGGGTGACCAAAGTAATAGACCAGGGAGGAGCTGTGGATATGGCCTACCTAGACTTTAACAAGGCATTTGACAAAGTCCCGCACAAAAGATTAATAATCAAGTTAGCCAGCTTGGGAGTGGGTCCCAAGGTGGTAGCCTGGGTAGCAAACTGGCTGCACAGCAGGACACAGAAGGTAATAGTGAATGGAACACATTCCGAAGAAAGTGGGTTACTAGTGGAGTACCTCAGGGCTCAGTACTGTCCAGTCCTTTAACATCTTTATAGGTGACATTGCAGAGGGTCTGGAGGGAAAGGTATGCCTCTTTGCAGATGATACAAAGATTTGTAACAGAGTTGATACACAAGACGGGGTAGAAAAGATGAGAAGGGACTTGGCAAGGTTGGATGAATGGTCAGACATATGGCAACTTAGATTCAACGCAAAGAAGTGCAAAGTAATGCACCTGGGAAACAGAAAACCAGGAAAATAGTACACAATAGCAGGGGAGGTACTAACAACAACAAAAATGGAAAGGGACCTGGGGGTAGTCATATCAGATGACCTTAAGGTGGGTAAGCAATGTGAAAAGTCGGTAAGGAGAGCCAGGGGGATACTGGGATGCATAGGAAGGGGCATCACAAGTAGAAAAAGGGAAGTGGTTATCCCTCTATACAGACAGTTGGTGAGACCCCATCTGGAGTACTGTGTGCAGTTTTGGAGACCTCATCTACGCAAGGACATAGACAGGATGGAAGCAGTCCAGAGGAGGGCAACTAAAATGGTGCAGGGTCTGCAGCAGAAACCATATGAAGAGAGACTGAGAGAGCTTAATATGTATACTCTTGATGAAAGGAGGCACGGGGGGACATAAGAGAAACTTTAAGGTATCTCAAGGGAATCAACAAAGTCCAGGAGGGTAGCATCTTTCAGAAAAAGAGATGTGTAAGAACAAGGGGGCACAATTTAAAGATGGGGGGGGATGGCTCAGGGGTAATGTGAGGAATTTTCTTTTCACGGAGAGAGTGGTGGATACATGGAACTGCCTTCCTGAGGAGGTCGTTGGGTCAAAAACAGTGGGCGAATTCAAACATGCATGGGACAGACATAAGGCAGTTATAGTAGGGGGTTGCAGGAAGTAGGCTGTTGGTTAACTGGAATCTGCAGCTTGTCCAGTAGGTAGGGAAATGGGCAGACTGGGTGGGCCAAGTGGTCCTTATCTGCCATCAAAGTCCATGTTTCTATGCACAGTTTAGGAATGCAGTGATGACACATAATTTCAGAATGCAGCTGTGACGCACAGGTTCAGAATGCAACCATGACACACAATTTTGGAATGTGTCGGTGATACACAATTTCAGAATGTGGCAGTGACGTACAATTTTGGAATGTGGCAGGGATGTACAATTTTGAAATATAGCGGTGACACATAGTTTTAGAAGTGGCAGTGATGCATCTTTTCAGAATGTGATGGTGATGCATAATTTCAGAATGTGGTGACACAATTTTGGAATGAGGTGGCGAAACACAGGTTAGGAATACGGCGGTGATGCACAGTTTTGGAATGTGGTGGTGACACACAAGTTCAGAATATAGCAGTGATGCACACTTTTGGAATGTGGCAGTGATGCACAATTTTGGAATGTGGCAGTGACATACAATTCAGAATGTGGCAGTGATGCACAGTTTCAGAATGTGGCGGTGACGCATAATTTTGAAATGTGGCAATGACGCACAATTTTGGAATGTGTCGATGACACACAATTTTGGAATGTAGTGGTGTCATACAATTTCAAAATGTGGTGATGATGCACATTTTTGGAATCTAGCAGTGACACACAGTTTTGGAATGTGGTGGTGATGCATATTTTCGGAATGTGGTGGTGACACTCAGTTTCGAAATGTGGCAGTGATGCTCAAATTCAAAATGTGGTAGTGATGCATAATTTCAGAATGTGGCATGAAGCACAATTTGAGAAGGTGGCAGTGAGAATTTTGGAATGTGGCATTGAAACACAACTTGGCAGGGATGTGCAGTTATGGAATTTGGCAGGGATGTACCATTCAGAATGTGGCAGGGATGTGTAATTTGTGAATGGGGAAGGGATGTGTAATTTCAGAATGTAACAGGGATGCATAACTTTAGAATGTCGCTGGAACACATAATGTTGCAATGTAGAGGGGATGTGATGCACACTTTTGAAATATGGTGGATGTATACAATTCTGGAATGTGGCAGGGACAAGCAATTTCAGAATAAATGGTGCATCCTCTCACATTCTGACACCTTGCATCTCCACTATATTCCGAAACTGCCAGTCCCCACCAAATTCCTCGATGTGTGTCCCTGTTGCATTCCGAGACTGATTGTCCCACTACATTTTGAGATGGCACATCCCTGTCCAATTCTGAGATTGCATGTCCCCCCAACATTTTGAAACTGTGCACCACCTTGACATTCTATGCCTTGTTTCAGTGCTGCATTCCAAAACTACCTTTTTATTCCCAACTGTATTTGTTCTCCTTGTGGCAGGTCACCCTCATCATCCGCCAACCCTATTGGTCTTGGGGTCCTTCGGGGTCTTGAGGCACTATGCACACCTCAGCAGATCCCCTGAGCCGGTCCAGAGGCTTCATCCTTGGTGGCCCCCACAGTTTCCTCCACTAACTGCCCAAGAAGCTACACGCAAGACTCCAGAAGTGGTAACGCATGTGCGTGGAGGTGCACATGCGCACCACAGCTCCAGTGCCAGTCTCATCGACCCTCCCTTGGCCTAGCACTGGCAGCCCTTAGGAGTGACACCACCACTCTGGCCTCCACCAGGGGGCAGCCAAGCTCAGAGGACACCTCTTGCACCCTCCCAAGGCAGAGGGAAGCCAGCCAGCAGCCACTCACATCCTCTCCCCCCACCATTGGCCTCCGACTACCCAGGCTCATTCCAGAACCCGAGTGCCAGCGTTGCACGAGGTGTGGTGTCCAGTACCTCAACCCTCTGTGCCACTGGGCTGGCCTCAAAATCACTTTCTGACATGTTCTGAAGTACAATGCCATGCATCTGAACATTCTGGAAATGCAAGCACTGCAGCCAACTCTATATATTTTTTTCTTTAAAAGGATTACTATAGCTACAGTTTCTTATACTTTGGAGAAGCAGGTCCTATAAGGCTGCTGACAGGGAGGACTAGAGTTACAGGAGGTGACATCATCAGTAGCTCTTCACTGAAACTGGCTTTTTTGAATAGGTAGTGAAGTCAGGGTTATAAAATAGCTCATAACTTTAAAACGGAGTAACACATAAACCTAATTTTTGGTATGAGATTTATTGGGGGTATGCTGATTCTAATTCTGTAATGTAGCACTTTTGGCAGAAGTTCCTCTTTAAAGCCTCCTGGCACAGATCTGACTCACCTTCCAGGACTAGAGGTGACAAACAATCTCTCGGGCAGTTCCAAAGCTTCAGATTCAAACCACAAAACAACTTTTTCTCTTAAAACTGGATTTCCCAGATTAAGGGAATTTTCTGCAGACATCTCTGGAATCGGCTTGCCTGATCCAGTAAACCTTCAGACGTTTGGACAGGATACAGTTCACCCTTCTTACAAGCTGAGGGCTTCTCTCAATGCTGCATAGTTTTAGTTGCCAGTGCTCTTCCGACACACGCTCTGGCTCTCCAGGTGATAGAGAGCTTTAGGCAAGTCTCCTAGAGTTGGGCTGTGGAAACCTTAGACAGACTTCCAAACTTTCTCCTCCGACACAGTCTAAGCCCTCCTCACTAACTAAGGGTTTCATAACTGCCCTGAGCTGAATCTGTCCCAGGATTGAGAGGATCAGCTGCAGCATACAACTTGTCCACATGTTGTCAGTTAGCCAAAATTATTATGTATAAGGTCCAGAAGACACCTGATTGGATGCTTGTTTGGTCACCAAGAATACAGTCCTCACCCCCTTCCCAGGATCCAAAGCAGCAGTCCTTTTGGCTCCTTGGACTCTGATTAGTGGAGGTAGGGATCAGAGGTGACAAATATTTCTGCAAACAGTTCATACATAGTCCCAACTTTTAGCTGGTTTTACAGGCAAATAGTAGGGTTTTAACTTTAACTGCCCCCACAGTCCATTAGCTCTCCCTCTCCCTGGTGTCATGTGGCAGAGTGAAGCAATGCAGAGACTGCTCCTACCTGTCACTAGCACTGTTGCGCTGTCCCCCTAGGCAGCAGGCAGGACTTCATTCACCCATAGCAGCCTTGGCTGCTCTCATAGAAATGGTGCCCCTCCACAGCAATAGTGTTTAAGAGTGTGATTTCAAAACTTTAATTCTATCCTCATTATGTGCCTCTGGACCCCCGTTACTATTTTTTATGTCCACAGGAGCTGGAGCGCCAAAGAGGGACTGATCAGGAGCTGCCTGGGTGGCTTTTATGTTGAGCACCGCAGTGCTCCAACATTCGAGCAGGCTTCCTGTGTGAACGCTCATACACTGTACTGTGTGGCATTCAGCAAACTGCCAGATGGCAGTTTCTCTCTCATTTGCTCCTCCAGTTCCCACAGGATTTGTTAGCACAACTGAGCCAGTAGGAGCATCTAGGTGCCTCAGGCAGGACCAGGACTGGCGGTCGGGAGGCAACTTTAGGTAAGCCCCACCTATGGGGGGGATTACTTGTAAATGAGATTTCCTTTATCTCTTCATGCTTGCCTGCTAAAACAAACTCAAAAAATAAATAAGAACAACCAAGAAAAGCAAATTTAACTGGTACAGTATGCTAACATTTTTGCTGAACTACTGCTTTGAAGAGCAACTTTCTCAGGTTGCCACACAAATAAGAGGAAGTTCCCTTACCTCCATACGAGCTCCTCTGAGGTAGCAGCCAGAGCCCTTGAGAGGCTGGGGGAGCAGGGAATAATTCCCAGGGCCTGGCATCAAGAGGGGCACAGGCTGCCCAGCATACTGTATGCAGGGAAGGGGCCTCAAGCTGGTAGGGGCCCCAGAGTCTGAACTTTCCCCGGGGCCCAGAATTCCTCTCAAGGGGCCTGGTGGCATATTTTTTCACACCCCCGAAGGATGGGATCGTAAACTGCCCCAAGGGGCTAATCATACTATCCCTGTCCATGTTTCATTACATATGTATTGGGAGAGTGCAGGAGCACACCCCGTTCAGTTGTATGAAGTGGGATTTGCAAACAGTTTTCAGTCATTTAAGTGGCCATTTGGAAAATCAGAGCCAGGTTTCAGCTAACAACAGCCTTTCTACTTGAACTCCAGCTCCAATTTTATCAAATAGCCACTGAAATGGATGAAAACTCTTTGCAAATCCCACTCCATATACTTGAATGGAGTGTGCCCCCATATTCTCCCTACACATAGGTAGAAAATGGGGGTTGGCCAGCAAATGGGAAGTGCAAAGTGATAATGCAGCTAGCTCCTTGGAAGCAATTTACGATTCCTTCACTTTAGGGGTAGGAAAAAAATATGCTACTACCAAAGAGGAGCATTTGTTTTTGGTTCTCAAAAATAACAGGAAAGGGTCTCTTTTAAGTATTATCTTACTGTTTTCTTTAAGTCTGTACTGGCATTAACTTTCTGGAATTTTTTTTGTGTGTGCGTGTAGTCATTTTAACTGTATTTATTAGGCTGTAATTACAGCTCAGTTTGATAAGTTGTTAAACTAAACGGCAATTTATATCTGTTTTTTTTTCACTGTCTTCTACTCCCTTGTTCTCTATACCTCTCTCTCCCAGAGTAACCCCTGGCCACCCCCCCACCCCCGCCTGGCTTCTCTGAGCCATCCCCTTTCTGTTTATTACCCTCCTTTTGTCACTTAATTTGATCCTGCTGTCTTCCTGTAGCCACTCAGTGACTGACCTTCCCTCCAAGTGCCTTTTTAATTTCATCCCTGTTTCTCCCCTCTCTCATTTCTTCCTAGGAGGCATCCCATGGCCTGGGCACCCAGCCTGCCAAGGAACAGCACCCTGTATCTCCAGCTCTGCAGGTACGAACTTCCTAGCAGCTTGCACCACTCTCTCTCCCCATTGTTACCTCCAGCTCCTGATAAGATGGAGCTGGCGAGTCCACACTCCCAATTGGCTCCTTACTGAACTTTGCTGTACGCCTCCTAGCCAGAGTTCTAACTGGTGGGTGCACATTTTTCAAACCTCGTGTAACCCTCTGTGTTTTTTTTTTTTGTTTGTTTTTTTGTGTAGTCATTTTAACTGCATTTATTAGACTGTTTAATGCAAGTAATTACAGCTAAGTTTGGTAAGTATCCATTTTCCCATTAGCAAGTTATACTCTACAGCCACTAGAGGGACATAATCTTTATCTAAGTGATCTCTGGCTGTTGTTCATATAAATACTTTTCTAAACTACAGCTCCCACCTCCATCTGACCAGCCCCCTCCTCTGCACCCCGCTTACAAATTCTTCACCTTCCTAGATCAATTTATTCACTAATTTCTGTGCCTTATGAACAATGCATCTCCTACTGTCCTCTCTCCCCCTTGTTCTGCTCATATCCCTCTCTTTACCACCTCCACTTGCTCTCTAATCACTTATTCCTAATAACTCTTCCAACCCCAACAGTTACTATCTCCAGTCCCCTACCCACATCCATGCTATCACTTCCTCCCTGCCATTTGAATATGGTCTCACTCTATCACTATTCCTCATGAGACTTTGATAATAGTGTCCACTTTCCCTGCAGTTCTCCACATTCTTGTTATTCAATCATCCACTCCGTTCTACTCAAAACTCCCAACCTCCTCACCAGCCCCTTCAAAATCATCTAAGCTCCACTTTCTCATACTCGCCCTCCTCTTGCTCTCTGCCAGGGATATCCACCCCAACCCAAGCCCTATTGCCCCTTGCTCCTTTGGTGCCTCCTCTACCTGCCCCCACTCTCTTCTCTCAACCCTCCCAAAAGGCTTAAAGATCCTGCAGCCTGTTGCAAAAAATAGACCAGATTCAGACCATGATGTGCACTCTAAAACCAGACATTCTAATCATCTCAGAAACTTGGATAAAGAGCAATATCCCTGACCACTCAGTCTCCATTCCTGGCTACTCACTGCTAAGGTAAGACCGTGGTGGTGTGGCCATTTATGTCCTAGCCTCCATCCAATATTCCATCATCTCCTCATCCTCCAATTCTGAGACCAATGATGTCCAAGCTATCCATATGACCCTCCCCTTCACTCTCCCACTCTTTGTAGCTGGCATATACTGCCACCCAAATGTTCATCCTTTGGTCACTCTAGACCTCCCTACCTCCATCACTTCCCTTGCTCACTGTGGGGAATTATTCATCCTAGGCGTCTTTAATATAAATTGGTTGTCACTTAAAACTACCAAAACTAAAAATGAAATCAGAGCCCTAAATCTCTCCCAACTGATCTCCAAACCCAGCCGCCCAAACCACAAGACACAACAACACTCCCTACTAGACTGGGCCCTTACCTCCCACCCCCACCATGTCATCACCTCTGGCATCCTCCCCGATGCTCTCAGTGACCATAACCCAATATTCATAGTTAGGAAACTCCACAGAACTAAATTGCCACACAAAACCATACAACTGTGCTCTTTCAAATCTCTTGATCTTGAACCTTCCTTGAGTAACCTTGCCACTTCTGATTGGTCCCTCCTAACCTCCTTCCCCTCAGTTGATAAGGTCCCTGTCTACTTCAAAGAAATCTTTCTTGTAAGCTGGAACGCCTTTGCTCCACTCAAACAAACCAGAGTCAGAGGTATAAACACTTTCCTTGGATAACCCCTGAACTTCTGGCCTGTCGCAGGGCTAGAGATCAAGCCTGGAAATGTCATATATCTACCCAGCATCCTAGTGACCTCGCAAACTTCTGCATGCTCAGATACACTTGCACCAGGATTACACGATTAGACAAGTCCGAATATTTCAAATCTGCCTTCATCACCAACATAAATTTCCCTTCAAAGCTCTGGAAGGTGGTGCACACCCTATTTACCCCCTTATCTGGCCCACCGCCCCCGATACTTCAAGTAAATAGCTCACTAGTGTCTGACACACCAGCTGTAGCTGCAGAATTTAACTCCTACTATATCTTCTGCACCACTCAGCAACTAAATTTCTCTCCCCTCTTACCCATCCCCCTCTCCTTCTGTTTGCTCCCCACCCTCTGCTGTACATATGTATGGAGATAATAATGTCATGTAAGTGTCTGGCTCCTGTCCTGTTGAGGTTACAAGCAGCTTACAGCAAGACTTCAACAAGGTTCAGCTCTGGTTTACTAACCATAAACTTTTCCTTAACGTCAAAAAGACTGTCTCTATGACGTTCAGCACAAGGCAGAAACTCTGTAGGTTCCCTCCCTACCCACTTTTCATACCCTTGAAAGGACTTTACTTGAGGACACATCCTCCTTCAGGCAGTTAGGTGTTTGGTTGGACACCTTCCAGGAAAAACTGCGTCCCAAGCTTGGTGCCCTGTACAGGAACTGTAGGTGCATCCCTCCTATGGCTAGGCGTGAACTTGTTCAGAAGATGATACTGCCCAAATTCTTTTTTTTTGTGTGTGTTATTTCTTTTCTCCCCTACTTTCATCCATGCCAGCTCTCCTTTCGGGGAGTCAATGCTTCTACTGACCCATCCTGTCCCCCAAGCCTCCACTCTCAAATGACAACCATCTCCCTGGGTAACCCGGCATATCCCTTCGCCGGAAGGGTCCCCCTCCTCTGAGGGGGAAAGCACCAGCCAGGGGGGCACAGACCAGCACATCTTCTTGGCCTGTGGAAACGCTGCTGAGGTGGATGACTATGGAGGCATTGACAAGCTTGGAGAGCCGGGCAGCCCTCAGCCGGCATGACATGGAGCGTTTTTTATGCTTTTCTATGTATGTCGCTCCTTTGCCATTGTGCAGTGCTCCTGATCTCCACCAGAGGCCGCTGCCAACCAATGACTCCCCAACCCACCTCCGGGAGAGAAGAGCAGTCCCTATGGACGCTCAATCCTCTCCCGCCTCTGCCAGCCCCCGGCGACCTGAGTCCGTTCCCGAATCTGGGCCCATTTTTAACTACTGTGACATGGTCTATAGTGCTGCCACTAAGTCCTCCCTGGCCAGACCGAACACTCTCTTTAATTCCTTCTGCTGCTTTGCCCTGGATACCCCCCCCATGCACCCATCACTGCGATCTTTATCATGCCCTATCCTTCCCCTCTCTTACAAATAGGTGACTCTCCCACTGTGCTAAATTCACCTCCAGGCATTGGTTGGGTGAGCTCCCTTCCTACCTCACCTCCTCCTCCTTTATAACACCCCCACACTCTCATTCCCTTAGATCAACCGACTCCTGTACCCTGGTTGTCCCCCACAGATCCACCCAAATTGGCCAATCCAGTTACTCTCACCGCCTCCCAAAAATGTGGAATCCCCCTCTCCCAAAACCGGCACTCATCCTCTGCCTTCTCCATCAGCTTTGTCCTCAATAATCACCTTGCACCTAGCTGCTCCTGCCATGTCCTTCCCTAATTTCCTCCTCTAAGCTCTAGACAAATCCTGTTCCCTACCCTCACTTTCATTTTACCCTGTGCACAAGCACACCCACCCCCTCTAGCCCTTCTCCCATTCCCCTTAATTGCTCCCCCTTACTGGCCTCCCTTAACCTCTCACAGAATGTAAAGGACCCTGAATGCTCTCCATGGGTCCCTCTCCTGCCCCCCAAGGGGCTTGTATCACTCATTTACTCCCTTCCCCTACCATCTTAAAGGGGTGTCTCTGGGGCACTGCCTTATCCCCTTCTCTCTGGCCCCCCCCCCCAGTCCACTTGCTGGTTTCCTTGCATCCTGAAGGGGTCTCCAGGGCGACACTCTTCCCTCCCCACCTCACCCCTCCCTCCCCTTTCCCCCTTTTCTTTCATGTAAGCACTTGTTTACTTACTAAACAGGCACTTATTATTGTCCACTCTTTCTACATGTCATGCGCAATCAGTGTTGTAACACTGTTTGTAACACCTGCCTTACAACTTTATGTTAATGTTGATCTTGTAACTTATTTTATTTATTTAGTTTTTGTTGACTGGGTAAGGTGCACTAGCCATAGCAATGACTGTTTTCAGGCACGACCCGGGAGCTTACAGAAAACAACATCAATAAACAATGACATTATTATTAAACAATACATAATTTGACAACAGGAATACCGATACAGATAGGAGAAAAACAATGAGTAAGGTTTGATACAATTAAATGTCAAAATGACAGAATTAAGAAAGAAACACAATATATAAGCTGTACAGTACAACATTCAAAGGATTAATTGTGTAGGATAATACAACGTTGACTGTAACGTTAAAATTTTGATCCGAGATATGTATAGGAAAGATTAATAGTTTATATGAGTGGGGAAGTAAGATAAGGGAGGGAAAGGTAGAAAAGAAAAAATATGGCAAAGTAAGAGAAGTAGACCAAAAGACACTAAGACAGGCAAATAAGATGACAGGAGAAAGTGCTGAGACAGAATATGTTGGGGACATATTCTGAAAAGTGTTTAGGGGTAAAGAGGTCAGGTAATATAAGAAGCTAGGGTGGTTTGAAGCAGGAGTAGATGCAGGAGTCAACAAGGTGGTCACGTAACAATTTTTTGAAGGAGGCATTGGATGATGCTTGGCATATGTTTAGAGGAAGGGAGTTCCGATGTTGTGGCGCATGACAGGAAAAAGCACATGCACCTTTAGAGGAGTTATGTTTGGGGATGTGAACAGGGGCATTTGCTGCCAAGCATAGCCCATAACTGGGTGTCTAGTTAAGAAATAGTCCTGCAAGAGGCTTAGGTGATTGTGCTCTAATTATATTGTCTATGATCGAGCCATACGCATAGGCCCTAGATGCATAAGGAGAAAGCCATCCCAATTCAGAGTAAAGGAGGCAGTGGTGCCTCATTCGATGAGAGGAGGACGCATAGCGACAGATATTGTTGTAGGTGACATCCCACTTCTGAAAGCTAGTTTTACTGGCAGAGGCATACGTGGCAACCACATATGTGAGCAATGGAAGGAGTATGCCACGTGCTGTTGTAAGCCTAGCTGAGGGGGTGAGCACATAGCTAGAACAGTAGGCAATACCAGGTTTCATGTTAACTAACTTACAGGTCAACTGGATATATGGATCAAAAGTCAGAGACGGGTCAAGAAGAGTGATCCCTAGATATTTAATGGAGGGTACCGCCCCGACAGATGAACCAGTAACAGTAGAGACTTTAAAATTTAGTAGGGGGTATTTGAGTTTAACATTAGAACCAAATAGCATGGATTGGGTCTTTAACACATTTAGTACAAGTTTATGGCTAGTCAGCCACTGTTGAATTTGTTGAAAGTCCTGGGAGAGTTGTTGATTGATTTCAACAATGTTCTTAGCACTTGCGTACAGAACAATGTTATCAGCGTATAACAAGGATGCTGTCTGGCAGAGGTTGGAAGCAATATTGTTTATAAAAATAGTAAAGAGCAAGGGGACAAAGATAGACCCTTGAGGCACGCCAATGTTTATAGTTGCTGTGTCTGACAAGGTGGAGTTATATTTAACTACTTGTGTCCTATCCGATAGGTAGCTGTCAAACCATGCAACAACACTGGGTGAGAAATCCATTAATGAGAGCATCTATCTAGGGTGGTCAACAAGGTCAAAAGCTTTGATCATGTCGATAATGATGGCCCCCGTAAGAAAGCCAGAGTCCATGGCCGTTAGGGTATCAGAGGTAACCTTATGTAACACCGTGGTTGTACTATGACTCTTGCGGAAGCCATGTTGTGAAGGTGATAGAAGGTCATGATTCTGAAGACAGTCAACGGTTTGAGTGGCTACGAGATTCTCAAGAATTTTACTGAGAACAGATAAGATGGCAGTGGGAATAAATTATAGGAATTTTTGTGGTCACCCTTTTTGAAAACAGGTGTGATCCTGGCTGCCTTCCAAATGTCAGAAACATGGCTCTGGCATAGGGAGAGGGTGAAAATCTTGGCTAGAGGTGCTGCTATGTATGGAGCAGTAAGTTTTAGAAGCTTAGGTTCAAGATTCTCAGACCCAGCTGAAGTGAAATCAGAGATATTGTTTAACTGTCTTAGGACTTCCTGTCTAGTGACGAGACTTGAAAAGAAATTGGAGCCCAGAGACATCATGTTGGGTGGGTAAGTTCGATTTTGGCAGGGAAAAAGGAGATATAATTGGTAAGGTCAGAAAAGTAAGTATTGAAAAAATTGGCAATGGTCAAGGGATTATTGCAGGGGACACCATTTAGAGTCATGTCAGTTGGAGTGATGTTGGGTTAGAACCAAGAAAGCACTTTATATGGGACCAGAATTTTTTAGAATCCCCATAGGATTTGGTTACTAGATCCTTGCAGTAGGCACTTTTGGCTTTTTTGATTTCCTTCTTACAGGAGTTTCTAACAGCTACGTAGTAATTTAGGTCAGTGGGTAACCCTGTGCTTTTGAATTGGAGCCAACTTTTGTCCCTTTGGCATAGTTTGGAGAGAAACATAGAAACATAGAATTCGACGGCAGATAAGGACCGCTTGGCCCACCCAGTCTGCCCATTTCCCTACCTGATGGATAAGCTGCAGATCCTAGTTAACCAGCAGCCTACTTCTTCCTATCCCCACCCCCTAGAATTGCCTTATGACTGTCCCATGCATGCTTGAATTCCACCACTGTTTTTGACTCCACAACCTCCTCTGGAAGGCCATTCCATACATCCACAACCCTCTCTCTGAAAAAATACTTCCTTAAATTACCTCTGAGCCGCTCTTCTATCTTCAAATTGTGCCCCTTGTTCTTGCACACCCTTTTTTGAAAGATGCTACCTCTTGGACTTGTTGATTCCCTTGAGGTACCTGAAAGTTTCTATCATGTCTCCCTCTCCCTCCTTTCCTCGAGGCTATACATATTAAGCTCCTTAAGTCTCTTCATATGTCTTCCGTGCAGACCCTGCACCATTTTAGTTGCCCTCCCTGGACAGCTTCCATCCTGTCTATGTCTTTATGGAGATTGGGTCTCCAGAACTGCATGCAGTACTCCAGATGGGGTCTCACCAGCTGTCTGTACAGAGGGATAATAACTTCTTGTTTTCTACTGGTGATGCCTCTCCCTATGCATCCCAGTATCCCCCCAGCCCTCCTTGCTGCCCTCTCACATTGCTTAACCACCTTTAGGTCATCTGATATGACTACCCCCAGGTCCCTTTCCATTTTTGTTGTTGTTAGTATCTCACCCCCCATTGTGTACTCTTCCCCTGGGTTTTTGTTTCCCAGGTGCATTACCTTGCACTTCTTAGCATTGAATCTAAGCTGCCATACATTTGACCATTCCTCTAACCTTGCCAAGTCCCTTCTCATCCTTTCCACCCCACCTTGTGCATCAACTCTGTTGCAGATCTTTGTGTCATCTGCAAAGAGACATACTTTTCCTTCCAGTCCCTCTGCAATGTCGCTTATAAAGACATTGAAGTCCTAATACTGAACCCTGCGGTACCCCACTACTAACCTCCCTTTTTTCAGAGTGGACTCCATTTACTATTACTCTCTGTGTCCTATTCTCCAGCCAATTCTTTACCCAGGCTGTCATCTTGGGACCCACTCCCAGGTGGCTAACTTGTATATTAATCTTTGTGTGGGACTGTGTCAAATGCCTTGCTAAAGTCTAGGTAGGCCATGTCCACAGCTCCTCCCTGATCAACTACTTTGGTCACCCAGTCAAAGAAATCTATCAGATTTGTCTGGCATGACCTTCCGCTGTGAATCCATGCTGCCTTGGGTCCTGTGCCCCTCTGGCCTCTAGATACTCGACAATTCTTTCCTTCAAAAGTGATTCCATCATTTTCCCTACCACTGAGGTTAAACTAACAGGTCTGTAGTTTCCTGCTTCTGCCTTGCTCCCACTTTTGTGAAGGGGAATCACATCTGCCCTCCTCCGTCCTCGGGTACCACCCCATCCTCCCATGATTTGTTAAAGAAGGTCAGACTTTAGCCAGCAGGTGTGCCTGTTTTTTACCTGACGGGTTATAAGAGGGCAGTGTTTGTCCTGAATAGCAAGGAAATGAGTCAAGAAGAGATTTAGAGCAGTCAGGGTGTCACTAGATTTAAAAAGGGGGGTCTAGTTGATGGTAGCAATATCCAGCAGAAAGCGGTGATAGTCGAGGTGCACATAATTTTGGAATGCAATAAAACGTGGCTTCGATGGGGAAGGCCTATCTTTACCCGATATACAAAAGGTAGGGGAGTGATCAGTGATGGCATCAGCTAGTGTGCAAGAGGAGATAATATTTTCAGGGTGGTTGGTCATTATCCAGTCCAGCAGAGTACTGGAGTTGGTATGCAGTGCAGTTCTGGAGGGGTCACTGATTATCTGGTGAAAGCTGAAACTTTGAATCTTGTTCAGTAATGTGAGTTGTGAGTGATGTATCCAATTTAGGTTGAAATCCCCAAGTATGAGAACCTCATGTCTCCCAGTAAGATGTGAGGTTTGGTCGAGCAGCTCATCTAGGCCTTTTAGGCCACTAGAAGGGGGGATGTAGGCACACACAATATGAAGTTTTTTGTAGCCAAGGGTGAGAAGGACATGTAGCGTTTCACAGTGGGTCAGGGGAGATGAGCAGATGGCAGAGAGATGAAGGTGATCTTTGAAATAGATAGCTGTACCACCCCCTCTTTTGGAAGCAGGTCTGTCAAATCACAGAAGGTTGTATGTTGGAATTAAACATTGTGAGTCCAGGGAGGAGGGTTTGAGCCAGGTTTCAGTGAGGCAAATGATATCAGGCTTGCAGAGGGCGGTCCAGGATTCCAGTTCTGCAAAGTTACGCACAAGGCTTCTGATATTATGGTGAACCACCGTAAGACCTTTGGCATTTGTAAGGGGACAAGGTGTGTGGTTAGCAGGTCCAGGGTTAGAATGAACATCACCTGAGAACAAAAGGACCAGAAGGAGGAGATACCAGAGTTTGCTACACAGGAAAGGACATAGGACACAAATATGCAGGGGGCAGTATTTTAAGGCATGGGCTACCAAGTAGATCCAAGATCTATTTAATAGTAGTGGAGTGGGGTCACATCAGACAGTAGGCAGTAAGAAAAGGTTAGAGTATAAGTAATCATGAGGCAGGTAATTCGAGACAGCCAAAGGGGCTTGAGGAACGATAAGCAGGGATAGGTGTAGCAGGGTAAGAGAGGGCACTAAGAAAAGCAGCAACAATTAAGGTTTCATTATGCAGACCAGGGTAATGTCTAGTATTAAATGTATAATGTCTAATTCCAGCTGTACCCCTTCCCCCAGGTTGTACCGGGAGACGAGCGACTTGTTGCTCAATGTGCCTTCCTGGTGAAACTTTTCAATAAATAAATAAGGCATAACAAATAACTTCGGACGAAAAGCAATGCACCATCAGCTATGCGAAAGGTGGAGCTAAGGGCGAAGTTTAGGGTGTGGTTTAGTGTCTGAGCTTATGCCTCATCCAAAAGTGAGAACGCTAGCAGCACTTCATCCGAACCTTAACTTATGGAGTCTCCACTCCCTTTCAAAGTCTGTACTACCTCTCAACTGTCCCTGGTTAAGAGGGACGTCCCTCATTTAACCCCTCAAAATTGCTCCATACTTCATCAGAAAGGTACTGCCGTAACAGAGAATGTGCTCTAAATTCAGACTTTAAAGCATAAATTCATAATATTCTAAGATACTAAATAAAACATAAACATTGTAAAAGTGAACATAATGGTTTGCAATCTGTTCTGAGCTTGTAGCTCCATGTTTGAGGACGTGTCCGTTATTGGGAGAGTCAGTGACCCTCATATTGAGTGCCCGTGTCCCTCATTTTCGTGACAGAAGGTTGAGAGGTATGTTTTCAAACTTTTAATTACTTTTCTCGTTAAGGTAAATACCTTAGTTGACAGGCTAGTCTGTCCCGCACAAAAAAAAGGAGGTAACTAGCAATTTGAATAGAAGTTTTTTTTAGCCTGGTGGAACGGGGTGGTACAGGGGGCGGGAGAGAGAGAGTGGCTTCACTTCTGCAGCGCCGCCTCCTCCCGGGTATGTGTAGACAGCGCTGTAGCACCCGCGGATTCAGTAACTCACGTTTGTTTCAACTCTTGCAGAGAACCTAGCAGCGCTGGCAAGTCGGGCCCGAACGCTGGAGAACGGTGCAGAGCTGACATCATGGCCGGCCAGTCAAAAAAACGCCGCCGTATGTGGAGTATTGTGGCTTTCCTGGTGGTGGTACTAGTCTTCTTACTTGGGTTCATCATAGGTGAGTAAAAACCGTTTGTTTTCCGTTTTCGTTACCATGTCCTTTCCATACCCTCCAACCTCTCACCTCATGCATCGGGGACAAGGCTTAAAACAATTAGGGGCAAAGATACCAAATCAGGGACACACCTTAAAAATTGGTAATATTCACTTAGAGTGCTAATAAGGCATTAGTGTAAGAAGCATTTTCTGAAGAAAAACAAATCTGTAACTTTAATGTTTAACATTATTTTGTGCTTACAGTCCTCACTGGTCAATCACAAAAACAAAATTTAGAGGGGCTGAGAGAGAGTTTGAGGAAAATCGGGGACAGTTGAGGTATGGTCCTTTCATGTGCCCTCATTAGAGCGGGTTTATTGTGTCATTTGCCTTCTGCAACAGCTAAAACAAAACTTGTGTGGTTTGGTATTAAAAAAAAAAAAAAAAAAAAAAAAAGACATACTTATTGCTATCTGCACTACAGGAAACATGAATCCTCTAGATAAACATTTGTATCCAGTTGGTTTGGCTTGCCAGTCCACAAGATCACTGCCTCACTTGCAACTGTTCAACCGGTTTTGTCAGTATCCTCTGGAATGTCCTCCTGTAGGTAGTACAACCTTGCCAGTACAGGCAGCTGGCGTTGAGCTAGCATGCCCTGTTGGTGCAGGGGTTATCCCAGCAGGGGCATTAATGTGGAAGAGCCATTCACTGGGGGGGGGGCATCGTGGATTTGCGGTGCGTTATGGTTCTAGGTGTATTCCCACAACAAATCTGGAAGGAGCACTCAAATGAACTCCCCCTCCACTGGAAGTCCAGGGACAGACACTACAGGGGGCATTCTGGCATCGGCAGTAACTTCAGGGAACCTGGAGGGGGTGTGGGTAAAAACTGTTTTGAGTAATACAATATATACTTGAGTAATATATCTGGTCATGGAATGTATGATTAGGGGGTTCAATACACGATCGCATTGCATTCTCAAAGTGTTTCCGTAGTATTGTACACCCATATATTCAGGTTGAAAGAGGCTTAATAAGCAAACAAGTTGAATTGTATCTGAATTCCACCTTTTAAAAAGGTATGCTGGAAAAATCGCTTTAAAACATACTTCCTTTTGGAGGTTCTTCTCTCCTTGCAGTTTGTTAAACACAAAGTTTTAACAACAAGTGAGCTGACAAAACAATGAACAATCAACTGGCATAGTATTTTATCCTGAGTTGTACAGGTACAGTAATAATTGTGAGAGTACAAGAAATAACAGGGCAGTACAAATTGCAGTTATACAGTTCCTGAGGAATAACTCAAGGTTGAGTGTGCAGCAGTAGCGGAATAACTGAATGACCTGGGTGAGTTGTGATGCCTGAGGCACAGCTGGGGGCCTTTAACCATGCAGGAAGTTAGGTTATTTCAGCATTGACACACACCTAAATTGGATTATTACACATACAAATTTAAATTTGATTTTTAAAACATACTTGTTTAATATGGCCTTGCCAGACGAATTTTAAGTAACTTATGCATGTATCTTTTATTGTTACTCAATGTTTTTATTTTAACTGTAAAGCACCTTGGTTTTGGAAAGGCGATATACAAATAGTTACTTACTTACTTATAATATTTGTAAAGTGGTAAAAAATGTTATGAGTAGTAATGAAACCTGGAAACCTGGATTTCTCAACACCTGTTCCCACTGGTATGGGGGGGGGGTTAGGGGAATAGATAACTCGGCTAGTCATGGGGGGGTGACCAGTCATTGCTTTCACATATAGGGAAGTTGAGGTCCTGCGTACACCTAGGGGAGTTAATATATGAAGCCTAGCATTTGTAGTACATCCCTAAGGTGCCCCTTGCCAAGTGGAATAGTCTGGTGATGGGGTTCTGTTTCAGTAGAGTGATGAAGCATTCCATCCCACATTATGCCATATTTGCATGGCACAAAGTTTAGTATACCTGCCACCTTCCATTCCATTTTCTTCATGTGGTACATCTCTTTGATGCTAATGGTTACTTGGGAAGGTGTGCATCTTGGTGGTTGGATTTGGAAGCCTGAGGCTATATTTTAGTTGTATATGGGGAAGGCATGAAGTAAAATAAATGATTCCATTAAGTTATGGACTGGAAGTGTTTGATCTGCCATGGTCCGAAAATGGCACTGGACTACTGTCCAGTTTATGGTAGATATTGTACTTGATTAGTAAAATTTTCTTAAGCTAATCCAGCTGATTGTATCAATAAGTGCAGTTGCTGGCCCCTTGGAATCTCTATGGAGCCAATGAATTTTCCCAGCTGCTGTTTATGCTTACCAGTGGATTACTAAACCTAAATGGGATTTGCCAGTTTCTTGCAAAATTCAGTTTGGCATCAACAGTGCTCAAGTCTGATAACATTCCAGAAAATGTCAGGGCATTCAGTTCTTAATGGTTAGTGGCTCAGCAGGTTGCACACTCTCCTCTGAGGCCAGAAGAGTGGAAGGTTGTGGGTTCAAGCCCCACACTAGTCATTTGTGTTAGCATCCCACTACTGGCACTGCAGTGCATCATAAGGGGGATGCTGCACTCCTGAGGTGCCGTCTTTTGAATGAGACGTTAAACCGAGGTTCCTTCTTCCTGTTCCGGTGGATGTTAAGATCCCATGGCACTTCTTGAAAAGAGTGGGGGAATTTCCTCTATTCACTAAAAATACCACCAACAGCTTAATCTGGTTCAATTTCAGTTGGTCACCATCTGTATCTTACCCCTTCCCCCAGGATGAGGCTGAAAATAGGCAGAATTGTCTAGACCTCCTTTCCCAGTCAACAAAAACTAACTAAATAAATAATTTCTAAGGACATTTGCATAAAATTAGGTAGCTTGATCACTGGACTTCATCAGTTCTTGCGGATTTTCCTGCATTGAAAATTCAAATTCTCTGGAGTTGGAAGGTTGTAGGTTCAAGTCCCACACCTAGAATATTGGTTAATAGTTTTACTGACACTGTTGTGTTGCACTTGCTTGAGTGCTTTGAATGAGACATCAAACCTTTTGTGTCCCATTTAACCATCTCTGGCGGCTGTTGAGGTAGAAGTTAAAAATCCCATGCAGTTTTTGAAAAGAGTCAGGGGTTTTCCCCTGGTGTCCTGGCCAACAGGCCCATGTGACCTACCTCCCAAGACAAAGCTGGAAACCAGCTGTCAAAGCGTGGTGTACATTGGAAGGTGGGTTACATGGGCCTGTTGGCCAGGACCCCAGGGAACACACTTCCCAAGACACATCTGGAAACAAGCTGTTAAAGCTTAGTGTGCTTTTTCTGGTCAGAAATTACAAATGACAAACTATTTTCATTGCAGCAGTTTGTAATGTCATAAGTAGAAGAATCTGACTTTGTGACAGGAATAAGCAATGTGAACAGACAGAAACATAGAAACAGAGACATTGACTGGAGAAAAAGACCTATGGTCCATCCAGTCTGCCCATGGTACCCTATCTGACCCAGATCTGCTGTCCATCCAGGGTCCTAGCCCTCCCCATCCGCCCCCTGTCCCCCTCCCAGTGTCTGTCGTGCTGAGCAACCACTATACCCTTCACTCTGCTCCAGCCATGCATGAATTCTTTTATGGTTTTAGCACCCACCACCTTGGCTGGTAAATTGTTCTACCACCTTTTCTGTGAAAAAATAATACTTCCTCATGTCCCTTTTTTTTTTTTTGTGTCCTTTATTTCTGCTCCTTCACTGATGGGAACTCTCTCCAGCGACTCCCTTACCTGTGTTCTACCTCCTGCTGTGAAGCTGCTCCTAACTCCTCACCCCGATCTCGGCAAAACCCCTGGATCTGAACCCTGCAGGGAAGAGCTGCTCAGGGCGCTGTAGAGTGCAGGATCGGGGTGCCAGGGCGGGAGAGGAGAGTGACCAGCATTGAGAGAGTGGTCCAGGAGGAAGTGCCTTCTCCTATCCCCAAGGGAACGGGATTTTTACCTTGTTTATTTGGTCCGAGGAGCTTGGATGTGCAATGGCCGCTGGGCATGGCGTGCTGCTGCCTGCAGAACTCCACCCCTGCTGAGCGTGCACCAACTGCTTGTGCTGCACAGACTGCCGCCAGGTGCCACTACAGTACAGTGCATCCCTGGAACCCTCCTCGGGGAAGGGAGAGCTGTTCTCTGAACGCTCAATCCCTTCCCTCTCCTGCCGACCCCTGGTGCCTTGGTTCACTTCTGAACCCGGGTCGTCGGTGTGGTGCAGGTCTGGCATCCAGCCTTATGTCCTTCTTGAACCTCCCTCCTGGCAGTTTCCTCTCATGACCTCGAACTGTTAGCCATGTTGAATAATTCCCTGCTGTCCACCTTGTTTATTCCTTTCAGGAATGTGAAGATTTTTCTCATATTCCCCCTTTCTCTTCTGGTCTCGAGTAGATGTTCAGTGCCTTAAAGGCACTCCTTGTAAGACCTGTGGTGTTGGCCCTGAAACATCTTTGTACTCCTTTGCTGCACAGTCTCCACTCAGCCTGTCCTTATCTTTCCTGAGGTGAGGACTCCAGAACTGGGCACAGTACTCCAGGTGAGGCCTTACCAAAGATCTATAAAGGAGTAGAATTACTTCTTTCCTTCTCCTGTCAGTACCCTGCCATGTACACACAAGCATCCTGTTTGTCTTGGTGACTTGCTCTGGGTCACACAGTATGCAAGTGGGGGCTGTGGGATTCAAACCAAGGTCTCCAGGTTTGCAGCTCAGAGCGTTAAACCACTGCAGTAAACTGCCTCCTAATCTTGTATCCATAATAAAGCGGTTTTGTTTTTGTTGCATTGATTTTGAGCTTTGATGTGGTGACAGAGTAAGGGAGTGGTTCAAAGTCTTGTTTGTAACTTACTTTAAAGTTCCTTTGCATTACGTCCTTTTGCAATAAGTGATAACTCCTAAATCCCTTTCTTTATCCTTAGTGCCGAGCCTTACTCCACTCATCCAGTACTAGTGGTGTAGTGCTAAATTTAGAAGTGTGGTATGTCCATGAACTACAGTCTCCCCAAGTCACCCACAGACCGGGGGTCAGAGGTATGGGGCCCGCCTGGGCCCCCAGAAGCTGTCAGGTTTTAGATGCATTCTGGTGTAATTTGAGAGTCGTGTTACACTATTTGGCTGCTTTTAAAGCTTTCTTTGACTTGTTACAAACAACCAATATCACAATCAAAATAATTACTTTTTATTTTCTTTAAAAAAAAAAAAAAAAATTGTCACAATTAAAGCAAAAAATCCCAGTCTAGCCAACCAAAACTCATGACTATATACCACTTCTCTTCAGTACAGTCAGCTATCACTGCTGCAGGCATTGCACTTGTTACCTTGCAACCTGAGCAGAAGACTGCTCCCCGTCCCCCAGCAGTGCACCACACAGAAACACAGGGCAGCGAGAAGGGCATACAAAACACCAGCCTGGAGGTGCATATGTCTGTCACACAGCAGGCACTTACACAGACTGTCCATACCAGAGAATGGAACTGATGCCCAGAACCCACTGGAGGGTCCCCCTCAAGGTCCAACACTGGCACATGATGTATGCCAGGTCATGAATGCTTTCTCTGAATATACTCTGAACTGAGACAGTTGGAGCAGGGAGGGTAAGGTACAGCAGTGATAGCTGCATGAAATACAGGGCATATACACTGTCATCACAGCCCACAGATCTGACATGCAGCAAGGGTTCCACAAATTGTGCGAGACTTTGGACAATGGCATTACCATAATTGTCACTGCTCTACAGCAGGTTGATGTTTCCCATTCATATCCAGTACATGGCAGCCAACCCCCAAATCCCCACATGTCATACACAGGTACCACAACACCGTCATGCACTCCAGCATAGCCCACACATGTCCGGCAACCTGCAGGGGTGCACAGCCAACTGTAGTAGATGCTTACCTAATGCCAAGCATGTTCCATGCCATGTATACAGTCCAGTCATGTGGCAAGGGCAGGGGCAATGCCAGTGGTAGGCTAATCGCACCCTAAACACCCACTCAGAAGTCATCCCAGACACCAAAGCCAAAAAACACACAATGACCTAATGCCTCATCCGAATGCAGCACAGTTTTAATGCTGAAGAATTGCCATCCGCCATTAGATTCATTGAATTTTATTTTTAACCAGAGGGTGGACTGGGCACAGGCATTTTTCAGCCATGCATGCATGTCGACTTCACTTTATGGGTTCCATGCTCGCTCACATCAGGAGGATGGGAGGCTGGCAGCAGGGGCAGGCTGGGGGGAGAGGTCGCACGAGTCGCTGGACACAACCCAGCCCCCTCACCATCTGATAAGGCCATTCAGTACCAACAAAATTATTAATACCGAACAGCACACTTACCTTACTGTTCCTTTTATAATAAGGCTAGGCTGGTTATTAATTCAGATTGTTTTGTTGGCACTGACCGTCTAACTCACCTGGTCCTGGCTGAGTCCCTACTCCTGACTTGTGAGATTTAATCCCCCACAGGGCGCAACTAGTCAGCTGCTCCCCACTTGCACTCTGTGTAGTACCAGCAGAACCTCCAGTTACACACGTACAGTTGGCCACACGCTGGGTTAGAGAATTTCTGCAGGACATTCCCTGGATTGCAGATCCATGTTTCACATGAACAAAAAAAAAAAAAAAACACCTCAAGATGAGAACAAAGTTGTCACTGCCAGGTTATTAAGTGACTAATCCTTTATGAAGAAGACATTTAAACATGCACTACTGCTTTGCTGCATTAAATAAGTTTATTAAATATGCAAATCCACTATACTGCTCTAGTCTGGATAAATACATAGTAAAAACCGGACCCCACTGAAAATGAGAAATTGTCTCTCACTTGGGCTCTCCTGGGTAAATACAGTGTAAAAAAAAAAAAAAAAAACTGGGTCAAACAGAACCCTACTGCAAAGAAGATATCACAACTCAGCTGGGCTATCCTGTGTAAATATACTGTAAACCTGCGTAAAAGCAGGACCCTACAACAGAACCCCACTGAAAAGCAGATGTTGCAACTACTGTAAGTTGGTATGTCCTAAAAAAAAAAAAAAAAAAATTGTAACCGCATCCTGATCACGTGTCTTGTAGCTGTCTGGTATATTCTGTAAGCAATAAGGCACGAAGGATTGTGTGTATAATATATTTTACAGCATGGCCAGGGGTGTAGTAAGGCATGATGCTGAAGGCCGAGTGACTTCAGCCGCTGGACGTACTGTAAAATATGTTTTACACACACATCCCTGAGCACCTTATTGCTCTTATAAATTTGACTCTTTTTTTTTTATTTTTTATTTTACTGGGGAGGTGAGCATGTTCATATGTAGTCATATATGTCCATGTCAGTGGCTCAGTAGGTAGCACACTCGCCTCTGAGGCCGGGAGATCAGAGGGCTGTGGGTTCAGTTCCCACATCTGGCACTTGGGTTAATATCCCAGTACTGACACTGTAGTGCAGCATGAGAGGGGTGCTGCACTTCTGAGGTACCATCTTTCGGATGAGACGTTAAACCGAGGTCCCATCTGTCTGGATTGGAGGTAGTTCAGGTGGATGTTAAAGATCCCATGGCACTTATCGAAAAGAGTAGGGGAATTTCCCCGGTGTCCTGGCCAAATTTCCCTCATTCACTAAAAATACCACCAACAGCTTAATCGGGTTCGAGGTCAATTGGCATTCATCTGTATCCCCCTCCTCCGGGCCGTGCCTGAAAATAGGCAGGATTTGTGTAGTGCACTTACCCGGTCAACAAAAACTAAATAAATAAATATAGAAACAATGGATTTACTTGTGTGCCTTTGTGATAAAATAGTCCTTCCTCCCATTGGAAGTGATGTCATTGATTTCACTGTATTATTGCCTACTTTGTTCTTCCTATTTTGTTGCCCTCTGTTTTTCTCCATATTCAAGTCATTGAATGTTTACCATGGACTACATGGATTCAAAATTCTGCTCGCTTCCACTGGCAGAATGTTTCTCTACTAATACACTGTACACACAGACAACAAAGGCCTTTGGTACAGCCAGAGACTCAGATGACTCACTGTCAGGGCAAGAAGAAGAAGAAGAGTTCCCTCATGAGCAGGTAAAGATAGAAGGGGGATTTTTCACTGTTGGCAAAGAAATGGTTGTAATGAAAGCTATAAACAATACTTATTATTTCTAATTTGTTAATGTGTGTAAAGAGAGGGTGATAATCAGGGAAACAACATTTAAGTAATTTGTTTTATTTAGGGTCCAGCTGAAGGTTTTTTTTTTTTTTTTTTACAGTGTAAAGGTAGCAGCCATGTTTGTGGTGGAAGATCAGTTCTGGCTGAAGGGGCTAACTTGAAATGCCTATGTTCCAAATGCCCATTGATCTGGGTTCCAGACTCTTCACTGTTGAGCAGTCCTTTTTTTTTTTTTAACCATGTGTAAACCACATTTTACACATAAATAAGAGTCAATAACATTACATGATTTTATCCTTCCATTTTATAATGGTGGTCTAGTGGCCCCCACCCCATAAGGGTACCTGACCCCATCCCAGCTTACCCTCTCAGGCACCCCCCCCCCAGCCCTGACTTGCATAAGGCGAACTACAGCAATAATGATGACTGGCATAGCTCTTTGCTGACCACCTCAGCTGGTTTCCATCTGATGGTCAGTGAGCAAGTATAGTATGCTGTAAACACCTGTTTCCACTGTACTCATGATCGCTTACTGACAGTCAGATGGTGGCCAGCCAAGGTGTTGAGCAGAGGGCTGTGCAGGTCGCTGTCACTATTGATGTACTTTGGCTTAGGTAACTTGAGTGAAGGGGCTGGTGGTGAGGAGGGTCCTGAGCAGGCAGGCTGACAGAGGATCAGAAGCCCTTGGAGGAGGGACCACTACATTACCAGGATCATGACTTCTACAGGACGGTCACAGGACAGGAGATGAGGGAGGGGGAACAGTTAGACTACCAGGAATATTCAAGACTGCTACAGGACAGTTGATCGGGGGGGGGGGGTGCAGGAGCCACTATACCACCAGGAATATTTGAGACAGCTACAGGACAGGCGAATGGGGATGGTGTGGGACCACTAGACCACAAGCAATATGTAAGACAGCTGCAGAATGGGGGAGGCATGCCAGAACCGTAGGAAGGGCGGGCCGGGTGGTGCGTCCGCCCCTGGTGCAAGCCTCCAAGGGGCGCACATTTTTCCACCAGCTCATGTTCTATTTCACTTGTGCTGTTGCTTTAATTTTTTTTTTTCCATTTTGGTTAGGTTTACTGACTGTAATTACAACTGTCTGTCAGCAGGGGTGCAGATCTGTGGACCAAGGACCAGCAAGGGGGGGAGGGTCACAATAGGGCCCAAATTAGCAGGGGGACTGCAGCTGGCAGACACTTTAAATGTCCTCAAAATATGTATGCTGAGGGCGCCAGGGTGGCAGCGAGGCTAGCACACTGCATCATCCGATCCTGCCTGCCCTGCCGTTTGTGAGCCGCTGACCCCCCCGCGTCAAAGACTAACTGCTGCAGTCGCCTTGTCCTTGGTCCTGACCCGACCCGTCCCACTAGTGAGCATGAGCCCCTGTCCTCACCCCCACCATGCATGCACAAGTTAACAGAACCAGCCTGGCTCGCTGCAGCCTGTCAACCCTGGCGGAAGTAACAACATAGTGGACCTGTGTGTTTTGGGGAAAGGGAAGTGGAAATGGTGCCATGGGGACAGAACTGCAGACGGACAGAGTAAGCGGTCACATTAGGTCACACAGGTGGTCCGTTGGGGTGAGCGTTGTCTGACTCTGTCTATTCACGGAGATTGGTGGTCTAACTGCCTGTGTGCCGTGCTGCGCTGCCTCTCACCGCTTACCGCCACTTTTTGTAACTTGTCTACTAGTGTTGGTGATGTGAGCTGAGGATGGTGAGTGACACATCTCTCAATAATAATAATTCAGTGATTCATCTCCTGGTCCTGCTGATTCTGTGCCTGTGTGCCACCATTATTTAAAATTGCATTGTTACTGCCTGCAAACACAGGATTAAAAGCACTTTGCCTTTAATTTTTTTGTACCGCTTCTTGGCTGTTGGCTCATTCTCTGGTAAACCTCCTCCTACTGTTTGCACTGCCGGCATCACAACCATGATCAGACTGACCAGTACACAAACTGGAGCACTCTCACTGAAGAGTGCAGTCAGAAATTCAAGCACAGGTTTTTCTCTGGTTTTAATTGCTGCTCAAAACTGCTACCGTCATTTCCGGGATCTGGAAACCTTTTCCACAATCACAGTCAGTTTATGTATACCAGATCAAGGGGGGGCATGAAACATTGGTGACCCCATTAGGGCTCATAAATGCTTGCTTTTTAACTGACTTTTGCTATGAAATAAGAATTGTTTACTGTATCCCTGTCCCTCATAGTGAGGCATCTTTTCTGTTAAAACTGGGCCGAACTCTTGTCAGTTGAAAACCAAACCTAAAATATCCTGAACCCCCATTCAGACAGACCAGAATCTGTTTCAGTTCATCTCTGCCTGGTCATCGCCGTGCCCGTGGTTCTGGTTCTGGTGGTGGTGGGAGAGCTAAGACAAGTGAGAGTCTGAGTGAATACCACACTGAAGGGTAGCTGTACTGTGGCTGTTTCTCCTGCTTTATCTTTTTTTTTTGGCACTGTATTGATTGACTAATAATTTCCCTCTATCACAGTCACGCAGCTGCTTTTTTGCTTTACAGTGCTTATGCTGCTCAGCCAGTGGGCAGGACTAGATCTCTCTCTGCCCCCAACTTAGTGCTTTTACTTTATCTGTGTGAGAGTGCATCACTGTAGGTCTGTGAGCCTGCTTGTAAGCCTGTTGCAGTGTTAAATTAGCTCAGCTTCAGCTAATTCGGAGGCTGGCTGAGTTATAGTGACTGCTTGTCTTCAAGAAGGGAAATCCGAAATGGTGCAGCACTAATCAAACAGAATCAGGTTCGTACTGCACTACCAAAGAGGTGACATACCTCCCCAAAAGCTAAAGTCCAACAACAGAACAGTAGTGCACATAAAGGAATACTTCGACGCTGGTTAATGATAAAGTTGTTTTTACTCCAAGTGCTCAATCACAGCGCAAAGCAAAACTGCACAGGCTTTCAAGTTTACAGTTTCTCCCCTGTAAACTTGAACATTTGTGCAATTCTGCATTCTGCATTGTGCTGTGTTTGAGCGCTTGGAGTAAAAACAACTTTATCATTAACCAGCATCAGAGTATTCTTTTGTACGCACTACTGTTCTGTTGTTGCTGGACTGTCTTCAAGAAGCCCTGCTGCTGCTGTGTCCTGCCGACTGCTGGCACTTCAGTCAACTGCTCACTGCTGCGTTGCTGTTGTCTCATCATGTACGCACATTGATCCAGCCTTTTTGGACTTGTAACAAATAACAGATATGTAGTATTTTGCCTTCTGATTTGCTATTGTAGTCTGTACCGTACATTACTTAGGAAGGTGAATTGAGCACCAGGTACAGCGCCACGGTGCTAAACTGTCAAGTCATGAAGTAAGGAAAAAGGTGAACAGCACCCATAGCTAGCAGGAATAAACTCAGACTCAATCCCCAATATGAAAGTTTGAGTTTCAAGTCCTTTTAATGTACATAGGCAGTACTGCACAAGTTAAACACACCCCAGGGTACCAGAATCCAGATGCAGGTGGACAATACCACTGAAAGCCAGTAACATTTCACATTGTCGCTGCCGTGCTTCTTCAGAGTGATCAGAAATGTTAGTGGCTTTCAGCGGTATTGTCCACCTCCATTTTGATCTTGGCACCCTAGCGCGTGTGTGACCTGTGCTCTATTATGTACATTAAAAGGACCTGAAACTTCCATATTGATGAGTCTGAGTTCGTTTCTGCTAGCTACGAGTGCTGTTCACCTTTTTCTTTACTTTATGACTGTACAGTTCATGTAACATTGATATTTGCATTATTTAATGTAGCTGTTTGTTTCATATATATACACACACACACACACTGCATTTTTGGTTGTCAGGTAGGGCCCCACAGCATGTGTTGTGGGGGGGGGGGCCCTTAAAGTCCTGGGCACAGCTCTGTGTGTGGCACTGAGTGAGAGGTGGTTTATGTTGGAGATATGAGTAGTGGAGTAATTTTGTTGAGCATACTCGTATAGTAGTAGGAAACTTAAAAAAAAAAAAAGACCTGACAAGTGTAGAGAGAGTCTGAAAGGAGAGACGAGTCATGAGAGATACAGAGAAGACAGAAGAGATCCATCCTTGTCTTATATTCTTTTCATTTCATATAATGTAAGCATAAGCACACCATGTACTCTTGTTGTGTAGACATTCAAGACTGGTAGCCCGTCGGACTCGGGAGAGTAATCTGTAGTAAAACAAATTACTGGCACTGCAGCCAAGCAGAAGAGGAGACACATGGTGAAGCAATGAATAATAATAATTCTTCCTCCAATTTCTGAATTGTGATGTTATTGTGAGATGTCTGATGAGTTGATGGGACATATGTGGTGGCAGTGTGGGGGGGGAGTGATAGTCACTCAGGAGGTCAGGAGATCCGAGAGGGGTGATCTCTCAAGAGGTCCAGAGGTCCAAGAGATCTGCTTTTCTTGCCTTGGCTTTGAATTTGAATTATTAGGCCCGGTCAGGCCTGTCTAGGAGTCAGTTCTGCAGTGCTGGTGGGTGGCGCCGGGCGGCAACTGTAGTTCACGTCACGCAGCATGGACTGGGGTGAGAGTTAATATTTTAAAGCAGTTGCTCCAGCCTTGGCCTGACTGCCGTGGCACCATGGGCCATGGCACACCATACCTCCCATCCACCATGTCGTTATGTTTTTTCTTTCCTCTTGCCCCGCGTCCCTCCTACACTACTCCCATTCCATTGCCATTTTTGGGGTTATTTGTGTCCTCTTCATTCTCCCCAGCCCAGCCCAGTCCTCGTTCTCATCCCACCGGCCACCAACATTCAGTGTCTTGCAAATGAAGCCTTGCTTAGTTGCCTTGGCTTGGATGCCATGTGAGGGAACCTACACAGTTAATAAATGTTTGTGATCCAAACTGACAGATTGGATCACAAACATTTATTAACAGTTACATGTATGTATCTACATTGGCTTGGGCTGTGGAGGGGAACTGATGGGAATCTGTTCTGCAGGGGATTTGCAGTGGGGCTCATCCTGGCCACGGGGATGCTTCTGGAGTAGTTGGGCTGGCTCGGGGTCCGCTGTGCTGGATGCAGGGGTTTATTATTTACTGGGTGTGCTGCTCTACTGTGGCATACTGAAAAGTAGTATAGGCTAGGCAGAATGTTTTTCTCTAATGACACTTCTCAATACATCACAGGGCCCACACACACTCTCCTGTCTTACCGAGGCTAACTAAATGGTCCCTTGGGGCCCTCAAACTCAACCACCCTACGGACATTTTTTTTTTTGCAGGGCCCTGCCTAGACACTGTTACTTAGGGGGACTACTACATAATGTATCCCATCCCCACCCACAGCAGGCCCGGTCGCCAGACAAGCTACCACCTGCAGCTGCCCCCCCCCCCACCAGTCAGGAGAGGGCCAGGAACCGGAAACAGATCCACAGCAGAGAACTGCTGCTACAGTGGTGTACAGGGTCCCAGAGTAAAACTTCTGGCAGTCAAGGAAAGCTCCCTTCCCCTCCCCTCTCTTTATCTGTGTTCCCAACTCACTAGGTCTACCTGGCTTGCATTCATGAACATGGCAGTTCTATTAATAATTTATAACACTGTGTAGACCGAGCAGCTCACCCAAATCATGGATGTTAGTTGGCTGCTTCTGGATATTGACATCTGCCAGTTTCTGCAGCGCTTATAAATGACATAAAAAAATGCCAGCCATGTTCATGATTGCCAACAGAGCATATGAGGTGGGTGGTTGATGATGGCACTGTTGGTCAGTCAGTTGTCGACGGCAATTGCAGCTGCACACTCTGATGCTAGCCAGCCAGAGTTTCCCACACCTCAGATTCCATGGCAGCAAAATGTTCCCTTAAATGAGGGGTACAGACCATGTAGCAAAAATGTGTGTTTTCTTTAAGAAAAGCCCCAAAATCACTACAGAGCATGTAAACACCCCAGAGCTTCTGGGGACCAGCTTGCGGCCCCCGGATCCCTGGCTCTTTTCTGGGGGGGCGCACAATTTGTCTCTTGCCCAGGGCACCAAAATACCGTCCTACGGCTCTGAGGCATGCACTCACGTTAATGGGCCCTAATGGGCATGCAAATGGACCATAGCGCCCTCCATGCCCAAAGGGGTCATTAGCATTGTTAGGACTAAACACGGCCAACAAGAGTCCTGCCGCTGACCCATTTGATCCATGCTACCTTTACTGCTCTCCTGTCAGCCATATTCAGTCTGGGCCTGTGTCAGCATAGCGCATAGTCACTGTGCAGTGTACTGACAAGGCCCCATGTTTAGACAGTTTGCACATTCCAGTTGCAGTGAGCTAGTTGTCTGAATATTGCACCCCCCCCCCGGCAGGCTGTGCACAAATTGCCACAGACTGCACATGGCTGGCTCTGAATATGGGGGCCTATACTCCTTAGCCCAGTGGAACCCGAAGTCCATGAAACAGTGGCTCATGGGGGTGAGAAATTCCTGCCTATAACCTTAAGATGCTACTGTTCTAACTTGTAAAAGCATGAAGGCAAACATATTTGGCACTGACACATGCTTGTTTGTTCGTGCAGCGAAACATACATAGCATTGTTATGTCATCCAATTGCTTCGTTTAATACAAACAGAAAAAATATCACACAAGTAGATATTTATTTAAAGTTTGGTAACCGGGAGAGGCACACGGAGCTGAGGCTTGTTTCCAGGTGCGACCCAGGGGAAGGGGTGGGAACAAAAATGGTACAAAGTGTAACAGGACACTTCTAGAGTAAGTAAGGAGCTAAGTCGTATGACAAGGGTAGTAAGTGATCCAACAGTGGTAAATAAAGTGCAAGTGACTGCCGGTGCCAAAATTAGGATAAGTAAGGTACAAATGTTATCTATGTAATATGTTGGGGATAGCGACAGGGGAAGGAAGGCGGAGAAAGGTGTAGGTGGAAGGATAGCAGGGGGAGAGGCAGGAGAGGAGAAAAGGGTAGGAATGTAGAGGGGGAGAGGGGAGTTGGTTTTGGGGGGCAGGACCAGAAGGAAGGAAGGGAGGGTTTGGGATTAGGGAAAGTTTGAGGAATGATGGAGATGGAGATTGGTGGAGAGAGCTGGGGAGAGACTTCCAGATGTGGGGGAGGCAGTAAAAGAAAGCAGCCTGTCCAGAGTTAGAATGAGGACTGGGGAGGGAGAAGGTTTGAGGGTCTCTGGAGCAAAGTTGGTAAGAGGAGGGGGAAGAGGGGAGAGGAAGGAGAGGTAATGGCTGAAATTGCCAAACCAGAATTTAGAAATGAGGGTGATGGAATGAAGTTGGCGACATTGTGGGGGGTAAGAGGAGCAGAAAAGGTACAGTGGTGAGTGTGAGGAGGAGCATTTGCAGCAAAGCTCCAAAAGTGTTGAAGAGAATGTCCCTTCTAGTGAGGGAAGTGGCAGGAGCAGACCTGAGGACTACATCAGTGTAATCAAAGACTGGGAGAATAGTTTTGGTAAGCCCCTAGCTTTGGGTGGAGTTTGGAATGAATGTAATCTGTGTGTGCCGAGAAGTTGAGACTATTGTTGAACCGTACATCTAGATACTTGTAGGTGGGGGCAGCATCCAGAGGAGTGCCATCAGGGATGGAAAGGGGGGGGTTTAGAGAGTTTTTGTGAGGGGCCAGAGGTCATGGTTACAGTTTTGTTGGTGTTGACCTTCAGTCAGTTTGCTTGGAGCCATTGTAGGACCCATGTAAAATCAGTCTGGCGCTGCATCTCTACTACAGAGTTGGAAGGGCCTGAGTTTTAGAGGATGGTGCCGTTGGCACAGAAGTGAATCTGGGAGGATGTAGAGACTGTGGGAAGGTTAAGAAAGACAGAAGAGGATGGGACCAAGGATAGAACTTTGAGGGGCACCAGCTTGGATTGTGGGGGGAGAGGAAATTGCCAACAAGTACACTCTGGTTACGCCTGGAGAGGTAGGACCTGAACCAGACTACCACTGGGGTGGGGGGCTGGCAGAGTGCAGCAGAAGGAGGGAGTGGGAGACGGAGTCGAAAGCCTTAGCAAGGTCAATGAATATGGCTGAGGTGAGGAGTCCCTTGTCTATGCCAGTCAGGATGGCATTGGTGACTGGAAGCAGGGAGGTCACAGTGGAGTGTTCTTTACGGAGCTGGATTGAAAGGGGGATAGGAAGTTGGAAAGCCCTGAGAGGATGAGGAGGAGATATTTATTTATTTATTTATTTATTTATTTGGTAATTCGGATACAACCTTTTGAGGATACACTTTTTTTTTTTTTAAACAAAGGTTCCACGTCAGGTTGTAAAACAGTAGAGACATAACAACAACTTGACAGTTTACACAAAACATAAGATTGCTATAGAATATAGATAAATACTACATTTGAATAACTTAGACAATTGAAAATAAACAGCGGGAGGAGATTCCCATTTAGAAAAGTGCAGCATAGCTGCCCCAGGGGGGCCTGTCAAGAAGACAATGTAGGAGAGAATATGACAAGTCAAAGCAGAGCAGTGCATTCAACTCCAGGGTCTGCGCTATCACAAGTGCATAATTGAGCACCACCATAGGGCAAGTATCAGCTAAGTGTAATCCCAGTTTAATGTCATAGTTACTCTCTCTTGCTGGTTACATATTTGATTATAGTGCAAAATAGAGGAGACTGTGGCTGAAACAAGAAAACCAAACTGAGGCCTCACCCCGCTCAACTCCTCACCTATCCGCATCATTGGAGCATATAGTACATTACAAGTCTCGGAGAGAAGATAGTCATTAGACACAGACACCAATAAAACCGTCACTTTATTATCAATCAGTCAGTGTTTCCAAATAAACTCCTTACAAATTCAAATAAAGTGTAACCACCCACATTTTTAAGTCAATACGAAAACTGGACAGAGGGTTACATGATCTTTATTTTCCTTAAGGGAAAGTAAATTTAACTTGGTACACACACAGATTTACTAAAAAATGAGACTGTTGTACTCAATTGGAGGATCATCACAGTGTCTGTATGCCTGTCCCACCCCAGAGACCCCACTGCCACAAGCCAAAACCTGATCTCAAATAGCCTTGTGTTACAATAAAGTAGGTGGAGGAATTCAGCAGAGAAGCTATAAAACAAAGCTCACTTACAGCTGTGCTTCAGAGAGTGTTCAGTTGATGATTTAACATACTAACATACTTACTAACATACTATTTGCCAGCAGATTAGGCCTTATGGTCTATCAAGTCTGCTCGAACCTAGATCCTTAGTTGGGTGCCGAGACCCTCCCACCCCTTGTGCTCCAGAAACCCCTATCATCCATCCCCACCCCCCCGGGATAGGCCATCATCTGATACATCCACTTTCTGTGTCTGTCCCACCCTCTCTTAAAGCTCTCCACTGTGGATCTCTGAACCAGCTCACCAGGCAGAGCATTCCAAGGGTCCACCACCCTCTCAGTGAAAAACCTCCTCCTCTTTTCCCCCCTCACCCTTCCACCTTCCAACTTCAAACCATGCCCTCTGGTGATGCCTCCCTGCTTTAGTCTAAAGATCCCCTCCATGTTTACCCTATTTATTCCTTGAGGTACTTGAAGACCTCAATCATGTCCCCCTGTCTCTCCTCTCCTCCAATGAAAACAGGCAGAGCTCCTCAAGTCTGTCCTCGTAAGTCAAATCCCTAGCCCTCGATCATCTTTGTTGCCCTCCTCTGTACCCTCTCCAGGAGCTGTATGTCCCTCTTCAAGTGTGGTCTCCAGTACTGTACACAGTACTCAAGGTGTGGTCTAACCAGTCCATTGTACAGTGGCAGAATCACTCTTGCTCCTAGAGGTGATCCTCATGCATGCATCCCAACATCCTGTTTGCCTTGCTAGCTGCTCTCCTGCACTGCTCAGTGTTATTCATACATGTATCCACCATGACCCCTAGGTCTTTTTCCCTGTTGAGGCTTCCAGCACCTCCCTCCCAGGGTGTACCTGTGTTTAGGGTTCCGACCAAGATGCAACACCTTGCACTTGGTGATATTGAAATTAATTTCCATGTGTGAGCCCAGCTTCCAGGGTGTCCAGGTCCCTTGCAGGCCAACCTCCTCCTTCTCCCTCAACTACTGCTCCCATCTTGGAGTCATCCGGAAGAGACTCATTTCACACCCTATACCATCCCTGATGTCTGATATGTATGCATTAAACAGGATTGGACCCAGGACCGAGCCCTGTGGTACCCACTACCAACCTCTGTAGGGGTTCGAGAGCTCCCCACAGACCACTACTCTCTGAGTGCGTCCAGCTATCCAGTTTTCAATCCATCTGACCATCAAAGGCCTACTCTAACCCCATCAGTTTCTCCACCAGACCATTGTGGGACAGAGTCAACGCCTTGCTGAAGTCCAAGAATAATACATCCACAGGCTTACCCCTATCCAGTTCTGATGTTACCCATTCATAGAACTCCACAAGGTTGGTTTGACATGATCTACCTGGCACAAACCCATGCTGCCGACTATCCAGACCTCCCACCTCCTCCAAGTAAACCCCCAATCGTTCCTTTAGTATACTCTCCATTAATTTTCCCACCACCGAGGTTAAACTGATGGGTCTATAGTTTCCTGGTACTTCCTTCGACCCCCCTTTATGGATTGGTACCACATGTGCCTCTCGCCAATCCCTAGGTACCCTCCCTGTCTCAAGTGACCTGTTGAAAAGCTCCGCCAGGGGTGCAGCCAGTATGTCCGCCAATTCCCATAGTACTCTCGGATGAATGCCATCCGGCCCAGGAGATTTGTCTTTCTTTAGGGCCTTGAGGGCAAACCACACCCTTTTGGTGGGGATGGCATCATCTGTCCCCTCCACCTTACTGGTCTTTTTATCCTTAACCAGATGTGACACCCCTGGGGTACCTTTCCTCCTTTTGCTCCATTTCTGCTGCTCCTGATCCCACTCCTGCCGCTTATCCCTTTGTGCCTTGCTTTGTAGATATCCCATCCCTCCCTAGTGAACACAGAGGCAAAGTACTCGATAAATACCTCTGCCTGGTCCCCGCCTCTCTTCCACCCACCCTCCTTCTGATCTCAATCTGCTGAGATGGCTCTTAGTTTTTCTCCGCCTCCCCAATGTACCGGAAGAACCCTTTTCCTCCATGTATCCCTGTGCCAGCCGATGCTCTTTACTGGATCTTGCTCCCTCACCATACGGGTGACTTTTCTAGATGCAAGCTGGTACATTTCCTTATCCCTATCCCTCTTGTTGTTTTATATTTTTGTAAGCCGCCTTTCTTTCTCTGACTGCTACCTGACCTCACTGGACCACCAGCATGGTTTATGTGACCTTGCTCCCTTACGTTTCAACTTAGCGCAGATCCTGACTGCCTCTTGAAGTCCCCGTTTTATGACCTCCCATCTCCTTTCCACACTTGTTGTTGAGGTAATCCCCTTCAAGTGATCCTTGAGAATATTTCCCATGCCCATAAAGTCTGCCCCCCTGAAGTCCACTGCCAGTGTCCTTTTTTTAAGACTGAATAAAAAAAAAAAATCATCTTTGAAGACTTTGAAGTATGGTGCTCCTACTCAATATTGAAGTAAGGGGTCTGAGACCCCTCAGGACTACACCCCGTCCAGTACTCAGTCCTGTGGTTCTTATTCCCTAGGTGCATTATCTTGCACTTCTTGGTGTTGTATTTCAACTGCCAAATCTTAGACCATGTTTCTAGCCTTTGCAGCTCACTCTTCGTATTCCTGATTCCCTGATGGCTATCCACCCTCCCACAGAGCTTAGTGTTATCTGCAAAGAGACACAACCTGACCCAAATTCCTTCTTCTGTGTCACTGATCAACATACTAAAGAGGACAGGTCCAGAACAAATCCCTCTAGTACCCTGCTCATGACCTCCCTCTCTACTGACCTGACCCCATTTACCGTAATCCTCTGCTTCCTCCCCCAGAGTGAGTTACCTACCCACCTTATTATGTCCCTAGCTGCACCCAAATCCTCCATCTTCATCAGCAAGTGTCTGTGAGACACTGAGTCGAAAGTCTTGTTGAAGTTGAGTAAATCCACAGCATGGCACCTATCCAGTGCGCTCGTCACCCAGTCAGATACGATTGTTGAGTTAGTTTAACAGACTGTCCTTGTCACAGATCCATGCTGTTTACAGTTTTGGAGACCATTTCTCTCCAGGTAGTCCACAAGGTCCTCTTTGACCAGTGACTTCATCAGCTTCTTTGCAACTGCTGTAAGACTGACAGGTCTGTAGTTCTGTGCCTGTTGCCTGAGGGTTGGGGTTTGGTTCTGTGACCACTGCATCAAAATAGTGAAGGAAGAAAGATGTGGGCAAAATAAAAATAAATGCTTTTAGGCAAACTGCATTTGGTGCATTGTCCCGCTTGGCTGGCTAGTAGCCTACTTGCCTGAGGGGGGAAAAAAACATGAACTTTAAACTACCAGTATTCAGCAGCAGCCAAGACCTGACCAGACAGACTAATCTCTGACCACCACCAGTATGGGGAGTCAGAAGGATTGAGCTTTTTAGCCATGGCGCACTGGAAAAATAAAAAAAAAAAAAAGGAAAGTAAACTGAATTGAGCAAAATAAAAAAGGCAGAGAAGAAAGTATATGGTTTATTGCATTGAGCAACAAAATAAGGAGTAATTTATTAGTCTAGTATACTAGAATTGAACGGGGCTGCTTCAGCTCCCCCACGGTCGGCCGGCACCCAGTCAGCCACTGACTGAGATCAGGACGCCCGCCTGCAGCTCCTTGGAAGCTGCCTGCCCTTGAACAGGGCTGCATCAGCTCCCCCATGGTCGGCCAGCACCCAGCCAGCCACCGACCGAGACCAGGATGCCTGTCTGCAGCTCCTTGGAAGGTACGGGACAGTGCAGCCAAACGGAACACGGGCGCTTCCAGCAAACCTGCTCTGATTGGCCAGGACTTTTCCCCTGCTTCTGCCACCTGGCACTTTTTACAAATAGATTTTAGATGGAACTAAGCACATTTCAAGTGTCTTAATTTAAAAAAAAAACAAACTTCTAAGTGGCTAGTTTTCCATTAGCAGGTTATACAGACCTGCCACTAGAAGGATTCTTGGTGTTTTCATAAAAACAAAAAAAAAAAAAAGGATTTTTACAGAATGTAACTCTAGCCTAATTAAACTAACTACTGTACTGTGGTGTATTGTAAAGGCAAAGTATGAACTAAAAACCAGAACTTAACTGACCTCTTAACAGTAAAGCAGTATAGACGAGGAAATTTTAAATAGTGTCTACTAGTCACAGTAGTCAAGTGTCTGAGTATTGGGTGTGTCAGGTGGTTAGCAGGGACAGTCACTCACTGTGGTGGAACACAGGGACAGGGAGGGCCCAGCTGGTGTCAGGGAGTGTATGACTAGCTGGCACTGGGCAAAGTGCAGTGTCGGTGTGAAAAACGGTAACCAAAAGAAAAAAGCAAGCATTAAAGCAAGCAACTACACTGTCCTGGTCCTTCCTAGTACTTAGTATAGCTGGCAGTGGCTGCAGTGCTGTTGCTATTCCATACCATTCTTCCCCACGGCCTTCCTAACTGACTGACTGAGACTCCCCTCCTAAGTTTACGCTGCTTAGTTACGCCACAGCCTGTAAGATTTTGTGCTCTGTCATCTGTCTGTTTCAGTGCTCTCCCTGGCTCCCATTGTCTGTCTACCACCAGTGGAAAAAAGACAGCACACAGTAACTTTCATATAATAACATTTTATTATAATCATCATCACAAAAAAGTAAGCAAATCACTAGAGCAGATTAGCAGAGCCAAGCCAGACATGACATTCAATCTGAAGAAGAGTAGGTAGCAACAAATACCATTATCCCTCTGGTCAGCAGCAGCACCATCAAGTTCTTCTAATACACAAACTACTTCTTTTGCAGAATCAGATGAAAGTAATAGTCTGCAGCAAGTACATCTTCTGCATCTGTGATACTTGATAGAACAGCTGATTTAAGCAGTGAGGCCTTAGCTGAGCCTGTAGCCCCTATATCACCAACAAAGAAACGTAGTTTAGTGCCTATCAGGTGGTGCATGAGAAAAGAAGTAAAACCAAAAAATATGGCCAAGAAAAGAGGGCCAAGCTGTTTCAGCCTCATTGGTTGACCACTTACAAATGGTTGCAATAGAATGGAAAAAAAAAAAGAAGGATTGATGCACTGTACAGTGTGTGAAAAGTATCCCGGTATTGCAACACCAACCTTTTCAAAAACAACAAATGTGTTTCCCACAGGCTCTAACAGTTTTAGAATAGAGTCACTACGTGCACATGGAAAATCCAGTCCACATGTGCTATGCCAGAACCAACATATTCTGGAAAGTGGCCAGCATATAGTTCGGTGTGACGTCAGTGAGTCACCACTTTATCAAGCCTTTGCACAGCGGGAAGAGGCCACAAAGGTGAAAATGAGATGCCTGTTTAACACAGCGTACTCCATTGCAAAAAATCTGCGCCCATTTTCCGACATGGATTGGCAATGTGAATTGCAAGAGAAAAATGGGATTCAGCTTGGTATGAATTATATCAATGATAAGCGAGCCAGGGACTTTTGCAAAGCTATATCTGCTGTTCTGTCCAAGACCCAGATGCACTCTTAAATGCTAAATATGTTTCAGTTCTTGCTGATGGCAGCACCGTAGCTATTATAATTGCATGGGAAAATGTCTTCATGCGTTTTGTAAATCCTAACACAAAAGATAGATATGTACATACTTGATCCAGGCTGTATCCTTGGAAGCCTCACATGCAGAGGGTGTCTTTAATGCAATAAGAACTGCATTAGATTCACTAGATCTTTCTGTCACTGACTCATCAAATGTGAGTAATCCAGGACCACTTCTGATTTCTGCCAATTTTGATGGGGCAAATGTAATGCTGGGTGAAAGGGGTGGAACCATCTCAAAGTTACGGGAACACTGTCCTCATATCATTGCCATGCACTGCGTAGCGCATAAGTTGGAGCTGGCAGTTCTTGATATGATCAAAACAACCCCCTTCATATCAAAGCTTGAAAATACTCTAAAGGGCATATTTAAATTCTGCCATTATAGTTCCCCAAAAATGAGATAGCTACAAGAAACTGCACATGTGACAGATACTGATCTGGCACATTTTATTGCAGTTAAACAGGTGAGATGGCTGGCCAGCAGATCACGTTCAATACAGGCAGTTCAAGTGAATCTACCTACAGTTGCTCAGCACTTGGAACAAAGTGCAGCTGGTGCTGATGGGTTGAAAGTAAAGGCGCTGTTAAGAGTGGTACAGTCTGTACAGTTTGCTAAATCCCTTTGTAACATGGCATCAGTCAGACAGTCGAAATCGGCAGCAGCGATAGGCGGAACGGCATCACGGGACCCGAATTGGAGCGGGTATTAATCCAGGGTATATGCTGTGCCCGCCGAGGTAGTACTGAAACCAGCCAGACTCCGAGGTTAGCAGCACTGGGTACTGGTGGCGAGCGAGCGCAACAGCGGCAAGAGAGGTGGAGTGGGAGGCTGACTAGCCACCCGAGCTCGGAAACGGGAAGGGGGACCAGAACCTGCGGCGGACAGTGGCGAGAGGTAGCAGATCGCCAGGCACAGACAGCATGCAGGGTAGTGGCGTGTGCTTTTCACTACCAGGAGGTGTCGCGATGGAGCAGTGGGTGGACGAGCAGTGGCCTGGGACAGGAGCGGTAGTGAGGCACAAAGAGCAGTGACCGGACAGTCCAGGTAGGACATGGGACCGTCGGACCAGTCAGCGGGAGGCAGCAGGAAGTGAGCACCCCCCAATATGCATATTGCGAGCCAATCCCTCGCTATTGAGAACTGCACCGAGACCTCCAGCAGTGGGTATGACGGCAATACCGGCACAGAACTTGAAATGACCGGGACACTGATGTCGGCTGCAGTCAGCTATGCGGTTGCAGGTAGAACAGCAAGGGACCGCATCAGTATGTAAATAATGTTGTGCACCGTTGTGTGAAAGTGCAGTAAAAGTTTTAAATCATGGCAGCGCCTCCGTGTTTTCTTTTCGGTCTTGCACAGTGGGCAGTCTCCCAATGCCGCCACCGACCCACGGCCCATGTTACAAGCGAATTAAGTCACTCCGTCGGTAGCATCTATCGCGATTGATGCATGGTGGGGTGGCTGTTGCCCCCACCATGCATCAATCCAGCATTGGATGCCACCTTTGTCGTGGCTTAGTGCTTACTTATATCCTGCAATATTTTTTGCCCATACTTAAAAATGTCACTGCAGTTTCAGAGAGATGACTTAATAATTCTTGCAGTACCACATCTTCTAGAGACCTGTCTACTCCAGCTAATGGAACTGAAATCTAAATCAGGGAAATACATGACGGTTTTCCTGGATCATTACAAACCTCAGGACAGATGCATGAACATTGTCATTTCAAAGAAGGGAGTTGAGGAGACTTTTCTTTACATTTAGAGGCAACTGCCCTGAAATCAATTTTGGGACAGATACACAACTGCATACTTTAATAAACGCAGGAATAGGTTACGTTGATGCAAGATTTCAAAAATTTTCAGAGGTGCTTCTGAAATGGTTCACATGTCTGGATTTTAAACAGTTTGATCTACCTAGAGAACAACTTGCGGAGTTTGGGACCAATGAAGTGGCTAATTTAGCAGCATACTTTAAGTTTTTCACAGAACAGCAGGAAAATATTAAATCAGAATATGCTGCATTTAAGGTACTGCTGAAATCTGCAGTTGAAAAACAATGTCTGCAGGTTTTTACAAGATTGCTGAAAGAAAAACCTCCCCAGATTGCTCACATTCTAGAGTTGGTGGAAATACTCCTGGCGATGAGTGTGTTAACTGCAAAGTTTGAACAAGTGTTCTCCACTCAGAACCTGATAAAGACAAAAATAAGGACACGTCTGGCAGATGACACACTACAGTCGCTTCTTCAGATAGCAGTAGAGGGTCTAGAACTATGTGACTTTGATCCGGACCCAGCAGTAAACCATTGGCTGCTGTCTGGTCCAGGCACTCGACATGCTTCTGGGCATGCTGCTGGTACAACTGACGCTGTGTCTCCAGCTAGTACTTCTGCTGCTCCATCATCATCCTGTCCTAGCACCACTACCACCAGTACACTTGATGTTGGTGACAGTTCTGAATCTGAGTCCTCATTATCTTTGCCCTAATTATTCTCTGCTTCTTTCAGGCATGTGAGACTGGACTGGAGTCAACTGACTGACTGGCATGTGGCACCACTTGACTCAGACTTTAAATCTCTCAACCCTGTGGCATGAATAGGGTTTTTTCAACTTTAATCATATCTCTGGCATTTTTTGCGAATTTTGGCCCCAAATTTTCAACATGGGGTTTTTGGGACCCCTTGTGAATTCTTGCACTGTTACTGTGCTCTGGTCCCGAAGGTAATTTTGCAGTCACTGTGCAGAATCACCTTTCAGGACTGAGTAACGAAATGACAGTGCCACTGTTCATGAGCAGAGGTCCTAAAATGCCTGTGTTGAAAATTTGGTGACAATACTCCAAAAAAAATGACTGTTTTACGACTGTGCGTAGCAACTGCGCAACTCGCGCTCGTAAGTTAGTGCATTTGCAATATTTTCGTGCCACATTCTCAATATTGGCATTTCACCACACCTTCTTGTGAACCGTATAGCTGTCATTTTTCACATCCTTGCTGAAATGTGTTTTCGCACTTCCGGCGCAGAATAGCGCGGTTGCTGTACGAAATCACTGTTCGGGACACATTACAAAAAGAAAGTGACACTGTTCATGAGCAGAGGTCCTAAAATGCCTATATTGAAAATTTGGTGACGATACTCCATAAAATGACTGTTACGAGCGTGCGTTACGCAGTTTGCACACACGTTCGTAAGTTTGCAAACTTATAATATTTTCACTCCACATTTTCAACAGTGCCATTGTTCTACACCTCCTAATGAACTGTACAGCTGTCATTTTTCACATCCTGACCAAAATCTGTTTTCGCGGTTGCTGTGGAAAGCCCATGTTCGAGACACATTTTGAAAATGGAAGTGACACTGTTCATTAGCAGATGTCCTAAGATGTCTATGTTGAAAATTTAGGGACTAAAGTCAATAAAATGAGTGTTTTATGAGCATGCGTTGTGCAGTTTGCACGCATGCTCGTGACTTTGTAATACTTTCACTCCAGCTGTTCATCATTGGCATTTTTCCATACCTCCTTATGAGCAGTACAGCTGGCTGAAATGTGTTTTCACATGTCCGGTGTAAAATTGCACGGTCACTGTGCGAAATCATTTTTCGGGACAGCTTGAGGAAATGACGGTGACACTATTCATCAGCAGAGGCCCTAAAATGCGTATGTTGAAAATTTGGTGGTGAAAGTCCTGACAACGACTGTGTTGCAAGCGTGCATTGCGCAGTTTCCACACACCTTTGTAACTTCATCAATCTGCAATATTTTCATGCCACATTTTCACCACTGGCATTTGTGCACACCTTATTAGCAACAGTCCACCTGCCGTTTTCCACAGCCTGCCCAAAATGCGGTTCCGCAGCTCTGCCGCACAGTGGCGCACTCGCTGTACAAAATCACCTTTTGGGGCACATTACTAAACTCACAGTGCTATGCCTCTCCACCTCTGCCACTGCCAATGCCAACGCGACAACATTCGCCATTGACAAATGCTTGTTACTGTTTTATATAGCCTCTTCTATATCTGTTGGTGTTAATCATACAATGCCAAAACCATTTTCTTTGTCGCCGCATAATATTTTATAAGTTCCCTTTAAAATATGGCCTTTCAACAATTGGACTACCACTCACAACTGTGGGACTACCATATTTAGACAGGTCAGTTGTCCTGGACTACTATGTAAATTTGAAATTTGTCGATTCCTGATCCTACTCCCAGCTTGTGGAATGGGGGACAAGCTGTGGGTTACAGTGGGGGTGTCTGGAAAGATTGTTGAGCAGAGGACACCTGTGGTGGGCAGAAGGGCACGGTTAGGTGGAAAGAAAATTAAGTGTTCAAATGCAGTTTTTAGCACTTGATATCTAATATCCTGTACTTACATTGATGGAGTTTACCTTTTTGTTTCTAGATGTAGTTTTAAATTATGTCAAGAATCATAGAAATGAGACAGCGGAAAATGACCGTCTTGGTCCATTGAGTCTGCCCCTTACCCCCTTCCCTACTTGCCCCCCCCCTTGCCCAGAGATCCCCCTCTCTGCCTCCTGGTCAATTCCTTGTGTCTGTCCCATGACCTCTTGAATCCCTCCACTGTTTTGACCTCCACCACCACCTTCAGCAGACTGTTCCAGGGCTCCGCCACACTCTCAGTGAAGTAACACCCCTTACATTCCCTGTAAACCTTCTTCCCTCCACCCTTAGACCATGACCCCTAGTCCTAGCACCTACCATTCCTGTGAATAAGCTATCCCCTACTTTATTAATCTCCTTGATATACTTAAACGTTTTTATCATGTCCCCCTCTCCCTTCTGGTCTCTAGTGGGTACTAAGCCTACTCCCTCAACCTCTCCTCGTAGGACTTCCCATTCAACCCATGCACCATCTTAGTGTCCCTTCTCTGTACTTTTTCAATCCCATCTATGTCCTCGTGTAGGTGAGGTCTCCAGAACTGAACCCCGTACTCCAGGTGAGGCCTCACTGTGGATTTGTAAAGAGGCATCAGCACCTCCCTCTTTCTGCTTGTTATACCTCTCCCTATACACACCAGCATTCTATTTCCTTTGCCCACCGCCTTGCTACATTGGAGCACCACCTTAAGGTTGTCAGTAATTATGATCCCCAGATCCCTCTCCTGCTCGGTTGCCTTCATTACCCCCAACAGTGTGTAAAGTTTTTTTTTGCATTTTTTTGTGCTCTGCCTGAGGGGAACTCTCTCCTGCATCCACTTACCCGGGTGCTCTACCTCCCATCTGAAGCACCCTACTCCTCTCTTCATCGGACCCGGCTGGTCCCCCAGTTCTGCACTCCCTGAGGTAGGGCTGCTCTATCTACAATGTAATCTGCCAGGCGGATGGGGCAGGGGAAGCGAAGAGAGGTGCCTGGCTTTGGAGTGTGGCCTTCGGGGTCATGGTGCCTTCGCCTATCCCCTCTGATGGGGATTTTCTTAGTAAGTTGCACCTCCCCCCCCCTCCCCTGCAGAGCCCAAATGTGCAATGACGCCAGGGACATCCATCGCTGCTCTGCGTCCCACTTCCTGAGCCCTAGGTGTTTGCAGTGCCTCCAGTCTCCACCGAGGGCTGCTGTAGTGCCAGGCTTAACCCTGGATCCCCCCCCCCCAAGAGAGGAGAGCAGTTCTCTGGATGCTCCATCCTCTCTCTCCCCTGCCGCACCCCCAGCGGCCCAGGCTCGTTCCTGAACCTGAGTCGCTGGCATGACGCGAGGTGTGGTCCAACACCTCAACCCTCCGTGCCACCGGGCCAGCTCCACAGTGTGTAATTTGCTTGTGGGCTATTCCGCCCCATGTGCATTACTGTGCATTTTTTGACATTGAATTTCAGCTGCCATGTTTTCAACCACCCCTCCAGCAACCTTAGATCTTCCCTCATAGCCTTCACTCCCCCTGGGGTGTCAACCCTATTGCAGATAGGCAAACCATCCCCTGCAGCCCCTCTGCTATGTCCCTGATATAGGTGTTAAACAGGATGGGCCCCAGCACCAACCCCTGGGGGACCCCGCTCATCACCCATACTTCCGTGGAATGTACTCAATTTATCACCACCCTCTGGCTTCTACCCATCAACCAGTTCTCCACTCACCTTGTTGTTTTCTGTCCCACCCCTAAACTTTCCAGCTTATTTACCAGCCTTCTGTGGGGAACAGTGTTGAAGGCCTTCCCAAAGTCCAGATAGGCAACGTCCACTGCCCCTCCCTGATCAACCTCCCTCGTCAACCAATCGAAGAACTTGATCAGGTCCATCTGGCATGACCATCCTTATGTGAAGCCATGCTGATGGATGTCCTGCATCCCACTTTCCACCAAGTAGTTGACCACCCTTTCTTTCAATATCGCCTCCATCACCTTGCCCATCACTGAGATGACTGACCAGGCGATAATTGCCTGCCTCCTCCCTGCTGCCACTCTTTTGAAGTGGCACCACGTCTGCTCTCTTCTAGTCTTTTGGCACCCACCGTGTATCCAGGGACAAAAACCTCGCTAGTGGTGCTGACAGCTCCTCCCTTAGTTCCCAGAGTACCCTAGGATGCAGGGCATCTGGACCCATAGCCTTCTCTACTGTCTGCCTACCTAATTCCTCTCTGACCCTGTCCTCACTGATTGGGCTAGGTCCACCCTTATGTCATCCCTTCCCCTCTCCCTTAACACCAGTCCCCTTCCTTCCCCTTCCACTGTGAAGACTGAGCAGAAGTACATATTTAGTACCTCTGCCTTCTTGAAGTCCCTTTCCACTTGTACTCCCCTTCCTCCTTCACCCTTACTAGCCCCTGCCTTGCTTTTGTCTTCTCTCCTATGTATAAAAAAAAGTCTTATCATCCCTTTAGGGCTGCTTAGCAATTCTCTCCTCCATTTCTGCTTTTGCCTTCCTAATCTTCTGCCCCGCCACCTTCAGCTTCTCCCTGTAAGTTTCCTTGTCTTCATTCCCTTGTGTCCTATTATACGCTCTGAACGCCCTTTTTCTCTTTCTCTCCCCTATTGCCTCCCTCACTTCCCAGGTGAACCAAAGCGGCCTATTTCATCTTCTGCTCTTCCTTACCTTCCTTATGTAGATTTCTGTGGCTTTTAGTAACCCCCCTTAATTGAATTCCATACTTCCTACATTTCCCCACCCTTCCACTTCTTTACTGAAAATCTCTCTCATTCTGGGAAACTCTGCCTGCTTGACATCCAGGACCTCTGTGGTGGTTTCACTTGCTTCATTCCCTATCCTAACCCTGAAGCTCACTGTATTATGGTCGCTTGCAACTAGCCTGACCCCCACTCCAACTCCTTCCACACTATCCCCATTGGTGAGGACCATGTTGAGTATGCTGCCACCCCTAGTGGGCTCCCTAACAAGCTGTTGCAGGAAAGCTCCCTAGAGGCTGTCTCTCCTGGCCGACCTAGCTAAAGGGACATCCCAGTCCACATCTGGGAGGTTTAGGTCACCCACCAGCAGAATCTCCCCCTTGAGTGCCATCTGTTGAACCACTTGCAACATCTGTCTATCCACCTCCTCCCCCTGCATTGGAGATCTGTAAGCCACCACCAGCCTTACTGATACCCCATACAGTTTTTCTAGTGTGACTCACAAGATTTCTGCCTCCGCTTGCTTTTCCTTCCCTTCTGTAGCCTTACTGTCCTCCCTGATGTACAGCACAACCTCCCCCCTTTCCCCTTCCCCTTTTCTGCCATCCCTGTCCTTTTGGAAAAGCCTGCACTATGGGATACCTACTTCCCTGGTCTGATGCTCGGACCACCAAGTCTCTGTTACTGGCCACAATATCCAGGCCCTCTCCCACTATTATGGCCTCTAAGTCCACCATTTTGTTCCCCAAGCTTATGGCATTAGCAGAAAGTCCTTTCTACCATATACACCCCGCCATCCCTCCCTTCCATGGCTGTTCCCTTCCCTGCTCTCTTTTGCGGTGGAGTGCTAGCTAGTCCATTCCCTCTTCCTGCCAAACTCTCCCTCTTCCTAGCCTTGTACCACCTAGTAGTTTAAATCCCTCCTTTAAGGATACCTAAACAACATTTTGACAACAAACTATTCAAAAATCCGACTCAGTAGGTGACTAAAGGAAAGGCTGCTGTATTCATTAATACTAAAATTACATTTACATAATGTACCTAAAGGTGGTTCCAGAGCATTTGAAAATTGTAAAATCAGCCTTCCAATTTAAAAAAAACTCTTACCTGCTTCCTAAAATGGCCGCCAAATATGTTATGTGATGACATCACTGGAGCTGAAGTCAGAGAGAGGGAGAGAGAGAGAGAGAGAGAGATGGCTCTCTATAGTGCTAAGTAGTTCTTTTTTCCCTTTGTATAGAATTGTTTCACCCAAATGGTCAAAACCATGTTCATTATTTTGTGTAATGCACATGTTAGGCTATGTTTCTGTTAATTTTGTTTACTTTAACATGCTGAAAATGTGTTTTTAATCCAACCGACTTTCTCTGTGGCAAACCACAGTGCAGTACAAATCTTGAATAACCTAGTGATCGGGTCTATGTCAATTCGCTCCTGCGTTTTCACTCCCGGTCAACTCATTCCCTCGTCATTTCACTCCCACAGTTCTCGCTCCCTGTCAACCAGCTCCTGCTCCCAATCCCACTCTGCAAACTACAGTGCTTTTTGTCACACACCTTTCTCGACTTCTATTACTGGATCAGCTCTCTTACCATGTCTGCAAAGTCAGAGCCAAATAAATCTGCAAATGCTGCAAAAAAGAAATATAAACTGCCTCCCCACCAGCGGCTGTGTGATGTAGTCTGTGCCCTGCTACGCAGATGGAAACGGAGCACAGCCTGCTTACCAGGGAGACTGTGGAGGACTGTATAGGGAGCATAGAAAGGTTAAGGGAGGGATAGTAAAGATTAATAAAGGAGAGGGGAGGTGGGCAGAGGGAGACAGTGAAAAGGCAGAGATACTGAATTAATACTTTTGCTCAGTATTCACAAAAGAAGAGGAGGAGTTACCTAAACCAAACAGTAGAAGCACTCTGGGTAGTGGGGTTGACGCCAGTCCATTTACAGAAGAAAGAGTCCTGAAAGAACTCCTAAAATTCAAGGTGGACAAAGCAATGGGGCCTGACGGGGATTCACCCTAGAATCCTAAAAGAGCTAAGGGAGGACCTAGTGACACCACTAACCACACTTTTTAACAAATCATGGGAAGATGGGGTGGTACCTGAAGACTGGAGAAGGGCAGATGTGATTCCCCTTCACAAAAGTGGGAGCAAGGCAGAAGCAAGAAACTACAAACCTGTTAGTTTGGCCTCAGTGGTGGGGAAAATGATGGAATCACTTCTGAAAGAAACAATTGTTGAGTACCTAGAGGCCAGCGGGGGCACAGGACCCAAAGCAGCATGGATTCACAGCAGGAAGGTCATGTCAGACTAATCTAATCGATTTCTTTGACTGGGTGACCAAAGTAATAGACCAGGGAGGGGCTGTGGATATGGCCTACCTAGACTTTAGCAAGGCATTTGACACAGTCCTGCACAAAAGATTAATAATCAAGTTAGCCAGCCTGGGAGTGGGTCCCAGGGTGGTAGCCTGGGTAGCAAGCTGGCTGCACAACAGGACACAGAAGGTCATAGTGAATGGAACACATTCTGAAGAAAGTGGGGTTACTAGTGGAGTACCTCAGGGCTCAGTGCTGGGTCCAGTCCTCTTTAGCGTCTTTATAGGTGACATTGCAGAGGGTCTGGAAGGAAAGGTATGCCTCTTTGCAGATGACACAAAGATCTATAACAGAGTTGATACACATGGGGGGTAGAAAGGATGAGAAGGGACTTGGCAAGGTTGGAGGAATGGTCAGACATATGGCCACTTAGATTCAATGCAAAGAAGTGCAAAGTAATGCACCTGGGAAATAAAAATCCAGGAGAAGAGTACACAATAGCAGGGGAGGTACTAATGACAACAATAATGGAAAGGGATCTGGGTGTAGTCATATCAGATGACCTAAAGGGTAAGCAATGTGAGAAGTCAGTAAGGAGAGCCAGGGGGATACTGGGATGCATAGGAAGGGGCATCACAAGTAGAAAAAGGGAAGTGGTTATTCCTCTGTACAGACAGTTGGTGAGACCCCATCTGGAGTACTGTGTGCAGTTTTGGAGACCTCATGTATGCAAGGACATAGACAGGATGGAAGCAGTCCAGAGGAGGGCAGCTAAAATGGTGCAGGGTCTACATCAGAAACCATATGAAGAGAGACTGAGAGAGCTTAATATGTATACCCTTGATGAAAGGAGGGACAGGGGGGACATGATAGAAACTTTTAAGTACCTCAAGGGAATCGACAAAGTCCAGGAGGGTAGCATCGTTCAGAAAAAGAGATGTGTAAGAACAAGGGGGCACAATTTAAAGTTAGAGGGGGGACGGTTCAGGGGTAATGTGAGGAAATTCTTTTTCACGGAGAGAGTGGTGGACGCATGGAACCGCCTTCCTGGAGAGGTTGTGGGGTCTAAAACAGTGGGGGAATTCAAACATGCATGGGACAGACTAGCTTTCTCTCACTATATACAACCTTGAAATAAATAGGACCCATCGAGTTCCATAGTTCCTCGTTTTCAGGATCAGGAGAGGATTTTTTACGGGCAGCCCGGTTGGTCAAAGACATCTTCTTCAAAAGGGTACTGACTTGGCTCAAGGCTTTCAGTGCAGTTTAGCTTGAAGTAGTGGAAAACTGGCGCTGCATCCCCTGACTGTGGGCCCAGTTCAATCAGCAATCAAATCACTGTTCCTGCGTATAGCACATTTCAGCCAGTAACGGGTTCAAATCTGATAAACTGAGTTACTTCAAACAGACACTCCGTAGCCATGGGTGGGACCAGGCTCCACCGGCAACCTGGACACATGAAAAACATGAGTGGGAGCAAATTGACCGGGAGTTGAATGTGAAAGGGGTGAAAATAACAGGAGTGAATTGTCGGGAATGTATTGATGGGAGCGAATTGACATGCTCCCCCTAGTGGTCTAGTGATTATGGTGGATCCAGGATGCTACAATGGGGGTGCTGGGGTGGTGTGTATGCTTAATATGCACGTTTTAACATTTTTATTAAACAGTTATATTTTCTGCTATTGTTTTCTAGTATGTTTTTGACAGAACCTACAAATGTAATCCATAGTTTGAATGTAAACATTGGTACAATCAATAAATGACTTCTTCAACAAGGTGAAATGCAGCAGCAGCAAGCAAGTACGTTATTATGTGTGTTTGGGGGGGGGGGTTGCAGCAACACCCTTCACCACCCTCTAGAGCTACCACATTTCTGTAGCAAAGTTCTTCTGCAGTTCAATGTTACAGTTCATACTTTCTCGACACTCAAATATATGCTTTTCTCGTCATATTGTTCCAAGGGGGAGGGGGAGGAACGTGTAGTGGCAGCCATTTCATACATTAATATCCACACACAGCCTTGGACAATTGCATGAACTGGTTTTATGGGAAGGGGAATGTTGGCCAGGACAACAGGGTCCGGTAGTGATCAAGGTGTTGGTAGCCCCACATCTTATTTCTCACAGTAATCTGCTCATATTTCTCTCCGTCTGTCTTCTCCTTCCCCTGTACATACAGTACCTTACAAGAGTGGCCTTCTCAGTCCCTCTCTGGTATTCATTCTTCACTATTCCTCCTCACACTGTAAATTGGTGAGCTCATCATCCTTCTACATCATGAATGTAAGTAGTACAGTCCCTGTTTATTTTGACATATCAAATGCAAACACATCTTTCCAGTAAGTCAGGCTCATAGTAGCAGGGAACAAGGGGAATGATGGGCTTTCCTAGCTTTAAAAGATCTAGGTTACCTTTGATTAAGCACTATTAAATGGTAGGTGTGAACATCATTATGCATGTCATTTAACAGTGCCTAATCGTAGGTGGCTTAGATCTTGTATGGGTAGGAAAGCCTAGTTTTCCACTTGTGCCATGCTGTTATCAGCCTGGCTTACCAGAAGATCATGTTTGTTATTTAAGCAATAATGCTCGACAGGGTGGGCGGTATTGGGTAATACCGGACCGGCCAGGGGCGTAATGAGGCCCGATGCCGCAGGCGGAGGGCCTTATAGCCCTTGGCTGGTCCGGTATTGCCCATACCGCCCACCCTGGAGGGCATTATTGCGCTTAGAAAATGGGCATCGTTGTTACTTTTATTAAGTGCTAAGAAAAAGAAGAAATTCGCTTTGTAAAAAAGACAAAGACTACAAAATATATAGTTTTGATTAAATAGTCCCTGTCATTTTCTGCTGTTCCATCTGCTGTTGCACCCCCCAGCCATTCCTTTCTGCTTGTCGCTCTCCATTCGAGCTACACAGATATATTGTACCACCGCCCCCAGCTGCTGTCGTAGTGTAGAGGTTGAAAAGTAATGAAATGTCTTACTTCACTCCTCTGTCCCCTACAAAGTCTTTCGTCGCTGTAACTCCTACGGCTTTCACCCTCGGTCGCGCATTTTCTGATTCTGGACTTCCTGGTTATGCGATGCAGGGTCAAGGCTGTCACGTAACCTTGCGTGACCCTGCATCGCATAACCAGGAAGTGCAGAGTCATAAAATGCGCGACCGAGGGTGAAAGCCGTAGGAGTTACAGTGACAAAAAGACTTTATAGGGTACAGCAATGGTCAGAGGAGTTAAGTGACAGTTTTGTTTGTTTAGTTTTTAATGTCTACAGTTCCACGGCAGGTGGGGGACGGTGGTACGATATTTTTGTGTCGCTTAGCGAGGGAAAAAAAAAGGCGGCTCGACAGATGCCAAATCGGGGTGCCCAAAGATATTTTATGGTAATGGGGCACCTCGAATTGGCACATCTTCCGGAGCGGGCGTCTATCGATACTTAATGTACCCCCGTGTGAAGGCTTTCAGCCAATGAAATTAAAGCAAGTATCTAGCCCATTTTCTAATAAGAAGAAGAATCAGCATTTATATAGTGCTTTTCATACACAGTGTTTCAAAGCACTTTACAAGCAATGCTAGACTAGTAATGAAGTGACTGAATGTGTGGTGGCAGCCATATCGCACATCATCACCCACACACAGTCTGGATAATTGCACAAACCGGCTTTAAGCAAAGGGGAATGTTGGCCAGGACACTGGGAATGTTCCCTGCTCTTTGTGAAGAGTGCCCTGGTTTTTTTTACTTCCACCTGGACACCCACCAGGATGGGCAGAAGGGACCTCGGTTTAATGTGTCAACCGAAGGACGGCACCCCCCAGCAGTACAGCACCCCCCAATACTGCACTCAGATGCTAGCATTTTTTAGGTGCAAATCCAATCCCGGTGTGGGACGAGAACCCATGACCTTCTGGTCCAGAGGCGGATGTGCTACCAACTGAGCTATGCTGACACCTGACCATTAATATGTAGATATTGCACGGGAGACTGTACTAACCACATTCATGATGCAGAAGGGTAGTGAACTCACCAGTTTTTTGGTATGGGGAGCAGGTGAGAAGAATGAATGCCAGGGAGGGACTGAAGATGCCATTCCAGTAGGGTACAGCTATATTCAGGTTAGTTAAAGACATGAAGGAGGACGCTGAGCAGATCACTGTGAGATCTGAAATGCGGTGTTACCAGCATTGTGATCACTACCTGACTGTGGATGAGAGTAGCCAGCGGATGACAAATACTCTGAGTGGCAGGGCTGCACCTGATCTCTTACTTTAATTCAGTGTAGGGTTCATGTCACTGGTACCTTCAAATACCTTGGCATGACACTTGACCCACAGCTTGATCTTGGGCAACATATCCAGAACATATGCAAAGTTGCTAACTGCAAAATGGGTATGGCCTACAGAGCAAAGTACATCCTTACCCCCCGCAGCACGTGTAGCACTGGCTCAAGGGGTATTCCTTCCCTCCCTCTGCTACGGGCTCCTTCTGTTTGTTAGCACCTCCAAAGTGCACCTTGGTAGGTGGTCTGTCTCCTATAATAATATTTGCCACTTTGCTTTTGCTTCCCCTCATCTTACCCATCACTGTGACCTGTACAGCAAGCTGAACTGGCTCTCTCTGTTTAATCACTTAGACTTTGTCCTGGAGTGCTTCATGGGCAAGGTTCTTCGCCCTGGCACACACCCCCTCCCCTCTGGGCTGGCAGAGCTCCTTGTGCCGGCTGCCTTCTCTGACTATTCCCTTAGGTCACTGGGCCTGGCTACCCTTAAGATACCTGCCACTCGCACACAAATGGGAGACAAAGAATTTGCCTCGTGTGCACCCAGGTTTTGGAACTCTCTTCCAGTCCCAGTCCGCTCCTCCCCCTCATAAGCATGCTTCAGATCCTCCTATGGAATCACCTTAAGCTCTCCTCCGCATGTGGTTGTACCAAGCCTCCTTAATCGCACCTGACCCCTGGCACTTTCCCCTACTTTCTTCTTGACTTGCTGGACTGCGTGGGGTTTTGGCTCTGCATTCAGTGCCCCTACCCTGTAAACTGGGCATGCCCCTGACTGTGCACCACTCATCAGGGCTCCCGTAGTTGTAGATAAAAGTATTTGTTGCACCTCTAATTGATCTCTATAGACATGTCCTACTGTATGTTCCCATTTTGTATGTATAATGCTTTTCCTGGATCTGCAATCTGACTGTATCTGCATCTTGTTGGCCTATGTATGTGAACTTTATTTCCTGTACTCTCCTGGGTCGTACGTGAAAATAGGCAAATGTCTTGTCTAGCGTACTTACTTGGTTAACAAAAACTAAGTAAATAAATAAATAGGGAAATTACCCCCAGGTGGGGGGATGTTGACGTTTGTTAGGACAGTAATGAGGGGGTTGTGAGCTCATTCAGGATTTGGAAGGGTGGTAGCCAGCCAACTTGCACTGTGGAGTAGAGCACAGAAAAGTATTGGAGAAGAATTGCTGGGAACTGTCATGTGGAGTTCTGCAGATCACAGGTAAAGGAGTAGGCTGACACTGGAAGTCAGGTGGATTCGCTCACGGTATTAGTATGCCTCTCCTGCTAATGATATTGTTATCCATTGTAAGTGTAGCCCTTATGAGGGCATGAACAGCAGTTTTTCTGGTGGGTCATGATGCTTCTTGCTTGGCCCTCCAGACCTAGTTCTTGGTTAATGAGGTGGGAAAAAAACACAATGGGGAACTGTACATACTACCATCACTGTGTAGAAGGGTGGTGATCCACTCAATGTTTACTGTGGGAGCAGAAGTCAAACATTGAGAATGTGGACTGGAGAGTGATTTGGGAGGCATTTTTTAACAGTGCCAGTTGATGATGTGTATCAGTATAGGTGTGCACAACTCTCTGAGGAACAAGATTACAATCTGAGGTGTGATAATTCTTTTCATGAGACCGCAAGTTCACATGCGGCCCCAGGAAGTACTGAGGACAGGGTATGGATGGTGGGGTGTTCAACAGAAGGCTGGCTAGGTGTAGGGGGTTCACATGGAAAATGAAAGCCTTGTTTGTGGATTAACAAGAGAGCATGAGTTTTGGAAATGAACAAGACCGGTACTTTGTTGTGTGACTCTGAGCTAGTCACTAAACTTCATTGTGCTCCCAGGCTACACCTGTAAACAAGCTTTCAGCTTGGTGTGTCTCTCCTGGTTAACAAAAAAACAAAATTCATTGCATCATATAACCACTAGATCATTGGGTATTTGAAGTGTTGCACTGTAATGCAGTTTGCTAAAGAAAAAGTCAGCTGGATTGCAAAACATTTTCTGCAAGTTAAAGTAAACAAAATGAACAAAATCATAGCCTAACGTGTATATTGATCAAAATAATCCATGAGGTAGTAAATGGTGTTGATCATTCTGATACAGCAATTCAAAATAAAGAGGGAAAGAAGAACCACTGTATAATGCAAAATATCCACGTAAATAAATTTTCTTGTGGTGTAGAATCCCAGATTAATTAGTTACCTTATATTAGTGCTCCGGTCATTTTTGCAACCTGGAAGTCAGCTGTCAAAAATCCCAAATTGCAAAAGCACAAAACGAAGCATTAGAGACGCCGGTGCTTACTGCTGTTTTTGTGTCTGACTTAGCTGAGCATTAGTGGAGCCTAATAATACCTGAACTGTTGAACTACTGAAGATACCGCATGTACTTGCTAAACATGTCACTACTGTCCTGGCTTAACAAGAAGCCGGCTGTGAAGAGGTACTTGTCCGGGGAGCCGCTTTGTGCTGTCAATTTGAGTCAGACTGCAGCAGTCCCTTTGACAGTTGCTGAGGCTGTAGTGGCAGAACTCTCGGAGCCTTTGGTGAAAAAATGAAGAACCAAGTAAGTTAAGTACACTGCTGAGGCACGGTTTGAGGTTGGGAAGTATGAAGTACAGAATGGGGTTATGAATGCTGTGCGGTTTTACAGCAAAAAGTACACAGCAGCTATTAATGAGAGCACTGTTCATGGTTTTAAGAAAGATTACCTTGCACAGCTGACAAAAATCCCTGACCCTACCAAACTTACTCCTCGGTTACCTACTAAGCCTTGCAGACGTCCTACCCTGCTCCTTGATGTGGAGCTAGAGCTGTGTAACATTGTAAAGAGTTTGCGGTCGGAGGGTGCTGTTGTTAATGCCAGAGTTGTTTCTGCAATTGCCTCTGGTGTGGTAAAGGCACACAGTCCTGACCTTCTGGCAGAGAATGGTGGGCAGCTAACCTTTAGCAGACAGTGGTGTTGGAAATAACTGAGCCGGATGGGGTTTTCTAAACGTAAGGCCAGAAAAGCAGCTCGTAAAACACCACTTGACTTCCCACAACTGAAGTCCACATTTCTGCAAAGAATTTCCACAGCCTGTAGCCAGGAACTTATCCCACCAGCTCTGGTGATTAACTTGGATGAAACCGGAGTACAGTTAGTGCCATGTTTTCAATGGACTATGGCAGCTACTGGCTACAAGCAGGTGGAGGTCTCAGGATTAGGGGACAAGAGGCAGGTATCTGTTGTCCTAGCTGTTTCCATGATTGGGGAACTCCTACCCCCCCTTCCCGATCATCTACAAGGGAAAACCAATAACTGTCATCCAGCCTTTACATTCCCCCAGGGATGGTTAATTAGTCACTCCGAGAACCACTGGGCTTGTAACGCTACTATGCTGCAGTTTTTTCGGAGGTTTTGGTCCCTTATGTACAGAAAATAAAGAAACAGATGGACCTTCCAGTTGAACAAAGATCCTTGCTAGTTATGGATCTGTTCAGGGGGCACACGACTGAAGATGTTCTACAAGCTCTGGAACATAATGCCATAATTCCCATTTTCGAGCCTGCCTCATGTACTGATTTACTACAGCCACTGGGTTTAACTGTCAGTAAGATTTTTGAAGATCAACTAAAGCAATATTTCACTACCTGGTATGCCAATACTGTGTCAGAGCAACTATAGAATGGTCGTGCTTGTGGTGACATCAGCATCGACCTCTGAATGCAAACGCTGAAAATTAAAAATGCTTGGTGGTTGGTAGACAGCATAAGCACACTCGGGAGAGAGAGAGAGAGAGAGAAGAGGACATAATCGAGGAGTTCCAGCAGGCGGGGATAAAAGAAGCTCATGCCAAGTGTCTCAATTACTAAACAAAAAAGTACAGTAATATCGAGCACGCCTACTTCAGCACTCCGATGCCTTCTTTTAAAAATCAATTAATAAAAGTTAAGTTTTACTTGCAGAAAACACAAAGCACAAAATGAATGAGCGCTATATAAGCAGAAGCCCTACAGTATCCCCAGTATGCGCACATCTGAGTTCATGCAGTATCCCATTGAATATGAGCATTCTGTTATAAACGGGAAAAGCGCCATGAATGAATATTAGTTCCCTAACACCAATAAATGAAAGACCGTAAATAACGTTTTAAAGCACAAAATCGCAGAGCACAAAAATTAATAACAGCTAATGAATGTACAATATGAGCACCCGCACTGTAACCAGGCAAAGTAATAAACATAGTTTGTTTGGCAACTACGTACGTGATTTATCTACGGTCAACAAATTCTCGCTGTAAACATATATCCGCACAATAACAGTGTCCCGCGGATAAAATGAAATATTATTTTACAGCTAAAATAAGGGGTTATACAGTAGTTAGCACTATAGAAATATATGTGGATCTCTGGCTCTGATATCATCATGACTCATCACTTGGCAGACATCTTGGGGAGAAACCGAGGCTGTTTTTTGAAAGTGAAAAGCCGATGTTTACATTTTTCAAAAGCTATGAAACTGCATTTGTTATTTTCATAAATGCAGTTTTCGTATAAATGTAAATAGCGGCCTTTACTTTAACTCTCATGAAGCCAGATTTTGGAGTTTGCGGTTTAAAAAAAACTGCTAGTTTAGGTACCCTTTAAGACCTTATCAATATTATAGACCCACCACAGCACTCTTGCCCGCCCCAATTAGATGTAGTCTGTCCCACGATATAAGTTCTCATCCGCCATGTGTCCACCCTCTCTCCTGTACAAGCGATCCCTTCCTTCCTGAGCCAGTCGTTGAACTCCCTGATTCTTTCCTGCCTAGCAGTGCTGGCACAGGGGACTGGCAAGCCTTGGAGAATGCTAAGGATCTCGCCGCTTCCATGCATCCTCTTGCCAGTACCTTAAACCTCCTCTGGACCTCCTCCACTTCATTGCTCGCCAGATCATTTGTCCCCAGATGAATGATTAGGTGTGGTTTCCCCACCACACTTACACACTCCCTGATTTTTTTACATTGCCCTCCTGATCCAGTGTATACCCTTAATGATGGAGTCCCCGAATACAGTGGCATTCTCCACCTCCACAGCAAACTGATCTGATCTTATTCCTGGTGGGCACCCCTTCCTTGTCCCATTCTTCCTAATTACACCCCCTGACCTGAACTACCTACATGTTCCCCCCCTGCCTCCCCAAGTTCCCCACCTGTGTCCCCCAGCGAAAGATTACGGCCTCTTGTCTGCCGACTCTCCCTCCTCCTCCGTTCTCCTATTTCTAGCTCCCTGGCCTCCCCTAGTTTACTGTTCCCTTTGAATGCCTCCTATCTTCTCTTGTGCTACTCCCTCCCGTTTTCTCCCCTTCCTTGCCTCCCTGCACCTCTGTGCCCCTTCCTTGTTCATTCCCCCCCTCCGCATCTCCTCTCCTTCCACTGTTCTTCCATCCCTCCCCCCTCCAAACCTTTTTAACTGGCTGCTGACCTAACCATTTGTGAAACGATTCATGAAACCTCTTCCCCCACCCAGGGACTACCAGGGCCAATGCCACTACCTCAGAGGTTGCCAAGAAAGAGGAGAGGCTGGACCAGGATGGGCTCAGGGAGGGAGAGGGTGGTGGAACAGAGTTGCATCTCTCCAGCTGTACCTCTCCACAATTCATTCGCTCTTCTGGTGGATAGTGGTTCCTCTACGGAGACACCTGCAGTGGCGACCAAGGAGGATGCTGGGAACCTTCACAAAGGAGACCCACAGGAGGGTGGCATGAGACCCCACAGGGGAAGGAAACAACTCCTGGTGGGGGACTCAGTCATGGGGGGGTAGAAATGGGGGAGGAAGGGGAGAGGAAGGTAAGGTGCCTGCCTGGCGCCACGGCTTGGAGGGACAGGAAGCGAATCCTCAGAATTGTGGTAGCAGCTGCACGAGGGAGGGAGCTGGATGTTATTGTCCACCTAGGAACAAATTACCTGGCTAGGAATGGGATCAGAGCAGTGCAAGAGGAGTTTGTAGAGTTGGGAGGGCCTTAGATAAGTAGCGCATACAGTAACCTTCTTGGAGGTGCTGCCTGTCTACGGCAAGGTGATGCTAGGTACTCCCTCACCAGGGGAATTCAGTGAATGGTTGAAAACTCTGCGTGGTGGAGCCCAGGGTTTTGGCTTCATTGGGGACTGAGAGCCACCTGAGGGATGCAGACCTATACTGCGCGATGGTCTGCATCTGTCCGGGGAACCAGGATCCTAGGTGAGAGGTTTAAATGCTTCATTGGCAAGCATTTAAACTAGCCAAGGGGGGAGGAACTGAAAAGGAGCAGGGAAATCCCAGCCTCCCCCCACAAACAGTGATTAGTGAGGTAAACACCAAGGTAGAGAAGTCATTAGGGAGCAGGCCAGAAGTAAATGTAAAAAAAGACAAAGGCAGTAAGGACAGGAATGGGGCTAAAAGGGGTAAGGCCATCAAAAAGTGGAGGGTGATGAGTACCAATGCCCGCAGTCTGTGTAACAAGCTCCCTGAACTAGTGGCCTTGATGGAAGAGGGTTGCCTGGATATTGTGGCAGTCACAGAAACATGGTACACAGAGAACCATGACTGGGATGTCAACATACCAGGATACACAATCTACAGGAGGAACAGGGAGGGTAAAAGAGGAGGAGGAGTAGCTCTTTATGTAAAGGAAGGGATCAAAGCAACAGAACTAAAGAGTAAACAGGGAGCAGATGAGACACTTTGGGTCGCCCTGGAGACAGGAAATAGCACCACAGTCCGCATGGGGGTTGTATACAGACCCCCATCTAAGGGGGAGGGAATGGACTAGGAAATGATAGACGGCTTCCTTAAAATGGCAGAAAAAGGGGAGATATTGTTGATGGGGGACCTGAATATGCCAGATGTTAACTGGAGCACCTTTGCTGCAGGCACATCCAAGAGCAGGGTCATTCTTGATGCCCTACAGGGGGCATGCCTCAGACATCTAGTACTGGAACCCACTCGGGAGGGAGCAATCTTAGACCTGGTACTATCAAATGGGGACGGAGAAAGAATCTCAGATTTAGAAGTGGGTAGCCATCTGGGAACAAGCGACCACCAAACAGTGTGGTTCACGATAAACACAGCCATACAATCAAGCCATACAAAGCAAGAGTATTGGACTTTAGGAGGGCTGACTTTGGGGAAAATGAGAGAGTGACTCAGAAAAGCACTAGCAAACAGGCAAGAAGGAGGGGTGGAGGAACAATGGAGAGTAATCAAAACAGCCATCACAGAGGCAACAAGCCTTTGTGTAAAGCAAATCAACAAAACACAACGAAGGAAAAAGCCGCTATGGTTCTCAAAAGAGGTGGCAGGAAAGGTTAAGGAGAAAAGGATAGCATTCAGGAAATATAAGGAAACACAGAAGGAGAAGGGCAGAGAACTTTATCAGTTAAAGCAGAAAGAGGCTGGGAAGGCAGTCAGAATAGCAAAGGACAAAACCGAGGAAAGAATAGTCAACTCTGTTAAGAAGGAGGATAAGACCTTTTATAGGTACATTAGGGAGCAAAGAAAGACCAAAGGAGGGATACTGAGGCTTAATAAAGGGGAGGGAATGTGGGTAGAGGGTGACAATGAAAAAGCAGGGATACTGAACGAATATTTCTGCTCCGTATTCACAAAGGAAGAGGAGGGGGGGAGGTACCTAAACCAAACAAGAGAAACACACTGAAGACGAGGGTTGATACCAGTCCATTTACAGAAGAAAGGGTTGTGAAAGAACTAATAAAATTGAAGGTGGACAAAGCAATGGGGCCTGATGGGATTCACCCAAGAATTCTAAAAGAACTAAGGGTAGAACTAATGACACCGCTGACTACTCTCTTTAACAAATCATGGGAGGATGAGGTGGTACCTGAGGACTGGAGGAGGGCGGATGTGATTCCTCTTCACAAAAGTGGGAGCAGGACAGAGGCAGGAAACTACAGACCAGTTAGTTTGACCTCAGTGGTAGGTAAAATGATGGAATCACTTCTGAAGGAAAGAATTGTTGAGTACCTAGAGGCCAGTGGGGCACAGGACCCAAGGCAGCATGGATTCACGATGGGAAGGTCGTGTCAGACGAATCTAATAGATTTCTTTAACTGGGTGACGAAAGTAGTAGACCAGGGAGGGCTCTGGACATGGCTTACCTAGATTTTAGCAAGGCATTTGATACAGTCCCACACAAAAGATCAATACACAAGTTAGCCAGCCTTGGAGTGGGTCCCAAGGTGGTAACCTGGATAAAAAATTGGCTAGACAACAGGACGCAAAGGGTAGTAGTAAATGGAGTCCATAGTGAAGAAAGGAGGGTTGCTAGCAGGGTACCGCAGGGTTCAGTACTGGGACCGATCCTTTTTAATGTCTTTATAAGTGACATTGCAGAGGAACTGGAAGGAAAAGTATGTCTCTTTGCAGATGACATAAAGATCTGCAACAGGGTTGATACACCAGATGGAGTGGATAGGATGAGAAGGGACTTGGCAAGGTTGGAGGAATGGTCAAATGTATGGCAGCTCAGATTCAATGCAAAGAAGTGCAAGGTAATGCACCTGGGAAACAAAAACCCAGGGCAAGAGTACACAATGGGGGGTGAGATATTGACAACAGTAAAAATGGAAAGGGACCTGGGGGTAATTATATCAGATGACCTAAAGGTGGGAAAGCAATGTGAGAAGGCAGTAAGGAAGGCTGGGGGGATATTGGGATGCATAGGGAGAGGCATCAATAGTAGAAAACAGGAAGTTGTTATCCCTCTGTTGGTGAGACCCCATCTGGGGTACTGTGTGCAGTTCTGGAGACCCCATCTCCGCAAAGACATAGACAGAGTGGAGGCTGTCCAGAGGAGGGCAACCAAAAGGGTGCAGGGTCTGCACCAGAAGACATACAAAGAAAGACTAAAGGAGCTTAATATGTATACCCTTGAGGAAAGGAGGGAGAGGAGACATGATAGAAACTTTCAAGTACCTCAAGGAATCAACAAAGTCCAAGAGGGTGGCATCTTTCAGAAAAAGAGATGTGCAAGAACAAGGGGGCACAATTTGAAGATAGAGGGGGGACGGCTCAGAGGTAATGTGAGGAAGTATTTTTTCACAGAGAGGGTTGTGGATGCATGGAACAGCCTCCCTGAGGAGGTCGTGGAGTCAAGAACAGTGGGGGAATTCAAGAATGCATGGGACAGACATAAGGCAGTCCTAGTGGGGGGTAGGAGGAAGTAAGCTGTTGGTTAATTAGGATCTGCAGCTTATCTGTTAGGTAGGAAAATGGGCAGACTAGGTGGGCCAAGCGATCCTTATCTGCCGTCACATTCTGTGTTTCTATGTAACCATGCCCCTCTCCCTCTTTTCCCCTCTGCCCATCCCCTGGCCCATGCTTGCTTCTCTCTCCAAAACGTCCTTCTCCAGATCCTATTTGACAAAGGTATGAACCTGTTGGACACCGCAATACCACTCCCGTTGGATGCTCCACTTCCCCCTGATGTCAAGGTATGTGCCCTTCCCTGAGCCCCTGGAGTCTCCTTCCCCTTTCTCCTCACCTCCTGACATCTGTTGCTTCCCCCACAGCTTGATCTGGGTCCCTTCCCTCCCTTTGCCCTTTTTCTCCATGCCCCCAGCTGGTCTTTTCCCTCCCTCGTTCCATTTCTGCAGCCCCCCCACATGCCCCTGCTGTCACTGTAGTCCCCCCCATCCCTCTACCCTTCCACTTCCTCGCCATCCCCCTTAGTTGTTTATTCCATTCTTGCCCCAATCTGATGCATATCGGACAGCTGCTTATCCTCCACAGTGTTTCGATGAACGCTGCTGCCCCACAACGATTGCACCCCACTATTCTGCCTGTTCTCCTGTTTACCCTCAGAACTCCGCTCCCCATCGTAAGAGACCCCTGCCCTTCCCAACTTCCTGTATAATAATTCATTTCTCCTGCTTACACTCTCCCCTCCTGGTGCAGTCCTCAGTAATTCCTTGCCCCCCCCCCCCAAGGCACAGTGACTCTGTATTCCTTGTCTCTCACTCCTTTAAGAGCCAATAATCATCTAGCATAAGTATATATTTATGGTTCAAAACCACTTCTGTTTCCCTGTTAGTTGCTGTGTGTGCTAATACCTGGCATTAGCCCCTACCTCTTGACACAAATTCAGCATTTACTGTTACCCTTCAGTTCCCCTTGCAACTGCCCTCATACAGTCATTACCCTTTCAAGTATGTACTAAGTTATTTTTGCCCCTTCAGATAGCTTAATAACCCCTCGTTACAAGTTTGTCCCTTTAAAGAACAAAGGATTAAAGTTACTCTGTTATAAGACAGTCAGTATTATAAGATAAAAGCCATTATGTTATAAAGAGATAAATAGTAATTTTTCTCTGTTTCACACTCTGCTGCAGTAAAGTTTGTCCCTTTAAAGAATAAAAAAAGTCACCCAGTTATGCTTCAGTTAACTTGCCTGGCGAAAGTTTGTCCTTTTCCTGCTCCACACTCTCCTGTAGTTGAAAGTTTATCTTCTTAGGAAATAAAAGTTCCTTTCTTGTGCTTCGCTCCTCTCTCCTCCCAACTGCCCAATTCCTGTTGGGGATGTTGAGTATTTAAGAAGTCTGGAGGAGTTTTTCTGTACCATAGTTTTCGAGGAGGAGTCCCTAGTTAGGAGAAAGGCAACCTCTCCCCTCCGATGCTGTCCCTGTGATCTGCTGCTTCTGCTCCAGAAGCGCTGGTCGCGCTTTTTCAAGGTTGCGCCTGTCTTCTGAACTTGCTGCTGCTGGCCCTCATCGACTCCATTCATAGGCCTCCTTCTGCGGCTGAATGGGACCGCCGATTCCTCTCCTGTGCAGCCGAGTGGCTGCCGCCAAATCCTTTTTCTGGCCACCAGTGGTTTGTGGGGGAAGAGGGAGTCTCAGTTTGCTTTCCTTTAATAAATTTGATGGGCCTGAAATTTACAGTTTGGGGAGTTTTGTGTAACTGAGTTGTGCTGATGCCAACTGAACTCTACATTTTTTTTATAAACTTTATTAAGACATTTTTATAAGAACTGTAAATTGTTTTTAGAAACTGGAAAATCTTTAACTTTTCTTTAAAACTGCAGTGGAGAGGTGTGACACCTAGTGACCTAATGCTAAGTGGTGCAGCTTAGTATGCTGTTGACATGGGTTCAGGTCCTGAGACTGGGTAGTCACCCTTAAATTACTATGTTGGAGCGTGTGCTGAGTGTCCGTCATGATGACTCCTGCCTCAGAGAGGGTGGGTGGCTGAGTGGCTCCTGTTATTGTACTACTGCCTTGTGGTGGTACAGGGGTGGGAGAGGTGTGTGCTGGAATACACAACTCCAGATAGGGAGGGGAGAAGGTGTGTATGAACTCCTGCTGCTGGTAACAACACAGTGGCATCTCTTGTGCCCAGTTCGGTGTTAGAGTGAGTCTAGTCCCTGCTCTTTGCTGACTGGTCAGAAAACTTTCTAGTCATGGGCCATGTTTTCAGGTGGATGGCATTGCCGTGCTTTCTCCAGCCAGTAGTGGTGCTTGGACTTCTTGGTCCCCCTTTCTCTGCCACCCACCCTTCAAAGTTCTGGCTGAGACTTCTCCTAGACAGCAGTCCCTCCGGGGGTAGGTCAGAATAACGTATGAAGGGACAGGCCATGGCAGTCTGGGAAACTGTATTTACTGCCACAAAATACTAACAGGACAGGCAGCACTCAAAACAGAGATACGAAGTTACTAGTATAAAAAAAAATAAAAAAAATAAAGCAGCAACATCCAGTGAAATAGACAGGCAGAATCCATGGCACTAACCCCAGTGCTTCAAGTCTTTCTGTCTCTTTACTATGGAGCACTGACGTTACCTTTATTTCAGGCATTTAAAGTGACATATCACAGTTGTAATACAAACATGCACCATAACACATTGGTGCAGGCACTAACTTAAAATATCAAGGTACCTAACTAATAAACCCTTAAAGTAGAGATACTGGCTGCAAACATACAGATTATCAAATTTACAACATAATTCATAGAGGATATAGCTGCAACAGAGGGATAAAGAAATGAAGAGGGAAAGCGGAATAGAGGTGGGGGGAATGAAAGGTTACTAGAGCAATGAGCAACAAAGCAATTTACAGGAATGCTCATAAGAAAACCCTCATGTGCAATGTAATACATATAAAAAATGTAACAGAAAATTAGTTATATAGAAAAAGTTAAGGGAGTGGAAAGGGGAAAAGGGTTGGGGGGTGAAAATTCCTAAGCAGAATACTTGAAAAGAAATGTTTGAGCATAAATTTACATATTTTAATTTTTTTAATAATTAATAATATTATACCAGGAAAAAGAGGAAAGGGGAGAAGAGGGAAGATAAAAGTGTGAGGGAAGGAAAAAAGAAAAGGGGAGGCGTAATTTTAACCTAAAACTTCATATCCAAATAGTACAGTTACTCAAGGGATTTTACCCTCCTCGAAGGAAAGGAGTAATGTGTAGAGTAGAGTAAGCATTAATCTCTGTTGGAATCAAAGTCTTTAAAATGTAAATCCATCTTGATTCACATTGGGATAGCCCGTTGACTCTGTCTCCACCATGTGGACTAGCTTTTATGTGGCCAGTACCAATAAATTGGAATTCTGTTACATTCTCATTATGAAATTCGGAAAAATGCACTCTAGTTGGGGTATTGGAGTAGTTCTCATTATTACTCTTGTGTGTTCCTGCATCCACTCTTTCAAACTATGTTTAGTTAGCCCTACATACACCATAGAGCATGTACATTTTACTATGTACACCACAAAAGCAGTGGAACTGTTTATGAACTGAGCGATACTTTTATACACCCAAAAATAAATGGAAAAAAAAAATGATCTCCTTGGATGCAAAAATGGCACATGTTGCAGTGTCCACAGTGAAAGCACCCCATTGGTTTAGGTGGCATCCAATCAGGTTGTGTATCTGTAACCTTTTTTTCATATAGGCCATGGGTTAGCAGGTCTCTCAGATTTTTTTCCCCTACGGAAAGTGATCCTTGGTCTTTCCCCCACTGCCAAACTTAGTTTTGGATCCCCTTTTAGAACATGCCAGTGCTTAAGAACTATTGCCAGAGGAATCCCCTCGAGGAGAGGGGAGGTAGTCCTGCCGCTGTACAGGTCACTGGTGAAGCAGTACCTGGACTACTGCGTGCAGTTCTGGTGCCCATACTTAAGGAAGGATGTTAAATTACTGGAGGGAGTCCAGCATAGAGCAACCAAGATGATCCTGGCAATGGAAGACGACTCCTGCGAGGAGAGGCTGAGGCTGAACATGTACTGTACTCCCTAGAGGAAAGGAGGGATAGCGGGGATATGATAGAAATCTTTAAATACATGAAAGGCATAAACAAGACTGGTACAGGGGGTATTTTTAAGTTAAAGGGAGGAAGGGACACTAGGGGGCATAGTCTGAGATTGGTGGGTAGAAGATTCAGGAGAGAGAGAAGAATGCACTGTTTCATGGAAAGAGCGGTGACTGAGTGGAACGCGCTGCCTGAAGAGGTGGTATCCTGTAAGTCGGTGAGCATTTTTAGGAAGGGTTGGAATAAGGTGAGGGGAAGGTCAGTTATGAGAGTAGGGGAGGGAGGGGCAGCTGCAGTGTAATGGGTTGCTGACTGCACATTCGAGCAGACTTGATGGACTGCATGGCCCGTATCTGCTGGCAGTTTTGTATGTTCATATTTCAGAAACCTTAAGTGCCACCAGATTAAATCTGGTTACAGAGGTAACCGGTTGTTCTATGCTGTTTACTTTCATTTTTTGGAATTGGAAGATCTTTCTGTTTAGATTTCTTGCTCCACAAAAAGCATAGTTCAGTTTCCTCTGAGTAGCCTCTAGCAAGGAGCCAATCCTTTAGTTCCTCACCTTGTTTTTCAAAATCGGGTAGGCCAGAACAATTGCACCTTATCTGAATAAACTGTTCATCAGGGACCCCTTTATTGTGTGCTTCGGATGAGCACCATCTGCATGCAACAAAGTATTACCAGAAGTAGGTTTCCGGTTTATGGTCTGAGTAATCCCCTGCCCATCTTTTCTCTCTCTAGGAGTAGGTCCAAAAAGTGGTTCCATGTGATAACAGTGATCCCGGAAAGGCGATCACCATTAGGGCGAGTGTACATTGCCTAAAATCAATTTTGGCGATGTACACTACCAGCACACAGCAAAAGGGTGCCGGAGACTCACTGTTTTTTTTGTTTGTTTATTTATGCAGGTGGCTGTGCCCCCTACTTAAGGATTCTCAGCTCCAGGGGGGGGGGTGTATAGCAGGGTCAGTTTAACAAGATCATGTAGGAGCAGTATTGCTTTGTATAGTCCAAGTCCCTATAGAATTCTAAATTCTTGGCATCGTTACTGCTTTTTGCATTCGCTTGTGCACATGCGTAAGGAACGTCTTGTCACAGTATGACTCTTTGGAGGTGTGTATCCAATGCAGTGCTCGGTGTAGCAGGCATGACCCTACCGCACCAGTAGATGGCGAGCTGTCTATGACAGCAGTTCAGCTGCAGTGGTCTTCACGTGAAAGGAAACTACTGCTGCAATCAGCGGTGGTAATGTATGTGTATTTAGCATATTGATGTCACCTTTGGCTGCTCGAAATCCCTCCCACTTCTTCCCTCTGCTGCTGTACTCCCCACTCCTTCGTTATTGCCCTCACCCATGTTGGCTGTGCACAGGGGTGCCCAATCCCTCGTGTCCTTTTCCCATGCACACTGTATGGCCGATGGGGGGCCCAATCCGTGGCTCCAGCCCCAAACAAACACCCAGGTGGCACGCTGGGAGCCCACCCCAGTGCCATGCCCCCAAGCACACTGGGGCGGCCAGTGGGGGGCCCAGTCCTGTCAGCTCCAGCCCCTCCCAACAAACATCCAGGTGGCATGCTGGGAGCCCACCCCAGCGTGCCAAAAAGCCTCCATGTTGTCATTTTTTGTTTTGTTTTTTCCCTGTAAAAACAGAAAACTGTCCTTGCTGTCTCTGGTGCCCCTCCCCAACCTGCACCCACCCTTTGCTGCCTCCCCACACCCACCCTCCTCACTTATACTTACCTCCGGAGCCTTGTACACTACTCGGTGGAGCGGGAACACATCTGCACTATTCAAAGCCGACCGCGAACTGAAGGAATGCCGGTAAGCTATATAATGGCATAAATGGATTTTTCTCAACCTATGTGGATATCGCAGCCATTTTTGCAAATTTTGGCACCAAATTTTCAACATGGGGTTCTTGGGGCCCCACCTCATGAATTCAGTCACTGTCATGTCATTATTTGGTCCTGAAAGGTGATTATGCGCTCACTGCGCGGAATCACCCTTTTGGACTGACTGTCGAAACGACAGTGTCACTGTTCATGAGGTGGGCTCCCAAAAAGCCTATGTTGCAAATCTGGTGAAAAAATTCCAGAAAATGACTGTGTTATCAGCGTGCATTGTGCAGTTTCCACGCACACTTGTAACTTTGCGAATTTGTAATATTTTCACTCCAGATTTTCAACATTGCTATTTTTTCACACCTCCTTATGAACAGTACAGCTGTCATTTTTCACATCCTGGCCAAAATGTGTTTTCGCACATCCGATGTGCAATGGAACAGTCGCTGTGGGAAATCAGCGTTCAGGACAGATTATGAAAACCTCATGAGCAGAGGTCACAAAATGCCTATGTTGAAAATTTGGTGAAAAAAATTCCAAAACATGACAGTGTTACTAGTGTGCATTGTGCAGTTTCCACGCACACTCGTAACATCAAGAATTTGTAATATCTTCACCCCAGATTTTCAACATGTGAATTTTTTCACACCTCCTTATGACCAGTACAACTGTCATTTTTCACATCCTGGCCAAAACGTGTTTCCGCACATCTGGCACACAATGACACGGTTGCTGTGGGAAATCAACATTCAGGACAGATTAAGAAAATCATAGTGCCACTGTTCATGAGCAGAGGTCACAAAATGCCTGTGTTGAAAATTTAATGAAAGAAGTCCACAAAATGACTGTTACAAGCATGCATTGTGCAGTTTCCACGTACGCTCGAAAGTTAGAGAAATTGTAATATTTTCACTCCAGATTTTCAGCATTGCCATCTCTTTACACCTCCCTATGAATGGTACAGCTGTCATTTTTCACATCCTGCCCGAACTGTGTTTTTGCACATGTGGTGCAGTTGCTGTGGGAAATCAACGTTCAGGACAAATTAAAAAAATCACAGTGCCACTGTTCATGAGTAGAGATCCAGCATGCTTTTATGAGGTGGGGTGGTCACAAAAAGGCCATGTTGAAAATTTGTAGGGCAAATACCAGCAAACACCAGGGGCGTTACGGTTTCTAACCATAATATCCCGCCCTGTACATACTGACGGGCATCAGGGGCGTACCTTTGGATTGCCGGCTGTAATGCTCACACCATTCAACCCCCCCCCTGCAGCCAGTGACAGGCATAGAGGTGTGCCTTGGACTCTTCACCCCCAGAGTTCACCCCATTGTTCTATACTGCACCCATTTCAGCGTATCTCCTTATGGAATGGGGTAACTGTAAAGCTGAACACCCCAAACACACACCTCAACTCTTGTCAGTGTCTGCAGGGTAGGGTGAGGTGAAATGGTGTGAGCATTATGGTAGACAATCCAAAGGCACACCCCAGTGCCTGTCCATCTCTGCAGGGTGGGGGTGGGGTTGCCGTCACTTCAGCACTTTACTGCCATTCCTATTCTGCATCTGTCTAACTCATGCACTTCCAATGGTAATATCAGCAAGCAAACATTCGGCATTGACAGATGCTTGTTAGAAGTGCCAGTGTTACAGCCTTTGATGAGTACGGTTGAAGTGAATGCTGCAAGTAACTGCTGTATTGTGAGTCTGTGACATACATTTCAGAACTTGCCACGCGCTGACTCCCGATACAAAACCACACAGGGGCAAGCCGATGGTGCTTAACATAATGAGCATAAAAATAAATGTGAACTCTAAACAATGAAACATATAATAAAAAAACACACACGGATGCCACTGTTTCTTATTTCTTAACTTATTTAACAGCTAATTTCAGCAGACAATTGATTCCCATCAATGAAAATTAAACTTTGCATTTATAAAGCATGTGTTTCCCCAGTGTTCTCGGGTTCTACCTCACTGTTTAATGATGTCTCATATTGTCCCCCATTCTGTCAGTATCCCATATTTCGAAGACAGACTGTTAAGAAGTATGAGGCTGAACTGTAAATGAGATGCAAGAGGAGTTGCAGAGGTACTCTTTTGGGACATGGGTACTGAAGGGACATGGATACAATGGGGGGGGGGGGCCTGTATAACTGCCAAACACCACTGCAAATACCTGCACACGAACGTTCAGCATTGGCAAATGCTTGCTTGTGGAGTGCCTGCTAGAGTGTCAGCTGAATTTCCTGGATTGCACCTCTTGTGCGACCTGCCTCTGTTTTTGTACTAAGCATATTTGTGAATTGGGTTGTTCTTGAAAACAGGCATGTTATTATCTAGAGTATTGCCTGTTTACCAAAAAATAAATAACAAGAAAATGAAAAGAAGTTTGAGCCAGTGTTACAGTGTTCAGAACAGCATGTTATGAAATAGCCCTGTTGAAGTTAGTAGATCAATAATTAGTGGCTGTGTGTGTGTGTGTGTGTGTGTGTGTGTGTATGTATGTGTATGTGTCTGTGTGTGTGTTTTTTGTTAAAATACACCTGAGGTTGTGATGACCTCATAAAACCGCTGGAGCAAACCATTAAGTGATTGCAAGGTCATCCCAAACTAAGGGTTTGTAACCAAAAAAAAAATTTATACTACTCCTCCGTATTTTATTTTCTGCAGTAGCTAGGAATAGGAGAACAAGTTTGCATAAGACCAGAACCTGCGCCATGTTCTGTAAACTAACAAACAAAATAAAACATATTGGAACTTTATTCAGGTTCTGATAAATTTTTAAAACACTGGTAAAGTGGTCATTCTTACAGTGGTACTACACAAGTGGGTACTTACCTGCTGTATGGCAGTAATTACAGTATATTTACCGTAGAACCATCACAACTTTTTGTTTATGCTCCTTTCTCTCGACCAGCAGTAGCCTGTGGGTAGAAAGTGATGCTTAAAATAGTTTTTGTGCATTTAAACTAAAATGTTCTGATAAGGCTCGGATAACTTTCAGAACTTTTTATGGCTTATCACAACCTTTTGTGGTTCTCATCCCTAATAGCTGATTTTTACCTTGTTTTATTAAAAAAAAAAAAAAAAAAAAAAAAAGCTTTTCCATGGGTTCTCCCATCCCTAATAATAACTGACATTACATATTTAAAAAAAAAAAAAAAAAAAAAAGGCTTTTCCACTCCCAACCTCTGCCTCACAGAATCAATGTTTAACCAACACCCGGTACCAAATCCTGACACTAACTGTAATGTGCTTCTTGGGCCAATTGAAGTTTGATATTTTTTTTTTTTTTTTTGTCGGCTCATCTGGTGATCCTGCCTTAAAGGGTAAGTGGAACCAAAACAAACCGATAGGAAAATGATACAAAATTAAAAAAAAAAAAAAGACACTTGTAATTTTTTTATTTTTATTTTTGAAGTAGTTTGGTTTTTCCTTTTGCTCATTAGAAAGTGTTCTACGTGGTAATATTGTGCTGGATGTGTGGAACAGCTCTCGGCCTGACAGCTGACATGTATCTCTATTCTCCCCTACTACATCATCAGCATTGTGACCTCACTGACTGTGACATAACAGGTACTTAGGAAGAGCCACTCAGTAGCTGCTGGGTCACTCAACTGTGATGTCATAGTCAGTGAGGTCACAGTGCTGATGATGTATTGGCGGGGGGGGAGCAGAAATAGAGCTTGATAATGTCAGCTGCCAGCCAGAGTGCTGTTCCACACATCGCGCCTAATACCATCAGGTAAGCAATCTTCTAATTGCCCAAAGGGAAAAGAAAAAGTACTGTAAAGATGAGAGGACACAGAACTGAGTTTAAACAGCTTGACTAAAACACCAGCAACACGGTTACATGCACAACAGCTTCTGTACTGAAGAAGTGTAATACTTTACAGTCCCATAGTTTAGGTCCTTGATTGCAGTCTAGTCCCAATATCGGGGGAGCTCTGGATGACCTGCCCACTCACCTGACTTATTCTGATCAGGCTTAAGTCCTGGGTGTGTAGGTGTGAAAGGGCTGCTGCTGTTGCAGCTGACCTCTCTGTTGGTGGATCCTTGTGAGAGTCCTGCTGCTTCGGTGCTGCCGTGGCTGCAGTTCCCTCCTCTGGCCAGTCCTGCTCCTCTGACGCTGGGTCAGTCTCTCCATTATTCTGCCATTGCTCCGGCTCCCGCTCCACTGGGTCATTTTCCTCCTCATGCAGCCTCTCACTCACTCTCTGCTACACTGGCTACTCCTTCTCTCAGCTGAATGTCTGGATAACAGCGCCGCCTCACCAGGAAATGTTGGACTGTGGCTTAGGAATGCTGTGAATGTCTCTGATTTATGTGGCAGTGCTTCCCTTGCACTGCCATGATGTAGGAGCGAGGCGTGGTGGCTGGGGATAGTACCCTTGCAGTAGTCCATTCATTTGTCAAGGTTCTTGTGTAGATTCTCTGTCCAGAGGACAGATCCAGTAAGTGTTGCAAACTCTTGTTATAGCAGTGCTGTTGTTTTCCTTGGTTAGCTTCCAAAGCGAGCAGACATTTGTAGTCACTATCTTGAGATTTAAAAGTTCTGGCCTGGTCGGTAATAAAGTTCTCATTTTGTGCTCCATCAGCAACTGTGCTGGGAAGCCTGTACCTTTAACTGGGGTATTTCTGAGGTCCAAAAGTGCCAAGTAGGGAGCTTTGTTGTCCCATTTTGCTTTCTTCCACACACATTTTACTGTTTGTACAGCTCTCTCCACCATCCCATTACTCTGGGGGTACCTTGGTGACGTCACGTGATTGAACTCATAAGCCTTTGCAAAACGGGCAAATTTAATGCTAGCAAATGGTGGCCCATTATCGGTTATCACTGTTTCTGGTATCCCGTGTCTGGCAAATTGAGATTTGACATGATTAATTACAGTCTCACTTGTATCTTGTAACTTAGATGTTTCAATGAACTTTAATTAATCATCTATCAGGATCAAGTATTTCACTTTGCAAAAGTCGAACACATCCGCTCCTACTTTTTTCAGGGCCTGTCTTGGATTTCATGCAGTTTTAAAGGCTCTTTTGTTTGCGCTTTCCTATAGCTGATAGAAATGCCACAGTTGGACACTAGATCTCTGATTTGACTGTTCATCCCAGGCCAGAATAGTACGTCTTGAGACCTTCTACACTTTTCAGTCCCTAAATGGGATCCATGTTGTTTAGTAAGCATTTCTTTCCTGAGCGACTCTGGAACTATGAGTCTCTCCCTTTTAAGCAGCAACCCACTTTCTGTAGTGATTTCCTCCCAGAAGAGCCAAGATTGCCTGATTAGTAGGTCCACATGGGATCGTGTAGCCAGCTGTTCGTTTAGCACAGTCTCTTTCAACTTAGTTAATTCAGGATCTTTCAGTATTTCTTCTTGAAACTGTTGCAGCTTTTTGTCATTTATCAATATTTTTGCAATAGTATGACCTTCAAAGTGGTCAATGTCGTCTTCCATAACTGGGCTGTTGTATACTGCTCTACTCAGTGTATCAAAAATATACAGTTCCTTGCCAGGTTTGGACTTTACTTGTAAGTCATTGCTGCAGTTTAAGCATCATTTTCTGAATTTGAGGTGGGGGTGGTGTGCAGTGTTTTTTTGAACAAGCTTTAAAGAGGTTTATGATCAGTCTCTACTTTGGCTTACTTTCTGCCACATGTGTATTGATGGAATTTGGTGCAGCCATAAATAGGCTAACATCTCTCTTTCTATTTGAGCATAATTCCTCTCAGGTTTAGTTAAGCATCTGGATGCATAGGCCACTGGTCGAGTATCTTGTAACAAGCAGGCTCCTAGGCCTTAAGACAGTGCGTCCATAGACAGAGCTGCGGGCTTGCTCAGGTCGTAGTGGGCCAGCACCTGGGGGGTTGTAATAATTTGCTTGAGTTCTTTGAACACATGTTCATGTCTGGCTTTCTAATGCCACGCTGTGTCTTTTTCTAACAGTTCCCTCAGTGGCTTGTTGATTATTGCCATATTGGGTATAAACTTAGCTAAAAAGTTTATCATCCCCATAAACCTTTGTAACAGCGTAACATTTTTGGATGTGGGCATGTCCACTACGTCTACTACTTTGATTTTTTTTTTTCCTGGGTCTGCCACTAGCCCTCCCATAGTCAGTTTGTGTACAATATAAGAAACCTCCTTAAGGCCTGTTTTGGATTTTTGCAAATTTAATGCTAGGTGGCACTCTAGAGCTCTCTGCAGCACCTTCTCTAGTTTCACATTATGTTCCCACATGTTTGATACCAAGATCAAAATGTCATCCATGTAAGTCTTTACTCCCTCTAGCCTCTCAAATATTTGAGCTATTTTTCTCTGATACACCTCTGTGGCTGAGCATATTCCAAATGGTATTCTTTTAAACTTATTCCTTCCATACAGGGTATTGAAAGTCATTAATTTAGAGCTTGGCTCAAGTTTAATTTGCCAAAAGGCGTGCCCCGCATCTAACACTGAGAACGTTTTGAGGCCAGCAATCCAGGCTGCAACTTCCACGGTTTTCATTGAATATTGTTCTTGCTTTATTTTATTGCCTTGTTTAAATCTCTGGGGGCAATACATATTCTTACCTCTTTAGGCTTTTCTGTAACCACCATAGAGTTCACCCAACTTGTGGGTTTTTCAGCCTTGTCGATGACTCCAATTTGTTCCATCTTGTCTAATTCAGCTTTGACTTTATCCAGTAAAGCAAATGGCATTTTTCTCGGCTGGTGGATCACTGGGTTCACTGTTTTGTCCAGCTTGATATATGTGCAGTCAAGGCACCCCAGTTCCTTGAATACATCAGCATACTGGGACAGACTTTCCTCGGTGGAGTCCCCCTCCATATTCACTGGAAATATATTTTTCACAAGCTGCAACTCTAAGCATGTTGGCAGTCCTAGTACTGGAGTCACATTTGCATACACCACCTGAAAATGTGATCACATGATATTTCTTTTTAAAACTTGCTGCCAAAGTGACTTTCCCTTGTATGTTAAATTGATGGCCCAAATATTAGATCAGCCTTGCCTGAGATTTCTGAATAGGTTCTCTGGTTTCCTTCTTAAAAGGCATCACATTGCACTAGGTACCAGTATCGGTTTTAAACCCCACTTCTTTCCCTTGAATATTCAGGGTCAGTTTCCAGTTGTTATCTTGTTTCTTCTTAGTCAAAGTTTCAGTACTGTACTCATTCTGATTCTCACGCTCGGATTCCTCCTGGAGTACATAAACTTTTCTGCCTTTCCCAGTGCGGCACATTCAGGCGAAATGGTTTTTACTGTGACAGATTCTTCATTTCTGTCTGTACGCTGAGCATTGTGCAACTCCCATGATCCCTGCAACATCGCGCACATCGATAACGTTTGATGTCCCTTACTGGCACAGTCTCTCTTGCTGTCATCTTATCTCCAGTCGCATTCTCACTCTCTTGTCCTCCCCCTTCTTTGAAAGTAGCCGTATAAACTGCTGATTGATTTATTTTATTTATTAATTTTATTTAAATTTTGTTAACTGGGTAGGCCTGCTGAGCCCTGAAGGTCTCTTTTTCAGTGGTGACCCATAATTAGTTGCATATAACAAGCATATAGAATTCAAGAAGTACATATCGGGACATATCATAGAGTAAATATACAGTTTTCACATTAAAGAGAAGTTATTTACAGTAATGTAGCATAGCTCAACAATGGCACCTGAATGCAATCACAAGGTTGAGAGAAAAAGGGTGAAGAATTAGGGACAAAGCCATTGCAGGAGTCCACAGAACTAATTGATTGATTGTTCAGGCATTCTCATTCATAGTTTTAAACTGCATCTCACTTAACTCGGCTACTCTGCAAATGATGGCCTTTTGTAAAGTTGTCATTCTCTCTTAATAGACGTCTTCTGACACTATCATTACGAATGTCATAAATAATTTGATCCTTAATAAGGGAATCACATAATGCACCAAAATCGCAGGATTTTGTTTTCAAATGCAGGTCTGTGACATAAACATCAATTGGAACTGGGTTCTGATTCCTAGTGTTGAATAAATGCCTTTCAAAAGTAAGTTTTTTTTTTTTTGTAGGTTCTAGCACCTTTCGAATTGGTCCATCACTTATGCCAGGTTTTCTTTGTCTTTTGTTCTGGTCCGCTTGAATGTGTTGTAGACTTCCAGGGCTGTTGGTCCAACCACATGTAAGAGGGGTCATTGCTTGGATCTTCTGGGATTTTTCCTCAATTCCTGTTGCCACAAAAAATATTTATTTATTTTTATTTATTGCGCTCTAGGATTACATCTTTGAGATGGAAGCTCATTTACAAAGGTTCCACGTTATTAGAAAAAAGCAATTACAGATAGTGCAAACAGATACATATGAGAGTACATGAATTTCAAAAAATGGGACAGTTTAAAAAAAAAAAAAAAAAAAAATTATATATGTGCAGTGGCAGTCTTAAACAGTTAATAATACAGGTGAATATAGGGTTGCATACAGTGCAAGAATAGAGCTGCATTACTTGAACTATTAAGCAGTATGTCGACTTGTTGCTTAAAGCGGCGCCAGTTCTCCGCCAAGTTGCCTATAAGCTCTAGCGGTGTTGGTTGGGACAGGTGCTCCATTTTCTGACACCATGTAAAGAGGAGAGGACACATAATTGAGTTTAAACAGCTTTACTAAAACACCAGCAACACAGTGTTATGTGCACAACACTTCTGCACTGTAACTGGTGGGTTCTCAGCCGGCCAAGCTCTATTTATATAAGATGCAAACTATTGTGACATCATGCAATGCGTGCATCATTAATATGCACAAACTTCACATCATCACAAGTATCTCAGATATTAAAGGTAATGGTTGACTGCTTTTAAAGCAGCAATACTACCTAACAAGGACGTGATCAGTTTCCAGTTGTTGTAACGCTACAGAAAATATGGTGGCCCAAAGATGAAACACATTTTTTGTTACTGCCAAATGATTTCAGAAGATGAATCTTTTTCTAGCGGCACGGACAGACCTGGCATTTACTAGATGGTGTAACCTGGGTTTAATGTGTGTACATATATATCAATTCCTGGGGAAGGAGGGAGTGCTTTTCTTTGAATCATTACAAAAAGGTTATGAACTACTGTCCGCCGACTTCTACAGGTATTTACAGGTGAGAAAATATATCCTGTGCCAAGGAATCATTACTGCTAAGTTACCCTCTCTTTTACCCCCTTTTCTCAAAATATTAATATTTTCTTTTTGGTAACACCTGGCGACACTTCACAGGGAATATCTATAAGATTCTGAGGGAGGGTTCGGGTGATTCCACGCATATATATATAAAATATATATATTTTTTTATTTAGTTGTTTAACCAGGTATAGCACACTAAGCTGAAAGCTTTTTTACAGGAGCAACCTGGGAGCACAAGGAGGTTAAGTGACTTGCTCAGGGTCACACAGTATGCAAGTGGAAGCTGTGGGATTCAAACCCAGGTCTGGTCTGCTGGATGTCACCAGATTTACAGCTCAGAGCCTTAGACCACTGCGCTATACTGCCATATTAGAGGACTAGAACAAAGACCTCGAGTTGGCGGTCCCAGAGGTCTTCTGGATGAAGGCAGCCCTATCTGCGGTTAAGATTACTCCACTTCCCCCGATGGAATTCGCATGGAAAAATAGGAGCCAATATTTTCGCTCCCCAGCATACCTGACTAAATAGCTCTGACAATTTTGGCCACTGTTGGAGGGAATGTGGATGCCGGTTGGCTGATTTGGGTCATGTGTTTTGGTACTGTCTGCTTTTAATGCCATTTTGATGCTCCCTTCAGGTAGCACTGTCCGAATACCTAGGGGAACAGATTGAACTTACAGTAGAATCATTCTTGCTATCCATCTATCCAGACCACTCCCCTCCTTGGAACAAGACACTTCTTCCCATTTATACACTGGCTACCAAGAAGGCCATTACTAGAAAATGGATGACTGAAAGTATTCCATTAATATTAGATTGTAGAATTATAGTAGGAGGTATATATCAAATGGAGAGTTGCACCGCAGCTCTGTGTGACAGATTGGAACTTTGTTGTACAAGGTGGCAGAGGTGGATATTATATCTAGCAGAGGTAGACCTGGACTTTGTTCTGTAAGGGATGAGAGAAAAGAAAAGAAACAAATTTAAGCCTGGAAGCATACTATGACCAGGTCCATGGTAGATCTATACATCCTTCTGTCACCCTTGTGGGTTGGAGAACAGTATTGTTTTGGGAACAGACATTCTGCGGGAAAAAGAAACGCAACTTGATCATCAAAATTAGAAGTATGAGCAACCTTAAATCCATAAAGGGCTGAATGCATATTTCAGTTTAAAACTATTGCTTTTTTTTTCTTTTTGTTAATGTACCAGACACTCCCCAAGTGATTGATTACTTCATTAATTCTGCAGTCTTCTGTATTAATTGAGCTGCTGTATGTGTGTTCTCGTATTCCTTAATAAAAAAATCTAATTAAAAAAAGAAGAAGAAAGTATGGCGGCCCCATCTAGTATACTGCTTTCAGCATGGCAGGCGGCAGAAATGTAAACAAAAACAAAGGAAAACTGAGCAGACTACGGGGTGATCGTACAATGCTGGTAGGAAGAGTACCGGGTACATGCTCAACAGAGCTCAGGGAATAAACTGTCGAAAAAGCACAGATTTTTTTTTTTTTTTTTTTTACATTGCACTGCTGCTTTAAAAACTAATTTTAATTTTAGGCAGTACACTAGTTGTTTAAGGGCTGTGTGAAATTTACATTCTGCAGGTGGAATTTCATCAGAATTATGGAGTCCTTTTCATGACGATTTACGGAATTTTTGGAAATACTGCCCATTAGTATAGTAAACCAAGGGCTCTTTCAACAGAAAGTCTTTTTGTAAACTTGATATTTTTTTTTCCCAATGTATGCTGCAAAAATTATTTTCTGCAAATAAGATTATCTTAATAATGTTTTCCATTTAGTTTTAGGCTTGTTTTGGGGGTTTTGTTTAGAGGAAAAGTACACCCTAATATCTTGTAAATGTTATTTGTTTCCATACCAACAGACAACTTTTTTCCTGTAGCTGTTAGGCCTATATCTGTTTGCTTTAGTTTGTTTTTTCATTGTCCATGGAAGCCCCATGTGGCTACCCTGGGGGCCTCCATTTTATGATTGTTGAAAAAATCTCATTGTCCATGAGAGCTGCATTAGCATATGACAACAAGATGTCACATCACCCATTTACAGTATACTGTGTATCTCTATACTGAAGTAACAGATACCCTGCAAAAACTCTCTGGAAAAACATAAATTGAATGCAGTTTAAAGGGGAAAACCCTGCATTACAGCTCAGTTTGGAAAGCTAACTGAAGATAAATGTGGTATTTCACTCCTTCCTGCAACTTGTTTCTTTGAAGTCTGATTACGCAGACAGGCATACTGTGAAGTCTAAAGGGTGATTACACATCATGTTCTCATATGCTAATGCAGCTCTCGGAGACTGTGATTTCAACAACCAGCAAATGGAGACACGAAGGATAGTTACAGGACTTAGTATGAAGTGTGAAAGCAAACTAAAGCAACTGCATACATCTCTAACAGCTACACGAAAAGAAATGTCTGACATGGAAACAAATGAAATGTACAAGATATGAGGGTGTAGTTTTCCTTTAAACCACAATTTTTTTTCCTTTTGGATGTGATGGAATTCCATAGTTAAAGTGATTTCATGCAGGAAAAAGCGGGTATTCTGGCGAAGGTAGCATTCTGTAAAATGTTCACAAAAATTGCAGTATGTGTACAAATTCTGTGCAACGGAATCCATACATTTCACCAAGCCCTAATCCTCAGCTGCTTAACTCAGCCAGCGTTTTCGCTCTCAGATGCCACCCACTGTTGAATAAAAGTGCTGATCCCTTGGTGGTTGTGGTGGTGGTCAGTATTAAGCTGCTAAAGATCACTGGAATAGCAGGTTCACAAGGTAACTTGACAAAGATCACATTTACTTTGTGTGTGCGTGTGCGGCAATTTTAATTATTATTTGTGTGGGCAGGAAGTTGGAGTGAGGGGGGAGTAAGGACAACAAAGTAATGGTGACAATTAACATTTCAAACGTCCTGCCATACATGGGTAATAGGATTTTGTTTTTGTGTCATTCCCATGTATTATGCTGACACTCAGCTTTAAAAAAAAAAAAAAAAAAAAAAAACAGTGTAGTAATCATACTTAACCAGTTATTCGTATTAGTGCCTGTGCACAAATGTGGGCAGAGTCTGTGCAGTAGGCACATACCTAGCCTGTACAATAGGCACGCACTCGCAGACAGGCATATGGGGCATGGCATTCACTACTGCTGGCTACCGCAGGGTTGTCTGCGGCCTCATGGCATGCTAGTGCTGGGGGGCAGATTGGGGGACAAAGGTGGCCATCCAGTCGGATGCCCATCCTGATCCGGGAATGGATCCCCTGCTTGCATGGAACAGGGGATTGTGGGACTCCACGCATCCTTGGATTTAAAAATAAAAGTGCGATTGCCCCAATGGCTGCCCTCAGCCCTTTTTGCTGGACAGGAGGGCTGGGACATTATGGGGAGGGTTCAGTCCACCATGGCTGATGGATGATTTTCGTAGTGGGCATGCAGCAGGTACATGGTCCTTGCCTGCGCAGCCTGGCATCCCCCTTGCCCAGCACCATGCCTTAGTGAATGGCACAGAGTGTTGGCATGCCCCCTGGCCACTCCCCCAGACTGTCTGTGTGCATAGCTGCACAGACAGCCATGAAATTGGTGCAGAAGGGGCACGTGCCCCTTTCATACATGCCGTGGGGGGGTCCCCAGTGCACAGTTCTCTAACCTAGGGTTGTCTATGCACCATGGCTACATGGCGTGTAGGCAGTCTGGACAAATGTGCATGGGGCCATTATGTCATGGTAGTGCAATTGTAGTTGGGTAGAATAGGCCCTTAGAAACATAGAATCTGTAAGCAGAAAAGGACTGCTTGGCTCACCCAGTCCGCCCAGCTGTCAACTGCCTTTCAGTGACCCCCCCTGTTTTTTTTTTCAGTAACGTTGGGGGTATCTCTTACAACAGGCCACACCTGTGGAACTACCACTGTCTGGCACTAGGACCACCCAGAAACTTTTCTTGCTACCAGTCTATCTGGGGGCCGCCCACTCCAACGTCCCCATCTGACGTCTGCCAACCCTATAAGAGTGGGCAGACCCCGCTTCCTCCTCAGTACTTTTCCCTCCATCGACTAATGCATGTCGACCCTCCATATACCGCCGCAAGCTTCGGTTGACCACCATTTTTGCTCTAATCTTCTTTTATTTCTCACCCTAGTTTTTCAAGTTTTCTTTGATTCTTTTTGTATGTCGGAATCGTCTTTGTCCTCTGACTGGTCCTCCAAGATAAAGTGTACAACTGCGATGGAGCTCCCGGAGAAGGATGGAGACTCTGCTTGCATTCTCTGTCTTGTGCCTACTCACGACACTCAGGCCTGTGACATCTGCAGAGGCTTCAACCAGGCCACTTGATGCCGTTGCCAGCGGACCCTTGAATTTCTCCTGCAGTAGCAGGTCGCCAACATGGAATGGGAGCTGCAGACCAGAAGCTCTTCCTCCTCTCCATCCCTGTCTTCTGGGTCGCAACCCTCCTCCTCCTCTGGGGGGAAACCCAGTGGCAAGCACAAACACCGGGATAAGGACCACTAAAAACAATGGGCCTCCTCACGCTCGTGCGCCCTGCATAAACTGAAGGCTGCAATGGGCTCAGCTGCCTCATTGGGGGGTGACCCTTTTTGCCTTGCACACCCTCTCCTCCAAAGGGCTACCCTTGGCAGTGCCACCTGCCAGCCTCATCAGGCGGCAGCTTCTCATGGGTGGGATCTTCCAAGTCTCTCCAGCTTCTGCTGTTAGGCCCCTTCTAGTGGCAGGGCCCAGTCAGGAGGCTTTACTGGTTCTACTCAGTATGGCGTGGGTACGGTAAGCTCAGGGTCTCCTTCTACAGCCTATCCACTGCCCTCTTCTGTGCAGGCAACTTTCTCCATAGCTGTGGACCCTACGCCTTCTCCAGTGTTCCCTCAGTTGCCTTCGCTGGCTCTTGAGGTGCCTACCATCGATGTCTCTCGTCAGTCAGGCCTCTTCCTCTTCTGATGCCTGTTTGGCCTCAGCCAGTACCTTCACTGACTACTTAGCCCATGCCGACGCCAGCACCTATTCTCCCTCATCCTTCGCCAGCACCTGTTCTCCCGCCATCGACGCTGATGCCTGTCCTTCCTCAACCGACACTGCCGGGCTGTCCGATGGCAGTGACAATGGACTTTCAGTCTCTGCTGACATCACCCTTTGGGATTTCACACAGGTGCAGATTGTCCCACCACAGGACCCGGCTCCACGCAGGCCTGTGCATCCTGAACCGATGCTGGATCTCCCCAGTGACCTGCTTCCTGCCCTGTTTTGGCCGGTTTCCTATATGCCTCCTGTTCACCTGGGAGAAGAGGTAGAATATCACCTGGACCTCCAGTCCTCCAACTTCATGAAGAGTCGGATGACTCCAGTGATGGCAGGGATGGGGGCCTTCCTTCTCCCCTCCACAGTTTCTTCTGATGGGGATGAGACCCCAAAGTACATACCCCAGTCTCCCCCAGATGACCCATTTTTCTCTGTGGTCATGCATCAGATCCAGTTGACCATAGGAATTGAAACTAAGGAACTGGACCTCTCCCGATGTTTGCTTTCCACCTACCTCAAGGTGCCAGACTCGTCCCCTGTGGTGGTGCCCTCTTTGATTGACATCTTGAGTATGCCACGATGGCCGCCTGGCATCGCCCTAATGTAATGACAGCTATGCCTAGGAAGGCAGATAAATTTTACAGGGCCCCAGTGAGTAAGCCTTTCTTTGGGGAACAGCCGCAGGGAGACTCAATAGTCGTCAGTGCGGTACACAACCGCTCTAACAGACTGAAGCACCTGAGTTCACTCCCTCCCCCCCAACAGGGAATCTCGTAGGTTGGACCTCTTTGGCAAATGGACTTTTGCCTATGCCACTTTGGCTACTAGGACCATCAACTATATGGCCCATATGATCAGCACCAGGTTGTTCTGTAGGAACAAACCATGGAGATGGTCAGGTCTCTGCCTGAAGGTCCAACTACCCAGCAGCTCCTCCAGGCCCTGAAATCTGGAGCAGATGTCAGCTGCCACCTCCTGCATTCAGCATACCATGTGGTAGATGCATCGGCCCGGGCGGCGGCAGTGGGAATATGCCTTCGCTGGCACTCCTGGCTGAGGGTGTTTGGGATTGTGTAGGATGTTCAGATGTCCATCCTGGATGCTCCCTTCAGGGGTATGAATTGTTCAGGGCTGATGTCCAAGATATTCCATCCAATTTACAAGCCTCTGGATGCACCTTGCAGTCGGTAGATTTGATGTACCATACCCAACCAAAGAGTTCTCACTGGTGCCTTATCGGGCTACCCACAGATCCCGGCCAGCCTCCAAGCCGACCAAACGTAAAGCTGCCTCATCCCTGCCACCCTTCTCCTCCTAGAGGAGGGACAGCACCAGCCCCTGCCTCAGCCTAACTCCTTGCTCGACACCACCCCCAAGTGGAACTGACTGAGGCGGCAGCGGGTCGGTTCTCCGTGCACCGAGATGGGTGGGCAGAAATCTCAGGCAACAGCTGGGTGCTACAGCTCATAAACCATAGCCACACTCTGGAACTCGTAGAGTGGCCCCCCAGCGAGACCTCCAGTCCCTTCCTCTTACCCTCCCACCCACATCCCTGTTCTTTGAGATGAGATTTAGTCCCTGGTCAGGAAAGAAGCAGTAGAACCCATATAGGGTTACCACCTTTTCAGAAGCCCGAAGTGGGACAGAAGCGCGTGACCTGGCCATTGGCAGCCAACTGCGCATGCCGGGTCCACGGCGGCCTTACAACACAGGGTACCATTCAGGATATTTGGGATGCTTTGTCATGTGCCACTGCCCACCCCATGTATGCCTTGACTCAGCATTTTTTGCATGTTCACCCATGGAACAACATTAACATTGTCTATGTTCATAACCTTTGGCAAGTTGAAATCAGGAACCAGACAAATGCAACACTGCAAAAAATGCTTTTTTTATTACAAAAAAAGAAAGAAATAGTACAGCAACAAGTAAATTTTCAAGCAGCAAGGACATTTTCAAGCAATAAAAAAACTGATATTCACCTCTTTCAAAACTACTCCACCTCTTTCTCACTCAAAACAGCTCTACACCGCATTTCTTAGCTTTGAAATTATACTTGGCATTTGATTTTAACAGCCTGCAAAAGGGATCTGTTCCACATAATGTTTGAATGGAATTCACCACAATTCATTCGGTAGTTTATTGTGACCATAAGTTCGACTTTTATCAGTTCCACCCTGCAACGATTTCTTACATCGGTCCACTTGTTCTTTAGGAGAGAAAACACTCTCTCAGCAAAAGCATTTGAAGGTGGGATGCTCATGATACGCGCAATTACTGGATACAGAGCAGGCAGGTCTGGTGCAGCCGAGCACATCTTTTGCCACTTTTCTGCTGGTGCTGGGTCCAGTCTACACAAATCTGGCATAAGGGGCCTGATGACTGAATAGCCTTGAAAGAATTTGTCTGCATCTATGGATTCCTGCAGAGAAAAGGCAGCAACAACATTCAGCAAATCATCAAAGGCAAAGGGTTTCCTTTAAAGACAGCATAGACATTTTCTTTAGGTAGTTGTCATCACTGAAGTCAAACCACTGCTCCAAGTATTTGACAGCAGTTTCAAGGAAAAGGATAAAATCTCTCTCTCCAGCTTTTTACAGGAGACAGTATCCATATCCCTCATGAATGCCCGAAGCTTTCCCCCAAAAAAACTTGTGTGCTGCTCGGGCTTCAAGTTTTTGTCTAAGTGAGTCCATCACCGCAAATGTTTCCATAGCCATCAGTTGTGATCTTTCTAGGGTGGCTAAATGTTCATTGAAATCGACCAGAACGGCACTAAGGAAATACAGGTAGCACTGTGGCAGTGTCGGAAGTGTGGCCTCTCCATGATCATTATCAGCAAAGTATTGCCAGATCTGTCTAGGTGTGTCCTCTCCTTGTGACAGGAAATAGGACTGCAGTGCAGCAAGATTTTTTTTACTATTCTGTCAATTGCTGGTAGCAATGACAGCCATCTGGTCGGCACATGTCTCAGAAGGGACTCTTATTCCATGCCACAAAATTCAAAAAACTCTTAAATCTCTTATTCTTGTGGCAGACCCTGAAAAATGGCTAAACATTTTTAGGACAAACACCTCCACATCATATGTCATTTTTGCTGGAGCCTCCTTTGCAGCATTGTGAAGGATGTGAGCAGGGCAGTTTGCTCTTTAAAGTGATGGGCAGTTCTCTTTTCAGTCTACTATACACGCCTGACCACTTGCCATAGTTCACACTGGCATTGTCAGCACCATATGCCGACACGGAGGCCCACGGCAAGGAATGCCTTTGCAAAATAGATGAAATCTGGTCAGTTATGGCTTGAGCAGATTCATCTGGGTCTTCATAGAAGTCCAGGAGAGCATTAACAACACCTTCTTCGTTTTTGAAATACCTTGCTACCAGTGGAAATAGTTTTATGCTGCCCTTGTTGGATGCATCGGATGCTATTGAAAATGACACCCCTGGACCTTACAAGTCTTTCAGAAGGCATTCCAGAGAATGTGGTCCCAGAACGTTCCCTACAATGGCTTCAGCCTTTGTTCTGCCACAGGCAAGTTTTTTGGCAGTCTGAGTCCCCATACAGCTGACTGGCCAGCTTCAGCCCACAGTCCAAGGAATTGTAAGACGTGTTGTGCTGCACTGCATGGAACACCTCAGCCACTTCTGCTGCAGTAACCTTCAGCTCCGTTCCATCCGGATTAGTAGTTCTGGCCCACTTTGTCATCAGATGGCTGTGTTTGGCTTGCTGGATTGCCGTCTTGTGTTGATCGGTGCTCTCATGTCTTGTTAGATCATTTCGTCCACCATGTGACACCAGGATTTCTCGCCTACAGTATCTGCAGGAGGCTTTAATGTCGCTGCACTTGTCAACCCAGTTGAACTCTGTCTTCCACACGTCTTGCCACTTGCAGAGTCTCTTATTGTTTGAGGATGCAGTAAGTGCAGATTGCTTCATTCTTTGAGCCCCGGTACTTACTTGCGCAATTTGACATAAATGTTGCAATATGCTTTTAGTAGATAATCAACACACATTAACTGTTGCAATATGCATCTTATCTTCATTGGAGAAACTATAACATATGTGCCAATCATTGTCTGAAAGTACAGTGCAACTTCGCCTTACATGGCAGCCAGACAAAGCACCAGAAGAGAAAAGCCAGCCATTATGGCTACAGATCATATGACAAATATATCACCACAACAGTTATGGAGGCAGTTAACAGCATGAATTCTCATTATTTCATGGGCCTTGGCCCTTGTGTTGGAAGCATAATACAACAAACACACTGCTACTAAACAAAGCTAGACACACTGACTGAAAAGAATGACTAAACGGGGTTAACAACTGACTAGTTACAATCAAATGACATCTGTCTGGAGTAACGTACATCTAGCAAACCTTGGTTTGAATGATCTAGATAACAAAATAAACATAACAGTGATGCTCAGCAAAAGCTCAATGACAGACAGCTAAAAAAAAAAAAAAAAAAAACACCAAATTCTAACTGGAACCACAGCCACCACCACAACTACGGTACTAAAGGCGCGGGCCAAATATTTTGAGCACTTTACCAACAGCTACTAACTGTGATGGTCTGGTCACGTTTGTCACCAGGGTCAAACTGTCTCCACTCAAAGAAACACATGCACAACAGAAAGACACTGCAGTGCCACCCAAAGAGATCCATCACACAAGGCTACACATGCCATGTTTCATGCAAATCAGCTGGATGGCTGCCTCTGCCATAAAAAAGTGTGAATTGTAAAAGCAAAAAAAAAAAAAAAAAAAAAAATACAAAAATCTAAAACAATAAAATAATGGTCATGATTTTGTTGAGCAGACTTTTTTACAAACTATCATTCACCATTAAATTTTACCAGAGAATCAGGCCTGTCATCTTCTTTTCAAAATGTTTCCATTTGCTATCATATAATTTTAAATAGGGGCAAGCGTGTGGTATCTGGATGAGTGTGGGTGGGCACATGTGGGCTCTGACAAACTTGAGATGCAAAAAGAAACCGTAGCTTTGCGTTACTCTATCTCAGGAATCTGTGATAAGACACACTGTTAGCTCCGGTCTGTGTAACTACAGATCCTTGAAATATATTAGCACACATTGCAATTCTATTTTTCAGCACCCAGGCTAGTCGACTTGTTTTATCTGCTGTATATAAATGATTCATTTTCCCCTGGCAGGCATGCTGTCACCATGATTCATTATAATTCCAATAGTGGACATGCCAAGAAACACAACAGCAGGCTAAGCAAGCAGTATATCATAATAGATAAAGGCTAGCATGTTGGCAGGCACCACTTGCCACTTTTTTACATTCATGACAGTATCTAATATGACACTAGAGACTGGAACAACCAACAACAGCAGCATTCACTATGACAAGTTTCTCAGCTGATGACGCAGATTACAGACACGCTGACATTCCCAGCAGAGAAGCATGCAAGAGAAGGGTCCAGTCTTTCCCCAATAATTATGTTCTAAATTATTGTAAAGAAGAAATTACATCAGCCAGCCCAGAGACAACTACATGGTGCACCAATGGTTACAGTTTGTCTTGGTTAACCCGTAAGTGTATTTGTCACACAAGACAAGACAACTTGCCAGGCAGCAGGGGAAAATCAATCTCATCTATGGCTGTCATGATAACAAACGAATAAGGCTGTAAAAGCAAACCAGTTTTCTGCTAGGAGGGAGCACAAATTATGGCCTTTGCCCACTGCCCAATAATTTCACTATAATTATTTTCTACGACCTGCCAGGCACCAGGGGAAAATCAGTGTTATCTATTGCCAATTTGAGCAGGGTTCGAAATTCACTTTTGCATCCACTAGCCAGCAGGGCTAGTGACTGCGAAAATCTCCCAGCCCCACAGATATTTCCACTGGCCCAGATGGTGTACATACTGAAGTGTTGCCTTCTCTAGTACAAGCCAGCAGGGCTATGAAAATCGTACTAGCCTGATACAAAAATCTAACAGCATTTTGGCTAGTGGGCCGGTACCAATTTTTCAACTCCTGCATAAGCCCAGCGTTTTGCAAAAATTGCCTGGTTTGGTTTGACAGTTAAAGCAAGAGTACAGATTTATTTATTGAAAACATCTCTACACTGCAGAATAATAAACTGGGCTCAAACTGCTTCAATAACATCACAAATAAAAAAAACAAAAAATAAAAAAATTTAAAAATACGAATGCTGCCATGTAGAATCACATTCCCCTCTGAATCCCCTGACTACACACATCACTTTATTTTACTAGAACAGTGAAAAAAGTGCTGAGCCAGAAGCCCACATACCTGACTTATTGCAGCAGAATTCACTCCTTGGGGACCGTATGCACTTCTCACCGACCAGCCTCCTCTTGACCTCTCCAGTGAACTGACTGACAGGCAAACAAGGCTGATCCTGAAGCTCTGGCTGCCCCTAATTAACTACAAGTGACAACAGCTACTACAGCTCTTCTATTTGTTTTAGCTTTGCCCTGTGTCCTCTTCACATAGATGGGCGTACAGCAGCACAGCAAGTGGTAACCTCGCCGCACCTGCTATAGCCTCTGCCTGCCTTTATTCCTGATCTTGACCCTGGTGAGAGGCGAGTGGCACTGGCGACTAGTGACCGGATTGCTTTAAGGAACAGGCTGCAGGCGCTACAGCAATAAAAACCTCCCCTTCCTTGAATTGCTCACTGCTCAGCTCTTGGAGAATGGAGACAACAATCTGCCCGGTCCTGGCGGTGTGTGTGAGCTGAAATCCTCACTCCTTCTTTGGTCCCCCCCTTGCTGTTGCTGAGCCTGAGGCTGTGATTGCCGCTGATCAGTGATTACTCGCCACCCGGCCCGCCCTTCGCTTGCTTCGTTTTGGTCCTCTTCCTCCAAATTTCAATTCTCTCTAGACTAGTCCGTGGCACAATTTCCCAAACAGTTGTTGAAGTGGCTAGTGGCTTTCCGGAGGCTCTGGCATTTAAACATGCCACCAGTTGGTAACCACACCCTCTGACTCTGCAGCATCGGGCATCCAGCCAGCAGTCATCATTTCACAAGCAGACGTCATGGAGAGGTGCGGACCTGATTGTGAACTCTGGGGCCGGGGACAAAAAAAAAAAAAAACACAACTCACTGCATGCCACTCCATAGCACACTGTGGACCTGATTGGGAGAAGAGTGCTACCTGAGTCCTCCCCCCGCAAAGCCCGTGAAACCACAGCACTGAACAAAGGAGGTTAAGCCATGGCCATGCAGACGCAGTCAGTTGCTGTGATGACCAGATGCCACCGGCAGCATAGAGTGCCACCTCCCGTCCCCCCGGCCCCGACAAGAAAGCCCGTGACCAGACGCCACCACCCGTGGGATGGGGATACTGGCTAAACGAAAGGGAGAGACAGCAAACTACTCTGAGAGGACATCTGGCAGGTAGGGTTTGTGCAATGGCTTGTTTTTTGGCAGGAAGGCGCAAAGCGGGACATTTGGTGTCCCACAGCGGGGGCGGAGACAGGACAGGACCTCGAAACCGGGACAGTCCCACGGAAGCGGATGGGTGGTAACGTAAACCCATACCAGAAGCCCAGCAGGGCGAAGGAGTCTACTACCATTTCTTCCTGGTCCCAAAATGCATGAGCGACCTCCAGCCCATCCTGGACCTCAGGGAGTTAAATCTCCTCATCTAGTACAAGAAGTTCTGGATGATAACCCTTCAGGGGTTGTTGCCTCTCTTGAACTAAGAGGATTGGATGTGCTCCCTCGATATGCAGGATGCATATCTTCACATCAAGATATTTGCCCCCCCACAGGCACTATCTCAGATTTCAGTTTTAGGGTACACATTTCCAGTTCCAGGCCTTGCCCATTGGCATTTGCTCTGCTCCTTGGGTGTTTACCAAGTGCCTAGCAGTGGTCACTGCTGCCCTCAGGAGACTGAGATTGTGTCTTTCCCTGTCTGGATGATACGCTGATCAAACCTGCATCCAGGGGCCGCCTCATCTGGACCCTAGAACACAACTTTCATCTGTTCCAGGACCTGGGCATTACAGCCAATCTGCCAAAGTCCATCCTAACACCTAGTCAGTGACTCTAGTACATTGGGGCAGTCCTGGGTATGGCTCAGGGCATGGCCTTCCTTCCTCAGGACAGGGCAGAGTGTCTCATAGCCCAAGCCAGGCTGTTGTTTTGCAGCCGCTGTGTTTCTACCAGAGACTTTCTGTGGCTTCTGGGTATGATGGCAGTGGCCATAGTCACAGTGCCTATGGAAAGATTGCATATGAAGATCCACCAATGGACATTGATGAGTCCAGTTGGACCAACAAATGGATAACTTGGAACAGGAGGTCCTGGTCTCCTCCCCAGTGAAAAGAATTCTCCTCTGGTGGATAAATCCCAACAATCTTCTCAAGGGGGTTCCCTTTGCTGTTCCCTCCACTCAGCAGATCCTGACCACAGGTGCCTCTGGGATGGGATGGGGAGCTTACCTGGGGCCACACCAGACACAGGGCACGTGATCCCAGCTGGAATCCTTGCTCCATATGTGTTCTGGAGATGAGGGCAGTGCTTTATGCCTTCAAGGCCTTTAAGAGTCCGCTGTCCCCAGGCCTTCTGCTGGTGCAGATGGACAATATGACTGTTCACTACATCAGCAAACAGGAAGGTAATAATCCGTATCCCCTCTGCAGTGAAACAATGAGAGTCTGGTACTGGGCTGTGGACCATGATCTAGAACTGTCAGCTGTTCATATCCCAGGCATCCAAAACATCCTGGCGGATGATCTAAGCCGGTCAAAGTCAAAGATTGTTAGACATCTGGTGCATTGTCTCCTTCAGCCTCTGGCTCTGCAAGCAAGCCCTGATGTCCACCCCAGTGCCTGCTGGATTACCCCCCCCAGGGCAGAGCTCCTGTAGCCCCCCCCCCGGTGCTTACTCCTGGGGTGCCAAGTAACGGATGTGGTGGGGATCCAGGGCCATCATGGGCAGGGGGACATCACTTGTATGCTGGAGGATTTTTCCTTGGTGGAGAGCGGGTCTAGTGGATGCCGCAATGCACCATGTCATGCGTCTGACCCCCCCCTTGACACTAGACGGTGCTCCGGTGTGTCCCGTTGTCACCCAGGACTACTGAAACCAGAGTCACACTATCCCCTCCCCCTTTCGGGGGTGGATAGCGTGCTACAACTGCTCAGTCCACCTCCACCCTGGCCGTCCCTCGAGTGTCCCCAATCCGTTCCTGAACCAAGGGCACCCGAATCGCAGCAGTAAATCATTTTACTGTGTCATTATTTTCTTTTGTATTCAGAGGGATTGTTACTGTCTGTTGCTAATATTTTATTGCTTTATTTTTCTCTGATTCATATTGTTGTAGCTGGGTATACCTTCTGCTTCATTATTACAGGGTGTGCTACAGGTGTGTGCTTACAGATTACTGCTGTAATCTTCTGATTCAGATTGTTTTTTTGCAAGGTATATCTGTTGTTACTGCTTTATTTTTCTCTGTAACAAAGTGTTTCTTACAGGGTATATTTTCTGTGAAATTGTTACAGGTGGTGCTTTACAGGCTTTACAGTTTTATCTATCATTAGGCTAAGCTTTCAGGGCTACTACATTTGTTGTTGACGGACTGTTTCTGCTCTTACCTCTTTGTTTCTTTCATCCGTGGTTCTTCCTTTTTTGCAGGGGAAGGGCCCAGCGACCCACCCCCATCCCCAACCACCCCATGCTACACTCCTTTTATTTATTTATTTATTTGCTTTTGTTTACCGGGTAAGTCACACTAGACATCCATGTGCCTATTTTCAGGTGCGACCCGGGAGAGTTACAGACTTGATATTTTTACAGGTACATCGACTTATACAACTTTTACATACAGTGAAATGACTAATACAGTGTCTACATACAATGGGGCAACTAGTATGGTTTTTACATACAGTGAGGTATCAGTATACATAGAGGAATGACAGTCGGTAGTAAAACAAAACATATGAGCCCAGGGGGAGGTTACGGGTGGCCTGGGGGAATCATGTGCAAGGCCATACATAAACAAGTGAATTGCGTCAGATTTAACATGCAGTGGGAGTGCAGGCAAATAGGTCACCAGAAAGAAAGTGCAGTGGTCCCAGAGGAGCGCTGAGGCCCGCCGTGCCGACGTAGTGAGGGGAGTGGCTACAAAGTGCAATGGCAGGTGGAGGAATCCTTCGAGAAGTTCTAAATACAGTGTGGGAGGGGGTGGCCTGTGTAGTGGCTGGGAAGGAATTCCATAGTTTCGGGGCGTAGCTGGCGAAGGCCCAATCCCTCATGAGGGAGTGTGTCCTAGGAACTGGGCGGGAGAGGGACGCTCGTGATCTAAGATGGTAGGTAGTGATGTCTGGGTGGAGTGGAAGGGCAAGGGCAGTGGGGGTGGATGTTCTGACTATGTTGTCGATGAGGTTACCTATGACAAAGGTACTGTGCTTCTCCGGGGGGAGCCACTCGAGACGAGAGAAGTGCACAGCGATGTGTGGGGGAGGAGCAAGTGCAAAGCGGCAGATGCTGTTGTAGGTCGTATTCCATTTTGAGAGGATTGTCTTTGGCATGGGGGCAAAGGTCACGAGCCCGTAGCAGAGGGAGGGGAGGAGAACACCCCTGGCTAGGGCCACCCAAGCAGCTGGAGTGAGGCAGTTTTTTGCTCTCTGCCGAGGCCGAGTTTAGCATTCGTGGCCTTACAGATGTTGCGGACGTGTTGGGAGAGGTCCAGTTGGGAGTCCAGAGTGACGCCAAGATACTTGCTGACTGGAACCATCTGCAGGGGCAAGCTGTCAGCCCCGAGGATTAGAAGGGGGGCAGAGCAGGATTTTGTTCTACTAAGGGGGCCGAATTGCATGGCATGTGTTTTCTTAAGGTTGGTGGTGAGCTTGTGTGCTGTCAACCAGGATTGGATCCGCTTGAAGTCAGAGTTTAGTTGGACGTTGATGGTGCCGATGTCACGATCACTGTTTAGGATGACTAGGTCGTCAGCGTACAAGGTAATTTGCCCATGAGTGGGGACAGATGGCAGTTTGTTAATAAAAAGGGAGAAGAGCGTCGGACCGAGGACAGACCCTTGGGGGACCCCGCATTGGACAGTGGAGAGGTGTGAATGGGTCTGGTTGAAATTAGTGTATTGCCTCCTACCAGAAAAGTAATTGAGGAGCCAGGCGTGGGCAGAGTTAGAAAGTCCAAGGTCAAGGAGAGTGGAGCTGAAGAGGGAGTGGTCTACCCTGTCAAAGGCCTTGGAGAGATCCACGAAGATTGCACCTGTGAGGTTGCCCTGGTCGGTAGCTGTAAAGATCTGCGAGGTAACCACAGCGAGGGCGGTGGCCGTACTGTGCCCCTTCCTAAACCCATGCTGGGCCAGAGAGGGGAGGTTGTGTTCCTGCAGATATACACTTAACTGAGAAGCCACAATTTTCTCTAGGAGTTTGGAGGCGGCCGACAGGGTGGCAATAGGCCAGTAGTCAGAGGGGTCTTTGGGGTTACCTTGTTTGAGGACAGGGGTAATTTTGGCTACCTTCCAGAGTTCTGGGATGACACCAGCTGTTAATGAGGAGTTAAAGATGTGAGTTAGGGGCCAGGCAAGGAGATGGGCACCCAACCTGAGCAATTTCGGCTCCAGATTATCGTGTCCTGCACCAGTGTGAGGGGGGAGGGTGGCAAGCAGCCTCTCTGTCTCTGCAGTGGATACTAATTGAAGGAAGAAGGAGGGCCGGGCCTCGGGTCCAGGTCGAAAGGAGCTGTTGGGGAGGGGTTCGGGTGGGTGAGTGTTTGGGGGTGCGGAAGCGGCTGGGGCAGGGAGTGGAGGGGGGGGCAGCTGGGAGAACACTGTGTTAAAGGTATTAGAGAGAGTGCGAGGATTGTTGCAGCTAACCCCATCTATTTGAAGGTCCATGGTTTGTGCTCTGGCAGAGCCCCCCCCACTGCACTTCTAATGTTCTGCCAAAAACTCCTCGGGTTGCTGGCTGAGGAGAGAGGAACGGCAGTACTCACTTTTGGCAGATCTGATGGCATTTTTGCAGGTGTTTCTAAGGCGCCTATAGGCGGTGAGGTCATCAGGGCTGTGGGAGGCTTTGTAGGTTTCCCAACATTTGTCCCTGAGTTTCATTAGGGAGAAAAGGCCCCCGTGGAGCCATTTGGTAACAGTGCCCCGCACCCTCCTTTTTTGAGGGGGGGGCATGTTTGTTCTGTACTGGGATGTATTTAGTTAAGAAAGCACCCAGCGATTGGTCCGGATCCAAGGAGGCGATGACCCCAGACCAGTCAATCGAGCGGAGGTCAGCAAGGAAATCTGGCAAGTGAAATTTTGAGAAGTCCCTCATTTGTATCACTTTTCCAGGTATTTTCACCTGTGAGATACCCCAAGTACAAAAGGTGGGTGAATGGTCCGAGATGGCATCAGGTAGGATGCCAGAGGATGTGATCCTGTTCGGTCTATTGGTCAGAATCCAGTCTATCAGTGACCCTTTTCCCCCTCGGGGGGAGGGCCTTGTTGGCTCGGTGATGATCTGATTTAGGGCGAGGCCCGAGAGTAGTGGCTCATAAGACTTCAGGTTAGAGCCTAGCCAATCTAGGTTGAAGTCACCAACAATAAGAACTTCACTTGTGCCAACTCTCTCACTCACACTGTCCAGCAGCGAGGAGAGCCCAGGTGTGCCTGCTCAAGGGGGGGTTGTAGCAGCAGACCAAGTGCATTTTCTTGGTGAGCCCAAGCAGGAGAATAGCGTGCAGGAACTCATATGGTGGGGGGGGGTCAACTGCAGATACATTGAGGTGGGCTTTATAGTAAAGTAGCACCCCCACCACGTTTGTTCCCCCCTCGATCACTTCTGATGTGGCTGTATCCTGGTAGGGAACACATCGTATCAGGAGTGGAAGGTTTTAGCCATGTTTCTGTGACACCCAGTATGTCTGGGCTATAGTGGGCAACCCAGGCAGTAAGCTCCACCAGGTTATGCAGGAGACTACGGACATTGAGATGGGCGATTCTTAGTCCCTTGGCAGAGAGCCATGAGGAGGGTGGGTTGAGAGGCCGGTGGCTGATCTGGTTGGGAGGGGTAGTTCCACCCCAGGTGGACCCAGTGGGGAGGATGGATAGAGGGGTCATGATGGAAGGGAAGTTTTAATGATAGTGGGACGGTCTAGCAGTGCAGGGGTGAGGGAATATGGGGTGGCTAAAAGACCTGGTGATATAAGGACTGAACAGACCTGCAGAGAAATTAGACCTTTTTTTTCTTTTTTATTGTATATATTTTTTTTTTTTTTTTTTTTGTAATCACTCGTTGCTTGTTTGTTATGCAGCTAAGTGTGCACTTTGGACGGAACCTGAGAATAGATGGGTTTGCCCCTAGTGGCCGGACAGTATAACTTGCAGATGGAAAACTGGGCTGATAAATCTCAGCCCATGTGATCGCTTTCTGCCTATATAAGGGACAGCCCATGTGATCGCTTTCTGCCTATATAAGGGAGAGCCGACCAAGGGTGGTGGTGGGGACGGTGGGAAGCCGAACGCATAGCGTTCGCCGGGGCTAGTCCGGCTAAAAACCAGTGCGAGCAGCAGGAGGGCTTGTCCCCCTGTTGTAGTGTCTAAGGTCCAGTTATCCACCGAGGGGGGGGAAAAGGCGCCAATTCAAAACAAAGGGCAGCAGGAAAACGCTGCCGTCCCAGCAAAACGGTAGGGTCTTTACCTTTCCCAGTTTCAGGGTCCAAGGGTCCGGGAAGAGATGCAGCGGGGGTGGGGTTGAGGGAGGGCAGTGGGCGACCAGCGATCTGTTCCTCGCGGGCGACCAGCTTTCAGTTTCAGGGTCCAAGGGTCCGGGAAGAGATGCAGCGGGGGGTTGAGGGAGGGCAGTGGAGTGCCCTCACGACCAGCGATCCGTTCCTCGCAGGCGACCAGCTTTCCCGGTTTCAGGGTCAAGGGTCAGGAAGAGATGCAGCCGGGGGTTGAGGGCAGTGGAGCGCCGACGACCAGTGATCCGTTCCTCGGGTGACCAGATTTCCGGTTTCAGGGTCCAGGAAGAGATGCAGCCGGGGGTTGAGGGAGGGCAGTGGAGCGCACTCGCGACCAGCTATCCGTTCCTCACGGGCGACCAGCTTTCCTGGTTTCTATAGCAAAGCAGGAAGGGGTGGATCAGAGGGGTATCCACACAGTGACCTCATTTACAGGGGCACAAGTAATTTAACTTGTTATAGCAAGTTATACAAAAACAAACAAAACACAAAATCAAACTTTTGCTTTCATTTTCCTCCTTCTAATTACTCTGACCAGGTTATAAATCCAGCAACTTATCTGGAATGGATATTATTAACTGCAGGTACTACGGGACACTTTTAAAAAAAGGGCAGTTATAGAGGATTTAGGACACTGTCCTACATGCTGGGCCATTGGAGATCTAAGGGCTCAGCTCCAGGCAGTATGGGGAGAGATTGCGCGCCTCAAATCGCATATTCAGGAGGAAATGAATTATAAGAACCGCCTGCCATTTCCCTAACATCCAACAGTAGCACCTCAACTGCAAAGGGTAGTTGGTCCGGGAGGCTGGCAGGTGGTTAGAGGGCAAATTTGGTGCCCCATCACTCGGCGGTCTCCAACATATCACCTCCTCAAACCATATAAAAACTACAAACGGGTATCTGCCTCTGTGTCCGAAATCAAACAAAGGGGCAGAGGACACTGCAGCACAGGAGCTAGCACAACAAAACTCACCCAAAACAGGAACCAAAACAAGAAAAGCAAAAAGGAACTCTAAAATACTTCTGATCATAGGAGACTCCATGATTCGGGGAGTTGATGCCTACCTCCAGCCAGGGGTAATGGTCAGATGTCTCCCAGATACATCAGTGTGGAGAGACACTGACCGCATTGCTAAAATTGTTCAGGAAGCAGGAGAAAACATCAACGTCCTGATACACATAGGGACTAACGATCTCGCCAGCCGGTCAGTTGTGGAGACCAAGGAACTCCTGACTAGGCTGGGTGACAAACTATCATCCATTTCGTCCGGTATCTCCTTCTGTGAGAGCCTGCCAGTCTGGGAGAGGGAGGCAGATGGACGGAAGGTCAGAGAAGGGGAGATAGAGGAGCTAAACATGTGGCTCAAGGGCTGGTGCCAGGAAAAGGACACAAACTTGTAGGTAACTGGCAACAGTTTTGGGAGTGAAAGTTCTTTAAATTTGATGGACTGCATCTGACTAAGGAGGGAGTTGGTGCATTGTGACAGAAGTTTGATGTCTTTAGCAAAGCTTTCGAAACTGTTCCACATAGAAGATAGATTAACAAGCTGGATAGGCTCGGGGTGGGTCAGAAGTTGGTCAACTGGGTGGCAAACTGGTTGATGGGCAGAAAACAGAGAGTGGTGGTAAACGGTATACAGTCAGAAGGATGCAAGTCACAAGTGGGGTACCTCAGGGATCAGTCCTGGGGCCAGTACGCTTCAATATCTTAATCAGTGACATTGCAGATGGACTGAAGGGGTAAGGTTTGTCCGTTTGCAGATGACATCAAGATCTGCAACAGAGTAGATATCCAGATGGGGTGGGCAGAATGAGAAGAGATCTGGATAAAATGGCAAAATGGTTGGAAGAGTGGCAACTGGAGATTAGCGCAAAGAAGTGCAAGATCATGCACATAGGGAAGAGAAACCCTGAAGCAACCTATAGGTTGGGAGGGGAGTTGCTGGCAGTCACAAGGGAAGAAAAAGACTTGGTTATCATCATCGCAGATGACCTGAAATCATCCAAGCAGACCACTAAAGCAGTAGGTAAGGCTAGGTGGATGTTGGGGTGTATTAGTAGGGGTATCACAAGTCATAAGAGGGAGGTAATAATCCCTCTTCACAAGACACTGGTCAGGCCCTGTTTGGAGTACGGCATGCAGTACTGGAGGCCACACCTTCACAAGGACATTTACCAAATTAAGGCAGTCCAGAGAAGGTCAACCAAAATGGTGCAGGGACTGCACCAGAAAACATATGAGGACAGATTAATGGAACGCAATATGTATACCCTGGAGCAAAGTAGGGAGAGAATTGATATGACTGAAACATTCAAACACCTTAAGGGCATTAACAAGGTGAAAGAGTCTAACATGTTTCAGTGTAAGAAAAATAGCAGGACAAGAGGACACAGCATGAGATTAGCGGGCGGCCGATTAATGGGTAACGTGAGGAAGTTCTCTTTCACAGAAAGGGTGGTGGGTGCATGGAATGGCCAACCTCACGAAGTGGTGGATGTGAATACAGTGCAGGGCTTCAAGCAGTCATGGAATAGGCATAAGGGAGCAATATAGATATCTATTAATAGATAGGTCATCGACAGAACAAATGCAGATGGCACATTCATAAGGTAGAAAAAGAAATGGGCAGACTGGATGGGCCTTGCGGTCCTTATCTGCTGTCAACTTCTATGTTTCTATAGCCTTGACCATCTGTAGAGCTGCAAGCCCCTGCAGGACTATTTCCTCTAAAATTGGGCTTTTGTCCACACACACACCCTCTGTTCCTGCCCCCCACACACTGTGAAGACTGAGCAGAAGTACCTGTATAGGATGACAACTTTCTCTTGGTCCTTTGCACAGTCTCCCACTACCGCCCTTGTAATTCTTACTTTCCTTCCCCTTACTTTTCTCACTTATGTATCTTAAGTCATCATATCCCCTTTAGTGACCCCTTTGCCTATTATTTTCTCTGTCTCTGCTTTTCATCCCCTCACTGACTTTCCTCCTCCTTCCCTCTGTTTTACTGGGTATACCTCCCTGCCTTCCTCCCTCTGTATTTCCTTATACCCACTAAGTGCCACCCTTTTTTCCTTCACCACCTTGGCTACTTTCTTAGAAAACCATAACAGTTTATTTTTCCTTCTGCTTTTACTCACTTCCTTCACAGAGAGGTTGGGTTGCTTTAATTATGGCTTTTCTTATTTTTTCCCACTTTGCCTCTGTCCCTCCTTAGCACCCTCCCATGGGGCAGTTTCCGAGGCAGTCTCCAATTTCTTTATTTTTTATTTAGTTTTTGTTGACCGGGTAAGTGCACTAGACAAAGTCTGCCTATTTTCAGGCATGACCCGGGGGAGGGGGATACAGATGCATGCCAACTGACCTTGAACCACATTAAGCCGTTGGTAGTATTTTTAGTGAATGCACCCTTTTTAAAATACACCCTTCTCAACTCCAGGACTCTCGTCCTCATGTGGTTTGTCTCTTTCCCGTCCTTTTTTTTTTTTTTTTTGTTATCCTTTTTATTTATAAAATGATATGAAATACAGCAGATTCTATATTTGCATAATAAAATACAAGCATTGAAAAATGTGCGATCCAGTGGGTAAATGTACATGTTCGGTGTCACGTATATCAGTATAAGAGTGCTGTTGTCCAATCACTGCTTCTGGACAGCCTGAAGCTGCCAAGGAGTAAAAGAAAGTCCAACAATATAATAAAGTAGGAGAGTCCACTCTCCCCTTATCTGTGCCTCGAAGGGTATCGGCCATTATTTCTGCCCCTTGTAAGATTCTAAATATAAGGTGGAAGGCTGGAAAGACCCTTTAAAAGAAATCATTAAGGATTTGCAGCAGATGTTCTGAACTCAATTACGCTGCATTACACCCCTACCTCTAAAGCACATACCAGATGGCTGGTAGAGAGCCAGGATATTGGTAAGGATTTCACAAAAAAGCTCACAAATTGAGTGGAGTGTAACCTCACTCCCATTCTGTACTGATCGCCTTATGGGTAAGGCAATAACTTGCACAATAATGCCAAAGAAAAGTGATTAGAGCTTAACACAATATGGCTTAAAACCTTTATCAGGCAACCAGAAGGTAGTCGGCCCGGTGGCGCTGAGGGTTGAAGGTGCTGGATGCGACACCTTGCTCCACGTCAGCGACCTGGGTTCGGGAGCGGACTGTGGGCTCCGGGGGTTGGCAGGGGAAAGGACTGAGCATCCAGAGGACTGCTTTCCTGTTCCAGGGTGGGTTCCTGGGATTCCCTGCCTTGTAGTGGCTCCCGGTGGAGATCGGGGGCACTGCAAGTCGGTGGGGATTTGTATCTGAGGAGGCAGCAGCAGACGTCTGCAAGATGGGATGGGTGCATGCCCTCTGCCTTGTGACGTCCTTGCACGTCCGCACCTCAGGTGCAGCACTACAAGCAAGGAGTTTAACACACCGGCCGCTGGGAGGATGATGGCGGTCCCGAGGGGGTGGCTCATATGTCTACTGCTGGCCCTTCTTGGTTGACTCTCCCAGGTCCTCTGTGCTTCGGCGGTTGGTTGGAGAGGCTCCTATTCCTGATTTCTCTCCAGGAGGGTTCAGGCAGGGTGGTAAAGCCACTCCAGTGGATCTCGCTTGAATGGGGCCCCAATAGCTGGCAACCGGAGCAAAAGAAAGTCTACAAAAAAAAAAAAATACCAACCAAAATGTACCAGTCCTTTTAGAGAAATCCTGGATACTCAAAATTTTCAGACTAACGATGGTTAAGGCAGCATTTAACACAACATGGCTTAAAACCTTTGGTCAACCAACCGAAAGGTACCAGTCTGTTGGAGAAATCCAGGGTGCTCAAAAAAAGTCTCGGATAGACTAATGATGGTTAAAACAGCAATGAAACCAACCAGTTTCAGTCATTAGTCTGTTTCGAGTTCACTTTTTCCCTTTCGTTCTTTTGAGGTGAGCTGAGCAGACAGAAGCCTGGAGGCAAATGCTGCCGCTGCATTGGGATCTGTGAGGATATGTATTTTATTTGCATGGTGGATCTGTAGACGAGCTGGAAATAAAAGTTGAGCAGCTATACCATTTTCCAACAGGGATTTCTTAGTTGCTTGTAGAGCTTTTACCTGTTTCTCATCTGAGATGAGATGTCCTGAAATAGAGCAATTTTACTGCCCTCCCACACAGTATCCCCACATTGCCTAGCGGCATGCAGCAGGGAAATGTGAGCTTCCAGGCTGGAGAGCTTCACAGTGGCCATCAGCAGAAGTGCGCTGTTTGTACCTCGCGGTTTAGCCCTCACTGGGATGGCAAAGACCTTGATCACCAGTATCCCGGAGTCATCTGGCAGCAATCCCAGGTCTGTAAAAATCGGGCAGGTAACCGCTGCAAGTGTCTCAGCTCTCCCAGCAAATCGTGGAGGGAAGCCCACAATGCATACATTGGCTTGTCGTTATGAGTTTTCTAGAGCTTCTACCTTAGCCTTTAAAAAGAGAAGGTCCTGTACGAGCGTCTCATTTCTCTCCTGCTGGTGTTCCGTTTCAGAGTTGAGCTTCGTGATATGGCAGCATTGCTTTGCACTTTAGTATCAAGTTCTGTGAATCTTGCTTTAACTGCATCAAGCCTGCAATTCATTTCCTTCCCCATAGCTTGTAGCTTTTGTAGCATCGCCATTGGCATGTCAGAGGAGGCTGTTGTGTCTACCGAGGTGGACGGGCCCATGCCCTGTGCCTTTCGATCCAGGCGTTGATGAAAGATATGCCTCCAAACTTGGTGCAGCTTGCTTGTGATCCTTTTTTGAACCCATTTCTTGCTTGCCAGTTAATAGCACACCCCAGGTGATATCCAAAGTCTGGTTCAGATCAATGAAAATGGTAAAGTATAGATTTATAGCTTAAGCACAATCAGCCATTCAGGAATGAGCAGCCACCATGTTGGATGCTCCACAGCGCCCCATGTCCAGTCTTTGTTAAACCACAGTGTACAGTGATCACCGGTGGCCATTGGACTGTCCACTGTAATGCCTGCAATGCTGTTCTTGTTTGTAAGCACCAGGTTCAGCAATGGCCCATCCCTAGTGGGTTCTTTGACTAGCTGCCTGAGAAAAGCCCCTTGTAGGGAGTCAAGGATGACTCTTCTCCTTGCCGATGGTGCATGTGTAAGACTTCACCCTACGTATGGCAGATTGAAGTCACCAACAAGCGGCACCACCACTTAGTTGCCATTCTGATGATGGCTTCCCCAAGTGCCTTATTCAGCTCCTCTCCCTCTGCTGGAGGACTGTGCACTACCTTGCTATGGATAGGGGCACCATAGGCTGTCTCCAGGATGACTCGCAGCACTTCCAGACTCTCCTTTTCCTCTGGGTGCCGCTATATCTCTGTGGCCTTGATTCATCACATATAATTCAGCCCCTTCTCCCTACCCTGTTTTCCTGAGCAGAGTTAGCTCGGTATACCCATGCCCCAGTTGTAGTGCTCAGTGCGCCACGACTCCATGACCACTAAATCCAGGTAGGTATCTGCGATGATGCTTCCAGGTTTGGAATTTTGTTTCCAAGACTCAGTGGATTAGCACGCATGGCACTCCACACCTTACTCCCTTCCCCCCACCTAGCTTCTATGCTAAATCATGATTTTTCTCCCACTTATACCTCAGTCACCTCATTACCTAGTGAGTTGCAAACTGTCATGCATGCCGTATGTGTCAGAATCTGCACATCTGGCAAATTTAGACTGATCATGTACTTGGTTTACTTGGTTTGAAGGGACAGAAGAAGGCCGAAGCCCATCAACATTGTCCCCCACACTTTGTGGGACTTTATACCTATTTGAAGATTACCTCTAATCCAGTTTTCAAGTTTATTTTTAAACTAATCAAGGCTGCTGGAGTCCACCAGCTCCTGTGGTGAGGCATTCCATATTCTAGGGGCTCTTATGGAATAAAAACTTCCCGTTTTGGTAGATTTAAATGTTTTGACCTCTAGCTGTTTGTTGTGCAATCTGGGAACTATCCGTCTATTAGAGTATGAAAGCCCACACTGATTCATGAGAACAGGTGAATGGAGTAATTTGTATGTTGAGAGCAGGTCACTTCTGGTTTGCAATGAATGGAGCCCAGTAAGCTTTAGTCTTGTTGTGTAGTCTAAGTGTGCTATTCTTGATACCAATTTGGTGGCTCTTCTCTGAACTTGTTCCAAACGGTTAATGTCACCTTTAAGGTAAGGGTTCCAGAAGGGGGACCCATGATTAGTGTATGGCCTTGTGTAAGTCCTGTACAATGGAATGAGACATTGCTCCGTGCAGGTAATAAAAGTGTGCTTGATTTGTCTTAAGAGTCTATTTGCCATCTTCAGTTTTTTTACAGTGGTTGCTTGATGAGAGTTTGTTTATGCGTATCCCCAGGTCTTTCTCACATATAGATGTTTTGAGTGGTGATTTGCTCAGGTAGTAAGTATTTTCTGGATTGCTTTTCCCGAGTGAAGGACAACGCATTTGTCTTGGTTAAAATGCATATTATTGTGTTTTGCCCGTTGTTTGCTTTTTTTCTAGGTCAGAGACAGGTGATGCCAGGTTACTGTGGTCATTAACTGTACCCTCCAGTTTGGTGTCGTCTGCAAATTTAGATAAGTAGTTATTTGGCCCTGCTTGCAGATCACTTATGAACATGTTGAACAAAGTGGGACCCAATACTGATCCTTGGGGAACCCCGCTTGTAATGGAACCCCAGTCTGAAAGAGTGCTGTTTTTTTTTTTTTTTTAACTTTTTGAGTTCTACAGGCAAGTAAATCTGTTATTCAGTTCACTAGGTAGGTAGAAATGCCCATATTATGTAACTTCTTTGTGAGTTAATGTGGGACTTTGTCGAATGCCAGGCTAAAGTCCAGTTGCGTTGCATCACATCTCTGGGGTCCCTGTTGTCAAGTTGTGTGCTAATAATTTTATAGAAAGCTATTAGGTAAGCCGGCCTGGTGGCGCTGAGGGTTGAGGCACTGGATGCCACACCTCGCACCACACCGGCGACCGAGGTTGAGTACAGACTTCGGGTCGGCAGGGAAGGAGGACTGGCGTCCCAACGGATGCTGTCCTCCTTTGGGATGGGTTACCAGGGTGCTGCATGCACCCGATGTCCCTGAGGGCCGGTGGGAGCACCGTCTCTCAAGGGGCATTGGTGGCTTCAGAAGGGACTGGAGTCTGGGAGGGAGGATGTTGTTAGGCACTTGGCAAGCGTGTGTTAGCATGCACTTGCCCGAGTTGACGCCCCGGGGCGGAAGCACAGAAAACGGAAACCAACCTTGGCGGGCCTAGATGACGGCCGCCTCCAGCTGCCCAGTCCAGGAACCATGGGCAGTCCCTTCTGTGCCAGGTGCTCCACAAAAAAGATGGGAAGAAAGGTAGGAGTCACCCATGGGCACTCTAGGGGCAGACTCAGTGTGTCGGGGTGGGTAGCATGAGCGAGCCCGAAGGAGTGGAACAACGGGGCGATGGAAGGGGATAAAAAAGAAAGTTTAAAAAAAAAAAAAGGCTATTAGGTTAGTTGTACGTGAACGATCTGGTATTTTTATGTCCCCTTCTCCTGCATCTGCTTCCCTTGGAACTCACTGGCACCACCCCCAGCTTCACTTACCTGCACTCGTCAGGGTTCCCAAAGCTGGACTGAAGGCATGGGAGCATGGCAGTTTTCCTCTGGGCTGCTAAGTAGCCATGGCACAGCAGTTATTAAGCATGGGAGTACCAAGGCTGTCTTGCAAAATTGTGTTGCTGTTTACTAAAAGTAATTAAGGCAAGGAGTTTCTTTTATACTGTTATATAATTAGTTTCCAAGTCTCACATGGTTATGAGTACCGTCTCAATGTTTTTTTTTTGTGAGACAACAGCAAAGCCAAACTTAGCTGCTCTGGCACACAAAGGACTTGACCATTATGGATCATGCGAGTGTCATGTGATGCTCTTGGCCAATCGCAGCATGTCGATCAGTTGTGCAGGAGATGCTCTGACTTCCATAAGAGTCTCGTGTGCTGTATTGTTGTAAGGGGCTTCTTTCTAGCACCACTAGGGCCACGCAGAAAGGGACCCAAAGGTAATTAAGAAACATATTGTAGCACATTCTAGAAGGACTTTCTAAGGACACTAGGAGGGCCTCTTATGGTTATAAGAATGCTGCCTCTTATATCCGTAGGGTACCAGAACTGCTTACCTTCACAGTTCTCTTCCTGTAAGAATACATGAGGTAACACATAAGAGGCCCCCCAGCTCTCTTATAAAGTAACGTAATAAGAGACACAGGATCTGCTCATACAAACCTATTATAAATTTCATGTTGACGTTTCTTTAAGAAAGACTGGATGCAATTTGAATTTAAAATCAAAATGTTTTACGTTGCAGAATACTAGGATTGATTAGAGAAAATGAGAAAACAGAAGCAAAAACGTTATTGTACTCTTTTTTTTATTTTACTGACAGAAACAATGTTAAACAAGCTTTCGAGGCCACACATTGACCTTGATGCCAGAACAATTGTGCAGCTTTCACCTCCAGACGCTCCCATCCAGGAAAACTTCAGTAGGCCAAGCAGCCTTCTCATATTGTTCCTAAACTCTTGTCCTCTCTTTCCCTGTCTGTCAGTTCAGCCTCGTCCTTCTCCTCCCTCATGTACCTTCTTTGCGCCTTTTCTACCCTCTCCTGCAACTGTTCCTGACCCTTGGGTTCCCCCTTCCTATTTTGTTTTGGCACCATGCAGCCCCCACAGCTCCATTATTTTCCTTCCTACCCTGTGCTAAACTGCTCCATATCACTTGTCGCAGCTGGTACTGTGTTTGCGCCTGGACCCATGCTACTGCACTGGCATTGTTAATGCTCGCACTTTTGCAGCCTCAGAAGCTTGTATAATATAAGTTTCTGTTAATCAAATAAAAGGTATTACCACCTTTTTTTTTTTTTCTTTCCTTCCACTTGGTTGTATTCTAACACAGCACCTCAATTTCCTCTTAGAACATTAGAGGAACCCCTGCGTGGAAAATGGATTATGCAAACTGAACATTGACCTTAAAGGGGAAGCCTCATCTCCCCTGATGACATGCTGTGGGACCATGAGGTCTGGATTAAGAAAAATGCAATGAGCCGGCCTGTCAGCGCAGTGGTTGGATTTCCGCTTGTGGTGCCAGCGACCCAAGTTCAGGAACGGACCCAGGAGGTGGAGGGCCAGCTGGGGAGAGAAGCCTTGAGCTTCTATAGACTGCTTGCCTTCTTTTGGGGGGAGGGTGGAGTATGGACCCGGCGCTTGCTGACTCCTGGCGGAGGCTGGGACTATGGCAGTGAGCTGGGTCCCAAAGACCTAGAAGGGGCATAGTGAACGTCGACGTACGCTTTGACGTTCATGGCTCACCATGCCCCTGGGGACCAAACAGGAAAAAATGCTCCATGGTCGGCCTGATGCGTCTCAAGTTCCACCTCCGCAGCACCCAGGGCGAAATGTAGAGTGTACTGGCTGTCCCCCATTGGTGCCTATCTCCCTCAGAGGAGGGGGACCCTTCCGGCGAAGGGACACTCTGGATTACCCCAGGGGCTGCAATGTGGGGTGAAGGTGGCTGGCATCGGAGTGGGGGTGCCGGTGAGAGACCTAGGTGGCCCGAAGGAGTGGCTGACCAGGAGCAGGGGAAGGAGCCAAAATAAAGAAAAATGCAAAGAGGAATAATTTTTTATAATCATTTACAGTTATTTTTTTTAAGCTGTTTGTTTATTTTATTGAGTCTCAGCGGGAGAGTAGTACATAAAGAAGCATCACATTTATGATGACATTAAGACAAATCCATTCCTATGCACAAAAGTTATAAGTCATAACATTTTGCAGTCTTGGCAACCATCAATATACCAATAAAAAGGAAAAATAGGTAATGTGTTATTCTGTAGATGAGGGGGAGACTGTCCCAAGGGTCACTTGTGGAAATTAAATTTAAAGAATGAATGCCGGGTCTATTTTGGATATATAAAACACCCAAGGCCTCCAGATCAGCCCAAATTGGCCCTGAAAATGTGCAATACTCCGTTCCAAATAATAAAATTTCATTAACTATATTATGCCACTGGAGTAACGTGGGCGAAGTTTGAGTGTGCCAAAGGTTAGTAATATCATTTTTTGCAGTTGCTAAATATATGTATAACATGTTTCTCTTCCGATGCCCCCATCATCCAGTACATATAAAAGAACCAGCTGCGGAGAGAGATTCAATTCCACATTAGTTAACTGTGTCAAAGTAGAGTTTATATCCTTCCAGTATAAGTTGAGGGCAGGACAGCTTAAAAAAATATGAATTGAATTGGCCCGTAACTTCCCGTAATGACGTCAGCAGGTCCCATAAGACAGCGGAAGGCATTTAATGAAGTTATTTATTTTTTGTTGGCAAGAAGAATAATTTTTTATAATTTACTTTACAGTTACAGTGCACTCCACTTTAAATGGATGCTGATATGGTGGACAACCGGTTTCGGCGGACGAAAATGCTCTGTCAAACCCACAGACCATAGACAACCATGTTTAAAAAAAAAAAAAAAATCTTAATGCGGACTATAGAAGCCACGTAATGCGGACATTAAGTGACGGCCACCTTACCCAGCTGCTCGCATTCTCACCTCATTTACAGGTGTCAGTAGTGCAAATAGACCACTTCAGTTCTTCCTTTATCCACTCACCTAGTCCACTTCCATGTCCTTGGCAGTTGATCACAGCAGTTAATCGCAGCAGCAGCAATATGGACGTTTGACCTTGCACCCAGTCCACAAAGCTGTCCCAGCTCAATGCCGCAGACTAGCTCTGACTGACGCTTGACTCCTCCCACCTACCCAGTGCATCAGTATCCCACCCATTCAGTGCAACAGTTAACTCCACTTCACCCACTTTTGCCCAGTACTGTACAGAGTCCATCTTTGCAGCTTACCGCAGCACACTTGACGTCGCTCTGACTGTATCAGGTATGTGTATCTGCAGGACATCAGGATGCATACCAGTTCATTTATCTCATGGTACAGAATAGCTAATCGGGTCGTCTTATGTAGGAATGTACTCCATGAATGTGCTTCACATTAATTTCACTAAGTTCAGCTTTCCCTGACATCGGTTTCGGCAGACATAATTGAGCAGCACGGATAAGTCCGCCATAACCGGCTTTCACTGTACTTACTTTTTATTGGTACCGGTACAATGAGCACAGTCATTCACTTCAGTAAACAAGATTACGCAAGCAGTATTACCCAACAGGGTGGTATTGGGCAATACCGGACCGCCGCAGGCAGAGGGCCTTATAGCCCCTGGAAGGTCTGGTATTGCCCATACTGCCCACCCTGGAGGGTATTATTGCTCTTAGAAAATGGGCTACCTGTGGTGGTTTTATGTGGGATTTTAAAAAGTTAAGGGATAAAATAAAAACATTAAAAAAATAATGAAGTTTAAGTTACTTGGTTGTAAAGTAGTCCCATGTTTCCATGGTAGTCCATCTCTTCTTGTCTTTCCCTGTATAGAGACATTCTCTTGTACTTTTTCCCTTCTCCTACTGCCACCTCTGGAACATGTTTCCCCAGCCAGCAGACTGCTGTCCTCATTACTGTATAGAAAACCCCATGTAGCCATCTGTTTTGTGCCATTCTTTAAACGTATTTTTTTTTTCCCAGCTTCGGAGCTTGCAGCAGTTAAGAAGAGCACAACCCTATTTGACCTTGCATGTAAAAGCAGGAAATGTATTCCACGGTATGCTGCTTGTCCTGGGGATTTTAAGTAATGTTTTTCGTACAAGTTTTTCCGGTCCTCACTGGCTATCCTGAGGACCGGGACTCAGCTACTGCTATTTTTTTCTTTCTTTTTTTACTGTGTTGCTGTTTTCCAGTTCCCAGTCCTCGCTGCCTGCCCTGAGGACTGGGAGTGTGAAGAGGAGCACCGTTTGCTGCTGCTATTCAGCCTGTTTATGGAGGTAGGGACCTGGAGGAGCTAGAAAGAGAAACAGACCTGACTGAAGATCAAAAATGTTAGGTCGTGTTTTTGTATGAAAAGCTTTTTTTTTTTTTTTCCTTTTTTAAACAGGTGAGGAGATCAGGGGATAGTACTGTCAGGGAGGCGTGTGCTGGGGAATGGGCACGCGTGATCTCTCGCTCCATCATCGAGTGGAAGAGAAAGAACAACAGTAAAAAATGTTTCTATTTGTTTTTTATTCATACTGCTGTCATTTTTTAAATTACATGTTAGTGGGTCTACTGCCTAGGCTAAGGACTGAAGTGGGGGGGGGGGCTCCCAAGGCTAAGCGAGGATTTTCTAATGGCATATAGACATCCCCTGTGACCATCCCATTGCTTGCGTCATGGGAGGGATGGCCTTGGGGGACCCAGGAATATTAGTTCACAGCCATTATGGGGGGGGATAGCAGGATCAACCAGACAAAAAGAATAACTGTAAAAAAGTGATTATGAAAAAGTATTTCTCTTTGCAGTTTACTTAATTAGGATCTCATGGTCCCTCAGCATTTCAGTAGGTGAGATAAACGTTCCCCTTAAAGAAGTTTAGAACTGTTTGCATGAGGCATCCTCGTTTGGTTATAAGAGTACCTGGAATGTTTGGAAATGAGCAGTATGAAATGGCTAAGAATGTTGTCTTATTTATAATTACCTTAAATGGCGGTGGCACTGGCCCGAAGTCGGTGAAGGTGGTACTGAGTCATCATATCTTTGGATTAGATCCAAGAGGGTTATTGTGGTAAAAATAAACTCTCTTACCTTAGTTTTATCTGACAGTAACATAGTTGAGTAAGGGAGCCTAGGCACTCCCTCACTGAATAAAAAAATGGCACTGCCATTTTCCTGTCACTCACTCACTCACTCACTCATTTATTTATTTATTTATTTATTTATTTATTTAGTGAAAGATATGCCCTTAGGGGAAGAGGAGTACGGTGCAACTTTGACAATAAGATGCAATAAAATAAAAATAGCAAGTTATAGTGACTGTGCAAAGAGGTCATAAATTGCAGCGGCTTTTAATATGCATTTCGGGAAGTTCTGATGTTACTGTATCTTTCCCCAGTGTGAAGTGTCTAGGGATACTTTTGTAAGAAACGGTGGGGGCTTAGTGTGACTATATTTTGGTGGCATTTGAGGATGGCAATATGTCTCTAGAGCCGAAGTCCTTACGTGGGGAAAAAAAAAAAACGCTTTCTTTTGCCTTTGATCCAACTTTTTGATCTCTGCATTCTGCTCTCGCATAGTATCATAGTAATTTAAGGTCAAAGGGACTTTGGGTCCATCATGTACCACTCCCCTGCTTCATAAGCAAGGATGAAACATATGTTGTGCGAATGTACTAATTTCAGGGGGTTCCGGTTTCACTCTGTTAGCTAGGGTGCGCTGTAGTTTCATTAGTAACTATCAATTTGTCCAGGTTTACCTTGAAGGGCTGCCTGGATAAGTGCTGTGGGGAAAAAGGTTTCAAGGGACATGGATATGTTGTTCAATCCACACTTACTGGCAGGTTTCTTGCCACTTTAAATCTTGTGGGAAAGTCTTCAAGCTGGCTCCTCCCACCCATCTGGGTGGTAAAACTCTTGACTCCCGCCCCATGACTCCAGATCTTCCTTACCGCTTGGAAGCTCAGGTTCCCTCCTTAACGCTCTGCGTATAGACCGGATCCTAATTCTTAGGTTCGCCTGAAACTTTATTCTTACATTTTCAAGACTTCGGTCAAATTACTCCCTCGCGGCTGCGATGGACAAATCGACTCCCGGTTTTCGGCGGTGTCCATGTGGGCAGAAAATGTCCAGGATGGATCTGCACTCCACATGCATCTGCTGCTTCGGGCCTAGACCATGACCCGCAGGCCTGCGAGTCATGCCGTTAGTTTTCAGCCAACGTCATGGAAGACCGCACTGCCCGGTTACAGCTTGGGCACCCTGAGAAGCGCTACCTGCCGGTGAAGTCAAAGGAGGCCTGTTGGTCAGTGTCCGGCGGCTGGCTCGGCTGAGCAACTCGAGCAGATGATCGCCCTCGAGGAGGAGGCAGCACAGGCCGCATCATCGTTTTCTTCGGTTGCGGAATTTATCCCGCTCTCTTTAGGATCCTCCTACACAGCTTCTTTTAAGGAGCTTTTGCCAATCCCTTTCCACGAAGGGAGAGGAGCCATCGGCACATTCTTCTCGGTCCAAAAAGAAGGACTCGAAAGGTAAGTTCCACCGTCTGCGTTCATGGGAGTGGGAGAGGTCCCCTTCCCCAGACAGTCGACACTTGACTTCGGTCCAGGTTGCGGCTAAGGCTGCTGGCTTCACGGTGTCCCGATCAGGTAAGCCGGCAGAGACACCTGTCGACGCGTTCGAGATTTTTCTTGACCCGTCAGACGGGCTGTCGCCTGGTGAAGCCGACAACCCTTCTTCACTGGTTCCCCTGGTGGAAACCAAGGGCTTGCCTGCACCTCCTGTGCCGGAGTCCCAGGTCAAGGCTTCTGAGCCAAGGGAAGAGTGGGTGTCCCCTGCCCCTTCCCAGACCCATCCTTGGAAGCACCGAGTATCTTGGTCTCGGTCTCGGACATCATCTAGGTCCAGCTGATCCTGCCAACATCGGTGGTCTTGGTCTCGGCACGGAAGTAAGCGGCGCCACCGCTCGTCCTCATCTTCCTCCTCGGAAGAGGAGAGGCTTCGGCGCAAATTGCGTCAGTGCTGCGAGGACCTGATGTGGCAGCAGTTACTTCTGTCCAGGAACAAGCTGACACCGTCGCCTTCCCCGGCCAACAAGTGGCTGTCACCCAAATGGCCGAAACAACCCCTCGCTATAGTCTAGGTGCCCAAGCCTGGGTAGTTGTTTGGCCGAAACCAGCTGCGTCACTGATTGTGGTGGAACCTCCGCCTCCACAACCAAAATCGGGGGCACTGACCAAGGACTCTCGGTTGGGTCAGGGTCTGCCCCACAGATTGTCGGTCACCCTCACTCCCGACAGTCCTCAGCAGGTGGAGGGTGGCTTAGGCCCCAGGCAGCTCTTCGCGGACTCCTCAGAGTCCGATGATGACTCCTCCCTGTTCTCCAGGCCCATTGAACTGGAGTCCTCTGAGGGCCAGTCGATGGCCGAGAGCCCATCGTCCTTTATGGGTCTGCTTCGGCTCATCTCAGTCCACTGGGATGCAGCTCGAGCCCGTATCCAAGCGGGCCAAGTATCCCCTAATGGAGATACTGGACCGAGGGGGATTCGCCTTCGGAGGCCTTTCTGATGGCTGAAGCCATTGTTGGCCCAGCCTTGGAGCTTTGGCAGTGGCCGGTTTCCTGTCCTGAGCCTTTGGCCAGGATATCCAGGAAGAATGTCCTGTTTTTCAGAACACCCCTCTGTCGAGGGGTTGGTCACTGATGGTGTTTTCCGGCGTTCCGGGAACGCTAGGGATGTGGATAACTCCCCCGACAAGGAGTCCAAAAAGCTGGACTATGCCGGGCGCAAGGTGTACGCTGCGTCCTCCCTTGGCCTCCACCAGGCCAGCTCGGCCGTGCTGATGGCACACTTCTCCCACGCCCTCATGGGCTCCCTGGATGAGGTGATCCCTCGTCTCCCGGCCGACCTGCAGACCACGGCCAAGCAGGTACGGGACCAGGGAAGGGCAGTGGCAAAACAGCAGCTCCAGACAGCTCTGGACATTGGAGACTCCTGTGCCAGATCAGTTGCGGCCGCAGTGGCCATGCTCCGCAGAGCATGGCTGAGGATATCCACCTTCATGGTGGATACCCAGCACAAACTGGTGGATGTCCCCTTCCTGGAGACTGACCTCTTCGGCCATGGAGTGGAGGGTCGCCTCCAGTGGATCGAAAAGTCCAATGCCACTCTGGACTTGGTCACCTCCGCCCAGAAGGACAAGGGGCATTGACAACAACATAAGTCCTTTCGCTATTCTGCATCTGTGGCACGTCCGGCCCAACTGCACCAGCATCAGGGCCAGCAGGCTTGCGCTTGGCACCCCAAAGCCAAGCCTGCGGGTTCCTCTAACAGGAAGCAGGGAGGAAAAGGCCCAGGAGGTCCCTCGACCGGTCCCTCCTCCAAGCCTGTCCAGTGACGGGTTGAAGGGTGTCGCCCCCAGCCTCATCGCTCCCCTCGGGTTCCCCCCGTGGGGGAACGGCTCTGCCACTTCCTTTCTGCCTGGTCCGCTATCACCACGGACTGCTGGGTGTTGGAGGTGGTAGGAAAGGGCCTGCCCTTGGAGTTCAACAGGCCCCGCCCTTCTGAGCCGTCACCCCACAGGGGGCTATGGGGTCAGCAGCCTCGCTGTCGGCTCGCCGAGCCGATATTGCCGTGCTCCTCGAAAAAGAGGTGATCAGGAAGATGGCGGATCCTCCACCAGACCCGGAGTTTGTGTCCAGGTACTTCCTGGTCCCAAAACGGATGGGGGGGTTGGCGCCCCATTCTAGACCTGAACGACCTGAACAGGTTCCTAAGGTCTTGGACCTTCAGGATGGTCGCTCTGGCTCAGATAATCCCATCCTTGGAACGAGGCATGTGGTTCTGTTCTCTGGACCTCAAGGACGTGTTCTTTTCACATTCCAATCAGTCTGTCCCACCAGAGATTTCTCCACTTCAGGGCAGAGGGATCCCTCTACGAGTTTTGAGCCATGCCCTTTGGCCTTTCCCTAGCTCCCAGGGTCTTCACCAAATGCATGGCAGTGGTGACAGCATTCCTGCGGCGCCGAAGGGTCCGGGTGTACCCCTACCTGGATGACTGGCTGATTGCAGCCTCCTCCAGAACGGAGCTGGATCGGTCCAGAGATCTGGCCCTCCAGGTTTGCTCTCAGGTTGGCCTCCTCATCAACAAGGCCAAATTGGAACTTGTGCCAAAGCAGGTGATATAGTTCATCGGGTCAGAGCTCGATTCTCTACGAGCCCGAGCATGGTTCCTGGCGGACAGGGTCAAGGTTCTTTCCTCCTTTGCCCAGTCATTACAGGTTGGGCAATTGCACCCTGCCCGGGACTTCCTGTGCCTCCTGGCGGCCTGCACCAGCGTGGTCCATTGGGCCCGTTGGTACATACGTCCCCTTCAGTAGGGGCTGGCCAGCCAATGGTCACAGCACTCTGATCCCTTGGATTAGCTAGTGACAGTGACCCAGGGGATGTGGAACACTCTCCAGTGGTAGACTGTTCCAGCACATGTGCAGGAGGGCATCTCGTTTGCCCACCCCGAGCCGATGGTCTCTCTATCGACCGATGCCTCTCTGATGGGTTGGGCTGTCCATCTGGGGGAGCACAGAGTGCATGGTCTCTGGTCCCCTCGGGAGTCCCGATGTCACATCAACCTGCTGGAGCTTCGAGCGGTTCACCTAGCCCTCACCACCTTCACTCCATTTGTACAGGGTCAAGTGGTCCAGGTCCAGATGGACAATACCACGACCATGTACTGTCTAAACCGCCAGGGTGGGACATGCTCCATGCCTCTGTGCAAGGAAGCTCTCCGCATTTGGTCACTCGTGCACAGCCTGGAGGTGGATCTCCTTGCCATCCATGTGGCAGGAGCCTCCAATATTCTGGCCGATGCCCTAAGCCGGATAGGGGCTGCGTCCCACGAGTGGTCTCTCCTGCTAGAGGTAGTACAAGATCTGTTCTCCCACTGGGGCATGCCTCAGGTGGACCTGTTTGCCTTCAGGGAGAATGCGAAGCTGAGCCTGTTTCATGCCCGCCCCCTCAGCAGGGCTCGCTGCAAGGGGATGCCTTCTTGAGGCCGTGGACCCCGGGCGTCTTCTTTGCCTTTCCTCCATTTCCCTTGATCCACAAGGTGCTTCTCAAGGCGAGAAGGGACAAAGCGCAGGTGATTCTGGTAGCCCCAGACTGGTCCCGGCAGTTCTGGTATCCAGATCTCCTCAGTCTCAGCTCCAGGCTCCCGAGTCGACTTCCAGCCCACCTGAACCTGATCTCAGTCAATCAGGGGAAGGTAGTCCATCCAGACCTTCAATCCCTGCACCTGATGGCCTGGTTTCTGAGCGGCTAGAGTTCCAGGCCTTGGGTCTTTCCGACGAGGTCCTCAACGTTGTTGAGGCGTCCCATAAGGAGTCGACCAGAAAATGCTATGCCTTCAAATGGAAGAGATTCTCCATTTGGTGTCGGGACAAGGGCCTGGACCCTTCCTCCTGTTCCTTGGCAAGCATTCTGGACTACCTGTGGTCCCTTTCTCAGCAAGGGCTTTGGTCGACGACCCTTAAGGTGCGCCTGGCAGCCATCTCTGCTTACTGGGCGTGGGCCGGGAAGCAGTCGGTGGCGCAGGAGAAGGTGGTTGGGTGCTTTTTCAAAGGCTTTGATCACATATCCCTTCCAGTGCGAGAACCTTCACCTCCGTGGGATCTACTGCTGGTATTGGCTAAGCTCATGGGCAAGCCATTCGAACCGATGCACAGGTGTGACATCTCTCACCTGTCATGGAAGACCACCTTCTTGGTGGCTATCACGTCAGCCAGAAGGATGGGACAGCTCCAGGCACTTTCCATCGAGTCTCCTTGTCTGGTCTTCCACAGGGACAAGGTTGTCCTGCAGCCCCACCCGAAATTCCTTCTGAAGGTGGTGTCAGAGTTTCACCTTAACCAGGTGTTGACTCTGCCGGTGTTCTACCACAGTCACACCTCGGAGGCTGAATATAGGCTCCATACTTTGGACCCTAGAAAGCGCTCGCTTATTACAAGGAGTGGACGGCTGAAGTTCGGGGAGAGGTTCGCCAGCTGTTTGTCACCTACGCTGAAGCCGCACCTGGCAGACCTGCAGCCACGCGGATGATAGGCAGGTGGGTCACCTCCTGCGTAGATCTCTGCTATAGGTTGGCGGGCATGGAGCCTCCCAGAGGGATAAGAGCTCATTCTACCCGCCATACCGCTGCATCGGTGGCTGCTTCCAGGGACGTCCCAATCCAGGAAATCTGCAGGGCTGCTACTTGGAAGCCAGCACACACCTTCATCACCCACTACCACATTGACCTTGAGTCACACCAGGATGCTGGTTTTGGGGCCTCAGTTCTCCAGTATTTATTTCCTAAGTACGGGGTGTGCACCTTGCCTCCCTCCTCCCCGAGAACAGCTAGGAGTCTGCCAGTAAGTGTAGATTGAACAACATATCCATGTCCCTAGAAATACAGGTTACTCACCTGTAACAGGAGTTCTAGGAATGGTATATGTTGTTCATCCACACGACCCACCCAGCCTCCCTGGCTTCGATGCGCAACCTGTCTTCCAGCGGGCTAGATCTGGGGTCATGGGACGGAGCCAAGAGTTTTACCACCCAGGTGGGTGGGAGGAGCCAGCTTGAAGACCTTCCGGCAAGATTTAAAGCGGCAAGGAACCTGCCAGTAAGTGTGGATGAACAATATATACTATTCCTAGAACTCCTGTTACAGGTTAGTAACCTGTATTTAGTGACGGACTGCTTTCAGTATTTGTGATTCAAAAAAGAATGTGATTTTTTTTGTCTTTATTATTAAACACATGATATTTTTTAATTGCTGTTTGGAAAAGCTACATTTGATTGTCTTTAGCCATTGGCAACTGTGCCTCTCCTTAGTGCACACCTAGCCTTTGTTGTCGTCATGTCCACTGCCTGCACTGGTGGTCTGTCCCATTGATGCACTGTTCTTTGGGGGAAGAAGTATGCCTCCTGACATTACCCTTAAATTTCCACTTCTGAGCTTTACTGTGTGTCCCAGTGTCCTCCAGGAGAAACCCAAATCGAACATCCTTGAGTATGTACATAGCTCCAGGAACTCTGCTGGTCCACAGCTGTGGAATTTCTCCACAGACCATGCATCTTGCTGCCAACCTTATTGCTGGCAATTTTTCACTAATATATACAGTTTTGCTAGCCTGGTGGCGCTGATGGTTGAGGCGCTGGGCCTTACTCGCGCCAGCTGGCTCGGAGTTAGGAACAAGCCTGGAGTTGTTGGGGTCTGCAGAGGTGGGGGAGAGATTGTGCAGGATTGCGCAGCTACTTGCAGCTCTCCTCTCCCGGGGAGAGACCTGTGGACTCCAATGCTACAGTGGTGCCCAGTCGTGGCTGGGTGCTCCTACAGCCGGGTCCACCGTGAAAGGGGATGAAGGAGGTGGTGGAAGCTTAGCTAGGTCACATGAGAGCGCGCATCTTGATGTGCTGGCATCATTGCACGTCCTCCTCCTTCAGGGGTAACCAAGCAGGAAAAACCCCTCTGAGTGCACACTAGCTCCCTATGGACCTTCGCTTTCCCCGGCCCAAACAAAGCCCACCATAAGCCAGAGCGGGGGCTCAAGGGTGATCTCTGTCTCCTCCCCTGTCCCTTCTGGGGGGTGCCTCCATGAGGGGTAATTCAAGGTCCTCCCGCATCCTGCTGCTGTGGCAGAGGCCGGGTCGGAGGGGATATTGAGGGGTCAGCATATCAGGGCTGATGGGGGGGGTCAAGTGGTCCCCCACCGCACTGAAGAGAACAAAGAGAATCTAAAAAAACATAGTACAGTTTTTCCATAGTGCCGGAGTCTCTTCCCCTCCATGGTTATCCTAAAAGCTTGCATCTGTGCTCAGCTTGTGATGTCATTGATGACCTGCTGCCCCAGAAACAAACAATCCATGCCACAGGCACAAGCAGATGCTGCGTCAGAAGCCCTGCCACAGCAATCAGGACTGAAGTGTTGAGGAAAATTAGGATACCTGCGTATCCGGAAGACAGAGATTGTGTGAAATATGTTAAGCGCTACCAGCTTTTCCTCATAGTTTTGTCCCTATACCCCTGATCATTTTGGTGGTCCAGTATTATCCCCTCTGGTCTTTCTCTATATCTTTTTTTTTTCTTTTGTATTGAAGAGCCCAGAGCTGTACTCAATACTCAGTGTGGCCTGACTTGGGCCTCTTAAAGTGGCTAGATTACTTTCCTTCCTTTGCTGATCACGCACCTCCTTCACACTCTGGGAGGGTGGGCGTACCTTCTGTGAGATGCTCCAGGGTGTTCTGCCCGTCATCCTTAGGGCTTTGGCCCTCGTGGGTCTGGTACTATGGCTCACCTTGCTCTATGTGGCCACCACTCCCCTACCCGCCTCAGGGGGTACCGGGAGAATTCTCCCTCCCCTGGGGTGTCTGACTTCACCTTCTCCAACATCCTTGTGACCCCCCACACCCCACTCTTCCCCTCCTACTGCCTAAACCTTAGGAGACTAATACACACTGTCAGGGTAAAACGACTTTGTGCCCATACCCTGGCCAATGGCCTATCTTTTATGAGATGGCGTCCGCTCTGGCATCTCCTTGTGCTTATACTACTCTCGGGGGACATTGAAAGTAATCCTGGACCAAATACCCCGGCCCCTTCAATTCCCCCAGGTTGGGAGATGGCCAAGGGTCTAAAAGTGGCCCATCTAAATGTTAGGAGCCTGATGCCCAACCGGGATGAGCTTGTCTCATGGATGGCTCTCTATAAACCTGATATCCTTGGCGTGACAGAGACCTGGCTTAAACCCAAGATCCCTGACTCCACATGTGCTCTCCCAGGCTATGACTTTATTCGACAGGACCGCATAGGGACAAAGAGTGGGGGTGGCATCCTGATCTACTATCGGTGCCACCTCAAGATCTCCCCAGTAGTCCTCCGGCAATCAAATGTGTCCTCCTGTGAGGTGCTACATGCGCAACTCCTATTAGGGGATGCCAAGAAACTTCATCTGGTCTATACATATAATTCCCCTAGAGGTGGGCTGCCAGGGTTAACCCACCTTCTGGACTCAGTTGATTCCAGCATTGGTGACAATGAACTTATAATCATGGGAGACGTCAACCTAAGCTGGACCGGTGAGAATGGAAGGCAGGCCGAGCCCCTTCTTGCGAATCTCACCCTGACTCAGCTCATTCAGGAGCCAACCAGGAAAGGAACAGCAGCAAGTGAAGAGGTGACTGCTATCTCAGTGGAAGGGAAGTAAATGCAAATCTAGGAGCTTTTATTATTACTACTTCTTCGCATTGATATTGCATTGGGGAAAGGAGAAGTAGGAGTTTGAAGAAGGTTGTGCAATGGCTACTTAAAGTCTGTTTCTGAGTGTGGATAGGAAGGATAGGAATATAAAAAGCAGTTGCTCAATATATCTAAACGTGTGCAACAAAGGTGGTAAGGGAAATAAAGAAAATGTTTTGCACTGATAGAGGAGGGAGAGTGGAGACTTGGAGGAGTGTTTGGTATCCTGCATCTGGAAGGGTGGGGGGTCGCTGGTGGGCAACGACAGCAATGGGTAGGGTGGTAGGCTGCAACAACTGCGGTGCACCAATCTTTCTAAAAATTGCCTGGAGTGTGGGTGGGTGGTTGTGTGCAACCACATGAAAAACTAGAAAGGAGATTGAGGGTCTGTAGGAGGAACTAAGACAGGCAAGGCAGATTGGGGGTGGGTTTGTGTCACGGAGGGAGGAAGAAGGGAGATGAGGGAGGCGATTTAAGCCAGCAGTGGTGAGAAGAGGTCAGAAGGAAGCAGAGACAAAGGGCCCAGGCCAGGAAGAACAGTTGCCAGGAAATCAGGTCAGGAGACAAAAGACGAATGGAAGGAGGAGATGAGGGACTTGTGGGGGAGGTGAAGAAGTGGCAAAAGTCATGAAGTGGAAAGGAGAGGAACAGGTTACTATGAAGAGAGAAGGAGGCGGGCATTTGTGAAGGGAGCCTTCAGAAAATAGTTGTGCACTGCTAGAGAGGAAGAAGGTAGAGGAGAAATGATGAAATTAGAGGAATAATTGATAAATGCCTGGACCAGACTGGGCGGGGGAAGTTCTGCTGGGAGAATTGCAAGAGGGTAAAAGGGAAATAATGTGCAGGAGGAAGAAGAGGAGCTGGAAATGAGAGAGGAGATGAATGGAAGCAAGCAGGGAGTAAGAGGGTGGAATCTTAGTGCTGGGGGACTCAATACTAAGAGGAGTTAGGTGGGGTAGCAAGGGGGAGAGGCATAGTCGCATTTGGGTGGAGGCCATGCCAGGAATGACAGCAGAAAGGGTGGGACAGTGACAGTCTGTTCTGAAATATGCTAGAAGGGGTAGGGACAAGCCTCATTTAATTACACATCTTGGGACAAACGACCTGGCTTACAAGACAGTAGATACAGTCCAGAGGAGGTTTGAGGAACTAGCACAATTATGTGAGGGGGCAGGAAGATCAATAACTTTTTCAGAGATACTTCCCGTGCCAAAGTCAAGCACAACAAGAAAGCTGAGAATAGAGGAATTTAATGGATGGCTAAGAACCTGGTGTTGTGCTAAAGGGTAGGCTGTTGGGGGGGGGGGTGGCCTGGGAGGACAGTAGTCTCTATGCCAAGGACAGACTACACTTGAGTGAGGAGGGAAAGAAAGTGTTGAAACAGAGGATGGAGGAGTACGTAGAGGAAGTTGGGAATTTAAACTAGGAGTGGGGAGTGGCAGTTGGGGAAGAGATGCAGAGACCACAGGTTGGGAAACCATATGAGCTTACCCCCCATAACAGTGACAAAGGACAAATGGCAAGTACTGTTGGTGATGCTAGGAAAGGAGGGCAGGATGGGAGGGGGGGAAAGGATGGAAGGTGGTTACCCTTTAATGCTAGGAGCCTTGGGAGGAAAACTGCAGAGTTACAGGGTCTCATGGCAGAGGGAGAGGTGGACATTGCAGTCATCACGGAAGCGTGGGCCACCCAGTACAATGACTGGGACCTGTCTGTACCGAGGGTACAGGTTATTTTATGGGGACAGGGTGATTGGGAAAGGAGGGGGTGGCACTATATGTGAAGAAAGGACTGAAGTGTGTAAGGGAGGAAGGGGAGGGGAGGGTAGTGCAGGTCACTTTGGATGCAAATCCAGGATTCCAAGAATAGGATTCTTAGAATGGGAATGGTGTACAGGCCACCATCTCAGACGGAGGAGTTAGACAGGGAACTAGTGGGACAGATCAGGAGGACCTGCGAGAAGGGTAGTGTGGTGATTGTGGGGGACTTCAACATGCCAGGAAAGGACTGGAGCACCCCAACAACCAGGAACAGAAGGGAGCAGGTACTGCTGGATGCCTTCCAGGACAGCTTCCTGCCGCAAATGGTCAGTGAACCAACTAGGTTAGGAAATACCCTTGACCTTGTGCTGGCAAATGGGGACTTTGTGAGAGAACTTACAGTGGAGGAACCGCTGTCAGGGAGTGACCACCGCTCAGTATGGCTCACATTGGATATGGGCAAGGAAGGAGTGGAATCTGGCACAATAGTGCTGGACTTCAGGAGGGCTGACTTTGGGAGGATGGGGGAAGTGGTAAAAGGGTACCTGGCCAGAATTCAATCTAGTATGGACACTAACCAGAGGTGGGAGCTCATAAAGCTGGGGATAGTGGAGGCAACCAAAACCTGCTGCAAAGCCCAGAGCAAGAAGGCTAGGGCTAAGAAACCTATCTGGTTGAGCAATGAGGTCATGGAAAAGGTAAGGAGGAAAAGAGCTGCCTTTAGGAAGTGCAAGAAAACAGGGAGGGGGAGGACAGGGAGGAGTACTTGACAGAATCGAAGGAGGTGACAAGGGCAGTAAGGGGAGCAAAAGCATCTACGGAACTCAGGCTGGCACAAGGCATTAAGAAGGGGGAGAAGGACTTCTTTAAGTACATCAGGAGTAAAGGGCTAAGGACCACATAGTAAGGATTAAGAAGGAGGGGTTGGGTGGAAGCAGGGTGCGATAAGGCGGAAGCACTAAATGAGTACTTCTGCTCAGTATTTACTAAAGAAAGAGGGTGACACTCAAGGTGGAAGAAATGGCAGAAGCAGGGAAGTGGTGACAGATGGGAAATCATGGAGAGCAGAGTTCGAGAGGGTTTGGAGGCACTGAGGGTGGACAAGGCGCCAGGCCCAGATGGCATCCACCCAGGGTACTGAAGAGGCTGGCAGAGGTCCTTGCAAGACCTTTGGCAGACCTATCTAATGCCTCACTACATTCGGTGTGTGTACCTCAGGACTGGAGGATGGCTCATGTGGTGCCCCTCCACAAGAGTGGCCCCAAGGATGAACCGGGAAACTACAGACCAGTGAGCCTCGCATCCATCGTGGGTAAGCTAATGGAGACTATCCTGAAGGAGAGGCTGGTGGCCCTCCTAGAGGCCAAAAGACTACAGGACAGAAGACAGCATGGCTTCATATGTGGCAGATCCTGCCAAACCAACCTGGTCGAGTTCTATGACTGGGTAACTAGGTAACTGGACAGGGGCCATGCAGTGGATGTCCTGCATCTGTACTTCAGTAAGGCATTCGACTCAGTGCCACATGGAAGTCTGGGAAGGAAGTTAGTCGGCACAGGGGCGGGTGCAAAGCTGGTGAGATGGGTAGGAAACTGGCTGCAGGGAAGGCAACAGAGGGTGGTGGTGGGTGGGGAGCTCTCACACTCAAGGGCAGTGACGAGCAGTGTTCCACAGGGCTCAGTGTTGGGACCAGTGTTGTTTGGGATATTCATTGCAGACATATCATTGGACATCAAGAGCAAGATCAGTCTGTTTGCTGATGATACCAAGGTAGGCACGGTGGTAGATGACCTAGGGGATGGCAGGGGTTGCAGGATGATCTGGCAAAGCTTGAAATCTGGTCAGACACCTGGCAACTGGGCTTTAATGCCAAAAGTGCAAGGTGCTGCATTTTGGGATGAAGAACCCAAGGAGGTTGCCAGCTAGGAGGAGTGCAGCTAGCCCAGACAGAGGAGGAGAAGGATCTGGGTGTGCTCATTACAGGGTCAATGAACAACTCGGCACAATGTAGGAAGGCAGCTGCAAAGGCCAACAAAATGCTGGGTTGTATTGCAAGGGGTATATCCTTGAGGAGGGAGGAGGTGATTCTGCCACTGTATAGGTCATTAATTAGACCACACCTGGAGTACTGCGTGCAGTACTGGCGTCCGTATCTGAAGAGGGACATTAAGTTACTGGAGGGGGTGCAGTGCAGGGCGACAAAGATGATCAAGGGGCTGGGAACTTATCGTGACGAGAGGAGGTTGAAGAAGTTGAACATGTACTCACTGGAGGAAGGAGACAGGGTGACATGATTGAAACCTTTAAATACATGTAAGGAATAAACAAGGACGGGTACAGAGGGGCTGTTCAAAGTAAGGAGGGAGGGCCACCAGGTGCCATGATATGAGACCGGAGCGAGGAAGGTTCAGGAGGAGATGAGGACACTTTTTACAGAGAGGGTGGTGGCTGGGTGGAATGCATTTACCTGCTGAAGTGGTATGCAGTAGAACAGTGGACTGCTTCAAACGAGGATGGGATAGGACAAGGGGGAGGGTTAATGAAGGGGAAGGGTGGAAGGGAGGGGCAGTTGCAGAATAAGGGGTGCTAGCTGCACATTCGAGCAGACTTGATAGACCTGTAGGCCTTTATCTGCTGGCAAATTTCGTATGTTCGTAACCAGGTGTGCGGCAAATGGTTCCTCCGGCTCCCTCCTGGATTGGATCCTGACAAACCGTCCAGACAGGATCGCCTCTGTGGGAACACTATCTGATGCAATCTCCGACCACTCCCCGGTCTACTGTGTGTGGAAAGTTCCTTCCCCTAAAATCCCACACAAGATCATGCATGTCAGGAACTTCGCCAGGTTGTTCTGGGAGAGTTCCTTGATGACTTAAGGCTCACTGACTGGTCTGATGTGTTAAGAGCTAATGACCCCTCGGTGGCAGCTTCCCATTTCCTAACCACCTCTGGGGCCTTGCAAGACAAGCATGCCCCAGTGATCACCCGTAGGGTGAGGGGGACAGCCAGCCACTGGTTACACGGGAGTCTCCTAGCCCAAATGCGGGCCAGAGACAAGTGTTGGGCTAACTCTGGATTGACTCCTGACCCTGCTATGTTGCAACGATACAGACGCCTCAGAAATGAGTGCAAAAAGGCTATCAGGAGCGCAAAAAGCGAATTCTGCAAGTCTGCTCTCACCAACTCTGCTAATGATCCTAGGAGGTTTTGGAGCAATATAAAAACACTAATCAGCAGCTCCTCCCACCCAGGGGTAACTGACATGATCTTAAATGGTGCCTTCTGCAACAATCCCTTCACCATTGCCAACTCTCTAAATATGCACTTCTCCGACCTCTCGGCCCTTACTGCTCATTTCCCTTCCGGGGGGGGGACGACTTACCTCGCTTCCTCTTACTGGGGGGAGGATCACTCCCTACATCAATCGTTTCACATCAGGGCAGTGACTATCTCTTACACACAGAGACTCCTAGCTGGACTCTCCCAGTATACTAGCCCGGGCCTAGATAATATGGAGCCCAAGCTTCTAAAACTTGGGGGCCCCCCCTCATTCCCTCCCCAGTAGCTCATATCTTTAATCTATCACTGTCACTGGGGTCCATCCCAGATATATGGAAGGAAGCAAGGATAGTCCCTGTCCTGAAGCAGGGTGACCCCAAAATACCGGACAATTATCGTCCAATTGCTATCCTTTCATCCCTTAGCAAGCGCCTTGAAAAAGTAGTGGCTGAACAGCTCTGAGTATGTCCAGCATCACAAGCTGCTATCCTCGTCCCAGCATGGCTTCCATAGGGGGCATAGCACCTCCACAGCCCTGATCGAGGCCACCACCGGCATCAGATCAGCCATGGACCAGGGCAAGCTCTCTGGAGCTATATTTATCGATCTATCCAAAGCCTTCGATCTTGTTGACCATGCACTGCTCTGTCAACAGCTGGGGTCACTTGGTTTTTCCCCTCCTGCTATGAAATGGTTTTTGGGCTACCTGCATGGCAGAATGCATCGGACCTGCTTCAATAAAGTCCTGTCCATACCCCTACCGGTCACATCAGGTGTCCCACAGGGCTCGGTCCTTGGTCCCCTTCTCTTCTCTTCTCTCTCTACATCAACCAACTGCCTACAGTGACAACAAATTGCAGAACTGTCCTATATGCAGATGACCTGGTGATACTGGCCCACTCCAGTGACACGGCCACTCTCACCAAGAGCCCGTCCGATTACTTCAATAAGGTCCTGACCTGGGTGATGGACCATAAATTGGTCTTGAACCTAAAAAAACCCCAGGCTATGCTTTTTGGCTCTACTGCCAAAATCAAAGCCTCAACATCCCCCTGAACATAATTAATCAGGATGGCTCTTCCCTCCCTGTGGTAAACTTGGTCAAGTACCTAGGGGTCACCTTAGACCCCCAACTTGATATGGGAAGTCACATCGCTAAAGCCTGCAAAACAGTAAACTGCAAGTTGGGACTGGCCTACAGGGCCAAGTACAACCTTACCCCTGCGGCCAGGCTTGCCCTAGCGAGAGGTGTCCTTCTTCCCTCCCTTGACTATGGACTGCATATCTTCACTTGCTCCACGAAGGCCCATCTCACCAGGTGGCATACTGCATACTGCAGTATCTGTCGTTTTCGCCCTAGCGGCTCCACGTCTCACCCATCGCTGTGAGCTCTATAATAAACTCAGGTGGCTCTCCCCAGCCAGATACCTGGACTTTAGGATAGGTTGCCTTATGGGCAAAGTGATCAGCACGGGTACCCCATCAGGACTGGCCCAGCTCCTTCCTCCAGCTGACTTTTCCCCCTACTCGCTTAGGTCTCAAGCCCAGGGGTTGCTCAAAGTCCCTGCCACAAGAACCCTCATGGGAGCTGGGGATTTCATTGTGTGTGCGTCAACTCTGGAGCTCCCTTCCTGAGTCTGTTCGCCTGGCCTCCTCCCATCAGTGCCTCCGAAAATCCACGTGGGATTACTTGAAACAAGCCTCAGCCTGTGACTGTTCCAGCCTCTCCAGGGCCTCTTAGTCTCTTTCAGGGCTGCCTGGACTCTACTGCTGCCTACCCCACTCCACTACCACCTCCTGACCTGGATAGAACCGTTGGCCTGGTGTCCCCTGGCCCTGTTAAACTTAAATCCCTATCATATGTTATTGACTCATCATACTCTTACCCTAATGACTATAAGTTGTACCATTGCTTTCTACTTCTTTGTAATATGTGCCTATTATACCTTTGCTTCCTACTTCTCTGTAAAATTGTGCCAACTGTATTCCCTCTCCTTGCCTTGCTGTTATTATGCGGTTGTGTCCTTAGTATTTCCCTCTTATATTGCCCATGATGTCAATTGGTACTTGATATGATGTTGTCTTTGTACCATTATGCCCATGCTGTCAGCTTGTATTTGATGTGTTGTCTCTGTACCATTATGTTGTACTCTCCCGGGTCGTTCCTGAAAATAGGCATAATACTTGTCTAGTGTACTTACCCGGTAAACAAAAGCTAAATAAATAAATTCTTCTGGCCCTCTTTACAGTGGCCACACAATGCTTATGCTGTAGTCCTGCATCTGTTATGATCCCCAGACCTTTTTTGTCCTCAACTATATCAAGCAGCAGAGCCCCTCACATTGTGTAAGTCATGTGTCTGTTGTTCCTTCCCAAGCACCTTGCATTACGCTACACTGAAAGGGACACTCCAGGAACCTGAGAATCACCCAGCTTGTTCAGGTCCTCCTGAAGTTTTTCCCCATCCTCAATCGAGTCTCCATTCTGGGCATCTTACTGTCATCGGTAAACTTAAGCAACCTGCTGGAGATCTCCGCTTCTGGATCGTTGATGAAGATATTGAACAGTAGTGGCCCCAGCACCGATCCCTGATTAGTGCCGGTAAGTACCTCTTTTAGACTAGTTCCTGTCCAGCACAACCCTGAGCTTCTTGCCTTAATCCAGTTAGCAATACACCTTGTGAGTGCCTAATGTATAGCACGCGTGTATTTTGCTGAGAAGCTTGTTATGCCCTACAGTGTCGGAGGCTTCACTAAAGTCCAGATAAACTGTGTTGATGGCCCTGCTTCTGTACACCTTCCTGGTCACCCAGTTAAAAAATAAGTGAGTTTGGCTTGGCACAGTCTGCTCCTCATAAAGCCATGTAGAAAGGGGCCAAGAAACTTGGCCCCATCTGAGTTGTTTCATTATTCTGTCCTTGATAATGATTTCTAGGAACTTGTCCAGCACTGATTTCAGTCTAACTGGCCTGTAGATACCCACTTCTGATCTTGCCTCCTTCTTGAAAATGGGGACCACTTTGGCTACTTTACAACCCTCTGGCACCACACCTGTGTGGACAAACTTATGAAAGATTACTGCAAGAGGTTCCTCAAATTGTTCCCTTATCTACACTGTGATTCTGGTGTGTTTATTTTTATTATTTGTAATTTTTTTACCAGAAAAGGCATAGTAAGCTGTGATAGCTGGTTTCCAGGTGTGTCCTGGGGGGTGGTTATATGGATCTGTTTTGTTGATGGGGAAATCTTGGCCATGACATTGAGGAAAACTCCCCTTCTCTTCGGAAGGGGGCACTATGGTTCACTTACAGCATGCAAGATGGCCTACACTGGTTTTGGAGAAGGAGAAGTTGGTAATGGACTTTGATTAAATAATTCCTTGTAAATGCATTTATGTATCTTATTTTTATTTATTTTTATTTTAGTCTTTGGTAACCGGGTAAGGCCCACTAGACACAAGTGCCTGTTTTCAGGGGCGACCTGGGAGCACTGGGCAGTTAAGTGACTTGCTTAGAATCTCACAGTGTGCAAGTGGAGGTAGTGAGAATCAAACTCTGGTCTGGTCTGCTGGATGTACCAAGCTCGTTCACACCTCGTTCCTCTTAACCTCTAGGCTATACTGCCAGCCAATACATGAGTCTATTTTTGGAGTTGAATAAAAAAAAAAAAAAACAGAATTTGAAATAGACAATGTATCATGTCAGCTAGAAAAACAGGTATTTTTGAAATGATAGTAAAAATGTATGAAAATTTCCTAGGAAAAGTTTGAGATGGACATCCAGCAGATAGTTGCTGCTGTGCAGGAATCTGGGAGTTGTACGCCCTCTAGCAAAAGTTATGGGCTGAAGAAGGCGCTGCACTTGTTGCAGCAGGAGTCTCTATGGAGATGCAGCCTGAATTGTCACTGGTGGCAAAGGAAACAGCTGATGTTCAACAGCCCCTGTTAGACATGGGGCTGACGGCGTTAGACTAGCCAGATGGAGAAAATGCCAGAAGGTTGAGCAGCAGCTTAGGCAGAGGAGGGGCAATCCTGCACTGATGCAGCCAGTCAGTGCTTCTTGGACAGCAGAACATGCTCTTAGTGCAGCCGGTTGGATTAAATTGGTAGACAGACCATGGCTTCCAGGAGATCCACTGAGAGCTACAGAGATATCAACGGTGAAAAGGTAAGCCCACAAATAAATCCTAAATCTATGACTGCTTTGAACTTCGGTGGGGGGAGAAATTGCTAAGAAATGGCTGGGGCTCACAGCAGCATGGTGAGAGCATACACCACAGCTAAAGTCTGAAACGATTCACTGTGTGGGGGGAAAGTGCAATCACAATCCAAAAATCCATGCAGCAAGTCCAGTTCAGCAAGAAATGCCACTTGTGGGTAAGAACCGCCAGCAAAATCCAGTTACAGTGAGCCCTGTATCTGCGGAAGTGCAGCAAAAGGACGTGGCGTACAGAGTAGCAAGGGTGCAACCTGTTCCTATCAAAGAGGTCAGTACAGCTCCCAGGGTTTCAAACCTAGTTGTAAGTAAAGAGTGAACTCCTACTAGGCAACAACCACAACAGATTGCAGAGCATAACGCAAAGCCGGTCCTCAGCTCAGTTTCTAAAGCTCAAGATAGTCACATTCATGAACCGGGGGACAGTAGGCCCAGGAACTCTGGCTTCAGAACCTACAAACTGTAGATTTCAGAGGGAAGCAGAGGGGTTATGTCATGTGCACACTTGGAATACTTCTCTGCTACTGCTACCCCCATAGAAACAACAAGGGAGAAGGAGAAAACTGAATATGCCTACAGATGGCCTGAAAGATCCAGTGGGAAACCCCTTTTCACTCTGCAGCAACAGCCCAATGGTATTATCTTTTTTCTTAAGGGTACAAGGCTGAGAACTAAATTTGAGGCATCAAGAACCCAGGCACAGTGGACTTCAGGTCATTCTTTTTGGTCCCCAGGGAAAGATTTATGTGATGGGGTGGGAATTTTGTTTCAGGGGCCAAACTAACACATTTCAAGGTCAGCTGAGATACACACAGGTAGGGCACTAATGGTGGATGTCACTCACAGAGAACAAAAACTAAGGATCTTAAGTTTGTATGCACCACAAACGGAAACCGTAAGAATTGATGTATTTAAAGATATTTGCCCCTATTTATTTAATTTAAAGGCAGTGGTGTTGGGCAAGGATTTTGATTGTTCTCCTTTGGGGACAGTAGCACTGCAGAGTAAAAAGGTGTACTGTGACACAATTGTTTTGCTGGATATGATCACCACAGTGGGGTTATTTGATGAATATCACGTGCTGCACAACTCTGGAGGCCATACATTCACTACAAGTTCCAACACTACCAGGATTGATCACTTTTTTGTCCCACGCACTCTCAGTTTCTGACACCAGGACTCTTGTTATAGAAACATAATACCACATGGTATTACAGTGCAGTGGTTCCAATGCCAGCTCCCCATACAAAGGCAAAACAGTTTGGCATTTGAACTCCTCACTTTATTTATTGATCATCTCGGATTAAACCTTTACCAGATGAAAGGGTGAAGGCTAAGTGAGAACAATTATGGCACACCCAGTTGTCAGTTTGGTGTGTGTATGAGTCCGTTATAGATTGGTAGTGGGGAAGAGTCCAAAAAATATTTTAAAACCTTTTTCACCAGCTGGCCCGGTGGTGCTGAGGGCTAAGGCACTAGTCGCCTTACCTCACACTATGCCAGTGACCCGTGTTTGGGAACGAGCACGGGCTGCTGGGAGTCGGCAGGGGAGAAGAAGGACTGAACGTCCGATGGACTGCTATCCTTCTCCGGGAAGGGGGGATATCAGCAGTCTGTGCATGACTAGCTCCTTGCGGAGGCTGGGGGCTGGCGTACCGATGCTTCCAATGGGGAAGAGATGAGACAGGCACTTGGAGTAGGGCATGCGGATGCATGTGCACCGTCTTTTGAGGCGTCATTGTATGCCTCTTCTCAAGGATGGAAAAACTAGGAGGAGAAAAAGTGGCCGGGCATAGCATAGTGAAGCTGATCCCTGCAGGTGCCACCCTCGCGAATGGCAGCCACCTCCAGCACTGGACTCATGGGTTCAGCAGGTTGAGGGATCTCCGCTGCCCCACCATGGGGGGTATAGCCATGGGGCAGCTGGAAAGGTAAGTTGCAAGCAGGGGATGGGGCTGTGGGATCTGGCAAGATGTACAGATGCCCGACCAGGGGAGTACAAATAAACCAACTGTGTAAAAAAAAAAAAAAAAAAAAAAAAAAAAATTTGCCCAGATTGTTTCACAGCAGTCCAGCATTACATACAAAAAATATCTGAGTTTACCATCTCGGTTATATAAACTGATTGACTTATCCAGTAGAAAACTAGGAAATTAGACTACCCAAATTTGCCACGTGAAAGAAGCATAGCGATCCTTGTGTGGCCTTATTTTTGCATTGTGATTTGCAGTTTGGGACCCGGGGAGCTCAGCAAATTTTAGACTGATTCCGGGGCTGTCGGAAGCAGATTGAGAATAGATATTTCTTTTCCAGCTTGAGTGACCTAGTAGGTAAACAGACTTCCTATATCACGGAGATGATTTAGATCATAGAAAAGTATGTGTCAGAACTTTTTTTGGCTCCGGCCTCTTTGGATTCTGTACCCTATCAAGGGATGAATATAGGGTACATCCCAGTAGGCTCAGGGAGCCATAAACAGAATAAAACTCCATGTTGACCTCAAGGGAGTTACCTGAACCAGTGTCTGAGGCTTTAAGGAGACAGAGCCACTCTGCAAAATCAAGTAAGGCCGGCTGAGATGGGGGAGGATAGGCAGGGAAAAGGGGACAGATTGGGTGGGCTCAAGCGGTCCTTATCTGTCATTAAAGTCTATGTTTATGTGGTGGCCCATTTGCCTTTTAAATGTAGACCAAAAGATCTTCTCTAAAATTTTGTCAAAACGCCTTGAGCAAGCTGGGATGCATAGGAAGAGGCATCAATAGTAGAAAACAGGAAGTTGTTATCCCTCTGTACAGACAGTTGGTGAGACCCCATCTGGAGTACTGTGTGCAGTTCTGGAGACCCCATCTCCGTATAGACAGAGTGGAGGCTGTCCAGAGGAGGGCAACCAAAATGGTGCAGGGTCTGCACTAGAAGACATACGAAGAAAGACTAAAGGAGCTTAATATGTATACCCTTGAGGAAAGAAGGGAGAGGGGGACATGATAGAAACTTTCAAGTACCTCAAGGGAATCAACAAAGTCCAAGAGGGTAGTAGCATCTTCCAGAAAAAGAGATGTGCAAGAACAAGGGGGCACAATTTGAAGATAGAGGGGGGACGGCTCAGAGGTAATGTGAGGAAGTATTTTTTCACAGAGAGGGTTGTGGATGCATGGAACAGCCTCCCTGAGGACGTCGTGGAGTCAAGAACAGTGGGGAAATTAAAGAATGCATGGGACTGGCATAAGGCAGTCCTAGTGGGGGTAGGAGGAAGTAAGCTGTTGGTTAACTAGGATCTGCAGCTTATCTGTTAGGTAGGAAAATGGGCAGACTAGGTGGGCCAAGCGGTCCTTATCTGCCGTCAAATTCTATGTTTCTATTTCTGTGTAAGCAGCAGTATGCTTATTTCCCCTCACCAAGCCTACTCCATTCCACATAGGACAGTTCAAGACAACTAAGTCTTAATGAGGTAAATTTTTGAAAGAGATGCACTGGGGTCAGCTACCAGATTTGTTGTCCCTGGATCAGGAAAATACATCTGATGAGCTGGCACATGAATACCTTTTCCAGCTCCTATACCATTATAGAATAACCTCAATATTTATACACTGGATTAGGTGTTACATAATCAAGCCTGGATATGTTCCTTTATAAATAATTGGACGGAAGAGTGTTTATCTGTTTTCAGAGAGGTGTAGCAGGGATGGCGCCTAAGCCCCTTCTATATGTTTTTGATATCAACTCCCTGTTGTGAAAATTGCATGAGCACAGTACGCTTCTGGGCATTCCTTAAAAAGAAGACACCTCTCCAGTGACGGTCCTGGGGTACACTAATAACATCAGTTTATTCTTTTGGGATGAGACAGCTGGCCCTGCACTGGCGAAGGTTATGGGTGATATTGCTCGGGTGTATGGCTCTAAAATGAACCTAGCAAAATGCGTGGAGATGGGGACCAGGGCCTTAAAAACCCAGATATAAATATAGCAGGTATTAATAGTACAGATTCCGGGGGCACTGATGAGCACCACAATCGGTAAAGACGTAAACTTTCGACGCTCCACTCTGTAAGCTATAAAAGTATAATATTTAACAGTTATTGGAATTTCAGGCACCAGAATTAATATCGGAACAGTTCCCAATCATGGATGAATACTTGTCAGTTGCTAAACATGCCCGAAATGCTGGAAAATCGGTGGCTAAAAAAACTGGCATGGCAGACATGAATGCAGGCAGTGGCCCGGGGCCTATCTCGCTGTCTGCTGTGGAGAGCTTGCTAATCAGCTGCAGGGTCACCAAACAAGTACTTCAGGGGCTCAGCCCATGGCTCGACAACTTTGAGGGGAATAATTCAACCCTCACAGTAGAACTGGGTCAGCACAATAAGCGACAGACCAAACTAGAGCAACGGGTGTCGGACTTGAAAGACACCACGGGCAGGTTCCCACTAAAGTTGAGTGTCTAGAAAAGGAACTGGAGACCTTAAAGGAAATCGTGGACTACCAAGAAAACTATAATTGCAGGAGCAACCTGCAATTGTGAGGCCTTCCAGAGGATAAAGAAGGCAGGAGCGCCCTTGATTTTTGTGCCACAATACTACCCAAGTTACTAGACTTGGAACTGCCGCATGGGAAAGTAAAGATTGAAAGGGCCAACAGACCACTGATCCCCAGGCTGAATAGTGACCAGCCACCATGACAGATTATCTGTCGGATGCATCGCTACGGAGACAGACAGGCAATTATGGCTGCTTACCGAGTCAAAAAAGAGTTAATCTACGAGGGAACCCGCCTCACATTACACCAAGACCTGTCTCAATGAGTGCAAAAAAAGAGGCAGTTATTCAATCCCATGATGAACATGCTGAGGGAAAGAGGGCTAGAATTTTATATGGCATATCCTGCGATGGTGAGAGTGAAATTCGAAGGGGCTAGCTATACTTTCTGGGAGCTGGACAAATTGAAGAGCTTCATCGCTGACGGAACAAAAAGAATGGGAAAACGACCACTATGGGCTGATGTGGATGACATGCAAAGATACTGGAAACTGTTTATCCGAGGGCACTCATAAGGTCTGCACCCTTTTTCTGATGGGTTTGTACGTTTCCCTTACTTAGTGGATCTCTGGTACAGATGGGCTAGACTTTTTAATGTTCAAAGACCCCAACTCAAGAATTTGGAACTAATTTTCTTTTCAGATTTAAACTATTATAAGGAAAGAAACGAGGTGCCATCCAAAGGAACAATCATTGCTGATTTGTCTGCAGCGGGAGCCGCCATCTTCCTTGAGCTCCATGCTATAAGCAGCACAGGGTCCGAGACAGAACTTTTGTGGCTGAATTATGCTGGAAACAATGCAAGCACCAAAAATAATGAGAAGATACAGGTCAGTGGGGCGGGGCGGACTGTGACATTGGAGGTGCTGGTCGCTTCCCCTTCGCTGATCCTGGGCCTGTAGGGGTGGAAACATGATGTAGGGTTTGGAGTTTGGGATGCTTGATCCAGAAGAGGGAGAAACTGACTTGGCCCAAATTAGGGGACTCATGGCTACTAAAGCAGAGGGAGGGGGAGAACGGATGGCATATAAGAGGGGACAAGTTGTTTTGAATAAAGGGCGCAACCAGCAGAGTGGGTTGGAGGGATTGTCTTATTTAGAATGGATATGGGGATGACACATAAGGAATACTAAATCAGAGGGTACTAAATGGAAGAGATCTTTGGGGTGGGGGGCAGAAGAGCAGACCAGATGTCGAAGGATGATCCTTTGGTGTCAGTAAAGTGCCAAATTTCATAGCATCACTAAAGAAGCTGAAACTGATAAGCGAACCCCCATGTAAAGGGGGTGGGGAGACTTACTATTACCTGTTGAAGATGTATAACCCTGATTTATAAAAATGGTATATGCAGAGTGGAGGGGAGTGGGCATGTGATATTTTGATGAGGAGGAACTGCACAGATTTGATAATTGCTTGTTTCTGTGGGGGGGTTCTGCTTTACTCACAGTAGGAGGAGTGGTTAAACAACTATGTGAGCAGCAGGAATGGGGTATGGGAGGGCGAGGGAGGGTGAAAGTTTCATGGGTACAGTTTAAAAGTTGGAAATGTTATTGTTATGAAAGTTGTATGTTCTACAGGGTTCTTTTTTTCAGTTAGGACAGCATTCTGTACTATATCCTGGAGAGGTGCAAGGAGCTGCAAGAGTCCTAGAAGGTAGACAGAAATAGATATATAAAAGTGGGGGCTAAGGAGTTCTGTATTTGCACACCTGGGCAAAATAATGCCAATTATGATACTCTGATTTAATGGAATGTTAAAGGGATTAGTTCTCCAATTAACAGATCTAAAATACTGACAGCCCTAAAACGTAGAAACACTTAGGTGGCCATGCTCCAAAGAAACCCACCACTCGGTGAAAGAACATGGAAATTATCTTGATTACGTAGCTATACATTGTTCCTAACTTTCCTTCTGGTTTCATTCGACCCCTAGGGGCCTCAACCCTGCCTACATCCCCCAGTGGTTGGACATTGAACACTCATTGTGCAATCATTTTGGTCTGAACCCTCATGCCTTGTTGTATGTACCCTCTGAGAGAGTCCCCGGCCACCTGTAAGCCACCCCTGTTGGTTATTCTCTTCACGCTCACAACCAGTTATGTCAACTGTTGGCTTTAGACCCCTATTGTGATGTTGCTCAGCCTATTCTTGGAAACCAAAACTTGAAGATTGTCGGGAAGAGGCTGACCGGGGGCAGTCTGGCCTTCTCTGGAGTCCTTATCGGTAGACCAACTACTGTCTGCTAGTAATCTTAATACTTTGAAGGAAGCTCAACAAAAATTCAACTGGCCTACGCCTATGTGTTTTTTTTAAATACTTGCAACTCAGACACATATTACTTCAATACTTTGGTACTGGTGTGTGGTCTACAGAGTACGGAGTTGCCCTACTTCCTTTATTATCGGTTATCCCTACCTCTCATGCTATAGCTTTCTTCCATGCACGGCTACGAGATCTCCTTGCTACGAGAGAACAGGCGTTTTTATTTTACTCTTGGGACCAGGCTCTCCACCCCTCCTCCCCCTGGGAAGCCCCTGTGATTGGCCTTGTATCTGGAAGGGGGTGTACAAATATATCAAATGGGATAGATACCATTTCATGCAGTTCCAGATACTGCATAATATATTTTACATCCCAGTTAAACTTTGCAGAATGGGTAGGCTAACGTCGGATGTATGTACAAGGTGTCCGAAGGAATGGGGGTCACTGTCAGACAAATCTAATCGATTTCTTTGACTGGGTGACCAAAGTAATAGACCAGGAAGGGGCTGAGGATATGGCCTACCTAGACTTTAGCAAGGCATTTGACACAGTCTCGCACAAAAGATTAATAATCAAGTTAGCCAGCCTGGGAGTGGGTCCCAGGGTGGTAGCCTGGGTAGAAAACTGGCTGCACAACAGGACACAGAAGGTAATAGTGAATGGAACACATTCTGAAGAAAGGGGGGTTACTAGTGGTGTACCTCAGGGCTCAGTACTGGGTCCAGTCCTCTTTAACGTCTTTATATGTGACATTGCAGAGGGTCTGGAAGGAAAGGTATGCCTCTTTGTGGATGACACAAAGATCTGTAACAGTGTTGATACACAAGGGGGGGTAGAAAGGATGAGAAGGGACTTGGCAAGGTTGGAGGAATGGTCAGACATGTGGCAACTTAGATTCAATGCAAAGAAGTGCAAAGTAATGCACCTGGGAAATAAAATCCAAGAGAAGAGTACACAATAGCAGGGAGGTACTAACAACAGCAATAATGGAAAGGGATCTGGGTGTAGTCATATCAGATGACCTAAAGGTGGGTATGCAATGTGAGAAGTCAGTAGGGAAAGCCAGGGGATACTGGGATGCATAGGGAGGGCATCACAAGTAGAAAAGGAAGTGGTTATCCCTCTATACAGACAGTTGGTGAGACCCCATCTGGAGTACTGCGTGCAGTTTTGGAGACCTCATCTACGCAAGGACATAGACAGGATGGAAGCAGTCCAGAGGAGGGCAACTAAAATGGTGCAGGGTCTACATCAGAAACCATATGAAGAGAGACTGAGAGAGCTTAATATGTATACCCTTGATGAAAGGAGGGACGGGGGACATGATAGAAACTTTTAAGTACCTCAAGGGAATCAACAAAGTCCAGGAGGGTAGCATCTTTCAGAAAAAGAGATGTGTAAGAACAAGGGGGCACAATTTAAAGTTAGAGGGGGGACGGCTCAGGGGTAATGTGAGGAAATTCTTTTTCACGGAGAGAGTGGTGGACGCATGGAACCGCCTTCCTGGAGAGGTTATGGGGTCTAAAACAGTGGAGGAATTCAAACATGCATGGGACAGACATAAGGCAATTATAGTGGGGGGTTGCAGGAAATAGGCTGTTGGTTAACTAGAATCTGCAGCTTATCCAGTAGGTAGGGAAATGGGCAGACTGGGTGGGCCAAGTGGTCCTTATCTGCCGTCAAAGTCTATGTTTCTATGTTGTTTCACATTTTCTGGACCTGTGAAAAGATTAGGCCTTTTTGGGAGAGTATCAGATGTTGGTTGGACCAGGCCTTCGCTCCCAAAATTTGCATTTCTGGGGGACTTGGCCAAGACCTTAATCGGTAATCAGAAACCACTTATTGCTTTAATATCAGCCTGCGCCAAGAAGGTTATTCTCTGGCACTGGTGCAACCAGGCCACTCCTAATTCTAGTGAATAGTTCAGAGAGATTCTTTTTGCACTGCAGGCCGAATGTATTACTGCAAACATGTCACACTCTCACAAGAAATATACTCTGCTATGGGAACCCCTTTTTACCTTGTTGACTCTGGATACTGGATAATAATCAACTACTCGCTACTCATTAACAATTTCTTATTTTTTCATTTATTATAGATTATCACCTATGATTCCATCCCTACATTTGGTGCCACATTTCATGTGGTGCCTATCCCAGGGGAGGGGTCCAAAGAGGAGATGGGGAATTATAGGCGGTTAACCTAACGTCTGTGGTAGGCAAGGTTATGGAGGGCATTATCAAGGAGAGGCTGGGGGCAGCTGGATGATGGTCAGTACGGTTTTGTTCCAGGGAGGTCGTGCCAGACTGACCTGGTGGAGTTTTGTGACTGGTGCCCTGGATCGACATAGGCTGGTGGACGTACTCTCTCTGGATTTCAGTAAGGCATTCGATTCGGTACCCCACAGTGGTGTACTAACAAAGCTAGGGGGATGGGGGTGGGGGAGCAGTTGTTCAGGTGTGTGGAAAACTGGCTTACGGGGTGAATACAGCGAGTGGTTGTTGGAGGGATAGTAGTCTCCTCCCCCAGGAGGGTCATCAGTGGCGTCCCCCAGGGTTCGGTCTTGGGGCCACTCCTGTGTAATTCCTATGTCTCAGACATAGGGTGGGATGTTAGGAGTTGGTTGGGTCTCTAGGCAGATGACTCAAAACTGTCAGCAGTGGCAGACAGGCAGGAAGGGCGCGAGGCCCTGCGGGGGGATCTGGATACCCTGGGGGGGGGTGGGCAAGGAAGTGAGTGTTGAAATTCAGTTCAGGGAAATGGAGGGTGCTGCATCTGGGGGTCAGAAACCCGGGACATGCATACACCCTTGGGGGACCACACTGCAGGTCAAATCGAGCAGGAGGGACTTGGGGATAGTGGAGGACAGCAGAATGAATAACAGAGAATTTTCGAAGAGCTGCAGCAAAAGCAAACAGGATACTGGGCTGCATATTCAGGGGGATTACCTCCAGGAGGAGGGAGGTGATCCTCCCTCTGTATAATGCCCTGGTTAAACCGCATCTTGAGTACTGTGTGCAGTTCTGGAGACCCCATCTTAAGAGGGACATAGCGCTGCTGGAGAGGGTCCAGAGGAGGGCGACCAGGATGATTCAGGGCATGGAGGGTAGGACCTATGAGGAAAGACTGGATGAACTCAATCTGTACGCATTGGAGGAGAGGAGGGACAGAGGGGACATGATAGAGACTGTCAGGTATGTAAAGGGGATAAATAAGGGCAGAGCCAGAGGCGTGTTCATGCTTAAGAGGGGGAAACTACCAGGGGCACGAGTGGAGCTGGAAGGGGAGTATGGGGGCACAGGAGACGCTTCTTCACAGAGAGGTGGTGGAACCATAGAATGCACGGCCCAGGAGTCTGGTGGAAGAGACCACAGTGGAAGGATTCAGGAAGGGTTGGGACAGGTACGGGGGAAGCTGAGGCCAGGGAGGGCCACCTCTGGGGCTGGGGGGGGTGGAGGAGCGAGCTCCCAGTAGGGGGCTAGCTTCTGAGCAGACACGATAGACCATGGGGCCTATTCTGCTGGCTTTTACTATGATTTCATACTCATGAGAAGGGTTAGATTACAGTAGGCTTCCAACCTGCACATTAGTTCTAGTTATCATCTGGGCTTTATCTGGAACGTCCCAGTCTCTGGAGAGGGGGGGTTGGGGAGGTGGTTGGTGGGATGGAGACGGAGGGGGGGGGAACAAACTGTTACAATTATAGCTTGGTTAAGAAGATTACATGTTTTGGATAACTTTTATAGAATTTGGGCACATCCAGCTGTTAATGCAACTGCTGTTTTGCTGATCAATGATATGGTATGTGTCTGAAAGTTCATGTATTCTTTGTGTTTTTGATGCGTTATTCCCAACCAAGTTAATAAAGTGTGTTGAATGAAAAACAAAAAAACATGGAAAACTTGTAGGAGGATGGGTGGGGGCATGCTTTGCATCTTCCTGCTCGTCTCACAAAAGGGGGGGTAGCCATACTAGTACATAGAAACTTCCCACTGGAGGTCAGCAGGGTCGTGAGGAATGTGCAAGATGGCAAATGTATTTGTTGTGGGTAAAATACGAGGAAGGGAAATCACACTGGGGAATATATATGCACCTGCTGTATACGAACCTGCCTTTTACCAGTCTCTTCTAGAAGTGATTAATAAGGAGCAATTTCAGGGCTTGATTTTTAAGGGGGGATTTTAATTGCATTATAGATTGGCATATGGATTACTCGGGAACAGGACACAGGTCAAATAGGGCTACAGAGGGCTGGATTAAGATGGCTGATGGAACTAGATCTGGTAGACAGTTGGAGGACCATCAATCCAGGAGCCAAAGAATATACTTTTTACTCGAATTCACACACAAACTGGTCCTGATTGGACTACATATTTGTAGCCAGAGAGCTATATGACAAAGTGGAGGGGGTATCCCATAGCCTGATTGCCATATCTGACCACATCTTGGTGCAGTTGAATTTGAAACTGGGAAGGTTTGGGGTCCTGGTACTTCCCTACTTACCTTCTTTGCAAGGAGGACTTCAGGAAATATCTGAGAAATCAGTGGGACATTTACTGGGAGACAAATAAGGATTCGGTAGAATCCCAGGGCATATTGTGGGAAGCGGGAAAAGCCTTCATGAGAGAAATAATAGTCAGCTATACATAAAAAAAAAAAATAAGGGAATGCTGGCTCGGTGGCACTGAGGGTTGAGGCACTGGATGCCACACCTCGCATCGCACCGGCGACCCGGGGTTCTGGAACGAACTCTGGTCGTTGGGGGTCGGCAGGGGGATGGAGGAATGAACGTCCCAATGGATGCTCTCCTTCTTCAGGATGGGTTTCCAGGGGCACTTCTCGCACTTGACGTTCCTGAGGGTTGGTGGGAGCACCGACTTTTGGGGCTGTGGTGGCTCCCATGGTGCTGGAGTTGGAGAGGGGAGGACCCTGTTAGGCACTTGGTAGCGTCATGCATCAGCACGTTGTCTACCTGAGCCAGTATCCTAAGGGGTGGAAGGGAAAAGAAACATGGAAACACCCCCTCTCGGTCCTAGATGAAGACCGACCTGTGTCTCCCAGCCACCGAACTCCACGGGCAGACCCCGCTGTGCCGGCTCTCCTCAAAGTAAGGTCGAGGAAGGGGGGCCCTTCCTCGCCCCACGCGGGAGGGGGTATCCGGGCATCAAAGAAGTCCAAGGGAGAGACCAGGCACTCTAAGGGCAGACTCCGTGACGGTGGTCTGTGGGGTTGATCAGGATCCGAAGGAGTGGACAGAGAGGGTAGTACAGTCGGGATAAAAAAAGAAAGTTAAATAAATAAGAAGGGAGAAGAGTGAGAGAATTACAAAGTTGGAAGACACCATCCAGGAGTTGGAGCAACAGGTTCTGAGCAGAGGTAAAGAGGAAGATAGGAAACAGTTGGTGACAGCTAGGAATGCCCTGAATGATTGCCTCACAGGAGAGGCAAAGTCTAAGCTATTTTTTTACAAGGCAGAGGATTTATGAGTGGGGGAACAAACCCGCATACCTCTCAACCTCCTGCCTCATAAATCAGGGACAAGGCTTAAAAAAATCAGGGACAAAGGACCAAAATCAGGGACACATCTTTAGAATTAGAGATATCCCCTCAGAAATCTGGTAGAATATGGGGCTTAGGGCAAAATGCATTTTCTAAAGAAGAACAAGTCTGTAACTTTAATGCTTGACATTATTTTGTGCTTACAGCCCCCAATGTTTAGCCATGGCAACACAAATTGTAGGAGGGACAAAGTAAAATTCTGAGGCAAAATCAGGGACATCCCTGAAAATCAGGGACAGTTGAGAGGTATGCATACCCGGCCTGCTGCAGGTAAGGTTAATGAAGGGGGGCAGGGGGGGCAAATAAGATGGTGTCTGTTAGGAACAAGGTAGGACAAGTTACCCATCATGAAAAGGCAATTAGGACTATATTTATATTTAGGGTGTACTATGAAAAGCTGTACAGGGCAGAGTGCTCCACCACTAAGCAAGCAGCTGGAGAGTTTCTGGATGGTATACATATTCCTATGGTAGATGAGGAGCAGGCTAACAAGATGGGAACGCAAATAACAGCAGTAGAAGTGCAACAAACTATCTTGAATCTGAAATCTAGGCAGGCAGGAGGACCGGATGGTTTTGTTGATGAATATTACGAGGAGCTTTAAGACAAATTAGCAGGCCCTGTCTGAGACCTCATGAAGGACGTGAGAGGGGAGGGGGACTGCCCAAAACATGTACTGAGGCAAATATTTGCATCTTGCTGAAGCCAGGAAAGGACCGTTTTGAAATGCTCCTTTTACAGACCCATCTCCCTCCTCAATTATGATTGTAAAATCATGGCTACAGTCTGGCCTGCCAGCAAAGTGGTAGTGCTACCGCTTGCAACACTGGTGACCCGGGCTTGGGAGCGAACTTGGGTCACTAGAGGGCTGGCCAGGGGAAGAAGGACTGAGTGCCTGATGGGCTGCTCTCCTTCTCTGGGGGGGGGGGGGGCGCTGCAGTTCTCGCTTCAATACCGCCACCTGGGTGACCAAAGGTGGAGGTGCAGTGGAGGACACAGAATACTGCGGGAGGGGTGGGCGTCTGCCAAGGACTGGAGCGAAGGCATGTCTCAGTGTGCCTTCATCTCATTGGTCCTCCTCGAGTGCTGGAGTCTGCAGGGGGTGGGCCAGAAAACCAGGAAATGACCCACATCCGAGCCAGGGACTAGGAGAATTGCTTCACTTACCTAGGAATCAAGGTTAGTGATGATTTGAAAAAATGATATGCACTCAGTTATACCCCACTATTTAAAACCATTTTAGCAGATCTCAGCAGATGGAGGGCCCTCCCTGTTTCTTGGATTGGTAGGATTAACCTCATAAAAATGAATGTTCTGCCATGGATATTATATGCGATGCAAATGGTCCCAAGTAGTCCCACTGCGAAAGATATTAAACAATTGTAAAGGGAATTTAGCAGGTTTTTTTTTTTTTAATGGGCAGGCAAAGAGATCTAGAATGTCTCTAACTAGACTCTAAGCATCCAGGGAAAGAGGTGGGTTGGAGTTCCCGGACATAAAGGGTTACTACTTAGTGGTGCAATATAGATATATTCACAACTGGGTAAGTAAAGTGGAGGCGGCTACCTGGGTGGAGTTGGAACAGGAGGACTGTGCCGGACGCGTAACCACATATCTTGCAGGAGGAGGGGACAAAGCCTATAAGCAGCTTTTGCACCTGAACCCCTTGGTAGTAGCAGTATTGGATGCATGGGGGAGTATTAAGAAAAGGTGTGGGTCAGTTAATGAAAATACTATACTCATCCCAATAGCAAGAAACTTGGCATTTCTGCCAGCCTATGAGGACCTGGGATTTGGAATGTGGGAAGACAAGTGACTCGAGTGCCTGGGGGATCTATATAAGGAAGGGGAGATGTATCCCTTTGAGACGATCCAGAGGAGTCTGGGAATTCCGAGAACACACCTGTTTAGGTACTTTCAAGTAAGATATTTTGGGAGAAAAACTGTAAAGAAACCCGCTGGGGAGCTCCTCAGTAGCTAGAATAGAACAAGGGATACTAGGAGCTGAATTATCAAGAGAGGGGACGCATTGGGAGGGCAATAAGGCTAGATAAGATACATTCCAGGATGGGATCAAGAAGGTTAGGGCCAAATGGGAAGAGGACATGGGGACACCCAATACGGACAAAAACTGTGTGGTAATCGTAAGATCATGCATAGGTTTGCTGATCTAAAACAAATTCGGAGAAACTTGATATAAATTCATACATCGCCTGTTCTACCCCCTAAGTGTTGTACATAGGTTCCACCCAGAAATATCCCCACAGTCTGGCAGATGTGCAATAGAAAGAGGCACATACTTCCACTCTTTCTGGGACTGTGAGGTGATGAAAATGTACTGGGAAGAGGTGGCATCCGAGTTGAAAAACACATGGAGTAAGGAAGTTGAAGTCACCCTAGTATCATTACTGATGGGGGGTAGAATGCAGTGAGGATGGGGAATGGAATTTATATCCCAGGTGGATAAGGGTAGTGCTAGCCATGGCAAGACAGGTTATTCTGAATACCTGGGTATCGTGTTAAGCCTACTGTAACAATGTGGAAGAACCTCCTGGTCTCCAGTGTGGCTGCGGAGAAATTCTTATGCACTAAGGGGTAGGAAGGAGAGGTTTATAAGAGAATGGGATCAGTTTCTGGCCTCGTTGTCTGATCTAGAGGCAGAGACCCTCAGAGTGGGAATATAGCCTTTGTAAAAAGAAGTGGCATAATATTACAGATTCCCACATTAATGTGTTGGGGATGTGCCATGGAATGGAAAATGTGGCTTGATCAAGTCCTTACTGATACCACACTTTCTTTATGTTAGCTTTATGTTTCCACCATCTGTTGCACTGGAGGCAGAATTTTATATAGTATTTTTTCCTTTTGCCAGTAAACAAAAGTGGGTGGGTATGGCCTTCCTAGTTGCTTTCTTTTATAGTCTTTTTTTTTTTTTAATTTTCAGAAGGCTTTGAGAGCAGAGGAGAAACTCTGGGTTTCACAAGTTCTAGAATGGATCACACCCTTTCTTATCAATGGGCACTTAAAGTGTTTTTTTTTTTTTGTTTGTTTGTTTTTTCTGGAAAAGGCCAAAAATCCAGATACTCAAGCTATAAGGGTACAGCACTCATGAAGGTAAGACCGTGGCAGTGAACCCCAGCTATATTGCAATCCTTAACCAAAAAAGGGGTTTATGAAATCATTGTGTCTATTATATATATTTTTTTGTATAATCTGTTTTATTAAAAAAAAAAAATTCAGACTTACATAAAAATAGTGTAGAGCAAAGAGAAATAATTACATGGAAAATAATTTGTATAAACTAATACAACACTACTCCAGTATCACCTTATGAAACTATACTGGTCTTACCAGACCAGGTAAAGCAAATACTAAAAAAAAAAAAAAAAACAGGAACAGAAAATAAAATAAAGATAAATAAATGGTCCATCAAGTAGCTGATTCTTGGTACCTAAAAAATGAGGACAAGCATATTGAATATAAATTATAAAGTAAGTACAGTAACTGGGTCTGGCAAAATTTGAGCTATAAATAGAAGAATCAGCATTTATATAGCGCTTTTCATACATCCAAAGCGCTTTACAAGCAATGCTAGACTGGTAGTGAAGTGACTGAATGTGTGGTGGCGGCCATATCGCACATCTTCACCCACACACAGCCTGGATAATTGCATGAACCGGTTTACGGAAAGGGGAATGTTGACCAGGACACCGGGAATGTTCCCTACTCTTTGCAAAGAGTGCCCTGGGTTCTTTTACTTCCACCTGGACACCCACCAGGACAGATAGAAGGGACCTCGGTTTAACGTCTCATCTGAAGGACGGCACACCCCAGCAGTACAGCACCCCCCCAATACTGCACTCGGATGCCAGCGATTTTTAGGTGCAAGTCCAATCCCGGTGTGGGACGAGAACCCATGACCTTCTGGTCCAGAGGCGGATGTGCTACCAACTGAGCCACGCTGACACCAATAGATATTTGTGTGAGATTCCCCTCCTGCTTAAACTTCAAGAGGAGGCGAGGACCCCCCCCCCCGCAGCAACCTACCAGGCCCCTTTATACTATTCCTTCCTGTAGGGTGTGAGCCTCGGGGGGAGACAAAAAAGTTCAGGAAAGGCTCCCGAACCATAAGGAAGGTACTCCCTTCTCCCCTTCAGAATGAAGGAAAGGTGCTGTAGGGCTAGGGCTTGTATAGACTGTGTTCTCCACTGGCTAACGGTGGGAGGATTGCGTGACACCCACGTGTTCATGAGGCATTGTCGAGCCAGGAGTAAAACTACCCTGATCCACCTGGGAAATAACTCCCACCCTTCCACCCCCATGTCTTCCATACTGAATAATAAAGCTATCAGTGTTACCAGAATCTGCCCGCCTGCCATATTGGAAAGCTCATCTGCCAACAGTCGCCAAAAGGTCTGCAACACCAGGCATTTCCAGAAGTAGTGCATATATGTGTCAAGTGCAACCTGGCACCTGCCACACAGAGAGGACACCGTGGAGTGATATTTGCGGACTGTAACAGGTGGACAGTATAATCTATGGATAAATTTATACTGAGATTCTTTATACCGATTACAGAGCAAGAACCTCATATGTGATGTCTATTATATTTTTAATGACCCCAGATGTCCTCCACAACTGCCCAGAGGACAAGATAGATGGCACTCTGAGACTCTTATCCAGTAAGATGATAACCTCCTCAGATGTGGGACTTGCTGTGGTTTATGTGCTCATGGTCGCTTGGGAGTGAAAGGATCTTTTAAAAAAAAAAAAAAAAAAGAGTAAAGGCAAAAGATATTGGCCATGTCTACTGTGTGATAAAGTCCTGGATATGCAAGAGCATTTTTGTTGTTGTTTAGTAATACTTTATTCTCCAGCTACTGGCCCCATCGGCTCGCTTCCTCCACCCAGCCCCATCACCCACCTTCTGTAAGATTTACCTCGTTCCCCGGAGTACATCCGTCAGGAGGAGTGGAGGCTATCCCTGAATGGAGACTCGGCCTTGATCCAGGGAAGGAGTACCTCAGTCAGCAGTGTGCAGCCTGTGATGTGGGGGGGGGCGGACATCCTTCTACTCAGCCTGGTGTTTTCCCTCTGTTTCTTCCTCCCAGTTCCCTGGGATGCTGAGGAAGCTACATGACGTCTGAACGTTGTGGCATTCATTCATGTCAGAGCATGACGACACCCCCCCAACTTGTCCACTCCTGTCCATCACCACCTGTGGTCACCCAGGTGGCAGTACAGCAACGGAGCTTGAACACCCTACCCACCTTCCCCCGAGGTGAAGAGTGTCCAGTCAGGCACTCGTCACACCTCCCCTGTCTGGCCGTTCGACTCTGGCTTGTTCCCAAACCTGAGTCGTCGGCATTACGAGTGGTAGTGCTACTACTTCGCTGCTGGACTGGCCCCAGAGCACCTGTTTTTATTGGGGCCCATATGCCAAAGGCTTTTGGGACTTTCTGGTTGACAAGCAGCAGTGTCCTCCAGTTGTGCATGTTTCATATGAATGTCTTGATTTTTGGACGTCAGCCCCCTAGATGGAGTCACTTGAACCCAGGTACAGTAAGGGTTTGGTTTGCCAGTTTTAGGGTTTATATTTGGCAAGCTTGATGTGCCTTTTTACTGCAGAAAAAAGTGGTAATGTATACTGATATCTTTAATTCCATACATACGGCATTAGATAGGGTTTTTCAGAAGGATGCAACTGCACTCCCGACCTCAAAAGTTCGCTTGCTGTGGAACCTTTTTCTAGATGAAAACTTCTGCAAGGTAAATGCGGCAGAGCTTGGCATTTTTACAGGTTAATGGTGACCATATGCAGGGTTTCTGTTATAGTTTCTTGCCTCATACACAGTAGGCCTCTTTTTTATCAAATGTTTTTATTTCTTTCCTAAATGTTTGGTTTTGATCTGAATTTCCTTGTCCTTAATGATTTCTTTTTGCATTTTCTGTTGATTGATTCTGATGTAATCTGTGTTTACTTGTTTTTTGTTTTCGTACAATAAAAATTCCCCTACTCTTTATTGATCAGTGCCATGGGATCTTTTACTTCCACCTGGTCAGTGACCAGAGATGAGCAGACAGGGCCTCGGTTCATCATCTCATCCGAAAGCAACAGCACCTCAACAGTGCAGTACCCCCTCCTACTGCACTACAGTGACAGTTATGGGTATTAACCCCAGCACCTGGTGTGGGACTAGAACCCAGGACCTTCCAATCATCTGGCCCCAGAGGTGAGCGGGCTTCCTACTGCGCCACTGATATTGTCAAACCCCCTGCTTGTGGGACAAACCAGGTTGGTGAACACTAAAGCAAAGTATTACTTCAATACCTCAGCCATGGCCACTGGTTCTCTCACAGGTTACTCCCTTGTCCTCCTGGAAGATGACATTGATGTTGTCTTCTGCTCAAGTGTGTATGCTGGCTTTTTGCCCCTCCCTGCTTTTAACTGTAGTCTTGAAGTCCTTCAGTGCTGGTGTATACACCTCTTGCCTACAGTCGATACTTGGTAGGTAAGTTTATTTGACCAGTTATTTAAAACCATTACAGGCATAGCAACATTTAAAATACAAATGTTTATAGACTTGCACAAGTAATTTAACAAAGCGTCTTAATTAGATATCTTTCTTAATTCAACCATGGCCAAAATGTATTTTATTTAGAAACTGACATAGTTTGTTCAGAACATGTACAGACTTTGATTGAAATAACTATACAATTATTTTATTGCTAGGCATAGTTAAAGAACTGCACTGAATCTATACGTCATTTTTCCCAGTAGAAGCTATTTTTTTAAATACTGGTTCATATTCTGTTATTGCTCTAGCTAGCACAGCTTTTTAGTTATCCTAGTGGGGGTTTCGTGATTTACATGCTGCTGGTAAGAACCGTTTTAGAACTGTATGATGTAGGTTATGTCCCTGTTCTACTCTTCTATTGTTAGCACAATGCCTGCATGTTCTGTTACAGAACTCTGTGGCTGAGAGGGACATAAACTACATCGTACAATTCTAAAATGGCACTTAATACCAGAGTATGAATCGGAAACACCCACTGAGCTTACTAAAAGGCCTGTATAGATGGAACAATAACACAAATTTAACCTGTACTTAAAACAGCTTCTACTGGGGAAAAATGACTTACAGGTTCAGTGCAGTTGTCCTCTAAGTGACTCAAATATCTGCTTGAAAAGGGTGCCTTGGTTTAGTATTAAAGAAAAAAAAAAGACAAAACAGAATTACATGTTTTTAAGATCATCTTTTTTGAATATTTAGTTGTGCAGTGGAGAGGAGACTCCTTTCCGTTTCAGTTTAAGAAAAAAAAAGTTGTTGGTTAAAGCATTGAGGTAATGTTACCCGGAATTACATAATTTATTTTGAGCAAACCAAATATGGATGTTGGACTCTTTCAAGATCATGATACCATGTTATTTCTCAATGCCGCTATATCGCTGGTTCATCTCAGATTTAATCTCAAACAAGGGTTTGCAAAACCTGTCACTCAAGATATGACTCAGTCCCACTTGACCAATTTATTTTTTTAGTGAATTTCACAGAAAGCAAATGAAATCCTTCATGAGGGTATTTATTCTGCTCTTACAAACACTGTACAAGCAGTTTTTAATTGGGTTGTTTTTAGCCTGTTTAAAGTAAGGATTGTAATTCTTAGCTGGCCTGTTAGGCCAGGGGTACGGCTACCACCTGCGTTGCTGGCGACCTGGTTTTGGGAACAAGACTGGATTGCTGGGGGCCAGCTGGGGGGAGTAGGATTGAGCATCGAAGAGGATGCTGTCCTCCTGAAGGGTGGGGGTGGGGGGGGGCAGCTGGCTCCACTGCAGGGCTGCCGCCTAGGTGACCATAGTTGACTCTGAGATGAAGCCTCTGCTTGTTGATCAGAGCACTTGGTTTTAGTGCTGCCATGCTGTCTGTTCAAATGAGCAGTAAAACCTTTTATTTTCATTCAGGTTGTTGCCTCTGAGTATGTGCTGTTTATCATTGCCTCTTAAACCTCAAATGATAGACAGTGGTCCTAAGGGCAGTAGTCTGGAAAACTATTGCCTGCTAAACTCTAGCATGCACATAGTCCTTTAAAAAAAAAAAAATTGGCACCAGTCCAATGCTGAGTATTGCCTACTGGTACTTCTACCCCTTCTTCCAGCGCCCCTTTTTGTTAATTTTTCTCTGGCCGTTTACTGGCCTTCCTTCTCTCAAACCCCCCCCCCCAAACCAGTACCAGTAATCTCCTCCCACCCAGCTCCATCTAACCCCAAGACATTTGCACTATTCACCCTCTAATCACCTCTGCCATAGGCTGCCATCTCACATAAGTATACTGACTTGCATTATTCACGTAACTTTATCGATATTGTACTTGCATGAGTACAGCATTGATGTTACTTGAATAACGTAACTCAGTATACTTGTGGGAGATGGTGGCCGGCATCAGTGGTGAATGGAGAGTGAATACAGGCCTCTGTCATGGTGTCAAACGGGAGGAGAGCAGAGGTGCTCACTGGTACAGGGCTGAGCCATTGGACTTGAAGGAATATACTTTTTAAAAATTGCGAGGGATGGGAGCACTAGACTGCTAGGAAAGATTTATAAAGAAGAAGAAACTTGGTCATCCCCATTTTATACTGTTTGTGCACTGGTTTGCTTTGTTGATTCTGTTTGCAGTGCTGCATTTTGTTTCTCTGAGTGCCTGGTTTTGGGGGTTGTTTGTTTGTGGGAGGAGAGGAGCCTGGAGTGGGAGAAGGGAGGGTGTGGCCGGTTGTTAAGAACTTGCTGAAGTGAGCAGCAACAATGGTAACTTCAGAAACCAGTGAACCATTAGCCACGAGGATTGGGGGAGGGGACTGGGCTGGGGGGTCAAAAAGGGAAAGTCTGAGTAACTCCCTTCTGTAGAGGCAGTGTGCCTCGATGCGTGAGGAGTATTTGTTTTGTTTGTATGTGTACTTTGAATAGACAGCCATCACATTTATCAGTTGTGTGTTTTGCACTGGTCTCTTTTGGACTTTCTGGTTTTGTTGTATTACCACCTACACTACATTTGGAAACAATGAGTGCATTGGCTTTTGGAGGAGAGGGTCGAAAAGGGAGTGAATAACCTTCCAGAATTTAGCCTGGGAGTTAAAATTATTCTGGAGGTTGGCAATGAAATAGTGTGATTTTTGTGGCCTGGACAGCCTTTAAATACAGTTGTTCTTTGGCGCTCCACAAGAGACCAGGTGAGGAGAGGAGTGGGATAATTTTTAACAGGCCCCCACGAGGTCTTGGGATTTGCACTGATCAATGGTTGCAGTGGTAATCCAGGGGTGATGGGAAGTTTTTACTCTGGATTTCCTGAACGGGGCGTGCTTGTCCCAGATGGAGTAGAATTTGGAGTGGAATAATGTGATGGCCACATCAGTGGTAGTCGGCAGAGAGGATGGCTGACCAGTCTGTTGCAGCGAGGTCATTCAGTACTATATTGATGTTTTGTGACCGGAGAGACCTGGATCAGATGTATTTGGTGAAACGGGGGATGGGGATTTTCCTAATGGAGAATGTCATGTGGTGGTGACTAAAATAATCCAACAAGGTACCTCCTGTAACAATGCAATGGGGGTGGGAGTTTAGAACTCGGTGCAACAGGATATGGTCGGTAGAGTGGGGATTGAGCTGGGTGGGCTCTGAAATAATCTGGGGAAAAATTAAGGGAGTCAGTCATGTGAATGGTAGATTTGGATGATGGGAAGAGCCAGTTTACATTGAAATCCCTGAGAAGGATGAGTTTACCTGCGGAGAAGTGAGAGGAGATGGAGGAAAGAGAGACAACTGGAGATAAGTGTGAGCTGTAAGGGGGAGGCACAGACAACCCCAGTGAATATAGGTAATGAGGAGGGGAATGAGAACCCTGACTAGGAGAAATTCATGGGAGAAGGGTATGGCCTCACTGAAGGCCATAGTACATGACAGGCTGTGATGAACATAGGTTGTAACCCCATTTCCATGTTTTCCCTTTGAGAGCTTTGAGGGTTATTTTTTTTTTTTTCACATTTTTTACCAAAGCACATGCTTATCTCAATTTCCTGAAGTCTTGGCTTAAAAGAAAAAAAAATGTTTTTTACCATCAGTATATTTGAACAAGCACTTTAAAGAGCTTTGTCTGTCAAGCAATAGTTGTATTAACAAAACAGAAGTTGTGGAAAGATTGTTGGGTAAGTACCAGTACCAACGCGTGTGCGTTATCTCGACTTCCTGAAGTCTTTTAAAAAAAAAAAAAAAAGGCTTAGAAAATATCAAGAAGCTTTACTTTTTTGCTTAGTATATTTTAGCATGGCATTTTCCAAGAGCTTTGTCATGTCTGTCAAATGGTAGGGGCCAGGTATTCAAAACTTAGCGTGGGCACTGAGGAGTGTTTGCCTGCATTAATTGGGTTTTGCGCTTGATTCATGGGTGGGGTCTATATTTAGACACCCCCACATCATGGTCAAAACGTGTTTGCACCAAAGCACTAATTTGCCACTGCACCCATGCAAATGAGTGGATCATCCCATGAATACTGGCACAGCAGAATTCAGAGGTTGGCACAGGTGGTAACTGCCACCCGAATGGGTGCAAGTTACCACCTTTGCAAACCCTGACTTAATGAGACACAAGGCCCTGGTGGTGGGCAGCAGTACTGCAGCCACCTGCCCCATCCCCCCCCCCAAACCCAGCCTGTGGGAACGATGGATGCCTTGGTGTCCAGTGGTACCCCCACCCTCTGATCGCCTGTCTTGTTCTTAGCCCTGGTGTCTAGTGGCATCCTCCCCACCTTCCAAACGCCCGACACGCCGCATTACTATGTATATCCCTAATGTCTAGTGACACTCCCCACTCTGCGATCGCCCACCACTGTGTTAAGATGGTCTACCCTGTTGTCCAGTGTTACCTCCACTCTCTTATCATCCACCACCAAAGTAATGCCGTGATCCCTGGTGTCCAGTGGTACCCCCCCACCCTCCAAGCAGCTGCCGCAGTATAGATAATGTCCCTGATGTCCAGTGGCAACCCCTGCCCTTGGGGCACCTGTCCCTGTGTGCAGATTGTATGCCTTGGTGACTAGCGACCCCTCCGCACTGCCCGCACTGAGCACACCACCCAACCACCTCTCACCTACCGCAGTATCTGTGCCACTCGGTGGGTCCGATACAGTGACTGGCACAGCTCTTCTCTCATTTTCTCAGCCAGCCGTCATATGGGATGAAAGGGAGCATGTGTATATGCTGTACAAGTACTCACTGTCATCCCATACAGCGCCAGTCAGGAGGTATGAGGAGGGCTGTGTAGTCACCAAGTCAGAACCTGCCGAGTGACTCGACTACTGTGGTATGTGGGGGAGGTGGCCATGCAGTGTGCTTGCTGCAGACTGTGGAAAGGGGGGCGCTAGATACTAAGGCATATGATCTGAATATAGGGAGCTGCTGAGTGACACTACTGCTGTGGTGTGTGTGTGTGTGTGTGTGTGTGTGTGTGTGTGTGTGTGTGTGTGTACGCTATATACCAAGGCATACAATCTGAATGTGGGTAAAGGTGTCACTGACTATCAGGGACATCATTTGTACTGCAGCAGTGGCCACTAGGAGGGTGGGGGGGTATCATTGGACACCAGGGGAGTCCATCTTAATACGGTGATGGGCGATCAGAGAGTGGGGGGTGCCACTAGGCACCAAGGATATCCATAGTAATGTAGCAGCAGGCAACCGGAGGGTGGGGGATGCCACTAGACACCAGGAATAACATGGGTATTACCGTAGTGGGCGATCAGAGGGTGGGGGTACCGCTAGACACCAGGGACATCATTGCAATGATGGTGACAGGTGATTAAAAGGGGGGCACTGGACACCAGGGAATCATGACTATTGTGGGGATGGGTGATCAGGCTGTGGAAGCTCAGGCCAGTCATTACCATGCTTGATGTGGCAGCTAGCCACAGGTGGGGCGCAAACCTCCTGCCGCTTCCAATGTAAATGAACCCATAATGGGCATACATGTAGCCCCTTAGAGCCTTGCATGCCCAGTGGGCTCATTTGCATGTTATTTTATCTCGGATCCCTCCTATCCCCTCCTCCTTCCTCGTACCTTTTCCGTAACACTACTCCCCATTCTCTCTCCCTTCCTTCTAGAAAATCTGCTGTTGGTCAGTCTGCTTTTTTCTTACTGCTTTCCTAAGCTTTGGTCCTCTCTTCCCCTTTCTATTTGTTCTGCTTCCTCTCCTTCCTCCCTAAAGTATTTTCTTTATGACTTCCGTTATCCTTCCTGCAACTGCTTGTGACACCTTCCCCTCTTACTCCCTCATCTCTTGTTACTGGTAATCTTACTCCCCTTCTCTAGTTTTGCCCTGTCCAAGCTGTTTCACTACTTTTTCCCTTCTTTATATAGAGGTGATTTTTATATTTTCTTTTTTTTTTGTAATTCTTCTTTTTATTGAGTTTTCAACTTATATACACATAAGTCACCAACATTTCAGCTTTCAAGCATGCGCCAGACATTACAGATATTACAGTCCAATTTTACTAGTGCTATGACTTCCTTTAGGGCTAATCCCTCGTGTTTCAGTTCCAGTCCATTGCTTGACCTTACTTCATAGCTAATAAGCGGTGCGCTTGCATCACAAAGTCCGAACATCCAGGGCATTTCTCCTCGGGGGCATCCCCTCTCCTGGAGGACCGGAAGGCCAGGCTGGGCGCCATCCATAAAGCAATCTGCTCCACCGTCCACCATGTGACTCACCCCTGTCCCATGCTACTCTACTATCTTAGGGTACAACATGGGTCCTTCTGCATGTAATATATTTGCCATCTTGTCCATCTGGCCTTAAATTTCTCTCTTAGTCGTTCAGATTGTGTATATTTTTTCCATATTATATATTTGCAGTGTGATGTCCCACCAGTCTTGGACTGTGGGTGTTTTTGGAGTTAACCATAGTCTAGTGATTGCCTTCTTTGCGGCTGCTATTAATAAAGTAAACAGATATCTGGTATTGGGACCCCTTAACGATCTAGGAAGGTCAAGAAATAGAAATACCTTCGGCGTAAGCCGGAGTTGTGTATCTATCAATTCCTGTAACTGGGCTTCAAGCTGCACCAGAAAGCCCTGCAGGGCCGAGCATGTCCATAATACATGGGTCAGGTTAGCGATCTTTCCCACTGTCTCCAGCACTCTGCAGTGTAGGTGGAGGAGTAGTGTTGGGTGACCACTGAGGGTCGAGGAAAAATTGAACTAGTACTTTCCAGGTGAATTCTCGCCACTGGTGAGAGCTCGTTGTTCGGCTGGACAAGACGCAGGCTTGTCTCCAGTCCTCCAGAGTGATCTGAAGTCCCGTCTCCTGCGACCACTTGGAGCGAATGCCCTCAGTTCGGGCGCTCCTCTGGGTATTGAGCGCCTGATAATATCTTGAGACAAGGTGCTCTTGGTGCTCTGTAGCATTTAGCTGTATCAGACAGCGTATCAACGTCGGGTGTCCCTCAGGGTCCCACACCATTCGTGGTTGGCTCTCTATATAGTGATGCAGTTGGAGGTACCTAAAGAAATCCCTATGTGGGATGCGGAATTTCCCCTGGATCTCCGCATATGACCAGGTGATTCCCTGGGTCATTATCTGCACTAGATATCTCAACCCCTGTTTCTCCCAGCGAAGGAAGCCGTTGTCCAAGTTGTTGGGGGTGAAGTCTGTTAAGTTTGAGATCGGGCATATGAGTAACTGATATGGCCCTAGTTGTTGCGTCTTTTTAATTACGGCCCAGTTTCTAAACTGCGCTCGTGAGCCAGGGTCAGAACACTGTAACCTTCTACTTCCATCCTGCCCATACAGGGATTCAAATACGCCGGTCTCCCATCGGGGCTCTTCTATCTCCAACCAATGTGGTGTAAGATGTCCCTCTGTCTAGTCATTATATGTAAGGGTGGTGGCTTGTTGATAAAGCCTCAAGTCTGGGAGAGCTAAACCTCCTTCTTGGCGGGATAAAGTGAGAATCCCCAATTGGATTCGGGACCTCCGAGAGGTCCAGATGAAGTTCGTATAAAGCCTATTTATGTCTTTAAACATTTTCAGTGGGACTTTAAGGGGATATTTTGAAATAGATACAATGCCCTCGGTAGGACTATCATTCTAATCAGGTCTATCCTCCTAGAAGGCCAAGGGCAGGGTGGCCCAGGCTTGTAGTTCTTGCTTTAGCTGGGAGACAAATGGTATGTAATTATATTTATAATATTTCTCGGGGTCTTTTGGAATATGTATACCAAGATATTTCAGTTTTTCCAGGTCCCATCTACCTGGGATAATCTCCCTGACGTCCTGCGTGGGGTTATAGTTAAAAGTCAGGATCTCTGTTTTGGTGAGATTGAGTCTGTATCCAGACACCGTGCCGTACGCCTCCAGTATCTGTCTCACTACTGGGACAGTGCGTTGGTTCTAGAATACAAAGAATGTCATCCAGCTATAAAGCTACCGATGCTCCGTGTCTCCTATTTTGATCCCGGAGTTGATTGGATTCCCTGATATGCTCGCCAAAGGTTCAATGACCATGGCGAACAGTAAGGATAGTGGAGCAACCCTGCCGGGTGCCCCTCAGAGATTGAAAGAATTCCAGTGGTGCCGTTTACCTTGACACATGCTTTGGGAGGCGGAATATATGTTTTGAAGGATTTGGACGAACAAAGGCGGGAATCCGAATTTGCTTAGAGTGTGTGTACAAATAGGGCCAGGAGACCTATCAAATGCCTTCTCTCGAGACTAATTAAGGCCACCTTCACCCTCTCCTGCATTTGCTGCACCACGTAAAGGGATCGTTTAATACTATCTGTAGTAGTCGCGAGATCTAACGAACCCCGTCTGGTCTTTTGTGTACTAGTAAGGGTAGTAATCTGTCTAACCGGTGTGCTACTATATTCATGAATAGTTTGTAGTCTTGATTAAGTACAGATATCGGTCTGTATGAGGCACACTCTTGTGGTTCTTACAAGCCGGTATGACTGATATAGTGGCATAGGACCACGACTGAGGTGGGACTCTCCTGCAGGACCGAGTTGAATACCCGAAGAGAGTAAGGGGTCAATCTTAGTTTTATCGCCTTGTAGAACTCTGAACCATACCCGTCAGGACCCGGGGCCTTCAAAGATTTGGCTTTAGCTATTGCTTGACCTACCTCCCAGCTCAGTGAGCGGCCTCATTAGGTCGTCTCATGCACCTCAGACAGGACGGGAGAGAGACAACATTCAAGTGTTCTACCATTTGCTCAGCAGAGACTTAGTCTCTGGAGTATAGAGATCTTATAGAACTTTGCAAATCGTCTACTATGTCTTGGACTTGGGTCACCTGTTGGTCTCCACTAGGGTGTCTTACAGGCGTGATAGTGGCCCCTTTTTTGCTTTCGCACCTGATAAGCGAGCAACCTTGTTGCTCTTGGGCCTACCCGTAATATCTTTGTCTCAGAAAAGTTAGGGCTATTTTTGGTTTGTTCCTGGGCCATCGGTCTAGCTCCCACCTAGTTTGTTTTAATTGAGGAGGACCGATTCGTCTCCCTGCTGATGTGCCAGCTGAAGAAATGAAGCGTGTCCTCCAGTTTATTCCTCGCTCTTGCAGCTGTCCTTAACTCTGCGTGTACTTTATGATGTGCCTCTGAGGACAGTTTTGATTGTGTCCCAGTGTACTGAGGGGTGGAGTCTTGTGGTGGATTTTCTGACACTATTTCCTCAATTTTATTGGAGAGGAACTCCTAAACTTTCCGATCGCATGGTGGATAGGGTTTAATCTCCACTGTGTGTTCCTAGGTTGCCGCACTCCCAGCAGGGCGTCAAGGGAGCATGGTCGAGATGGAGATATCTCCCAGTTGGGCATCCGAACTAGGCCACATTTTCAATTTGGGTGAATGTATAATCTATCACGGGGAATACGTGCGGTGTACCGGGGAGTAATAGGAGAACTTCTGGGCAGCGGGTGTAGTTTCCAGCAAACATCGACCATCCCACCTCCGATATAAACCTTTTAAAAACTTTTGGGTGGATGTTAGCTTTCGCTGGTCTCCGATTGGTCGAGTCAATCCGAGGGCCATGGTCAGGTTAAAATCCCCGCTAGAATAAGTATGCCTTTGGTTTTGTACCACTCTATCTAGCAAAGGTCTCAATCTGGAGTTGTCATACCCGGTGGGAGGTAGGCATTTGCCAGGGTCACCACTCCATTAATTTCCCCTATACCATAACCAATCGGCCCTCCGGGTCAAGACCAAGTGGATTCCACCTGAATTGGATTGTGCTGTGGCACAATAATTGCCACCTACGCTTCCTCCCGTCCTTACAGGATGAGTGGAATACCTGTCCCCTACTTAGTTTGGCAAGTTTGGCATGTTCTGCCTGGTTCATGTGTGTTTCCTGTATAAGGCAATATCTGCCTTCGCCCTTCTTATATAGGTCAATACCCTGGTTCTCTTAATCGGTGAAGCCAAACCCTTAACATTAAGGAAAGCAACTTCATAGCGTGTGCTTGCATTTGCATGCCTTTTGTACTCTGTTAAGCCTGGCCTTCCCAGTCCTCATGAGAGCTCCACACCTGGGTCGTACCCAGTTTGTGACTGTAACCCATATAATATGAATTTGGTGACTTGATAAAACAATACAACATCAACATGACAGTATACAAACACACAACAGTAGGCACAGCAACTAGCTTACCCGTCCTGGCCAACAGGCCAACTCAACCATTCTGGCCTTCCACGGTCTGGGCAGAGGCCTGACCTGAGGCTGGAGTGTATGACCTTCTAATCTCCCTTTTCCTGGGGCTTCAGGTACGAGGTACCTGTCTGGTAGAAAGGTGTCCGTCATGCAGGAGTTGCAGCTTCCTTAAGTTGTACTACTGCTAGAGGACTGCCGCCGTGCATCGAACAGGGATTTCATCAGTCAATTTAATTGAGGCGCGGTCCCTAAGCCCTTGTCACTCGCTCGGTCACTGTGCCTCCTCCGACCGGCCGAGGGTCCAGGCAGAAGAGCTCTGATCCTGGTCCTCACGCTGTGCCCCTCTCACCTTTACCTGCCTGTGTAGTCAGTCTCCTTCGCCATCATCTCGTAGTTAGTGATGGACATTCAAAGGAATGGGGTGAGGAGAAAATTTCCCCCGCCATGATCCGTCCCGCTGGTTGTGAGCTCAATCAATCATGGTTCTGGCCCAAGTAGCAATCCACTCTTATCCAGATAGGTGGGACTACCACCCCTTCCTGCATTAGCTGGAGGTTGGCCAAACCCGGCGCGGTGGCTGTTTATGCAGATCCCTCCAGATATTCTCTTCCCTCTTCCCTCAATGCATTAGGCTCCACCCGTCCCACCTCGTAATATTACGTCTACAGTAGTTCTGCTCCAGTCCCCTAGATCCCAGCCCTCCGGCGGTATTTAGAAATAAATGGGAGGTATCCCTGGTGCATCATGGGGACTCGATCTTCCCTCCCTTCCAGCCCACTTTCTCAATTCACCCTATTCATTTCAAGCTGCTTCTTACCTCGGCCGGAGGATTAGTACCCTCCCTCCCCAACCTCTTTTGCGTCTCATGAGCGCCTACATCAGCTGAAGGACACTACCTCCTCCTCCTCCCTCACTTCCTCCTAACCCCACCGTGCCAATCCCCTTACCCTCCACCTTGCCCTATCAACCTGGCAGCTGTTTCAGCATGTTCCTATTGCTGCTTTCCTTACTATTTACACAGTGCTGCCATGTCTGGATTCCTGGTTTGATCTCTGGTCCTCTCTCTAGTAGCCCGTGATGAACATTAGTGAGGTATCCCTTGTAGTTGCACATCTGTTTCAAACCCTCCCCGACCGATACCCTCGGCACTATTCACCTCCATCCTAACTACCGCCCAATGAAGGCTCAATCGTAAATCTCCCTTAACCTCGCCCCATCTTCCTCCTCCGCCCAGCCCTCTCCGCCGCCATTTTAATCCGCCTTTGTAGCCATATTCCCGAGTTCACGGTTCATGACCTATCCCTTATGGCCTCTCAGAGCCTCCCCAATGGTTCTCGTGGTGTGGTGGTCCTAGGACTTCCACTCTGCCCCCCATCCCAGGACTCCCTTCATAATTTACTTCGTCTATCTTACATACCTCCCCTGTCGCCCCTCCCGAACCCCGACAGACATGCCAAGGCCCCATCAAGGGCTAGTATAACTGTGGGCTCTAAACAGATAACTTTTATCCAGTCCACATTTAATTAAGTCCAACTTCAGGGTATACTTGCGGTCTAATCAAGTTTTAGGGGTTTCAGTGCTCTCGCTACTGTGTCCTTAGATCTTGCTCTCAGGGACTCAGCGATTGACTGAATAGCCTCCAGGCCTTGTAGCGTCTGGCATCCTTTGGTCCTGCGTTCCAGACCTTCTGGGCCAATTTGGCCGGAGGGGTAGCTCAGTTTTCCTTTGTTGCTGTTTCAGCTCTATTTCCCTCTTTTTAAGTTCCAGTGCTGCTTCCGCTGCGTTTTCCTGCGTATGGCCCCCTCTTTAAAATAGATTACCATTCTTGCTTGGTACATGAGCAGCACTCCTGCCACTTTAAGTGACCTCATCACTGGTATGTAGGCCTTCCGTCGGGCCACAACCTCCGGGCGGTCAAGCCAAAAAAAAGCCTGTGGGCCATAGTGGACCTCTCCTTGCTTCCACGCTGTGTGCAAGACCGTTCCTTCTCCTGGTGCCTCAGAAACTTTATTAACAGGAGTCGTGGGCGAGCTCCGGGGCTGGCTTGGGGCCTAGTGTCCTATGAGCCCTCTCCATCTCGAGCGTGATTTCTGTTGGTAATTTTAACAGCTCCCTGAGCATCTTCTGTAGGAATGGAATACTTTCATTTCCTTCTGTGCCCTCCGGTAGTCCTGACAGCCGGATGTTATTTCGGCGACTCCTGCTTTCGGCGTCTTCTGCCCTGTCTTGAAGGCCCCTCAGTAGGCCATGCAGCTGCACAATCGCGCTTTCAGCTTCCCCTATTCTACCGTCAGTAGCATTCAACTGCTCTTCCTGCTCCTCTTGCTTCTTTTCAAGTTTCCCGATGTCGGTGCGGAGAGCCGTGACAGTACTCCTCATTTCCCTTCTAAAATCTCTGATTTCAGCCAGCATTTGAGACATTTGCTTCTGTAAGGCTGAAAAGGGGATCTGGTCGGCCCTCGTTTTACTGTGTCTAGAAGCTGACGAGGCCCGAGAATCGCCGCTCTCCGAATCCTCCTCTGGCGATCTATTGCCATCCTGAAGCTTAGGAGACGCACAGACGGAGTCGCCTCTCTTCTTGGGCATTGTACCACCTCTCTTTTGGAGATCAGGTTCTCTTTTGTTGGAAATCGTGGGTTTAATCGAGGTGTTTTAGTGGTATTGTTAGGGAGCCTCGCAACCCGAGTTGTCTCCTAGTGCATGACGTCACCGGAAGTCGATTTTTATATTTTCTAATTGCATTCCATTACTAAATTGCCTCTAATATTTATGATTCTGCTTGTATTTCTAGATCGTTGCATTTGACTTCTTGTATTTTTGGTGATTATATTGTTCAGCTATCTCCCTTTTTCCCCAGTCCCCTGGACACATCTGGAAGTAAGCTGTTATAAGCTCAGTATGTATTTCCTGGTTAAACGTTTAAATAAAAAAATAAATGGCTATGGCTCCTGGCACCATCAGGTCTGGGGGTGCAGTTCCCTGCAGTCCCTATGGGCCTCATTCAACCCAGATCAATGTCAGGGCAACACTGCTTGACTTAGCACTTCACCATTATGGCCCTGTATATCCGACTGGATATAGCAGCCTCAGGGTTGGGCACATGGGCAAGCGCAGGCATACCTTTGCACTGTACATATTTGAATATCCGGTCCTGTGTCTTAATGGGCAAGCACAGGGCATATACCTTTGCACTGTACATATTTGAATAGCAGGTCCTGTGTCTTAACAAAACAGAAGTTGTGGAAAGATTGTTAGTTAAGAAGTGCAAGTCTGTCAATAAGGCATGACCTGGGTGCAAGTCAGTGTGGATACCATTACTTCTCAGGTGTGTGATTAGGTGCAGCTAAGTGCTTCTGCACCCAAGAAGTGACAATATACATAAGAAATCATACTATGGAGTGTCTTTTTGCTATTATATAATGACTCCTTTAGAATATTAGAAGGTTTTTTAATTTGTGACAGCCATCTTCGCCGAAGGTAGGGGGAAGAGCTGTTACTAGCTGTCACTTCCTACGCCCATCCATCATGCTGCCTCCTCTCATGTCCTCACCTCCCTCCTAAAAGACCTCTACTCCCCCTCCTGTAGCTGTGGTTAAATACTGCTCCACCCTTACTGCCAACCTTATTCTGTAACACATAATAGCACTTTTCTGTGTTACTCATGCAAGTGTTTATTTCGTTAACATACCTGCCTCACCCTTACTGCCCCCTTTGTTCTGTAACACTTGATAGCACTTATTCTGTGTTTACTGGTGCTAACGTTTGCTTAGTTAAACTTTCTAATATTTTATTCTGGAATTGTAATGAATGCCTTCAATTGTCATCATGTATTGTGCTGATTGCATGTCTTATTAAAATTGTCTTACTGTAAGTTCCCTTTTTGGTTGACTGTATCCTATACTGTTTCCCATCCACCCTGTCCCCCAGGATGCATCTAGAAACGAGCATTCACGTCTCAATATGCCTTTCCTAGTGAAACGCTTATATAAAAAATTAATCTGTGACTGTAAGAGGGAACTGGTGCTGGCTTATTAGCCTTTGTGGGACAGAGGGGATGGGAGGAGCATAGTGCTGTAAAAGGGACCCCAGAGACCTGGGAAGCTAGCTGCTGGGCTGATGTGGACTTTGTTGGGAAGCTGGCAGGAGAAGGGATAGCCAGTTCTGGAAGTAGGGGAGATTTCATCCTGGCCAGGAGTCCTCACCAGCCGTTTCTCTCTGGTGATGGAAGGGGGACCAGCACAGTGCCCTGTGTCAGGGTGCTGGCTGGGGAGGGTGCTTCGCATGGCATGCAGCATTGCATGGATGGGGTTGGGGTACTGAGAGGCTCTGGGAGGGATGGGCTCATAATGTGGTTCGTCAGAGTGACTGGCTCAAAACATAGGCAAGGGCAATATAGTCCCCAGTGCCGGCTCCTACCTGGATACAGAGTGTTCTGTCACCTTGATCCCGGGGGGGGGGGGCATGAGGTCCCAACCCCCCACCTATGATGCTTGGGGGTTCTCAGTACATCTGCATACCTGGCTTGGTGAGGCTGGACCTTGGGCACTCGGATGTTCATCAACCCAAAGCTCACAGATAGGAATCAAACCTGTGGCCCTAGAGTAGGAAGATTTAAAAGGATCTCAGGAAGGGCAGTAAATACTGTGGGATATGCCCTCAAGGAGTGCCACCTAATGGCCTGTGAGCCTGAGGAGGATTCCGGTGAAGAGGGGGGGTCACAGATATTGGGTGGGTGGGGAATCATTAAGCTTGCAGTGAGGCCATACACAGACTTTATGAATTTGAACAGGACCAGAGCTGCAAGCTGGGTCAAATAAGGGCAGATTCCTCAAGATTCAGGTAAGAGATAGTCTCCGAGAATGTTGGGAGTGTCCCCGAACAAGGTAATGCAGGGCAGATTTTGCTGCATGAGTGGGCAGTCCCGCTTATACGGCCACAAATACCCAGGTGTCACAGTTTAAGTGGAACTTTGGCTGGTATGAGTCCTGCCATATGTGCAACAGCATTGAAAGTTCTCCGGTGCCAGGTCACAGTCAGGGATGCTGGTCTGGTGGACCCATGGTATTTATTTCTCTGCACATGCTTTATTTGGAATGTGGGTACAGATTTTGTGAAACATTAGAGAGGGCTCAGTAAGTGCAGCGAGGTATTACTTCTGGGAATGAGACTCACAGTCACAGGTGCCTAAGGTGGGGTCAAGAAGGTTTCCAAAAGGATCGGCAGTGCCAGGAGAGGAGGGACCAGGAGAGTCCAGGACAGTGGTACAGTTCAGGTCGTGGCTGTGTTGTCAGGGTCAAGGAATACGTAAAGGGGTTACTTTAATAATCTCCGGAACATCCTGTACACTTTTTTTGTGGTAATGCTTTTTTATTAGACTAACTAAAGAATTTTCACACAAGCTTTCGCGACCTCTTTGGTCCCTTCGTCAGGTGCAGGGGAAACTAACCAGCATTTCAGAATATCTACAAGAGTTTGTCTTCAGTTAGTCTAATAAAAAAGGTATTACCACAAAAAAAGTGTACTGGAGTTGAACTGATTTAAATCTTTGTGACAAGGTAAATTAGCTGCTGTGTAAAAGGTGCTTGGAACATTTTTTTTTTTTAATAGAAGATTGAGCAGCAAGCAACCAAAGGATCTTGTGCTCTGAGGCAGCTATGTTTCTGAGTACATTGAGGCTTGTCCAGAAAGCAGGATTCCTGCAAGGTAAGGGAACCAAATGGGAACATGATGGTGTGCAGAAGAAAAGGGCCAAATCCAGAGTTGACATACAGTGCCATTCATTTTATTAGCATGGGTGCAGCCACTGAGTGTGGGGGGGGAGATAACTGGGTCTCGTCCCCCTCAACGTTTCAGGCCCTGCAAGATGGCCACGTGATAAGGCAGTAGGGAAGGCTAGCAGGACGCTCAGGTGCATAGGGATGGGCATCACCATCAGAAAGACACCACGAGTATTGTCCAGTTCTGGAGGATCCTCCTCTGGAAGGACGTAGATAGGCTGGAGACGGTACAAAGGAGGGCTACCAAAATGGTGCAGGGCCTGCATCGGAAGCTGTATGAGGAACGACTCGAGGAACTAAATATGTACTCTCTAGAACCCTCTAGCGGCGGCTGAAGCAAGATAATGGTTGGGAGACATACAGCAGGATGTTGGAAGGGGGGGTGGGGAAAAAGTAAATATGGAGCTGGCAGGTTCCGTGATGACCCTGGCTGCTCCTGTGTTGAACCCCGGAATCTGGACACTGGCTATCTGGGGAAGGGGAGAAAGTCGACGCTTCTCACCCCTGGCCCTGTCACGGGGCGCAATCCATGGGGATTTCCCAGGAGATTGGTGTGGGGATGCGGTGCCGAGAGATAAGCTCCTGAGGGAGGGTAGTAGCTGCCTGCCAGCTCCCCCATAAAGAAAGGATTAACAAAAAAAAAAAAAAAATTGGGGGGACCGAGGAACAAGTAGGGTCTGTGGTGGCACAATAGGTAGGGAATATAGCGCTGACTAGATGGGCCAAGAGGTTCTTATCTGCTGACATCTATGTTTCTGTGTATTGTGTGTTTCTATGACACTGGCATCAGTGTGAAAGGCTTGGTATACCCATGTCCCCACTAACCTTTCAGCTGTGGTTGCATCCATGTTAATGGTGTGGGAAGATTGTTCCCCTGATGACTGGTCTGGGACTAGTTTCTGAGCAACCTGATCTGAGACCAGCTTGGTCTCAGATCAGTTTCCATGGTTCTTTGTCATAACGGTGACTGTCTAAAGGCGATTGCCTTTAGGGCGACATCACATTGCTGAAAATCAATTTTGGTGATGTGCACAGCAAAAAGGGGCACTGGGGACTTAAAATTTTAAATTTTATGTGGGGGGCTATGCCCCCCCACACCCCCTACTTTAGGATTCTAAACTCCAGGGGGGTGCATATCAGGAGGGTGCAAACCGTGAACGAAAACAAAATTCGGGCTGGGACGCAACAAAAACATACCTGCGCTCGGACCCGAACCCAGCACCCTGTCTACCCAAGCCCTGAACCCACCTACAACGCCACAGGGCCAGCTCGGCAGCTCACTGCGACATCACCCCTCAAAAACCATCCCTCCCCTCCTGCCCCTCGCTGAGCGTGCTCGCTCCCCTCCCCATGCGCATACATGTAGCGACATCCTGTTGCTATATGTGTGAACCCACCCTCATCCGGTCGCCCTACCTTGTCCATAGCCCTCATGATATGTGCCACGATTGAGTTGCCGTTTTTTGTTTGCACTCAGTTGTGGTCACCCATGTCACGGGCTACATTTCCATGCCACCTAATCTGAGACCAGTTTCTGCTTCCAGCTGAACTGGCCTGAGATCAGTCATTGTCACATCTGTGTCTAACCACAGGCTTGCTAGGCAGCATCCAGCATAGTGTAGTCGTTAGTGCAGTAGGCTGTAATCCTGAAAGTCTGGGTTTGAATCTCACTTTCCCTAAAATTATTTCCCCCCTCCCCCAACTTATTTTTCACTCCGGTTGCTACTCCACCAGGACTCCTTCAGACGTCCTGGCTTGTTCCTGCTCGCCTGAGATCACCCCATCTCAAGTCTCCCCCACGGTATTGCGGACCCTCGTACTTGCCTTGCAGCAAACCCCCTGGTTTGTACACCGAAGGCGGGGCTAGCACTCCTATTTTGATGTTCCTTGAAATCCAATTAGTTGCAAGCAAGGAGCGAAGAGAATCGGGAGACCCGGTGGGATCTGGCGGTGGGTATGGAGGCCAGGCGTCGTCTACTCAGCGGTGCAGGTTGTTTCCTTGTTTGTGAGGTTAAACCCCTCCCCCCACCTGGAGGCACGGACGTGTAATGCAGTCCAATGCGAAATGGGAGCGATCCCACACCCGCCTCAGGATGTCTGCCGACACCATCTCCTGTCTTGACGTGGTCCCCAGGCTGTAACGCATCCAACCTCCGCTGGGCGTCGCTGACACTGGGGATTCACAACCCATCCTCCCCCAGGAGAGGAGGGCTGTTGTCAGACGTGCAATCCTCTCCTACCTGGCCAACCCCCGGCAACCCGAGCTCACTCCCGAACCCGGGTCGCCAGCGTGGTTCGAGGTACGCCATCCAGCGCCTCAACCCTCCACGCCATCAGGCCGGCTACTGTTAAATTCTTTTGACCCCAAATTTCACTGCTTTCGTGATCTGTGGCAGCATGGAGTTGGTAATAGTAAAACTACACTAAAGAGAGTTGGTGCAGGAAAAAAAACTAAGTGCAACAAAGAAACTCCTGTTAAGTGGCGAAACTGGCTCCAGACCAGGTGGCTCAGAAACTAGTCTCAGATCAGGTTGCACGGAAACTGGTCTCTGACCAGTCATCGGGGGAACAAACTTCCTGCAGCCTTGTTTATTAGGACCTGTAGGGTAATGAGGACAGACAAAACAACTGCCTGGCACTTCGAATACTAAAAATTCTTCACACGGGGCAGGGGCTCGTACCTCCAATTCTACTTCTATAGAAAGCAGTTAAAGGTACAGTCACTTTCAGTAGATAAGTTCATTATTAACATGAAGGCACGGTCCCCTAAAATCTGGACTAGACACAGAGAACAAACATAACAAATGTGTATAAAGATGTGGGGAAAAAAAAAAAAGTACAAAATAACGGAAACCCCCAAGTGGAAAGTGTATGTGTGTGTATATGTATGTATGTATGTGTATGTGTATACATATATATATATATATATATATATATACAGGATAATTAACAGAAACTTTTAATAGGAGACTGTAGTATGTAATCAGTTTCTTTGAAATTGGTGGTTAGTAAGCAAGCAATAATGCATGACAGGGTGGGCGGTATTGGCAATATCGGACGAGGCAGGGGCGTAATGAGGCCCGACCATGAGTCCGTGTTGCCCAAACCCCCACCCTGGAGGGCATTATTGCACTTAGAAAATGGGCACCTGTTGTAAAAAAATAGTCTGATTTGTAAGTTTGAACAATAAATTATTTTTATTTTATTAAATAAGTAATTTTTACTGTGTAAAAGAAAAAATAGTCCCTTTTTGAGATATTTAAATAAACTGAAATGCTGTTAACCTCGTTAACTTTTTAACTGCTGCATGTCCTGGAGATAACGTTTTTTTGTAAAGTTTCCAGGTGCTAGCTGCTGACGATCGGGAGTCACTTCTTACTGTTTTTAAAAAAAAAAAAAAAAAAAAAAGCTGTTGTTTTGCTGTTTCCCGGTCCTCGCTGCCTGCCCTGAGGATCGGGAGTATGAGGAGCATAGTTGTGGAGCAATCTTGCTGTGTTTCCTGTCCCCAAATTTCCCGGTCCTCGCTGTCTACCCTGAGGACCGAGAGTCAGCTCAGTTGTTTTATTGCTGACCAGTCTTCGCTGCCTACCCTGAGGACTGGGAGCATGAAGAGGAGTGCCGTTCGGTCAGTTGGCATGAGTATGGCAGAACTGGAGGAGGAAACGACAACGGTGCTGCCAGTGCCGTTGGGGGAAGTGACTGTAGCGGTCCGAGGTACAAACAACAGCCATAGTAGTGGACAGTTTTCAGGATAATTTATGATTTTTTTTTTTTCATTTAGTTTAACAAGCGGGGACACCGTGGGTATACTGTTGTATGGTAGGGAAGGAATTGTGGCAGGGAAGTGGCACACTTACTTTGTCACTCTGTCAGCGATTGGAACAGAAAGAACAAAACACATATTTTTAATATTTCTTTTGTACTGGTGTGCTTTATTTTTATCTTCTAAATATAGTGTCTGACTGGGCTAAGAAATGGGGGAGGGGCTCTTGTTAGCTCTCTCGCTAAGCGAGGTTAAAAAATGGCAGTGATTTAAAATGAAACAAGGGGTTTTATCCAATTAGGATGCAAGGTGGGCACTTGGATATCACAGTGGGTCAAGTGGCACTGTAGGCTGGCACTTTTTATTTCCTGGGCATCTATTGAAAGTTAATGTACGAGGGTACTAGCCAATCAGATGCCAGGAAATAAAAAGCCCATTTTCTAAACTGAAATAATGTAGATAATTGTTCCACATATTCCTGAATGGATTACATCTAGTACAAGAACTGTAAAGAGAACAAAGAACAAAATAAACACAAACTGGAAAATATATCAGGTGCGTCAGGTAATCAGTTTTCTGATTTGGTGGCATTTGGAACTAAAAGACTAGTGAAACATGCACTTTCCTTCAAGGTAAACAGGGTATGGACTGCGGCTTTTTGTCACCGTTGCTGTATTGTGGGTTTCATTACAATTGGAAAAGGTGTTGACCAATGCGAAACCTGGATTTTAACTTGCTGTTATAAAATACATGTTTATTACTGCATGGCCAAGTGGGGCACAATACTGAGCAGTTTCTCTCTGCATCCACGTGACAATTCTTCCTTGCTGTCACATGGCGTAGATTCACTTTCAGAATACTGAAACACAATGAATATCTTTGTTTCAGATCAGATTTTATTATTCAAAGTATAGACTACGAGTTACATAGCAGTGCTGAAAGAAGCCATTTCCCAGCTAAACTCAGCTGAGGTCTGGCTTACTTTCTGAAAAATATGCTGTTTGTTGTTTAGTACTGAATCTCCCTGATAGATGGTGCCAGCATTGCGTAACCTTCTTGCAGTTATGTTTCCTCCCATGCTGCTGGGGGAGGGTGCACTTGCTTTCAGGTTTTGTAGTCATCAGTGGTGCCACACTGAAAAGTCTACTGTCCTCTGATATGTTGGATATTAATATTTTTGGGGAGAAATTTCTGTGAGGCTGTCTAGGCATGGAATATACTGTGAATGCGGTGTGTGTGCACAGAATACAGACTCCAGTCATGTAACTGTCTCTTGTGGTTTTTTTTGTTTTTTTATTGTGTGGAGGCAGTGTGATCTGGTGGTTAGAGCACCAGTTTGGGAACCAGGAGGTTTCACAATTCACCCCTTCTCTATCAAACAGATCTGAGATACAGACTGTTCTGCCTTCTGAGGTCTTTTTGGCTTAATTAAAGGGGAACGCTTGCACTAAATAAATGTAGTGGGAGTCGGATGTCCTTCTTAGCAAATCTGACAAGTTACTAAGTTTTTTTTTTTTTTTGTAACATTCGGTTTTTCCCATTCAGTTGCTCTTGGTGACCTCCCATCCTCAGCCGCACCTACCCTATTGGTTATCCTTCCACCTTTTACCCTGCATGTCCCCCTCTGGGGTGAGGTGGTGGGCAGTTGGCCAGACTGCCCCTTGTGTGACTCTCTTCTAGGTGGCAGGTAGGCAGTCTGCGACTAAGAGTGTCGGCAATGTCATCCCACTTGCTTGGAGCCATTCTTCTTCCATTTCTTTCCTGGTTCCCTCAGATGCTGGAGTGGGGCTCCTGTAAGACGTGCATTCGGAGTCATGACTGTGCTTTGTCTGAACCAGAGGGCATCTCTTTATTCTTCTACTTCAAACAACATGAAGTCTTGCTGTATTCTGACCATATGCAGTTAGCCCCAGCACTTGAACTGCTCTGGAGAGTAAAGGGTAAACTCCATGCAACAGCATAGAACGTTGAGCTCGAGCTCGGTTTTCAAACCTCTGTCTTTTTTACTTTGAAATGTAACTGTCAGATTCTTTTCTCCGCCTTACTGTGAAGTCGCTGCGGAGATTCCTCCTGCGCTTCGGTTCGGTCTAGTTCGAATCTGTCAGTTTTTTCAAACTGTGATTTTTCTGCATTCGGTATTTTTACCTCTGTCTTGGTACAGTAAGTGGTAGTTATAGGTAGTGGTTATTTTCTGTGCTATTTGCTAAGAAGTAGTTTTATTTCAGTTCTTTGCCGGTTGGTCCAGTTCAGAACCAAAGCTTATTCTCTTTTTTGATTATTGCAGTTGTGTGTGTGGTTTTTCCGGTACTCATTGATTCCTACAAAAAAAAAAAAAATCCGATATTTTAGGATTTTTTTTTTTAACCTACCCGTGACACAGTTGGACCCATTGAGTTTGCAATCACCTGGCTTAACTGCTGTGTAAGGTGATTTTTTTTTTTTTTTTGGTTAAGGCATGTCTGAGAAACCCAAGAAGAAAACTGGACCCACTTGGTTTCAGCACTTTACCGAGTGTCAATCTTATGACGTGGAGCAAGCTTTATTGAAAAATGAGGAGTTTGAAAGTTTAAGCGTATGAAGTTAAGGAAGTACCTGACTCTGTGAGCTCCGTTTAAATGACTAGGTTTCTCATACTTTAATCGAGAAACAAGGAGTTTAACATTCAAGCTACTGAAATTAAAAGAACATTATACTGAATGAGCTCCGTCTAGATAATGAGGAGATGAGTGAATTTAAGGTATTTAAATATCTATCAAAGGACGAACTTTTTTTCAATCAATTTGTAGAAGAAATTCACATTTAAATCAGAATCTAATTTCATTTATTTGGGAACAAGCTCAAATAAGAAATTTAAAAAGAGGTGGCAACTTAAAAATTGATTTAAGAAGGGGAAGAACGTTTTATGGTTAAATACCAGAAATAATAGCATTAACACTGTCAGATACGAATGGCCTGAGGAAGTGATGTGTATAGCCACAAAATTGTTGCCTACAGTATAATGGTGTGAAGTGAAGACAAAATAAAACATATTAACTCTTATGGACTTTTAGGACTATATCTTTCAGTTAATTAGGTTTTTAATTTCAAATAACCAAAGTAAGATGGTCCAGACCTACATTATTAATATTTGGGCATCCTCTATCGGCATTTTTCTAACTTAACCAAAGCTGACCCTCACCTCATCTGTGTGTATTGTCTGGGGTTTGACCACCTCAAAGAAGACTATCAAATATGTAAGAACTTTCCCAGAGCCACTCTTGATAAACGTTTGAGTAGGCTGAGGGAGCGGGAGGCCAAGACGTCTACTGACCCGGATAGCCAGCCCGGTTTGGTTGCGGCTGAACCTGAAGAGTGCCCACTGACCTGGGCGATACCTCTTCGGGCAAACGGAGAGCTGATTCTGTGGAATCGGTTCAGAGCAAAAGAAAGAGGAAATTGGCTGGTTCAGATCCCACTTACCACGGTCCGACCGCTGATGAGATAGCAAAAGCGATTTCAGTAGTTCAGTCGCTTTGCCCGGTTCCGTCCGAACCGGGTTCGATTCAGTCCTGATCAGTTTGGTCAGAAGTATTGGCTTCAGATATAGATCCTGAAGCATACTATGAGGGCGGTTGGGAGGAGGAGGAGGATGAAGATTATGAAGATGAGGGCCTAGATGAGCCAGTAGAACCTGACATCTCCCCAGACAGGCCTTCTCAGGCTTCTCCTCCCAGGCTTTCTGAGTCCCCTTCCCATTTCTTGTTTTACAAGAAAGTGGCTGAGACTCTTCAGCTTCCTATGGAAGAGGCTGAACAGGATCAGGAAGAACTTGACTACCTGGAAATGATGGATGTCCCAGAGTCAAAGAGGGTGTCTATCCCCTTACACAAATCCTTGGGGAGGCAAACACAAAAAATGTTAGTTTCCTACATCCATTCCTCCTGTGGAAAAGAGAATAGCCAGGAGGTATGCATTGTCAGGTACAGGGATGAAATTCCTTTCAAATCATATCAGCCATGTTAGGGTAGTACAAGCTGCAGCCTGTGACAAGGCTAATATTCCCCTGGCATCTCACCCCCAGATAAGGATTCCAGGAAAGTGGATGCCATGGCAAAAAACAGTACTTGGCATCCTCTTTGGGGCTCAGACAATCTAATTACATGGCATACACAGCCAGGTACCAGAAATGTATGTGGGATACGGTTCTGGTACTGGCTAAGGATACCCTTCCCCAGCTAGCCAAGGAGCTGGAGCAGGTAGCTGCAAATGGTATAGAGGCATCCAAGCTGCAGTTCCATGCTGCTGTTGATTCCACTGATGTTCATTCCAGGGTCATGGCTACATCTGTCTCCCATTTGTTTATTTGTTTATTTGATTCTAGGATTACAAATACCTTTGAGCCGAAGCTCTTTTGCAAAGGTTCCACGTCAGTAAGTACAGGCATACAGGTTACATACATTATAAAACAATCAGTAACATAATCGTCATAACATGTTATTACAAGGACTTTACAGGAAACACAATGGGAAGATGTAGGTAACACAATGGGAAGATGTAGGTAACAAATAAAATGTTAGTGTGAGGAGGAGATGGGGGGTGGGACAAAGAAAGACAGGCAAGGGGCTTTTGTCATGACAGAGCAGGGGTAAGAGCAAATGTTGGGCATGGTAGGAATGAAGTGCTACGTAGGTTGTCCACAGCAGACAGCAGAGGCTATGGGCAGAAGCGTCGAGAGTATTGCATTAAGCAGGCCATGAGGGCATCTCCATGAGATTTGCTTGGCTTAGATGTACCAACCTCTCACAGGATACCCAGGCTAAGGCCATGGATTTTCCTGTTACTGGTAATTCTCTCTTTGGGGACCAGACAGAGAATTACACGAAAAACATGGACGAGTACAGGACCACCTATAGGAGTGCTGCAGCAAAAGAGAAGCAGACCACTCCTCAGAGGCAGCAGTTTAGGGGCAGGGGCAGGCCTTTTTATAGGCCTTTTTACCAAGTTCAGGCCTCCTCCTTTTCAGCAGAGGGGGTTCTTTAGGGGAAGAGGTAGATGTGGGGTAATTAGGACCCCATCTGCTACTCAGTCCAAGCCCCCTGCCAAGCAGACACCCTGAGGTGTCAGTCAGGGTCGCCTCCCCAATCCCAGTAGGGGGCAGACTGGCTCACTACTCCCAGGCCTGGGAGTCTGTTACTTCATACAAATGGGTCTTGGAAGTGGTGAGCCAGGGACTTGTTTCTTGACTCTGTTTCAAAAGGTTCCCAAGAATGAGATCAAAGTCTTTCAGTCCTCCCTCTCCCTTGGAGACCAAGGCCTTAGAGGCAGAAGTCTCCTCTCTTCTGCTTCTTCAAGCAGTAGAGAAGGCACCTCTTTGTCACAGGGGAAAAGGGCTGTAGTCAAGATACTTCCTTACCCCCAAAAAGACAGGGGAGTGACGACCCGTATTGGATTTAAGGTACCTGAACAAACATTTGACAAAACTGAAGTTCAAAATGGTGACTCTGGGAGTAATTCTTCCCTCTCTGAGACCAGGAGACTGGCTAGCCTCCCTGGATCTCAAGGATGCCTACTTCCACAAACCTATCCGACATTCCCACAGAAAGTACCTCAGGTTCAAGTTGCCCTCAGGCCATTACCAATTCAGAGCCATGCACTTCGGCCTAACATCTGCCCCAAGGGTGTTCACCAAGTGTCTTGCAGTGGTGGTGGCATTACTCTGGAGGCAGGGCATCCTTTTGTTACCATACCTGGACGACTGGTTCTAGTGGGCCAGTCCTCAGACCAAGTCAAGTCAGCTTTAGAGGTCACCCAAAGACTTCTAGAATCCTTGGGCTTTATTCTAAATTTAGAGAAGTCTGTTCTAGAGCCATCCCAGCTTCTCACTTTCAAAGGGGTGGAAATAGATACAGTCCAGGCAAGAGCATTTCTTCCTCTCTCAAGGGTTCAGTCACTTGTCACTTTGGCCTCCTCTTTTCGTCCTAGTGTCTCGGCCAACCAGGCACTTTCTGCAGCTGCTGGGCCACATGGCAGCTTCCACAGCAGTAGTTCAGGGAGCAAGATTTCAGATGAGATATTCAGTTTCATCTCAGATCTTTCTGGTCTCAGAAAAAGGACCCTCTCTCCAAACTGGTTCCAGTCTTCAATACCCTAGTCCAGGCCCTTCAGTGGTGGTTGGAGAAAGACAATCTTCAACAAGGGGTTCCCTTCATCAATCAGGTCCCCTCTGTTATTCTCAACACAGATGCCTCTCTGTTGGGGTAGGGGGCCCACATAGATCATCTCACAGCTCAGGGACCTTGGTCACACCAGGAGTCCCTTCTGCACATAAATCTTCTCGAATTAAGAGCTGTCTTCCTGGCTCTTCAGACATTCTTATCAGTTGTCCAAGGGAAAGTGGTGCAGATCAGAACAGACAATACCATAACCACGTGGTATATCAGCAAGCAGGGAGGTACTCTGTCCTTGGCCCTGTGCACAGAAGCCATGAAAATGTGGTCTCTAGTTTATTCCCTTCAGGCTTCTGACGGCTGTACATCTCCTAGGGAAGGACAACATTTTAGCAGATGCTCTCAGCAGGATTTCCCTGGGTCACCACGAATGGACCCTGAACCCTGTCATTCTTCAAGTCATTTTCAGGAGACGGGGCACCCCAGAGATGGATCTCTTTGCAGCCCCAGACAATCATCAACTCCCTCTTTCTTGTTGCAGACCACCCCTTCTGGGTCCTGTTCCCCAGGATGCTCTTCTGCTAAATTGTACAAGCAGGTTTCTGTATGCATTTCTTCCTTTTCCTCCAATATTCAGAGTTCTGATAAAAATCAGGTCTCAGCTTTGCAAGATAATTCTGGTGGCTCCAGACTGGGCCAGACAGCCTTGGTATCCTTTACTGTTGTCACTGTCTGTAACACTGCCCTTGTGTCTTCCCAGGCAGTACAATCTTCTCACCTCCTCTCAAGCGATGATTCTGTACCCCATCCGTCAGACTCTCAGGCCCAAGGCCTGGCTCTTGAAGAGCTAGAATATGCAAGTTTGCATCTTTCCCAATCAGTTTTGGATATTTTAAAAGTTAGTAGGAAACCTGCTACTAGGAAGGCTTACAACTCCAAATGGAAAAGGTTTGGGTTTGGTGTTCCAGTAGGCATATTAAGCCCGAGCTGGCTGACATTGCCACTGTTTTGGACTATTTGGTTCATCTTAACAGTTTAGGCCTCCAGTCGAATGCTCTTAAAGTGCATTTGGCAGCAGTGTCTGATTTTCTTTTGGCTGGTAAGAGCTTCTCATCCAGTTTTCAAGAAATTCTTCAAAGGATTAGTTCGTGTCAGTCCTCCCTTTCGTGAGCGTACTCCTTCCTGGGATCTAAACATCTGTATTGCACAGCTTATGCAGCCCCCTTTTGAACCTTTATCTTCAGCTGAGCTGAAATTCTTGACTTTGAAAACGGTATTCCTGGTGGCCATTATCTCTGCTAGGAGGATCAGTGAACTACAGGCCTTATCAGTGGAACCTGATTTCATTTCTTTTCATAGGGATAAGGTGGTCCTCCGCACCAATAGAAAATTCCTTCCCAAGGTGGTGTCAGACTTTCACCTGAACCAGTCAATATATTTGCCTGTCTTTCTCACTGGTCATTCTTCCTCTGGAGAGAGGAGGTTACACAGTCTAGATGTGAAAAGGGCTCTTAGTTACTATATTATGTACTAAGGCCCATAGGAAGGACTGTTCTCAGTTGTTTCTCACTTATGGTGAGGTGGGAAAAGGCAAGCCTGCTACCAAGAGGTCCATTGCCATGTGGATTGTTTCTCGTATTTAATTCTGCTACTCTAAACTTGGGAAGGAGCCTCCCTCAGGCCTGAAGGCTCATCCTACCAGAGGTACAGCTGCTTCGGTCGCAGCAGCTAGAGCTATACCTTTAGTGGATATATGTAAAGCAGCTACCTGGAAATCTGTTCACACTTTTACCAAGCATTATTCTTTGGACAGTCAGTCATGAAGTGATGCTAGGTTTGGCACAACTGTGCTGCAGAGCTTGTTCCCAAAATAGGTTCTGTAACTCCCTCCTCCAAGGGGGTACTGATTGGTAGTCTGCATATAGTCAGAATACAGCAAGACTTCATGTTGTTTGAAAACAAAAATTACTCACCATAGTAATGTTGTTTCTTCTAATGGAGTTTTGCTGTATTCTGACCTCCTTCCCTGCCTCCCCTCCCGGAACCTAGTAGTTTTGGGATGTGGCGGGGCAGGCAGAGTGCTGCACCCCAGAGGTGCTCTGGACATGCCTCCATCTTTTGGGGGTGTTTTCTTTTAGTTTGGTGACTCACTACCTGTTGTGTTCTTTTTTCGACTTGAGTCTTTGACCCTAAAACCCTGTTTTTGCCACTTGGCACAAACATTTTGAAACAGTTTCTTACTTGAGTTAGTTCAGAGTACCACAGACAGAGGTTTGAAAACCAAGCTCGAGCTCAGCGTTCTATGCTTTTGCATAGAGTTAGCCCTTTACTTTCCGGAACAGTTAAAGTGCTGGGGCTAACTGCACATGATCAGAATACAGCAAGACTCCATTAGAAGAAACAACATTACTATGGTGAGTAATTTTTCTTCCCTGCCTACACTGGCACCTGTGGTCACCCAGGTGACGCTCATGTAGTGGGAGGTGGAGCCCTCCCTCCCTCCCTCGAGGAAAAGCAGATGCCCTGGGATGCTCAGTCCTCATTTCTTGGCCATCCCTCTAGCAACTCGAGGTTGTTCCCAAACCTGGATTGCTGGCATCATGAGCAATAATGCTTCTGGTGCACTGATGGGCCGGCTGTTAATAGCTTTTAATTGACTAACTTTCATTTACTTCAAACATTTTATTTGGTTTGTGTTCGCTGCCAACCCCCTGTCCCAACTCCAGTAGTTTCCTAGTGTCCCCCTTTGCTGATGACAATCAGGGAGTCTGAAACAGGGGAAGCAAAAAGGCTGCAGTGCTTAGAAGTTAATCTGCAGAAAAGATGGGGCAGCATATCACAGTGCTGAACACCGCTGGTTCAGTTCTCTTTTCCTGAGGGTATATTTAGGGACAGTGGTACTGGCAGCGTCCGCTACGGACAGTACTGTGGTATTCCCAATCCCTAGCACAGCAAATTTCTCAGCTCTGCAGCCCTTTGATGTTCCACATTGCTGAGTACCTCGCTGTCATCAGCCATGGGGGACACTAAGATACCTCTGACACCGATCGGGGGGGGGGGTCATTAAAAGGGCAAATGTGTTAGGTTTGTGAGTGTTCCCCCTTTAACCCCAACAGCATATTTTTACACAATCACGCATTACCTTTTTCTCCAAAATCTCTGATGTTCTTCAAAAGTGTCTCTTGTAGGAGAGTAATCAGCACATTCTTTTTCCACAGATTGGACATAATCGTGTTCTCTCTTTTACTTGGGTGGTTGTGGTTAACTCCTTTGACATTCCAAGGGTAATATAATTAAAATAATGTGTTCTGTCATTTATTAATCCTGACAAGAAAGAAGAGAATCCAACCTGCATTTCTTCCCTTTTCTAAATTTTTAATCCTTAGATCTTTAAGCGAAAATAGAATCTTGTTTTCTCATTTGATTCCTATTGCTTCTCCTTAATCAGCTATTTTATTTTTTGTAAATTCTTTTTATTGCACTCCTGTGCTCAGAGACTCATGAAACAATTCTGATAATGGCGCTGCTAATTCCACCCTTAGCTCATTTAGTACTTTGGGATGTATGCCATCCAGTCCCATTGCCTTGTCCACCCTGAGCTTAGCGAGCTCTTGTAGGACCCTTTTTTTTTTTTTTTTTTTGTGAAGAGACATGTGCACACCTCCTTCCCCCCCGTGTCCATGTTGCTGAGCTGTGGTCCCTGTCCTACCTTCTCCTCAGTAAATACTGAGCAGAAGTATCTTTTATTTATTTATTTTTAGCCTTTGGTAACTGGGTAAGGCCCACTGGGCACAAGTGCCTGTTTTCAGGGGCGACCTGGGAGCACTGAGCCGGTTAAGTGGCTTGCTCAGTCACACAGTATGCAAGTGGAGGTTGTGAGAATCAAACTCAGGTCTGGTCTGCTGGATGTATCAAGCTCATTCATACCTCGTTCCTCTAACCTCTAGGCTATACTGCCAGCTCATATCTATTTAGGATAGATGCTTTTCCTTGGTCCTCCTCCACACACTCCCCCTTATCCCCTTTGATCTTAGCAATACCCCCTCTAGACTTTCTCTTTTTCACTAATGCATCAATAGAAAGTCGTGTCCCCTTCTTTTACTGTCCGTGGTAATGTTTCCTCGGTTTAGGCCTTTGCTTGCCTTACTGCCTTCCCTGCTTCCCTTAGGGAAGTTTGGTATGCCTCCCTATCTTTGTCCCGCTGCATTCCCTTATATTTCCTGAAGGCCAGCCTTTTGGCTCTGACTTTTTTCTGCTACTGTTTTTGAGAACCAAAGTGATTTCCTCCTTCTTTCCTCTAGCTTTTCTCTCTAACACAGTGGGATGTTGCCTCAAGTATTGCATCCGTAATGTCTGCCCGCTTTGCCTGTACCCCTCACCTGTATTTCTTCTTGCCAGGGCTAGCTTAACTCTGTTGGCCATCTTATCAAAGTCGGCACCTCTAAAGTCCCATATGTTTGCCTTGGAATGGGATGATTTAGTTCTAGTGGCCAAATTGAACCATACCATGTGATGGTCACTGGCCCCTAGATGCCCTTCTACCTGGAGATCTGTGATCCTTTCCCCATTAGTCAGTACTAGATATAGGATAGCCCTGTCTCTTGTGGATTGTTGTACCAGTTGTTTGAGGCCCTTCCCCTGCAGGGAATCCACCATGTGTCTAGTTCTGGCAAATGTTCCTGCTGGTATTGACCAATCTGTATCTGGCATGTTGAAGTCTCCATTATCAGAACCTCCCCCTTAGCTGTCATGTTTTGTATATCTTCTAACAGTAATGTGTATATGTCCTCCTCCTGATCTGGAGGCCTGTAAACCATCCCATTTCGTATGGCTGTACCATTTCCTGTTTCCCCCACAGTTCTTCTGGCTCGTTATGTGTAGTCTGAATTTCTGTAGCTTTGATCTTTTCATTGACATAAAGGGCCATTCCACCCCCTCTCCTTTTTGCACCTCAGTCTCTTCTGAACAGTACATAGCCGGGTACTGAGGTCTCCCAAGTGTGGTTACTGGTGAACATGCCTTGCTAATGGCCACTATGTCCAGTTCAGCCTCTGTCATTGTTGCTTACAGGTCTGTGATCTTGTTTCCCAGATTGTGGGCATTTGTGTACATGATTTTCCATTGTCCATATTTCGATTGCTTTTAGTTAATACAGTCCGCGCTTTCTCATGCATGGTTGGGGGGTAATGGACCATTTTCTTACCTGGGTGAACATGAACTACAAACATACTGAACTCCTGTTTGATCACTAGCTGAGGGGTGTTCTTCCCATTCAGTATATCGGGTGCTGCACCCCTCTCCCCATTTGCTAGTTTAAATATTCTGCAAAGACATTAAACTTCTGCCCCAATGCACTGACTTCCTCCTTAGTCAGATGCAGTCCATCGAATTTAAAGAACTTTCGCTCCCAAAACTGTTGCCAGTTCCCTACAAATTTGTGTCCTTTTTCCTGGCACCAACCCTTGAAGCACATGTTCATCTCCCCATCTCACCTTCTCTGACCTTCCGTCCATCTGCCCCCCTGGCCCAGACTGGCAGGATCTCAGAAGGAGATGCTGGATGAAATGGATGATAGTTTGTCTCTGAGCCTGGTCAGGTGTTCCTTGGTCTCCACAACTGACCGGCTGGTGAGATTGTTAGTCCCTGTGTGTACCAGGATGTCAGTGTTTTCTTCTGCTTCCTGCACAATTTTAGCACTGCGGTCAGTGTCTCTCCATGCTGATATACCTGGGAGACATCTGGCCGTTACCCCTGGCTGGAGGTAGGTATCAACTCCCTGAATTATTGCATCTCCTATGATGAGAAGTTTTTTGGATTTCATTTTTGATTTTTTTTTTGTTTGTTTTGGTCCCTGTTTTGGGCATGTTTTGTTGCACTAGCTCCTGTGCTGAAGTGTCCTCTGCCCCTTTGTTTGATTTCGGAGATGGAGGCAGATACCTGTTTGTAGTTTTTATATGGTTTGTGGAAGTGATACATTGGAGAGCATTGAGTGCTGGGGCACCTGATTTGCCCTTCTGAACCACCTGCCAGCCTCCTAGACCAACTACCCTTTACAGTCGAGGTGCTTCAGTTGGATGTTGGAGAAATGGCGGGCAGTTCTTATAATGTATTGGCTCCTGAATATCTGACCATGCTACCTGGAGCTGTGCCCTTAGATTTCTAATGGTCCAGCATGTAGGACAGCATCCAAAATCCTGTAAAAGTGTCCCACACTACCTGCAGTTAATAATATCCATTCCAGATGAGTTACTGGGTTTATAACCTGGTCCAAGTAATGAGGAGGAAAATGAAAGCAAAAGTTTGATTTTTTTTTTTGTTTTGTTTGTTTTGTTTGATTTTGTATAACTTGTTATAACAAGTTAAATTACTTGTGCCCCTGTAAGTGAGGTCACTGTGTGGATACTCCTCTGATCCGCCCCTTTCTGCTTTGCTACAGGAAATGTCATGACTGTGCTACTCTATAAAAGGAGTGTAGTGGGTGGTTGGGGATAGGGGTGGGTGGTGGGCCCTTCCCCTGCCATAAAAGAAGAATCACGGATGAAAGAAACGAGGTAAGAGCAGAAACAATCAACCAACAACAAATGTAGTAGCCTTAAAAGCTTAGCCTGGTGGATGAAACTGTAAAACCTGTAAAGCACCACCTGTAATAATTACACAGAAGATACACTCTGCAACAAATACTTTGCTACAGAGACAAATAAAGCGGTAACAGAAGCTGTACCTTGCAAAAAACAATTTGAATCAGAGAAGATTACAGCAGTAATCTGTAAGCACAAAACAGTAACAACCCTGTATGCACACCCTGCAATAATGCAGCAGAAAGTATACCCTGCAACAGCAATTTGAATCTGAGAACAATAGAGCAGTAAAATGTTAGCAAAAACAGAGACACAAACCCTGTGAGTACAAAAGAAAATAGTAACACACAGTAAATCTGCCTAGCCTAAAGAAGCCTTAATCTTTTTCCTTCCTCTGGTAATGTTCCTTGCTCTGTCCTTAAAAGCAAACCTAGAAGAAAAGAGCTCCGGTGAAGCTAGGTGCCTTTACCAGCAAACCTAGTCTTCCACCTATTAAATCACCTCCTTGCTATAAGGAAGCTGGGTGGCTGTTGTCTGGCTCACCTACAGTAGCATTAAATCACCTCCTTGCTATAAGGAAGCTGGTGGCTGTTGTCTGGCTCACCTACAGCAGCATTAAATCACCTCCTTGCTATAAGGAAACTGGTGGCTGCTCTCTGGCTCACCTACAGCAGCATTAAATCACAGCCTTGCTATAAGGAGGTGGCTGCTGTCTGGCTCACCTACAGCAGCATTAAATCATAGCCTTGCTATAAGGAAGCTGGTGGCTGTTGTCTGGCTCACCTACAGCAGCATTAAATTACCTCCTTGCTATAAGGAAGCTGGTGGCTGTTGTCTGGCTCACCTACAGTAGCAATAAATCACAGCCTTGCTATAAGGAAACTGGTGGCTGCTCTCTGGCTCACCTACAGCAGCATTAAATCACCTCCTTGCTATAAGGAGGTGGCTGCTTTCTGTCTCACTTACAGCAGCTGCAGTGCATGTTAAACTTTTTATAAGCTCATAAGCTTTTTGTTTTGCTGTTTTGTTTTGTTTGCTGGTTCCACTGTTCTCCCTCAGCTAAGTACAGTTGACTGTTCTTAGTCCTGGGAAAACAGCAGAATTAGCAAACATCTGATCAGAGCTTATAAAAGTTCTAACATGCACTGCAGGCTATTCATCACCAACATCATCATAAAACTTTATTTTTATCGAGGTACATATGGTTAGGACACAAAATCATATTTATTTATTGAGATATCGGAATTACAAACCTTTGAATTAGAGACTTCTTTGCAAAGGCTCCACATCATGGAAGCACAAAACAAGAGAAATGGGCAATACAGTGAAAGGTGTTGCATATGAATGCGGAGGGTAAAACAACCCAGAGTCAAATATGGTACAGTGATAATGAGCAGTACATTGAAAGGTGTTTCATCTGAATGTGGAGGGTAAAACAACCCAGAGTCAAACATGGTACAAAGGTTTCAAGCAAATTAAGCTATTGCTTACATTCAGATTTCAAGATACAAGGTTTCCTAAGCCAATAAAACAGATACTTAAGATAAAAGCACAATATATCAAAAGAATCAATCGGAGTAGAGGGGGCAGAAGGCACAGAGGTTTGACTTGGCACACCAGTGAAAGAAGGGTGACTATGCAAGTGGACAGCTCAGGGGCAGTCACAGGTACTGGCGGTGAGTGGTTGGTCTCTGAGTTTGAAACAACCAAGGTTCTGGACAGATGAGGTATCTGGGCAGATCATTTAGCCAGAGTGGAGCCCTATAGTGGAAGGCACGTTGCCCCAAGGACGTTCTACAGAATGGCATAGGCAATGTGGCTTTGGCTGAGCCTCTAGTATTCCTTGTGGATGGTGCATGTTGAATGAGGTTAAGGAAGCCGGTGTGGGAATGACCATTGACAATCTTCCTGGCAAGGAGGCGGGTGTGGTACTTCAGCCGGCCCTCAAAGTTGAGCCAGTTGGAGAGCTGATAAAGGTTACAGGTGTGAGTCATCTTATCACACCCTGTGACAAGACAACACGCCCTATTCAAGGTGACTTCAATTCTGCGAAGTGCGGTATTGTCAGCTGTGCCATAGAAGATGATCTCATAATCCAATACGGAAAAGACAGAGGAGGTAACCACTGGACGGAGGGCTGCAGGAGGCATACATCGTTTGTTCCTATTAAGAAGACCAGTTCTGGCATTTGTAGCAGAGCTAAGGCAATGGATATGTTCATGATAGTTTAGTGAGGAGTCAAGGGCAACACCCAGATATTTAAAGTTGTTCTAGATGTGAGTTTTGACAGTTAAGTATGCAAGTGGGGTGCCCCAGTATTTGTTCTGACGATGATTGAAGACCATAGACTTTTTTTAATGTAATTCAACACCAGTTTATTGGCTCAGAACCATGTTTCAGTTTTAGAGAAAGACGCTGAAGTGGGGGGGAGGAGGTCACAGTGGCTGCAGAATATAACTGTGTCATCCGCATACAGAAGCATTCGGCCAGAACATGCTTTTGAGAGAGAATTTAGAAAGAGGCCAAAGAGAAGTGTCCTAGTATGGATCCCTAGGGGATGCCAGAATGAACTGGCAGGGTGTTAGAGTGGAGTTTATTTTGACACGCTGTGATTTACCATTTAGGTAGGGCTCGAACCAGGAGATGTATTCAGAAGCAATATCCAGAGCGAGGAGTGGCTCTAGTAGGAGAGGGTGATTGACCGTGTCAAACGCCTTAGTCAACATTTACAACTGTAGACCTGGACAAGGAAAGACAGTGTACACAAAAGGTGTATATATATATCCACAAGAACTACTATACAGTACATACATTTGTCATATTAAGGATCTCATTCTTGCCTGGATTTCTGTTAGGATATGGTTCTGTATTTTAGCCACAGAAGCCTGTAAAGCAATATCCATATCTGGTCTTTGTGCATAGGTAAGGTAAGCCTCTGTTGACTATTTGCTTAAAAGGATACCGGGGATTGTGACAAATTTCAAGTTCAAGAAATTTTTTCAAGGGGTGCGCTGGGTCATGTTTAACCATCCTAAATGTTCAGATGGACCATTTTAGATTAATTTTAACACTGACACTCCCAGTGCTGAAGCCTTGTTCTGATGTGAGCTGACATTTGCAGTTACAGAAAATGTCAGCGTGGAAGTTATCAGAATCAGTCTGATATAGTCTACTATACTGCACATTAACAAAAAAAATGTTATTGGACACAAAATGCAAATTGGGACCAGACACATTCTTGGGTATGGGGCTCTTAGTGCTGACAGTTCCCCTTTTAAAATTAGCTCCACACAAATGCATGAAAGCAGTTGTACATGTTCCAGTTAAACATTTTGAACCGTACTTTTTTATTGCCACCTTCTGTGCCCCCAGGAGCCTCACTGTTTTAGGCATTCGCAACATGCCACTCCTATTCTACTTAGACTGTCTCCCATTATCAACCACTGTCAGTCCCAGTGTATAGTTCCAGTGCCCGTGTTGGTTCTGTTATTCCTTGGGGGCCCCCTTCTTTCACTGTGCCTCCATATGATATGAGGAGTGGGAGAATCATGCCACTGAAGCCAATGTCTGGTCACTAAGGGCTGGGTACTGGATGTGCTGCCAGTGAGGGTCAGGTGGTGTGGTGGATCACTCGGAGAGACCATCACCCAAGACTGCCTGGCCGGGTACTTTTTCCTGTTCTCTGTGCCAATCCTCACCTACCATTTGGAGTGTGCCCACATTGGCTCCTTGGGGCGGGGCCTGCTTCTACCTCTGGGTGCCGCTAACCATACGGTTGATATCTCATTCCCCTAGGAGGGGAGCATGCTCATGAATGCTCTTTCACCCTTTCTGCTGACCTACTCTCCTGATGTCCTGGGCCCACAACATGAACCTGTCGCCAGTGTACTAGAACCATCCCCTACTACTTAGCACCACAGAGCCAGGAAACCTTACCTTTTTAGTGCCGATCTGCATAGTAGATTAGTTTCTGTTGGGAATCGGATCAGAGTCAGGAAGTGTTGAGCCGGCCTAGTGGCATGGAGGGCTGAGGCACTGGGCACCTTGCCTCCTGCCACACTGGTGACCTGGGGTTGGAAATCAACTTGGGTTGCTCGGAGGCTGGCAGGGAGAGGAAAGACTGAGCACCCCAGGACAGCTCACCTTCCTTAGGGAGGGGGGGTTAGAGTGGCGCACTGCTTGTCTGCCACCCAATGATGGCTGGGTGGCAGCACATGCATGTCACCACATAAGGAAAGGACCCCATGTTCAGGACAAGCCGGGGCCACTTCTGCGGAAAGAAAGCTTGAACATTGTGCCCATTGCATGTTCGTCGGCCATGGGAGAAAATTGGGAGGAAAACCACCCCAGGCGGCAGGATGAATGACCGACCTTCCGCAGGCCCTGCACCAGTGGCTGGGCACAACCACTAGTCATGTGGCAGAGGGCAACATTGAAGGTAAGTCACAGAGGAACCAAATGATGGAGTTGGAGGGGTTGGTCAGAAGGGGGTTGCTGGGGAGAACCAGGAGATAAATAGAAGGGGAAAAAAAAGGTTGGGAAGTGTTTTGCAGCTGTCCAGTTGAAATTCCTTTGGCAATTGGGATAAGCCTGTTTGTCAGTGAGTAAGTTGTGCCTTGCTATTGCTCCTTTCATCTGTCTGCAGTGCTTTGCTAACTTTCTATAGACTGCAAGGAGGAGAGTGCATGAGAATCTGAACTACAGTAGGAGATGGCGCGGGAGAAGCGCTCAGGTTATTTAGCCTAGCCCCACCCTCGTAATGACAAGAATGACAGTGAATGAACTCTGAGGAAGTACTATAACTGTCAGTCTGCAGAACCATTTGATGCTTGTAAGAAATCTAAATAATCTCCCAGCCTCGGTATAATGAAGAAACATATGAGTTTCCAGTCTGTCTGAGTAGGCTGACCATGGACTTGGAAAATGAAGCGTGGGAAAGAGAGATCTGTTGCTAGAGCAGGAGGGACCCATGGAGAGGCAATCTGCAAAACAACACGTAGTCAACATAGAAACTATTTTAATCTTTTCACCATACGTACTTAAAAAGAGATAGCATTTTTAATCTTTAAGATGTCACGCATGCTCACATCACCGTTACATTGACAACTTCCAGGTCAGCTGAAGCAACTGACACCTTATCTGATGACTCAGAGCGTGGTTGTATAAGTTAAGTTGGGCAGACTTTCCCCACTCTATATTTTCACTGTTCATTGACTTATGAATAAGGCATTGTTAATGCCCTACACTTACTGTATTTGATTCATGTACTTTAGTAACTGCACCTGGTGTTGTCATCTTCTCTTTTACATCGGTAAAGCTGAGTTACAGAAAAAAAAACTGCCAGTTCCGGAAGTTGAGTTGGTCTCAACTAAAATCATTTTTTTTCTTATGGGAGGGGGACAGTGAAAAGTTATCCAAAGTCTAGGGCCCATCGTGGCTCACCAGGGAATAACAAAAAATTTGTCTCCCTCTTCCCAACAACCTGACTGATCCAGTGCCTGACCTGGCAGGGAATTTAAACAAAAAAAATCTTGCCCGTTCCCAACCCAGTCTGTCAGGGAATATATATAAAAAAAAAAAAAAAGCATCTTCTGTTGCTTCCGGTGAACTTGTGCCTCTTTGTCACTTTTGGTCTGAAGCGCAATAGTGTGGGAGATTGGCGGGGGGGGAGGGGGGTGACAAGGTTTGGTAGGACCCTGTTCCATTTGTTATGCAGAGAGAGTTAAAAGCAAGGATCTGTTTTGTCCTCTGTTTTTCTGCTACTTGTCTGTCTCTTGCCTGTCTGTGCATTCATATTTTCTTGTGGCACCTAGGAAGTGGCCACTCCGATGATTCCATAGTTCCCCTGTTATCTTCCTTCCTTCACTTGCTGTTTCTATTCTTTCTTTTTCCCCTTGCTACTCTGTGGTTAAAAATAATGTATGTGGATCTGGAATCTCTCTGCAAGTGTATGTAATTATATTGTTGAAATATTGCAGAAAGTTATTTGAGTTTTAGAAAACTAATCTGGAACACAGGGTTAACCGTGAGAAGCGTTTTGACCTCCACAAGCTCATTCACGAGAGTTATCAGCTGGAAACCATCTCTGGGACAATTAAGACTAAATGTACTCTTCAAACTGAACTCAGGAAAGAAACTGATAAAGTTCTAGTACATTTTGTGAAAGACGAGATGAAACTTAGAACATCAGGATGCAGAGTTTAAACTACCAGGAAAATGCATCTTATAAAAAGAGAGTGATGTTTTGTTTAGATAGACTGGGATTTAAATTGAGAGAGAGCGAGAGAGAGAGAGAGAGAGAGACTCTCAGATGTAGGATTTTCTTTGTACTGCCTGTATGAAAAACTATCCAGTACAATTTAATTTTATTTTATTGTTGAGAATAATAAATACATTTTGTAATATTCTTCAGGGATATCTCTGTCAGCCAGTCACACCTATGGAACTTGGCTGTCAGGCACTAGGATCACACAGAAGCTTTTCTGCACCAGTGTAGTAGGGGCCGCCCATACTGATTTCAAGCTCTGACGTCACAGCCCTATATAAGCATGGGCGGATCCACTCCCTCCTCAGTTCTTTCCCACCGTCGACCATTTGTGGTACTCCACAGAAGCTTTGTCGTGCAGTTTGACTGCCAAAATTCGACTTACCTTTCCTTTATTACAGACTTTGAATCACTTTAAGTGATACCTTTTGTTTTTGTATGTTGAACTACTCTTTTGTCATCTCTCTTCCATCGCTACCTCTGCGGAAAGAAGATTTCTTCAACTGATGACCACAAACTTTGTGTCTGCTCTCTTGGGTGTGGTCACAGTGCTGTTGCCTATGAGCTTTGCCTGAAGTTTAACCTCACTACCCGGCAACGATGCGCAAGAAAGCCCTGCAGAAATTCCTCATGGCGCAACAGGCAGCCAGTGGAGAGCAGTAATCTTCTGGATCTCCCACCCTCTCAGTCACCGGCGTCCTCTTTGGGCTGTCAGGCTGCCAAGGCCTGGGACATGTCCTCTGGGAAACATTCTCGTCGGAATAAGGACTGGCCTAAGGACCGTTCCCCCGATGATGATCCTGATCCCCATTGCATTTTTACTCCTCTTCTCCTGGGATAATGCCGTCAAATGTTTCGGATTCAACACCTCTCTCAGTGCAGGCTTTTGCTTCTATCAGGCCACGCACAGAGGAGAGTTCTCCCAACCTTCTGAGGGCTGCGAAGGGGCCATCGGCCCCAGCCCCGCTGTGGAAACCTCTTGAACCATAGGGTCCACAGGCGCTGGGTCCTAACTCCTCTGCTGCGGTTAGTGGTGTTTTGTTGGAGCTTGGCTCTTCACCCTCTCCATCAATACCCACGTCAATGATGTTTCCTTATCATGCCATTGACCTCAGTGTGGTTCTTACTTTTATATAACCTCGGCTCTCATACAACAGTTTGTTTTACAGCTTGGACTTTTGTTGCCCTTGCCATTGGGTGCTGCTTTAATGTCGACGCCAGTTCGACCCATCCACCCCCCATGCCCTTTAGAGAGCCGTTGGTACTCCGGCTGTCGGCCCCTGCTGCAGAACAGGCCAACATAAAGGAGGAGTATCACCCTGATCTCATTCTTCCTGAGGAAGAGGATGAGGAGGAAGACACTGAGGTTAACTCCTGACAGGTCTGCTGTCTCTTCCAGGAGTGAGGACTCTGTCAGACACTCCCCAAGGTCCCCCCGATGACCCCCTCCTTCTTTAGGGGTTTCAAACTGAGGAAGATGATGTCACAAGGAGGAATTTGGTAGATTTCTTGGAGATCCCAGACTCTCCATCCAAAGTTATTCTTCCACTGCTTTCAGCACTGCATGATGCTGCCTGGCATAGGCCCAACTTGATACCTGCCATGCCCAGAAAAGCTGATAAATGCAGCCCCAAAGGCGCTTGGGTAAAGCTTCTGTGTAGCCCAGCCAGAAACCGACTCAGTGGTAATCAAGGCAGCTCATGACAGGTCTAAAGCAATGAAGTACCTTGGTTCCTTCCCTACTGACAAGGAATCTCAGAGAATTGACCTCTGGGGCAGAAGTACTTTTGCCTCAGCCATTTTGGGCCTTAGAATTGACAACTACTTGGCTCATATGATTAAGTACTAGAATACCCTCTGGAAGAAGGGTAAGGCTGCTGCTCATGCCTTTCCTGAGGTTTCCCAGAGACCAGAGCTTCTCAGAATTCTCCAAACCTCGGAAGATGTAGCATCTCCTCAGAGCCACCTACGGTATAGTTGATAATACAGCCTGGCAGCTGCCACCGGTATTTACCTTTAAAAGGTGCTTCTGGCTTAGAGTCTCTGGCTTCACTGTGGATGTCCAAGAAAAGGTGTTGAATTCCCCTTTTGTGGGTCACACACTTTTTGATCCTAATGAGCAGGATATCATTAATGACCTACAGGCCTCTGGCAGACCTATTAGGTATGTCCACTCCCTTTATCATACCCAGTCCAGGGGCAGACTGAAGCCTAAGGTCTCTCAACAAGTTTGGCTCCGGAACCAAACTCCAGGGCAAGCATAGGGCTGTCTTGCCTTGCCTGCACCCTCCTCCATCTCTGGTCCCTTGGCTAAGCACTCCAGAGGTGGAGGAGCAGTCCCAGCCACTGGATCCACCTCAGCCTGTCTTGTTCCAAGTCAAGAGGTGGTGGACGGAGGTCAGTTCTCCCTCCATTTGTCCCAGTGGAGAACCGTTACTACAGATGCTTGGATCCTGCAGATAGTCAAACAGGGTCATGCTCTAGAATTTGTAGAACAGCCTCCAGATGTTCAGTTGGTTCCACCTCTTATCCTCTGGACCACAAAGCGGTGCTCCGAGAGGAGGTGCCCACCTTGCTGTGCAAAAGGGCCATAGAACAGTCAGCCGCCCATGTACCAGGCTCACAAAGCATCTTGGCAGACAGCCTGAGCTGGTCACAGTCCAAAATTCATGTGTGGGAACTGTTGACCTCTGTTGTAGGAGACCTGTTTGACAGGTGGGGTCGTCCAGAGTTGGACCTTTTTGTATTCCCACTCAGCGCAAAACTGCCATGTTTCTGCTCACTGGATCCAGGGCCTGGAGTTTTCTGGTGAGACCCATTACCTCTCTCCTGGAAAGGGAAGTTTGTGTATGTCTTCCTATCTTTTCATCTGATTCAGAGGGTGCTCATCAAGGTACAGTGGGGGGTGCCACACTAATTCTGGTGGCTCCATTCTGGCCTTGTCAGATATGGTTCCCATTACTGCAGCTATTGGCTGTGGAACCTCCATTTCCCCTGCTCCTTTGCAGGTACCTGTTGAAGTAGACTCAGGGGACTCTGGTATATCCAGACCTCAAGTCCCTCCCATCTGCATGCATGGCTCCTGAGGACATGGCCATTACTCGGTTTGAGGTGTCTCAGAAGGTGGCTGATGTCCTGGTGTCTGCCAGGTAACCCTCCACCAGGGCTACTTACTCAATGAAGTGGAAGCGCTTTGCTATATGGGCCACTTCACATCACCTGGACCCTTTCGCTTGTCCGGTCAACCAAGTTGTAGAGTATCTCCTGTCCTTACTGAATGCAAGACTTCTGTTAAGGTGCACCTGTCTGCTGTTTCAGCCTTTCATGTGCCTATTGATGGCCGTACTCTGGCACAATTAGATGTGGCCCATATTTTTCTGAGAGGCATTCTACACTTGAAGCCTATACAGAATCCGTTCCTGGCTTGGGACCTCAGTTGTGTGCTCGAGAAGCTGACCTTGCCCATTTTTGAACGACTCTTGTCTTGCGAGCTACACTTTTTGTTGTGGAAAGCATTATTTTTAGTTGCTATTACTTCAGCTGGAAGAATTTCAGAGCTACAGGCTATCATGTGTGAGCAGCCTTCTTTAATTTTTCGCAAAAATGGGATCTCTCTACATACTAATCCAAAGTTTCTTCCTAAGGTGGTGAGTTTACTCTGAATCAATCTACCTACCTGTCTATTTTCCAGAGCATGCCAATCCATGGGAAGCATTGCTCCATGCTTTGGATGTGCATAAAATTCTCGGGTACTATATACATCGTACTAAGGACTGCAGAAAGTCCTCTCAGTAGCTTGTTTCTCTTGCTCCTGGCAAAGAGGGCGCTCCAGTATCTAAACAGTGTTTGTCCAAATGGATGGCCATCTGTATTACTTTTTGTTATAGGAAGTATGGTAAGGAACTTCCTGACGTGGGTGGTTCGTGGCCATTCAACCAGAGGCATGGCCACTTCTGTTGCCTGTTTCAGGAATGTGTCAGCTGCGGACATTTGTGCTGCTGCCACTTGGAGCACTGTCCACACTTTCACCAAGCACTACAGTCTGGACATTGCCTCCAGAAGATGGCAGGCTCTAGTCTAGCTGCACTTCAGGGCCTTCTTTCTTAGGCCATTGGCCTCCTGCCACCCAGACTGTCTTGCGCCTAGCAGTGCTTTGGACTCGTTCCATAGGTGTGTCCTGATGATAGAGATGTCCCTGAAGAAGATGGAAGAGTTACATAAGAACTTACCATAGCAGTAGATTTTCGAGGGAATCGCTGTCATCAGGTCATACTGTCCCTCCCTCCATCTCTCTCTCTCTCTCTCTCTCCCCCTCCCCCCCCAGCTCAGCTGTCCTGTCGCCGTAGCCTTTCTGCTAGCTGGGCACCTTCTCCCTCTCCTTGGTTCCCTGTCGGGACTTCTGTCTTCTATAGCCTCTGGCTAGGGAAAGAACTGAGGAGGGAGCGGGGCCGCCCACGCTTATATAGTGCTGTGATGTCGGAGCCTGACGTCGGCGTGGGCGGCCCCTAGTAAACTGCTGCAGAAAAGCTTCCGTGTGATCCTTAGGTGTAACCTGATGAGAGATGGGCTTTAAGATCTAATGTTTATGGTAAGTTCTTATATAATTGTTCTTTCTTTCTTTTGGTTTGCCTGTGCTAACTGACCTTTGCTTCTATGACTGGGTACTGGCAGTATGCACTTCTGAGGCTGTAAATCCTAAGTGCCTGTGATCCTTACTCCACTGCCTGACTGCTGTCTTTCCCCTCACTCAGTACTGAATCTCAGCTCTGCACTTTTCCAAATAGACATGCAGTGTACTTGTTGCCATGCACACTCCAACCTAGCATGGGAACAGTGGAGCACTGGCCCTAGATGAACCCCATTGACTAACAGCACCCATCAGAAGGGAAGTCTTTTGGGAAAAATGGCAGAAGTGGGCATCATCAGTTTACCATCCTTATCTCCCAGGGAATGAATACAAAAAAAAAATCTGTCATCCCCCTCAACTGCCTAATGGTTTGGATCCGAACCCAGCCTGTTGGGAAAAAATCCGTCTCTTTCTCCCCGTCTTTAGCTTCTCTGGTGCTTACAAAGCACATGAGTTCAATTCTGGTAGTGCAGGGACTGCAGAATATAATTTGGTTTTATATAATGATTTTCATACACACTGTATCCGTTATAGTCTGTAAATGGGCAGACTAGATGGGCCTAGTGGTCCTTATCTGCCGTCAAAGTCTATGTATCCCAGAGTGTTGTACAGCGCATAGGAATTCCATACTTGTAAGGCAGGGAATGTAGACTAGAATAGAATTTCAGGTGCCCAACTTGGCCAAATGGAATAAAAAAAAAATCTGGGCTAGCTACCAGCTACCTCATGGGTCTGGTGACCAGCCCGGTCTGTCAGGGAATAAAAACAAATCTGCACCCCCCCCTCCAATCGGACTACCTTACAGGTCCACTGCCCAACCCAACCAATCGGGGAATAAAACAAGTCTGCCCACTTCCCTCAACAACTTAACAGATCCAGTGCCCGAACCTTACTCATCAGGGAATTAAAAAATCTGGCCCTCTTCTCCCCACCCCAACTACCTGATTGGTCTGATACCCAACCTTGCCCATCAGATAATCTAAAAAAAAAAAAAAAAAGTACCTCTCCCAAACTACATTTTAGGTCTGGTATAGACCCAACCTGTTGGAGATTAAAAAGATATCCCACTTACTCCAACAACCTGATTGGTCCAGTGCACAAAGCGGCCGGACCATCGAGGAAAATAAGAGAAATCCATCCACCTCACTCAAATCACCTGAGAAGTCCAGTGCCAACCTGGCCCATCGGGGAATTAAAACTGCCCCCCAAACAGCCTGGAAGGGTCGGTGCTCAACTTGACATTTCAGGAATAAAAAAACAAAAACTATCCCTCCCAAACAACCTGACAGTCTGGTGTTAAACCTGGCCTGAAAGGGAATAAATAAAAATCCAACCCTGCACTAACATCCTTACAGGTCCGGTGCATAGCCCCACCAATCATTGAATTAAAAATAAAAATATGTCTCCACCCCCCGCCCCCAAAAAACCTATCTTACTAGTCTGGTGTCCAGTCCGGTTCATCAGGCAGTGTTTATATAAAAAAAAAAAAAAAAAGTATAAATAAAAATTGCCCCCCAACTAACTGATGGGTCCTGGGGTCCTGTGTGCAACTTAGCCCATATATTGAACCAAATAGAGATATGGGGGAGACGCAGCAAAGTAGTGAGCAGAAGGTGGAATAGGCAAGGTACTAAAACACTGCCTTTCCAAGCCTGTCCCCTCGGGCGACAGCGAGGGGCTCAAACATTGCAGAGGAGGCTAGGGGGTGCGGCCACACTGCTGCTGCTGCTTCCAGCATTTTAAGGAATCTCCGCTTCCTCCAGCCCACAGTTCACTTAAATAGGAGAATGGACCCCGGGGGACTGATGGTGCACACTTCCGAGTCTGTAACCCCAAGTGCCAATCATCCCGGCTCCACCACCCAACTGTCTCTCTGTCTGTTACTCTCCTTCCCTTGGTGCTTAGTCTTGGCTCTGAACGCTTTCCAATACACACACATAGGGATCACAATGCCATGAATGCAACAACCCAGCCTGCAGTGCAGCAGAATACAAACAAACGAAAACTCTAACAGAAACAGGCCTCACGGTCTGTCGAGTCTTCTCGATTGTGCAGCTAGCCCCTCAGTTTGCAGCTGCCCACCCTCCCTACCTCTCTTCAACAGCACCCCCCCACTCTATCTCATCCCCTCTTAAAAACACCCACTGTTCTACAAGATATCACCTCCTCGGGTGGAGTATTTCACTTGTCCACCACCCATTCTGTGAAAAAGTGTCTCCTGAATCCCCCCGCCCCCAGTGTCAGCGGTGCCCTCTCGTATCCCTCCTCTTCTAATCTGGAAAATCCTTCTGTATTAGTTTTATTAGTCCCCTTTTTGTATTTAAAGGCCTCAATCATGTTCCCCCATCCCTCACCTCCTCAAGGGACTTCATGTTCAGCTCGTCCAGCCTCTCCCCGTAGGACATTCCCCCCCAATACCTGGATCATCTTTGTTGTCCTATGCTGCACCCCCATCCAACAGTCTGATATCCTTCTTCAGGAACAGTCGCCAGAACTCCGTGCAGTGTTGCAGGTGCGGCCTGACCAGCAACCTGTACAGGGGAAGGATCACCTCACTATTCCTGGAGATTTCCCTTGCTATACATCCCAGCATCTTGTTGGCTTTTGCTGCCGCCTTCCTCCACTAAGTCGAGTTGTTCGTATTCCCCGTTATAAGCACTTCCAAGATTATTTACCCCCTCGGTGCTTTCCAACTAAACCCCCCCCCCCCCAAAGCTGGTAGTTCCACCCCTGGTTCCTAGCCCTGAAGTGTAATACCTTGCATTTCTTTCTTTTTATCATGTCAGATTTTCTGTGCCCCCAGACGGCCCCCATCCAACCGACTCCCCCAGCCCCATCACCCGGAATTACCAGGGCTTACCTTATGCCCGGCCCTGGTGCAGTGCCTGCAGGGAGTCTATTATCATCCTGCCGCCTGCATTTTCATCCACCATTTTTGCCTGAGGGCCCCGGGTGAATGATGCATGCTTGTGGAGGCGTGCATGCGCCGTCAGCCCCAGTAATGACCCCTTTTCTGCCTACCCCATTGGCCTAGCACCAGGCACCCTATGGCCTGTGCTACCTCCTGGCCTCCATCAGGGGGCAGCGATTAGCTGATGGAAGCTGCTCTCCCAACCCCGGAGAGGAGAGCTGCCTGCTGGTAGCTCCACCCAGCTCCGCCCTCCACCCCTTGCCGACCTCCTGCAACCCGGGCTTGTTCCTGAACCCGTGTCGCTGGCATGCCTCGAGGTGTGGCATCCAGCGCCTGAGCCCTCTGTGCCACTGGACCAGCTAATACCTTGCATTTCTTGGCGTTGAACCCCAACTGCCATGTTTCCAACCACTCCTGAAGTCTGGTCAGGTCTACCTGCAGCTTCCTCCACCCCTGTGTCATCCACCACAGCCCCCATCTTCATATCGTTTGTGAACAGACTGATCCTACTCCGAATCACGAGTGAGAGCAGCAATGAATATCCCAAACAGCACCGATCCCTGTGGTACCCCGCTCGTCACCATCCTCGAGGATGAGATTTCTCTCCCCCCTTCCACTACCACCCTTTGCTGCCTTCCATTCAGCCAGTTTCTGATACAATTCACCATCTTTGTTCCCACCCCCATATACTCCAGCCCCCAGCCTCCCATGTGGCACAGAATCAAAGGCCTTGCTGAAGTCCAAATACAGGACATCTACCCCATGGCCCTTGTCCAGTTCCCTGGTCACCCAGTCATACTCAGTTAGGTTTGTCTGGCAGGACCTGCATGAGACAAACTTGTGTTGTTGATCATCCTGAAGTCCATTGTCCTCCAGGAAGGTTACCAGCCTTTCTTTCAGGATTGTCTCCATGAGATTACGCACGATTGATGTGAGGCTCGCTGGTCTATAGTTGACTGGATCATCCTTAGGGCCACTTTTGTGGATGGGCACCACATGGGCAATCCTCCAGTCCTGCGGGACGCATCCTGCGTTCAGGAAGGCGTTGAACAGGTCAGCCAGCTGTCCTGGACCTCCACTAGTTCCTTAAGTACCCCATGAGCATCATCAGACCCACGTGTGTGTCTTGTCCACCCTCAGTGCCCTTAACCCTTCCAGAACCCAGTTCTCTGTAATCCCTGTATCCACCCCCCCATGCCCACTCCATCCCTCCCTGGCAATATTTGTCCCTCCTTCTCCTCTGTGAACACAGAAGTATCCATTTAATACCTCTGCCTGATCTCTTCCCTTCTCTACCCACTTTTGTCCTTCCTAATCCTCACAATTTGGTCCTTGTTTTTCCTCCTCTCTCTTGCGTATCTGAAGAAGTCCTCTGCTCCATCCCTAATGCCCTGTGCCAGTCTCAGTTCTTCAGATGCTTTGGCAAGCCTGGTAACCTCCCTGGACTTCTTGGTATACTCCTCTTTGTCGACTTCCCCGGCTGATTTCTTGAACCTCAGAAATGCTTTTCTCTTGTCCCTCACTCCATCCATGACCTCCTGAGTCACCCAACTGGGCTTCGTTGCCCTACCCTTCTTGCTCCTTGTCCTTGTACATGTCCCAGTAGCCTCCGACAGCCCTTTTTTAATAATGTCCCACTTTTGGCTAGCATCAGTGCTTGGTTGAATGGTTTGGTACCCAACCCGGCCTGTCTGGGAATAAAACAAAATCTGACCCGTCCTACAAACTACCTGATATGTCCAGTGCCTAAGCCGGCTCGTCATGGAATTAAAAAAAAAAAAAAAGGTGGTCTCCAACAGGTCCCAGTGCCTTACATGCTCCGTTGGAGAATTAACAAAAAAAATCACCCCTCCCTCCTCCTGCTCCTCTGCCCAACTACCTAAATGGTCCAGGGCCTATCACACACTATCAGTGAATTAAAAAAAAAAATCTGCCCCCTCTCTTTAGCAACCAGATGAATTCCAAGTCCACCATGACCTGTCAGGGAATAAAGAAAATCTGTCTCCCTGCCCCCAGACTACCTTATGGGTCTGATGCTGAGCCTGGCCCATCACGGAATAATAAAAAAAAAAAAATCTGTATCTCTCCTCCAACTACCTGACCAGTCCAGTGTCCCACCAGGCCCGTCAGGGAAGTAAAAAAAAAAAGTAAATATGGCCTTTTCGCCTCAGCTATCTGAATGGGCCACTGTCCAGCCCGGACTATCAAAGATTAAAAATCAGTGATTTGGGGTTGGGGGGTGGCTATAAGTTTGGTGCTGGGTTATGAAACTAATAGCCTGCTGTCGGGTGGAATTGATCCACTGTGTAGACAGTGTAGGAGCATTACTGAAAAGCATTGTCAATTCATCAGAGCCCTCCATGTCGGCACTGTACACAAAAAAATTGTAAAACTGACATTAAATGTGGCCTTGTTATAACTATAACAGTGAGACAGTAAGATAACATCAAAACAAGAATTTGTCAATGCTTGTCTGCTTGTATGTTGTGTCAGATAAGTTTTGGCTGTGTTGTAGAGAATGATGAAGGCAGAGTAGTATTGTAGTAAGAGAGAGCTTGCAATGGAATCAGGAAGTGGTAATGTTTTTCCTACGTATTTTCATTTCTGAAGCAAGATACAGAATGTTGTAGGTTTTAAAAATTTCCCAGTCTCATGCAATGGGCACGCTGCAAAAATGAAATATATTGGTACAGTCCTGTGGTGATTTACCATTACAAAAATATGATAACATTAGCCTACTACATTTAGGGTATTAATCTAGCAGGTACAATGTTTATTTATTTTTTTTTAATCTTTTTGTATTTATCCGCCTAACCTGCCTCTTCCCTCCACTCATTCGGACATCCTCAGTGGACCCCCAAACCCCGCCATGGTCTGCCCCTAGAGTGCCTCAATCCCACACACACTCCCATTAAGACCTCTGGTATAACACCCCCCCCCCCCCGGCTGGGGTGGAGAGGGGATGCCCCGTGCTTACCTCTCCAAACCAGCACTCTGTGTGTGTGTGTGTGTGTGTGTGTTTGTCTATTTGACATAGTGGAGTCTGCCTTGACGAGTGGTCAGAGAAGTCCTAGGGAGGTGTCGTCAACTAGGAGGGATAAGGTGTTTTTTCCAGTTTCTTCTCCCCGACGTCTGCGTGCAATGAGGGGCAGTGAGCTGAGAGGCATGCTGAGACGTACCTCCTGCTCCGCCCATCTACCTTCAGTTACCCAATCCCCTTGCTGCTGTTCCACCGTCCGCGCTATCCACCGGGCTCCCCTAGGTGGTAGCATTGCAACAAACCTACTGTCACCCGGAGAAGGAGAGCTGCCATGCGCTTTATCCTTCTCCGCCGACCCTCGTGACCCGTGTTTCGCTCCCTCAAACCCGGGTCGCGGGTGGGTTAATGTGGCGCTTAGCGCCAACCTCAGCGCCACCGGGCTGGTATGAAATGTTTATTTTGACTGACCCACAGAATTTGCACTGTCCTGTTGATTTTTCTTTACTACTTTTACATTTCTGTTTCTGAATACAAGCTAATAATAACCAGTGTACCCCCCTGGCTAGTACAGTGCCCTGAAACGGGCTTAATAAATAATGCTGCCCATTGTGTGGTGCCTAAGAAGGGCTACTAAATATTATCCACTGGCTGGTACAACTGAGTCCCCAGTTCACTGCCTTGATGAGGGCTTTTAATTTACTTGCCCTCTTGCTTAGAGAATCACCCTGACAGGGGCTCTTAATTAACTCGCGTCTGCTCTGCCCCAACAAGCAGATCAGCTTCCTTTGCTTCTGTGTATAGCCTGGACAATAAGTCTCTCCCTGCTTGGTAACCCTGACAAGGGCATTTAACTAGCTCTGCACTCTCCTACCTCTGAAGCCCATCCTGCCTTAACAGGGGGTTTTAAATGGTTGTCTGTAGGACTGTGCGAATACCTTTTTCCGAATATTCAGCCGAATATTCGGTATTCAGGTCCCAGGTATTCGGCCACAAAAGGTGTGTTTTTAAGGATAGCTTAAAAAGCAGTTAAACACCATTAATCCCCTTTCAAACCTGGTGTACCATACACACCTCACCATCACTTCAGTGACCAATATAGAGCTGTCACTAATGTAAAACAAGCTACATGTGGCACACTCGCCCTACCATACCACACACATAGCACTGCGAAAACAATATTGAGTACTGCATTGGGCCCACAATGTAGGGTGTTTATGGTCAGTCACATGGGTAGAAGTTTCTTTGGCTATGGACATAAGAATAGTGGCAACAGTGGCTGAAGTGGCAGTGACAGCTGAAATGGTGGCTGCTGCAAGAATGGTATTGGTGGTGGTGGGAGTCGCACTGGCTGTGCATGTAGCAGCCTTGGGTGGTAGTGGCGGGAACACTGGTGGTGGTATCTGCTGCTTCCTGCACAAGGCATGTAAGCTGTAATGCCCTCCTACTACTGGCATAGAAGGATGTGAGAGTGAAAGTGCAGATGGAACAGGCTAGCAGCAGCAGCATACTGCCTGTCGTCACTGTATGAATTAATCTTAGGATGTTTTGTAATCTTGATGAAGTGTTTCATCCTTGGGCATATTACATTAGGATTGTTTTGTTAGACGGATATCTGTCTCATTTTTTTATAATTTTGCGTATTTATCGTGTGTGTTTCTTTAAGGGTTTAATATTCATAGTGGGCCCGATTTTCAAACCCTCTTGGAACACCACAAGGTACTTACTAACATACTAAAATGCCAGCAGAATAGGCCTAACGGTCTTTCGAGTCTGCTCGATTGGTCAGCCCCCACCCTGGGTGCTGACCTTGCTGCCCCCCCTCGCCTTCTCTGGCTTCTCCCTTCCCAGTTCCAGATATTCTTGCTGCATTGGATTTTGCTTCCAGAACCCTTCCCCTGTACCTGTCCCAGCCCCTCTTGAACCCCTCCACCAGCCTCCTAGGCAGTGCATTCCATGGCTCCACCACCCTCTCAGTGAAGTAGCACCTCCTCCTTTCTCCCCTGAATCTTCCCCCTTCCAGCTTCCACCCATGCCCTCTAGTGGCCCCCTCCTCCTTCCTTCAAAGCATCCTGACTGTTCCTCCCTATTTTACCCTCTTCATGTACTTGAAGACCTCTATCATGTCCCCTGGTCCCTCTCTCTTCCAGTGTGTACATATTTAGCTCTTGAGCCTCTCCTCATGGGTCCTGTCCCCAAGCCCCAAATCATTTTGGTTGCCCTCCTCTGGACCCTCTCCAGGAGTTTAATGTCCCTCTTTAAGTGTGGCCTCCAAAACTGGATGCAGTACTCAAGGTGTGGCCTCACCAAGCAGTTATACAGAGGGAGCATCACTTCCCTCCTTCTGGAGGTGATCCCCCTAGCAATGCATCCCAGCATCCTGTTGGCCTTGGCTGCTGCCCTCCTACAAGTCTCCGAGTTGTTCATTTTGACATCCACCACCACCCCCAGGTCCCTCTCAGCCATCGAGACTTGTAGCATCCCCCTCCCGGGTGTACACTTGGCCCGGGTTTCTGGCCCCCAGGTGGAGTACCTTGCATTTCCCTGCATTGAACCTCAGCTTCCACTTTCTAGACCATCTTTCCAGAGCCTCCAGTTCCCCCTGTAGGGCCATCCTCTCCTCCTCCCCATCCACCACTGCCCCCAGTTTTGAGTCATCTGCAAAGAGACTCATCTCACTCCTGATTCTTGTCCTTATGTCAGAGACCTAGGCGTTGAACAGGAGGGGCCCAAGGACTGATCCCTGTGGGACCCCACTAATGACCCTCTTTGGGGATGAGACTATCCCGCCAACTACGACCTGCTGGGTCCGGTCCTGGAGCCAATTGCCTATCCATCTTATCATCTGGTTCCCCACCCCCATTTCTCCCAGCTTATCCAACAGGCCCAAGTGAAGAACAGAGTCAAATGCCTTGCTGAAGTCTAGAAAGAGGACGTCCACTGGTCTACCAAGGTCCAAGGCACTTGTCACCCAGTCATAGAACTCCACAAGGTTTGTCTGACATGATTTCCCGAGGCAGATCCATGCTGTCTGTCGTCCAGGCACCTGACTTTTCAGGTCCCCCCAGCCTCTCCTTGACAATGCCCTCCATCACCTTGCCCACCACAGATGTCAGGCTGACAGGCCTGTAGTTCTCTGCCACCTCCCTTGAGTCCTCCCCTTGTGGATGGGCACTATATGTGCCACCTTCCAGTCCTGGGGCACCCACCTGTCCTCAGAGAGATGGTGAAAGCTCCGCCAGGGGTTTCGCCAGGACATCCATAAGTTCCTTCAGTACTCTGGGATGTAATTTATCTGGCCCGGTGCTTTCTCTGTCTTAAGGGGCTGAGGGCTTCCCTCCTCTCTCTGCTGTGATTTCCACTTCCAGTACCTCTTTTCCCTGCTTGGCCCTCCCCTCCTGCCAGTGATGCCTCCCCTCTCCCCAGACCCGCCCATCGGTGGGGTCCCCCTTCCTCAGTATTTCTGTCTCCTCCATATGCGATGCAGCACCCCCATTTTCCTTGGTGAAAACTGAGGTGAAGTACTCATTTAGCACCTCAGCCTGCTCCCTCGGGTCTTGTGCCCATCTCTCCCCTGATTTAATCCTGCTAATCTGCCCCTTCACCCTTCATTTTTCCCCAGTGTATCTAAAGAACCCCTTGTTCCCTCTCCTGATTTCCCTGGCCAGGTTCTGCTCCTTCCTTGCCTTAGCCACCCTCACCACCCTAGTGGCCCTTCTTGCCATCAGCTCATACTCCCCTCGATCCCTTTCACTCCTTGAGCACTTGAATTGCCTATAGGCTGCCTTCTTTCCTGCACCACCTCCTGGACCTCCCTGGTCCACCAGCAGGGATTTCGGGCCCCTGCATTTTAAGTCTTACTCTTGCACAGGTGCTGGTAGCATCTTGCACCTCACCTGATGATTTCCACCTACTATCAGCGTCCATGTCTGACCCAATCCCATTCAAATGCTCCTTAAGGATCCTTCCATTTCCTTAAAATCCGTTCCCCTGAAGTCAGTTACCTCCGTCTTTGTGCAGCTTTCTAGCCCTCCTAGGTCCAGGCAGAACCAGACCGTGGCATGGTCACTGTCCGCCAACGGGTCCCTTACCTCCAGGCCCCTAATCTGGTCACTGTCTGCCAGGACCACATCCAGTACCCACGCCTCCCTGGTCGGTTCCCCCACCTGCTGAGTTAGGAACGCGTCTTGGAAGACATCCAACAACCTCTGTTCCCTGGTCACAGAAGATGTCATAGTCTTCCAGTCTGTTCCTGGCATGTTTAAGTCCCCCAACACCACCACCGTTCCTCTGCCCAGTCTGCAGTGTCTCCCAATATCTGCCACCAGACTCTCCTCCAGCTCCTCCGCCAGGGCAGGGGGTCTATACACCACTCCTATTTTTACTCTCTTGCCCCCCCTTGTTATCAAGATGACCCAAATCGCTTCCACGGTTCCCTCCGCCTCCTCTACTACCCTATGCCAATGCAGTTTTTGACTATCATTGCTATCCCTCCTCCCCTTCCCTCCCCCCTGTCCTTCCTGAACATAGTGTAACCCTCCAGGTTCAGGTCCCAGTCGTGTCCTGCAGTGGCCCAGGTCTTGGTGACCGCTGCCACATCCACTGCTCCCTCAGTTAGCATCGCCTGGAGCTCAGGCATTTTATTTCCCAAGCTCCTGGCATTTAGCAGGACTACCTTCCACCCTTTCCCTATACTTCCATTTCCCCTGCTCGTGTTCCCATGGGGATTCTGTTTTCCCCTGGTCTGCACTTTACCAGTCGGCCTTTTCCCACAATCCTCCAGCTCCCCAGGGGGGTGGAGACAGAGTCCATCCTTTATCGGCACCCCCTTGATGGCCTTTTCTCTCATCTCTCCCCCCTTCACAAGTTTAAACCACACTTTTCACCAGTGAACCCCTCTATTTTCAACTTAAGGATTCCCTTCCCCTCCAAATTGAGATGGAGTCTATCTCTAGCATACAGCTCCTTATCCTCCCAGGTCTTCCCCAATCAACCCATACCCTCTGGCCTCACACCACTCCCTGAGCCACTGGTTTATCTCCCTAATCTTCCTTTGTGCTCCCACCAGCCCTTGGCACCGCAGGATTTCTGAGAAGGAAACTGTGCATCCTATGTCATGACAGACCGACCCTGGCAAGCTCCCTGAATCTTGCCTGTATCTCTAGCTCACTGTTTCCCTCAATGTCATTTGTACCCAGGTGGACCAGTATGTCCGTGGAACCCCCACAATCCTTTGCCAGCTGATATACCTCGTGCTTAGCCCTGTGCACCGTTAGTCCAGGGAAGCATTTTGTTCTAACTGGCAGATAGTAGTTTGACCCAAGAGGTGACTTGCATCAAACACTAGGGAGTTCGCAAGTTTCGGACATCGGCGTCCGCAACTCACGGACATGAGCCCATTGCAGCAGCGCCCCTGCCATAACTTTGCATCCCTGGGGCACCTCTGCAATGGGACTTGCAACACAGATTGGGAGCAGTGTGCCATAAATAGGGTAGACTGTTGCAAATTGCGCCACACCTTGTAAAATTGGACTGCCATGTGTCCAAGTTGTGTGGTGCATCTGCGACCACTGTTGCATTGGGTGCAGGGTTTGCCGCAAGCCCTGCATCCACCTTGGAAAATCGGGCCCAGTTTGTTTGTATGTTACCGAGATGCCCCAGACAAAGTCCAAGTTCCGGTCAAAGCTATAGGCTTTATTGGCATCCTCCAGCCTCAGCACAAATAAATGTGTTGGCAACTTTATGCTCTGCTCTTTAACTGTGTTTGGCAGCCCAGGGATACACTGGCAGTAATCTCCTTGATGTGCTGTACTTTTGTGTGCCTATCATCCTGTCACTCACCACTTGGGAAAGTGGTGCAGATGCATTGCTGGGGCTGGACCAAGCATGTTTGCAAGGTCGCTAAGGCATGATGGCTCAGGTGGCTAGTGGTTACTGTGTAAAACACAAACTAATGGTAGTGCCTGCGTGTGTGTGTGTGTGTGTGTGTGTGTGTGTGATGCTTTACTTGGTGCTTGTGGAACTTAAGTAATATTCATGACAACCCTAGCAGTTATACTGTACCATAAAAAGCAGCAGCAAATAAAAAAAAAAAAAAATGCTACTAAGAACTGGGGAAGAAGAGGGCAACCTCTTTAGTCGAACATGGAACCGAACACAGAACTGAACAGTGACAGACACAACTCGGTGAGCAAATCCTGCCCACTAAGAATTGCAACAGTTTAATAAAAACAAAAAAATCACATGCACACAGCCGTGTACAAGCAATGCACACCAGGGTGGGAAAAATTGGTTTAGTGCTGGTGGATAGTTTGACCACTAGCTTTCAAAATCTAGTAGCCAAATTATTATTTTTAGTGGCTGTCATTTTTAAGGATTCAAAAATCACTTTGTGGGCAGGTAACCTGATGGCCAGTAAATTTAAAATTCTAGTTGCCAAACCAGTTTTTTAGTGGCTATTGGTCACCTGGCTAACCTGTTTTTCTCACCCTGGCACAGACTCATGAAAAAAATATATTTCCCCCACACAGGTTAATCATGCACGATGAGCTGCGGAAGGGGGAAGGGGAGTCGGCCAACACACTCCTCAGCTATACAAGGATGTAGTAGTTTGGCAGAAGACACCAGGAGGAAGGAGTGCTGTGTGACTGGACTTCTCTACTGGGACTGAATAAGTAGAACTCTTGTACTTGGACCTTTAATTTAGGGTAAAAAAAAAAACAAAATTAGTGTGCTTGTTTGAGTTAACTGAACTGAATGGCTATCTGAACAGTTATCTAGGTGTAAATCTCGGGTGATTAAAATGGCTTGATAGCTGTACAGTTTAAATTACTTGTAGAAAGATCTAGTAAATGGGGGGAGTGGCTTAGCTAGAAGGAAGCTAAATTTAAAGACTGCCTTAGAAAGATTCTTTTAGTAGCTTGGCAGAAGACACCAGGAGGAAGGAGTGCTGTGTGACTGGACTTCTCTACTGGGACGATATTGCCCTCCACCCTCGCACCCAAAGCTAGTTCTACTTTTATAGGCACAGGATTTAACTGACAACAGGAACTTCCTGTTTGGGAGCAGGAAGTGAGTCATCACAGAGCCACCAAAGACCCACCGTCCTAGAAGGCAAGAGTAGCTCTCTGGCCCCCTCTAGCTGCTGGAGGTCTGCCTCTGAGCAAGTAAGGGGTCTACTGAGAAATATAGGATATTCTTGTCTCAGAACAGGACAATCGGGAACTTAAAGGGCACAGAGGCAGAAAGTAAGAGAGAGAAGAGAAAGAAAAAAAAAACTGAGGAAAGAGTAAGGATTCCAAACAGTTAAAGGGCCAGAAATAAGACATGATGGGAGTGGTGCAGTGCAGTGGCTGTGGAGCAGCAGTCTTCCGGGAGACGTTCTAGAGGATGCAGTACTGTACCATCTGCAGGCACCTCTCTGGGCTGAGGGAGGAGGTTGCTCATCTCCAGGCTGAGTTGACCAGGATTTGTGGGACCTCCTTTTCCATCCAGGGACCACCAGTGCCACTGCTGTTGCCTCAGAGGTTGCCAAGAAAGAAGAGCGGTTGAACCACAGTGGGCTCAGGGAGGGTGAGGGTGATGGAACAGAGGGCGCATCCCTCCTGTTGTACCTCTCTGCAATTCCTATGCCATTCTGGCAAAGTGTGGTTCCTCTATGGAGGCACCTGCAGTGGAGACCATGGAGGATGCTGGGAACCTCCACAAAGGAGACCCACAGGAGGGTGGCATGGGACCCCACGGGGAAGGAAAAATCTCCTGGTGGGGGATTCCATTGTTAGGAAGGTAGAACTGGGGGAGGACAGGGAGAGGGAGGTAAGGTGCCTGCCTGGTGCCATGGCTTGGAGAGACAGGGAGCGAATCCTCAGGATTGCCAGAGCAGCTGCACAGGGGAGGGAGCTGGATGTCATTGTCCACCTAGGGACAAATGATCTGGCTAAGAAAGGGATTAGAGCAGTGCAGGAAGAGTTTGTGGAATTGGGGAGGGGGCCTTAGACGTGTAGCATGCACGGTAACCATCTCAGAGGTGCTACCCATCTATGACGTAGAAGAGGCTAGGGTGTTCCGCACCATAGGATTCAATCAGTGGTTGAAAAACTGGTGCAGAGCTCAATGATTTGGCTTCGCTGGGGACTGGGGGTCCACCTGGAGTGATGCAGCCCATCATGCCAGTATAGGCTTGCATCGGTCCAGGAGGGGGAACCAGGATCCTAGGCGATAGGTTAAATACATCATTGCTGGCATTTAAACTAGTCGGGGGGCACTGGAAATGAGCAGAAATCTAGCCCCCCAAACACATCACGGTAGTAAGTCGGTGAACAACAACATAGAGGTGGTGATAGGGAGAAGGGCAGGGGTAAATGGGGAAAGTGACAAAGGTAAGAAGGATAGGGATGGGGCAAAAAGGAGCAAGGCCATCAGTAAATGGAGGGTAGTGAGTACCAATGCCCATAGTCTGGGCAACAAGCTCCCTGAGCTGGTGGCCTTGATGGAAGAGGGACGTCTGGATATCGTAGCAGTCACAGAAACATGGTACACAGAGAACCATGACTGGGATGTTAACATACCAGGGTACATAACCTACAGGAGAGACAGGCAGGGGAGAAGAGGGGGAGGAGTAGCTCTCTATGTAAATGAAGGGATAAAAGCAACTGAACAAAAGAGTAATCAGGGAGGTGAGGGGCAGTGTGGGTCACCTTGGAGACTGGAAAGGGCACCGCAATCTGCACAGGGTTGTGTACAGACCCCCATGTTAGGGGAAGGGAATGGACAAGGATATGATAGAAGGCATTCTTAGGATGGCAGAGAAAGGGGAAGATACTGTTGATGGGAGATCTGAATATGCCAGATGTTAACTGGAGCACATTTGCTGCAGCCACATCCAAGAGCAGGGCCATTCTCGATGCCCTACAGGTGGCAGGCCTCAGACAGCTAGTTTCAGAAACCCACTCGTGAGGGAGCAATCTTATTTATTTTTTTTTTTTTTATTTAGTTGTTTAGCCAGGTAATCTTAGACCTCATACTCTCAAATGAGGGCAGTGAGAGGATCTCAGATCTAGAAGTGGGTTGCCATCTGGGAACAAGTGACCATCAAACAGTGTGGTTCACGTTAAACTCAGCTACAGAGTCAAGCCACACAAAAGTGAGGGTACTGGACTTCAGGAGGGCTGACTTTGACAAGATGGGAGAGTGCCTCAGAAAAGCACTAGCAAACAGGCTAGAAGGAGGGGTGGAGCAACAATGGGGAATCATCAAAACTGCCATCACAGAAGCAACAAGCCTTTGTGTGAAGCAAATAAATCAAAACGAAAAAGTCACTCTCAAAATAGGTGGCTGGGAAAGTCGGGGAGAAAAAGATAGCATTCAGGAAGTATAAGGAAACACAGAAGGAGCAGGAGAGAGAGCTGTACCAGTTAATGCAGAAGGAAGCAGGGAGTGAAGTCAGAATAGCAAAGCCCCAAACTGAGGAAAAGATAGCCAACTCGGTTAAGAAGGGGGATAAAATCTTTTATAGATACATCAGAGAGCGTAGAAAGAAAAAGGGAGGGATAGTGAGACTGAATAGAAAGAATGGTGGGTGGGCAGAGGGGACAGTGAAAAGGCAGGGATATTGAATGAATATTTCTGCTCAGTATTCACAAAAGAGGAGGGGGAAGTGCCTAATCCAATTAACAGAAGCACTCTTGATAGGGGGGTCGATCCCAGCCCTTTCACAGAAGAAAGGGTTCTGAAAGAACTCCTAAAACTGAAGGTGGACAAAGCGATGGGGCCTGATGGAATTCACCCCAGAATTCTAAAAGAATTAAGGGGGAACTAGTGAAACCACTGACAACGCTTTTTAATAAATCATGGGAGGATGGTGTGGTACCCAAGGACTGGAGGAAGGCAGATGTGATTCCCCTTGACAAAAGTGGGACCAAGACAGAGGCAGGAAACTACAGACCTGTCAGTTTGACCTCTGTGGTAGGGAAAGTGATGGAGTCACTTCTGAAGGAAAGAATTGTGAGTACCTAGAGGCCAGTGGGGCACAGGACCCAAGGCAGCATGAGTTCACAGCGGGAAGGTCATGTCAGACAATCTAATAGATTTCTTTGACTGGGAGACCAGGGAGGGCTGTGGACATACTTAACATACGAAATTTGCAAGCAGAGTAAAGGCCCAGAGGTCTATCAAGTATGCTTCGAATGTGCAGCTAGCATCCCTTATCTCTGCAGCTGCCCTCCCTTCCACCCTTCCCCTTCATTAACCCTCCCCCTTGTCCTGTCCCATCCTCGTTTGAAGCAGTCCACTGTTCTACTGCATACCACTTCAGGAGGCAACGCATTCCACCCAGCCACCACCCTCTCTGTAAAAAAAGTGTCTCCTCATCTTCCTCCTGAACCTTCCTCGCTCCAGTCTCATATCATGGCCCCTGGTGTCCCTCCCTTCCCTTACTTTGAACAGCCCCTCTGTACTTGTCTTGTTTATTACTTTCATGTATTTAAAGGTTTCAGTCATGTCACCCCTGTCTCTCCTCTCCTCCAGTGAGTACATGTTCAACTCCTTCAACCTCCTCTCGTATGATAAGTCCCCCAGCCCCTTGATCATCTTTGTCACTCTGCGCTGCACCCCCTCCAGTAACTTAATGTCCCTCTTCAGATATGGACGCCAGTACTGCACGCAGTACTCCAGGTGTGGTCTAACTAATGACCTATACAGTGGCAGAATCACCTCCTCCCTCCTCGAGGATATACCCCTTGCAATACAACCCAGCATTTTGTTGGCCTTTGCAGCTGCCTTCCTACATTGTGCCCAGTTGTTCATTGACCCTGTAATGAGCACACCCAGATCCTTCTCCTCTTCTGTCTGGGCTAGCTGCACTCCCCCTAGCTGGTAACTCCTCCTTGGGTTCTTCATCCCAAAATGCAGCACCTTGCACTTTTTGGCATTATAGCCCAGTTGCCAGGTGTCTGACCAGGTTTCAAGCTTTGCCAGATCATCCTGCAACCCCTGCCATCCCCCTAGGTCATCCACCACCGCACCTACCTAAGGACCTAAGGCAGCATGGTTTCACCAGGGGGAGGTCATGTCAGACCAACCTCATTTAATTTTTGGACTGGGTGACTAGGGAGGTGGATCAGGGAAGGGCAGTGGACATGGCCTATCTGGACTTCAGCAAGGCCTTTGACACTGTGCCACATAGAAGACTATTACACAAACTGGGGAATATGGGTGTGGGCAGGACAGTAGTGTGGTAGGTAGGTAACTGGCTGGGTGGCAGGACACAGAGGGTGGTGGTAAATGGCTGTCACCCACAGAGGGAAGAGTGACTAGTGGGGTACCACAGGGATCAGTGCTGGGACCGGTCCTATTCAACATCTTCATCAGTGACATTGCGCAGGACCTAGAAGGCAGAATTTCACTGTTCGCTGATGACACAAAGCTCTGTAACAGAGTAGACACACCAGAGGGTGTAGACAGAATGAGAAGCAACCTGCAGAAACTTGAAGAATGGTTAGGGGTTTGGCAGTTGAAATTCAATGCAAAGAAGTGCAAGATAATGCATATGGGGCACAAAAACCCTGGTACAATATATCAGTTGGGGGGTGAGGATATAGCATGCACCAAGCAGGAAAGGGATCTTGGGGTTGTCATCTCTGATGACCTCAAGGTAGGGAAACAGTGTGACAAGGCAGCAGGTAAAGCAAATAGGATGCTGGGATGCATAGGCAGGGGCATCACCAGCAGGAAAAGGGAGGTCATAATTCCGCTATACAAGACACTAGTGAGGCCCCACCTGGAGTACAGTGTACAGTTCTGGAGACCATACCTACGTAAGGACATAGACAGGGTAGAGAAGGTTCAGAGGAGGGCAACAAAGATGGTGCATGGATTGCATCACAAGTCCTATGAAGACGGGTTGAAGGAACTGAACATGTACTCCTGGAGGAGAGGAGGGAGAGAGGGATATGATAGAGACATACAAGTATCTTACAGGAGGAACAGGGTGCAGGAAAACACTATTTTAAGCAAAAAGATGTTCCAGGACTAGAGGGCATGGGATGAAGTTGGAGGGAGGATGATTCAGAGGAAACATGAGAGAATTTCTTCACAGAACGGGTGGTGGACAAGTGGAACACCCTGCCAGAGGAAGTGGTGGGGCTGAAACAATCACCGGATTTAAGAATGCATGGGATAGACATAAAGGAATTCTGGAGGTTGGGGTAAGGGGCAACAGACTTCTAGGAAAACAAACTGAACTTACAAGCTCAAATGGGCAGACTGGGTGGGCCATAGGCCCTTATCTGCCGACACTGTCTATGTATCTATGTACCTTGGTATCATCAGCAAACAGACTGATCTTACTCTTGATGTCCCATGATATGTCTGCAATGAATATCCCAAACAACACTGGTCCCAACACCGAGCCTTGTGGAACACCACTCGTCACTGCCCTTGGGTGTGAGAGCTTCCCACCCACCACCACCCTCTGTTGCCTTCCCTGCAGCCAGTTTCCTACCCATCTCACCAGATTTGCACCCGCCCTGTGCCTACTAACTTCCTTCCCAGCCTTCCATGTGGCACTGAGCTCTAATGCCTTACTGAAGTTCAGATACAGGACATCCACTGCATGGTCCCTGTCCAGTTGCCTAGTTACCCAGTCATAGAACTTGACCAGGTTGGTTTGGCAGGATCTGCCATGTATGAAGCCATGCTGTCTGCTGTCCTGTAGTCCTTTGGCCTCTAGGAGGGCCACCAGCCTCTCCTTCAGGATGGTTTCCATTAGCTTACCCACGATGGATGTGAGGCTCACTGGTCTGTAGTTTCAAGGTTCATCCTTGGGGCCACTCTTGTGGAGGGGCACCACAAGAGCCATCCTCCAGTCCTGAGGTACACACCCCGACATGGTCTACCTAGACTTTAGCAAGGCATTTGACACAGTCCCACAAAAAAGATTAATAGTCAAATTAACCAGCCTGGGAGTGGGTCCCGGGGTGGTAGACTGGGTAAAACATTGGCTGGACAACAGGACACAGAAGGTAATTTGTAAATGGAGTCCACTCTGAAGAAAGAGGGGTTACTTGTGGGGTACCACAGGGTTCAGTACTGGGTCCAGCCCTTTTTAATGTCTTTATAAGTGACACTGCAGAGGGACTGGTAGGAAAAGTGTGCCTCTTTGCAGATGACACAAAGATCTGCAACAGGGTTGATACACAAGGAGGCATGGAAAGGATGAGAATGGTCTTGGCAAGGTTGGAGGAATGGTCAGAAGTATGGCAGCTAGGATTCAATGCAAAGAAGTGCAAAATAATGCACCTGAGAAACAAGAACTCAGGGGAAGATTACACAATGAGGGGAGGTAGTAACAACAAAAAAAAAAAAAAAAAAGGAAAGGGACCTGGGGGTAATCCTATCAGATGACCTTAAGGTTAGAAAGCAATGTGAGAAGGCAGTAGGGAGGGCTGGGGGTATACTGGGATGCATAGGGAGAGGCATCACCAGCAAAAACAGGAAGTTGTTATCCCTCTGTACAGACAGTTGGTGAGACCCCATCTGAGTACTCTGCCCAGTTCTGGAGACCCCATCTCCGCAAGGGCATAGACAGGATAGAGGCAGTCCAGAGGAGGGCAACTAAAATGGTGCAGGGTCTGCAAGAGAAGCTGACGAGGGAGACTAAAGGAGCTTAATATGTATACCCTTGAGGAAAGAAGAGTGAGGGGAACATGATAGAAACTTTTAAGTACCTCAGTGGAATCAACAAAGTCCAAGAGGGTAGTATCTTTCAGAAAAGAGACGTGCAAGAACAAGGTGACACAATTTAAGATGGGGGGGAGGGGGTGGGGGGGGTTCCGGGGCAATGAGGAAGATTTTTCCACAGAGTGGGTAGTGGATGGCATGAACAGCCTTCCTGAGGAGGTTGTGAGGTCTAAAACTGTGGGAGAATTCAAGAATGCATGGGACAGACATAAGGCAATTCTTGTGGGGGGGGGGTAGGAAGAAATAGGCTGTTGGTTAACTAGGATCTGTGGCCTATCTTGTAGGTAGGGAAATGGGCAAACTAGGTGGGCCAAGCGGTCCTTATCTGCCGTCAAAGTCTATGTTTCTATGATCCAAGCCAGATAACTAACAATATTAATTCAGTGAGTCAAGCCTGACTGGCTGAGAACTGCAGAAGCTTGTTTTAAAAACCGTGCTCACAGAGCTGTGCATACGTGAGGACCAGCCTCATGAACAAAAAAAAAATATATAAAGCATGTGCAGTGAGCTGCACATGCAGGGCACAGCGTCACAGAATCAAATATTATGCGCATATAAGCAGCTCATGAACAGTGAGCTACAGGAGGGGGAGTTGGCAGACACCCTCTTCAGTTTTCGCAGGGAACTAAGCTTGGAGCCAGACAATAGCAGAAAACAAAACACACAAGCAAAATGTGCTTCACCAAAAAATCACTGGAGCTGTGTGTCGCAGAGCAGTGGAGGAGGGGCATTAGCAGGCAGCCCTTCTGGTCCCTGTAACTCTGCACTGCAACAAGGACAAAATTACTCTGTCAGAAAGCCAAACCTAGCTTTTCTGACACTGATCAAACAAATGATACTTATCCAAAAAACCCTGTGGAGCAAAAAATGACTTATTTGTTTGGCAAGTTTAAGGTCTCGGAAGTACTGCAAAGCCAGCTCTCAGAAACAACTGTTTCCTGTTCTCTACCAACACAGAATGAAGAAGTCACATGGTATGCTTGCTCTAGAAACAGCATCTGATTTGCCAACAAAGTCCTACGAGACTTGAAATCTCACCAAATAGTAATTTCTGAATAGTAAAATATTCGGGAAAGGCATCCGAATATTCGGGAAGCCTACTATTCGTGGTATTCGGGAAATAATGTTCAGCCCATACACAGCCCCAATTGTCTGAGTGCTTTACATTCCTCTCTTATATGTACATGTAGACCCCAATATTGAAAACTGTACCTGGCAGTGGTGCAAGTGGTTGCTCCGCACAACTGAGTTTGGCTGGAGCAACAAAGGGATATGTTCAGAAGAGATACATAATGGTGCAACGCTTCTGAATGTATCAAAATATGCGGGTGGCGCAAATATGATGTGCTGTCGCATCCCCCAGACAGGAATAAATACCTGGAATGGGAAAGCACCAGTGCATCTGGAGATGCGCCAGGCGCAATTTCCAGATATTCAGACTTGGAACTTGCAAATGGAGTCATTATGCATGCAAGGTGCAAATGGAGCCATTTGCATGAGTTGTGCAGGGCTGGCCTGCGGGATGTGCCAGGTACCCAGCACAGCATGTTTGAGGTCCCTGGTAGTCAATAGTACCCCCCTCCCACATGAAACCCAGATCCCCATAAAATAAATATATTATTGTCCCAGGTACTCCAGTGGTTCCCCCCTCCTTGCTCAGTACTCTGATCACTGTTTATTAATTAATTTCTTGTCCCTGGTAGTCCAGTGGTTTCCCTGCTCCCTGCTCTGTACCCCAGTCGCTGTAGAAAATGGAACAGTCCCGACCCTGGTAGTCTAGTGGTACCCTCCCACCCAGGTCATCGACTGGCAGCAACCACCCACTCACCTCTGCGGCTGCCCACCAAATGTCACCTTACAGTAACACCTGCAAGCTCATTGGTCCACACTGTCAACCAGTGGGCTGGCAGCGTGTACTGTAATAGTCATTCACAACTTTGTGAATGACTATTACAATACACACTTCAAACCCATTGGTAGACAGTGTGGACCAATGTGCTTGCAGGTGTTACTGTAAGCTGTCATATAGCGGGCAGCCGAGGAGGTGAGCGAGTGGGTTTGCTGCTTGCCTGTGACCTGGGTGGGATGGGGGTCCTGTGTGGGTGGGGAGGTACCACTAGACTACCAGGGTCAGGGCTGTTTTATTTTCGACAGTGATTGGGGTACGGAGTGGTGAGGGGGGAACCACTGGACTAGCAGAGATGACAAATTATTTAATTTACAGCGATCGGGGTACGGAGTGAGGAGGGGGGAACCACTTGATTACCATGGACATTAAAATATTTATTTTACAGCAATCTGGGTTTCATGCTGGAGGGGGGTACCAGTGGACTACCAGTGCTTTGTATGCACTGTATGGGGATCGGACATGGCGCTTGGGGGGGTTAGGCCTGTTTTGTTACTGGTGTAACTTTGTGCCCATGTATGCAGCACATCTCCGAGTTGTGATGGCAAATGCACGGCACATCTTGGCTGAATATCAAGATGTGTCGCAAGTGCATGGGCATGCCCCCTGGAGATGCACCGCATACATTGTCTTTGCGCCGGATCCCAATTTGAGTAGCGATTCCCCTTTGAATATCACCCCGGGGTGCATTTCTGGGGTTGTGCTAGCACAACTCCGTTGTGCAAGGCGCAGCTCCTTTGAATATCTAGCCCTTACTGTGTCTCTTATGGTTGTAAGAGCACCTTCATGAGTTTGATGGGTGAGAGAACTGAGAAGCATTCTGCCATTCCTACAGCATAAAACTTAATGTTAAAGACCTTTGTATAAAAAAAAATGTAATTTGAATTTAAAATGTTTCCCATTGTTAGCAGACAGCCCTAAAAAGGGTTTTTAACTTGCATCCCCAGAACTCTATTGCCTGTGAACAAGAGCTAGTCTTGGGCTGCAAGAGCCATTAGAACGCACAGAGAAATGAAGGTATGCAGTGCAGAAAGAAAAAGGAAGACCAGCAAATACACATGCATGATGATTTTTTTTATTTATTTATTTAAAAGTTTCACCAGGAAAGACATACTGAACTAACATGAGCTCGCTTCCAGATGTGTCCTGGGGGAAGGGAAAGGGATGTACACTTGAAAATGCATAGAGTTGAAAACAACGTGTTACAACTGTAAACAGCAGAGAAATAAATACAAAAGCAGCTATGTACAGTAAATTGTGTACCTGGATTTAACCCATACAAATTAATAAATAAATAATCAAACCATGTGAGAACCCATAAACCATGATGATAAGGAACACGTAGGTAGCCCAGTCCTAGCATGGCACTGTTTTAATTACTGCTACTTGCCAAAACCACCAACTGCATAGAAGAAGCCATCATGAGACATTAGGTTGCGGGGCTGTTGGTAGGATTTTTTTGTTGAGGAGTCCTGGACTTTCTTGGGGGGAAAAAAAAAATAGGGGTCTGGACTGCAAATTTATGAGTCCTCATGAAATTTTTGGGGGTCCCCATTGAAGTGAATGTAATGAGTCTGGAAAGTGCATTTCAGTTTTTTTTATTACTATACCCATGTATTTTTTATATTCCTTATTCATTATTTTGCTAATAATGCCAACAAGTTTATTTTTTTTTTTTTTCAGAAGTGTTGTTTTGCATTCCTTTTACAAAGGTACCAGATGGCTAAAAACCACAGCAGTGAGTGATCACATAATTGCAAATAAAGAATTCACCTGTGATGACTGACTGTTGTTCATTCCTTTGTTCACTGTCACAATTTAACAATTATGAGAAAAATGTACTTATAGTTTTGCAGTTCTGGCACATTGATTGAAATGAGAATTCAGCTGTTACAGTTGAGTGCAGTGGCCTGATTTATTTATTTGCCAAACTGCTACAAACAAAGTTTGCCATTAGATTAAGTACAGTCATTAAGATGCAAAAACTTTTTTGACTGTTGCTGAAAGTCACCTATACCTCCCAGTTACCTCCTGCCCAAAATACTTCTCTTTTGTTCTCTCCAGCACATTGACATTTTAGTTGCAATTATAATCTAACAGCCTCCCCCCCCATTTCAGACAAGACTCCCAGTGCCCACCCACCACCCAGCTCTAATAAAATATTGCAGAAACCTCCCTCCCTCCCAGCTCCCACCCGCCAGTGATGACTCAGGCTTAGAAAGATGACACAGCGTAACATGATTGTGTGGTTGCTGCCTCTTAATGCAATTTTTTTTAAACTGGCTAAACCAGACTGGCTCCTTACATCACCTCCTGCCCAAACGTGTTACACCCTAGCACAATCTTGTGGTGGAGGTGCCATCTGTGTGGCAGATAATTGCTGTTTTTGTGTTTTGACCTGACATAAAAGTGATCATTTCTTCTCCTAACACCCTCTTGCCCAAACATCTCACAAATACCTTCCCGCCCAAAACGTCTCCCTGCCACTCTCTTGCACAAAATCTTCTTAAATTGTAAGAGTACCTGGCTGTACCAGAGGCATGGATTTGACTGGGGTGACTAAAAAGACCCACACACCCTTTTTAGGCTTGACAGCTGTCATAATCTGCTGTTAAGAAGGCAGTGGCACAGTCTGGTGGATATAGAACAACTCAGCCTGCAATGTGCCTGCTTCCTGTTTGTACTTCTCATGGCATACTTCTATGCTGGCAATTTCTCCTAGCACCTCTCCTGCCCAGTAACTTTTCGTAACACAACTTTCCTGCCCATAACGTCTCTGACTCTCCTCCTGCACATTTCTTACCCACCCACCCACAACCTACCTTGGCTCAGCAGATCTCCCAAACCTGTCCGGTTTAAGACAGTGGCACAATCTAATCTAGTTGGTGTCATGAAATCTGCACAGTCTGCTTTTCTAATGAACTTCTTTTTCATGGCATTTGATATTGCCATTGTTTCTGTGACAATTTCCTAACACCTCCTGCCCATAAGTTTTGTTAACACCCTCCTGCCCATAACTCCCAACACCTCCCATAACTTCTCCTAACACCCTCCTGCCCATAAACTTCTCCTAAACACTCTCCTGCACATTTTGTGTGTGTGTGTGTGTGTGTGTGTGTGTGTGTGTCAGCTAAAAGAGAACTAGTGCCAGTGTTCATGACTGGATAGCACAGTAGGGTGCCTAAAAAGCCCCCACCCCACCCACAACTTACCTTGGCTCAGCAGGTCTCCCAGAGCTGTCTGGTGTGTGGCACAATCAGGTGGTGCCCTGGCATGAATTATCTGCGCACCACCACTACCCATCTGCTTTTTCTGTTTGAACTTCTTTTTTCATGGCATGCCATGTTTTCTGTGGCAATATCTTCTCCTGACACCCTCCTGCCCATAGCTTCTCCTAAAACACCTTCCTGCCCATTAACTTCTCCTAACACCTTTCTGCCCATAATTTCTCCCATAACTAATCTCCTCTAAGCTGTCCCTCCTGCATATTTCTTAACTGTTTTGTGTGCATTCTGTTGATGACAATAGAAGCCACTGTTGCAGTCAGACTGTGGAAAGAGTAGAATGGATTAGGTAACTACACTGATAATAATCTCAACTCTCCCCCCACTAAAAAAAACAAAAAACACAGGGACTGCATTGGGGCCATATTTAAAGTTTATAACCCCCCACACCCGATCATCTGAACTTGTTAGACTGTGATCCTCCCCTTCCAAAACCAAAAAATATTACATTTAGCAGAATGGTGATATTAATGGCCAGCCACCCACCACCCCAACCCCTAGGAAATTTAAATCTTGATCCGTTCCCCCGGAAGGAACCCCCACCAAAAGTAGCATTGGTCTTAAGGGGCTGAAAATTGTATTGCCTCCCCCCTCCCGCCCTTGTTGGAACAAAACATTTTGATACTTACCTTATTCTACTCCTGTGCCCAAGTTCCTCCATCGTCCTGTCTTTGGGTCATTGTCAGTCATCTAAGAATTGTCTGAAACTAAAAAAAACTAAATTAAAGACAATTATTGAAACAATTTAAACTAATTATTTTCTGCGCAGTCTTATGGCCTTAAATTTCTTATGTGCTGGATGAGGGTCATAGTCTTCAAGTTAAACTCCTTCTTGGGCAATCTGCATGCGTTTGCTCACAGTCTCAGCCTTTAGGGAACATCTACCTTTCGTTTTTATTTTGTTTTTGTACAGAAAACGCTCTTTCACATGCCACTGATGTAATAGGTGACACAAGTAAAATGTTGGCCACTGTGACAAAATCTGGGAATATATCTGAATAGTTCTCAATTAAGTCATGTCAGACACTACTGAGCAAAGTCTGTCCTTTTTTCAGATTTCAGAACAAGTTTGAATTGTCCATAATCTTTCTTAGCCCTGTCTTGGTCAATAGGTGCTGGAAGTGTTTCTTCTTTGAAGGTTGTTTCTTGGAAAAAAGTGCAAATATCCTTGAGTTCCTGCAGTCCATGGTCCATTATGTTGGAGTCATCTGGGAGACACTTTGCATTTAGAAGAACATTTAAGTTATGCAGCAGCTGCCTTGACATTGTCTCAACGCTAGTGTGAATGTTTTCAGTGAGTTGTGTCAGATATTCCTGAGATGCCATCTGGAACTGCATTCGCAGTGATGGCTTGTCATTCACTTTTTGATCTTGCCACATGCCAGGACATTGGTCAAGTTCCTGAAATGTCTTCTGTAGCTCTACCCCATTCTGCTCTTTAAACTGTTGCAGTCTAGTAACTGTGGCTTCTGTCATGCTGCTGACCACCAAAATGTCAACACTGTCTCATTGCATGACTAAAGACAGTTTATTCACCACATCTAAGACATCCATGAAAAAAGTGCATAAGATAAAGCAGACTGATTTCAGTTTTGTGTGAAGGCCCTTTGCTTCTACTGCACCTTTTGCTGCAGCATCATGCTCTAGGGCTTGTACAAGTGCTGGGTATGATCTGTGATTTGCTTGAACTGCAGCATGCAATGACAGCCACTGAAAACTTGCAGGTTCTTTTAGGGACAGATATCTTATATTGTCATGATTAGTGTTTCTGGGATGAAACGCAAGGCATTGTACCGTACTGCTGAGTTGCTGTAGTATCTGTACACATTTCTTTTTTTTTTGTAATTCTTCTTTTTATTAAGTTTTCAACATATATACACTTAGGTCACCAATATTTAGACATCTATGTAATCGTCAGGTATTACAAATATTACAGTCAGGTAATACTAGTACTATGACATTCATTATGGGTTATCCCCTGCGTGGTTCTATTTCTAGTTTGCAGTTACACTCTTAATTCTTTGTGACTAAATAACCAGTTGCTTCACCCAACTCAAGGCCCAGACAGCCAGGGCATCTCCTCTGTGTAGGTGTCGCCGCTCCATGGGGGACCAGGAAGGCCAAGTGGGGCGCAGCCGGCATAATAATCCGCCTCCCTCCCCACCCAAGGGTCCCAGCTAGTCGTCCCTCTCAGATACCCTAGGGTGAAAGTAGGGTCCTTCAGCATATAATATATCTGCCACCATGTCCATCTAACCTTAAATTTCTCCCCTTGTTCATTCAGGTTGTGTGTGATTTTTTCCATGTTATAAATCTGTAATGTGATGTCCCACCAATCTTGACTGTGGGACTTTTTGTAGTTAACCACTGCCTAGTGATTGCCTTCTTTGCAGCTGTTATTAGTAAAACAAGCAGATATCTGGTATTGGGACCTCTAAACGCTTAGGGAGATCCAGAAATAAAATATCTCCAGGGTAGCCGGAGTTGTGTATCAATCAGTCCCTGTAGCTGGGACTCGAGCTGTACCAGGAAACCTTCAGAACCGGGCATGTCCACAGTACATGAGTCAAGGTGGTACATGATTCCCCACACTGCCTCCAGCACTCCGCTGTATAACTGGAAGAGAGAACTGTAACCACCGGGAGCCGGAAATAGCGTAACTAGGGACTTTCCAGGCAAATTTCGCCAATGGTGCGAGCTGGTAGCTCGGCTTGACAAAATGCATGCTCATCTCCAATCTCCAGGGAGAGTTGGTGTCCCATCTCCTCATGCATCATAGGGCTTAATGCCCTCAGTGCGGCACCCTTGTGAATTAAGTGCCTGATAATATCGTGAGATCAGGTGCTCTTGAGCCTTGTGGCATTTAACTGTATCTGGCAGTGGATCAATGCCGGTATCCTTCAGGATCCCATATCGTCGTGGTAAGCTCTCTATGTAGTGTCGCAGTTGAAGATAATGAAAAAGTCCCATGTGGAAGGTGAAACTTTCTCTGATCTCTGCATATGACCAGGTATTCCCCTGAGTCATTATCTGTACCAGGTATTTTAACCCTTGTTTTTCCCAGCGAGAGAAACCATTATCCAAGTTATTAGGGTTAAAATCTGTTAGGCTTGTTATCGGGCAGATAAGTGCCTGATAGGGCGCCAAGCGCTGCGCCTTTTTTATTGCGGCCCAGTTTCTGAACTGCGCTCCAAGCCAGGGATCAGGACTCCCTGAACTTCCCTCCCCCGATCCTGTCGGTATAGGGTCCCGAGGTACGCCCGATCGCTAATTAGGGTCCTTTCTAGCTCAAGCCAATGCAGTGCAGGTATTCCCCTCTGTCTGGTCATTATGTGCGCGAGGGTGGTTGCTTGTTGGTAAAGTCTCAAGTCTGGGAGAGCTATGCCCCCTTCCTGGCGTGGGAGAGAGAGTATCCCCAACTGAATTCGGGGTTTCTGAGAGGCCCATATGAAGTTCCGTATAAGACGGTTTATATCCTTAAAAGTTTTTAATGGTACATTGAGGGGAATATTTTGGAATAGATACAGAGCCCTCGGAAGGACTGTCATTCTGATCAGGTCTACTCTCCTAGAAAGGCCGAGGGCAGGGTGGCCCAAGCTTGTAATTCTTGTTTTAACTGGTAAATAAATGGTGTATAATTATATTTATAATATTTCGTGGAGTCTTTGGGATATATATACCGAGGTATTAGTTTTGCAGGTCCCACCTACTCCGGAATGATATCCCGGTGTCCTGTGTGGGGTGTAGTTAAAGGTAAGGATCTCCGCTTGGCTTAAATTGAGTTTATATCCAGATACCGCACCGTATGCGTCAAGTAACTGTCTCACGACTGGATTGTGCAATCGGGTCTCAAGATATAAGAATATACGCCGCAGACAGAGCTACACAGTGTTCAGTGTCTCCTATCTTGATCCCTAAATCTGTGCGATTCCCTGATATGTTGCCCAGTGGCTCGATGACTATGGCGAACAGCAGCAGGACAATGGGCATCCCTTCGGGTGCCCTTTCAAGTTGAAAAATCTCAGAGTGGTGCCGCTCACCTTGACGCATGCCCTGGGGCGGAGTATATGTTTTGAAGGGTTTGACTAACAGGGAGGAATCAATTTGCTTAGAGTGTGATACAGATAAGGCCAGGAGACTCTATCAAAGGCCTTTTCTGCGCCAAGGCTGATTAGGGCTACCGCCTCCGGTCTCCTGCATCCGCTGCAACCATACAGGATCGCTTAATACTGTCTGAGGTGGTACGCTATTTGACAAACCCCGCCTGATCTTTTGTGTACTAATAAAGGTAATAAGCTATCTAGACGGTGTGCCAAAATGTTCATAAATAGTTTATAGTCCTGATTAAGCACAGATATCGGTCTGCATGAGGCACAATCTTGTGGGTTCTTACCTGGCTTAGGTATCACCGAAATTGTGGCATATGACCACGACTGGGAAGGGGGTTCTCCCCTCAAGACCGAGTTAAAGGCCCGGAGAAGCAAGGGATCAATCCGGGCTCTCACCGCCTTATAAAACTCTGGACCGTACCCGTCCGGTCCTGGAGCCTTCAAAGATTTGGCTTTGGCAATTGCCTGGGCTACTTCCAGGTTTGTAATAGCCTTCATCAGGTCCTCCCTGTGTGCCTCGGAAAGAGAGGGAAGAGAGATCGAGTTCAGGTGCTCCATCATGTGTTCAGCCGAGACTGTGGTCTCTGAGGTGTAGAGAGCTTTATAGAACTTTGCAAATGCGTCTACTATGTCCTGCACACGGGACAGCTGCTGGCCCCCACTGGGATGTCTAATGGACGCAATGGTGGCCCCTCTTCTGTCTTACGCACTTGGTAAGCGAGCAAACCGTGTTGCTCTTTGGCCCCACTTCATAAAATCTTTGTCTCTCAGAAAGGTTAGGGCTATTTCAGTTTGTTGCTGAACCAGCTGGTCCAATTCCGCCTAGTTTGTTTTAGCTGGGAAGGACTGACTCTCACCCTGCTGGTGCGCCATCTGGAGAAAGTGAAGCGTTTCCTCCAACTTACTCCTGCGCTCTTGTCGCTGCCTCCCTAATTCCACCGTGTACTTAATGATGTGTCCTGAGGACAGTTTTAATTGTATCCCAGTGCACTGAGGGAGTAGAATCCTGTGGTGGGTTATCCATCACTATTTCTGTGATTTTATCTGAGAGGAACTCCCTAAATTTTTCCGATCGCAGATGGATAGGGTTTAATCGCCACTGCGTGTTCCTCGGTTGAAGGCCCCATTCCCAGCAGGTTGTCAGAGGCGCATGATCCGAGATGGAGATATCTCCCAATTGGGCCTCCCGCACAATGCCTAGGTTTTCTATCTGGGTAAATGTATGGTCTATACGGGAATACGTATGATGTACCGGGGAATAATAGGAGAAAGTTTTGCCATTTGGGTGTAGTTTCCGCCAGACATCACACCATCCAACCTCTGATATAAACTTACTAAAAAACTTTTGGGTAGGTGTTAGCCTCCGAGGTCTTCGACTGGTCGAGTCGACCTGGGGGGCCATAATCAGATTAAAGTCCCCTGCCAGCATAAGTATACCTTTGGTTTTCTGGACTACCTTATCCAGCAAGGGTCTTAGTCTTGAGACCGTGATACCCGGTGGTAAGTAGACATTTGCTAACGTCACCTCCACCCCGTTAATTTTCCCTTGGGCAACCACCATTCGCCCTCCGATCCGACCAAGTGACTCCACCTGAAGTGGGGTGTGTGGGGACACAATAATAGCCACTCCACGCTTCCTACCGTCTTTACAGGATGAATGAAATACCTGTCCCCTGCTCAGTTTGGCTAACTTGGTATGCTCGGCTGGATTCATATGTGTTTCCTGTAAGAAGGCAATGTCTGCCTTAGCCCTTCTAATGTAAGTCAGTGCCCTGGATCTCTTGATCGGTGAGGCCAGGCCCTTGATGTTAAGGGATAGCAACTTCAGTGTGTGGGCCTGCATTGTGCATGTCCATTGTGATATTTGGTACCCGGCCTTCCCAGTCCCCACTCGAGGAACCCCTCTAAAGTCTAGCACAGCTTGGACTGTATTCCACGCTGTGTAAATTTGGTGACCAAACAAACAATACAATACAAACATAACAATAAGTAAAATCAACAGCAAACATAGACACTAACATATCCCGCTCTGGCCAACCTGGCCGACTCAACCACTACTGGCACTTCCACCGGTCTGGGCTTGGCCCTGACCTGAGGATGGGTTTATGACCCAACCTAAAGGCCCTTATTTCAGGGCTCAAGGCACCGAGGTACCTGTCCGGGTAAGGTAGTAAGGAAAAGTGTCTGTCATGCGGGTGTCGCAGGCTTCCCTGAAAGCTGTACTGCAGCCAGAGGGACTACTGCCGTGTGTCTGGGGCAAGGGCTTTCTCCCATCGGCTCAGCTGAGAGCCCCAGACCGTGAGCCGATGGCACTCACCCCGTCGCAGGGCTCCCCCGAACCGTACGAGTCCTCGATCATGAGAGCACAGTTCTCTGTCCCCATGGTGCCCCGCCTCTTACACTTGTGGTTGTGCATTCTATTTCCTCCGCCGCTATCCACTCGGCATCGGCCAATCATCTCAAAGCGGAAGGAGGGAGGGACTCCCCACCCCGCCAAGGTCAGATTAGGGCAGGTAGTATATTCATTCTTGATTCTGGCCTGTGGACAATTTCCCCCTTCAGGAAGGTGAGTTTGCGTGAGCTACATTGGGCACCCAGGGACTCATCACCACGGCTAAACCTTCTTACCCCCTATCTATAGTTGTATTTCATATGCCGGAGTTCTTTATACACCTCAGTTAATTAATTATTGCCTGTCTTCTATTCCTCCCCCAAACCCACTCCCATTGATCCGTTGCAGGGTGCTGTCCATATTTGCCAGGGGGGCAGCTTATATCCCCCCCCAGGTTTCCCCTCTACCCTCCTTGCCGTCCATGCAGGATACCACCCCGCTCTCACCCACGGGGGCATCACTGCAGTGGCATCTCAACTGGCCCTGGGAACTAGAGCCACGTGGCGATCGCAGGGTGAGTGGAAATGCGGTCCCTGGCTCCACGTAGGATCCCCCAGTCCCCTCCCTCCCCCAACCCACCCCATCGGTCTTCCTCTGCTGGCTGCAAGGTTGTTTCATACGACCACCTTTGAAACCAATGCCCTCCCCCTTTCCCCTCTCCTTGCATCTCAGTGTGATCCCTCTTGGTCCCAACCTGGTCCCCGCAGCCAGGTAGCCTCTGAATAGCAAGACCATGCTGCTATTCCTGCTCCTAGGCTCATAGCAGCCGCAGTGCATGGCACCCCCAGTCTGAGCCAAGGTCCACCCCCCCAGTTAAACCTCCGGTTAGATCCCAACAGGCCATCACCCTTGATACTGCGCGTCCCTCAGGTCCCCCCCCCCCCGGGATCAACCCCCATACCGTCTCTCTCCCTCTTCCTAGCAACCAAGCGGAGGCGGACTGGGTTCATGATCCCGGCAGGCGTCCCCCATACCCCCCAGCGATCTCCGGGGCGACCACGAGGCCGCTCTTTGATCATGCCACCATTGACCCCATGCATACACCTCATGGTTTCAGCGTCTCCCACAAAGCCTCCATGCAGATCTCACCACTAATTCACTTTATGACTTCACTCCAGCCTCCCCTGTTCCGCCTTCTGTTAAATTCCCAATATCGACCCAGTACATACCGATCATACTCCCCCCCCCCCCCCACCAACTCCCATGCTAGAGCCCAATCAGGAGAAAGAGCTTGGCTGTGGACACTATTGAAACAGTTATTTTATCCAGTCCACATTTAAGTAGGCCCAGTCCTTGTATGTACTTGCGGTTAGTTCAGGTATTAGGTGCAGCAGTGCCTCCCTCTGCTAAGGCACCGGATCTGGCCCTCAGTGATTCCACAATTGACTGGATGGCTTCTAAGCCCTGGCGGCGTCTAGCGTCCCGGTGACCAGCGTTCCAGACCTTCTGGGCTAGCCTGGCGGCAGGGGTTGCTGCAGATCTCCTCTGTTGCTGCACAATCTCCATTTTCCTCTTCTTGAGCTCCGTTATCGCTTCCGGCGCGTTTTCAAATGTGTGGGCCCCCTCCTTAAAGTGGATCACCATTCTCGCTGGGTATAGCGTTTTAAAGCGCACTCCTGCCGCTTTAAGAGACTTCATTACTGGAATGTAGGCCTTCCGGCACGCCATAACCTCAGGGGCAAAGTCGTTCTCGAAGAAGAGCCTGTGAGTACCATAGAAGACCGCCCCTTGCCACGCTGTATGTAGGACTTTTTCTTTGTCTTGGTGTCTCAGAAATTTAATTAGCAGGGTACGAGGGCGGGCTCCTGCTGCTGGTTTGGGGCCAAGAGTGCGGTGGACTCCATCTCGAGTGATATCTCTTCCGGCAATTTCAAAAGTTCTCTAAGCATTTTCTGCACGAAGGGGATAATTTCGGCACCCTCTATGCCCTCCGGGAGCCCCGACAGCCGAATATTGTTTCGGCGGCTCCTACTCTCGGCGTCCTCCGCACGGTCCTGTAGGCCTCTCAGCAGGCCGTGTAGCTGAACAATTGCGCTTTCGGTCTCCCCCACTCTCCTATCCGTGGTTGTTAATTGCTCCTCCTGTTCCTCCTGCTTCTTTTCAATCTTGCCAATATCCGTGCGGAGTGCTGTAACTGTGATCCGCATCTCCTTCCTAAAGTCCCTTATTTCGGCCAACATCTGTGTCATTTGCTTCTGTAAGGTAGATAGGGGGACCTGGTCTGCCCGCGTTTTGCTGTGGCGGGAGGTCGAGGAGGCCCGCGAGTCTCCGCTTTCAGAGTCTTCCTCCAAAGATCTAATTCCATCCAGGCGCTTGGGGGATCCACGGACGGAGTTGCCTCTTTTCTTTGGCATTCTACTACCTCTGGGTTGTATTGGATATGCTCTGTTTCTGTGTAAAGCAGTGTTTATAGAGGTGTTTGATATTTTCAGCAGGGAGCCTTACAACCCAAGTTGTTGCTCAGTGCATGACGTCACCGGAAGTCTCTGTACACATTTCTGATGGTTATTTAATATTCATTGAATACTTGGTTGTCCTGACATGCTTGACCTGCTGCCAGTGCCAGTCTGTGGGCAATACAATGGATCTGAATCAGCCTTGGGTTAACTTGCTGTCTTAACTTTGCACCCACCCCATTGTGCATTCCAGTCATGACACTGGCACCGTCACTTGCTAGTGTGATGATCTTGATAGGGTCAACTGCATTAGCAGAACACACACTTAACCCAAAATTGTGTCTGCCCTCCCATCAGGTATTGCAGTACAGCCAATGAAATGAATATTTGCCTGTGCATTGTGTATGCACTTCACATAAAAATGTTCAGCTTTTTGTGAATGGTTACATCAGCGGTTTCATCCACTATTACCCAAAGGAACTGAGAACCTGCTAAGTGAGCTTTGATTTCTTCCCGTAGGACTTCATTTATGGAGTCGAGCATGTCATATCTTGCATCCCAACCAGAGTAGATTGTACCGGGACAGCCATTTCGTTTCTGTGGATGTAAAACACCACCATTAGTGTCAGTCCACAGGCAACAGCTGCCCTGTGCCCTGGCCCGAAATATTCCATTCCTCAACTGTACAGCTATCAGTGTTTCAGACTGGTTGAGTGATCGCCCTTGTTTGGTAAGGTAGTGCATTGTCATTAACTGAGCAACTTTTTTTTTTTTTTTTTTTAAATAATTTATTGAGTGGTTCAGGACATACAAGTACAAATACCTTCCAATGAGAAATTATGTACAGGCTTAAATAATCATCAGTAAACAGAAGACAATGATCGCCATCACATTGTCACCCTCAGCACACCAATATCATAAGATAATTAAACTTTCTTAGCTATGGGCATGTGCTAAAAGTTGATTCTATCATTAATGTAGGTATACATTAATAGCAATAATCTGATAAGAGGCAGTGATTTCCTCTTAAAGACAGAGGGTGCCTAAGAGATAACTGGATCCAAATAGGAGAGTCAACAATCAATGTATTGATATACGTTGCCAAAACATAATGAGCTACAGTCACCATTGGAACACTGAAGTGGTAATACCCATGAAAAGGATGATTGGCTACATAGGAAACCTTCACAGCCCTGATTAAAAGTCCCCACATCTCCTGGAATTTATGCATCAAGCCTAACGCCCCCATTTGTGCTTTTTAAGTACCATACAGGAAAGCAAGTTGTGGGACCATCTGCTCACTGATGGCGGGAGCATCAAACCTGAGTGATTGTCCACCTAGCACTTAGTAAGGCTATATTCCATAGTTGGTTACTCTTGGATCTATTAGGGTGCTTAGGATCAGCCCCCAGTAGGAGTTCAACGGGGGATTTTAAGGGCGTATAATCACGAGTGTGCGACATTATTTTGTGCATACTGTGCCAGAATGGGGCAGTTTTAGCACATGTTAAGGTCATATGAAGGAAATCTCCAATTTCAGTATTACATTTAGGGCATATATTAGATCTGGAGCTATCCATGGAATGCAACTTTACAGGAGTAATATATGCCCTATGAAGAAAATCAAGTTGCATCTGTCTCAGCCTGTTGCTGTAAGAACAGTGTTCATAATGGGAGCAAGCCAGTTTCCATGTATGTTTATCAATATCCAGTGAGAGTTCCTCTGCCCATGTCAACCTGCCCCCATATGGTGCTTCCACACTTCTCCCCACTATGGTGTGATAAAAGGACAAGAGAGGCCTACCTCCAGGCTGTGGCCTGTACAATTCCTCCTCGAAGGATGATGGGGATGCCTAACTTACATCAGCAGAGAGGGTGGTGCCGCAGATCTGCCTCATTCGGAGATGTACAAAAACATCTCCTGCTTGAAGCCCCCACCTGCCTCGAAGATTCTGAAAGCTGCTTATGAGTCCTCCCTCATATAGCTGAGTAACATACGAAAGACCCGCCCTATTCCAATGCCACAATCTCTGAATGAGCTGCAGTGAGTAAGCACCCCTCATTTTCACAATCAGACTTGCATATGGTAAGAGACCCCCACCCCAGCCTATATACTGGTGTACCTGCTTCCAAATCTCCAGTGTATTAGAAGTGAAAGGGTTTAATAGTGCGCTGTCAGTCTGGCGAGCGGGGGGGTGGGAGGTGGGGATGAGGCCACCACTTAACAAGCCATTTTTTAAACTACCTGACAGCATCTCTGCCTCCTATTTCATCCAGGCCAGTGTATCCTTCCCACAACCCTGTGGAATGAAGGCTAATTGAGCAGCCCAATAGTAGGCCCTAAAATCCGGCAGCCTCACGCCACCTCTGCCAGGGGGCTGAAACATTGTGGCTCTACAAATCCATGCCCCACCTCCCCTCCATAAAAATCTGTGTAATACTGCATACAGGCACCTGAAATGACTCTGTGGGACTCTTATAGGAAGAGACTGGTATAGATACAGGCATCTTGGTAGTATCATCACAGGGTTTTAAATAATTGATTAGCAGTTTTTTTCTTGGGACTAAACTAACTTACAGAAACTATTTATATAGATTTTCTAGAAGTGCTGTGTTTGTTAAACACAGTGAGGCAAGAGCTATGCATTTTCACAAGGATTTAGCACTTTTATGCTCAAAACGCAAATCAATTTTTAGAGTTAAATAAATCCCTGTCATCATCTTTGTGGTACTCACCCTGCCCAGAAGAGAAATGGGGAGGGCGGCCCAGCATTCACAGTCCTCTGATATTCTGGACAACAGCGGTCTGTAATTTAAGGCATATAAGTGACCCATTGAAGCCGATTAATAGGATCCCCAAATACTTCATTTGATTGCTAATCTTGGAGGCTTACAGTCAATCAGTTACCCTCTATCACAAGTGCCTATAGGCAATTTCTCACTCTTTGTCCAGTTGACTTTATGGCCAGATAGCGCTCCCAGATTCCTTCATAAGTTTATGTACTGCGGGGAGATCCCGTGCAGGATTTTGCAAATATAACAACTGGTCATCTGCATACATTGAACTCTTGTGCACACCCCCCCCCTCCGAATATCCCTCTGTATCAGGTTGACCCTGCAGGACCGCTGCCATGGGCTCCAATGAGAGGACATAGAGTAAGGGGGACAGTGGGCACCCCTGACATGTACCTCGTTCCAAAATGAAAGGCTTAATAAGGCAGCCATTAATTACAATTTGAGCTGAGGGATCCTTATATAAAGTACGCACCCATTGACAGAAATTCCTACCCAGCCCCATCCTCCCCAACAAGTCAAACAGGTAATCCCACTTTACACGGTCAAAGGCTTTTTCTGCATCTAGTGCAACTATAGTAGCACCATGTGATCTTCTCTTCCGACCCCATCTATAGACCACATTAAGAGTTTGTCTAATGTTGTGTTTACCCTGCCGCCCCTTTTACAAAACCTGTCTGGTTCCAGTGGATCAGGGTGGGTAACACAGGTTCCAGACAGGTGGCCATTACTTTTGCCATAATTTTGTAGTCTGCAGTGAGTAAAGAGATGGGTCGGTAGGAGGCACATTTAGTCAAATCTTTCCCGGGTTTAGGGAGAACAGTGATTACAGCAGACCGTGTAGAAGTGGGTAAAATACCCCTTTGCATCCCCTCCTCTAACATGTCGAATAAAGGGTCTACAAGCTGTGGGCAGAAGGTTTTGAAAAAATCTATGGGGATACCGTCTGGGCCAAGAGCTTTTCCACCTTTCAAGGCCCCTATCGCTGCCTGTACTTCTTGTCTGGACATGGGGGTGTCTAATCTCTTTGAGTCCTCCTCTCCCAGTCTATTCAACGGAGCCCAACTGTAGAAGGAAGCGAATTCCCCTTCTGAAGGGTGACATTGATATATATAATTCCTTATAGAACTGTACAAATGCTTTGCCGATACCATCTGTGTCATATGCTATTCTTCCCCCCACGCCCACAATCTCTCCCACTCTCCTCTTTGCTTCTCTACGATTGATTTGCCATGCCAAAAACTTGCCCCATGATCTCCATCAAATAAGCCCCTGCATTAGCTAATAATATTGAATGCTCTAATTTAGCACTATTTAGTACACTGAATTTATATTTTAAGCGTTGGATTATGTTGAATAGTTCTTTTGAGGGTTTACTCTTATGGGCATTCTCACATGCAGAGATCTTGATTCTGAGGAAGGATAACTCCCTATCATCCTCTTTCTTATGATGAGACGCATAAGAAATAGTCTGGCCCCTGATATAAGCCTTTAAAGCTTCCCATCTAATGCCATGAGATGTCTTTCCCTTAATATTATGAGTCAGAAACTCTTGTATGCTATCCCTCATTTGCTCAACATACTTAGGGTCCTTCAAGAGAAGGGGGTCCAACCTACAGGTACGTGAAAAGACAAGGAATGGGGGCATGGTCAGATATCAGCATGGGGAGATATTTTACCTCTCCCACCCCAGATAGTAAAGGGGACGAAATTATTATTCTGTCTGTCCTGGCATAGGATTGATGAGAGTGAGAGAAAAAACTATACTCCCTATCAGTGGGGTGGTAGTGGCGCCATGCGTCTGTGAGGCCCAGTTCTTCCTGTGTCTGCTCTAGAGCCTTGGCATTCCATGACATGGGCACCACAGAGGGTTTAAAAAAGACACAGTGCTGACCGAACACACAGTTGAAATTCCCACCAATTACCTATGAACCCTCCCATCTTGCCATATCCACTGCCAGTTTTTGAAAAAAGCCTGGCTCCACAATTTTGGGAGCGTAGACAGATCCAAGCAATAAGGAATCACCCCCAGGTACTCGAAGTTTTGCGAGGGTATATCGCCCCACTGGGTCCACGAAAGAGTCAACTAACTCAGCAGGGCTACCCCCTAGGAAGCCGAATCAAGGCACCCCTTGCCTTAGATGAGAATGAGGAGGAAACCCATGAGCCCCCCATAAAAGCAGCAGTCCTGCGAGCCTCCCCGACCGAAAAATGCGTTTCTTGCAGCAGTAGTATGTCCTGTTATCCGGGCGGACCTCAGCCAGAATTTTTCTACGTTTTGAGAATTGTTTTAAGCCCATTTATGTTTCTTGTGACTATATTAAAGCAGCAGTACTATGAAATCAGGAAGTGAGCTGTCAAAATTCTGTTTTTCAGCTGTAAGCATGCCGCCAAAGTTCCAGTTTCCATACCTGTAAATGTTTTTTTTTTTCCTGTCGTCTTTAGTTTTTTAGATATTTGCAATTTATTTGAATTGTTGTAGCTCTACAACAAATATGGCGGCTGACTAATTTTCAGCTGCGTTTTTTCTACTGGTCACATCACATCTTTTGACCATTCCCGACGTCTCTGCAAGTCATTCACATGTGCAGTTGGCAGCAGAGAGGATTCCATGCTTAGTGGCAGAAATGTAAACAAAAGCAGAGAATACTTGAGCAAATTACTTGGTGATAGTACAATGGCGGCGAGAAAGAGTACCAGGTATATGATTAGCAGGGCATAGGGAATAAACCGTCAAAAAGCGCAATTTTTTTTTTGTAGTACTACTGCGTTAATATTAGAAGCCATAAGTGGTATTCAAAAATTACATTGCCCGTCCCAGCAGTAACACAAGCACATCCAGAACCAACAGCTTTAACATTTAAAGAACACCCAAACCCCAAGAAGTTTCCCCTCATACCATCCCCCTTTTCTCCTACTTCCCAAACCCCTCCCCCAGTTGCAGCGCCACCAAAGGAAACTACAGAGTGCCCAAAGCACACCTCGCAGAGGGTATGGAACAGAAATATATAACCCTTTGAGGTAGGCTTCAGTGACCTTCTCCATCCCCAGATGTAAAGGCAGTGACCAACTGAACCCCCCCCATGAACCCCAACCTCCCCTCTCCCCTCAAACCCAAATACTACACAAGTCACTACCCCTCCACTCCACCCAGTATCCTCCCCGCTATACAATTCCATCCCTGGTGCCTCCAGTTTGTGAGCAGAAACAAGCCTGCAAGTACCCTCAAACACCAATTGGCAGTTACTAAAGTTTACCATTATAGTAGCAATGGGGCATTCTGAGAACCAGCTTATATTAAAGCCAAGCTGTATATGCATAACGAATAGTCCAAGTTAACATTTATACGCCTGTTTATAAACCCTATGAAACGGGTTATGTAGTCATGGCCAGAAAAGAGCATAACGGTCAAATGTCCAACGAGTCCATTTAAATCCCATTCAACCGAACGAGACACCGGTTCTTCCGGCCCAAAACTTGAATAAAAGTAACATAGGGTATTAACGAACCAACCCGTCGATACCCGTATCCCCAGACACGGTTGGGCAAACAAGGATCTAGAAGAACAACAGTAGTGGTGGTTATCAGCCCATAAAGACACGATCCATCTGTAGTGCCCAGGTGGCCCTTCAGCAGATTGAACTGCAAGCATAAGCTGTTAGTAGAGCAGCATCACTGGTAAGTATGCCAAAGGAAATAAGAGCCCCAGGGGAATACAACCAAACGCAAGCTAACAAGTGAGAAGCATTATCAAGTACCTGTTGCCAGGGCTCTTTCCCCTCCTGGTCTTCTCCTCAGCAACCCACCTTTCAGCTTCTTTAGGGCAGAGAAAGAAACGAGGAGCCTGACCCGGGCGATTGATTTGCAAGCGGGCTGGATAGCGAAAGGCAAAGAACCATCCAAGGTTGTGTAATTTGGATTTAATTTGGGAGAAATTCTGCCTTTTTCCTTGTAAATCCTTGCTGAAATCTTGGTAGATGTAAACCTTGGCATTCTCATACTGGATCGGACCATTTTGTTTGGCTCTTTTAACATTTTCTCTCTATCTGGGAAACGTAGATACTTAATCAGACAGTGCCTAGCTCTTTCCCAGGTTTAGGAGGTCAACCCACTTGATGTGTGCGTTCAATTTCAAACTCCTGGTACTCGTCTGGGAGGCCCAGCTGCACCACTAACCACATCTGCAGGCCCCGTGCTACATCTCGGCCTTCTGGGCCTTCGGGGAGACCAATTATGTGTAGATTTGAGCACCTAGATCTGTTTTCTTGGTCATCAATCTTGCTCATAAGCTCCTCCAGTGTGGCTTTCATTGCATTCCTGTCCGCCAAGACCCCGACTAGTGTGTCCTCCAAATTGCTCACCCTTTGCTCAAGCTTTTTAATCTGCATTGTATGTGCAGCCGAGGACTCGGAGAGCCCTGTTAGTTCTTGTAGATGAGTGAGCTGGGCAGTGAGATTTAAGAAAATTGCCTTCATTTCTTGCTGCATCTGTAAAAGTGTGGAAGGCACAGCAGCGAGTGTTTTTTGAGAGCATGTCCAGATCTGGCCCCTCCGAGCTGCACGATCCCTCCATACTTGCAGCCTGTGTTACCGTGGATGCCTCACTTAGTTTCCCCGATTACGGCGGTTTTGCGGTCTCAAATTGTATTTTCCCTTGGCGATTTTTATGTTTAGTAGATGCCATGGACACATAGAATTAAGGTTGGTGAGTTTGTAAAATGATAATAGGCAAATAAACAGCTTTTTTGGTGATTTTTTTAACACTAAACCCCGAGGAACCAGCTAGCACTCATCTGGCATTGCCGGTAGCTAGCCTTATCTGAGCAACTTTACTGTCATGCTTTGCCTCAGGACCTGAGATCTGCTTCTCAAATGCCACTGGCAGAGAGAGTTGTTCTGCTGTTTTCTTTCCAGTGTGCACCAGCAAATGTTCTCTGTTTCTTTCATGTCTGTAGAAAGTAGACACTTGCAGATCGGTTGTGCCAGTTGTGGCAAATGGATAATTTTTGCCACCTTTTTTACACCAACTGCACTTTCCAACAATACTCCCCTCTACTTCCTCCTTTACAAGCCAAAGAAATAACTTTGTCCAGCTGTCCCTCCACAACCTTAATTTCTTGCTGCTTTTAGCAGATGCAGTCTGTTCAGACTGCTTATCATTTTCAGTTTCAACATTCACAATGTCAACTGTCTCCTGAGATGTGCTTAAGTCACACTCAGAGGAGGATGTTGTTGGTTGTTTCTTATCCTTTGGTGTGGAGGATTGTCCTCCGCCAAAATAATCAGTAAGGCTTCATTGAGACATACTGTTTGCTGCTCACGAGGCTTCCCCGGCCCAGCTTCTTCACTCTCCTCCTCCTCCTCCTCTGGCTGCAGTGCACTCTTGACTTGGCCCTGCACAAAAAAGCCACATTATAAACCCTAAGCTCATTAAACCGTCTGCCAGAAATAGTCGCGATGCCCTAACTGCCTCAAATAATTGTAAATTGAAAAGTGTCCCTTTCTGTGTTACGATAACACACTAGTGCCTCCAGTGAATGTGTGCAGCCTGCTGGCCGCACAAATACACCTGTATGCCTCCTCCTTCTCCTCAGGTGACTTGGGCGGACTGTCTGATCGCGCTTTTTTTTTTTTTTATTTAAACACTTTTTCTTTCGTCTGCTCTTTCTCTCCCTGCCACGTTTTTCCATCAGTGGCAAAATGGCTTCTGAGAGCCTGTCGGTCCTTCAGTTCTCGTCCCCCAGATGAACCAAGGTGGTGACTCCAAGGGGGAAATTGTGCATGCGCAGTACACGGCCCGCTCAGGACTCCTGGGGCTTGTACTGCAGAGAGTCTCGGGGGCTCTTGGGGCTGGCGGGCCAGGATCCCGAAGCACAAAATGTGCGTAAAGGACACAGGTACCTGTATCCCCGAGAGCCCTGGGTTGCAAGGACATCTCTCAGTACGTGACATGATGATATTGGAACACTCATAGTCTGACCTTACAGGTGGCAGTATCTCCTAGTTCCTAGTGCCCACTAATGCATTTCCACTTGGTGCCTGTCCCAGGGACAGGCAGAGAAGTGAAACCAGCTGTCCTTGGGGAAAACTGGGTGGCTGGGACAGGGAGACAGGTGGTTATTTCAACTCCTGAGCTCAAGGAAAGAGGTCTTTAGAAATTGCAAGTTGTCATGTTTAATGTCATGAGTAATTAATTACAGAAGTAGGCCATGGCACACACAGTGAACCTATGTGAGAAAAGTATCCACCCCATCACGAGGTGTTACCTGTGCGACGGAACACTGTGCAATACCTTCCCAGACCTGGAGCAGTGGTGCACAACAGGGCTGGCCCCATACGTCTGCTGACTGTGACCAGGGTTGGGATAAGACCCTGTCCCATTTGTTATGCAGCGGGAGAGAGAGAGAGAGAAAAGCAGGGATCTATTCTGTCCTCTCCTATTCTGGTACTTGTTTATCCCTTGCCTGTCTGATTGTGCAGTCAGAATTTCATTGTGGCACCTAGGAATTGGCCACACCGATGGTCCCACAGTTTACCCCTATTATCTCCCTTTCTTCACTTGCTGTTTCTATTCTTTCTTTTTCCCCTTCTCTGTGATTAAAAGGGGCATGTATGAATCTGTGTGTGAAACTGGGGTCTCCTAGTTTTCGAATGTATATAATTATATCATTGAAATGGATGCAGACAGCTTTGTGGTTCGTTAGAAAAGTTAACAGTTTGGAACACACTTCACAAGCTTGTTGACAGAGTTGTCAGTAGGAAGCCAGCTTTAGACAGAATGTGTTGATTGGTGGCACCTGTTAAGAAATCTGAATGTACTGTTCAGGCTGCTCACAGGAAGGGCAGTGACAAAGTTTTGAAAAACAGGAGATCCAACTTAATGAGACCAGGGCGAAGAATTAAATTGCCAGGGAAAAGCATCTTATAAAAAGAGAACGATGTTTTGTTTGGTTAGAGAGATTGAGATTTAAACTGAAAAGATTTTTTTTTTTTTGCACTGCTTTTGTGAAGCGTTATCTTGTACAACTTTTATTTTTATTAATAATAATAATAATAATAATAATAAAAAACTACTATCGAATTTTACAACTACTCCCAGGGTTTTAAATAAGCTCGGAAAATTGATTAGCAGTTTTGCACGTGAAGTGCTAATCAAGTGTGAAAATGAATAGCATATGCCTCGATTTGATTAGCAAAATTAAAAAATACTTAAATATTGTAACCTAAATAAAATGTGTTATTAAAATCAATTCTGTCTTGGTTTCATCTGTTTCAGTAACCACACACACACACACACCCCTACCTCAGTACCACTACCTCCCCACCCTTGTCCCCTTTGCAAGTACCATAAAAACCCTCCTCCCATCCATCTCAGTGGCCAACCACCCACCTCACCCCCACCCATAGGGTACATGCCAAAACGCCCATATCAGCCTCCCCAGACATGAATGCTTTGCCAAAAACTAAAGCTTGAGCTGATTCACCTGCCACAACCCTCTCCCACCATAGCTCTCAACCATTAGAACATTTACTGCCAACTAACAAATATACTGCTGCTTTTATCTTTAGGCTCACAACACTGTTGCAACCACTGCCTTTATACAGTTTTATCTTTCTGCTTTAAAGTCTAAATTTATAGCATCTTACTCTGTGTTGGCAGCATCTTTTCTGTGAAGGACAGAGGAGGGACAGAATTTTTTTTAAGGCATGAAGAGAGGGACTCGGGGTCAGTTGACAGGTATGAGTAGCCCCGATCCCACTTATGCCAGAATCCTCCCCCCGCCCATCTCAGCCCCACCACCCTCCCCACCGACACTCACCCACATACATACCTCTCAAGTGTCCCTGATTTTCAGGGATGTCCCTGATTTTGCCTCAAAATGTTATTGTCCCTCCTAAAATTTGTGTTTTTTTTTGGCTGAACAGTGGGGACTGTAAGCACAAAATAATGCCAGTCATTAAAGTTACAGGCTTGTTCTTCTTTACAAATGCATTTTGCACTAAGCCCCATGTTCTGCCAGCTTTTTGGGTGGATAGCTCTAATTTTGAAGATCATGTGTCCCTGATTTTGGTCCTTTGTCCCTGATTATTTTAAGCCTTGTCCCTGATTTATAAGGCAGGAGGTTGAGAGGTATGCCCACATTGGAAAAAGGACATATGCATCAGCAACCCATGGGCTCCATATTGCCAGTTACCAGGCTTATAGGATTAAATGTCTGAAGTGCCTGTGGAAATCTATGGCTACAATGGCTGACAAGCTGCCAGATGGCCCTGACAAACTAATTGACCAGCAGACTGTTGCCAGTGACCTGGAGATTGATGTCTGAGATGTGGCTGCTCATGCTACTGCTTCTGGCGTTTGCTTTCGCCTCCTCTCCTTTCATTTAATTTATTTATAATTGCAGGTTGGTACACTGGAATATACATTTCTTTTCCAGGTATGACCTGAAGTCAATCAAATGTAAACATACAAAACTTATGTAACATTGGAACAGAGAGTAATGTTAATACATCAATGCAATCATCACATACACAATCTAAACTTTAAAATAGTTATACAGTTTCAGGGTCTTGACGCTTAGTGCTGCCCTGAGAGCTCCATCATTGCCGGTTCGACAGCCGATCTCTCCGGCAGTGCTTTGGCTGCAACGGCAGCACTACTGGGAGCCGATACTGCCGCATTCGGCCTGCCATGCGTGAGATTGAGAATACTAGGCAAGCACAGTTGCAAATCTCAGGATTACGCTGCACTGCACTGTGGGAGCGACTGCCGGGATTTATTTTGGGGTCAGTGAGGTGAGACTGGGGTTACTCTACCTTCTGTGGGTGAGTGTCGGTGGGGAGGGTGGTGGGGCTGAGATGGGCGGGGGGAGGGTTGCAGAATGCATCACAGTTTCTTCGATGTAAAAATCAAAATGGCTCGCCCGAGCAGCTGGTTCGTATCGCAAATTGCGATGCGATACCGGCTATTTAAAACCCTGACTCCTATTTTGCTTATGCTTGCTGACATATGCCTTGACTACATTGACCAGCTGGCTCCCCGAGCTCATTAACAAACTTCAGCACGGGAACACATGTTACCCATTGGGTCACTGTCTGGCCCTGCACACGTTTCTTCTTAACTTTTTTTGTGTTGCATTTTTACCCTAAATTGTTAAGTCTTTTTATAACCTCCCCCTCTAAACATAACAGCTGAGTAATTTTGTGCCACAAGTGCAAAAACACGTTTTAGGCAGGATTTGAAAAAACAACACTTGTTACACTCACGAGATGGTGTGAAAAAATGGTTATGTTGAAAATGTGGGGTCAGAATATTGAAAATTACTAAAGCTGTGAGTGAACAGTGAAAAATTTCAACGTACCTTCATAACTTTGGTATTTTCTAAGATTTTGGCCCAAAAGTTTTATTTTAACCTCCTCTTTTTCTTACCCGACTTCGTGAACCTGGTAAGAGAAATTTTTCAAATCCTGCCTGAAATGTGATTCATTGAGCGAATTCAAAATCGTCTTTTGGGCCAGATTTGAAAATCCTTTTCATCCACTTCTTTGGAGAACCATAGCGGTCTGTTTTTTCTCTTGCTTTTGTTCACAGTCTTTGTGCCTAGGTTTGGTGCATTCGCTATGCCCTCCTTTATTCTTGTCCACTGTTCCTCCACTCCACCCTGGTCAGCTCCCTCCCCCCACTAGGTCATCCCTGAGGCATTCACTCAGCCTTTTAAAATCTGCTGTCCTGAAGACCAGGGCCGTAATCTTTGTGTGGTTCGATTCTTTTGCGTCCTTATAATAAAATACACTGTACAGTGATCGCTGAACCCCAGGTGTCCTCCCACCTTGACATCTGCAATACTGTCCCCAATAGTGAGCACCAGGTCTAGTGTTGCCCCATCATGAGTGAGCTACTTGAGTAGTTGCCTGAGGGACGCCCCCTGCTGTGAGTCCAGTATGTCCTCGTTTCAAGCTGAAAGTGCAGCTTGGAGACTGCAGTCTACATCTGCCAAATTGATATCTCCCACCAGAAGCACCCCTCCCTTTTCTGTCATTTTGCAAATGTCTTCCACTGCGAAAAGTGGCTCCATTTTCTTTTTTCAGGGTGACCCACAGTACCTCCAAGTGCTCTACCCCCCCATTCCTTGTATCTTTTTTGCTTTTATGCCTTCCCTTGCATATAGCACCCCCCCCACTCTGTCTTTCCTAAACTTAGTATAGCTTGTTATGGCCATGTCCCAATCATGGTTTCCAATGCAGCATGACTTAGTAGTGGCTATAGTATATAGGTCTTTCTCAGCCATTATGGCTTCTAGGTCTGGGGTTTCATTTTCTAGACTTATAGTATTTGCATACGTGGCCTTCCACCTTGTGTTACCTCTCACTGCCTGTTACCCACTTTGCATTCTTTTTGCCTCACTTCTTTCTCCATCTCGATTTACTACTAGTTTTCCAAAGCCTTTCAGTTTCTACCACTCTACTTCTTGTATTGTTCTGCACCCTGGGGGATTTATCTCCCATTGAATCTTCCTTAATCTCTGTTTTAGTCTTTGGGAGCAGAGGGAGTAGTTTTTGCCTCCCTTTGTGCTTCCACCAACCCTTCTATGTAGTTTAAAAGTTTGTGAAAGAAACATTTAAACTGTACACCGAGAGGGGGATGCAGGCCATGACCCCTGTATAGGCCCTTATCCCCCTCAGGTTGGTCCTCAATCCCCTGTGAAACCGAACCCCTCCTCTCTGCACCATTTCGTCAACCGTGAGTAACTCCACCCTGTGCATTCCTACCTGACCAAAAGCTGCCTTCCCCCTCTCTCTCCTTCCCTTCTCCCATCATCTTTCTCTATCCCTCTGCTGGCCGCACCCAACCTATTTTGTTTTTTTCTTCTCTACTCTAATTTTCACCTAACGACACCCTCTGGGTTGATGGTTTTCTCCCCTGTCCCATAACTCCTTACTTCAGATCATCTTATGTGCTCTGCTCTTTGTATAAAAGAAGGATCACACCATTCCTTACTGATTTATACACAGTGATATTTGTATTGCCTAAATTTATTTGTATTGCTCAAGTCTAAACTTTGTTAAATCTTCTTTTTATTGAAACCCTGTAACATTTTTGTTTATCCTGCTTGTCTCATCTCTGACGTGGAACCTATATAATGAGCTTGTTCTCAAAAGGTGTCAATTCAAGATTACAATAAATAACTAAATAAAATAAATAAATGAGTTGAAATTCTAGCATGGAGATACCTAACCTGTCCCCTGTTGTAGACAGGCAGCACCTCAACAAAAGCCACTGAGCATGCTTCCTGTCTCCCCCGCTCCCTGAACTCCCCTGCACAACTCCTGCTCATAGAAAAATGGAAACATAAAACTTGACAGCACATAAGGACTGCCTGGCCCACCTAGTCTGCCCATTTCCCTACCTACTGTATAAGTTCCAGATTCTATATGATCTGCGGCCTTCCTCCTCCTTCCTACCACTAGTTTTGCCTTCTGCCTGTCCCATGCATTCTTGAATTCGGCAACTGTTTTTGCCCCCACAAGCTCCTCTGGGAGGCTGTTCCATGCATCCACCACCCTTTCTGTGGAAAAATACTTCCTTACGTTGTCCCCGAGTCCCCCCCCCCGACTCATATAGTGACCCGTTTTCCTTGCACATCTCCTTTTCTGAAAGATACTGCCCTCTTGAGCTCTGTGGGTCTCCTTGAGGTATTTGAATGTCCCTTATCATATCCACCCTCTCCCTCCTGTATTCCAGAGTATGCATGTTGAGTTCTCTCCAGCTCTCCTCGTATAGTTCCTGGTGTAGCCCCTGCACCATTTTCGTTGCCCTTCTCTAGAATGCTTCCACCCTGTCGGTGTCCTTTCGGAGTTGAGGTCTCCAGAACTGCACACAGTACTCTAGATGAGGCCTCACCAACTGCCTGTACAGTGGCCTCACAACCTCCTGTTTTCTGCTGGTGATGCTTCTCCCTACGCACCCCAGCATTCCACAGTCTTTCCTCACCACCTTCTCACATTGTTTGGCTACTTTTAGATCATCTGTTATGACTACCCCCAGATCCCTTTCTATTTTGGTGGTTGTTAGTACCCCCCCAATTGTATATTCCTCCCCTGGGGTTTTGTTCCCCAAGTTCATGATTTTGCATTTCTTGCCATTGAATCCGAGCTGCCACACTCTTGACCACTCCTCCAACTTGCCTTAGTCTCTCCTCAGTCTCCCCCAAGTGTCAACCCTATTGTAGATCTTGGTGTCATCTGCAAAGAGGCATACTTTTCTTTCGAGTCCATCTGCAAAGTTACTTATAAAGACATTGAAGAGGACCGGCCCCAGCACTGAACCCTGTGGCTCTCCGCTGGTTACCCCTCTTTCTTCAAATTGAACTCTGTTTAACACCACCCTTTGAGTCCTGTTGCTAAGCCACTTTCTGACCCAGTTTACCACCTTGGGATTTACTCACAGATTGCTCAACTTGTTTACTAACCTATTGTGTGGGACTATGTCAAATGCCTTGCTAAAATCTAGGTAGGCCATGTCCACCACTCCTCGCTGATCTACCCTTGTGACCCAGTCAAAGAAATCTATCAGATTTATTTGACACGACCTTCCTCTTGTGAGTCCATGTTGCCTTGGGTCCTGTGCCCCTTTGACTCCCAGATAGTCTGCAATCCTTTCCTTTTCACAGCGATTCCATCATCTTTCCCACCACTGAGGTGGGATGTATCCTGTCTGGCCTCATTGCCTTATCTACCTTCAGTTTCAAGAGTTCCTTTAGGACTCTCTTCTCTGTGAATGGACTGGTGTCCACCCCCTCTTTCCTGTGCATGTCTACTTGCTCATACTGGTCCATCCCACTCCCCTTCTTTTGTGAATACTGAGCAAAAGTATTCATTCAGTATCTCAGTCTTCTGCAGGTTACCCTTCGCCCACTCCACCCCTTTCTAAGCCTCACTATCCTACCCTTGGCCTTTTTTCTTTCACTTATGCACCTGAAGAGGGTTTTGTCCTCCTCCTCCTTCACTGTCTGGGCTATCCTTTCCTCTGTTTGTGCCTTTGCACTTCTGACTGCTTTACCCGCCTCCCTCTGCCTTGCCTGGTGCAGTTCCTTGTGTTTCTGCCTTTGCGTTTCCTCTTATTTCCTGAATGCCATTTTTTTCTCTCCAGCCTTCCCTGCCACTTCTTTAGAAAACCATAATGGTTTTCTATTTTTTCTGGCTTTGTTCACTAGCTTCACACAAAGGCTTGTTGCCTCTGTTATGGCTCTCTTGTGGTTCTCCCACTGTACCTATACCCCCCACCCTGTGCCAGAGTTTTCTTGCGGCATTCACTCATTTTAGTAAAGTCATCCCTCTTGAAGTCAAGCTTTAGTGTGGCTTGATTCTTCTACTGTCTTTACCCTGAACCATACTGTACAGTGATTGCTGGACCCCAGATGGCTGCCCATCGATGCACCCATTGTTCTGTCTCCATTTGTGAGCACCGGGTCCAATATCACCCCCTCATGGGTGGGTTCTCTCCACAAGTTGCGTGAGGCATGCCCCTTGCAGGGCATCCAGAATGACTTTGCTCCTGGATGTGGCTGCAGCATAGGTGCTCCAATTAACATCAGGCATATTTAGGGCCCCTACCAACAACATGTCTCCTTTCTCTGCCATTTTAAGGATGATATCTAGCATTACCCTATTTCCTCCCCTTGTGTGGGGGTCTGTAGATAACCCCACTGCGGATAGTGGTGCCATTTCCTGACTCCAGTGTGACCCACAATGCATTCTCTCCTCCCTGCTTTCCCTTTATCTTAGTCACCTTGATTCCTTCTTTGATGTAGCTCACTACCCCTCCTCCCTTTTTGCCCTCCCTCTTTGCTCCTTTTCTAGACAGGTCAGTAGTCCCAAGGGGGACAGTGACCTTCATCTCCCTCTCCTGCCCTGGTGATCCTTAAAATATGCTTTCTGTCCCTCTGAGCAGTGGTGCCACATTGGCACCTTGTCTCAAATTCCCTCAGCAGGTCAGGCCCTCTACTCCCAAAGTACTAACCTTTGAGCACAGTCTTATGAAGAGTGTAATAGACAAGGTAACCTCCTGTCTGTTTTTGTGAATTCGGATCAACCTTTGGTCTCAGTTCTGGAGGGATTCAAACTGTAACCTCTTGCTAGCATTCCCAATGCACAGGCTCAGATACATCTGTCTTCGGGGGGCCAGATATCTTTGCCTCCGGGCACCTAACCAGGTATTCAGAGATGAACCCTTAAAACTTAATAAAGACCTCAGATTTAAAATGCTTCTGTTTCCAGTTTGGTACCACCATACAAGCTATATGTCTGCTGAACCATAAATATTTCTTAGCAAAGAAAGCAATTCAAAGACAGACCAGGTTTGCTCTAAAATTAGAGTTTTTACTAAAATATATAATAATATGTCAAACATACAATACATAATTCTTATAACACAAGACATACATATCTTTAAACAAAACAAGGTTTAAAACAGTGCAATTCCTACAGCTATATTTAGATTTTGTCTAGCTTTCTAAATACCTGTTTTCAGTGCTCAGATGTTTCCTTAGTCAATGTCTGATACAAATGCCTCTGTATAGTGAAAGAGAATAATCTTTTCGAGCAGCATTGGCCAACCCCTTTTTGATGAAGTCATCCAGCCCTTCTTCTGGTCAAATATCTAACAAAAATATATTTTTATACAACCACAGGATGTAATTTTGAAGTATTAATTCTGCAGCCTTAGCATAACTCCAGTTTCAATGACACCTCTTTTGATCTCATGCTGTACCCTCTTCACACAGGCTTCATAGGGTCATTTACAACCTTACACCTCTATGTAACATCCTACCTTCCCTTATTTTAACGTCATAAACCTAGTTTATGATTTCTCTCTTAACAAAATTAACAATTCTGTAATTAGCTCAGAGAAACTGGATGCTTAATAGAAGTCTTCCAGTAACACATTGTCTCTAAATAAATAAATGAGTGTGTGATGCATACTGTCAGCAGTTCTCTTGGCCTGCATCTGTCAGCTGAAATCTGGGGATGAGAGAGGTCATTCCTAGAGCATTTGATTTTCAGCAGAGACAGTCATAATACATTTTATATAAAAAAAAAAATGTTATCCAGCACTCAGAACTGGCTGTCTACATCACACACCTTACCTCCTTCCTTCCCTATTCCCAAATCTGTCCCCCTTACAGTTGAGTCCCCCACCTACAGTTGAGTCCCCCACCAGAAGTTGCTTCCCCCTATGCTGGGGTCCTCTAATACCCTCCTTGGAGCCTCCACTAAGTTGGACCCCCACATCCTCCCAGGCCACTACCACAGGTGCTTCCTCCTGGCAGTCCCATCCTGCCAGAGCAGCGAATTAATTTCATAGTGGCACAGGCTGAAGGTATGCCCCTGTCCTACTACTTCCACCCTGCTGGAGCCCACTACAGTCCAGCCATTCCTCCTCTTTGACATCTTCTGTAGCAGAGGCGGCAAACTTGGTAGCCCCGGATGTGGGAAGAGATCCACAGAATCCTAGTCAACATGGCCTGGAGTCTAGTGACCTCCTCACTTAGCCCAGAGAGGTGTGTGTAAATGGGGTAGCACCTCAGTCTCCAGAAGGTCTCTCTGAAAACTGCTGCACCACAGCCACTGCATTGTATAGCTCCCAATATTTCCATACCTGTACTCACTTGAAATTTAAATGACTCTGTATCCTTACCCCAGATAGGGCGTTTCTACTTTCTAGGGACGTGGATATGGTGTACTTATCCACACTTCTGGCAGTGTTCCTTTCCCTGTAAGGCTTGCCAGGAAGTCTTCAAGTTGGCTCCTTCCACCCACCTGGATGGTAACTCCCTTGGCACCGCCCCATGACATCAGATCTCTTTTTCCGCTGGAAGAAGGTTCCCTCCTTATTGCCCTCCGTGCTGAGTAGGCCCTTTGCTTTCAGACTTTTGCGATTTGCGAAATTCTTCGTCTTCAGGCAGTTTCTTAATCTCTCCATGATGGATGACTCAAAGTCGGCACCAGGACTCAAGCGGGGTGTGTGTGTGTGTGTGTGTGTGTGTGTGTGTGTGTGTGTCTGCAGAAGATGTCCCAGATGGACCCGCACATTACGTGCATCTACTGCCTAGGTCACAAACACGATCCCTAGGCGTGTGGTCTTTGTCGCAACTTGCATCCTTCAACTTTGCAAGACCAGCATGCTCAGCTTCTTCTAGGGTGCTCTGATGAATGGGATCCTCCCGTTAAATGGAAAGACTCCTGTCAGGTGGTCGCTGTGGCTGCAGGGTCCGCTGAACAGCTTGTGGCTTTTGAAGAGGCTGCAGCTCCGGCCACAAAGCATGCCTGTTTAGCCTCGGCCTTTATGCCACTTTCCTTAGGTGCCACCATTTCAGGGGTGTTTCGTGATTTGTGCCAGTCCTTTAGCACCTTTGGGCAGGGCCGCTCTATGGGCACCAAATTTAAATCTTTGAAAAGGGAAACTAAAAATAAGTCTTGCCATTGATCGTGGGATCACGAGCGCTCTCGGGCCTTGGATTCCTGCACTTCTCTGGAGGTTTTGACTATGGTTGATCCTTCAGCCCTGGCTGCTGGCTCCATGGTTCCCCCATTGGGCCAGTTGGTCGAGACTCACATCTACCAACCTGTTGAGATTTTTCTTGAACTGGTCGACCCATTGTCACCAAATGAGGCTGATACTTCCTTCTCTAGGACTCTGGTCCTGATTGTTACTTTCTATTTGTGGGTTGGATCAGCCTGCTGATCTAAGCCCTACCTCTCAGGATCAGGTGATTCCAGAGGATCCCTTGCTTTCACTGACTCCCTCCGAGGCCCACCATTGGCGGCCCCAATGGTTGCGGTCGCAGTCCCGTTCCCAAAGCCCCGGGTCCATTCGGGCAAGTGGCGTTGCCGCTACTCCTCCGCAGATGAGGAGAGGCTCTGCCGCAGAGTGCATCAGTGCTATGATGAGCTTATATGGCATTGTCTCATGTTCACCAGGATTAAGCAGATTCCTGCCCCACCCCGGTTATCAAGTGGCTCCCGCCACGAAAGCGTCAGCCTACCCCAGCATGGCCTATTCTGGCCTCTTTGCCTACTCAGGTGGAACCAGTGCCTGAACAGCCGAAGGAGGGCCCCCGTCCTAAGGATACCTGTACTGCTCCAGGGCTTCCTCTTCGGCTGTTGGTCACCGTGACTCCTGACAGACCCCGTAGCGTCAGTGGGGACTATTCAACAAATCCTCTGAGTCTGTGGGCTTCTCCCTGCACTCCTATCTGTTGGAGGTCAGGTTGGGAGAGAATTTATCGACAGAGCATGGTCCCACTTTCGCAAGCCTGCTCTGTTTAATCTCTGAATCTACGGGTCTGCAGATGGAGCCCACCCAGAAACGGGCTAAATACCCCCTAACCGAGATTCTTGACCAGGGTGATTCCCCTGGGCAGCTTTCCTGGTTGCCAAGACCATTCTTGGCCCTGCTCTGGAGCTTTGGCAGCACCCTGCCTCTTACCCTGCACCGTCTGCTCAGATAGGCCTACAAGTATGTGGTCCCTACTGGTTCCCTGTTGGGTTTCACTGAGCATCCCTTGGCCAAGGATCTGATGGCTGACTCAGTCTTTCAGTGTACAGGCAGTGTTGGAGATGTGGATAAACCTCCTGACAAGGAATCCAAGAAGATGGATCATGTGGCCAAGAAGGTCTACGCAGCCTCTTCCCTCAGCCTTCAGCAAGTGAGTTCGGCCCTTTTAAAGAGCAACTTTCTCAATCTTTTCGACGAGTGCCCCCAAGAAGCATGACAAAACCTTACCTGGGCAGAAGTCAGGGGTCAAAATAACGACCTATCTTCCCTGTCCTAGACGCCCAGTTTTCCCACAGGGACAGCTGGTTTCCTTTCTCTGTCTGTCCATGGGACAGGTGCCAAGTGAAAAGCATTAGTTCCAGAATCCAAGAGATGCTGCCACCTGTAAAGTTGGGCTGTGGATGCCAAACATTATGGTGTTAGATGTTGAAAGATGTGCATTGAACCCAACATCCCATGTTGGGCTCTTCGTAGTAGTTGGGTTTCATCAAGCAACAAGCATGCATGGGACAGTCATAAGACAATTCTTGGGGGTGGGGGTAGGAAGAAGTAGGCTGCTGGTTAACTAGGATCTGCAGCTTATCCATCAGGTAGGGAAATGGGCAGACTGGGTGGGCCAAGCGGTCCTTATCTGCGGTCAAATTCTATGTTTCTAGAAGTGAAAACAGAGCTGTAGTAGGATTAGACTGTGCATGTGTTCCTTGTCATTGTGCATGTGCAGTTACCTGTCTTCCTTTGGTTTTCTGCACTGCATACTTCATTTCCCTTAGCAACCCAAGACTAGCTCTTGCCCACAGGCAGCAGAATTTTGGGGGTGCAAATTAAAAACCCTTTTCAGGGCTGTCAATTAACTAAGAGGGGACTAGGTAAGGCTCATTAAAAGCCACTGTAAGGGCTAGAAAACCATATTTGAAAGCCCTTTTAAGGGCAGTCTGTCAAAGCAGAAAGTAGAGGAGACTTGGCACAGTATTTGGAGATTAGGAGAGGAACTTAAAGAGCTGAAGTGACCACTTAAAATCCCCATCTGGAGAGGAAGAGCCCCAGAGACAGGAGATAAAGAGGCTAATTAAAAGACCTTGTCAGGGTTACTAAGTAGAGAGAGAATTTTAGTGTCTAGGCTGTGCACAGAAGAAAAGAAAGCTGATTGACTTGTTGGGGCAGAGCAGGAGGGACTTAGTCAAGGTCCCTTGTCAGGGCTGCTACTGATCAGGAAGGGGAAGTAAATATCAGGGCAGTGAACTGGGGGCACACTTGTTAAATCCTTTTCCGGGCCATGTACAAGTCAGCGGGTAATATTTAGTAGTAACTCCTTCTTAGGGCATCATCAGTTATTAAGCCTTTTTTAGGGCACAGCACCAGCCAGTGAGTGCACTAATTATTAGCTCATATTCAGAAGCAGAAGTGTAACATTAGAAAACAACAACCAACAGGACAGGTACAAATTCTCTGGGACACTTAAAATGAGTATTGCACCTGTCCCTTGGATAGCCATCCATATAAAAAAAAAAAAAGTCTAGTCCTGGCAGAAGTCCTATGATGCAATTTTTTTTTTTTTTAGTCACCCCCATTTCTGAAGGGAAGGGATCGTATTTTGGCCCCATGGAGCTGTGCCGCGCTGATCCCTTCCACTTCCTGATACCACTTCAGTCAACGATCCATCCCCATTCCGCCCCCATGCTCACTCATTTTGTGACGTTATTCTTTGTAGCTCCTCCAGAAGGAGGTCGTGGCTTCTGTCTTGGACTCTCAAGTACACCCAAGGTTTGTTTCCAGGTACTTTCTGGTGCCCAGACGGACCGGGGGTAAGCACCCCATCTTAGATTTGCATGATCTGAACAAATTCCTTTGGCCTCGCATATTCAGGATGGTCACTCTGTCTTCGATCGTACCATCTCTGGAGCAGAACATGTGGTTTTGCTCTCGGGATCTTCAGGACGTGTTCTTCCATGTCCCAGTCGGTTGGTCCCACTGCTGGTTCCCCCAGTTCTGTGTGGAGGAGATTCTGTACAAGTTCCAGGCCATGCCCTTTGGCCTCTCTTTGGCTCCCAGGTGCTTCACCAAATGCATTGCAGTGGTGGCAGCCTACCTGAGGCGCCGAGGGGTCCGGGTGTACCCCTACCTGAATGACTGGCGTAAAGCAGGTCCCTCAAGGGAGGAGGTGGAGCAGTCCAGGGACCTGACCCTCCAAACCTGCTTGTCCCTTGGCTCCTGGTCAATGAGGCCAAGTCAGAAGTCGTACTTTCACAGGTGATGCACTTCATTGGGCCAAAACTTGACTCTTGCAGAGTTAGGGTTGGCTTCCAGTAGACTGGGCAGAGGTGGTCTCCTCCTTTGCCTGATCATTTCAGGTTGTGCAGTTGTACCTTGCTGTGGACTTCCTGCACCTCCTGGCATACATGGCAGCATGCACCAGTATGGCCTGTTGGGCTCGGGCAGAATGTGCTCTCTGCAGTGCAAGCTTGCCCAACAGTGGTCTCTGTGCAAGGGCCACTTCAACCAGCCGGTTGCTGTGACCCAGCTGATGTGGGACACCCTCCAGTTGTGGTTAGTCCTGGAACATCTGCAGGAAGGAATCCCATTTGGCCACCTAGAGCCAACATCATCCTGACGACCAATGTCTCCCTGATGGGCTGGGGTGCCCAGCTGGAGGACCACAGAGTCCACAGACTCTGGACCCCACGAGGAGTCCCGATGCCATATCAACCTGCTGTAGCTTTGGGCAGTTCAGCTGGCGCTGACAGCCTTTGCTCCGCACATTCGGGGACGGGTCATTCAAGTCCAGATGGACAACACCATGACCATGTACTACCTCAACAAACTGGGCAGGATGTACTCCCTTCCTCTGTGCAGGGAAGCTCTCCACATCTGGATACTCATACTCAGACTGGACACCAATCTCCTGGCCATCTATGTGGCCGGCATCTCCAACCAGCTGGCGGATGCCCTCAGCCATGTGGGCGAGGCGTCTCACGAGTGGTCTCTCCATCCAGAGGTAATACACAGCCTGTTCTCCCAATGGGAAGCCCCTCTGGTGGATCTGTTCGCCTCCAGGGTGAAGGCAAAGCTGAAGCTGTTTTGTGCCTGCCCCCCTCAGTAGGGAATGCTGCAGGGGATGCCTTCTCAGGTGGTGATCAAGGCCAGGAGGGATAAGACATGGATAAGCCTGGTGGCTCCAGACTGACCCCACCAGTTCTGGTACTCCGATATCCTCAGCCTCAGAAGCAGGCTCCAGTGGTATCTTCCTCCTTGCCTGGACCTGCTCTGTTGCAGTCAGGGGAAGGTACTCCATCCGGACATTCAGTCCCTGCATCTAATAGCCTGGTTCCTGAGCAGCTAGAGTTCCAGGCTTTGGGGCCTTCCAAAGATGTCCTCACCGTGGTTGAGGCATCTCAGAAGGAGTCCACCTGAAAATGCTTTGTCTTTAAATGGAAGAAGTTCTCCATTTGGTGTCAGGGCAAGGGGTTTTGACTCCTTATCTTGCTCAGTGGCTAGAATTCTCAACTACCTTTGGTCCCTCTCTCAGTCAGGCCTTCAGTCAACGACCCTTAAGGTGCACCTGGCAGCGATCTCTGTATACCGGGCGTGGGCTGGTGTGCCGTCATTGGCATAGAAGGTGATCTGGTGCTTTTCTCAAAGGCCTTGGCCACAGTTCCCCTCCAGTGTATGAACCACTACCACCTTGGGACGTGTTGCTGGTGTTGGCAAAGCTCATGGGCAAGCCATTCGAACCAATGCTCAGGTGTGAAATGTCTTACCTGTTGTGGAACACCACTTTCCTGATGGCCATCATGTCAGCTAGAAGGATCAGTCAGCTTCAGGTGTTCTCGGTGTAGTCTCCTTACCTGGTCTTCCAAAGGGCAGAGGTTTTCTTTTGCCTCAACCTGAAGTTCCTCCCTAAGGTTGTGTCAGAGTTTCACCATAACCAAATGATCAGTCTCCTGGTGTATTTCATCAGCCACACCTTGGAGGCCGTGTCCAGGCTCTTTACTCCTGGACTTGAGGCGAGTGCTTAACTACTATAAGGAGTGCACGGCTGGAGTTCGGGGAGCGATTCGCCAGCTATTTGTCACCTATGTTGAAGCTGCACCTGACAGATTGGCAGCTAAGCAGACGACTGGCAGGTGGATTGTATCCTGCTTTGACCTTTGCTATAGGTTATCTAGTAGGGAGCCGCCCGTAGGGGTAAGGGCTTATTCCACCCATCATACCGCTGCCTCAGTGGCTGCTTCCAGTGATGTCCTTATCCAGGATATCTGCAGAACTGCTACCTGGAAGTCCGTGCACACCTTAATTTCCCACTACCACATCAACTTTGAGTCATGCTGGGATGCTAGTTTTGGAGCCTCAGTTCTCCAATTTCTGTTTCCTAAATAGGGCTTGTGCACCTTCCCCCCCCCTCCTCCCGGAGAACTGCTAGTAGTCTGCTAGAAGTGTGGAATTGTACACCATAGCCACGTCCCTAGAAAAACAGGTTACGCACCTGTAACAGTAAATCTTCCACGGAGTGGTCTCTTGCAGCAGGTAATACACTTGGGTTGTCGCCAGAGGTCGCTGTGTCGCATGGTAGCTCTTCTAGCAGTCTTTTCCAGGGGCCGCCCACACATGATATTGCATTCTTGTTTCCTATACAAATGTGGGTGGTCTCTAGTATCTTCTGTTCATTTTCTCGCCATCTTTAGCTTGCAAGCAGCAGCTAGTGCAACTTCGGTAGCAGTCATTGACGGGAATTTGAGCAAACGATGAATATCCAAAGAATCTTCAAGCAAGATGGCACTAATTCATTCCTGCTGTTGCGGCAGAAAGATCTACTGTTTCAACAACCACACCAGTTGTGTAAGATGTCTGGGATCCACACACACGATACCACCTCCTACATACTTGCCAGGATTTCAACCAGGCAACCCATTGACGATGGCTGCAGAAAACTAAAACAATGTAATGGAGCAGAAATTGTCTCTCATGGAGAATCAGGGGGCTCATCCCAAGAGCTCCCTTTCCACTGATTCTCACAAATCTCACAAAAAAGATAAGGAGAAGCCCACCTCAACCTCTGTGCCTAAACGCTCGTCGACAGCCACCGTGACAGGTGCCCCACCATCAACAATGCATTCCCATACTGCCTCCTCATCAATGGGAGGTTACACTCTCTCGTCGACGGCGCTTTCCAGCACGTTGACTGCAGTTTATGATGAACCTCTTGTGGGTTCCATCGATGTCCCATCCACGGGGGCTCATCTCCCGTTGACGGGGATGTCATTTTCACTTCCTAATGCTGTTTCCCCAGCGGCTCTGTTGACGAGGGGCTGCATTCCAATGGGGAAATCTACTGCATTCGCCATGCATTCTGCCCCTCCACCCTCCTGTGTATACTCATGGGCCAGGTGGACAGGGATCGGGACCGTGGACTTTACCACCCAGGGGCAAGACCTGCTCAGGCTACACATCCAGTCCCCTCCACAATCCCCTTTTTTCTCCCAGAACCCCCTTCCCTACCCCCCCAATTCCCAACTGGACGTTACTTCAGTAGTTCAGCAAGTCTTGCATGCCATGCAGCATACTCAGCCCTCTGATCCAGGAGTGCCAAGTCACCCATCCCGTTCCCCCTCCTTCTCTCAAACATTTTCAAAGTGACAGGAACCCTTTACCACCTTGATCATCTTCCTCATACATGGATGACTACCTATCAGACGGGGCTAAATTTCTGGTAGATTTTACCAGAGATCTGGAGGATGAGGAATTCCAGGACTTGGATTTCCAGACCCAATCTCCTCTCTCGGATATTTCCTCCCTAAGTGAGGATTTATCCAGGCAAGCAGCTGCCTTTCCTCCAGATGACCCATCCTTCCATGAGATGATGGTCCAAATTCAAAAAGTCATGTGATTTTCCACTACCGAACGTGACAAACAATGTAGGGATATGGCAGACTATTTAGAATTATCACAGGATCTGTTCTTAGTGGTACCCCCAGTAATTCAAACCTACCAAAATGCTATGCTTGCAGCCTGGAACCAGCCTTCCACTGTTAAGGCTGGGCTATTTTCTGCAAGGCGGATCGCCTCTACCAGGCTCCTCTGGATCACCCTTTTCTATCCACTACTCCTGAAGCGGATTCAGTAGTGATTATTTCTGCTCATGATCATACTAAACAACTGAAACACATGAACTCCTTACCTCCTGATACAGATTCCCATAGGATAGACTATCTGGGGAAAAAATGTATTCCAAGCAATTACCATGAATCTCAGAATCCTAAATTATATGGGACATATGGTCAGATACCAGCGTATGCTCTGGTCCTCTGCCATTGAATTAATCAAACTCCCTCCTTCACAGGAAAGGGAACAATTATTGGCTACAGTATCTGCTAGGCAACTCCATCTCCTGACACCTACTTCGTTTGGGATATGATGCAGTGGATACTTCGGCCTGCATGTCAGCAACCGGCATTACCTGCGTAGCCATGCTTGGCTTCGCGTCTCAGGTTTTACACTTGATGCACAACATAGAGTGATCAATGCCCCCTTTAATGGGTCCAAACTGTTCAGTCCAGGTACCCAAACACTGATAGATGATCTCTAGTCTTCAGGAAGAACTCTATGCATGGTGCATGGCATGTACCATGCCTCCCAGCCAGCATACTGTCCTCAATCTTCTTTTTATTCCAGAAGAGATGGAAAATACATAGGCTCACATAGAGGTGGATTCCCAGGTCGTTCCCAGTCTACCAGAACAAACACCTCTACCGCCAAGGGTTCTCGCTTCCACTCTCCTGGTGGGGCTGGTCAGCCCGCCTCCCAGTGACCAACTGGGGCTCTGTCCATGCTTCCTCAACCAGGCCTCGGAAGCTGTGGGTGGTCGTTTTGCCTTCCACTTGGAGGCTTGAAGAATGATCACATTGGATGAGTGGGTAGTTAAGATTATTCAGAGGGGTCACACTCTGGAACTACTTTCCAGGCCTTCCCCTCATCTCCCCCCACCCCACTCTGTCCACCATATTCTTATTATCCAGGAGGAAATGCAGGCTCTTCCAACCAAGAAGGCCGTTTTCCCAGTACTCGATGCAGAACACCAGAAGGGGTTTTATTCCCACTTCTTCCTGGTACCCAAACTAACTGGAGATCTCAGACCAATACTGGTTCCGCATGGTCACCCTAAATTCCATTATGCCAGTGTTGAAACAAGGGGATTGGCTATGCGCCCTAGATATGAAGGATGCCTACCTACATATCCCTATCCATCCTGTCCACCACAGGTTCTTTCGCTTTCACGTGTTGGGATAACACTACCAATTTCGAGCACTCCCGCTTGGCTTCTTATCTGCCCCGAGAGTGTTTACCGAGTGCCTAGTGGTAGTAGCAGCAGCTCTATGATGGGACGGGCACTTTGTCTTCCCATATCTAGATGACTGGCTCGTCAAGGCAGAGTCCAAAACCTCTCTGCTTTTCTCCCTACAAGCAACCTTAACTCTGTTTCAAGCTCTAGTGATTACGGCCAATTGGCCGAAGTCCAGTCTGACCCTACAGTCTCTCCAATATATAGGAGTGGTCCTAGACACTGTCTTCACCAGGGCCTACCTCCCGGCCAACAGACAATACAAGCTTCTGTCTCTGGCTCTCAGATACAGACCCAGAAAGTAGTCACAGCCACATGCATGTTATGCCTCCTAGGACACGTGGCCGCTACCATCCCTATGGTACCATTTGCCCGTCTTCACATGAGACCAGTCCAGTGGGTTTTCCAGAACCAGTGGTCTCAAAGAAAAGGAAATTTCGAAGACAAAATCAGAGTCATTCCCACGTTGCGATTGCCCTAGTATGGTGGACCCTCCCAGCTAACCTATGTCAAGGCATGCCCTTGCAGTCTTCCCCACTGCTGCAGACATTGACTACGGATGCATCCCTGGAAGGATGGGAAGCGCACCTGGGTCCTTACAGGACAGAAGGCAAGTGGACCAGTTCTATACCTCATCCCCACATCAGTCTCCTAGAGATGAGGACAGTTCGCTTAGCCCTCCAGGCCTTTCATCCTCACTTATCCCCAGGACTGTTGCTGATTCAGTCAGACAACACTGCAGTAGTATTCTACCTCAGCAAACAAGGAGGTACGAAGTTCCGTTCCCTATGCAAAGAGATGCTTGCAGTCTGGCAGGAGGCCATTTGGCAACACCTCGTACTGACAGCCGTCCATCTACCAGGACGTCACAGTCTCTTGGCTGACCTCAGTCGCCAGTCGTCTACACATGAATGGACGCTTCATCAGAAAGTGCTTCAAAAAATCTTTTCATCTGTGGGGGACCCCGCAACTGGGTCTGTTTGCCTCACCAGTCAGCCACTGTCTCCCCAGATACTATTCCATTATACAGAGCAAAAAGAGATGGTCTGTAGATGCCCTGTCCCAAGCATGGACAGGACTCTTCTTATATGCTGCCCCCCCATCCCACTCCTGCAACAGATTCTACTGAAATTACAACTCGAACCTGCCACCATGATTCTCATAGCCCCTCTGTGGCCTCTGCAGGTGTGGTTCCCCCTCCTTCAACAGTTCTCAGTGAAGGAACCCATTCTGTTGCCAATCAGACCAGATCTCTTAACTCAGAATCAAGGGACCCTTCTGCATCCCAACCTGAAGGCGGTACACCTTCACACTTGGCTCCTGAGGATGCTTTCGTAGCATGTCTACAAGTATCCTCCCCTGTTGCCAATATTTTACTGGCCTCGCGTAAACCAGCGACCAGAGAAGCATATGATGCCAAATGGAAACGCTTTTCCATCTGGGCTGCTTTCTGGTCACTGGATCCTTATTCCTGTCCACTGATGAAAGTCTTGGATTACCTGGCCTCGATTGCAGAGGCAGGATTAAGCTATTCCTCTGTCAAAGTCCATTTGGCCTGTATTTCAGCCTTCCATGAACCTCTGGATGGCAGATTACTGTATCAACATCATCTAGCCAAAATGTTTCTGAGAGGAATGTTACATATTAAGCCATCTATCAGAAGACCCACTCCTCCGTGGGATCTCAATTTTCTAATAGAGAAATGAAGTCTTGAGCCCTTTGAAGTGGCGGCCACTTGAGACCTCCTGTTTTCTTTCTTCGAAAGCAGTATTCTTGGTGGCTGTCACTTCGGCTGGGCGTATTTCCTAGCTTCATGCCCTCATGTGTAGAGAACCTTATTTAATTTTTCATAGGGTGGCACTTTGTACCAGCCCTTCCTTTCTACCCAAGGTAGTGGCTGAACACACCTTAAATTAGTGGAGTTACTAGTACGTTATCCTGAATGCTCCAGTCGAGGTGAATACCGACTGCGTACTCTAGATGTCCATCGTATATTACGATACTATACTAATCAAACTAAATCGGTAAGGAAGACCTTTCAACTTTTTGTTACCTTCGCCTCAAGGAGGGAGGGTCTCCCGGTCACTAAACGGACCCTCTCCAATTGGCTAGCACACTGTATAACCTTTTGTTACACAAAATACAACAAGCCATTACCAGGACCTGTCCAAGCCCATTCTACCAGAGCTGTTGCCACCACAGCGGCCTGCTTTAAAGGGGCCTCTATTACAGATATCTGCAATGCAGCTACCTGGTCCACAATTCATACTTTCATGAAGCATTACATCTTGGACGTTGCTTCATGCTGTAGGATGGCCTTTGGCTAAGCTGTCCTACAAGGCCTCCTGTCATAATGACCACCCTTCTTGGTTTTACTGCTTGGGATTCATCCCAAGTGTATTACCTGCTGTAAGAGACTACTCCGTGGTAGATAGTACAGTTACGTAAGACCTTACCGTAACAGTAGATCTTTGAGGAGTGTCTCTTACAGCAGGTACGATCACGTCCTCAGTCCCCCTTCTTCTCTAGGAGAACACATTCTGGTCCAGTGACTTTTGGGTTAGGATACCTATGGTACCTCAGCTTTCCTCGGTCCTCACTTAGCATGCTAAATCCGGTGGGGGAAACTGAGGATACCAGAGACTGCCCACACTTGTATAGGAAACAGTAAGGTGATGTCATGTGTGGGTGGCCCCTGGAAAAGACTGCTAGAAGAGCTGCTGTGCACCAGAGCGACCCCTGGCAACAACCCAAGTGTATTACCTGCTGCAAGAGACACTCCTCAAAGATCTGCTGTTACAGTAAGGACTTACGTAACTGTACTTTCTAGGAGTGGTGTATGGTGTACATACACACTGACGCAACCAACCTCCCCTAGGAAGTGGCACACTGGTCTTGCTTCTAGCGGGTAAGATCTGACATCACAGAGTGGTGACGAGGGAGTTACCACCCAGGTGGGAGGAGCTATCTTGAAGACTTTCTGGCAAGCCTTAAAGGGAAAGGAACACTGTCAGAAGTGTGTATGTATACGATATACCACTCCTAGATCTACTGTTACAAGTAAGTAACCCGTTTCTCTTTCTTTGCTTTGCTTACCCCATGCTACTTGACCCTAGATAGGGTGTGATTAGATTTCCCCTATTCCCATCTTAATTCACTTTATACACTTACCGTGGATAGTGTTACACCTACTTCCACTTATTCCATCCTTAATTATGTTTATACCTCTACCCTAGGTAGGGTGTTGCACATATTCCCGCTTATGGTCTACAGTTTATCCTCTTACCTGCAGTGTGTGTGACAGCAGGAGTGACCAGGTAACCCTACCTTAGTCGACCAGCAGAGTCCTCTGATGATGCCTGCCAGTGCCTAAGATGCCAATATCTGTTCCGCTTCTTCACTGTTCCACTCACTGACTGGGACAAGAGTGTTGGGACATACTTGGTGGCGCTCCTTTTATCCTCCAGGCAACACTTCTGGTTAGGCCACATTTGGTCCATGCTTAGTTCCGTGACCCTGCTGGCCCAACGATAGATGTCTCCACCCTCCTGACCTACAGCTCCTTCCCTGGTGGAAAAAAACATGAAGTTAAAACAGGTTAGGTTTTTGTTTGTCTAGGTTTATATAAACAAAAAAAATGAGAATTGCTGCCTTCCTAATGTGGTGTTTGTATTCTGTTGTTGGTTTTAGATAACACCGACCTTTTGACCTGAAATAGAAGGTAGTTTCTGTTTCAGTGCTAAGTCTTCTACTCCCCCTTTACAGAATGCAGTTAAAATATTGAGCAGTTGGAACTCCTGTTCCACTTTCATATACCGCCTACCACCCGACCTGAAATAGTAAGTCTCCCCGATTAGCTGAAACAAAAAGAATGTTTTATAACCTTTTTAATTCTGTGTGTTGTACTTACAAACTCCTTTAATTTTGTGCTGTTTGCACTCTGGTTCCTGATTCAGTTGACATGCCGACGTGAAGTAGAGGGTCCCAACAGGTTTGCTGAAAAAAAGAATAGGTTGTAGGCTGTCCCACCGTTTTAGCAGTGATAAAAGTGCCAGGTATTTCCCCCACCACCACCGCCTCCTAATTGCTTCCCCTGTGCCCTGTTTGTTAAAAAATAAACTCCCACCCACTGCCAGTTACCCCACCCACCTCCAGATTGCTTCCTTAGTGCCCCAAACAGGACACGGAGAAGTGACCAGGAGGTGGGTGGGATAATCGGCAGTGAGTGAGGGTTTATTTATTTATTTTAACAAACCAGGCACAGGGGGAGGTGATCCGAAGGTTGGTAAAGTAATTGGCAATTGGTGGGAGTTTATTTCTGCAAACGGGGCATGGGGAAGTGGTTGGGAGGTGGTTGGATGGGATAAATAGTAGTAGGTGGGAGCTTATTTTCTTACAAACAGGGTGCAGGGGAAGTGATTGGGAAGTGGGTGGGATATTTGGCAGGGGGTGGGAATTTATTTTTTTTTCTTGCACCTTCCCCACACCACCCTGACCTACCGCTTCATCTAGCTGCGCATTGCCCCTTCTGCCTGCCAGTCTTCGCCACTACTACTGCCATCTCCCTCCACCTGGCTCCCAGGCTATTCCTGCGTCTTTTTTATTTATTTTATTGAATTTTGTTGACCCGGTAAGCCCACTGGACCTAGAAGTCCCTTATTCAGGGGCAACCGGAGGGGGGGGGAGAGATACAGATGGTAAGCAACTGAAATTGAATCAGATTAAGCTGGTGGTGGTATTTTTAGTGAATGGGACAAATTTGACCAGCACACCGGGGAAATTCCCCCTACTCTTTTTCGATAAGTGCCATGGGATCTTTAACATCCACCTGAACTACCACCAATCCAGGCAGATGGGTCTTCGGTTTAATGTCTCATGCGAAAGATGGCACCTCAGAAGTGCAGCACCCCCCTCATGCTGCACTACAGTGTCAGTATTGGGATATTAACCCAAGTGCCAGATGTGGGAACTGAACCCACAACCCTCTGGTCTTCCAGCCTCAGAGGCGAGTGTGCTACCTACTGAGCCACTGACACTGATTGGGGTGGGGGGCGACTTGTCCCTGCCAGGGGCACCCCTTCTGGGGGTGGAGGAGGAGAGTAGCATTCCTTGGGAGTCCTCCGAGATGACAGAGGCTGGGGGTAGAAGTGGTGCCCCTGGGGGGCCAAGGCGTAGGGGGACATGGCAGCTATCATCCAGTGAGCCAAGATGGGTGCATTTTCCATCTTCTGGGCCCCACCCCATACCCCAGCTGCACTAACCATGTGCACATATCTGGACTGTGTAGTATGGTACGGGCTGCACGCCCATTGGGTCACGCTGTGGACCAGTGGGCGTACAGCCCTACATACGGTGTCAGGCGGCAAGCGGGTGGGGTGCTGCCACCTGCCGCTGACCGGGGGGGGAGCGGGGCAGTGGGGCTCAGTGGGTGGGTGACGGGGTACCACTGGACCACCAGGGATTTTGGATGATATTTTTACATACTTCAACCTGCGATCAGTCCACTGGACCACCAGGGATATAGGACGAATGTCATTTTCAATGTATGCCCGCGATCGGGCAGTGGGGCACATTGCCTTATTGTGCAGGGGGCATCGGTCCCCGACAGCTGCAGCCTGGCAGGGCGCCAGGCGTAAGTCGCTGGGGATCGGTACACCTGCATGCAAATGGGGCCATAATGACATGTAAATGGCCCCATTTGCACCTTGCATGCATTATGTCCCCATTTGCATGTGCACCATGAATATTGTGGTTGTTTCTCTACTTAATGCAATGGAATCCTTGCATTCAGCTGCGATCCCACTACTCCACTTGCCATTTGCACTGGCGCAGTGCCACCGCGCCCATGTGCACTGCGGGTGGTCAGGGTGCGATATTCAACTCTGCTGTGCCATGGCACAGCTCCATTGAATATCACCCTTCAATGCCCCTGCGCAGCTAAGTTGCGCTTCGCCCAGGCTAGTGCCACAGCCTGGCGCAGTCTGAATATCCGGGCCCTTATGTTTATGAAACCTGTAAATGTTGAAAATACCATGGCACTAGGTGTTTTTGATAATGGTAAAAAGTACCAGGTGACTATTATAGAAATTAAGTTAGTTGTACTATTTAACATGCATGTAAATTGCTGTAAACAGAACAAATCTGAAATTTCATGGTAATTTGCATGTATCCCACAACGCTTTGCATTATGGAAGTATGTATGATGATGTATTTCTTTGAAACTTGATTTGTTGCCTGTGCCCCTTGGGGTAACACTTTTTCAGTGTTTCTGCACTGAGATTCTTTGTTTTTAGCTTTTTTTTTTTTTTGAGCCCCCAACTACCCAAGCAAACGGGGCCCACATAGGGATAGAAACATAGAATTTGATGGCAGATAAGGACCGCTTGGCCCACCTAGTCTGCCCATTTTCCTAACTAACAGATAAGCTGCAGATCCTAATTAACCAACAGCTTACTTCCTCCTACCCCCCACTAGGACTGCCCTAATGTCTGTCCCATGCATTCTTGAATTCCCCACTGTTCTTGACTCCACGACCTCCTCAGGGAGGCTGTTCTGTGATCCACAACCTCTCTGTGAAAAAATACTTCACATTACCTCTGAGCCGTCCCCCTCTATCTTCAAATTGTGCTCCCTTGTTCTTGCACATCTCTTTTTCTGAAAGATGCCACCCTCTTGGACTTTGTTGATTCCCTTGAGGTACTTGAAAGTTTCTATCATGTCCCCTCTCTCCCTCCTTTCCTCAAGGGTATACATATTAAGCTCCTTTAGTCTTTCTTCATATGTCTTCTGGTGCAGACCCTGCACCATTTTGGTTGCCCTCCTCCGGACTGTCTCCACTCTGTCTGTCTTTGTGGAGATGGGGTCTCCAGAACTGCACACAGTACTCCAGATGGGGTCTCACCAACTGTCTGTACAGAGGGATAACAAGGGATGAAGGGTTTTCACTGAAAAGTGGTTAGATCAGAGATCAGTGTCAGTAGGTGCTGGCTAAGTCCAGAGAAAGGACATTCATAGTCTTATTTCTAGTCTTATTTATATTTATTTATTCTTACTTTTAGTCTTATTATGAAGCTTATTTCCTGTATTCTGAATAAACATCACACAGAAATTGTGTGTTGAACCTGAAGTTCGGTGTCAGGTCCATCTGTTATCCCACAACCCCTCCAAACTTCTGTCTCTCTTGGCACCATGGAGCTAGCCAAGAATTTATTTTTACAAATGGTACAGGGAAGTGATCTGGAGGTGGGTTACATAATCGCCAGTGGGTGGGAGTTTATTTTTACAAATGGGGCACAGTTGAAGCTGGTTGGTGGGTTGACAGTTGGTGGCAGTTTTTTTTTTGGCACCTTCCACGCATCTCCCCAACCCGCCACTCTTTTTAGCTGCACATTGTCCTTTCTGCCTGCCAGTCTCCGCCTCCGCTGCCATCTCCCTCCACCTGGCTCCCAGGCTGTCCCTGCGTCTTGGTGGGGGGTCTGGTTTATCCCTGCTTGGGGCACTCCTCCCAGGGTAGGAGGAGGGGAGTAGCATTCCTTGGGTGTCCTCTGAGTTGACAGGGGCCGGGGTGGGGTTAGGAGTGGTGCACCTAGGGGGCTGTGGCAAGGGAAGGGTGGGGCTTGGCAGTCATCATCCAGTGAGCCAAGACAGGTGCATTTCCCGTTTTCTGGGCCCTGCTCACACCCCAGCTGCATGCAGAGTGGCGACTCCGTGGGGGCAGAGCCAGCAGACACGTGGTCAACTGTGCTGGCAAAGTTCCGCACACCCCACCAGGTGTCACTCTCTGAGTGGTGCTGTGCAGCATCCTCTCCTGGGATGCTGTGTCACCCTCCCTGCTGGCCTCCACTCCTGTTGTCCAAGGCTTGGGGCTCGAACCTGGGTCACCAGTGTGGCAAGCAGCTACTGTATCACTCAGCACCATGGAGCCAGCCAGGAATTTATTTTTACAGATCGTACATGGAAGTGATCGGGAGGCGAGTGACATAATTGCCAGTGGGCAAGAGTTTCTTTTTGCAAATAGGGCACAGGTGAGGCAATCTGGAGGTGGGCGAGATAATTTGCAGTTGGTGGGAGTTTAGTTTTACTGAATGGGGCACTGCAGAAGTGATCAACAGGTGGACAAGCAAAACTGCAGAGGGTGGGATTGTTTAGGGAGTACTGTACAAGCCATCAGGTTTTGGAGGGAGCAAAGAGTAATGGGGAGGACGAGCAACTGGCTGATCATGATGGTGCTCAACTGGGTGCTGGGCGTATGTTGTAGTTGAAAGCATGCAGCAGCTCTCTGATAGGCATAGCTGCCTGCTTTCAACAACATGAAGTGTCTGCCCATCACCAGCAGAACAGCGTCATAATCAGCCTCGCTGATCATTGGCCTGTCACTGTCAAGCCTCCTACAGCCTGAACTGCATTGGCTATGACAGTGACATACCTTTGAAGCCCACGGTGACAATAAGTTTGCTGAGCAAGCAAACATAAAAAGCAAGACCAGCCTTGTTGGCACCAGCCAAATCTTATTTCATTTAAGAGTTCACTTGTTCTGTTGTCATGTAAGATGCCTATTCTCATTTTGGAGTGGCTTTTTGGGGGCAAACTTTACGCATGCGCTTACTTGGCTGCCAGAGTTGAGCATGACCCTCTTTAACCTTGGTAAACATGAACTTTGGACTTCTGAAGGAGACCACAGCCTGTGACCCCACAGTTGTGGCAGGGGGCCACAATATATTCAGAGCAACAGGGGACAGATGGGGGGGGGGGGATAATGCATCTGTACACAGGGAAAAAAAACACAGAAACTGAAATTGCACACCACATGTACTGTATAGTGTGCCCATCATTCATCCAGACCACACCAGAGGCCAGGATCAGCAGCAGTAACAGCTGGACAAATTCTGTTTTTTATTTTGCATTTTATTTATTGTGGATTGTTCAGCTGAAATAGAAATACTAAATAATGCATTTCCGCTATATTGCCTGAATGTACAGTATATCAATGTAATTAACTGGGTACTGTATTTTTTTTTCTATTGGAAAAGCTGGTTATAATTTGCCATTATAACTCATAGGTTATAATGGCGAAAATGTGCCAGCTTTCCAGTGACCAGCTCGCGCTCACGCAGCCGTACGGCAAACACCACAAGTGCCGTGAAACATTAACCAATATAAAAATAAACTGATGTAAAATACTGTGCCAATATCTTTTACTCTATCTAAACTCACCTTACCAGGTGATAAACTGGAGAAATAGCAGTACGTTTTACCTTCAGCTTTCTGTGTCCCGTGAGCATAGTGACCTCTGAACTGCGCTGCTCATTAGACTATCGCTATGACAACCATATTTCAGAGCAGCGCCAGTCTTCTACAAATAATAATTTATGCTTTTTGGATATTTGAATCAGTACCAAAAACATTTTTTTCTAAGTATCTTGCTACTTTTAACTACTTTAATTTGTGTTTTACATGCGATTCATGTTCTGACTCTTGCCGTTTTCAGACAGAATACTGACTGGTATCGAGCTCATGCCTGATTGCACATGATTTTTTTAAAGAAGTGAAATACAGGTTTTCAAATTAAATTGTTATTTATGCTACTGGTTGTGTTTCTTAGTGTTTACCTGTAAAATTAAAGTGGAAAATAAAAGACACACTTGTTTTTTTGTTTCTAATACAGTAGCTGGCAAAAAAACCGTACCCTGCAATTACATAAAACACATGGGGAGGAGTGCAAAACTTGAATTTGATGCACACCCTCAATGTGGGACACACATTGATAAATCCCTCAGGCTTCGCCCTTGGGGTTTATTAAGCATCCCACACCTTGGGTGTGCATAAAATTCATCATGGGGAGGGTGGAGAGATGCGAGGTGGGGGCACTGACTGGGGGGGAGGGGGATCATTTTAACAGTTTACACTAGTGTCTGAAGGGGTGGTATGAAAGGAGCCCAGGGATCTCTGCTTTATCAAGGGCTAGATATTGTTAGGGTTTATGGAGACATTTATAGACATTCTCTTGGGCTAAGTGCATTGGGCTTCTGTATTGATATACTGCTATATACTTACAGTATAAGATATCCGTGTACACACCCTAAATTCAATACTATTTTTAACCTTTTCAGATTTTGTTCTATTAATCACTACTGTCACATTTTTCCTATTGTGTACACATATTTACATATAAAAGTAGGAGTTTAATTTCATATGAAGAAAACAGTATGCTCCTTTTATTGTTCTGACTCTGGAACCATGTTTAAATTGTACATTGGTTGCACTTCACTTTGTACCATTTAACTGATGCTGTTTACACTTTATTATTGTACTCCTCTTTCCTTTCCTTTCCACTGGGTTGTACTTGGAAACAAGCCTTGGCTCAGTGTGCCTTTCCCGTTACCAGTTTTCAAATAAATAAATTACATATAATACATTGAAAAATACTAGTGGCATTCTGTTACGGAGCAGTACAACCTTGTTTTCCTGCTTGCCATAGATGTTGGTGTGGGGTAATGTTGAATATCTTGGGCACCAGTACAAAGAATTTGAGGATTTCTCGCTGTATCCGTTTAAAAAAAGATGAAAGTAGCCATTCTTAAAGCTAGGGAGGAGAGCACAAATGGGTCTAGCCCATGATTTGCATTGCTATTCAATAAAAGTGTCCAAACAGCTGCTGATTTAAAGTTCTGCTGGGTAGTAAAGGTTATGTTTTTGTCAGAACGGATTAGAAATGACCCCGATCCAGTATATTGGATATTAATCAAATAAGTGTGTGCCCTGGTAAACTGACCAGTCTATTAAGCAGTCCATTTTTCTCACTCTCACACCAGTTGCTGTTAAAGGGATACAGTCCGCATTAAGAGACCAACATGGTACTTTGTCTGGAGGCAGAGAGATCGACCTGGGGGAGATCTCCAGTGTCAGGTTAGTCATTGAAAGGTGCTGTCATTCAGTGCCTGTTCTCCTGGTAGAATGCCTTTGTGGCTCAGCTTGTCCATCATGAAATTGTCTTGTCCCAAGATGTAAGCCGTGGAGAAGCTGGAGAAGTGTTCCTCAGCACAGTGGTGTAACTGCAGAGTTTCCTGAAGCACGCTTCCGGCTCCCCCTTGCTGGTTGATATATGCAATTGTGGTCCTTTTGCTATTCAGAATCTGGGCATCTTGGTGGAGAATGGTGACCCTGAACCACAGGGTAGCTAGGTGTACCACTCGCATTTCCAGAACATTGATGCTGAGGTGTGAATCCAGTAACGACCACGTCTCTCGAGCTGAGAGATGATCCAGATGAGTACCCCATCCCCTGAGACTGGCATTAGTAATACTCCACACTAGTTGTGGACATCCCATGGTACAACTCTTCATTATGTTTTTCTGCACAATCCACCAGTTGAGACTGTCCTTATTGCGCTGCCATATTTTTACCTTGTGGTTTTTGTTGTCCCATTGAGGAGACCATTGCTGGAGAAAAGTCGCTGGAGTCTGTCGCATGTGAATCGTGGCCCATGGCATCGTGTCTGCTAGGGAAACCATTATCTCTAAGAGTTGCATGAAAAACAGAGGTGGTAGTCATGTGTCATGTTGAAATTTGTGAATGAGTTTCATTACTTCCAGAAATGTGGCTGTGGTTGGGAAGACCTTGCTCTGGCAAGTTCTGAAGTCTACCCGCAGATGAACTAGTGTTTGTGCTGGTATCAGGGAACTCTTTTGATGCTTGATGACAGAGCCGTGGGTGGTCAGGCTTTGGATGATCCAGGTAACTGCAAGCTAATCCAGTTTGCATTGTGGAGCTCTGATCAAGATGTTGTCCAGCTAAGGGAACACTTGAATTGCTTGACTTACGAGGTACGCAGTCACGGCCACGAGGACTTTTGAAAAGACTTGGGGTGGGGTGGAGCTACAAAAGCCCAAATGGCAATGTTTTGAACGAAGTGACAGTTCTTCACTTTGAACCTCACTGTCTCTGAGACTCCTGGATGGGAGTGTGTAAGTAGTTGTCCTGTAAGTCTGTGGAGGCCAGGAATTCTCCCCAGTGATCTTCCGTGATGATGGACAAGAAGGTCTCCATCTTAAAGGGCTAGCTACAGAAAAAGCAATTCTGGAATTTTAAGTCCAGCACTTGTCTGACCCGGGTGCATTTTGGAATGATAAAGGGGAGTATACACCACTGCTGAATTCCAGAAGGGGCACTGCTCTATGCCCTCCCAGTAAGTCTGGGTCTGTGTGATGCATCGCAAGTCGCTTGGCAGGATCGGAAGACTGTGGAGAAGTAATGACATGAGGAACTGGAGCTTTGAGTTGAATTTGATGTACCTCTTGTTCACACTGTCCAGGACCCATCTGTCCATTGTTGAATTGATCCATTCCCAAGGAAATTGGGAAGTCTGCCTCTAATTTGGGGATGGGCCCAGACAGTCTCATTGTGAAAATGTTTTTGTCACGTTTACCACTTCCTCTGCCCAGGTTATTTTGTTGTTTCTGGGAGGTAAACCAAAGTCATTTGTTATTGAAATCCCAGTTTTGGTTGCCTGACCAGTTGCAAGAAGGTTGGCAGTGAAAATGCTTCAAGGAGTGTCCCAACCAATTTTTGTGTCTGGATTTCGACAGCGGTAAGTGAACTTTAGCTGTCTATCTAGAGTCCTTTACTGTATCCTGCCTAACAAAATACCACTTTTGTATGGAGCATTACGTAGGTGAATTTTTGATGGAGTGTCCACCGGCCAGGCCCTTAACCAGAGGTTTTGTCTCATCGAGGTTTGATACAACACGGCCCTGACTGCACAGCAGATGGCGCTATCCAAGAGATCTGCTGAGTAAGCAGAGGCAAGCCCCATGAGTTGCAGTTGGTGAATAAGATCCTTGTTAGTCTTGGAATCCTCTGCAAGCTTACATGCCAGGTCAGTGGCCCACGATAGAGCAGCTCTGGCCCAAAACAGAGATGCTGTTCATGGGATGTGTCTAAGAAAGGTTGAATCAGGTACCCGATGAGGTCTGGAGCCAGCTTCTTCTCCACCTCCTGTCTGTGACTGGTGTCCCCTTCATCTGATTGACTGACTAGCAAGTGTTGAGTCCACCCCTGCCTTGCATTTAAGGCATAGGGAGCCTGCAAAGGGGTCAAGCAGGGGTGATTTGGACATTGAACATTTTCTTCACAGGGTGAACTTTGATTTGGAAGACTTGCTTCCTGATTTGTTTGTAGACATCACTGCCCATGTGAGATTCCAAGAAAAAAAAACAGTAGAGTCACCTTCCAAAGGGAAGGGGTCTGCGATCATGGCATGGGGAGGGGGGTTGTTATCCTGCAGAGAGACCCTATCACGGAGGTGGTCCATCCTGGAAGTAATCTCTGTGGCAGCAGCAGTCTAATAAGTCCCTGAAATCTCTTCTTTTCTCCCCCTGGATGCTGGCTTACTAAATGTGAACTAAAGACAAAATACTAGGTGTCTGAGTTCACTGCTTGACTCCCTTAGAAGATGACTATGCGTTTGTGCTGACAAGACCTGGAGGAGCAGCCAGATAGACACCCAAGTGAGCAAAGAGTGAAGTAGTCAATTGATGCAAACTGACGATGCGGATAGTAGTAGTGGGAATTTGGCATGCTTCTAAGATGGCCGCTGAGCAGACAGTTACCACATTTCAGTTTTGCTGCCTGCACACCTTTCAGTGTGGGAAATGAATCTAGAGCGCTGCTCCCTTGTGTCCCCTGCTGACAGGATCCGGTGGCACATATGAGCTGGTGCAGTGTTTTAGCAGGCCACCCTAGTCTGTCACCACTGGAGGTGGCTCTCGATGCAGTAGATACCCCTGCTCATTGTCAATCCTCTGCATTATTTCTGAAGTGCTGCTGTGGGGAGCAGGGGAGGAGAGCCCATGTTGCTTGTCGATTCTCTGTGCTTGAAGTGTTGCTCTTCAACTGAAGTGCTGTGGGGAACAGATAATTTTTTTTTGGGGGGGTTACAAGACCATGCAGCATGGCTCCATCTGGTGAGCTCTGGTGGCATGGAAGTTAAAGAGCTGGCAGGGAGGTCAAATCGAGGAAGGCTCCCCTAGCACAAGGTGCCTGCTCCTGAAAGGTATTATTTAGTTAACATAGAAACACAGAGCTACAGAAAAAAAATGATGATAAAAGAAAAATCCTGAGTTCCTGTAATAGAGACCTGGAAGAAGACTACATATCCCACTGGGTGTGGAGCCTTTGTCACCTATGCTAAAAGTTTACAGTTCTTCAGCACCCCAGCTGTTACAGAATCCTATGACTAGCACAAGGAGAGAGAACCTGTTTACTGCAGTATAGTAAATTATATCATACTGGTTCTGCTGACTTCAAAGCTGACCTCTCCTGTAACCAGAAATCCTCTATGACTATACTTAGTCCTGGGAGGACAACAGGAGAAGCAAACAGTGAGCAGGGCTTGTACAAACTCTTAACGTGCACTGCAGACGAATAAACCTCCCACTGTTGCAGCCCTCCTCTGAAGTCAACTGCTAAGAGTATCGTAGTGTGTACTTTAGTCCCATTTGCACTGGCCATTTCTGCATCCATGTTGGTGGTTTGTAGGGCCACACTGGTGTACATTAGCAGTGTAAATTGTGCAGGCATCAAATATGTGTGACTGTAATGCTCCGCTCTTAGACAGAGGAACTCAACTGATGTGCCCATTTTTAAGTGTACTGTGCACGATGGCCACTTTATACATCACTGCCTGAGGGTGATTAGTACCACAGTGTACTGGGCCACTACTTGCAGGGCAGGTCCCCTAATGCAGTTCGCAGGACACCAGTGTGGAAGCTGGTGTTGTTCAGTTCTGTACATCACTGGCTTCAAAAATTACCTGGAACGGATTGATACCTGTGTGAGCCGCGCCACACCAGGGTGTAACAGATTGGTCAGTGTAAATGGGGCTTGTGTTCCAGAGTGCATGTGCAAGGCAGCTGAAATCTTATTTGCTAGATAAGGTGAGATACCTTGGAGGAATCATCAAGAATTAAGTTGTTACTCCTTGTACCATATAAGCTGATTGATCTTTGAAAATAGATTGAAGTGTTAAAGAGGGAGTATCATATATCAGGGCCTTATTGGACCAGAGATGGACTTTTTTTTTTTAAATACTCTGTTTATTAAAGTTTAAAATTAGTAATACAAAATAACTTTAGCATTGCCACATACATGTTGCTAACAGTCCCAGCATAACGAGTGAATAAGGTAAAGTGGTTAATAGCATTGATTTACCTCTGAGTACAAAGTATGTAGAATGATAGAAGGCTTTCTTAGAATGGCAGAAAAAGGGGAGATATTGTTGATGGGGGACCTGAATATGCCAGATGTTAACTGGAGCACCTTTGCTGCAGGCACATCCAAGAGCAGGGTCATTCTTGATGCCCTACAGGGGGCATACCTCAGACAGCTAGTATTGGAACCCACTCGGGAGGGAGCAATCTTAGACCTGGTACTCTCAAATGGGGACGGAGAAAGAATCTCAAATTTAAAAGTGGGTAGCCATCTGGGAACAAGTGACCACCAAACAGTGTGGTTCACGATAAACACAGCCATACAATCAAGCCATACAAAAGCAAGAGTATTGGACTTTAGCAGGGCTGACTTCGGGAAAATGAGAGAGTACCTCAGAAAAGCACTAGCAAACAGGCAAGAAGGAGGGGTGGAGGAACAATGGGGAGTAATCAAAACAGCCATCACAGAGGCAACAAGCCTTTGTGTAAAGCAAATCAACAAAACACAACGAAGGAAAAAAACGCTATGGTACTCAAAAGAGGTGGTAGGGAAGGTTAAGCAGAAAAGGATAGCATTCAGGAAATAGAAGGAAACACAGAAGGAGAAGGACAGAGAACTTCATCAGTTAAAGCAGAAAGAGGCTGGGAAGGCAGTCAGAATAGCAAAGGCCCAAACCAAGGAAAGGATAGCCAACTCTGTTAAGAAGGGGGATAAGACCTTTTAGAGGTACATTAGGGAGCGAAGAAAGACCAAAGGAGGGATACTGAGGCTTAATAAAGGGAAGGGAATGTGGGTAGAGGGTGACAATGAAAAAGCAGGGATACTGAACAAATATTTCTGCTTAGTATTCACAAGGGGGGGGGGGGGTACCTAAACCAAACAAGAGAAACACTCTGAAGACAGGGGTCGATACCAGTCCATTTACAGAAGAAAGGGTTCTGAAAGAACTAATAAAATTGAAGGTGGACAAAGCAATGGGGCCTGATGGGATTCACCCAAGAATTCTAAAAGAACTAAGGGTAGAACTAATGACACCGCTGACTACTCTCTTTAACAAATCATGGGAGGATGGGGTCGTACCTGAGGACTGGAGGAGGGCGGATGTGATTCCTCTTCACAAAAGTGGGAGCAGGACAGAGGCAGGAAACTACAGACCTGTTAGTTTGACTTCCGTGGTAGGTAAAATGATGGAATCACTTCTGAAGGAAAGAATTGTTGAGTACCTAGAAGCCAGTGGGGCACAGGACCCAAGGCAGCATGGATTCACGATGGGAAGGTCGTGTCAGACGAATCTAATAGATTTCTTTGACTGGGTGACCAAAGTAGCAGACCAGGGAGGGGCTGTGGACATGGCTTACCTAGATTTTAGCAAGGCAGTTGATACAGTCCCACACAAAAGATTAATACACAAGTTAGCCAGCCTTGGAGTGGGCCCCAAGGTGGTAGCCTGGATAAAAAATTGGCTAGACAACAGGACGCAAAGGGTATTAGTAAATGGAGTCCACAGTGAAGAAAGGAGGGTTACTAGTGGGGTACCGCAGGATTCAGTACTGGGACTGGTCCTTTTTTTTTTTATATATACTCTATTTATTAAGGATTTTCTTTCACAGACAATACATGATACAACAACGAACAGCCACATGAATAGACATCCTGACATCCCCACTAAAACTAATAGTACATACCAACTACTAATTTAGTAATAAATAACAAATAGACGCAGTCGATCAACAAATAAATGCAGTCAGCACATAGATACAGTAAATTAAATGCAGCAAGTGCAATAAATAGATGCAATCAAGTGTGCGCTTCCATCCCAACCTTAGAACATATTCAAATACTCACACTTAGCCACATATACACCCAAGATATCCATTTCATTCTCGTTTTGTACAAGGTGATAGTATCATAAAACATATTTGACAGTGATATTAACCAGTGACTGCTCAGTTATCGAGGGGAACCCTTCCCCTTTGTATTTGCCTCCCTACTGTTGTTTATATATTCAACCCTGTACGCAGCATTATGTTTTCAGACATACTCCGGGATGCCAAGAAGGGAGCACAGTCCCTCAGGAACACTTTCTCCCTATCCATAGATACATAGATACATAGACAGTGTCGGCAGATAAGGGCCTATGGCCCACCTAGTCTGCCCATTTGAGCTTGTAAGTTCAGTTTGTTTTCCTAGAAGTCTATTTCCCCTTACCCCCGACCTCTAGAATTCCTTTATGTCTATCCCATGCATTCTTAAATCCCGTGATTGTTTCAGCCCCACCACTTCCTCTGGCAGGGTGTTCCACTTGTCCACCACCCGCTCTGTGAAGAAATTCTTTCTCATGTTTCCTCTGAATCGTCCTCCTCCAACTTCATCCCATGCCCTCTAGTCCTGAAACATCTTTTCACTAAAAATAGTGTTTTCCTGCACCCTGTTCCTCCTGTAAGATATTTGTATGTCTCTATCATATCCCTCTCTCCTCCTCTCCTCCAGGGAGTACATGTTCAGTTCCTTCAACCTGTCTTCATAGGATTTGTGATGCAACCCATGCACCATCTTTGTTGCCCTCCTCTGAACCTTCTCTACCCTGTCTATGTCCTTACGTGGGTATGGTCTCCAGAACTGTACACACTGTACTCCAGGTGGGGCCTCACTAGTGTCTTGTATAGCGGAATTATGACCTCCCTTTTCCTGCTGGTGATGCCCTGCCTATACATCCCAGCATCCTATTTGCTTTACCTGATGCCTTGTCACACTGTTTCCCTACCTTGAGGTCATCAGAGATGACAACCTCAAGATCCCTTTCCTGCTTGGTGCATGCTATATCCTCACCCCCCAACTGATATATTGTGCCCTCATCAGTAGTGTGAGCCTTTCCAAGGCCAAAGAGCGGATGGCCATTCTTCGCCACTCAATTACCGTAGGCCTATTCCCAGTAACCCAAGTGTTCTGAATACAGTGCCTGGCCAGTACAAACAGAACTCTTGTCCTCCTGGGCAGTGGCAGCCACTCCTCCTCCCCCCCTCCTGCTACCTCTACCCCAAATAAACAAACCAAGGGATCCTGAGGTAAGTGCCCCTCTGACACCTTATTTACCTCATGTATGCTACCTCCGCCCCAGAACTTAACCAGAACTGGGCAACGACTAAAACAGTGAAAAAGGTCCCATCCCCTATTGCATCTCCGCACAGCGGGATATTGGGATGCACTCTATGAACCGCCACTGGGGCCCAGTGTGCTCTATGCAAGAACTTGTAGAAGGCCTCTTTAAACTTATTACACACCATGATCCCCTCCGGCATCCCCAGAACTAGCTTCCAGTTCTTTTCCGGTATTTGTTGTCCTAAGTCCCTCTCCCAAAGAGCCTTTGTGGCGCCCGTTAAATCCGGCAAACTTTGCCTATCCTGTTTAGCCACTTTTCCTAAGAATCCCTTCGGGTCTGACTTAGCTTGACATACCATCCGCTCTACTATATTCGGGTGCAACCCTCCCTTGTCCCCCATACCCATCTTTCCCACAAATGCTTTCACTTGTAAATATCGGAATAGTTGGGATGTCCCAAGCCTCACATCTCTCCTGATCCTGTCAAACTCGCTCAGCTCTTCCTTCTCCAAAAGAACACCCACAAAGGCTACCCCCCCCTTCCCATACCAGAAACCCTCTATCCTCCATCTCAGGTACAAAGAAGGGGTTCTTCGCTATCGGCAACAGCAAAGTCTCCCTGCGAGCCAAGCCTTTCCGCTGCCACATATGGTCCCACGCCTCCAATGTTTCCCTAACTAGTGGGTTACCGCTCCCTAGTTCCCTATACACCCGCAGTCCCCTGCTATGCATGTAGGCTGAGAGTCTCCCTGGGGTCCCCCCTTGTTCCAGCTCTACCCAGCTTGCCACCTCCAGCCTATGAACCCAGTCAGCTATCCCCCTGAGCTGCACCGCCCTGTAGTATGTACCCAGATCCGGAAAGTTAAGCCCCCCCTTAAGCCTATCCGCTTTAAGCCTTTTCAGACTGATCCCGGGCTTCTTGCCCTGCCAAATAAAATCCGAGAACCCCCTCTCCAACCTTTTCACATCCCTCATTGTTAGCCTCACCTGCAGCATTTGCATGGGATATAGGATACGGGGGATAATATTCATTTTTATTATATTAATCCTCCCCATCCAGGACACAGGGAGCTGCATCCAACGCTTAAGGTCTGCCAGAACTGATTTGATCAGGGGTTGATAGTTTAACCTATATAACTCCTCCCATCGCCGCCCTATCCGAAGCCCTAAGTATTTAAAATCCGTCTGGACCACCTTGAATCCCATTTGCTGTACCTCCCGGCCAACATCTGGGAGACCCATAACTTCAGATTTCCTGACATTGATCTTATAACCTGAAAAACCTGCAAACCTCTCAATAATACCCATTAAATGCCCCATGGACCTATGCAGATCTCCCAAGAACAGCAGCATGTCATCCGCATATAACGCGACCTTATGCTCTCTCCCCTTCGCGTCCTCTACTCCACCTCCTTATGCTGGCGTAATGCTGGCGCCAGGGGTTAGTTGCCTGGGCAAACAGCATGGGGAAGCGGGCATCCCTGCCTCGTGCCCCTGCCCAACCTGAAGCTTCCGGAGTGACATCCATTTACAATAACACGTGCATTCGGCCTAAGATACTTAGCCCTAACCCAACCGATGAACGAGACACCCAGACCAAACCGGGTCAGTACCTCAAATAGGTAATCCCATTCCACCCTGTCAAATGCTTTTTCAGTGTCCAGAGAGATCACCCCCATTTCCCCCCAGGTCCGACTCACTCGCCATATAATATTGAGCAGCCTACGTACATTATGATAAGATTGATGCCCCTTTATAAACCCGGTCTGATCTGGGTGAATCAGCTCTGGAAGTATATTCTCCAACCTGTTGGCCAGGACCTTAGCCAGGATTTTCAGGTCTACATTAAGCAACGAGATAGGTCAGTAGGCTGTGCAATCCGACATGTCTTGCCCCCCCTTGTGTATAAGACAGATATCCGCCTCATAACATGAGTCAGGCAACACTGGGGTCTCCCCCTCCGCTCCCTCCTCAAATACCCTACTCAATGTGTCGGCCATCTGCCTTCCCAAGATTCTATAATACTCAACGGGGAATCCGTCTGGTCCACTGGCCTTTCCCACCTGCAACTTCTGGACAGCCCTCAGGATTTCTACCCTAGAGATGGGTTGGCCCAGCAACTCCTTCTGCTCATCTGTAACTCTCTGTAGGGAGACTCCGTCTAAGAACTCTCGTATACCATCTCCCTTTCCAATGTGCTCCGCCCTATATAGCTTTTCATAAAAACTCCTAAAACATTCTGCGATTTCCTTTGAACTCGTAAAAACCCGCCCCTCCGCATCCTTCACCCTCAGTATTCGTGTTGAGCACCTGCCCCCTTTCATCAACCTCACCAGCATGGGCCCTGGCTTATTCCCCCACTCAAAAACCCTTCTTTGACAATGGAACCATGCTTTCCCGGCCTTGTCTGTTAATAATGTATTGAGAGCATCCCTTGCCATCACTAACAATCCATTGACCTCCCCTCCTTCTCCTCCACTTGTCTCTCGAGCTCCTCCCTCTTACACCTACTCTGTCTCTTCATTTTAGCTACATATGCTATTATAGTCCCCCTCATATAGGCTTTTCCCGCCTCCTAGAAAATGGTATTAGAGACCTCACTTGTGGAGTTCGTCTCCACATATAGCTTCCACTGCTCTGCCAAGTACTCCCCAAATGCCCAGTCTTTGGCTAGGTACATAGGAAATTTCCAAATAGTAGGTCTATCCTCAGGAACTCCCCCCGCCAGTTTTAACATGACCATGGCATGGTCAGAAATAAGGATAGGACCATGGGCTATCTCCCTTATCTGCCCCACCCAGCTTCTGGGAAGGTAGATATAGTCCAGCCAAGACCAGGTCCTGTGAGGGTTAGAGTAAAAGGTATATTCCCTCGCACTTGGGTTAACCGCCCTCCACCCATCCACGACCAGGTCCTGTGAGGGTTAGAGTAAAAGGTATATTCCCTCGCACTTGGGTTAACCGCCCTCCACCCATCCACCATATCCAAATCTGCTACTCCAATTCGCCATTGGTTTATAGCCTCTGTTACTCGTCCCTTTCCTGCAGAGTGATCCATGCATGCATCCATGGTCCAGTTGAAATCACCTCCCATAATAAGCCCGGGAAACTGCTCCCTGGTCAGTAGGCCCAGTAAAGAGGTATAAAACTGCGGTTCATACACCGCTGGCGCATATACACAGCCAAATGTGAGTGTCTCCCCCCGCCATGTTCCAGTAACAAAAATATACCTGCCCTCTTTTAAGTCCCTCACCACTCTTTTCACTTCAAAGAGCAGGCTCTTATGGAGCAGTATCACTACCCCCCTTTTGTGAGAGGAATAGGAGGCGGCCAGACATTTCCCCACCCAGTTCCGTACCAACTTGGCATGTTCCAATTCCATCAGGTGGGTTTCTTGCAGGAGAGCCACCTGCGCCCCCCTCCTTTTCAAGGCGGTCAGAAGTGCCGTCCTCTTTACTGGGCACCTTATGCCTTTTACATTCCAGGAGACAACATTAAGGTTCACTGCATCACCCATCCCACCCTAGGAATCTTTCCAGGTACCAAACCATTTCCACCAGCATTCCCCTGTACATTTCCATTGCGTGTGAACACTTTAGAATAAACTTGAACACTGCCTGAATTCCGCACACTCGACTGCATCTAAAGAAAAAAGAAATTGACACAATTACACTAACATTAATAACTATAATAACCCTACTCTTACAAACATTTTTAAGTATGCAACCCTGATATGCTCCCCCTTACCACCTCAATTTGCCCCCTCCTGCCCTCCCCACACATTTCCCATCCCCGTCTACACTAATTGCTAACATAGCACAAGCGTGTAGTCAAAAGAAACAAAAACTCAAGTATACTCCTCCTCAACTGAGATGCATGTCCCTGGCTCCCCCAGCAGCCATATCTCCTCCATCTTGGCAGCCCCCCGTCTCCAACTGCGGCAAGCGAGGCATGAGACATCAATCTATCCACCTTTCCCCTTTCCTCCTCCCCATTAGGGTCCCTCCCATCGCTCCCCCTCCTACCTACTTACTATGTGGTCCCCCCAGCCCCAAGTACCCCATCATTCTTCTAGTCTCCATTCCTGTAGTCCCCAGTCCGCGTTTTCACCACCCCTATGTTAACCTGTCTCCACCATGGGGACTCCGTTACACCCCACACCCTCCTCTCTCAAGGGGAGAGGGCATAGTCCGTCCCTAATAATCCATTTGGTTCCTCTACCTCCAATGCCCCCCATCCCATCCCTGCCTCTTTCCACTACAGACCAACAATGAGAGAGGACCTTTCATCCATCCTATCCTCACCCTATCCCCCCAAGAGTATATCCCTCAGGTTGAGCACTTCCCTTCACTTGTAGCAGGGGTTCAAGTCTTCCCCCTCCCCCACCCCTTCCCCAGCCCTCTTACACTGTGGTGCTGGTATCCGTTCTCCCCATTACCCCACCCCTTTTCAGAGGAGGGCTGGGTTACTGTGAGTGCACCGAGGGCCCAAGGACTAGGCCACACCAACCTCCAATACGTGTCCAGTCCTCCCCCGCCCTCACCCTACCAGCCCCGAGCCTCCGATCCCCCGGTCTCATGCTCCACAACCCAGTTCTCCTCGAACGTCCGCAGGAGGTGTATACTAGCGGGACCGAGAGGCAGAAGAAACCGAAGGAAGCCCAGCTAAAGCCAACCCTGGACTGTGTTCAACAGCTTCGGTTTTAGTCTACCCCCCTCAGCCCAGGCGATTTTAACCTCAACCCCCGCCCCCACCCTGCCATAAGGTTCACGCCCACAGGCTCTTCCCATCTAACTATATTGCCGTCCGGCAGCCCTTCCAGCACAGAAAGCAGCAGAAGCGTGCAGAGATAGGAGGATAAGAGGATGAGAGGATGCGGGAGCCAGGCCGCGCCATCAAATTACACGTGCTAGGCCCGCCCCCGCTCCTACCTTACAGATACCAGACGAGCGGCCCGAAGGCCTCAATCTCCACAGTCCCCTCATCCACATGTCCTTTTGGGGCTCCCAGTTCAGCAGAGGTCCGAGGGAGATGCAAGGGGAGGCACCCCATAGTCCCATCTTCAGCCATCTCAGCCTTCTAGCGTCCGATAAGCATCCGAGCCCTCCAAGCCAGTCACTGTCCCTTCTAAATCATAAATCCCTCAGATGAATAAAGTGCAGCGGCGCAAACAGCTCACAGTTAATGAATAACACGAACCAACAGTAGTGCAGTACTTATGCACTATCTCTATTCCGCTCCGTCGTCCGGCTCTTCCTCATTCTTCCACTGGTCTTCAGCTCACCTTCCTCCTCAGAGCCTTCACAAACTCCTCTGCTTTCTCAGTCTCCCAGAAGGAGTAAGTCACCCCTTCATGCTTAATCTTCAGTGTTGCAGGGTACACAAGGAAGTTTTCCACCTTCAGGCTCCTCAGCTGGGCCATGAGCCCGTTGATTGCCTTCCGTTTCTTCAGCAGACGCGCCGAATAATCCTGTGAAAAGAACAGCGAGCGGCCTTCAAAACTCAGGGAGCCCTTTGCTCGGTACGCCTTCAGGATCGCCTCCCGATCTTGAAAATTATGAAACCGCATAATGATATGGCAGGGAGGCTGATCCGTCGGCGGCCGTGGCATGACTGCCCGATGCGCTCTTTCCAGTTTCACCCGACCATGCTTCATATTAAGGCCAACAGCTCATGCAGGATCCTGCTGCAAAAGTCCAGAGCATCATTATTCTCTTGCCCCTCTGGGAGTCTCCTTAAACGCAGGTTCAGTCGCCTATGATAATTCTCTTGGTAGTCACAGGCCTCCTTGAATTCCTCCAGCTCCTTCTGGAGGGCTCGAACTTGCCCAGGAACTGTCAGCACCTCATCTTCCAGCCTAGAGATTCTTTCCTCTGCCTCCGTGAGCCTGGAGCCCTGCTGCGCTTGCTGCTCTAACACTTCCTGCAGCCTGCCATCTAACTTATCCTCCAACTTAATTAGGCGCCGCTCGAGGGCTGCAATCACTTGGCCCATCACCTCCTTCCCTAACATCGCAACCTCGGCAGCTGAGAGCGAAACCAGGCCCGCATTTTCATTCACAGAGGCCGATGCACACTTCTTCCCGGTTTTCCCAGTCACACGCTGATTTTTGGATGGCATTGGGGTTAAAAACTCATCCATCGCGCCTTCCTCCACCCGACTATATATCTTTAACTTTTTGGGGGTAGGTTATGCCTTAAAATTTTTATTAATTAACGGCTGTTCAGGCGGAGCGAGCGAGAAACGCGACCACTCGGCTAGCTGCTCATTAACGCCCCCGGACCAGTCCTTTTTAATGTCTTTATAAGTGACATTGCAGAGGAACTGGAAGGAAAAATATGTCTCTTTGCAGATGACACAAAGATCTGCAACAGGGTTGATGCACCAGATGGAGTGGAAAGGATGAGAAGGGACTTGGCAAGGTTGGAGCAATGGTCAAATGTATGGCAGCTCAGATTCAATGCAAAGAAGTGCAAGATAATGCAGCTGGGAAACAAAAACCCAGGGCAAGAGTACACAATGGGGGGTGAGATACTGACAACAGTAAAAATGGAAAGGGACCTGGGGGTAATTATCTCAGATGACCTAAAGGTGGGCAAGCAATGTGAGAAGGCAGTAAGGAAGGCTGGGGGGATACTGGGATGCATAGGGAGAGGCATCAATAGTAGAAAACAGGAAGTTGTTATCCCTCTGTACAGACAGTTGGTGAGACCCTATCTGGAGTACTGTGTGCAGTTCTGGACACCATCTCTGCAAAGACATAACAGAGGAGGGCAACCAAAATGGTGCAGGGTCTGCACCAGAGGACATCTGAAAGAAAGACTAAAGGAGCTTAATATGTATACCTTGAGGAAAGGAGGGAGGAGAGAGGGACATGATAGAAACTTTCAAGTACCTCAAGGCAATCAACAAAGTCCAAGAGGGTGGCATCTTTCAGAAAAGATGTGCAAGAACAAGGGGCACAATTTGAAGATAGAGGGGGGATGGCTCAGAGGTAATGTGAGGAAGTATTTTTTCATAGAGAGGGTTGTGGATGCATGGAACAGCCTCCCTGAGGAGGTCGTGGAGTCAAGAACAGTGGGGGAATTCAAGAATGCATGGGACAGACATAAGGCAGTCCTAGTGGGGGGTAGGAGGAAGTAAACTGTTGGTTAATTAGGATCTGCAGCTTCAAACAACATGAAGTCTTGCTGTATTCTGACAATAGCAGTAAGTCCCAACCTTCGAACTGCCCCGGAGATGAAAGAGTTAACTTTCCATGCCAGGCTTGGAACGCTGAGCTCGAGATCGGTTGAGATTCTGTCTGTTGCTGTTTGAACTCAAACCGTCAGATTCTTTACTCCGCCTCACTGAACAGTTGCTCCGGAGAGTTCTCCTTTGCTCGGTTCAATTTGTCGGTTAAAGTACCGCTTTTCTCGGTTTTCGACCGAATTTAAACCGCAACCTGTCGGTTCAGTCTCTGTCTGTGGTATTCGTGAGTACTAGATAGGTTTATATTGTTTTCTATTCTGTGTGGAACTTGTAGACGGTTCATCGGTTCGGTTTGAACCGATCAAGTTGTTGAAAAAATCTTAATTTCTGCTTTTAGAGTGTGGTTACCGGTTCTTATCGGTTCTAAAAAAAACTGGTTTTACTACGGTTTTTTCCACGGCCTGTAACACGGTCAGGAACCTATAAGTGTCTTGCCTGGCGGATTGCCATTAAAAGGGTAAGTTTTGTTAGGACTGGCACCATGTCTGAGAAACCCAAAAGAAAAACCGGGCCCACTGGGTTTCAACACTGTAGTGTGTGTGGGGAAGTCTTTGCTAAGGCTGACCCCCACACCACCTGTGTTTATTGTCTGGGGTTTGACCACCTCGATTCAGACTGCCAGATTTGTAAAAAATTTCCTGCAGCTACCCTAGAAAAGAGAGTTGGTAGGCTCAGGGAAAGGGAGGCCAAAAAGTCCGCTGACCCGGATGGCCAGCCCGGTTCGGTTCAAACCGAACCAGAAGGAGTGCTCTCTGACCAAGGCGAAACTACTTCGGGCAAAAGGAGAACCAATTCTGAGGAGTTAGTTCCTGTTAAGAGAACAAGAAGGGAAAAATCAGCTGGTGTGGATCCAAAAGTTTCTTCTCCAACCACTGATGAAATAGCCAAAGCGATAAAAATCGTGCAGTCGCGTTCCCCGGTTCCGACCGAACCGGCACCATCAGGAAGGCGCTCGGTTCGGCTGGTTCCACCGGTTCTGGATTATGAATTGGAAGAATATTATGAACCGGAGGAGGAGGAAGAGGAGTATGAGGAAAGTGAATGTGGTTTTGAAAGTCTGGATGTGCCCATTGACCCGGACATCTCCCCAGACAGACCTTCAGGAGTGCCTCCTCCTAGGCTTTCTGAGTCCCCCTCCCATTTCATGTTTTACAAGAAAGTGGCCGAAACCCTTCAGCTTCCTATGGAAGAAGCTGTGTCTGCGATGACCAGGAGGAGCCTGACTACGTGGAAATGATGGATATCCCAGAGTCCAGGAGGCTGTCTATTCCCTTACACAAGTCTTTTGGGAAACAGACATTTAAGATTTTAAAGACTCCTAATACTATACCTCCTGTGGATAAAAGAATGGACAAGAGGTATACTCTGTCAGGCTCAGATATGGAGTTCCTTACACAACAATGCAGCCATGTTAGGGTAGTGCAGGCTGCAGCCTGTGATAAGGCTAATATACCCTTGGCTTCACACCCCCCCAGACAAGGACTCCAGGAGGATTGATGCCATGGCAAAGAAACCGTACATGGCAGCATCCTTGGGATTCAGGCAGGCCAATTATATGGCCTATACAGCTAGATATCAGAAATCTAGATGGGACACTGTCATGGCTTTAGCTAAACAGGTCCCTGGCCAGCTTGCCAAGGAGCTGGAGCAGGTGGCTGCTGATGGTATTGAGGCATCCAAGGTGCAATTCCATGCTGCAGTGGATTCCAATGATGTTTCATCTAGAGTCATGGCTACATCTGTGGCACTTCGTAGAATGGCTTGGCTCAGACGTACTAGCCTGTCACAGGATACCCAGACTAAGGCCATGGATTTTCCTGTTGTGGGTAATTCTCTGTTTGGGGAGCAGTCCCCCTGGATGCCTTAGTTCTCAGTTGGGAAGGGAAGTTCCTGTATGCTTCCCCCCCCCCTTCCCTCTCCTGTTCAAAGTGCTAGTCAAAATCAGGTCTCAATCCTGCAAGGTGATCCTGATTGCTCCAGACTGGGCCAGACAGCCCTGGTATCCTCTTCTATTGTCCTTAGCAGTCCACCTTCCCCTGTCTCTTCCCAGGAATTACAACCTGTTAACCTGTGCTCAGGGAAGGGTTTGGTATCCGAACCTCAAATCTCTCAATCTCAAGGCCTGGCTCTTGAAGAGTTAGAGTTTGCTGATTTACACCATTTCCAAGGTATTGTGGATATTCTAAAGGCTTCTAGGAAGCCTTCCACCAGAACTACTTATAATTCCAAATGAAAAAGATTTTCCTTATGGTGCTCTGGGAAGCATATTTCCCCAGAGTCTGCTGACCTGCCCACAGTCCTTGACTATATGGTTCATCTGAATAGCTTGGGACTCAGACCAGCTACATTAAGGGTGCATCTGGCATCTGTCTCAGCTTTTATTTCAGCAGGTAGGCCCTCTTCTCTTTCAGCTCACCCTGTTTTCTCCAAGTTTTTCAAGGGATTGCTTCATACCAATCCGCCATTCAGGGACCCTGCCCCTGCTTGGGATCTTAACGTTTGCATTGCTCAGCTCATGCAACCCCCTTTTGAGCCTTTGTCCTCGGCAGAGCTTAAGTACTTGACTTGGAAAACTGTGTTCCTGGTGGCCATCACTTCTGCCAGGCGCATAAGTGAGTTACAAGCCCTGTCAGTGGAGCCTGATTTTCTCTCTTTCCATAGAGATAAGGTGGTCCTCAGGACTAACATGAAGTTTTTACCCAAGGTGGTTTCAGACTTCCACCTTAACCAGTCTGTCTCTTCCTATGTACTTCACTGACCATTCCTCCTCTGGTGAGAGGAGGCTGCACAGTTTAGATGTGAAAAGAGCCCTTGGCTACTACATAGAACGTACCAAGGGTCACAGGTTTGACTCCCTCCAACTGTTCCTCACTTATGGTGAGGTTGGTAAAGGAAAACCTGCCACTAAAAGATCCATTGCCAGGTGGATTGTCTCTTGCATCCAATTTTGCTATGAAAAACTAGGTAAGGTTCCACCCTCAGGCCTGAGGGCTCACTCTACCAGAGGTACAGCTGCTTCCCTGGCTGCTGCCAGGGATATTCCTATCTTAGAGATATAACAAGCAGCTACCTGGAAAACAGTTCACACCTTTACCAAGCATTACTCTCTGGATATCCAGGCTAGGAGTCATGCTCGGTTTGGCACAGCTGTGCTTCAGAGCCTATTTCCTAAGTAGGTTCTGTCCCTCCTCCATGGAGGCACTGCTTGGTAGTCTGCTATTGTCAGAATACAGCAAGACTTCATGTTGTTTGAAGAAAAAATGACTCACCTTAGTAATGTTGTTTCTTCTAATGGAGTCTTGCTGTATTCTGACCTCCCCCCTGCCTTCCCCTCTCAGAACCCTTGTTTTTGGGATGTGGGTGGGCAGTAGCAGTGTTGGCACTCAGGAGGTGCCCCACCTTTTTTGTTATCACCCTCTTTCTTTGGGTGAGTGGGTGTTGTGTTTATTTCATTTTTTGGGTTTCCTGACTTGAGTCTTTGTTTTGGGACCAGAAAATGTGTCGTTATCTTTAGTAGCCAGTTGGCTAGTGTAGGTTTACAGCTTCCACACAGGACCTCAGTGAGTTTAGCTCGTAAAGCTCTGACGGTTTGAGTTCAGACAGCAACAGACAGAGTCTCAACCGAGCTCGAGCTCAGCGTTCCATGCCTGGCATGGAAAGTTAACTCTTTCGTCTCTGGGGCAGTTCGAAGGTTGGGACTCACTGCTATTGTCGGAATACAGCAAGACTCCATTAGAAGAAACAACATTACTAAGGTGAGTATTTTTTTCTTATCTGTTAGGTAGGAAAATGGGCAGACTAGGTGGGCCAAGCGGTCCTTATCTGCCGTCAAATTCTATGTTTCTTTGCTGATACATTAAACATGAAACGATACATCAGGACAAAACTTGATGCACACTCGGCTCAAAATCAAACACCTAATATGCATCCTAATCTCTCTGAGTGAGGGCATCCATTGATCATCATACAAGTCCACAAGTCAGCAGGGCGAGGGATAGCACAGAGGGCACAAGAAGTGAGGCCCCTGAAGCCACAAGCAAGAATCAACATGATAGAAGAAATGACTGAAATTGTACTACAGAACAATATTTTCATGTTTTAAGGCAGAATTTACAAGCAGGTAAAGGGGATGGCCATGGGGGCCTCTGTCATTTGGAGGTTGATTGGCAGATGTGCTTTGCGGCTTGCAGCCTCGACATGCCCCCTGTACATCCCCGCCTCAGTTTGTGGCCCAATTAGGGGTGGTGGTAGGGCAGAAAAAGGAAAAAGTAACCCGTGCCAGCTGGATGACAGCGGCCTCGCCCCCCACTGTGAAGCCCCTGAGTGGTTCCTCCGCTGCCCGATCAAGATGCAAAGAAGTGTCTGTGGGCACTTCAGTCTCCGCTCCTGCTTTCCCCCAGGTGTAGGGGGCCCCCCTTACCAAAGGGATATGTCGGGACGGTGGGAGGCAGTAGACAGCAAAATAGGAAAGCGGCAGGGGTATGGGCTGGCTGCTCCAAAGAGTGGGCGGACGGGTTGATGGTGGTGGGGAGGGAGAGACAGAGCATGCAAAAAAAAAATCGTTTTTTATTTTAAATCCATTGGTTCTTCTTTTAGGATTCATAATATTTTTTTCATTCACAAACTTTGTTCCAATGGACCTGCATTGAGAGACAACACCAAGAGATGAGTTAAAAAATAGAAATACTGTTTTGATACTAGCTCAGGATGTGTAGCTTCAAGGCTCTATTGAGCAAAGCATTTTCAGTAAAGAAGTACTATCCTCTTAAGGTCACAAACAGAGTTCTCAGGTAATGGGGTGGGGGGGAGTGATTCATTTTCTATCTTTTAAAAATGGCTTCAATTCAAACTGGTCATTCAAGTCAGGTTGTCTAAGAGAGTCCCCAATTTGTATATCCATTCCAGTTCCTTTTTAAGTGCATTCTGTAAGTCACCACCTCGCACATTCTTGTTTCTGCACTGAATCCCTATGGCACTGACTCTATGGTTGTTTCTAGGTGTGGAATTTTTTAGTATATCCTGCCATAGCATAGTCCATATTCTGGTTCCTGATGGCAAGTATGTGCTCATTTAGTCTGAGTCTCAATCTCCTTTTTGTGCGCCCCACATAGAATTTACCAGAGGAGCAGTTAAGCATGCATATCACTGCTTCTGTGTTGCAGTTTGTGACCTCTGACCTTCTCTATTGTGCCTGTTTCGGGATTTAGAAAATTTTCTTTTCTCCATAAATTGACAGGTGCTGCATTAGCCACGTGGTTTTGAACCCCATTTAGGTAATGTTGGTTCAGTGGCAGGTTTTGCCTTTACTGTCTGTGTTGGTGTTCAGCAGAGACCATTTGGACCTGGCCTCAGTCTGGGTAATGGCCCTAGTGATATCTGCCTCAGTCTACTCTCTCTTCCTCAGCCTTTGTGTTAGTTCTCTTGCTCTTTTTTGATACAGTTCCTTTGTACCACAATTCCTTTAAAACGCATTAACTGCCCCTTGGGCAGGTTTTTAGCAGTGTGGGGTGGGTGACAGCTGCTTGCTAGCAGTAAGCTGTTATGGTGATTTTTTTTTTTTTTTTTTTTTAAATGCTCCTCCCTCGGCCACAGTCTACCACTCCTTTTACCTCACATATGTCGCCCTGTTCCTGCCAGTCTCACCATGCTGCCTGCCTTCCACCAGTCACGACCTGCAGTCTGCATCCATGGAGTCTGGCACTAACTTTGCTGGGAACAGGAAGAGGAGATTACTGGAGCGGAGCCCCTGGGGTAGATGCAGAGACAGAGGAATTGCACTCTGGGAGTGAGGCGTGGAGGAGATGAGCAGCAGTCATCCGACAGGGCTGGAAGTCCGCTTTGGTGGCCCTGTCCACCCATGTTGGAATGGCCGTAACATGCATCTTGGGTGGAGATGTCCAGCGGTGCGTGTTCATCCACACTGCCTAGGATGTCACCCGGAAACTACCACCAGGTGCCGCTATACAAGCAGCACAGCACCTTCACCCTCCCGAGAGAGGAACTGTCCAGGGACACTCAGGACCCCTTTCCTGCCGCCAACTACTCCTGGTGTCCTGGGTTGAGGCGTGAATCTGGGTCACCAGCGTGCTGGGCGATCACCCATCACTTGGCACCATGGCGTCGGACAGGTCAGTAGTTTATTTTTATACAACTCTGTAATCATAGTACCATCATCCTGTTTCCTGACTGTTAAATATAGGAAGTTCACCATATTCTGATATCCTGTTTCCTTGACTCTAAGATTAGGATTAGTGCTCTCACGGTACAGTACAAAATCTTTAAATTTTCCCTGGATTCCTGCCACACAAGAAACACATAATCAATAAAGCCTTTATAAACATTACTATTGCCGAAAAGTGGATTGTCTGTCTCATTGTATATGTGTTCCTCCTCCCATTTTGCCAGATACAGTTTGGCTAGACTAGGTGCTAGTGTGGCCCCCATGGCCATACCTTTACCTGCTTGTAAATTCTGCCTTAAAACATGAAAATATTGTTCTGTAGTACAATCTCAGTCATTCCAGCTATCATGTTGATTCTGGCTTGTGGTAGGTCAGTGTATTCGAAGAGGTGGTGTTCTGTTGCCTCCAGCTCACCTTGCTGAGGGATACGAGGTATGTAGACAGCTTCTTCTGCCCCATAGTTCTCAAAATGAAGAGTTACTTAAGACACTAGCCACATCTTAGCAATGCTAGAAGAAATTCAAACTGAACCCCAGTGGTGGCTAGTAATATTAGACGAAGATTCACTTTACACAAATATCCCTCAGCAAGGGGGACTGAAGGCAGTGGAACACTACCTCTTGGAATACACTGACTACCACAGGCCAGAATCAACATGATAGTAGGAATGACTGAGATTGTACTACAGAACAATATTTTCATGTTTTAAGGCAGAATTTACAAGCAGGTAAAGGTACGACCATGGGGGCCACACTAGCACCCAGTCTAGCCAACCTGTATCTGGCGAAATGGGAGGAGGAATACATATACAATGAGACAGCTAATCCATTTTTCAGCAATTGTGATGTTTATAAACTCTTTATTGATGTGTTTCTTGTGTGGAGGGAGATCAAGGGAAGAGTTGAAGATTTTGCACTGTACCTTGAGAGCACTAATCCCAACTTTAGATTCAAGGTAACAGCAGATCAGAATATGGTGAACTTCCTAGATTTAACAATCATGAAACAGGATGATGGTACTTTGATTACAGATCTGTATAAAAAAACCTACTGGCTGTAATGGCTTACTGCTAGCAAGCAGTTGCTACCTATCACACACTGTAAAATACCCATCCAAGGGGCAGTTTATGCCGTTAAAAAGGAATTGTGGTACAGAGGAACTGCATCGAAAAAGAGCTGGAGAACTAACAGGCTGAGGGAGGGAGAGTACATTGAGGCAGATATCAAGGCCATTACTCAGACTGAGGCCAGGGATAGAGGATCTTTGCTGAACACCAGCACAAATAGTAAAAGAAATGACTACATGGAACAATCCCAGACCTTTGTGACCACATATGGGGGTGGCACAAATGGAGTTGTAAACATTGTGAAAGACAATCTGAAAATAGAGGGTTACCACAACTCAGAACTTGTTTTGAGAAATCCCTCAGAATTTCCTGTAGGAGGGGAACTAATCTCCACCAAAGGCTGGTACATGGTTGCCAGCCAAAACCAGCCACTGAACCAACATTTCCTAAATGGGACTGAAAACCATGCAGCTACAGCAGCACCTGTCAATTTATGGAGAAAAAAGAAAACTTTCTAAATCCCGAAACAGGCGCAATAGAGAAGATCAGAGATCATATAAACTGCAACACAGAAGGAGTGATATACATGCTTAACTGCTCCTCTGGTAAATTCTATGTGGGATGCATGAAAACGAGATTGAGATTCAGAATAAATGAGCACATACTTACCATCAGGAACCAGAATATGGACTATGCTATGGCAGTACACATTAAAAATTCCACACCTAGAAACAACCGTAGAGTCAGTGCCATAGGTATTCAGTATATAAACAAGGATGTGAGAGGTGGTGACTTACTGTAGAAAATGCACTTAACAAAAAGGAACAGGAATGGATGTACAAGTTGGGGGCTCTTAGACAACCAGACTTGAATGACCAATTTGAATTGAAGCCATTTCTAAAAGATAGGAAATGTATCACTCCCCAGCCCATTATATGAGAACTCTGCTTGTGACCTTAAGAGGATAATACGTATTTAATGAAAATGCTTTGCTCAGTAGTTCCTTGAAGCTACACATCGTGAGCTAGTAGCAAAGCAGTATTTCTGTTTTTTTACTCATCTCTTGGTGTTCTCTCTCAATGCAGGTCCATCGGGACAGAGTTTGCTAATGAAGAATATTATGAATCCTAAAGGGGAACCAGTGGATTTAAAATATACACTGTGATTTTTAAACACATGTGTTTTCATATGAGTGATGAGTTCAACATACAGTGTTCAACCATTGAGCTAGGATGTAATTGCCTGACAGGTTATTCATTTGTTCACTGATTGAATGTGTATAAAATCAAAACATCTTCACCAGAGCTGCATTCTCTGAAGCCCTGTATGACAGGGTGAAATGTAAGGGTTGTGGCATCTGACCTGCCTTTCCTGTATGCTGTTGGCAACTGCTGCTGCAATGAAATAAATTGTCCCTTTTTTGCCTACTTTCCTAATGCAAGGGTGAGTGCCTCTGACTCTGCTTCAGCAAATTTATGCTGTCTCTCTTTAAGCTGTTACAAATGGTAAGGTCCGTGTGTGATGTACAAAGATCACCCTATGCTTTCTCTGATATAGGGCCACCCAAGTTGCATTCACACAAGGCCTTGACCATTAAGGAGAAATCGGGCATATATAAGGCAGCAGTAAATCTTAGCCAAAGTACCCCCGGATTGAACCATGCCTGTAAAATGTTACACTCCAACACATGCAGTGGGGAGACTTGTGGTCGGAGCTGATCCACCTGCCTTACCTAGTTCCTCACTTTGAAGTGTCTGAACATATGAGCATGTAGACGTCCCAGCTCATTAGCCACCTGCTGGAAGGTTTTAAAGTCCTGGGAGCAAAGCAAGTCCCATATGCACTGTACACCTCTTTTATCCCACATTTGGAATCCCTGGTCTTCCAGACTAGGCAGAAATTTGGGTGTCAACTACAGTGGAGTACGCACTGTGCCTCTACGCACGTCTCCAGTAAGGTTCTGTATTTGTGCGCCCCCCCCCCAGCTTTTTGGCACATATCTACTAGGTCATTCTGGGGCTCTAATGCTCTCTATGCCCTCCATTCCCCCCCATTGTTCAGGTATGCTGTAATCCTCTGTTCCTGTCCAGTCGTTTGCCTGGCAGCAGGGAGCAGGCCAGGGAGCTGGGCAGCAGAAGCCCCTTCGGGAGAGGAGCGGCGGACAGAGACCTAATTCCCAGCTACATGGAGCGGGCCAAGACGATGGAAACCAGCGGAGGATCGAGGAAGCCTTCACGGCCACAGGGAGCGGGCCAGGGCTAAAAGCAGCAGGCCCCGGAGATTTTTGCAGCACCCAGTCCAGCCGCAGGAGCAGCATGGAAGTGTGCCAATTAGCGCAGAGGAAGGAAAACAATCTAGTGCAGTGGCAGGAGATAGGTAAGCTGAGCAGGCTTTAAAAAGCAGCTTGGCCATATCCCTGCAAGAGTCATCCACCATGGAATCGTCTTGTCCCAAGATGTAAGCCTCGGAGAGGCTGGAGAAGTGCTCCTCAGCACAGTGGAGTAATTGGAGAGTTTCCTTAAGCATACTTCCGGCTCCCCTAGCTGGTTGATGTATGCAATTGTACTTTTGCTAGTCAGAATCGGGACATCTTGGTGGAGAATGGTGACCTTGAACCATTGGATAGCTAGGTGTACCACTTGCATCTCCAGAAAATTGATGCTGAGGTGTGAATCCAGTAACGACCACTTCTCTTGAGCTGAGGGATGATTCAGATGAGTACCCCATCCCCTGAGACTGGCATCGGTGGTACTCCACACTGGTTGTGGACATCCCATGGTGCAACTCTTAATTATGTTTTTCTGCACAATCCACAAATTGAGACTGTCCTTCATGCACTGCCATATTTTTACCTTGTGGTTTTTGTTGTCCCGTTGAGGAGACCATTGCTGGAGAAGAGTCGCTTGAGTCGGACACAAGTGAATCGTGGCCTATGGCACCGTGTCTGCTAGGGAAACCATTATCTCGAAGAGTTGCATGAAAAACTGAAGTGGTAGTCATGTGTCATGTTGAAATTTATGAATGAGTTTTCTTAAGTCCAGAAATGTGGCTGAGGTTGGGACGACCTTGCCCTAGCAAGTTCTGAAGTCTGCCTGCAGATGAACTAGTGTTTGTGCTGGTACCGGGGAACTCTTTTGATGCCTGATGACAAAGCCATGTGTGGTCAGGCTTTGGATGACCCAGGTAACTGCAAACTGATCCAGTTTGCATTGTGGAGCTCTGATCATGATGTTGCCCAACTAAGGGAACTCTTGATTTGCTTGACCTATGAGGTATGCAGTCACAGCCATGAGGACTTTTGAAAAGACTTGGGGTGGTGGGGGGGGAAGCCCAAATGGAAGTATTTTTGAAGTGGAAGTGATGGTCCTCAACTTTGAACCTCACGGTCTCCGAGACTCCTGGATGGGAATGTGTAAGTAGTTGTCCTGTAAGTCTGTGGAGGCCAGGAATTTTCCTCAGTGATCTTCCGTGATGATGGAGAAGAAGGTCTCCATCTTAAAGACTAGCTGCAGAAAAAGCAATTCTGGAATTTTAGGTCCAGCACTGGTCTGACCCGACCCCTCCCTGGTGCATTTGGAATGATAAAGGGTAGTATACACCACTGTTGAATTCAAGTGGTCTGACTCTGTGCCCCCATGATAAGTCTGGGTCTGTGTGATGCATGGCAAGTTGCTTGGCAGGATCGGAAGTCTGTGGAGAAGGAATGACATGAGGAACTGGAGACTTTGAGTTGAATTTGATGATGAACCCCTTGTACACAATGTCCAGGACCCATCTGTCAATTGTTGAATGGATCCATTCCCAAGGAAATTGAAAAGTCTGCCTCCAATTTGGGGATGGGTCCAGACAGTCTCATTGTGAAAATGTTTTGGTTCTGGGAGTTAAACGAAGGTAATTTGTTATTGAAATCCCAGTTTTGGTTGCCTGACCTGTTGCAAGAAGGTTGGCAATGAAAATGCTTCAAGCAGTGTCCCAACCAATTTTTGTCTCTGGATTTCGATAGAGGTAAGTGGACTTTAGCTGTCTGTCTGTCTGGAGTCCTTTACTGTATCCTGCCTAATAAAAGACCACTTTTGCATGGAGCATTAAGTAGGTGAATATTTGATGGAGTGTCCACCTGCCAGGCCCTTAACCAGAGGTTTTGTCTCATCGAGGTTTGATACAACACGGCCCTGACTGCACAGCAGATGGTGTTATCCAAGACATCTGCAGAGTAAGAAGAGGCAAGCCCCATGAGTTGCAGTTGGTGAACAAGATCCTTGTTAGTCTTGGAATCCTCTGCCAGCTTACTTGCCAGGTCAGTATCCCATGATAGAGCGGCTCTGGCCCAAAACAGAGTTGTGGTTCTTGGGATATGTCTTAGAAAGGCTGAATCAGGTACCCGATGAGGTCTGGAGCCAGCTGAAGCAGTGGCTTCTCCTCTACCTCCTTTCTGTGACCGGTGTCCCCTTCAGCTGATTGGCTAGCAAGTGTCGAGTCCACCCCTGCCTTGCATTTAAGGCATAGGGAGCCTGCAAAGGGGTCGAGCGGGGGTGATTTGGACATCGAACATTTTCTTCACGGGGTCAACTTGGATTTGGAAGACTTGCCTCCTGATTTGTTTCTAGACATCACTGCCCGTGCGAAATTCGAAGAAAAAAACAACCAGTAGAGGCACCTTCCAAAGGGAAGGGGTCTGCTATCATGGCATGGGAGAGGGGGGGTTATCCTGCAGAGACCCAATCATGGAGGTGGTCCAACCTGGAAGTAATGTCTGTGACAGGAGCAATCCGACAAGTCCCTGAGATCTGTTTGTCTCCCCCTGGATGCTGGCTTACTAAGTGTGAACTAAAGGCAAAATACTAGGGCCCAGATATTCAAAAGGGTTGCGCCATGCGCAAGTCCAAAAATGCGCCATTCTGCGATATTCAGCAGGAGGCAGTTACGCCACTGACAACAGGTTGCGCAACAGCGCAATGCAAATGAATGCATGCTCAACAGGAGGGGGAGGAACCATGCATAAACTGCGCAACCCGATATTCAGTCGGGTTGTGCAGAAGTTAATCATCACCCAACCCAACCTGCGCCTGCACAACCTTGAGCCAAAAAAAGGATCAGTTGAGGGCCACCCACAGGTGAGCTGCTGTATTGCAGGGCGAACACAGCAGCTGCCACCCTGGCTGGCCCCAACTCGGTCCCTGTGCCCCCCACCAGCCCGATCGCGGGCAGAGCGTAAAAACAACCCCGCCCACATATCTCCCAAAGCCCGATTGCGGGCATACAGTAACTATCCCCTCCCCCACACATCTCCCGAAGCCCGATCGCGGGCATACAGTAACTGTACCCCCACACATCTCCCAAAGCCCGATCGGGGCATACAGTAACTATGACACCCGCCCACACATCTCCCGAAGCCCGATCGCGGGCATACAGTAACATGACCCCCGCCCACATCTCCCGAAGCCCGATCGCGGGCATACAGTAACATACCCCCCACATCTCCCAAACCCGATCGCGGGCAGAGCGTGTATCAAACCCCCAGTGCCCGATCACGGGCAGAATGTAAAAAGCCCCCACCGAATATCTCCCTGGTGGTCCAGTGGACCCTAATGACTTATCCGCGGGCAGAATGTCAAGTTACACCCCCCAAACATCTCCCTGGTGTCTAGTGTTCCCCTCCACCCGCTCCCCGGCAGCCAGCGGGCGGCAGCATCCACCCGCCTGCCGTCCCGCCCGACTGACTGTCGGTGAGTTCTGCGCCCATTGGTGCAGAGCTACAGCCAATAGGTGTGCAGCCCATACACGTGCGTGACAGTCAGATTTGTGAATGAACATCATTCACAAATCTGGACTGTCATGTCTGACTATGGAGCTACGCCCATTAGCGTAACTCACTGTAAGCGTGCAACAGGGCTGATCAGGCGGCAGCAGCAGGTGGATCACGAGGCAAGTGAGCTGGGGGGGGACACTGAACGCAGGGAGATGTTTGGGGAAGTTCTCTGACATTCCGCACGATCGGGCATTACGGTCACTGGACCACCAGAATATTCGGGTTGGGAGGGCTTTTACATTCTGCCCACGATCGGGCACTGGGGGTTTGATACATGTTCTGTCCGCGATCGGGCTTTGGGAGATGTGTGGGGGCATGTTACTGTATGCCTTCGATCGGGCTTGGAGATGTGGGTGGGGGTCATGTTACTGTATGCCCGCGATCAGGCTTCGGGAGATGTGTGGGCGGGGGGTCATGTTACTGTATGCCCGCGATCGGGCTTCGGGAGATGTGTGTGGGGGATGTATACACTGATACTGCCCGCGATCGGGCTGCAGGGTGCGTCGGTCCCCGACGGCTGCTGCCTGGCAGGGCAGCCAGGCGCAAGTCCTCGGGGATCGGCGCACCTACATGCTAATAGCCTGCAAATGAGGCCATAAATAGTGCAAATACTTCGCGCCTTTCATAAATTGTGGCCCCCATTTGCATGTCACCTTTGAATATTGGAAATTTGTGCATGGCGTTAATGGTACTTGGCGCCACCGCAAGTTTAATGCTCAACTCTGGCAACTTGCAGTGGCGCAAGTTCCACTCGCCATCTTATACAGTAACTGAGGGTGATATTCAAGGTTGCTCAATAGCGCAACTCCTTTGAATATCGCCAACCACCCTCAGCGCCAACTATTTTGAGCAAGAGGGGCTTGCTCAGAATGGCGCAGTCTGAATATGTGGGCCTAGGTGTATAGACACCCAAGTGAGCAAAGCAGCCAATCGATGCAAACTGACGATGCGGATAGTACTGCAGCAGTGGTAATTTGGCATGCTTCTAAGATGACCGCTGGGCAGACAGTTCCCACATTTCAGTTTTGCTGCCTGCACACCTTTCAATGTGGGAAATGAATCTGGAGGGCTGCCCAACTTTGTCCCCTGCTGACTGTATCTGGTGCCACATATGAGCTGGTGCAGTGTTTTTAGCTGGCCACTCTAGTCTGTCAGCACTGGAGGTGGCTCTCGATGTAGTAGATACCCCTGCTTATTGTTGATCCTCTGCATTGCTTCTGAAGTGTTGCTGTGGGGAGCAGGGGAAGAGAGCCCCTGTTGCTTGTCGATTCTCTGTGCTTGAAGTGTTGCTCTTCAACTGAAGTGCTGTGGGAAACCGATAATGGGGGGGGGTTACAAAACCATGCAGCATGGCTCCATCCGGTGAGCCCTGCTGGCATGGAAGTTAAAGAACTGGCAGGGAAGTCAAATTCAGGAAGGCTCCCTAGCACAAGGTGCCTACTCCCGAAAGTATTAATCAGTTAACATAGAAACATAGAGCTGCAGAAAAAAAAATTAGAAAAATCCCGTGTTCCTGTCACACAGACCAGGAAGAAGACTACATATCCCACTGGGTGTGGAGCCTTTGTCACCTATGCTAAAAGTTTACAGTACTTCAGCACCCTAGCTGTTACGGAATCCTGTGACCAGCACAAGGGGAGAGAGAACCTGTTTACTGCAGTATGGTAAATTGTGTCATACTGGTTCTGCTGACTTCAAAGCTGACATCTCCTGTAACCAGAAGTACTCTATGACTGTACTTAGTCCTGGAAGGACAGCAGGACCAGCAAACAAAAGAGCAGGGCTTGTACAAACTCTTAACGTGCACTGCAGTCTAATAAACCTCCCACTGTTGCAGCCGTCCTCTGAAGTCAACTGCTAAGAGTATCATAGTCTGTACTTTAGTCCCATTTGCACTGGCCATTTCTGCATCAATATTGGTGGTTTGTAGGGCCACACTGGTGTACATTAGCAAGTGTAAATTGTGCAGGCATCAAATATGTGTGACTGTAATGCTCCGCTCTTAGACAGAGGAACTCAACTGATGTGCCCATTTTTAAGTGTACTGTGCACGATGGCCACTTTATACATCACTGCCTGAGGGTGATTAGTACCACAGTGTACTGGGCCACTACTTGCAGGGCAGGTCCCCTAATGCAGTTCACAAGACAGCAGTGTGGAAGCTGGTGTTCAGTGCTGTACATCACTGGTTTCAAAAATGACCTGGAACAGATTGATACCTGTGTGAGCCACACCACACCACACCAGGGTGTAACAGCTTTGTCAGTGTAAATGGGGCTTGTGTTCCAGAGTGCATGTGCAAGGCAGCTGAAATCTGATTTGTCAAATATGGTGAGATAACTTGGGAAATAATCAAGAATTAAGTTGTTACTCCTCGTACCATGTAAGCTGATGGATCGTTGAAAATAGATTGAAGTGTTAAAGAGGGAGTATCATATAGCAGGGCCTTATTGGACCAGAGACAGACTTTTTTTTTTTAAAGACTCTGTTTGTCAAAGTTTAAAATTAGTAATACAAAACAACTTCAGCATTGCCACATACATGTTAACAGACCCAGCATAATGAGTCAGTATGGTAAAGTGGTTAATAGCATTGATTTACCTCTGAATACAAAGTATATAGAATGCTGACACAGTAAACATGAAACGATAGAAGAGGACAAAACTTGATGCACACTCAGCTCGAAATCAAACACCTAATATGCATCCTAGTCTCTCAGAGTGAGGGCATCCATTGATCACCATACAGTTACACAAGTCATCAGGGCGAGGGATACCACAGAGGGCATAAGAAGCGAAGCCCCTGAAGCCACAAGCCAGAATCAACATGATAGAAGGAATGACTGAGATTGTACTACAGAACAATATTTTCATGTTTTAAGGCAGAATTTACAAGCAGGTAAAGGGGTTGGCCATGGGGGTCTCTGTCACCTGGAGGCTGATTGGTGGACGTGCTTTGCGGCTTGCAGCCTCGACACGACCCTGTACATTCCCGCCTCACATCACTGCAGTTTGTGGCCCAATTAGGGGTGGTGGGAGGGCAGAAAAGGAAAAAAGCCACCCATGCCTGCCGGATGACAGCGGCCTTGCCCCCCTCTCCCACCGGTAAGGGTAAAAAGATAGATGTGTTGTGTTTTCTGTCTTCAGATAATTCAAGCCACACAAAGTGAATGTTTCCTTCTGGTTTATTTTCTTTGCGAGTCCATCAACATCAAATACATGTATTCTTGCTTTTGTTTGGTGCTAGCTATTCAAGTTTTATACAAGGTTTATATAAAGAATTATCTCAGAAACTACCAACTCCCTAGCATAGGCCCATCATTTAGCAAGATAGCCTATTAATCTTGGTGTGTAGTGATTAAGAGTCAAAGCACAGAGATAACTGTATTTCTCTCATAACATCACAAGGTGTTTATCATATTTTCTTACACAATCTCATAACTGCTGACTACACTAACAGAAGGTTCTCTGTGTGCACACCTTCCTTAAATAGGTAATACCATCCTAATAAGGGTACTACATCCTGTTAAAGGTAATTATAGGACATTAAAAATGCTTACCACTGTAAAATCACAAGGTAAAGTGTTGTGTAATATTGTCGTTAAGACTAAGGCATCACAAGACCTTTAACGAAGTCTTGCTAAGTACTTGGGTAAACACTTTGGTTATATAGTATAAGAATTTACACTGAAGCATTCTATAAAAGGCTATTCTTAAACACTCAGTTTAACTATTATTAAAGGTTATACTGAAATAAATGTTATACTACAAAATGTTACATTACAATATCCCCCCTTTGTGACTCTCTATATGTAGAGATCACACAAGTCAATGTTGCCATTGTAATATTTGTATTTGTCGAGCCATGTGTTTCATTTTACGATACAATAACAGTTGTACAATAACACATATCACTACAATACCGCAACCCACCATTATGAGGGTTGGACTAGTACCCAAAACAGCTGATCCCCAATCCCACCAGGATATAATAGGGATATATGATGACTGTTTCTTTACCTCTTTAGCAGAGGAGTTTTGTGTTAAAATAAGTCCTTTTGTTTGTTGGCGGTATAATAAGGCACCAAGTGTCATTTTTATCAATTTTGGGTAATTCACAATGAGGTGGAGTTGCCAAATCGGTGAGTAAATTTAAGGCCATACTGGAACCATCGATATGGGTAACATTTGTTTGGCTATAGGCAGGACGTTCCCAAAGGGTCCAGTTTGCAACCCACCAGGTCTTGTCACTACACCCCCATACATTCCAAGGTTGACCTGTAATTACACACCATGATTGGTTCCATCTCATAGCTTGGCGGTATTGATTTGCAGACGTTAAGGTAAATTTACATTGTTCAGGAAACCATGGGGCGGTTGATGTCTCTTCCCCACATATCAAGGTTTCATGTTCTTGTACACATTGTTGCTTAGGTAAGACAACATATTCATTGTGTACTTTAATAATAGTATCACCTGGTATTTGGAGTCTCATGAGCTGGTCATGTATTAATACTCCCAAATTACTGATTTACCACAATATTTTTGGTGGTTTAAAACATTCAGGTATTATCACTAGTATGGGAATCACATGTTGCAGCACTTGTGCATATTGATTTGGTGAATTCCGTACTTTTACCATATCCAGGGGTGGTAGAATAACTTCACATCGGGATGATCCAGTAATCTAGTCACATTAGTTCTACCAATTCCTAAAGGTAACCTATTGGTTTCAATTCTGTTTAACTCATTAACTAAATAAGCATGCGCTTCAGCAGCTAATTGTGAGCAAGCCAGTTCTATTTAGCTTTCTTTAGACATATTAGAAAGTAAGTTGTAAAAACGGGCTGCTATCTGAACAATAATTTTAAAATTTTGTAAGGTTTCTTTAAATACAAACCAATCAATTTCTTCATTATCAGCCGCTAATCTCATATTAATAGATAATGGTCCAGTAGCCATATTCTTTAAAGTAGTTGCCAAAGAGCGAATATGACCCTTTAAAACCATAGAGTCAGTACCATTAGCAGTTCCTAATACTGGGCCTAACCAGCCCCGCACGTCTCTTTTGCGACGGAATAAGCCTGGTGTTGCTTTTGCAGGAATTTTAAATGACCACGCTCTATGTCTAGCCTGGTACTGAGTCAAGGTATTATTATAATACTGTTGCCACAATAATACCGAAGCCCGATTCTTACATTGAAGCAGTAATCGTGGAAAAGGTAAATGTAGCAAAACATTATAATACTCTAACTTACATGGATAATATAAAGGATATACATTTTGTGTCAAAATAATACCATCTGACGGGGCCAAAACTTCTGCCCTGATATACCTTTGTTTTTGATATTCCATGCTCCAGAATTATGCCATGCTGTTAAGTTAGCATTACAGGCCATTCCTGGCCAACGTACCTTTTGAAAGACATGCACATATGTTAACAATGGATATACATTCTTTAATGGTAATACTGTAAAAAAATGTTTTAATCCTACAGTATATTCTAGATGTATTATATAGAAAATGCCACATATTACGTCTGGAACCATGAGAATAATTTAATGCAATTGTATTTAATGAATATTGTAATTTGTCCTTTAAGTTCATTCGAAATAAATCTTATTCTTCTCTTGTTAAATTCATAGTATCTCCCAATGTGGAGTGGATATAAATCCCTTTCTGGGCTGTTGTGTTTACTACACACATCACCGTGCCAGGCCAGGCTTCTGGCGAGCATCCCCTTGTTGCATTTTGACATTGTCCACTACAAATAAAGTACCATTTGACAAGGAGATATCCAGTATGTTCATGTCGTTGTCTCAACAGCACTTGGAGGCCCAATGCAGTACGATTTGTGACGTTTGGGCTATTTAAACTGTTCCAAATATGCCCCGGACATCCATTTATGTCGTTGGAAGTTACCAGGGTCAACAAGGTACTATACAGTGTAAGTACAGGAAGCAGCATTGTACTTCACCTAGTGGGAGAAACAAAGCAGTATCAGTTATCATTTAAAGGCTAGTAAAATTTACATTGGTCCACATGGACCCATTTGGTCTCTGTAGACCTTTGTCAAATTCGTCGGACCTGAATGACGCATGGTCCCAAAACATCAGTGACGTCATAGGGTCCCATCCAATTAGCATCCCATGGTCCTTTCTGACCAAATTTTTCACCATGACGTGATGACCCCTTTCAAAGGGGGGTATCATTTTTCGTCATGTCTCTGTTTATTTTTCCAGTGAGTCTGTGCCATATTTCTGGCAGCGTGTGCTAAATAAACAGCTGTTTTTGTAGCCGTTGCAAAAACACGTCAGTTTTGATGCGGTCCAACACTGGTGTTGATCGATCTTGATCTGAAGGATAATACAGCCGCATATCTTGTCCAGTCATCCATTGGTATGGGCTATAGCCAGTACTCTTGTTTTCCGAACCTCTGATACCCATTAGGATTCCTGGTAAGTGTCGCCCACCCTTTACCAGTATCCAACACTGCCTTTTTTTAGTGCATTTTTTAGAGTGCGATTTAACCTTTCTAACATTCCGGATGATTGTGGATGGTAGGGTAAATGTAAACCTTTTGACTGATGCCTAAAATATCACACAAAGTTGTCATTACTTGCGCTGTGAAGTGAGTTCCTCTGTCACTTTCAAGTATTCTGGGAAAACCCCATCGTGAGAACACCTGTTCCCATAGCGCTTTTGCAGTAGCTGTAGCACTATCATTTCGTATGGGCAATGCTTCTACCCATTTGGAAAATATATCAACAATGACTAGTAAATATTGGAACCCCCCATTGGCGGTAGGCAAGGGCCCCACATAATCAGTCTGTAAGCTGGACCAAGGACTGTCCACTAAGGGTATACACCCTAATGGAATGCTCTTACCAGGCACTGGAGAATTCATCTGTGCACAGATGAAACATGTCTCCAGGCATTGCTTGACTTCTTTTCCTATTTTTGGCCACCAGTATTTTTGTGCCAACATTTTACAAGTTTTGTGGAGTCCACAATGACCCCCAATTCGGTGATTATCCATGATAATGTCTTTTCTAAATAAAGTGGGTGGTATCCACTTCCTAAACCCAGGTTGCCGTTCCCATACTACCATATCTTCCCATACAGTAACCTGTTTGGTTGCACACTGTCCAGTGTCTTTCCATTGGTTCCGACAACCCACTATCCAAGCATCTGTATCTTGGATACACCCCAAACTTGGTATTTGTGAGATGGCAGCTATTCATTTAATATGGTGTTTGTCAAATTTGTCCATATCCCACAATTGTGTAGAGTCACCTCCTAGAGGGTCTACCCATAAAGCTGTTTGTTTGGCTGCCAATTTGGCAAGATTATCCACATAACCATTATTTAGCTCATGTATATCCTTTGGGTTTCTTTGAGCTCGTGCTTTACAAATGGCTATCCTTAGTGAGTCTGAGCACCAGTATCCCATATATGCTGCAATATGGGTGCATATTGTATTGGTTCACCACTCGCTGTTTTCCTACCCCTTTTTGCCCAAATGGGGAGAAAATTAAGTAACGAGTTAACTACGAAGGCTGAGTCAGAGTAGATATTAATATCCTTGTCTGGATTAGCCATAATAGTATCTCTTACTGCTTCTTCAGCGCGTTTGCTGAAAATGAGGAGGGGCACTTAAACAAAATTTCTTTATTAATACTGGGTGTCCAAACTGCATATCCAGTATGGAAATGTCCATCCTCCCACTGTCTTGATCCATCTACATACACATCCCTAGCCTCTGGACTGGGTTCTGTAGCAAAAATGGGTTTAAAGGGACACTGTCAACCTGTTTTTCATCATACTATTTCTAGCTGAAACCCCACATTTTATGATTGCTTACCCTCTCTAAAATTCATTGATGTTGCTGTTTGTTTTGTCTGTAGTCTTGCTTAGTAGAACTGAAATGCATGGCAATGTATATTTATAAACAACCTTGTTTTTGTTTACAATCATAGTTCTGTTCTTACTGCACATGTCCTGAGCATTAGAAACACATACATACAGTGCAGTCACGCATAAGACAGTAGCCTCCTAATCTCCCAATGCATCATGAGAGGATAGACTGTTTTTTGGGTGTTCTCAAGTCCAGGAAAGATGCATTTTGAGTTGATCAAGGAATGTAAACAAACCTGTTTTGGTGTGATAACACCAGTATGTTAGGCAGTCTGTTTTTTACCTTTTTAAAGAAAATAAGAGTCAGAATCAAACTACCAGCTACATCAACAATCTTTACAGAATGTTAGCAATCATAAAATATGTTTTTTAAACTAGAGACACTTTGAGACCTAAGGGGGTTGACAGTGTCCCTTTAAAATCGGTTCCCATAACAGCTCCACAATCATGTGCCTCTCCCTCCTATGCCATTAATTCAACTAACATAGGTGAGGTACATTTTTCTACGGTGATATTTTTTCCTTGTAGAGCTAAAGTCCATTTAACCAACCGCTGTGAAGACGCACCTCTCACATCCCTTTCAAGTAGAAATTTCACTGGAGTGTGAGATGTTTGCAGGATAATTTTGTTAAACCCCACAAAATGTTCTGTGGCTTGTAGAGCCCAATATACAGCTAACAAATATTTTACATATTCCTCATATGTCTCTTCCACAGGTGTTAATACACGAGAAAAATATTCCACAGGATATAGCGTCCCTGCTCTCTTTTGTAACAGTACTGCATTGATTACCTATTACAAAATCAGAGAATTCAGGCTAATAAGAGCCGGAGCTGTCATTAGTGCTTGCTTTAGAGCCAGAAAAGCTATCTGATGTTCTGGTTCCCATCTGAGGATGTCCGTTTCCTTTCTTCCCTTCAGTAGATTATACAGAGGTTTTGCCATACTAGGAAAGGTTTCAATAAAATCTCTGCAAAATCCTACCATGCCCAAGAACTGTCGTAGTGCAGTCTTCGTCTTGGTAGTTGCTGTATCACCTGATTTTTATTTGGATCTACAGTTCGTCCTTCGTTAATACATATTCCCAAAAAAATAACTTGACTGTCCAATTTGTGCTTTGCTACGGTTCAGTTTTAACCCTCCTTTACCTAAGACTGTTAGTAACTTGTTTAATAAACTCTTGGTATGTATCAGTCTGCAATAAAATATCGTCGACGTATTGTATTATTGCCTCTGGTACTGAAAAAAACAATAATATTTCCGCTAAACACTGGTGAAATAAAGTGGACGATGAGTGAAAGACTTGTGGCAAACACTGGAATGTGTATTGCTTATCCTGAAAGGTAAAAGCAATCTTATACTGACTATCTATCTGAATGTACGGGATTGACCAAAATCCATTTGACACATCTAGTACAGTATAGACGGTCGCAGTGGAGGACAGCCGAGATATTAAGTCTGGTAGTCTAGATACCACTGGAGTGACTAAAAGTGTTGCCTTATTCAAGACCCTATAGTCTGTAGTCAATCTGCAAGTACCGTTTGCTTTACGAACCGGCCAAAGAGGGGAATTAACAGTTGAACATATCGGGCGAATTACCTTTTGTGATTGTAACTGTTTCAAAATAATTCCTACCTCTTCCTGTGCTTCCTTTGGAAGCGCATATTGCTTTAGTGGCGGAAGGTCTGGTCCCTCAATTTGGACCTCCATATTAGACACTCGTCCACATTCTGTAGCATTTTTAGCCCAAATTGATTCATGCCTTTGTACAACAGATTTTATCCATTGTGGCACCTGCTTCCATAAATCACTCATGTGATGAATCTTTAATGACTTGATTGTGTACACTCTATGCGAGTCATCCACATTTGGTCCGAGGTTAGTAGTGCTTCCTTTCCATAAAATCATGTTGCTAAGATCTACTACTAAACCATGTTGTGCTAGAGTGTCCATACCCATGATGGTACCTTCATGTGTATTACATTTCCAAAATATACATTTCAATTGTTGTTCACCTATTTGAACCAAAACTGATTTCATCAAATATGCTGCACCAGTATCAACTAATATCACAGTCTGGCAGCCCTAACCATTGCTGATATTGTTGGATGTCTTTCCCGATCCTCTTGTAATTGACCAGGGATTTGGAAGGTGGGGGCTTCGTCCCGTCATTTCTTTTTCTTTTCATCTGTAGCGAGAAGCTCTTCTTCATCCTCTCCTCCTTCACTGTCGCTAGGTGCAGTAGGTTCCTTTCGAACCGCTGCAACTGTCTTAGTATTAATCAAATTACTAAGCACTTCAATACATTTTTGTAAGTTTGCCTTACTACCAGGTTTAGCATTATTATCCTGATTTTGAACGTGTCTTCTCTCTAAGACTTGCTGCTTTTTTCCTTCCATATCTCCACCTTTTACCCAACAATCACGTTTAAAGTGGCCTACTTTATTGCAGTTGTAACAGGTAAACCCGCCTTTGCCATCTGTTTTGACTATAGTGGCTACCCTTCTCTTGTCCTTTCCTTTTTCAGGACCTTCGTCCTGCTACATTGTCCACCAATCTGTGAGCAACTGTTCTTTTTCTAAAGCGCTCTCCACCTGTTTACACATCCTGCATATTGACACAGGCACTATAGTAGCCTGTCGATCAATTAAACTCAAAAAAGGTTCTTCATCCTTATTTGGATGGGTCACTCCTCCATATGTAGCATAGGCAGTATATAACCTATTAATAAACGTGACAGGAGACTCCCCGGGTTGCAGCGTGATCTCATAGATCCTACTCCAATCAGTATGACAGACTCCATGCATAGAGTGTAAAACTAGTCTTATCTCGTCTATGGACACCCAATTATCATCAGTCTCAGATGCATGTTGAGTCCCCTTCATTTTATCCGGAAGACTCTGTAATAATGCTGCCGGTAAAGAAAGTGTAACAGTTTTACAAGCATCTTTATTAGTCAAATTAAAATTAGCAACTAATGTCCTCAATTTACTACAATATGGTACCGGGTTTTGTCCTGGTTCCCATTTTCCCAACTGGTCCACTAATTGCATAGACTCTACAATAGTAAGATCCCTTTGAGATATTTCAGTATGCACTTGCACTTCCTCCAAAGCTTTTTCCAGTTCCTTTTCCTCCATGGTTCTCATTATCCTCTTTCAGTTTGGTTTCTAATTCTTCTATTTTGGCATGCATTTTTCCTGCTTTTTCATCTAAGGCTGCCTTTTGATCTTCATTTTCTTCATCTTTGGCTTCCTCCTGAATTTTATAATATTTAAGTTTATTTACTGCTAAACTTGTCTCCATATTATTTTGAGATTTTTCCATCATACTTTTTATCCTTTGTCCCTGTCTTGGAACTTTCTTTCCTTCCCCCTTTCACTTTGGTGATTAGGGGAGCCATCTTAGTTTTCTACTTCTCATACTACACACTTCCTCGTTAGATTCCTCAGAGTTTGTATCAGAACTAGACTCGAACCAATGTCTTCTCCCTACACAGGTACATGGTATAGGTCTATCCTTTTTTACCACTTGCACTGCTGCTTGTTTACAATTTTGTACTTGTTGCTGTAGCTCCAGTAATATTTGACACTGCAGTTGAGCCTCAGTACGTGCTGTATACATCTCTTTTTCTATATATGCTAATTCTTGAACATGTTCTTGATCAACATGATCTAACTTTTTTACGGCTTGCTGTAGCTGCTGAGATGGATCATTAATCTGGGCTTGACTCTGTTTGTTAATAAATTTTATATTTTTTTCCAATTGGTTATTCTTAATCATTAAACCACATACTTCTCTTTGAGAGACATTTAATTGGTATTCCCTGTTCTTAGTCTCTGTGACATACGTGGTTATATTTAAGTAATGAGCATCATCTTTTTCTAACATTTCTTTCTTCAACTGACGCATCCTAGCAGTTATTTCTGATACTGTACGTACATTTGACATATGTTAGCTAACTTGGTTTTATCTGATTTACTTTTATCATTATGATCTGTACATTGTTTAATTAATCCTAAGCACACATCTTCCTGCTGTTCAGGAGAGCTGTATGGACCTTCTTTAAGGCTCATCTCTAAAAATTTACGTAATATGGCATCCATACTTGCGTCAGTAGGTTCACTGGCAAATCACGTCTGACTTTGCCTCAGCTTCCTTATTTGTCTCTCCGACCTCCCTCTGTACGTGAGTAATTAGTTCAGGTATGGTAGGTGTTCCTCACAGTGGCTTCCTTCGCGGTTCGTTTGATGCCAGCAGCCGTATAGACTGTCTTCAGACATCAGAGTCACGGCACCAATTGTAAAGATAAAAAGATAGCTGTGTTGTGTTTTCTATCTTTAAATAATTCAAATCACACAAAGTGAATGTTTCCCTCTGGTTTATTTTCTTCGCGAGTCCATTAACCTCAAATACATGTATTCTTGCTTTTGTTTGGTGCTAGCTATTCAGGTTTTATACAAGGTTTATATAAAGAATTGTTATTTCAAAAACTACTAACTCCATAGCATAAGCCGATTATATAACAAAATAACCTATTAATCTTAGGGTGTGGCGAATAACAGTCAAAGCATAGAGATAACTGTAGTTCTCTCATAACATCACAAGGTGTTTATCATTTTCTTACACAATCTCATAACTGCTGACTACACTAACAGAAGGTTCTTTGTGTGCACACCTTCCTTAAATAGGTAATACCATCTTAATAATGGTACTACATCCTGTTAAAGTGTCAGTGGCTCAGTAGGTAGCACACTCGCCTCTGAGGCCGGGAGATCAGAGGGCTGTGGGTTCAGTTCCCACATCTGGCACTTGGGTTAGTATCCCAGTACTGACACTGTAGTGCAGCAAGAGATGGGTGCTGCACTTCTGAGGTGCCGTCTTTCGGATGAGATGTTAAACTGAGGTCCCATCTACCTGGATTGGTGGTAGTTCAGGTGGATGTTAAAGATCCCATGGCATTTATCGAAAAAGAGTAGGGGAATTTCCCCGGTGTCCTGGCCAGATTTCCCTCATTCACTAAAAAAATACTACCAACAGCTTAGTCTGGTTCAAGGTCAGTTGGCATTCATCTGTATCCCCTTCCCCCAGGTCGTGCCTGAAAATAGGCAAGATTTGTCTAGTGCACTTACCCGGTCAACAAAAACTAAATAAAATAAATAAATAAATAAAGGTAATTATAGGACATTAAAAATGCTTACCGTCATAGATTCGCTCAGCTGGTCAGCCCTCTACTGCTAAAGTGCCAACCTCTGAGCGTAGGATCTATGGACAGTTAACAGTACAAGGTAACCTTCTTGTCTGTTTTGTGGGTTCGAGTCACCTTAGTCTCAAGTTCTGGAGGGACTCAAACTGATAACCTCTTGTTAGCGTACCCAATTATCAGGTTCTGATAATTCTGTCTTAGGTGGGCCAGATATCCTTGCCTATGGGCACCTAATCATGTATTACAAAATGAACCCTTAGAACTCTATGCAAGACCTTAGAGAACTCTGTTTCCCAGTTTGGTATCACAATAAGCTCATACACAGTGTCAACTATACCCTTTCCAAGCTCCACTTATGTAAAAAGATGTTTCAAGGCACACCAGGCAGATTCTGTTTTTTAAAATATATATCTTTACTTTAAAATAGATAAAATAGGAAAACAGTAAAATACAGAACAAAATATCCCATCACATACAATCTTAAAAACAAAACCGGTTTAAAGTGCAAATTCCTACAACTAATAACAATCAAACTGAACTTAGCTAATGTATTCTTACTTTCTTAATCTTTCATTGCTTAGATGTTCCTCATTCTCTCAGTCAGAAATATGAATGTGTGTCCGAAGGTTTACTCAGTAGGTTTAAAAACCGTCCTGAGCCGGTCTTCTCTCTGAGGTCACCAAACTCCGCCTTGGTGTATAAAAATGAATAATTTATAACACAGGCTGTCCTACCAAGATATTGAAAAAATAATAGATGACAAAATAAATATCCTCTTCTCATGTTGACTGGTCAAAATTGCTCTTGCTTCACACACACATCAAAAGCCTCTTTGATGTAATTCAAAGGCTTCCTTGGAATGGTTATTGGACCTTCCAGATTAGTCTGGGTCCTGCTTGGCCCAGACATCAAATACCCTTTGATGTAATTACTGGCTATCTTTGGGAGACACCCAAAACACAGGCATGCTCTTTGATTTATGACACCTAGTGCAGATCAAAGGATTTCCCTGAGGTCGTCATGAATGGCTAATTTTTTTTCCCAGGATCAAAGCAAATTGACAAGGTAATTGCATTTTAAAAATCTGCAGTTTAAAACTACCTCCTGTCCTTTGAACTTATCCTTGGGGGGGTTTGGATGTGTCAATATTAGCAAGCCAGCATTTCCTCCTGACAGACAGTTCGTATCACATTTTTTTATATTTACAAAAAAAATGATACAGGGATCAGAACCAGCTGTCCAAGTGTGACACTTACCACTGTAAAATCACATAGTAAAGTGTTGCGTAATATTATCACAAGACTAAGGCATCACAAGACATTTAACTAAGTCTCGCTAACTACTTGGGTAAACACATTTAGTTATATACTGTATTATAAGAATTCACACTGAAGCATCCTATAAAAGGCTATACTTAAACACGCAGTTTAACTATTATAAAAGGTTATACTGAAATAGATGTTATACTACAAAATGTTACATTACACCCCCTCACTGGGAACCCCCAGTGGTTCCTCTGTTGCCTGACCAAGATGCAAAGAAGTGTCTGTGGGCACTTCAGTCTCCCTCCTGGTTTCCCCTCGAGAGGGATATGTTGGCATGGTGGGAGGCAGCAAGCCGAAACAGGAGAAGCAACAGGGGTATGAATGGCCAGCCCCAAAGTAGTGGCTGGGTTGATGGGGGTACAGCATACAAAACAAAATTAGTCTTTATTTTAAATCCATTGGTTTCTCTTTAGGATTCGTAATATTTTTTCATTCGCAAACTTTGTTCCAGTGGACCTGCATTGAGAGAGAATGCCAAGAGATGAGTAAAAAAAAAAACAGAAATACTGTTTCGATACTAGCTCAGGATGTGTAGCTTCAACTTGGCACTACTGAGCAAAGCATTTTCATTAAATAAGTATTCCTCTCTTAAGGTCACAAAAAGAGTTCTCAGGTAATGGAGTGGGGGGAGTGATTCATTTTCTACCTTTTAGAAATGACCTAAATTCAAATTTGTCATTCAAGTCAGGTTGTCTAAGAGCCCCCAACTTGTATATCCATTCCTGTTCCTTTTTGTTAAGTGCATTTTCTAAGTCACCACCTCGCACATTCTTGTTCATGCACTGAATCCCCATGGCACTGACTCTGTGGTTGTTTCTAGGTGTTGAATTTTTAATGTGTACTGCCATAGCATAGTCCATATTCTGGTTCCTGATGGTAACTATGTGCTCATTTAGTCTGAGTTTCAGTCTCAGTCTCGTGTGTCCCACATAGAATTTACCACAGGAGCAGTTAAGCATGTATATCACTGCTTTTGTGTTGCAGTTTTGGGACTTCTGACCTTCTCTATTGTGCTTGTTTTGGGACTTAGAAAATTTTCTTTTTTCTCCATAAATTGACAGGTGCTGCAGTAGCCTTATGGTTTTGAACCCCATTTAAGTAATGTTGGTTCAGTGGCAGGTTTTGCCTTTACTGTTTGTGTTGGTGTTCAGCAAAGATCATCTGGACCTGGCTTCAGTCTGGGTAATGACCCTAGTGATATCTGCCTTGGTGTACTCTCTCTCAGCCTTTCTGTTAGTTCTCTTGCTCTTTTTTGATGCAGTTCCTTGTACCACAATTCCTTTTTAAATGCATTAACTACCCCCTGGGCAGGTTTTTTGCAATTTGGGGTGGGTGACAGCTGCTTGCTAGCAGTAAGCTGTTGTGGTCAACATTTTTTTTTTTTTTATGCTCCTCCCTCTGCCACTCCTTTTAGCTCGCATATGTCGCCCTGTACCTGCCAGTCTCACCATGCTGTGTGCCTTCCACCAGTCATGACCTGCAGTCTGCATCCAGGGGGTCTGGCACTAACCTTACTCGAAGAGTCCCTCCCCCAGCGGGGGGGGGGAACAGGAAGAGGAGATTACTGGAGCGGTGCCCTGGGGCAGGTGCGGGGACAGAGGAGTTGCACTCTGGAGACTGTGGCGTGAAGGGGATGAGCAGTCATCTGACGGGGCTGGATGTCCCATTTTCTGGCCCTGCCCACCCATGTTGGAACAGCTGTAGCATGCATCCTTGGTGGGGACATCCAGCAGTGCGTGTTCATCCACACTGCCTAGGATGTCACCCTGGAGCCACCACCAGATGCCGCTATACAAGTAGCACAACACCTTCACCCCCCTCCCCCGAGAGGGAACCATCCAGGGGACACTCAGAACCCCTTCCCTGCTGGCAACCGCTCCTATTGTCCCAGGTTGGGGCATGATTCTGGGTCATCAGCGTGCTGAGCGATCACCCATCGCTTGGTGCTATGGCGTCGGCCAGGTCAGTAGATTTTATTTTTATACAAATCTGTAATCATAGTACCATCATCCTGTTTCCTGACTGTTAAATCTAGGAAGTTCACCATATTCTGATCTGCTGTTACCTTGAATCTAAGATTGGGATTAATGGGGGTAGGTCAGTGTATTCCAAGAGGTGTTCTGTTGCCTCCAGTCCCCTTTGCTGAGGGATACGAAGTATGTAGACAGCTTCATCTGCCCAGTAGTTCCCAAAATGAAGAATTACATAAAAGACACTAGCCACGTCTTAGCAATACTAGAAGAAAATCAAAGTGAGCCCCAGTGGTGGCTAGCAACACTAGACGTAGAGTCACTTTACACAAATATCCCTCAGCAAGGGGGACTGAAGGCAGTGGAACACTAGCTCTTGGAATACACTGACTACCACAAGCTTGAATCAACACGATAGTAGGAATGACTGAGATTGTACAACAGAACAATATTTTCATGTTTTAAGGCAGAATTTACAAGCAGGTAAAGGGTACAGTCATAGGGACCACACTAGCACCCAGTCTAGCCAACCTGTATCTGGCGAAATGGGAGGAGGAACACATATACAGTGAGACAGCCAATCCATTTTTCAGCAATTGTGATGTTTATAAACTCTTTATTGATGTGTTTCTTGTGTGGAGGGAGATCAAGGGAAGATTTTGCACTGTACCTTGAGAGCACTAATCCCAACCTTAAATTCAAGGTAACAGCAGATCAGAATATGGTGAACTTCCTAGATTTAACAATCATGAAATGGGATGATAGTACTTTGATTACAGATCTGTATAAAAAAACCTACTGACTGTAATGGTTTACTGCTAGCAAGCAGTTGCCACCTACCCCACACTGTAAAATACCCATCCAAGGGGCAGTTTATGCCGTTAAAAAGGAATTTTGGTACAGAGGAACTGTATCAAAAAAGAGCAAGAGAACTAACAGGCTGAGGGAGGGAGAGTACATTGAGGCAGATATCAAGGGCCGTTACTAAGACTAAGGCCAGGGACAGAGGATCTTTGCTGAACACCAGCACAAAGAGTAAAAGAAATGACTGCATGGAACAATCCCAGACCTTCGTGACCCCGTATGGGGGTGGCACAAATGGAGTTGTAAACATGGTGAAAAACAATCTGAAAATAGTCAGAGGGTTACCACAACTCAGAACTTGTTTTGAGAAATCCCTCAGAATTTCCTATCGGAGGGGAACAAATCTCCACCAAAGGCTGGTACATGGTTGCCAGCCAAAACCTGCCACTGAACCAACATTGCCTAAATGGGACTGAAAACCATGCAGCTACAGTAGCACCTGTCAATTTATGGACAAAAAAGAAACATTTCTAAATCCCGAAACAGGCACAATAGAGAAGATCAGAGGTCATATAAACTGCAACACAGGAGGAGTGATATACATGCTTAACTGCTCCTCTGGTAAATTCTATGTGGGACGCATGAAAACGAGATTGAGACTCAGAATAAATGAGCACATACTTGGCCATCAGGAACCAGAATATAGACTATGCTATGGCAGTACACATTAACAATTCCACACCTAGAAACAACCATAGAGTCAGTGCCATGGGGATTCAGTGTAGAAACAAGGATGTGAGAGGTGGTGACTTACTGTAGAAAATGCACTTAACAAAAAGGAACGGGAATGGATGTACAAGTTGGGGGCTCTTAGACAACCAGACTTGAATGACCAATTTGAATTGAAGCCATTTCTAAAAGATAGGAAATGTATCACTCCCCCAGCCCATTACCTGAGAACTCTGCTTGTGACCTTAAGAGGATAATACGTATTTAATGAAAATGCTTTGCTCAGTAGTGCCTTGAAGCTACACATCTTGAGCTAGTATCAAAACAGTATTTCTGTTTTTTACTCATCTCTTGGTTTTCTGTCTCAATACAGGTCCATCGGAACAGCGTTTGCTAACGAAGGATATTATGAATCCTAAAGGGGAACCGATGGATTTAAAATACAGACTGATTTTTTTAACACATGTGTTTTCGTATGAGTGATGAGTTCAACACAAGGTGTTCAACCATTGAGCTAGGATGTAATTGCCTAACTGGTTGTTAATTTGTTCACTGATTGAATGTGTATAAAATCAAAACATCTTCACCAGAGCTGCATTCTCTGATGAAGCCCTATATGACAGGGTGAAACGTAAGGGTTGGTGCATCTGCACTGCCTTTCCTGTATGCTGTTGGCAACTGCTGCTGCAGTGAAATAAATTGTCCCTTTTTTTTGCCTACTTTCCTAATGCATGGGTGAGTGCCTCATGCTCTGCTTCAGCAAATTTATGCTGTCTCTCTTTAAGCTGTTACAAATAGTAAGGCCCGTGTGTGATGTACAAAGATCACCCTATGCTTTCTCTGGTATAGGGCCACCCAAGTCGCATTCACACAAGGCCTTGACCATTAAGAAGAAATTGGTCTTATATGGGCAACAGTAAATCTTAGCCAAAGTACCCCGGATCGAACCGTGCTTGTAAAATGTTACTCTCCAACACGTGCAGTGGGGAGACTTGTGGTCGGAGCCGATTCCCCTGCCTTACCCAGTTCCTCACTTGGGAGTATCTGAATATATGAGCATATAGACGTCCAGCTCATTAGCCACCTGCTGGAAGGTTTTAAAGTCCTGGGAGCAAAACAAGTCCCCTATGCACTGTACCCCTCCTTTAGCCCACATTTGGAATCCCTGGTCTTCCAGACTAGGCAGAAATTTGGGTGTCAAGTACAGTGGAGCAAACAGGATGCCTCCACGCACGTCTCCTGTAAGGCTCCGTATTGGGGCCCCCCCCCCAGCTTTTTGGCACATATCTACTAGGTCATCCTGGGGCTGTACGCCCTCCATCCCCCCCCATTCAGGTATGCTGTAATCCTCTGTTCCTGCCTGGTCATTTGCCCACCACCAGGGAGCTGGGCAGCAGAAGCCCCTTCTGGAGAGGAGTGGTGGACAGACATAATTCCCGGCCACACAGAGCGGGCAAGGGTGACAGAAACCTGTGGAGGATCGAGGAAGCTTTCCTGGCCACAGGGAGCGGGCCAGAGCTAAAAGCAGCAGAACCAGGGGATTTTTGCAGCACGCAGTCCAGCAATAGGAGCAGGGTGGAAGTGTGCCAGTGGGGCACAGAGGAAGGAAACCAATCTAGTGCAGCGGCAGGAGATACGTAAGCCGAGCAGGCTTTAAAAACCAGCTTGGCCATATCCCTGCCAGAGTCATTTGCCTGGCAGCAGGGAGCTGGGCAGGAAGAACCCCTTCAGGAGAGGAGCGGCGGACAGAGTCCTAATTTCCGGCCGCATGGAGTGGGCAAGGGTGACGGAAACCAGCGGCAGATCGAGGTGCATTCTCAGCCACAGGGAGCAGGCCAGGGCTAAAATCAGCAGGACCAGGAGATTTTTTTCCTGCCCACCCATGCCGGCCCTGACCTCTGTTTACTTCCCAGGGAGGGTGGAGCCGATCATCATAGAGGATCCCATTGGCTGGAGGCAATCAAGCGAGAAGGAGCTGTGCACTGCAACCAAAAACGGAACAGGAGTCAGACTGGGAGGTGGACTGAATGAAGAAAAAGAATCCCCTTAATGAGAAATTGGGGATCAGAGTGGCCAGCCCGTTGGCGCAGCGGTTGGATTTCTGCTTGCAACGCCAGCGACCTGGGTTTGGGAATGGACCCAGGATGTCGGAAGGCCAGCTGGGGGGAGAACGATGGAGCATCCTGAGGACTGCTCTCCTTCTCCGTGAGGAGGGAGGGGAGTGCAACCGGTGCTTGACAGACCCCTGGCGGAGGCTAGGGGTACTGCAGCGATTGACACCAGAACTTTCAGGTGGATGGGCAGACACCAGACGTCATTGCATGTCCCTGTCCCCAGGACAAAACAAAAAAAATCTCGACTGCTGGCCACCCTATATGAAGCACACCTCGGCTTCAGTTAGCCTGCAGGCTGGCCCTCCGACCTATACCATCACTTGTGGCACTGTTAGGGGGCCTGTGCTGCAACCCCACCCTGGGGGGTAAAGCCAGGGGGTATCGGAGGGTCGCGGCTGATTTGGAGGTGGAAGCCTGAGTTCCGTGACTGGGCTGAGGTTCTGGGCAGCTGGCAGCAGTGGAATAAAAGCATACTAAATAAAATAAATAAACAAATGAGAGCAGCGGCGGCTCTCGGGGCTGCAGAGGAGACCTTCCTGGCTGCAAGGGTGCGGGCCAGGGTGGCGGAGTGGAGTGTGGAGCATACTTCCTGGCCGCAGGGAAGCGTGCCAGGGCCGTCAAGGTGGAGTGGTGGAGCATCTTTCCGGCCGCAGGGAGCAGGGCCAGGGCTTAGCAGAGCTGCAGGGGGAGCCACGAAATCCAGACACTGGAGCGGGCTTTTTGGCCTACCGGCAACGGGACATATCTTCCAGGAGGAGCTGTAGAGACTGGAGTCTGTGTCCCAACTGCCCACCACATCCCCGATGACTATTAAATCCTTGTAGAGGGAGGAGCTAGCTAAAAGGGGTTGTGACTATGACTGGGGGGGAGTGAACTCTGGGGATAGGGCTGCCAGCATTGGTGCAGTTGTGTTGGGGGTTATTTTATTTTAGGGGCTGTATCTGTGCTTGTCTGTGTATATGGATAGTTTCATGCATGTTCTGTAAGGGCAGTCTTTATTTGGTAGCTGGCCCAGTGGGCATTGGTGGGGGGGGGGTCCGATGTGCTCTGGCACTGCCAGGACAATTGGGGATGTGGCAGCTGACTTGGAGGGAAATGGGGCCGGGTCCAGCGAGCACGAGGGCCAGTATCTTTGGAAGGGTAGTGGTGTGCGTATGGTGTGGGTCGGCCATGGGTCTAGCCCTGGCCTGGAGGATGGGGGGGTTGTCTGGTGTGCCAACGGTTGGCACATCTCAAGGAGGAGTTCAGGTGGCTAAGATGGGTGTTGGGTAGGGAGGGGTGATAAGGATGTCGTTCTGTGGAGGGGTGGGTTGGGGTGAGGCAGCAGGGGGAAAAATGGTAGAATGGTAGTGGGTTCAGGTCCCCGGCATAGAGTCTTGCGGGGAGTAGGATACGGAGGATGTGTGAGCACCAGCAGGAAGGATGGGAGTCAGGATACCAAGGGGAAGGGAGAGGATGGCAAGGAAGGGGAGATTGGAGTGGGAGGCTTTGGTGGGTTGAGGGGACCTGGTGAAGGACATGGGTATAATACTGAGGGATGAGGTTATCCAGGGAGGAGGGGAGAGAGAGAGATATGGAGGAGGGAGGAAGGGGACTGTGCATTCCCTGGTAGGGCAGGGGGGATTCCTTGTCCTTGGGGAAATACTGAGATAGGTCTGAGTGCAGTAGGAGGAAAGGAAGTGGTGGTGAAGGACAGGTCTGAGAAGAAAAAGAGCCGTGGGGGGCCCTTGTCCCTGGGGGAGATACCGGGATGGACCCGGGTACAGTAAGGGGAAGGAAAGTGGTTGAGGTGGACAGATCTGTCAGGAGGAAGAGCTGGGGGGGGGACCTTGTCCCAGGGGGAGATACAGGGATGGACCTGGGTACAGCAGGAGGAAGGAAAGTGGTTGGGGTGGACAGATCTAAGAGGAGGAAGAGCTGGGAGCTGGGGGGGCCCTTGCTCCTGGGGGAAATACAGGAATGGACGAGAGTGCCATAGCAGGAAGAGAAGAGGCCAGGGAGGTCAGGTCAGTGAGAAATAAGGGCTGGAGCGGAAGGGACAGGACAGAAATTGGCACGAGGGGAAGGGGACGTACAAGGTAACGTGGGGGGAGAGGGGCAATCTGGGATAGCGAGCAGGCCTATGGAAAAGAAGACAGTAAGAGTGCTTCTCTTGGGTGACTCCATAATTAGGGGTATCAGGTGGGGGAGGTGGGGAGACTTCCTGTGGTGTTAAGACCAAGAGTATATCTGGCTTGATGGTGTATCAGGCCAAACATCTGGTCTATGCTGCGGCAAAGGAGTGTGGTGGGACCCCTGACATATTAGTGCACCTGGATACAAATGATATAGAGGGGAACAGTGTGCTGGAGATTCAGACTAGGTTCGGAGAGCTAGCCAGGGTCTGTCCGGACGTGGGCTGCTTGGTCTCCTTCTTGGAGATGCTACCGGGCTGTGTGAAGAATAAGAAAAAATTAAGGGATGTAAAATGTGCTGTCTTGCTAATGGTACAGGCCAGGGGTTGTGGGTGGGTGGGGGACTGGGGTGCAGCCTGGGAGCCCAAGAAACTGTATGCAAGGGACAGGCTTCACCTTATCTCAGAGCAGAAAGAGGTCTTGCAGCTTAGACTGGCAGAATCCATCCATTTCAGGTAGGGTTTAAACTTGTGAGGGGGGCAGGGCTCCCTGGCAGGCTAAGCCAGGATGGCCCTGGCCTGTGCACCAGATAGTGCACAAGGGGGTCCTTGTAGGCAGAGACCTGGGAGCCCTCAGGGCTGGGGGGGGTAAGGGGGCACGATGGAGGGTGGTCCTGATTAACGCCAGGAGCATAGGGAAAAGATGCCAGAGCTTTAGGTGCTGTTAATGGAGGGTGGGTTAGATGTGGCAGCTGTCACTGAGACTTGGACCACTTCCAGACATGACTGGGACCTAACCTTACTAGGATATACCATGTGCAGAAGGGACAGCACAGAGGGTAGGGGGCGTAGCATTTATCATTAGGGATGGCATAGGGATAAGCAAGGTTGAGGAAGCGGGGAATCAGGTGGAGGCTTTATGGGTCACCCTGCAGGCTCCTGGGGGTAACCAGGTGAATATAGGGGTAGTATATTGGTGGCAAACCTTAGGGATCACTGTGGTAGGTGAGAGGGCAAAACTGTGGTGCTGGGGGACCTGAATATGCCAGGAGCAGACTGGGGCACTATGGCGTCCTCATCGGGCGGGGAGCAGTGCCTGCTGGACGTCTTCCAGGATGTGTTTCTTGCTCAGCTGGTGACTGATCCAACGAGGGAAGGGTGCGTCCTGTATGTGGTCCTGTCAGATGGCGAATTCATCAGGGACCTAGTTGTTAGGGACCCACTGGCGAGAAGTGATCATGCCACGGTCTGGTTCTTCCTTGACCTAGGGGGTGGGGTAGATAACATAAAAATGCCAGTGGTTGATTTTAGAGATGTGGACTTCGGGGGGGTGGAGCGGATCCTTTGGGGCTACCTAGATGAGATCAGGCCAGGCATGGGCACTGAGGCCCAGTGGGAAATTATTAAAAGGGGCTCCTGGAGACTACCAAGGCCTGCACAAAGGAGAGACGCAAGTAGGGAAAAGCTAAGAGGCCGAGCTGGTGGACAAGAGAGGTCCCGGATGCAGTGAGGGAGAAAACGGCTGTTTACAGCTAATACAAACGTTCTTTAGGGGGCTATATCCAAGGGGAGAGTATGCTATGATAGCCAGGAGGGTCACCAGGATGGTTAGGTCTGCCAAAGTGGGGGCGGAGCTGAGCTCAGCCCAGGGGATTAGAAGGGAAAGGGTTCTTCAAGTATATCAGAGAAACTAGCCAAGGGGGGAGGTGCTGATAGGAAACAGGAAAGTTCAAGCCTCCCCCCACAAAACATGGCAGGTAGTAGGGTAAACACTGAGGTACCGAGCTTGACATAGGGCAGGACAGGGGCAAATGGAAGAATGGACAAGGGCAATAAGAGCAGGGATGGGGTAAAAAAGGATAAAGCCAACATTAAATGGAGGGCAATGAGTACCAATGCCCATAGTCTGGGAAACAAGCTTCCAGAGCTAGTAGCCCTTATGGAAGAGGAACACTTGGATATTGTGGCAGTCACAGAAACATGGTACACGGAGAACCATGACTGGGATGTCAACATACCAGGGTATACAATCTACAGAAGGGACAGGGAAGGTAAAAGAGGAGGAGGTAGCTCTCTACATAAGGGAAGGGATCAAGCTACAGAACTAAAAAGTAAAGGGGAGGACAAGAGGAACTCTGGGTCACCTTGGAGACAGGGAATGGCATCACAATCCGCACAGGGTTGTATACAGACCCTGTCTCAAGGGAGGAAATTGACAAGAAAAATGATAGAGGGCATTCTCAAAATGGCTGAAAAAGGGAGTTACTGCTGATGGGGACCTGAATATGCCAGATGTTAACTGGGCGACATGGACTGCAGCCACATCCAAGAGCAGGGTCATTCTCGATGCCCTACAGGGAGCATGCCTTAGACAGCTAGTGGTGGAACCCACTCGGGAGGGAGCAATATTAGACCTGGTACTCTTAAATGGAGAGAGGATCACAAACTTAGAAGTCAGTATACATCTGGGAACAAGCGACCACTGCACAGTGTGCTTCTCAATAAACACAACCATGGAGACAAGCCATACAAAGACAAGGATACTGGACTTTAGAAGGGCTGACTTTGGCATAGTGGGCGAATACCTGAGGAATGCATTAGCAAATAGCCAGAAAGGAGGGGTGGAAGAACAATGGAGAAAAATCAAAACTGCCATCATGGAGGCAACAAGCCTTTGTGTGAAACATATAAAGAAAACAAAGTGGAATAAAAAACCTCTATGGCTCTCAAAAGAGGTGTCAGGGAAGGTTAAAGAGAAAAAGGCTGCATTCAAAAAGTATAAGGAATCACAGACGGAGCACGACAGGGAACTGTATCAATTAAAGCAGAAAGAAGTGAGGAAGGCAGTCAGAAAAGCAAAGGCCCAAACTGAGAAAAAGATAGCCAACTCAGTTAAGAAGGGGGATAAAACCTTTTATAGGTACATTGGGGAGCATAGAAAGGTTAAGGGAGGGATAGTGAAGATTAATAAAGGAGAGGAGGTGGGCAGAGGGAGACAGTGAAAGGCAGAGATACTGAATGAATACTTTTGCTCAGTATTCACAAAAGAAGAAGAGGAGGAGTTACCTAAACCAAACAGTAGAAGCACTTTGGATAGTGGGGTTGACACCAGTCCATTTACAGAAGAAAGAGTACTGAAAGAACTCCTAAAACTCGAGGTGGACAAAGCAATGGGTCCTGACGGGATTCACCCTAGAATCCTAAAAGGGCTAAGGGAGGACCTAGTGACACCACTAACCACACTTTTTAACAAATCATGGGAAGTTGGAGTGGTACCTGAGGACTGGAGGAGGGCAGATGTGATTCCCCTTCATAAAAGTGGGAGCAAGGCAGAAGCAGGAAACTACAGACCTGTTAGTTTGACCTCAGTGGTGGGGAAAATGATGGAATCATTTCTGAAAGAAAGAATTGTTGAGTACCTAGAGGCCAGCGGGGCACAGAACCCAAAGCAGCATGGATTCACAGCAGGAAGGTCATGTCAGACGAATCTAATCGATTTCTTTGACTGGGTGACCAAAGTAATAGACCAGGGAGGGGCTGTGGATATGGCCTACCTAGACTTTAGCAAGGCATTTGACACAGTCCGACAAAGATTAATAATCAAGTTAGCCAGCTGGGAGTGGGTCCCAGGGTGGTAGCCTGGGTAGCAAACTGGCTACACAACAGGACACAGAAGGTAATAGTGAATGGAACACATTCTGAAGAAGGGGTTACTAGTGGAGTACCTCAGGGCTCAGTACTGGGTCCAGTCCTCTTTAACGTCTTTATAGGTGACATTGCGAAGGGTCTGGAAGGAAAGGTATGCCTCTTTGTGGATGACGCAAAGATCTGTAACAGAGTTGATACACAAGTCGGGGTAGAAAGGATGAGAAGGGACTTGGCAAGGTTGGAGGAATGGTCAGACATATGTCAACTTAGATTCAATGCAAAGAAGTGCAAAGTAATGCACCTGGGAAATAAAAATCCAGGAGAAGAGTACACAATAGCAGGGGAGGTACTAACGACAACAATAATGGAAAGGGATCTGGGTGTAGTCATATCAGATGACCTAAAGGTGGGTAAGCAATGTGAGAAGTCAGTAAGGAGAGCCAGGGGGATACTGGGATGCATAGGGAGGGGCATCACAAGTAGAAAAAGGGAAGTGGTTATCCCTCTATACAGACAGTTGGTGAGACCCCATCTGGAGTACTGCGTGCAGTTTTGGAGACCTCATCTACGCAAGGACATAGACAGGATGGAAGCAGTCCAGAGGAGGGCAACTAAAATGGTGCAGGGTCTACATCAGAAACCATATGAAGAGAGACTGAGAGAGCTTAATATGTATACCCTTGATGAAAGGAGAGACAGGGGGTACATGATAGAAACTTTTAAGTACCTCAAGGGAATCAACAAAGTCCAGGAGGGTAGCATCTTTCAGAAAAAGAGATGTGTAAGAACAAGGGGGCACAATTTAAAGTTAGAGGGGGGACAACTCAGGGGTAATGTGAGGAAATTCTTTTTCATGGAGAGAGTGGTGGACGCATGGAACCGCCTTCCTGGAGAGGTTGTGGGGTCTAAAACAGTGGGGGAATTCAAACATGCATGGGACAGACATAAGGCAATTATAGTGGGGGTTGCAGGAAGTAGGCTGTTGGTTAACTAGAATCTGCAGCTTATCCAGTAGAGGGAAATGGGCAGACTGGGTGGGCCAAGTGGTCCTTATCTGCCGTCAAAGTCTATGTTTCTAAGAAGAAAAGGGAAGGGACAGATTAGCAGGTTGCGGATGGTTAGTGGGTGGAGGAGTCGGGGGAGCAGGTGGATGTACTAAATTACTTTTTTGTCTCGGTCTTCACCAAGGAGGTCGGGGGGGCAGCACTGCAAGGGAAGGGGGAAGGGGGACTAGCAGATAAAGTGGGGGCAATGGATGTTGAAATCCCCATTGGGAGGGTGTGGGAAACCCTCAAGGCCCTGAAAGCGGAAAAAGCACCGGGCCCAGATGGGATCCATCCCAAGGTGCTTAAGGAACTGGCTGATACCCTGGCCGCACCCCTGGCAACCTTTTTAACTTCTCCCTTCAGTCGGGGTGGGTGCCTCAAGACTGGAGGATGGCCCATATCATGCCTATACACAAAGGCGGCTCACGAGAGGAGCCAGAAAGCTATAGGCCGGTTAGCCTGATGTCAGTAGTGGGCAGAGTGATGGAGGTCATCTTGAAAGAGAGGCTGGAGGGGGTTCTGAAGGCATGGGGCCACCTAGATGGTCACCAGCATGGCTTTAAGGGCAGATCATGTCAGACCAACCTGGTGGAGTTCTGTGAAGGGGTGACGAGTGCGCTGGATCAGGCAGGCCAGTGAATGTCTTCTTTTAGACTTCAGCAGGGCGTTTGGCTCACTGCCACATCCCGGGCTGCTGGGGAAGCTGGGGGATATGGAGTTGGGGGCAGATGGTCAGGTGGATAGGAAACTGGCTAGCGGGGTATGTACAGAAGGCGATGGTTGGGGGGAGGTCTCATCCTCCAGGAGAGTCATTAGCGGGGTCCCACAGGGATTGGTACTTGGCCTTCTCCTGTTTAATGCCTATATCTCAGAATCAGATACGGTATCAGGAGTGGGATGAGCCTCTTTGCCGATGACTTGAAGCTGTGGACGTTGGTGGATGGGAAGGAGGTGAAGCTGGCTCTCCAGGAGGTCCTGGAGACTCTGGGGAGGTGGTCACGTGCCTTGAAACTAAAGTTTAATGCTGGGAAATGCAGGGTTTTTAACCTGGGGGCCAAAAACCTGGCTCAGGTGTACATCTTTGGGGGTGGGGGAGGCACTGCAGGTTTCTAGAGGGGAGAGGGATCTCGAGGTGGTGGTGGATGCCAAACTGAATAACTTGGAGCAGTGTAGAAGGGCTATAGCCCAAGCAAATAAAATGCTGGGGTGCATAGCCAGGGGGATAACCTCAGGGAGTTGAAAGGTGCTCCTTCCGCTGTATAATTGCCTGGTTAGACCACACTTTGAATACTGCCTGCAGTTTTGGCATCCTTACTTAAAGAGGGGATATTGCTGTTCTGGAGAGGTTCCATAGGAGGGTGACCAGGATGATACAGGGTCTAGGGGTGAAAAGCCCTATATGGGCTGGAGGAGCTCAACCTGTACTTGCTGGAGGAGAGGAGGAACAGAGGGGATATGATAGAGGTCTTCAGGTATCTCAAGGGAATAAATAGGGTAAGCCTAGAGGGGGTGCTTCAGCTGAGGGATGTAGGGGCCACCAGGGGACACTCAGTGAGGCTGGTCGGGTGGAGATTAAGGGGGGGAACAAGGAGACGCTATTTCACTGAGAGGGTGGTGGAGCCCTGGAATGCGCTACCCCGTGAAGCTGGTGGCTGTTACAGCTGTGGAGGGATTCAAAAAAGGCTGGGATGGGGGGGCGTGGCTAGCGCTATAACATGGCGGACGCGTGTTAGCCGAACTCCACAAGGCACATAATTAAAATAGTCTTTGGGGTGCTTCACTTTGTTGAAATAGTGACATTTGGCAAGGACTGAAACCGTGGGGTAGATGACCTCTGGTAAGCACAAGAAAAACAATCTACACTCACCTTTGAGCGGGCTGAAACATCAAAAGACCAACGGAGGGAACCGGATTCCCGCACCAGATTACAGGCCCATGAGGCCACTGCACCAAATAACAGCATGTCCGACCTGAGCACTTGTTGGCCTGGATCCCAGCTACCCTAGCCCAGATGCAACATGAAATGAAAGCTGGCTTCACAAATATAACAGCACAAATCACGCACCTACAAAGCGTGGTAACAGGCCTCTCAGAAACTGCAGCTACTCACTTGATGCAGATTTCCGAATTGTAGCACCGGATGAGTGATTTAGAGGATTTCCTGGCTGCGGTCACTAATGAAAGAAATTATATGAAAAAAAACACTAGAAGAACTCGCAGTGAGGATCGATGATCAAGAGAACCACTCTTGATGCTCAAATCTCTGCATAGTAGGCTTACCGGAGGGAGCGGAGTGGAAGATTGTTTAGAAGAGCCTGCAGAAATGGCTAGTTGATAATTTGGATCTACCTCAGGAAGCATTGCAGTTCGAGGTAGATAGAGCACATAGAGTTGTCCCTGCTGCAAAACCAGGAGATGGACCACGGCATTGCCTAATCAAGTATCTGAGGTACCAGGACAAAGAGACCTTCTTGAAGTGTGCTAAATCTAAAGGCCAGATTGCTGTCAACAACACCAAAGTGTGCATATTTCAGGATTACAGCAGGGAATTGCAAATTCAAAGGCAAAAATTCAACCTGGTCAAATCGGAACTATATAGCATGGTGTGTTCCTTTGCCTTCATGTATCCAGCAAAACTACTCATAGATAAATTGGGCCAGTCCTCTAAGTTTTTCACGTGCCCCAAAGCAGCAGAGAGGTGGATGGAGAAGGAAGCCAAGAACCATGAAGGAAGGTCACCCTTAGCACCAAAGTGACAGATAAGTTGGAATCATTACCCTTCCTTCTATAGTAATGAAAATATTAGTTGGTTTACATGGCAGGTGCAAGTACTACCCTAGTACGAGTACTGGAACTGGTTTGGGTCTATCTTCTGGCCAGCATTACATCGGAAGTCAGTCGAACAGAATGTCAACCCCACGATGGGTAAACCTGGTTGTATAATTTGAATGATTCTTTTGTTTTCAGTCTATGAAAACTTCGCCTGTCTCATCAAGTCCTTTGACTTTGAGTAACTTGGTCATTCTGCTTATTTAATAAGCACTATTTCAGTTGGAGAATAACTGCATTAATATCACTGTTTTTTTCTCTTTCTTTTTTTTTTTGGCCTAAGGCACTGGTGATCTCCGGGGTGGCCTAACCTGGCATCCTGTTGGACTGAGCAGATGCTAATAAGTTTGCATCCTCCCCGACCATGTCTGGGGACATGGATAACAGCGGCGAGATGACTTACTGCTGGCATCAGGCCTGGGTTCTTGAGGAGAGGCCTTGGAGAAACTTTTTTCTTTAATATAAATTTAAGTTGATCATTGGCCTCCACTCTTATAATCAGTTGGAAGAGTAGGTCATACGGCGCAATTATCCACTGCAGCTACCAGATTTAGCTTACTTTTATAGTCCTGCATAAGTCCAGTTTGTATAAGCATGGAAAGAGATTTAGTTAATTCATAAACTACATGAAAATGATGATTAATCCCTGGGGTAACTCAGTTGGCATGAATGAGGTCCTTAGTGTTTGTAACAGGTTTAAAACTGTGCTTTACGTTTTAATAGGAATGTTAAGATACGTAACTGTTTTACTGTTCGCTAGTTGTTTGCAAGGGGATTTTCCTTAGATTCCACTGTGTTGGGGAATGGGGAGGGGGAGGGGGTGTTCCTGTATATAGATGGGGCATTGGAAGGGGAACTGGAAGAACGACTGTGTTGAGGTGGGAGGGACAGAGTGCATGAGGAGAGGGTGAGGAAGGGGGATTGGGGCTGGGAGGGCTACGTTTCAGAAGTTTTCATTAGAGGTAGTCTAGGTGCCCTGCCTCTGAAGGAGACAGTAATCACTGAGTGCCTCCAGCATGGAATCTAGGACACCTCTGGCAAAGGGTTATCTTAAACAGAGGGAGTAGCAAACAGGATAGAGTGTTAGTATGGGGAAACATAGAGGAGTTGTGGAGTGATCTCAACCATTCAAATTACAAATATAACAACCACTGCATCACAAGTTGTGGTATTGCTAAGATTGTAAAAGGATGTATGTTAATGTCAGTAATTTGAAGTGGAAGGGGTCAGCATATGAACAAGGACCATGGCTAAGACAATAAAAGTTGCAACGTGGAATGTGAACAGGTTGAAAACAGTGGCTAAAAGGAAAAGATTTCAATTCAGGCGGAGGTTGGAAGGTCTAAATGGCAGGTGGTGCTGATTCAGGAAACACACATGTCCCGAGAGGAAGCGTTGAAAACAAGTGCTTCATTGGGGAGTGCTTGGATTTCATCTGCCTTCTCTTCCAAGGCAAGGGACACCTCAGTGTGTTTCCCCCGGGGGATACAGGCAAATATACTAGGTCAGATCAAGGTCCTGGCTGGGAGATATACATTAGTGAGGGCTGATGTAGCAGGGCTGGGCACCCTATCACTAGGATCCGTATATGCCCCAAATATCGAGGACCCCGGTTTCTACCAGAAATTGGCTTTAGATATGACGAGTTGAGCAGGCCCCTGGATTTTAGGGGGTGGTTTTAACTGTGTAAGGGACACAGTCCTGGATAGGTTGAACCCTGCCCCCATCCCTTTAACAAGGAATGCAGAAGCCCTGGGAAACCTGGAAACAGAAATTGGCCTGGTAGATGTGTGGAGACATGCCAGTCTTCTCCACAGCTTCTACTCGCGCATACACCTCTGTCATATGCATGCTTAGATAGACTGTTGCTGAGCCCCTCTCTCCTCCCAGTGGTCAGTTTGGTGCACTACTCGCCCATTATTCTATTGGATCAAGCTTCCCTTTCATTAGGCCTGTCTCACGCAGGTTCCCCTCCAGCAACCAGACAGTTGAGGCTGGACCCTCTCCTCCTTAAAGACCAAAACTACATTGGGTATGTGTCAAAAAACCTACAGGAATTTTTACAACATAATAAAAGAGGTGACACCTCTCATCAGACCAGGTGGGAGGCACTAAAGGCTTATATCAGGGTCAAACTATGGCAATGGTCATTGGATGCGCTGCCCAGGGGGCTGGTGGAGGCAGAGATGGTGGAGGGGTTCAAGAGGGGGTGGGACAGGTACAGGGGAAGGGTTCTGGAAGCAAAATCCAGTGCAGCAAGAATATCTGGAACTGGGAAGGGAGAAGCCAGAGAAGGCGAGGGGGGCAGCAAGGTCAGCTCCCAGGGTAGGGGCTGACCAAACGAGCAGAAACGAAAGACCGTTAGGCCTATTCTGCTGTCATTTTAGTATGTTAGTATCCTGCTTACACAGGTGGGAGCGTACTTTGATGGGGATAGGGGAGGCAAGCTCTTAACCTGGCAACTATGTTGCAAAGAAGGGGAGCGCTTGGTGGGGCAGATTCATGACGCGGCAGGAAATCTGGTGCAGGACCCAGTGGCAATTGGGGATTCCTTAAGTACCTTTTACGATGCTCTTTATACTTCAGAAGTCTCCCCCACCTCACAAGAGTTGGAGCATTTCTTTTCTAAAGCCCCCCTTCCAAAACTGGGCTTCGAGGAGTTGGAGGCGTAGGATGCACCAGTCTCCAAGGCAGAGGTGCAGGTTGTGATTAGGGCATGGAGTGGGGGAAAGGCCCCGGGTCCAGACAGTCTGCCCATTGATCTCATTCAAATTCACGCTGAAACACTGCTTGATCCTTTTTTACGATATGCTGCAAGAGAACTTAAACAAAGGAGAGCTGCCCAACTCCACTCGGGCAAGGACCCAGCGTGGTGTGCATCATATAGACCATTATCCTTATGGCTGATTTATTAAATTTTGGTAAAGGTGTTGGAGTCAAGATTGGGTCCAGTGCTCCCTGGCCTCATTCACCCAGATCAGTCTGGTTTTGTGAAGGAACGTCAAGGAAAGCATAACATCCGTAGAACTCTGAATGTGGTGAATGGATGGGGCAAATCGGCATATAAACATGTGGCTCCGGTCCTTGCATCGGGTGCAGAGAAGGCCTTCGACCGAGTGGAGTGGGTATAACTTTTTTGAAACCTTGCACAGGGTGGGACTCTGGCAGAATTTTAGATCTTGGATAAAAACTTTATACACTAACCCCCAAGCCCAAATAGCTGTGAATGGCCTGATAACCGCCCCCCCCCCCATTCACTCTTCGAAGGGGCACCAGACAGGGTTATCCTCTTTCACCACTGATATATGTATTATTCCAAAACCCCCTAGTGTCTGCTATCAGAGAACACAGGGGGATTAGAGGTCTACTGGGAGGTGGTCTGGAACATAAAATAGCGTTATACACTCATGACCTGTTATTATATTTATAGTATCCAGCACAAGATTTGCCCTGCGTGCACAAACTCATGAGAGAATATGGAAGGTTTTCTGGCCACAAGGTCAACTGGACAAAAAAATATTTATTGCCAATAGGAAAGCAGGAAAGAGCTAACTTAATATCAAATCTGGGGGGCCTCCAGTTAGTTACAGAAGTAAATATTTGGGAATTTCGATTTCCTCTAAGACCAGCTTTCTGTATGCCTTAAATTATAGACCTCTGACAAAGATTGCAGGGGACTGTGGCAGATGGCAAGCCCTCCCATTATCCCTACTAGGATGTGTGGGGGTAGTTAAGATGTCAATTTTGCCAAAATGCGTATACCTCTATCAGTCACTACTCATCACAATCCCGAAATCACACTTCAGACATTTATACTCAATCCTACATAAATTACTATGGTGAGAAAAGGTGGCCAGGATCAAGAGGGAGATATTGCAATTGATGTCATAGTGTGTGTGTGGACTGGGCTCCCTAATTTCCAGGGGTACTACTGGGTGGCCCAGGTGGCCTTTCTCCCGGTGGGTAATTGAGAAACTGGACACAGCTGGCTTAGATTAGAGGAAGACGCCCTGAACGGTTCTCTTAGATGGGACGTACTCAGCCTCCCTGTGACCAAATGTCTCATATCAAATAACCAACCCCTTTACTGCTGCCACCTTTAAAAGTCTGGGCAGATACTCAAAAACATATTAGGCATGTTAACTGCCAATCCCCACATGCCATCCTGATTTTGCAGTCCGTTCTAGGGGGACCAATACAGTGCCCCTGGTATAGAGATTGTTGGATTGGAGACGTAAAGGTCTGACCACAGTAATGCAAATGTACGAGGTTGAGGTTATACTAAACTTTGCTACTATCTGCACAAAGTGGGATATCCCTAGGGGAGATTTCTTTGTGTATCTTACTATTTAAAACATTTTGAGAAACACACTTACAGGGGCTGATGGGTGGGCTCCCTCGTCCCCATTCAAGGAGGAATTATTTAAACCACAGCCAGGCAGGAAACCCTCATCCACTTATTGCTGCATCATCCAGGGAGAAGGGTACCAGGCGGCATCGAAAATACGGGCTGCATGGAGTGGAGACCTGCTCACCATGGTGGGCCCTGAGACTTGGCGGTTGGCAAGTCAGCATCTCCAGTACTGCTCCAGGACCAATAAGCTCAGACAAGTCCAACTGAATTTTTTGTGCAGAGTTTACATTACTCCAAAAAACTACATTCCATGGATGCCCAGAGACCAACTGAATGCCCAAAGTGCCGTGCTGAAGAGGGCAATTTCATACACATGGCTCTGACTTGCCCCAAAGTTGCCAGCTTCTGGATGGGGATGCATAGGGTGATGGGTGCAGTCCAGAGATATAGTCCTGTTAGATCCCCACTCGAGCTTCGACTTGGGGCAGACCACCAACATCCAGGGAAGGAGGGTGTACAACCCACTCTGGTCTCTGGCATTGGTTAATGCTCGTAAAATAATTGCTCAGATGTGGATGTCGTCTTCCCCGCCTTCTGTTCAGAGATGGGCTAATAACTCACAACAGTGTATGGCATTGGAAAAGGTCCAGTTATTTGCAGTGGGGAAACAGCAGGCATTTCTAGACACTTGGCACCCCTTAAAAGCTACTGTAGAAAGTGGCGTGTTCTTTATATAAACGCAACGGGAGGATAGTAGAGAGAAGTGGGAGGAGGATTGTGTCGGATAACACCACTAAATATAATGACTCCCAAATATGACCATTCTCACTTATGAATATTTATGACAGCATTGATGTACACCTGCTCCAGAGCCAAGATGTGTGGGCCTAATGCATTACCAAATTTTCATCCCAAACGAAAAGAAACTCCCAATTCAATAAATTGTGTACTGCAGCCAGTTTAGGGGCATAGATCAATTCTAGATTAATTTTAATTGTAACTTCGTTAATATGTATATAGTATGATGTAATTGGTGTATGCTGACTCATCCTCTTTTGATGTATTTTATGACCACATGATGTGCTACGTAATGTGATTCACAGTGCAACATCTTTTCAATGAAATATTTTGAAAAAAAAAAGAAAGAAAGGCTGGGATAGGTACAGGGGGAGGGTGTATCTCAGAGCCTCGCTGGGGTTGGGGTGGGAACCTCGTGGGGGGTAAAACAGTGCCCTGGGTAGGAACTGATCCACGAGCAGACTCGATAGGCCATAGGGCCTAATCTGCTGGCTTTTTAGTATGTTAGTATGCCCCACCTGTTCAAGAGAAGACCGGTGTGCTCTCCTCAAGCCCCTCACCCACTCTGTGAGGAGTCTTGCCTGTGCAGCCAGATGATGGAGCCCAAATTTCAGATAATGCAAGCCCCCCTCTACTAGTGATATTTTAAAACCTTTTCAGACTAATTCTCAGCCTTTTATTTTGCCAAATAAACTTGTTACCTGCCTTCTGTTAGAGTAGTAGTCTTTTTCATAGAGTTCCCATCGGGAACATCTGAAGGGGTACATCAGCCACGGTAGGATATTCATTTTAACTAGGTTAATCTGACCCAACCATGAAATTGGCAGGCCCCACCAGCGGTATAAATCACCCTGGAGCTTACCAAGGATAAGGTGTATAATTAAATTTGTACGGGGACTCTAATGATTTCCCCACTTGGATACCTAGGTATCTGATATGTGAGTTGACCACTCTATACGGGAGCACTGTTAAGGGGTTTGGTATCAACATTTCCCAAACAAAATGATTCAGATTTATTGCAGTTGTGTTATCCTCAGATAAGGTGGAGAACTCTTCTATGATGGCAGTGATGACTAGAATAAAGGTCTTAGGGTGGGTTATGAACCACAGGACATTGTCCATGTAGAGTGAAATCTTATGCTGTGTCCCACACCCCTGAACCTCACTGACCTCTTCCGTCCCCCTGATCATCTCGGCCAAGGGCTCAGTTGCCAAAGTGAAAAGGAGTGGAGACAGGGTGCAGCCATGCCTCGTGCCTCTAGCTAATGTAAATACCTCTGTGATCTCCCCATTTACCAGGGACATGTCCTGGGAGCTTAGTGAATTCAGTAAAATACTTTTCCCAGTCTGAACCCCTCCAAGGTCCTTAACAAATACTGCCACGCCACCCTATCAAATCATGCCTTCTCGACATCAGGAAAAGTATGCCTGCCCCCCCTCTACCGAGAAGCCAGATCCACCCCCCCAAATAGGTACCTGACATTATGATATGAGTGTATGTGCTTGATAAACCCAGTCTGATCGTTTTTGACCAGGATTGACAGCACCGCCTCCAGTCTCCTGTCTTGTTGAGGACCTTAACATCACAGGAAGGGAGACTGGGTGACATGCCAAATAGGGCATAGGGTCCTTGCCTTCCTTATGAATGAGGGTGATCGTGGCCACATTGCAATATTCTGGGAGATCCCCCTCCTCCTTAGCTTCCAGGAACATACCACACATGTGAACCCACACAGTCTCATCCAGGGACCGATAGTACTCAACAGGTAGCTCATCTGATTCTGCCAACTTTCCCTTTGCCAGGGAATAGGCCATGTGTCTAACCTCTCAGAGGCTCAAAGGTCTACTCAGTGTGTCTGCTTGGGCCTCAGGCAAACTTGGCAAATTCAGTATCCCCCCCCTCCCGGGAAAGTTCCATTGCATCCTCCTGTCCTGCACTCTCCCTTTTGTATAGCTTAGAATAAAACTCTACAAAACTGTTGCTCAATTTTTTGGAGTTACTAGGCAATTTACTGTCCCTGTCTCTTGATCACCGTGATCAGGTTAGACTTATTTTTTGCCCTGTGTGAGGCATACCGACAGAGGACAGGGTTTATTGCCCCATTCATAAAACCGTTGATTAGCATAAATAAGTGTCTATTGGTGCTGCCCATCAACTCTCTGTTTATAACCTCCCGCATCGCTCTGTGCTCCCACAAAATGTTTTCTTGGGGTTTTTGAAGGGCCAACAGCTCTAACTTTTTGTCACTGTCCTCTTAACTCTTCAGTTTATCACATTTGCCTTTATGCAGCACAGCCATATAAACCACAACTACTCCTCTCATGTAGGCCTTTCCAGCCTCCCAGAGGATCTTACTGGAGGGCGCAGTGGACGCATTAGTGTTCAGATAAAACTACCAACTGCAGAGCAGATGTTCCTTGAATTTCTGATTAGTTAACATATAGGATGGAAAGTGCCACGTTTTAGGTGCCTTGTCCTGTGTGGCAAACTTCATTGTCACCAGAACCCACGCTTGGTCAGCGACCATGATTGGGCTGATGTCCACGTGGGTGACCCAGCAGTACCAATGTGTAGGCACCATAATATAGTCTATGCGTGACCAGGACTGGTGAGGACTTGAATAGAAGGTAAACTCTTTAGTCCCCAGGTTCACCTCCCGCTAGACATCCACCAAGTGCAGCTTGACCAGACCCACTTCCCAACGCAGTACTGTCGGGTCCAGATGCTGGTGAGATGAGGACCTGTCTAATAGGGGATCAAAGGCACTTTTAATGTCCCCTCAGCACTAGGCCATGGAATTGCTCCTTCTGTAATAAGGTTAACATTTGGTCATAAAACACTCTGTCCCTTTCTGCTGGGGCACATATGTTACCAAAGGTGATGGGGGTCCCCTGTGAGCCTGTCACGCACAAACACACTTCTGTTGGTTATATCGCACCTCGGTGACGGATTGCAGGGTTGTAAACCTCAAAGGAACTGGTGGATCAAAGACTCATAATTTGGGAAATGAGTTTTTTGCTGATGTCACCTTATTTAATATACCTCCTGATAGGACATCGTGTTTGTATTTGTTTATATTCCAAAAGGAGGAGCTAAATGACTCACAGAAGGGGTGTGGAGACACAGTTTAAACTAATACTTGTGTCTGAACTGTTTGTCAGATATATCATCTCGAGACTCTAGAGACACAGCTCTCTGATTTAACTTTATAGGCACTTACAGAGGTAATATATTAGATAGAAAAGGTCTCAGTGTATTGTGGTAGAAGTTTGTTTTGTACTTTTCCCTTATTCTTTTATGTGATTGTGATCTCTTTGATATATTGTTCTGTTTACATTTTTTCATATTTTTATCATCTTTTAGTAAATTACCTTTTATTTAAAAGACTGCCTGGGTGTCTGCCAGTTCTTTTTGCATGTGACATGTAGAGGGTTAAGTCTGACAGAACTGTTCAGCAGCTTGATGGTGTTACTAAGCTTGAGTAAAAAGGTAAGAAGAAACCTAAGGTCTCTTAATTTAAAACGGTTCATTTTGGAAGCCTGGCTTGGTGCCCCTGGTGAAAGATTGTACCGCAATCCCGAGAAGATGCGATATCTGAGCCTGTACATTGGGTGCGCTAGTATAAGGTTCACAGTTTGAATTCCCCCCCCAAGAACTTGAGACTAAAGGTGATTCGGACCCAAAAGCAGACAGGAGGGTTACCCTGTCTGTTACCTGTTCACACTTTTGCGCTCTGAGGTTGGCACTGTGGGAGCAGAGGGCCTGACCTGCTGAGTGCGGTTTGTGACAATGATCACTTCCATTTGGCAAAATCTTTAAATCTGTTTTTTCCATTTTTTCCAAAGCTGGGGGCAAATCTGCAGGTTTTGTACAAGAATTTAGCTCACAATGGAGTTGTTTGCATAAGCTGGTGCAAAGTAGTTTGCTTAATGAAGTTGTGCAAGTAGAGTTTTTTAGGAGGGGGTCACGTGATATGGCTGAGCTGAGTGCAACTTGACTCTGTGAGCGCCATCTGGAATTGATACAGTCAGAAGCAGTCCTCCCTTCCAGCAGCCAGAATTGTCAGAAAACCCACTCACTAGCAGTTTAAGTAGTGTGGGCATGGAAACCGCAGTATTAGGTGACTTGATCTGAAAAACGCAAACTTTCAAGCTTCACCAACGGTCTCCACTGAAATGGTCCTCAAGATGGCTGAGCCGGGTCTTCGAAATTAAGAGCTTCATGAACACAATCAGCAGAGACCTGTCAAGTCTTGGAGAAGCTGTGTCCGCACTGAAACATCGGTAGAGGGACTAGGTAGCTGGGCAGGAGAGGTAGAAAGCCATGACAGTGACCTGGAGGACTGGGCTGGCCCACTGGAGAAACATTTGTCAACAGCAGAGAGGGTGCTCCATGGTCTATGGGAGGAAATTGATGATCAGGAGACAAGAAAGCCCAGGAATATTGTGCAGCTGTTATTGCCAGAGTGACTAGAAGGATCAGACATGACAGACATTTTACAGTGCACTTTACTAAAACTTTTGAATTACATTAGGGATGCATCAGTTAAGACTGATTTGCACAGACTGGTCTAGTGGCATGGGGGGCAAAGGCGCTGAGTGCCTTACCTCTTGCCATGCCAGTGACCAGTGTTCAGGAACGAGCACAGGTTGCTGTGGGTCAGCTGGGGGTGTGTGGGGTGGCTAGGAGAAGATCAAGACGCTGCTGGAAGCTCTTTTCTCCTAGACAGGGATGGGAAGGCATCTTGGTTCCTGGCTCCCACCAGGTAGAGGCCTTGTGATAGCGCATAGGATGACCGAGCTCCGATGTACATCACCGGGGGGGTGGGGTCACGATCTCTAGCCCCATGCGTGCCTCTGTATGGTGTGCACCTGTGTTCGCTGTTACTGAGGCTGGCTAGGGAACAAATAGGAGGAAACTGGAAGGCACAACACGCAGTACATGACACCCGCCCACCATGCCCCCATCTGCCATATCACAAGGGCACCAAACGGCGGCACTGGATTTCAGGCTTCGAGGGGGGGGTGGCCCTCCCCTCCTGTCCCTGCCATGGGGGGGTAATCTGTGGAGATACTCTGCTGTCCAGGTAAGCCTGGGGAAATGTTGGATGATTGGGGGGTGATGGAGCTTGAGCTGACAGGAGCCAAGCCGGCTTTTACCAGGAGCATAAGCAGTCTATTGGGAAAAAAAAAAAAGATTGATTTGCACAGCACATCCTATTGGCCCACCCCCAGCAAGCTAAATGCAAGACTGTGGCCTATGATCACCCACCTGCTAAGGTAGCAGCATAGAGAGACCATCATGATGAAAGCCCGAGTGGTCAAGGAGCTGAACTGTAATGGTGCTAGAGTCTTGCTGCAGCCAGACTTCCTCAAGTGGGTGTTAGAGTGCCATAAATCATTTGACAGAGTTTGAGACCTCGCCCAAAAGAAGAACTGAAGTGCTTGTTGGGTCCTCCCGCTAAGCGGAAAGTAAAAGTAGGGAAAACTACAGAGGCCTTCATGTGTCCTAAAACAGCAAGAGAATTCATCCTGAGGAGCACTGGACCACACATGAGGCAGACTGTGAGATAGGGCAGCGGGATGGGGAGCTGAAACTGAAGCAGGCCGTGTGGCTCCAGCAGCAGAGAGCGGAATGAACATACCCGGGGACAGAGTGATAGTCAGGAGTGAGGCAAGGTGACTGTGAGGAGTCAGTGGAGATGCAGCCTGAGGGCTTAACTCTTCACCAAGTGGAGCACTTTTTAAAGTCTGAGCTTTCCATTGCTTAACCTTGATACAAGAGAGCCGCCAAGGCAAAAACTTCTGGACTAAACAGGGGTAGGTACATACTGTTTTTTACTGACAGCTGGAACTGAACATGATTCTGAGTGTCTAAATGAAAAAGCCAAATCTGAAAAATTTAAGTGATACTTTCTATTTCTCTCTTTACCATGCCAAAAATTTGTCAGTTGGGGATAAAATGTGCATGTTGCACTCTTGTGATTGAAAACGTAATTATCTGTGCAGCGCCAGGTTGTACATTGGAGAAAGAGTAATGTGCTGTGGGACGGCCCAGTTTCCAGTTGCCTTGGCAGCACAGCTGGTAGCTCAACTGGAACAATATACTGGGCGGCCAGGATTCGAGTCATTAAGTGCATTTAAATCAAATCTTAGGGTGTATCTAAAGTCATTGGATATTTGTAAATGTTATTTGTAATTTGTGAATGTTTATTATGAATTGTATTTTTGTCTGTCTTTATGTTCGGGTCGAACCTGAAAAAGGACCTTTGGTCCGGTGTTCCTACCTGGTTAACAAATAAAATAAAGTCCCAACTGAGGCACTTCTTTCTCTCCTCTGTTTGCATGTGTTTCATAAATATACACACACACCGCGCTCTTGTGATTGAAAAGATAAAATGGAGCCTGATGCCATGCTTGCAAGGTGGGAAGGAGAGAGAGAGTGCAAGAAGCATGGTGATGTGAAAAGCCCTTGATGCAGACTGCTGGCCAGAAGAAAGGGAAACTGCTTGTGCTGGGGGTTGTTTGAAGGTTGGCAATACAAGTGTTCACCCTGTGTCCCTATAGGGTATTGCTGTGGATGATAATATAAAACAAACAAGTGGAAGGGGATTGGTAATTACCTGGTGGCTGGTTCTGTCGTCCAGTGGCAGGGGTGGGGTTAAAAGATGTGGGTGCTGTTGTGGCCTCTGCAAGTCACTACTAGAGAGAGCACTACAGAGGTAGGGTGAACAGTAGGGCTGGGCAGAATTCATCTTCTGCTGGCAAAGTTCACAAAATTTCACCAGAATTGTTATTTCCATCTAAATTAAAAACTTTTTGTCCACGCTGCATCAGATTCGGTATATGACCTCTGCCATGTTACATACAGAAGTGTACAAAGTTTCAAAGTTCTGTTCTTAAAGATGGCTGTGGTATAAGCCTCCAAACTTACAGAAAATTTCAAATTATATTTCGCAATTATGTAAGCTACAGAATTTTAAACCACTATAACTTAGGCTTTGAGGCCATCCCCATGGCCTACCAGCAGAGCGTTGCGCTGCCATGCTGATGACCCGGGTTTGGAAGCAAGCCTGGGAAGTCACGTCGGGAGGCAAGCCATGGTTGAGACAGCTGATGCTTGACAGTGCATCTCTGTTGGGGAAGCTGTGGCAATGTGAGTTTGACAGAGGCGTCACCCCCCACTGGTGGGAGGGAAAAAACAGTAGCCAACTGAATGCTGGTTGGGTTCTGCCTGATCAGGTACAACTCTGTGCACAGGGTAGATCCCTGAGAGACATGCTGCTGGCCAGGAGAGAAACCAAAAGGGGAAAGAGGCTGTGTGTGTGTGTCAGCTCTTTAATCTCTTGCTCAAAGGCTGGCCAAGTTATAAGCAGCCAAAGATGCCAAAATTAAAAAAAAGTAACTCTATTACTGATGTTTTTTAATTCTTTATTACTTTGCTAAGTAACTGGGGGGTAGTACAATCTCCTAGAAATAAGCATTGACAGTCTACAAGCAGTATCGAAGATAGTCTTACAAATGTAATACAAATAATCCTCATGATACCACAACCAGAGTATAACTAAAAACTGGGTATTTACGTATTATAACAAATGCTCAGCATGGGTCAGTCCTGTGTGCTGCACATATCACAAGAATCCCCCCCCCGCAGTTAGAATAACACCCCATTGTTGCCGCTCATCAATCCCTTTTTTAAGGCACTAAGATTCCAACTGCCGAGGACAAGTAGAACATCCAACTTCTCCACTTTATTTCAAATTGGGGAACCTGTAGTCATAAAGTTGAATTGCATGTTGTGATAACTTTTGTCGAAGCCATGTCCATATAGTTTGCCCAGTCATACAGTTGAGTTGGCATTGTACAGGAGGGTAACGGCTGGGTAAAGTGGCAGTAAGGTGGCATTTACAGGAGGCTTCACAGTAGAAGTATACTGGTGCCGAGTGTCGGGTTACTATCGAGTGATGAACCATGTAAGAATAGTCATGGACATCACTGTGCACTAGCCTGTCTTCCTGCAACATGCCAGCTAACCACTGGAGCTCACTAACGTAATGACTTGTGGAAGCACATGCATGTGTAGCACTGGTTTTTGTACAGTACCACCTGCTGACTGTTTAGCATAAGATAGCAATGTATATTTTTACTGTTTGAAAACAGTGGCACCAAGTAACGCCAAGCCTTACAACTAGTTGCGACCTAGGCCATTATGACAGAAGTATCTGGATATCTTTAGTCCTGATAGAGCATGATGCTGGGCATCAGTGTCACAGGAGTGTCAGAGGGGCATTGCAGGGCCATGATGCCAGTGCATATAAGGTGATTCAGTGGTGGTAAGTGTAAGAATCTGTGAGCAGATTTTGCCAACTAGTAATTTCTGAAGTATCCACAATACATTTTAACCTACTAAGTCACATTTATCCAGTGTAATTAGATTCCAGGACCTATTTACATTGGGTATATATGCCAGATGTTGAGTGTATACCTGCAGTAGCAGTGGAGCTATCAACATCCATATATTTTTTGAAATGTTCACACAATTTAACAAATAAATTGTGTAATTTTGAACTCCTGTAACTTACAATTTACATAACCAACTACCTCTCTATTTAGCAGTTTCTAAGACTCTTCTAAGAAAGTTTGCATATATATTTTCCATTATCTGGCTCCAAAAGTGGCTCCCACACGCTCCTTGACAATGCCTCTGAATCACTTTAAGGGGCTGCTCCTGTACCCCGTCTCCACACTAGGATGGGTCTCTGCCTCCCTGGCCTCAGCCCTGCCTCCTCTATCATTTTTACCAGCCTTCACTGGGTGTTGCTGACTTGCTGGGGAGCAACAACCTTCCCCTCGGAGCAGGAGAGCTGTCCATTCTATGCTCATCCTACCTCTCCCCAGCCGATCCTCTGACGCATTGTGTTCGCTCTTGAACATGGGTCATCAGCGCCTCAGAGGGTAGTGATATTACTGTGCGGCCGGGCTGGCTTGACCCGCTTATCTTACAGCAGACTGGATTTATTTCTGGTCTAGGGGAGCTTGGTCCAGGATGCTCTGAGCACAAGCATTGAACTACTGCTGTTACTGGATCACTCTCTGTTGTCTTTTTATGTTCCAGCAAGAGGGCAGCACAAGGAGGACAAGCGCTAGACATGTAATGTATTCCTGTTGGGTGAGGAAAATTTTAAGCTGTGGCTTAGGCAGTTGATTAAGGAATACATGGATACCAGTTGCACAGGGGATGTAGCTAATGCCTGGGTCTTGGAAGGGCTTAAGGCCCATCTCCAAGGGAGAATTATAGTATAGTATACTAGCAGCCAGGAAAAAGGAAAGAAGGCAAGAGAGGGACACTCTGATGCAGGAGCTGGGCGCCCTATAGAAAATGCACAATGGAAGGGGGGATCTAGCATCTATCCTCCCTTAAGACCATGTTAATATACAAGACCCTGCTTGGTTTGAGACCTGACAGCTTGAAAGATCTACTAGTTTCTTATCTCCTAACCTGACCACTCCGCTACACCAAAGCCGGCCTACTTGCTATTCCCGCTTCTCAGTTGCGACAGTCTGGGGAGAGAACTTTTGGAGTAGCAGCTCCAATGTTGTGTCATTTTGTTCCAGGGAATAGCTGCTCAACTGGCATGGTGGACACCTTTCAAAGATCGCTTAAAACATACTTACTAAAGAAGACTTTCCCCAGCTACCGAGTATAATAGCAGTTTAGATATTTTAAATGGTTGTGATTTATTTATTATGTTTAATTTTTTATGGGATATGTATTTTTTATTTTTTTTTATTTTATTCTATATTATGTACAGTGCCCTGAGTCTTAAGGAAAGGGCGCTTTATAAATGAAATTGCCTTGCCTGCTACAGGACATGAGGGCAGTTAGACACAAAATAAGCTCCTTAAACACACTTCATCTGATGGTGCGGTGCCACACCACTCGCTCCAATACATTTTTGTATTAGAGTGAGCGGTGCGGCAGCGCACTGTCGGACTAAATGGAACCCAGCAGCGTCTGCCATGTTTGGGGATCGTGGGCTTTAAAAAAACTACAATTAAGTAAATGGTGGCAAAAATGTTTTTCCTACCACGCAGAAAGCTTAATCGGGGAGGGGGAGCTTTCAGGGTTGGGAGGATTAATATAATGACAGCTTTCCTTTAAGTTCCAGAACTGTTTAACATCAAAGGCTAGATTTTCTGTTGCCAATAGTGTACTACTGCCCGTGTTGAACTATAATTCCTTCATTTTTTCCAATCTTGCTAAAATAGATTTAACGTTGAATACAGCTTTCCATGGAATATGCAGATTCGCATTAAAATTATTTTGTTTATTGAAATCTCTGATTACAACCTTTGAGCTTAAAGGGGCACTATCAACCCCCTTAGGCCTCAAAGTGTCCCTTGTTCCAAAAACACATTTTATGATTGCTAACATTCTGTAAAGACTGCTGATGTAGCTGGTAGTTTGATTCTGATTCTTGTTTTCTTTTAAAAAGTGAAAAACAGACTAGCCACCATACTGGTGTTACCACACCAAAACAGGTTTGTTTACGTTCCTTGATTGACTCCCACTGCATCTTTCCTGGACTAAGGAACACCTCCAACACAGTCTAGCCACTCATATGCAGTGGCAATTTAGGTGGCCACTGCCTCATGAGTGACCGCTGTTTCGGGGTGCTTCTAATGTTTAGGAAGTATTCAAGAAGATTTGACTCCTGATTTGAAACAACACAATGTTGTTTATAAATATACATTATCATGCATTTCAGTACTACTAAACAAGGAAACAGACAAAACAAACAGCAACATTAATGACTTAAGGCAAGCAACCATAAAATGTGGGGTTTTAACTAGAAATAATATGATGCAAAACAGGTTGACAGTGTCCCTTTAAAGCTCATTTACAGAGGTTCCACATCATACAAAGTAAATATACAATTGCAGATTGACAAGTTACCTTATAAGACCCATCATTGTACTCTCTACAATCATTCTGGCTGGCTTCCTTCCAAACTCAGTTGTTTATGTAGTTTAAATTGCTTAACTGATAACGTCTTAAGGCAGAAATCTGATTCTCCTTTGTACTCATTGTTCACATTTAACAAGCATTTGTCAGTGCCCAACGTTGCTTGCTTGTATTTGCTGTCTAGGTGTTTGGCACTGATAGTGCAGAGGCAATTATGAACAAATTAAACTAGTGAAATTGTCATGATTGTGAATTCATAAATTTCACAAGTCCCCTTATTGAATATAGTTAGCAGCACTGAGATTTGAGTGTTGAAGTGTTGCTCTCCCCAGCTTTGCATTTCTTTAGCAGTCAAGTTGCGACCATTGCACGTCCATGGGCCCACGGAGAAAATTGGGAGGAAAACTACCCCAGGGGGCAGGATGAACGACCGACCCTCTGCGGCCCGCAACGCTTCAGGCCTGCAATCATTACTTCCTGGATACCCAGTGAAGTTAACTGGACTGACCAGGGGACTGAATTGACCAGGGGACTGAATGTTCTTTTTTAATGTTGTTCGGTTGTTTGATTTGCATTGTGAACTTTTTGACCTTTAGCAGATAATTAGCATTTTGACACTTTTTGATCCTGACTGGTTGTGCTCTCGATTAATGAACCCTTATCTTGTCTTCTGAGTAGGGGTATATTTAAGCAGTAACCCATCACAGGGTGTGCAGTTATTGGAGATTAATCAGCGCCCCAGGTGCGTTGTGAGGCACGAGGCCATAGGCCGAGTGTCCTCCCAGCACCCGGGGTGTTGACTAATCCCAATAACTGCACATCTTATCATGGGTTATTGCACTTATAACATGGGTTCTTATTACACAACAAAAAATATGCAGAAACCTGTGTTTTTGCTGTTTAAATAGCAAAAAAAAAACTACTGTATCCTGCCACCTTGCAAAATGGTCTATAACAAATAATGCATACTGCACTGGTGTTATGCACATATAAATATCACACTTACAGTACTGACATGAGCTGTGACATTTCTTGTGCATAATACTGTGTACTACACTTATGGTGACACAGCCCCCAAATCCAAATGCACACTACTGTCAAACCTCTCTCTTTCTCTCTCTCTCTCTCCTCTCTTCTCTCTGTCTCCCCAATCACTGTGTATTTTGGGCACAAGCACAGATATTCACTTACAAGTGAAAGTAACACAGGATGACTCCCTCGCACTCACAGCGCTCAGCATTTCACTTCTGTGACAATCATTTGTGACAGGAATGGCAGAATATACATATACTAATACACTACAGACTATGTGACACTCACAAGTGTAAAGTGTATGTGATGATGGCTGCACAATTATTCTTAGGGACAACACATGTCATTCAAGTTAGACAACTAGAAGCTGTTTCACACCAGTTTCACTTAGCACTACTGTGACTGTATCACTCCATGCTACACAACTAGAGGACACGGTGCCACTTTCATTGTCTATCACTGTTGCAACCGCTTGCTCTTGCTCAGCCTCTCTCTCTCTGTCTCTTTCTGTATCTCTGAGCCACGATAAACACTACTTCAGTATGACTGTCAGCATAACCTCTGTGAAAGAGAAAGAGAGAGAGCAAGCGGCACACCACACTGCTGGACTCCACGGATCGGGTCACACTTGCCAGGCACACAGAGGATACTTTCTTGCAATCGCTCTCCCACACTACTGCTCCTGGGGAACATTCACAGGCAACCTTGCACACACCAGGTAACAGTGGCACATGACTGCACTCACCGGAAGGTGTGCGGTGTCAAACACCCCTCTCTGATTCTCCCTTTCTCTGCCCCACATCATTGTATGCTGTTTTCCAGCGATTTGGCACTGAGAAACATCAACATGTGGACCTACACATATTTTGCCTCTAGCACATGTATTCATTGTTCTGTCGCTCGCTCCTCTGCTGTCTCGATCTCTCTTTCATTCTCGCACTCTCTCTCTCCAGTGGCTCTCTCTCTCTTGCTCACAGTCTCTGACACTTGGTCGCTCTCTCAGCCAGCCACACGGTGAAGGTTGTCTTTGGGGTAAACACTTGCAGAGGGACACCCTCGAACATGCAACAGTTGTGTGGCTCTACCTCTTGCTCCATTTCCACCTGTCCCCATAGCATTGTCGGCAGTAGAGTTTGGGACCCGCAGGATGATATCTCCATTCCCCTTGCTCTCTCTATCATCCACTTCCCTACTGCCTCTCTCTCTCCTCCTCCTATTGGTGCCCTGACCATGCAGAGGGGACACTGTCTATCTTTGGGGGGAGGGGGAGGGAAGGCACTGAATGGGTACAGGACAACTTGCAGGATACAGATAGAAATGACGGATGCCATGCCTCTGAAATCTACCACTGTATCTCTCTCACTGTCTCTCCCTCCACCGTCGAGGGGTACGTGCAACCGGGGATGCCAGCTAGGGACACAGGTGGCACTGATTTTGCAGGGAATGATGACTGCACATCGCAACAGACAAGACCTCGCTCTCTCTGGCACAATATTTTAACTGCCCCACTCACTCTCTCCCATATCTTGCTGTGTCTCTGTCACGCTGTACAAATGGCAGTACAGTGGGGAGTTGAGTGTGCACTCTGTCCCTGGAGGTCCATGGAGCAGGTGGGTGGGGATCCTAACTGTGGAGAGACTCGCACTCAGTGTGGTGAGTGACCAGTAAGGGGGGCACTACCAAGCGGAGCACCAGAGCTTACATGTATACACAACAGGCACAATATGTATGTCACAAAACCTGCTGCGGGCACATACAACTAGATGAACGGATCTTTATGTATTGGACATGGGAAAGGGTGTGTGTGTGTGTGTGTGTGTGTGTATGTGTGTGTGTGATAAGGGGGTATTGCAACCAGAAGGAGAGGGGAGGACGAAGACAACGGGAATGTCATAAAGCCGATCAGCTATTTGCTGACCGCCGTTATGCAAATGAAACTGATGAAGTGCCCTCTGATTGGAGCGTTTCATTCATTTCAACGACACAAAGTTTCCGGCCATAAACTGTGAACATTTTCATACTTCGCTTGCATGATCATTGGTCTGTCAGGGATGAGCCCAGCGCAGCTAGTCCATGACACACCTCTGAAATGCCATTCTCTTGTGCAAGTGCAAGCAACGTAAAAATGAAGACCGACTGTTAAGGTCAACTGGTACTAGTAGATTAGTTATTCCTAGTACAAACACAAATATGGGGGAGCGTGCTTTCATATTCTGTGCTACTAAAAACTGGAATAATCTACCTGAGCCTTTACAGTCTGCTCCTAGTCATAAAGTCTTCAAACTGAAAGTTAAGAAATATTTATGTAGTCAATTGCATTGTACTTGCTTTGTATAGAATTGTACTGAATTTCTTTTTTTTGTTAATATTTATGTGATTTGACATGTACATTTTTTTATTCTGTAGCATCTATGCTGTTTGTGTTGCAGCCCAGGGTCATACATGAAAAAGGACATTGGCTCATTGTATTTACCTGGTAAACAAAAGTTTAAATACATAAATAAATAAAACTACCTCAAGGGTATAAATAAGGTCCAAGAACATAACATCGTTCAGAGAAGAAGAGGTCCAAGAACAAGGGGACATGATATGAGATGGGGGGGTTAGACTCTGTGGTAATGTAAGGAAGTCTTTCTTCACAGAAAGGGTGGTGGACACATAGAACAACCTCCCAGCAGAAGGAGTGGGCGCAAAAATGGTGGGGGAATTTAAAAGTGCATGAGATGAACATAAAGCAACGTTAAAAATAGGGAACAAAGGGTAAGCCGCAGGTCAGGTAGGGAATGTGGTTTAAGCACTGGGTAGGAAAAATGGGCAGACTAAATGGGCCCAGTGGTCATTATCTGCTGTCAAATTCTGTGTTTCTATGAGGCAGCCCAGGCGGTAGCCATAAGGGGTTCCTGCAGTCAGTCAGGTTACCCAAGCTAGACAGGTAGCATAGGAGGAGACTGAGGGACCCATCACTAGCACAAGACACGGGAAGCCATCATAAAAACTAGAGAAAGAAAGATCTATTGGCCGATGGCATTCCAGCAGAGGTATGCCAGGCAGTGGGGATTCTGGTGGGCCCATTATTGGCGGATGCACTGCAAGACTCGTGGCAGGTGGTAGCCAACCAACCAGACCATGGTTGATGCAGCCATTACAGTTTTGACCAACAAGGGGAAGGACCCCCTCCAGTGTTCCAGCTACAACACTGGAAAGGGTCCTTCCCCTTCTTGGCTAAAACTGTAATGATTACAGCACTGAAGAGGGCAGGGTGGCAGATGAAGTTGAGAGTCATGGAGGACAGAGCACAAGTGGAACTGGGAAGGCGGGGGGTATAGATGAAAAAGAGGGAGGGGATGTTAGAAAGGCAACATTAGAGGGGAGGGAGAAAAGGGGGGCAGTGGTGGGTGGAGCAGGGAAAGGTAGTTTCTACAGGAGGTGGGGTTGAAGGGCGTAGGTGGTAATCATAGTTCAGGGGGGGATTTAGTAGTGAAGGGGATGGGATGGGCTAAGATGAGGGGAGAACAGCAAGGTAGGAGAGTGGCTGTCTACCAGGAATGACAGCAGAACTCATATACTTGGTGGTGTGCCCACTGACACAGGAAATGGGAAGCCACATGAGGTGGTACTCCTAGGTACTAATGACCTAGCTGGATGCATAGTAGGGGCAGTGCAGGAGAGGTGCAGAGTGGTGGGGCAGATTTGTAGTGGGTAGGCTAGATCGGTAGCGTTCATGAAAGTGCTGCCAATACCTAGAGATAGCACAGCTAAGAAACGCAGGATTGAATAGTTTAATGGGTGGCTGAGGAAATGGTGTAGGGAGGAGGGATTTGGATTTGTAGTGAAGTAGGAGAAGGGGAAAAAGAAACTGAAATTGTTAGGAGAACAGAGGGGGCATTTGGGCTAGGAAACCAAACAGAGGTGATGGAAAGAAGGGCAAGAGGGGCTAATGAGCAAGGGAATACTGATGAGGGGAAGGACAATGCCAAGGAAAGGAAGACAGTGCCAGGCACCCTAGAAAATGGGAGGGACGGAGGTGCATTCAGGTGAAGTGAGCATGAGGACATTGTAGTGAGGGAAGATAAAGCCGTGTGGGGGAGAAAGGTGAAAACTGACGGAGAACAGTTAAGTAGGGAATTCATAGACTGCAGGGGTATGTGGATAGTAGGGGACTTCATAATTAGAGGCATCAAATGGGAGAAGGTGAGGGGGATGAAGAGCTCTATTACTGCCAAGTGCATGCTGGGCATGACCGCGCTCACGGCAAGGCACAAGGGGGAACCCCCCACGTCATAGTGTATCTGCACATGAATGATCTAGAGTTGAACAGTGTGATGGAAGTACCAGCTAGATTCAAGGATTTGGCTAGAATCTGTCAGGAGGTGGGGAACACAGTCCCGCCGGTGCCAAAAGCCAGCGCTGATAGAAAGGGTAGAATTGAGGAATTCAATTCATGGCTGAGGGGGTGGTGCAAGGAAAAGGTTTCGGTCTGGTGGAAGAATGGGGTAGGACATGGGATAATGTAGAGCTTTATGCACCTGACAGGCTGCATCTAAGCAAGTGGGGGGGGGCACAAGGATCCTAAAAGATAAATTGGATAACTACGTATGGGAAGGTCTACATTTAAACTAAACAGGGTGGGAGAAGCAGGGAATAGCCTAGCTAGCATTCCCCCCTCAAAATGGGGCAGGTGGGGCAGTAAGGACTGGCAGGGAGGTAGGGGGCTATTTGGTGGAGAGGATTTATCTGCAAATGCTCAGAGTTTGAGGAACAAAATGGTGGACGAGGGCCTGGACATAGTGGCTATAACTGAGACCTGGTGGTCAGAGCATCATACGTGAGAGATGGGCATACCGGGGTACAGACTTTTTTGAAAGGACAGGGCTGGAAGAAAGGGGGGGAGTAACATTGTACATCAAGGATGACATTAGAACAATGGTAGGGCAGGAGGAGCAAGGGGAGACGGAGGTCCTGTAGGTCAGTCTGGATAAATGGACTGGAGCATGAGTAAGACTAGCAGTTATTTACAGACCTCCTACACAGCAAGAGGAAGGGGATAGGCAGATGTCGCAGGTGGTTAAACGGATGGCACTCAAGGGGGAGCTCCTCCTAGTGGGGGACCTAAACCTCCCAGATGTGGACTGGGAAATCCTGACTGCAGCATCAGCCAGGAGCAGAGACATCTTAGATTCACTGCAAGGTGCTTTCATGCAACAGCTGGTTAGGGAGCCCACGGGGAGGGGGGGTTGCATTCTGGATGTGGTCCTCACCAGCGGGGATAGTGTGGGAGAAGTTGTGGGAGACAGCGTGGGTACAAACTACCTCAATACAGTGAGTTTCAGGGTAAGGGCGGGGAGGGAAACAGATAGGACCAGCATGAAGGTCATGGACTTAAGGCAGACGGACTTTACCAGAATGAGGGAGATATTCAGGGAAGAAATGGAGGAAAAGGGGAGAATAGGAGACATGGAAGAATTATGGGAATCTGTTGGGGGCTTGCTGAAAGCCACTGAACTCTGCAAAAAGAAAATAAGAAGAGAAAAAAAGGAGGCCACTCTGGTTTACCAGGGAGGTGGCAGAGCAATTAGGGGGAAAAAAGGGTATTCAGAACATATAAGAAGTCCCAAAGGAAGGAGGACAGGGAGATGTACAGAGAGAAGTTGGGGGTGGTAAGGCAGAAGATTAAGAGGGCCAAAGCTGATACAGAAGAGAGAACTGCTAGGCAGGCCAAATTGGGGAGGGGGGGGGGATAAAACTTTTTTTTGGTATGTGGGAGAGAAGAGGAAGGTGAGGCAGGGGTTAGTACTGGTGAGGGGGGGCAGGGTGTACAAGTGGAGGGAGCCTTTGAGAAGGCAGAGGTGCTTAATAGCTACTTCTGCTCAGTCTTCATGGTGGAGTGGTAAGGAAGGGGACCTATGTTAAAAGGGAGGGGAGGGGAAGACAAAAGGGTGGATCCAAGCCTGTTCAGTGAAGACGGGGTTAGAGATCAATCAATCTATCATTTTATTTAGCCAGACATATACACCATTGAGCAAGCTCATTTACAAGGTGGTCATGGGCAATAGTACATTGCAGTTTAGTACAAGCAAAATACAGATGAGTTAAGGTAGTGAAAAAAAAAAAAAAATATGTAGAAACCACTGTACAACAGTAAGTTGCAAATCGGAACAAGCACAACTCCAATAGGGTAGTACAAAAATGTAATACATGTACAGGTGAACCATGGAAGGCCAATATCAAGTGCCTGTCAAAAATGGTGAACACATATAATTCAGAGCAAAATTTATGTAGAAAGTAGGGGAGCAAGAATCCAAGTCACTCTAAGGACAATAGTAAGGTAGAGATGGTAAGAATGGGGGGGCAGCTAAGAAGAAACTAGGTATGATAGAGGTAGCTGAGCGGAATAAGAAGGCCAGAGTGAATTAAGAGAGCTAGGCAACCTTAATAGGGAGGAATCTTAATCAACAATTAGCTGCAAAATTTGTAAGCGGAGCATGATGTAGATTGATCAGTGTCTACGAAAACAGTTGCAGGCTTCCGACAACAGTATGGTTAATGAAGCTTTAATGAGAATATACCTGGGAGTGAGATGAGTTTTAAGGATTTTTGCATGGTATTCCATAACGATGGGATGAGAAGTTGATGGCAGCCACCCCATATGCCGTGTTCAGTTTAGAAATCTGGAAGTAGAGTAAGGAGAAACTTCTCAAGCCATACGATCCCTTGGCCCATGTGAAGAGACTTGAGATGTAGTTAGGCAGATTATTGGATAGTGCTCTATGAAGTCAAAGTAGGGCATTTCTTTTTCTCCTGGCTGAGAGTAAAGGCCACCCTGATTCCTGGTACAGTAGGCAGTGGTGAGTGCGAAGAGGTAGATTGAAGATGAATCTTAGGGCCCTGTGGTAGAGCGTGTCAGGTTTGTTGAGCACTGCTACAGGGCAATGCATGTAGAGAAAGTCGGCGTAGTCCAATAGAGGCAAACATGTAGTTTGTACTAGCCTCTTTCTGGCTTCCAGGGTGAGCAGATGTTTAATACGATAGAATAAGCCTAGCCGCTGTCTTAATTTCTTTGAGACTTCATTCAGATGGTGTAGAAAGTTAAGCTTATTATCCAGCCAGAACCCAAGATATTTAAAGGTTTCAACTATGTTCAGATGTAGTCCCCTTCTACAAAAGTGGGAACAAAGAGAAAGCGGGGAACTACAGACCAGTCAGCCTCACCTCGGTAGTGGGGAAGATCATGGAAGCACTACTGAAGGAGAGATTGGTGGAACATCTGGTTGTCAATGGACTACAGGACCCAAGGCAGCATGGTTTCACCAGGGGGAGGTCATGTCAGACCAACCTCAATGAATTTTTTGACTGGGTGACTAGGGAGGTGGATCAGGGGAGGGCAGTGGACATGGCCTATCTGAACTTCAGCAAGGCCTTTGACACTGTGCCACATAGAAGACTGTTGCACAAACTGAGGAATATGGGTGTGGGCAGGACAGTAGTGTGGTGGGTAGGTAACTGGCTGGGCGGCAGGACACAGAGGGTGGTGGTAAATGGCTGCCACTCCACTAAGGGGAGAAGAGACCAGTTGGGTACCACAGGGATCAGTGCTGGGACCGGTCCTATTCAATATCTTCATCAGTGACATTGTGCAGGACCTAGAAGGCAGAATTTCACTGTTCGCTGATGACACAAAGCTCTGTAACAGAGTAGACACACCAGAGGGTGTAGAAAGAATGAGAAAGGACCTGCAGAAACTTGAAGAATGGTCAGGGGTTTGGCAGTTGAAATTCAATGCAAGGAAGTGCAAGATAATGCATACGGGCACAAAACCCTGGCACAATATATCAGTTGGGGGTGAGGATATAGCATGCACCAAGCAGGAAAGGGATCTTGGGGTTATCATCTCTGATGACCTCAAGGCAGGGAAACAGTGTGACAAGGCAGCAGGTAGAGCAAATAGGATGCTGGGATGCATAGGCAGGGTCATCACCAGCAGGAAAAGGGAAGTCATAATTCCACTATACAAGACACTAGTGAGGCCCCACCTGGAGTACACTGTACAGTTCTGGAGACCTTACCTACGTAAGGACATAGACAGGATAGAGAAGGTTCAGAGGAGGGCAACAAAGATGGTGCATGGATTGCATTACAAGTCCTGTGAGGACAGGTTGAAGGAACTGAACATGTACTCCCTGGAGGAAAGGAGGGAGAGAGGGGATATAATAGAGACATACAAGTATCTTACAGGGAAGAACAGGGTGCAGGAATACACTATTTTTAAGCGAAAAAGATGTTCCAGGACTAGAGGGCATGTGATGAAGTTGGAGGGAGGATGATTCAGAGGAAACATGAGGAAGAATTTCTTCACAGAACAGGTGGTGGACAAGTGGAACACCCTGCCAGAGGAAGTGGTGGGGGCTGAAACAATCATGGGATTTAAGAATGTATGAGATGGACATAAAGGAATTCTGGAGGTCAGGGGTAAGGGGCAACAGACTTCTTGGAAAACATAAACCGAACTTACAAGCTCAAATGGGCAGACTAGGTGGGCCATAGGCCCTTATCTGCCGACACTGTCTATGTATCTATGTAACTATTTCGAGGGATTCATCTAGTGGTGTTAGGATCTGGGGCGTGTGCGATGGTCCCGGGGCTAGCTTTGGAGAGAGAATCATAGCTTTAGTGTTTCTGGCATTGAGGAGCAGTTCGTGTCTGATAAGATTATGTTGGAGGGTGATAAAATCTTGCTGTAAACTCTCTTGGGCCATACATTAGCTGAGCAGAGGTGTGAATCCAGGTTATTGATGTAAATAGCAAAGGGGATTGGGCCTAGTACAGAGCCTTGGAGAACACCTCTTAGAAGCGTTTTTTGAGGAGACAGATCACCTGCAGCTTTGACCTGTTGTAATCTGTTGGTAAGGTAGTTGGAGAACCATTTGATTGCTGAACTATCGAGTCCGATATTGCTCAAGGCTACGAGCAAAATGTTGTGATCCACAGTGTCGAAGGCCTTACTAAGATCAAGAAAAAGGGCAAACACATATTTCTTAGAATCCAGTGCGATTTGCCAATCTGTAGTTACCTTCGCAAGTGCAGTTGCAGAACTGTGTTTGACTCTGAATCCTGATTGTGCCGGGTTTAATAGGTCAAGTGAATCCAAGTGTTCTCTGATTTGGACATTGACGATTTTTTCAAGGAGTTTTGACAGGACGGATAAAGTTTTGACAGAACGAATGAACTGGGAAGATTGAAGGTGGACAAGGCAATGGGGCCGGGTGGCTTACATCCTAGGGTACTCAAGGAACTAAAGGAGGAGCTGGCAGCACCTCTGACGAGGTTGTTTAACTTGTCCCTGGATTCAGGGTGGGTGCCAAGAGACTGGAAGAAAGTGGATGTGGTGCCACTGCATAAAAGGGGCAGCAAGAAGGAGGTGGAGAATTATTGCCCGGTCAGCCTCACCTCGGTGGTGGGGAAGGTGATGGAGGTACTAATAAAGGAAAGGGTGATAGACTACCTTGTGGTCAGTGGACTGCAGGATGACAGGTAGCATGCCTTCACAACTGGGAAGTCATGCCAGAGGAACCTAATAGTTGTTTGATTGGGTGATGAAGGTAGTCGATCAGGTAGGGACAGTGGATGTGACCTATCTGGACTTCAGAAAGGCCTTCAACACCATCCCTCATAGAAGGCTGGTAAATAAGTTGGAAAGCTTAGGGATGGAACTGAAAATAACTAGGTGGGTGGAAAACAAGTTAAAGGACAGAAGCCAGAGTGTGGTGGTTAATGGGGTGCATTCCAGGGAGAAGGGGGTTATGAGCAGGGTGCCCCAGGGGTTGGTACTGGGACCCCTCCTTTTTAATATCTATATCAGTAATATAATGGAGGGGAAGGTGATGCCCATTTGCAGATGATACGAAGATCTGCAATAGGGCGGACACACCGGGGGGGTGGGGAGTGGAGTCTATGATGCAAGAAATTCTGGAATGGCGGTAGGAAATTTGGCAGCTGAAATTCAGTGCCAAGAAGTGTACAGTAATGCACATGGACTGTAAAAACCTGCAAGCTGCTTACACACTAGGGGGAAGGTAATTAAGTCAACTGAGCAGGAGAGGGATTTGGGGATTATAACATCAAACAACCTTAAGGTGGGTAACCAATGCAGCAAGGCAAATATAATGCTGGTGTGCATTTGGGGTATAACAACTAGAAGGAGGCAGGTGTTGATACCTCTTTCTAAAACCATGATGAGATCTCACCTGGAGTATGGGGTCCAGTTCTAGACACCTGATCTATGCTAGGACATAGATGGAATTGACAGGGTTCAGAGAAGGGCAACCAAAATGGTGTAAGGTATGCAGAGGTAGCCCTGTGAGGGGAAGTGGAGGGAACTGGACGTGTACTCATTGGAGATTAGAAGGGAGAGGGGGGACATGATGGAAACATTTAAGTATTTGAAGGAGATTAATGAGGTGAGGGGAAGGGGAGCTCATTTACAAGGAAAGTGGGTGCTAAAACTAGAGGTCATAGTCTACGATTAGAGGGAGGAAGATTTAAAGGTAAGATGAGGGTGTGCTTCTTCACGGAGAGGGTGGTGGAGTCCTGGAACAGCCTACCTGAGGAGTTCTGGGGGCCAAAATGGTGGAGAGATTCAAGAGCGCATAGAACAGACATAAAGGGTTGACGGGTGGGGGGGGGGAGGAGGTCCCTTCACAAAGATGATGAATAGGAGGGATAAGGGGCAGACTCGATGGGCCAGAGAGGTCCTTTTCTGTTGTCATATTTCTGTGAGTCTGTGCTTAACTTGGGATGATAACACTTTTTGTGCACCTGATAGGTCGCCTCTTAGCAGGAGGGGAACCAGGCAACTTGGGTGCAGTATCCCGGGTTTCCCGGAGGAGGGGAAGCCAGGCCTCCAAGTACAAAACAAAAGGTGGGCAGTAAGTGAAGAGAGTGGAGAGAACAGAAGGGGGCTTGGGTGGGGTTTTCCCAAGGAGGGGGCAGTCGCCACCCTCAGATAAAATGCACAGTAAAGGGGGAGAATGGGAGGAACAAAAGGGGGTTTGGAGTGAGGGAGGGCAAGGGGAAGACCAAGGGAAGAAGAAAGAAGGGGCAGGCAACTAGGCAGAGGAAGAAGGAGGCATTTGGCCAGGAAAGAGAGGAGGGAATCAGAAGTGGTGGAGGGTAGTGCCCCTCTGTGCTAGTTGTCTGGGGAACAAAATGGATGACCTGCAGGCCATGACGGCAGAGGGGAGAGTGGATCTGGTGGTAGTCACCAAGACCTAGGCTACTCGGAACCATGACAGGGGAGAAGAGCATCAGAAACCACCTGGCAGGGTGATGTCAGTTACACCCGAAGGCTCCATACCTCCTGACTGGGCCCCTGCCACAATCTAGATTTGGTTTCCTGAGGGGTTTGGGCAGTGTTGAAGGCCCTGCTGTTGGGGTAGGGGTAAGCTGCAGGAAAACTGGTGGATCACAGGCAAGTCCCAGAGGTGGAGGGTGATGGGGTGACTGAGTCAAGGGGCCAAGGGTTGGACAGTTAAAACAAAACAAAAAAATAAGGCTGCTGGACGACATTTTCCTGGAAGGAAAGGACAAAAAGTTAGGAACTTAAAGTCCATAAACCAGACTGAACCTGTTCTCTGTAACAAGGTAACTGAGTGTCATAACAAGTTAGTCGGACAACACGCAGTTTGGTATTGGCAGAGTGGGCTAGGGTTATCGACTCGGAAACCCTAACTTTGGATTGCTGGACTATTTGCACTTTGTCCCCTAATGTGGTTTATTTATTTATTTATTTATTTACTGTGCTTTTTCTGCCCCCAGCTGCCCGGTACCTCAGCCTGGTCACAGACCCTTTGCCTTCCACTCTCTCATACTGGCTGTGACTCCCTGATACCCCCCAGGGCAGGGCTGCAGCACCGTCCCAAAGTGCCGCATCCAACGGGATAGGTCAGGGAGCTGGGCGGAGAGAGCTAATTGAAGTTGAGGGCAGGCTTCATCAAGGGTGTCTAGCAACTATTTTCTTGTCTGCCTCAGGGGCGGGGACGTGCAATGATGTCCAGTGCCGGCCCCGCCCCTCCCTGCTTGCATGTTGGCACTGGTCGCCTGTGGTTGCCCCAGCCTCCACCAGGGGTCCCACGGGGTGCCGGATACTCTACCCCTCCTTCCCCTCGGAGAACAAGAGCAGTCCATGGGATGCTCAGTCTGACTGCCTGAGTCCGTTCCTGAACCCGCGTTGCTGGTGGCGCAAGTGGAAATCCAACTGCCGAGCCAGCATCCCCTAATGTTTTCTTTTGTAGCTTTGTTTTTTTTTTTTTTCAATAGACTGGTTTAAATTGGCACTGACAGACTAGCCAAATGCTAGTAGATTTTTATCAGGCTAATAAAATTTCCTTTAACAACCCCTAATGGCTTATACTGGAGAAGGGAACATTTCAATAAGTATGCCAGTTGGGCCAGTGAAAATGCCTGCTGGGCCAATGGATTTTCAGTCACCTGCCCTGCTGGCTTGTAGCCACCTTGAGCAGGACCCTGTTGTAAATCAGTTTCTAGGGACATGGATATGTTGTTCATCCACACTGTCTGGCAGGTTCCTTGCCGCTTTAAATCTTGCTGTAAGGTCTTCAAGCTGGCTCCTCCCACCCACCCGGGTGATAAAACTCTTGGCTCCGCCCCATGACACCAGATCTTCCTTACTGCTTGGAAGCTCAGGTTCCCTCCTTAGCGCTCTGCGTTTTTAGACTGGATCCTAACTCTTCGGTTCATCCAAAACTGGTTTTGAAGTTTTCTAAACTTTGGTCTTCATCTTCCTCATGACCTGAGGTAGGCCAATCGATTCAGCTTTTGGAGGTGTCCTGCGGGCAAAAATGTCCAGGATGGATCCGCCTCCCCACATCGTCTACTGCCTAGGCCTAGACCACGACCGCATGCCTGCGGTTGTGCCTCTCTTTTTAAGCCACCATCCTGGAAGACCTTCGCGCTGCCGATTGAAGCTCAGGCCCCAGAAGCATCACCGTAAAATCCAAAGAGGCTCGTTGGCGGTGTCTGCTATGCTGGCTTGGCTGAGCAGCTTGAGCAGATGATCGCCCTCGAGGACGAGGCGACCCAGGCCGCATCTTCCTCCTCCTCGGCCGTGGCATTTATCCCGCTCTCTCTGAGTTCCTCATACCCGGCTTCGTTCAAGGAGCTTTGTCAGTCCCTTTCCAAGAAGGGAGAGGGGCCTTCGGGACATTCTTCTCAGCCCAAGAAGAAGGAGTCGAAGGGTAAGTCCCACCATCGGTGTTCGTGGGAGTGGGAGAGGTCTCCTTCCCCAGACAGCCGACCGTCAACTTCGGTCGAAGTTGCGTCTCAGGCCGCTGGCTTCATGGTGTCCCAGTCAGGCCAACCTGCTGAGACTCCCGTCGATGCAGTCGAGATTTTTCTTGATCCATCAGACGGGCTGTCGACTGGTGAAGCCAACAACCCAGCTTCACCGGTTCCCCCAATGGAGACCGAGGATCTGCCTGTGCCTTCGGGGCCGCAGTCCCCAGTTAAAGTGCCCGAGCTGAGGTAAGAGCGGGTGTCCCCCGCCCCTTTCCAGACCCACCCTCGGTCCCCGACTTCATCTTGGTCAAGCTGTTCCCGCCGACATTGGCGGTCTCGGTACCGAAGTATGCGGTGACACCGTTTGTCCTCGTCCTCTTCCTCGGATGAGGGGAGGCTTCGGCGTAAATTACGTCGATGCTACGAGGAGCTTATGTGGCAGCAGTTACTATTGTCCAGGACTAAACTGACTCCGGTTCAGCCCCCAGCCATCAAGTGGCTGTCACCCGAACGACCGAAGCAACCACTCGCCGCAGTCGAGATGCCCATTCCAGGGCCGGTTGTTCGGCTGAAACTGGCTGCTACACCGATTGTGGTGGAACCTCCGCCCCACAGCCGAAGTCTGGGGCATCAACCAAGGATTCTTGGTCGGGTCACGACCTGCCCCACAGGTTGTCGGTCACCCTCACTCCCGACCGTCCTTGGCAGGTGGAGGGTGGCTCAGGGCCAAGGCAGCTCTTCGCAGACTCTTCAGAATCCGACGATGATTCCTCCCTGTTCTCCAGGCAGGTCGACCTGGAGTCCTCCAGGGGCTAGTCATTGAACGATAGCCCATCGTCCTTCTTGGGTCTGCTTTGACTCTTCTCGTAGTCCACTGGGATGCAGCTCGAGCCCGTGTCCAAACGGGCCAAATATCCCGTGACGGAGATACTGGACTGAGGGGGATTCCCCCACAGAGGCCTTTCCAGTGGCTGAGGCCATTGTCGGCTCAGCCTTGGAGCTTTGGCAGCAGACTGCTTCCTGTCCTGCACCCTCGGCCAGGATGGCCAGGAAGTATGCGGTCCCTACCAGCTCGGTGTCCGGTTTCTCAGAGCACCCCTCTGCCAAGGGGTTAGTCACCGACAGCGTCTTCCGGCATTCCGGAAACGCTCAGGATGTGGATAAGCCACCCGACAAAGAGTCCAAAAAGCTGGACTTTGCCAGGCGCAAGGTGTACGCTGCGTCCTCCCTCGGCCTCTGACAGGCCAGCTCAGCCATGCTGATGGCACACTTCTCCCACACCCTCTTGGGCTCTCTGGATGAGGTTGTCCCTCATCTCCCGCCCGACCTGCAGACCACGGTCTGTCAGGTGTGGGACCAGGGTAGGGTGGTGGCGAAGCAGCAGCTTCAGACTGCTCTGGACATAGGTGATTCCTGTGCCAGGTCAGTAGCGGCCGCGGTGGCCATGCACCGCAGGGCGTGGCTGAGGATATCCACCTTCACGGCAGATACCCAGCACAAGTTGGTGGACGTCCCCTTCTTGGGGACTGACCTCTTCGGCCCTGGAGTGGAGGGACACCTTCAGCGGATCAGAAAGTCCAATGCCACTCTGGATTTGGTCACCTCCGCCCAGAGGAACAAAGGCCGCCATCAGTAACAGCATAAGTCCTTTAGTCCTTCGGCCCCTGCAGCTCAACCTGCTCAACAGCACCAGCAGCAGGGCCAGCAGGCTCGCGCTTGGTATCCCAAACTGAAGCCGGCGGCTTCTTCCAACAGGAAGCAGGGAGGTAAAGGCCCAGGAGGTCCCTCAGCTGGTTCCTCCTCCAAGCCTGCCCAGTGATGGGTTGAGGGGTGCCGCCCCCAGCCTCATCACTCCCCCCTGGGTTCCCCCAGTGGGAGGATGACTCCGCCACTTCCTTTCCATCTGGTCTGCTATCACCATGGACCACTGGGTGTTGGAGGTGGTAGGAAAAGACCTGCCTCTGGAGTTCGAGCAGGCTTCTCCCTTTCGAGCCGTCGCTCCTCGGGAGCCCACCCGGGGTCCGCAGCCTCGCTGTTGTCCGCTGAGCCGAGCAAGCCCCTTTCACTCCTCGAAAAGAGGTGATCAGGAGATGGTGGATCCTCCTCCAGACCCGGGGTTTGTGTCCAGGTATTTCCTGGTCCCCAAACGGACGGGGGGGGCTGGCACCCCATCCTCGATCTGCACAACCTGAACAGGTTCCTAAGGTCTTGGACCTTCAAGATGGTCACTCTGGTTCAGATAATACCATCCTTGGAGCGAGGTGTGTGGTTCTGTTCCCTGGACCTCCAGGACACGTTCTTTCATGTCCCGATCCGTCTGTCTCATCAGAGATTCCTCCGCTTCAGAGCAGAAGGGTCCCTTTATGAGTTCCGGGCCATGGACTTTGGCCGCTCTCTAGCTCCCAGGGTCTTCACCAAATGCATGGCAGTGGTGACATCATTCCTGCGGCGCCGAAGGGTCCAGGTGTACCCCTACCTGGACGACTGGCTGATTGCAGCCCCCTCCAGAGTGGAGGTGGAGCGGTCCAGAGATCTGGCCCTCCAGGTATGCTCTCAGATTGGCTTTCTCATCAACGAGGCCAAGTCAGAACTCGTGCTGAAGCACGTGATACTCTTCATCGGGGCAGAGCTCGACTCTCTTTGAGCCAGAGCTCGGCTCCCGGTGGACAGGGCCAAAGTTCTTTCCTCCTTTGCCCAATCATTTCTGGTTGGGCAATCGCACCCTGCCCAGGACTTCCTGTGCCTCCTGGGCCTCATGGTGGCCTGCACCAGCGTGGTCCATTGGGCTCATTGGTACATGCGTCCCCTTCAGTGGGGACTGGCCAGCCAGTGGTCACAGCGCTGCGATCCGTTGGACCAGCCTGTGAAAGTGACCCAGGAGATGTGGAATGCTCTCCTGTGGTGGACCGTTCCGGCACATCTGCAGGAGGGCATCCCGTTCGTCCGCCTGAGCCAACTGTCTCTCTTTCGACCGATGCATCTCTGATGGGTTGGGGTGCCCATCTGGGGGAGCACAGGCGCACGGCCTCTGGTCCTCAGAGTCCCAATGCCATATCAACCTGCTGGAGCTCTGAGCGGTCCGCCTAGCTCTCACCGCCTACGCTCCATTTTTATGGGGTCAAGTGATACAGGTCCAGACGGACAATACCACGACCATGTACTATCTAAACCGCCAGAGCGGGACGCGCTCCATGCTGTTATGCAAGGAAGCTCTCCGCATTTGGTCCCTCATGCGAAGCCTGGAGGCAGATCTCCTAGCCATTCACCTGGCAGGAGCCTCCAACACCCTGGCCGATGCCCTAAGCCGGATAGGGGCTGCGTCTCATGAGTGGTCTCTCCTGCCGGAGGTAGTACAAGATCTGTTCTCCCATTGGGGCATGCCTCAGGTGGACCTGTTTGCCTCCAGGGAGAATATGAAGCTGAGTCTGTTCATGCCCACCCCCCTCAGCAGGGCTCGCTGCAGGGTTGCCTTCTCGAGGCCGTGGACCCCGGGCCTCTTCTACGCCTTTCCCCATTTCCCTTGATCCACAAGGTGCTTCTCAAGGCAAGGAGGGACAAGGTGCAGGTGATTCTGGTAGCCCCAGACTGGCTCTGCCAGTTGAGGTATCAGATCTCCTCAGCCTCAGCTCCAGGCTCCCAGGCGGCTTCCAGCCACGCCAGACCTGATCTCAGTCAACCAGGGGAGAGTATTCCATCGGACCTTCAATCCTTGCACCCGACGGCCTGGTTCCTGAGCTGCTAGAGTTCCAGGCCTTGGGTCTTTCCGACGAGGTCCTCAACATTGTTGAGGCGTCCTGTAAGGAGTCAACCAGGAAATGCTATGCCTTCAAATGGAAGAGATTCTCCATTTGGTGTCAGGGGAAGGGCTCGGACCCTTCCGCCTGTCCCTTGGCAAGCATACTGGACTATCTGTGGTCCCTTTCTCAGCAAGGGCTTCAGTCGACGACCCATAAGGTGCACCTGGCAACCATCTCTGCTTATGGGCAGGGGCCGGGAAGCAGTCGGTGGTGCAGGAGATGGTGGTCGGGCGCTTTTTCAAAGGCCTTGACCACATTTCCCCTTTGGTGCAAGATCCTCCACCTCCGTGGGATCTACTGCTGGTATTGGCCAAGCTCATGGGCAAGCCATTCGAACCGATGCACAGGTGCGATATTTCCCACCTGTCGTAGAAGACCGCCTTCTCGGTGGCTATCACGTCAGCCAGAGGGATGGAAGAGCTCCAGGCGCTTTCCATCGAGTCTCCTTATCTGGTCTTCCACAGGGACAAGGTTGTCCTGCGCCACCACCCGAAATTCCTTCCGAAGGTGTTGTCGGAGTTTCACCTTAAACAGGTGTTGACTCTGCCGGTGTTCTACTCCAATCACACCTTGGAGGCCGAGTATAGGCTCCATACTTTGGACCCTAGACGAGTGCTCACTTATTACAAGGAGCGGACGGCTGAAGTTCGGGGAGAGGTTCGCCAGCTGTTTGTCACCTACGCTGAAGCCGCACCTGGCAGACCTGGGGCCAAGCGGACAATAAGCAGGTGGGTCACCTCTTGCATAGAGCTCTGCTATAAGTTGGCGAGCATGGAGCCTCCCAGAGGGATAAGAGCTCATTCTACCCGCCATACCGCTGCTTCGGTAGCTGCTTCCAGGGATGTCCCTATTCAGGCTATCTGCAGGGCTGCTACCTGGAAGTTGGCGCATACCTTTATTACCCACTACCACATCGACCTTGAATCACACCGGGATGCTGGTTTTGGGGCCTCGGTTCTCCAGTCCTTATTTCCCAAGTAAGTATCGGGGGTGTGTGCCTTGCCTTCCTCCTCCCAAAGAACTGCTAGGAGTCTGCCAGTGTGGATGAACAACATATCCATGTCCCTAGAAATACAGGTTACTCACCTGTAACAGGAGTTCTAGGAATGGTATATGTTGTTCATCCACTATTTCGACCTCGACCAACCTGGCTTCCAGCGAACTAGATCTCTGGCATCATGGGGGGCGGGCCAAGGTTTACCACCGGGTGGGTGGGAGGCCAACAGAAGACCTTCTGGCAAGATTCAAGCGACAAGGAACCTGCCAGACAGTGTGGATGAACAACCATATGCCATTCTTTGAACTCACGGCCTGAGGTGAGAGTAATCTGTATTTCTGAGGGACATGGATATGTTGTTCATCACACTTCTAACAGGTTCACTGCATGCCATCAGCAAATGAGATCTCAAGCTGGCTCCTCCACCCACCTGAGTAATAAAGCTCCCAGCTCATGTAACATCTTCACTTACCGCTTAGGCTCAGGTTTTCCTCCCTCATAAGCTCTGCGTTTTGGCTGGTTACTGATTTTGGGTTTCTTAATTTAGTTGCAAGTTTTCTAAAACGGTCTTCTTCCCTGCTGCTGCGATGGATATTTCGTTTCCCAGCTCTCTGAGGCACCCGGGTAATACCTCCAGGAAGGACCCGCACTCCACGTGTGCTTACTGCCTCGACTTGGACCATGATCCACAAGCTTGTGAATTTTGCTGTGCCCTTTCGACCAGCGTCCTGGAGGATCGTGCGGCCCGTTTGGGGCTTGGGCGACCTGAAATTTTTTTCTGCGCCGGAAAAATCCTTGGAGGCTCATCGGGCGGTGTCCGCATCGGCTGTCTCGGCTGAGCAGCCCGATCTCTCTTCCTCCATGGAGGAGGCGGCAACCAAGTCTGTCCCCCCCCTCCTCCTCAGTCGCGGCGCTTATCCCGCTCTCTGAGTTCTCCCCATTCAGCTTTGTTCAAGGAGCTTCACCAGTCCCTTTCCTTGAAGGGAGAGGGACCTTTGGGACCTGCCTCTCGGCTCGGGTCAAAGGAATTGCAGGCTAATCCCATCGTCGGCGCTGGCGGGAGCGGGAGAGTTCCCCTTCCCCTGTCTGCCGACTTTCGACTCCGGCCAAGGGTGCAGCTCAGGCCACTGGCTTCACGGTGTCTCCATCAGGTCAGCCGGCCATGACTCCCGTCGTCGTTGTCGAGTCTTCTCTCGACCTGTCACCCGGGCGGTCTACTGCAGGAGCCATCAACCCTTCGCCGGTTTCACCGGCGGAGGCCGAGGTTCTGTCTGCACCCCCGGGGTGACAGGCCTTGGTCTTTTTGTCCGAGCCGAGGGAAGAGTGGGCATCCCCCCGCTCCTTCCCGGGCCCACCCTCAGTTTCCCTGAGGATCTGGGTCTCGGTCTCGGTCCTCTTCTCGGTCAAGCCGCTCCCGCCGACTTCGGCAATCTCGGTCGGGGCACCGAGTTAAGTGGCATTACCGTTTCTCCTCGTCTCCCTCCTTGGATGAGGAGTGGCTTCGATGCAGATGGCGTCGATGTTATGAGGAGTTCATATGGCAGCAGTTGCTATTGTCCAGGAATCAATCGACTCCGATTCATTCCCCGTCCAGCAAGCAGCTGCCGCCCGAACGGCCGACGCAACCGCTCGCTGCAGTCGAAGTGCCCACTTCAGGGCCGGTTGTTCGTCCGAACCTTGCTGCCCAACCGACTTCGGTGGAACCTCGGTCAGTCACGACCTGTCCGCAGGTTGTCTGTGTCCCTCACCCCCGCCCGCCCTTGGCGGCCGAAGAGTGGCTCAGGCCTGAGGCAGCACTTTGTAGACCCTTCAGAGTCCGACGTCGACTCCTCCATGTTCCCCTGTCGGGAGGACCCGGGGTCCTCTCCGGAACACTCTGTGGATGACAGCCCATCGTCCTTTCTGGGTCTGCTTCAGCTCATCTCGGAGTTCACCGGGATGCAGCTTGAACCCATGTCCAAATGGGTCTCTTATCCCCTGACGGAGATTCTAGACTGAGGGGGTTCACCCATGGAGGCCTTCCTAGTGGCTGAGGCCATTGTCGGCCCGGCCTTGGAGCTCTGGCAGCGGCCTACTTCCTGTCCAGCGCCCTCGGCCAGGATGGCCAGGAAGTACTCTGTCCCTGTCAGTTCTTTGCCCGGTGTTTCGGAGCACCCCTCCGCTGAGGGGTTAGTTACTGATAATGTCTTTCAGCGTTCTGTGAACGCTCGGGATGTGGATAGGCCCTGCGACAAGGAGTCCAAAAGGATGGACTATGTCGGGCACAAGGTTTACCCCGAGTCCTCCCATGGCCTCCGACAGGCCAGCTCGGCCGCTCTGATGGCACATTTTTCCTACACCCTTTTGGGCTCCCTGGATGAGGTGCTCCCTCATCTCCCGGCTGACCTGCAGACCATGTTCTGGTGGGTTCGGGACCAGGGTAGGGCAGTGGCGAAGCAGCAGCTTCAGACTGCTCTGGACTTAGGTGATTCCCGTGCCAGGTCAGTAGTGGCCGCGGTGGCCATGCGCCGCAGGGCATGGCTGAGGTTATCCTCTTTCTCAACGGATACCCAGCACAAGTTGGTGGACATCCCCTTCTTGGGGACTGACCACTTCGGCCCTGGAGTGGAGGGACACCTCCAGGGGACCGAGAAGTCTGATGCCACTCCGGACTCGGTCATCCCCACCCAGAGGGACAAGGGCCGCTGGCAGCCTTTGCGTAAGCCCCTTTGTCCCTCTGCCCCTGTGGCTCGACCAGCCCATCAACACCAGCATGAGGGCCAGCAGGCTTGTGCTGGGCATCCTGACCCCAAGCCAGCGGCTTCCTCCAAAGAGAAGCAGGGAGGTAAGGTCCCAGGAGCTCCCTCGGCCAGTCCCTCCTCCAAGCCTGCTTAGTGATGGGCTGAGGGGCGCTGTCCCCGGCCCTGTCACCCCTACCCGGGTTCCCCCGTGGGGAGACTGCTCCGCCTGGTCCACTTTCACGGGCCTCTGGGTGTCGGAGGTGCTAGGGGAAGGTCCTGCCTCTGGTTTGCAAGCAGGCCCCATCCGTTCGAGCCGTTGTCCCTCGGGGGGCTATGGGGTCCGCAGCCTCGCTGTCGGCCTGCCAAGCCGACTTGCCTGGCCCCTCGAGATAGAGGTGATCAGGAAGGTGGCGATCCCTCCTCCAGACCCTGGGTTCGTGTCCAGGTATTCCTGGTCCCCAAGCAGATGGGGGGCTTGCGCCCCATTCTTGACCCGCACGACTGGATGGTCACTCTGTCACTCTGACTCAGACATCCCATCCTCGGCACGAGGCATGTGGCTCTATTTCCTGGACCTCCAGGACGTTCTTTACACTTCGATCCATCCGTTTCTTGGGATACTCCTCAGTTTCTAAAGCTGGAGATCTCTTTATGAGTTCCAGGCCATGCCCCTCGGTCTCTTCTCAGCAGCATTCCTGCGGCACCGAGGGTTCCAGGTGTAACCCCACCCGGATGGCTGCCTGACTGCAACCCCTCCAGGGCAGAGGTGGGGGCGGTCCAGAGTTCTGGCCCTCTAGGTTGCTCTCAGACTGGTTTCCTTTCTAATGGAGCCATGTTGGAACTCGTGTTTAAGCGAGTGATCCTTTCTTCGGGATGAAGCTCGACTCTTGAGTCCGAGCTCGGCTCCCGGCGGACAGGGCTGAGGTTCTTCCTCCCTTACCTAGTCACGTCTGACTGTACAATTGCACCCTGCCTGGGACTTCCTGGGCCTTGCGGCAGCCTGCACCAGCGTGGTCTGTTGGACCCACCGGTGCATGCGTCCCTTTAATGGGAGCTGGCCAGCCAGTGGTCAGAACGCTGTGTTCCTTTGGACCAGTCCGTGACAACAGCACAGGGGTTGGGGAACACTCTCCTTCAGACCGTTCCAGCTCATCTGCAGGAGAACTTCCCGTTCGTCCGCCCCGAGTCGACGGTCTTCTCCGACTGATGCATCTCAGATGGGTGGGGGTGCCCATCAAGGGGAATACAGAGTGCACTGCCTCTGGTCCTCTCGGGAGTCCCGATGTCTTTCCAACCTGCTGGAGCTCCAGGCGGTCCACTTAGCTTGCACCGCTGGCTCCGTCTGTGCAGGGTCTAGTGGTTTAGGTCCAGGCGGACAATACAACGACCATGTGCTACCTCACCCGCCAGGGTCAGATGAGCCCCTTGCCTCTGCGTAAGGAGGTTCTCCGAATTGGGTCTTTCGCGCAGCTGGGAGGTGGTTTCCTAGCCATTTCAATGGCAGGAGCCTTCAGCACCCTGGCCGATGCCCTAAGCCGGATAAGGGCTGCGCCTCACGAGTGGTCTCCTGCCGGAGGTAGCACAAGATCTTTCTCCCTCTAGGTCACACCTCAGGCGGACCTTTGTTTTCCCCACAGGGAGAATTTGAGGCCGAGACTGTCTCATGCCCGCCCCCTCAGCATGGTTCGCTGTAGGGGATGCCTTTGAGGCAGCGGACCCCGAACCAATTCTACGCCTCTCCCCCATTTCCCTTGACCCACAGGCAAGGCGAGGAGGGACTAGGCACAGGTGATTCTGGTAGCCCCAGACTGGTTTTGCCAGCTCTGGTATCCAGCTCTCCTCAGTCTCAACCCCAGGCTCCCGAGGCGGCTTCCAGCCCGCCCGATCCTGATCTCTGTTATTAGGGGAAGGTACTCCATCCGGACCTTCAATCCCTGCACCTGACGGCCTGGTCTCTGTGCAGCTAGTGGCCAGGCCTTGGGTCTTCCGGCAAGGTCCTCGACGTTGTTGAGGCATCCTGCCAGGAGTCGACCAGATATGCTACATCTTCAAATGGAAAAGTTCTCCATTTGGTGTTAGGATAGGGCCTGGTCCCCTCTCCTGTTCCTCAGCGAGCATTCCGGACTACCTGTGGTCCGTTCTTCTTGAACAAGGGCTTCAGTCGACGACCCTTAAGGTGCTCCTGTTAGCCACTCCTGTCTTCCAGGCGCGGGCCAGAAGGTAGTTGGTAGCGCAGGAAAGGTGGTCTGGCACTTCCAAGGCCTTGATCACACTTCCCCTCTGGGGAGAGTATCCCCATCTCGGTGGGATCTTACACTGGTATGGGCTTAGCTCATGGGCAAGCCGTTCACATCTTTGCACAGGTGCGATTTCCCCCACCTGTTGTGGAAGAACACCTTCTTGGGGGCTACCACGCCAACCAGAAGGTCGGGAGAGTCCCAGGCGGTCCTTTGAGTCTCCCTATCTGGCCTTCCACAGGGACAAGGTTGTCCTGCACCCCACCCGAAGTTCCTTCTGTAGGCGATGGCCGAGTTTTTTCCCTATTCGGGTGTTGTCTCTGCCAGGGTTCAACCCCATTCACACCTTAGAAGCCGCATGTAGGATCCATTGGGACCCTAATTTAGCACTCGCCTTCCCAGGGAGCGTAGGGCTGAAGTTCGGGAGAGGTTCGCCAGCTGTTAGTCATCTACGCTGAAGCCGCACCTGGCAGACCTGCAGCCAAGCGGACGACAAGTAGGTGGGTCACCTCCTGCATAGATCTCCGCTATAGGTGGGCGGGCATGGAGCCTCCCAGAGGGATAAGTGCTCATTTTACCTGCCCTTCTGCTGCATCGGTGGCTGCTTCTGAGGATACCCCTGTCCAGGATATCCACAGGGCTCCTATCTGGAAGCTGGCATATATCATTTTTACCCCTTCCACATCGACCTTGGGTCACGCTGGGATGTTGGTCGGGGCCTCGGTTCTCCAGTCTTTATTCCTAAGTAGGGGGTGTGCACCTTGACTCCCTCCTCCCAGAGAACTGCTAGGAGTCTGCCAGAAAGTGTGGACGAACAACATATCCATGTCCCTAGAAATACAGGTTACTCACCTGTAACAGGAGTTCTAGGAATGGTATATGTTGTTCATCCACACGACCCACCCGGCCTCCCCGGCTTCGACGCACAACCTGGCTTCCAGCGGGCTAGATCTGGCGTCATGGGGCAGAAGCTAGAGTTTTACCACCCGGGTGGGTGGGAGGAGCCAGCTTGAAGACTTTCCGGCAAGATTTAAACAGCAAGGAACCTGCCACAAAGTGTGGATGAACAACATATACCATTCCTAGAACTCCTGTTACAGGTGAGTAACCTGTATTTCCAGGACAGTAGGGCACCCTGTACTGTAAATAATTTCATAATTGTTTTTCAAGTCATAGTGCAGCCTTTGCTGTCGTTTGAAAGCTGTAGTGCTCACTTTATTCTTTGAAAGTCATAGTGCACAGTTTAATGTTTGAAAGCAGTACTGCACATTTTGTTCTTTTTCCTGGCCTGTTTGCTGGGTTCTCAAAGATCCATTTATTTATTATTTTTTTCTACTTACTTTTAAAAAAAAAAAAATGTCATTATTATTTTTATGGTAGCTTTTTCCTTTTTAGCCTGTCCCTGCTCGCATGTCCCTGGTGCTGACATACGCGTGTGGAGACATGCGCACACCATGCACTGTGGGATGCCTCACCCTACTAGCTGCCCCGTTCTCCACCTACACCACCACCACCGGACCTCCACCCAGTGGTGACGGGACTACGGGAGGGACAGTGTCCACCCCAGGAGAAGAGAGTCATTGATAGGTGGCTCAATCCTGTTCCCACCCCCCCGGCCAGCCCTCCCAACAACCCGAGTCGCTGGCATGACATGAGGTATGGCTAGATACCTCAACCCTCTGCGTCACTGGGACAGCTTTTTTTTTTATGTTTTTAATACATATAAACGTTGGGTAGTATTAATTACTCACTGCGTATGTTTTGGATATTAAAGGGTCACTGTCAGACCATCTTTCATCATATTATTTCTAGTTGAAAACCCATGTTTTATGATTGTTTACCTTCTCTAAAATTCCCTGATGTTGCTGATTGTTTTATTTGCCTCCTTGCTTAGTAGAACTAAAATACATGGTAATAGTTCATCTATACTCAACCTTGTTGTTTTTCAAATCCTTCATCTGCCCTTATTATGTACTTACTTAACATTATGAACACCCCCAAACTGTGCAACCACCTATGATGCAAAAGTCTCTGCTCATCCCACTCCATGTTTAGTGTTTAGACTGTGTTGGAGGTGTTCCCAAGTCAAGGAAAGATGTATTAGAATGTTCAAGGAATGTAAACAAACATGTAGGTGTGGTAACACTAGTATGGTTGGCGGCCAGTTTTTCATGTTTAAAAGGAAAAAAGGTATGGTGAACCAAACAAGCAGGTACTAAAGCAATGTCTACAGAATATGAGCAGTCATAGAAAGTGTTTCTAAACGAGGGAAAATCTGTGGCTTAAGGGGGTTTCTTTAAGTCATAGCAAGGAGGAGAATGTAGGAATATTCAGAAAATAATGGCGTTAATTTAAACCAGCCTAAAGAAAAATATTAGGTCAATAGTGAAATCTAAAAATATTAATCCTTCCACAAAGTGATTTCATTTTGTTATAGATATCTAAACTAATACAGCGAGTAGTTTCACCGTGTCTCACAGTGATAGTTACTTAGAAAAAACACATTCAAAGACGAAATAGAGCTGAAATAAAAAGAAGACACAAAGAAGCTACAGATTAGGGTTGTCATGGTATGAAATTTTGACGGTATGGTAACCTCGATGTGTAATACCGCGGTTATCGTGATATAGCAGTATAATGCATTCCAGTGGGAAAACCTACAATATTAAAAAATTATGCAATTTTAACCAAATTTTACGTGTAAAAGCAGTTAAAATACTAGTAAATGACGCATTATGTATTTAATGAGAGAAAATAAAGATAATGAGTCAAGTATGTATGCAAGACAAATATATTTTTTATTGACCAAGTCAGATTCCTCCTAACCTCATGATGAGCATAGAGCTTCGAGCACTACAAGTAGATTTAAATAAAAAAAAAAAAATTATTTAATTGCAGTCTGAAACGTAAGGGACATACCGTTATAAGTAAAGTGTTTTTTTGTACTCTTAGCGTACAGCACAAAATGCTACCAATGCCAAAAAGACTATACAAAAATGTATTTATTTTATTTATTTAGTTTTTGTTTACTGGGTAAGTACCATAGCCAAGACATGACTATTTTCAGGCACGACCCAGGAGATTACAATAGGTAGCAATAATCAGTGAATTACATACATCTTCAATTCAGGGGGGCAACAATGATTTAAAGCAAATCAAGATTTCACAAATTGCAAGCGTAAGTAACAAGATAGGTCAGAGTTCATAGACAATAACATAAATTCCGTGACTAGATATCACTCGTAGCTAACAAACAACTGTGTTAAGAGCAGCTGAAACAAATAAAAAAATACAGCATAAGTGCTTACTAATCTGACTAGATGGACTAAGCAGAGAGCAGTTTGTAGCAGTTGGGGAAGAGAGAGAGAGAGAGAGTCCGAAATAGCACAGCGAGTACGAGTAGTAAGTTGTTTGATTTACATTTTTGTTATGTTAAACTGTCAACAACTTAAAGATGAGAGTTGAGGAATATGAAAGGAATGTCCAGTCACTGCATTCCTGGTGGTGGTGCAGACTAGAGTTGCACTTCACTGAAGTAGTGTGCTACTAGCTTTAGAAGCAGGCACAGCAAGAGCACTACTTAGGATCAGAACAGTTCTGATTGGAAAATCAAGGCTCACTGTCTGGCTGTGACTAGGCTGAGTATCCCTCCTTCATCCTGACCTCACAGCCTGGGGCTCCCTCCAAGTCCCAGTACCACCCCCAACCCCCCGTCCCCTCAAGTTAAGTTAGTAAAAGTAATAGTAAGTAGTGCAAATACATTTGGAGAGATCTGTGTTCTTCATATTTACTTTATCAATGTAGTACTCCACCACCACCACCACAACCACAACACAACTCCTGCCTGCACTCACCACTCACTGTGTCCAAGACTCCAAGTCCAAGCCAACAGCCAGAGCCTATTGGCTGAGCTAAGCCAACTGTGAGAGATGGTGGCATTTAAAGGAATTCGCCTATATATCCTAAATACCATGCTGGCTGCCTGGCTGTTGTTTTTCCTTTTTTTAATATAATAGGTATTTAGCTACAGTAGCCCTACAGCTGAGGCAGTGAGCCAATATGAGTTGCTTGCTTTGGTTGAGTGAGTTGTGCTATTGTGAGTCGAATCGTGTGACTGTGACATGAGTGCAGTCTGGTATTAAGGAAATCTGCTTATATATCCTCAATGCCGTGGCAGGCACTCATTTCTCTGTTTTTTTGTTGTTGATTTTTATGCTACTAGCTATTTAAGTAATTAAGAAATTTATGAATTTAGATTACTTTTTCCATTGGGTTTTATTTTATGTAGTCCCCCCCCCACCACCACCACCACCAAGTGACTCAAGTCATCTTGTCACCACCTCGGACTCTGGATTTGTGAGTCAAGTCTCGTGATATGATGAGCGACTCAACAGGACTGGAGTCCTGCATAGCATTAAAGGAATTAGTCTATATATCCTCAGCGCTGTGGTTGGTAGCTGCGGAGTCAAGTGACTATAATTGTTAAGCTAGCAACTAGGCTAAGGGTAATTAGCAATTAAAGTAATTTATCTTATTGGTTTTGTGTTGGATAGCCCCCAGCCACAGTCAACTAAGAGCTCAGCTGAGCCAGCCAACCAAAGTTTTGTGACACAGATGACATGAGTCAGTAGTAGGACTCACTTAGTCCTAGGGACCACTCTAGTAGGGGCATCAGGTGAACAGACAGAGGGAGAGACATGAAATGGTCCACAGCGACATTGGACTGGAGAGACTCGGGGGTGCATCAAGCAGACAGATAAGACAAGACAGCAACTTCACTAAATGTGCTAACTCAGCTGAATAGCCAATGCCAAGTATGAAATATCACAAATCACATTAGGAGGACAGGGAGGGAAGACTCTGACTCGGAGTCAGGAACCAACAGCAGCAGATGTCAGAGAGAATTTGGATTAGCAAGCAGAGTGCACTGCAGATATGGCATTTGTTGGCAGGCATCAAATTCGTTAACCACACTGCAGGTGTGCTGGGCAGCAGTGACTTTGTGCTGCAGAATCAGATAGAGGGAGGGGTGGGGAACAACTGGGAATGCAAACTGAAGGAACACACAGACTACTGCTGCCAATTCTCATCACTGAAACTGAAAAACGCAGAATGTAAGTGTAATGCAAAACTGAAATTTGCAATTGGCACTGGCATCATGGCAATTTTTGTGTTATTATTTAACAATAAAAAATGAACCTGAAAAGGTTCTCGGCGTGTATCTCATTCTCTGTCTGACTAACCTTGACAGTTTTGTGCCTCTTACAGACTGACAACTCTCTCTAGTTCAGACGTACAATGAATGAACATGAACACACATGACCGCTCGAGACAGAGCACCAGCAGCACAACAGTAAACAGTCACGTGAATGAATGATCACTGCGGTCTCATCTGTCACTCACTGGCACCGCCGATGAGGTGGCTGACCAGTCTGCAGTCTGAGTCTGTACACACAGTGACAACCAACCACAGACAGTTTGTTCTGTTACCCATAAAGATAAGAAAACTTAACATGATGATCATTGCATGACATGACAGACGACATGTTACACAGTGTTATTGTTAACAAAATAACATAACAGATTTTGATGCTGGGCCTGGTTACTGCTGCTGATCCCTCCCTCGCCCCCATGCCATGCCCATTGCTCAAGCCCAATCAACAAATGGATTTAGGATGACTGGTCGACACCTATATGTCCCCCCCCCACCCCCGCTACTTAAATAACCAACTCAGAGTCTGAGTGGTTTTGTGGAGGGGGTGCAGTACCCCTGAATGCAGTGGTGGGGTCCTGTGCTGACACTACAGTGACCTGGTGCTGTTGTCGCTGTAGTGTCAGGCACTGTGGAATTGTCCCAAGGGGGATGTAACCCTCAACAAACGTGTTTTGTTGTTCAACTTTTTTTGGAGGGATGTCACTCATTTTGAAACCAGCATGTCATTTTCTGCTTCTGTTCCAAAAGAACAGCAGAGGAAGGACAATAATGATGCACATTGTGCATTTACAGTGTGGCTTTTTGTGCAAGCAGTGTGCTACACTTCGTGCGTACTGCGCAGTTGGTGTGCATTGTGAGAGTGATACAGTCACACTCACACAACGCACTGACTTTTGTGTGCTGTTGCGCACAGTCTGTTCTCACCATTTACCATTAAGGAAGCAGTTATTACTTGTATATCACTGGTGGCATAATACTCACTTAACCTCTGTGTGCCTTGTGTGCACTCCATGTGACACACACAAACTAAATGATGACTAAAAAAAAAAAAAAACTGTGTCCTGAAACTGAACATTGAAAATTTAAAAATGGAAGGAAGAAGCCAAAAGACTGACTTAAATTTTATTGAAGCTCTCTCAACCGACATCATCAGTCCACTTATGGATTGGACACACAAGGACACCTAAACCTAAACTTACTAATCTGTACAGCACTGCAGCAGATAGCAGACGTCGCATCTACAAAACAATTTTTGCATGAAAAAGAAGCCTTCTCAAACTCTTGCATCAGAGAGAATTGGTGTGTAAGGGTCAGTTGTCCCTGAAAAATGCAAAGAAACTAGTTGAAAAATCTCAGTACTGTGGTATACTGTGAATCACGGTTATCGCGGTATCAGAAATTGTCCACGGTATCAATACCGTGACTTCTGACACTGCGGTATACCGTGACACCGTCATACTGTGACAACCCTACTACAGGTATTGAAACATACGGAGATCTTAATAAAGTAGCTTAGGATATCAAACGCTACTTTTATTATTATTTAGCTATTTGCAATATTTTTAAACTGTAGGAAACTAAAATGTGCGATATTCACACTTTTTTTTTTATATCGGGTACTGTATCAGTTATCCTGTGTTTAGCAGTTGTTTTACTTCTAGATCACAGTAATGACATTACATCACATACATTAATGTCCATATTATAGTCAATTAAAGACCACTTATCTTGGATATTGTCAGTGATTTCAATCATTTCGTCTTCTGAGAGTGTTGGGAAGTATGTGTCCCCTCTCTTAGGAAGACTGCCTTCCATATTGAGAAAGAAGAAAGGTATTCAGGTAGTCTGTGTCAAAAAAAAATGTGTTGACAGCTCTTATGAATAGCCTAGATCTTTGCCAGCATGAGAAGCTGGAACTCAGCGCCCAGTTCTTATAACTCCTGCCAAAAACCAAGGAACCTGCATCTACCTTGCTGAGTTGAGTATGCAAATGCCAAATACATGTAGAATCCTGTGGGTTCCATGACAGAATATCGACAACAATGTTGTCGATATCCTGCACAGTGATGGAAACAATGGCAGCAGTTGGCATTGTTTCCATTGGGACAAAGTATTTTTGTGGGGGCTTGCCCTCAGACTCCCATGTGGGGGCTGTGCCCCCTACCCCTATCTCTAAATAACCAACTCTAATTGGAGTTGGTTCGAGGTGGGGCCAAACACTGGAAGTCACAGTGCTGGCGAACAGTGGCCCACCACAGCGGCCTGGTGAGATTTGTCGCTGTGGTGGACTTCGCTGTGAAAATGTTGCGGTGCTGATGTGATAGTGACCTTTAAAATGAGAGAATTTCACAATGAGGCCGCAATTAGACTCGAATGCAAATACAAATACAATCAGGACAGTCTGTCTAGGCTATGAATTTTCCTGGATGTACTGCTTTATGTAAATAACCTGCCTAATGATCTCAATAACGTTAATAGAATCGGCCTCTACAAAGCCTGCCTTAGGAATCACCTACAGTCCTCTAATCCCTGTGACTACCACTGACGCTTGACATGCCCCTTGATCCTTTGACTAAGGCCTCTGGCTGGCTATCCCCACCCCCCCAACCTGAAAATCTCAGAACTAGCTCCTTTGAAGCTTTTGTATGTATTCTGTTCTTTAGTCTCGTGCATGAATCTGCTACCTACCTAATTGTTAAGCAATTTACCAGATTTTTTGCATCATGAATGCTTGTGTTCCAGCTCTGCATTGCTCTGTACTAGGTTTACCTGTATTGACATGGGACCTTTGAAAAGGAGTCTTTGATTCAAAGGTACTTTCAGAATCTTCAATAAATAAATAGGGCTAATAGAGACAATATTTGTGGTAATGTTGTCAGGTCTGCAAATGTTGTTATTGTTTGAAAACCATATTACACTAGAGGTAAGGAAACCTTAAACAACGACAGGGCATGGTTCTATTGTGGAATTAAACCATGTTTTTTTTGGGGGGGGTTAGAGCATGAGGCTGCAGGCAGAGTGCCTCCAGTCACCCAACCATGGATTAACTCCACAGTAGAACCATGCTCTGGAGTGGTTTCATGCACTTGTAACATAGCGAGCATTTTGTGAATTATATGTTGCTTACTAGAATGAAATAAAAAGAATGCCAACAACTGTTGTGGAACATTGTTTTTTCTTGTTTCAGGCATGTTTCTGCACCATTGTAAACAATTCTAAATGTGCATGTTCAACATCACACATCTATTAATATACCAATTTACTATTTTTAAGACGTACAAGAAGTGCCCAAATGAAACACAGTACACCTATACATATTCCACTCTGTAGGTTATTATGTTTGTGATACCTATTTGTGCTTGTTTTCCTCCGTTCATGTAATTGGATTTTCACTGTTGCACAATGAGTATGAGTGCTCATTTGCATATTGCTAAAACAATGCGCAACAATGTTTTTTGTGATACAAATAACAGTACACCACTTGTTTTATAATGTTAGTATGAAGGAATGTCATACTCACTTACTGTGAGTTTCTGTTATATTTTTGAACACTTTTGGGTCGCACTTCCAAAATCTTTATTTCCATTTGTTTTTCTGCTCTCGGGGAAAACACTGTGACAGGGCACACTACAATTGCAATATGGAGGTGAGTCCTCTAAGCTGGATTAATGTCTGATACGTCTCTCTCTCTTTTTCTTTCTATTTCCCTGTTTCCTACTGGGGAATGTAGCACAATCACACTAATATAATTTTCGACGCTCTGAATGGTACCTGAGGTCCCTGGGCTGGTTGGGTGGGAGCGAGGCTCAATACAGAGAAGTGGCGCTTCTTCATGCAGCTCCTGACCATGGTCGATGCAAGTATGGCCTAATTCTTTTTGCAGCGCAGTCCCGGTATCAACCATGGATTAATAAAGAGAATTAATCCATGGTTGCTCGGTGGTCACATTTTGGAGTTCCTCCAATAACTTTGTTATTTCAGTACTTAGTTTTGAGCCATGTTACAATACCAATTAGATCAGAGCAGACCTTTTCACATTCTGTTACTATTTGAGTTTGTTTACTGTTTGACACATGCCAGTTTTTTCTACCATATTTTTTAACAGTTTTGCACACTGTATTCTAAAATTCTGCAACATTGTTTAAGGCAAATGGTATTACTCACCATCCACCACAAGGTGGGAAAGGATTCACAGTGTTACCCAACTCTCATGCTAGACACTAACATTTTATATATTCTATGCTGCTGCTGTTTATTTTATGTTTATTTATGCTGTACTTTTTAAAGATCTGTTTATCGCTGTTTATTTTATACAAGTGCAGTATTGTTTTTGGAATGTAGCCATTCTTTCATCAGTGTTATGCCTTCTACGGTGCACTGAGTCTTCAGGGAAGGGCACCTAGGAAATAAACTTACTGCTGCTACCACCACCACCAATGTTTGTGCAAAATGTTCAGCTTATCTGAAGGAGGCCCATATTTCCCTGTCACTTTCTCATTATTTTAGCACCGTAGAGCAATTATATACCATATCATCTATCCAAGGGCTACCAACCCTGTAGAATCAAAGTCCACACTGGTTTCCTAATGTTTTTGTCCTACTAATCAAAGTTGTGATGATGTTTGTTTTGCAGGCTGGGCTGCTAAGCCAAGTCAAAAGAAACCGGATTCCAGCTTTCAAAGTGTCAGGGAGAAGCTTCTGTCTGAAATAAAATCCGAGAATATCAGGGAATTTCTGCAGTAAGCCATTTATTTTAGTAATTTTTTTATGAATTGTATTTTGGATCCTTGTAACATTATAGTCATGATCCTTATTATCAAAACAATATTTTATTGTTGGAAATCTTAATTTCTCCTGTCATCTAAGTGAGCTCTTGTACTAGAAAGGTATCTGCTTTACAGTATAACCTAGAGATTAATCAGCTGTGAATGAGCTTGATACATCCAACAGACAGACCTGAGCTTGATTCCCACATCCTCCACTTGCATATGCCGTGTGACTCTGAGCAAGTCCCATAACTACCCCAGTGCTCCTGGGTCACCCCTGAAAACTGTGACTTGTGGGCCTTACCCGCTTACCAAAGCATTAAGAGAGAGAGGGGAAAAAAAAAAGTACTGTAGTAGTAGAGTATATGTAAATGGTACTGTATGTTGGGTGTTTTCTTTATTTTTTTTTGTTCATCATTTTTCTCCCTTCCCTGGTTGGCTCACATCCAGCTGCCGACCTGGAGCACCCACTGCTCCAATTCAAGGCCCTCACACCAGCGGTACCACCACGGCTTACCCCTTCCCCGTGGCAGGGGAGTGGCAAGTCCCCCTTACTTACCACCCAGATGGATTTAGAGTGCTGGGGTAAGCCCTCAGAGCCAATGGCGCTACCAGGGATGACCCTCCAGCTGTACGGCCGAGGCATTTTCCGTGTTCTGTTCAGGGGTGGGGTATGCAGTGATGCCAGTGGAGGCAACACGCATGCTCCTCCAGGTGTCTGCCCCATTCCCGTCACTTGAGTGCAAGCATCAGGACCCTGTTCCCTAGCCTCCGCTAGGGGGCAGGCAGTCACCGACTCCTGGGACCTCCCCTTCCCCGGAGAAGGAGAGCAGTCCTTAGGATGCTTGATCCTTCTCCTCCCCTGCTGACCCCCAGTGGCCCGTGTTGTTCCTGAACACGGGTCGCTGGCGAAGCGCGAGGTATGGTGTTCAGCACCACCAGGCCGGCTGGATGTTATCTTTTAGCAGAAAAGTTGCATGTGGGGTTGGGAAGCTGCTTTAACATGGTTTCTTACAGCTGCCAATACAGCCTGAGCTACTGAAATCTTACAGATGACCTTGCTCTTCTCCAGTCTGAAAAATCTTTGTGCTAAAACACTTTGATAAAGAGCCACTTCTCTCACAGCCCGGTTATAGCTCTGAAGTAGCAGGAGGACAGTGTTTAAAACAAGATTTCTTTTGCCTCTATTACAATGTGTGTGTGTGGGGGGGGAGTGTTTTCTTTTTTGCTTGGCTTTAACCTCTCGTTTGGTGTTTGTCAAAATTCTGTCAATTTTTACTGAATAATACTGATATTTCTAGGGACATGGATATGTTGTTCTACCCACACTTACTGGCAGGTTCCTTGCCGCTTTAAATCTTGCCAGAAGGTCTTCAAGCTGGCTCCTTCCACCCACCCGGGTGGTAAAACTCTCGGCTCCGCCCTATGACGTCAGATCTTCCTTACCGCTTGGAAGCTCAGGTTCCTTCCTTAGCGCTCTGCGTTTTAAGCCTGGATCCTAACTCTCGTCGGTTAAGCGAAACTCATTCTTAAATTTTCTAGACTTTGGTCTTTTTCTTCATTCGCGGCTGCGATGGACAAATCGACTCCCAGATTTTGGCGTTGTCCTTGTGGGCAGAAGATGTCTCAGACCGATCCACACTCCACATGCATTTACTGCCTTGAGCTCAAACCCGATCCATGAGCCTCTTGGTGTGCAAGTCCTTTCGGTCAGCGTTCTCGAAGACTGTGCTGCCAGACTTCAACTTGGGCGCCCCGAGAGACGTATTCCTCCAGTTGAGTCAAAGGAAGCCCGTTGGGCAGTGTCCGGTGGTGGGCTGGGCTGAACAACTTGAGCAAATGATTGTCCTTGAGGAGGAGGCGGTCCAGGCCGCATCTTCTTCTTCCTCGGTCAAGGCATTTATCCTGCCCTCCTTGGGCTCCTTCTACTCAGCTTCATTTAAGGAGCTTTGTCAATCCCTTTCTACTAAAGAAGAGGGGCCATCAGGACACTCCTCTCGGTCCAAGAAAAAGGACTCAAAAGGTAAGTCCCATCGTTGACCTTCGTGGGAGCAGGAGAGGTCCCCTTCCCCGGATAGTCGACACTCTACTTCGGTTGAGGTTATGGCTAAGGCCACTGGCTTCACGGTGTCCCCATCAGGTCAGCCGACCAAGACACCTGTTGATGCAGTCGAGATTTTTCTCGACCTGTCGGACGGGCTGTCGACTGGAGAAGCCGACAACCCATCTTCACTTGTTCCCCGGTGGAAACCAAGGACTTGCCCGTGCCTCCTGTGCCGGAGTCTCTGGTTAAGGTCCCTGAGCCGGAGGAGGACCGGGTTTCCCCCGCTCCCTCCCAGACCCACCCTCGGAAACACCGAGGATCTCGGTCTCGGACCTCTTCTCGGTCCAGCCGATCCCGCCGACATCGGCAGTCTCAGTCTCAGCACTAAGGGAAACGGTGGCGCCACTCATCTTTGTCATCATCCTCCTCAGAGGATGCTCCGGCACAAGTTGTGTTGGCACTACGAGGCTCTTATGTGGCAGCAGCTCCTTTTGTCTGGGAGCAAGCAGACTCTGTTGCCTTCCCTGGCCATTAAGTGGCTGTCACCTGAACAGCCGAAACAACCCCTCGTGGTCATCGAGGAGCCAAAGCTGGTGCCGGTTGTTCGGCCGAAACCAGCTGCACCACCCATTGTGGTGGAACCCCCGCCTCCACAACCAAAAACTGGGTCTCCGACCAAGGATTCTCGGTCGGGTCATGGGTTGCCCCATCGGTTGTCCGCTACCCTCACTCCCGATCGCCCTATGCAGGTGGAAGGTGGCTCAGGCCCTTGGCAGCTGTTAGCAGACTCCTCGGAGTCTGACGATGACTCTTCTCTGTTTTCCAGGCCTCTCGACCTGGAGTCCTCTGGGGGACAGTCGGTGGACGAGAGCCCATCCTTGTTCATGGGATTACTTTGGCTCATCTCAGAATCTACTGGGATGAAGCTCAAACCCGTATCAAAGCGGGCCAAGTATCCCCTCACGGAGATACTGGACTGAGGGGATTCTCCTACAGAGGCCTTTCCTGTGGCCGAAGCCATTGTTGGCCCAGTCCTGGAGCTATGGCAGTGGCCGGCTTCTTGTCCAGCTTCCTCGGCCAGGAAGCATGCCGTTCCCACCGGCTCACTCTCCGGATTCTTGGAGCACCCCTCTGCGTCGGGGTTGGTTACAGACAGTGTTTTCTGGTGCTCCGGAATCGCTCTGGATGTGGACAAGCCACCGGATAGAGAGTCCAAGAAACTGGACTACTCCGAGCGTAAAGTTTACGCTGCATCCTCCTTAGGCCTTCATCAGGTCAGTTTGGCCATACTGATGGCACACTTTTCCCACGCTCTTTTGGGCTCCCTGGATGAGGTGATACCTCCTCTCCCAGCTGACCTCCAGACTACGGTCAAACAGGTGCAGGATCAGGGAAGGGCAGTGGCAAAGCAACAGCTCCAAACTGCTCTCGACATTGGAGACTCTTGTGCCCGGTCAGTAGCGGCTGCAGTGGCCATGCACTGCAGAGCTTGGCTGCAGATCTCCACCTTCATGGCGGATACCCAGCACAAGGTGGCAGATGTTCCCTTTCTGGGTACCGACTTGTTCGGTCCTGGGGTGGAGGGTCACTTACAGAGGATCGAGAAGTCCAGTGCCACCTTGGACTCGGTCACGTCTGCCCAGAAGGACAAAGGTTGACAGCAGCAGCGTAAGCCCTTTCAGCATTCTGCCCCTGCAGCACGTCCGGCCCAGCAACACCAGCATCAGGGCCAGCAGGCTCGCACTTGGCACCCCAAAGTCAAGCCTATAGCTTCCTCCAGCAGGAAGCCAGGAGAAAAAGGCCCAGGAGGTCCCTCGGCCAGTTCTTCTCCAAGCCTGCCCAGTGACGGGTTGAGGGGTTTCACCCCCAGCCTTGTCACCCCCCTAGGTGGCTCCGACACTTTTTCCGCCTGGTCCACTATCACCGCGGACCGCTGGGTGTTGGAAGTGGTAGGGAAACGTCTGCCTCTGGAATTCGAGCAGGCTCCACCATATCAAGCCATCGCCCCACAGTGGTCTGTGGAGTCCGCAGCCTCTCTGTCGGCTCCTTGAGCCGACATTGCTCTGCTCCTCCAAAAGGAGGCGATCAAGAAGGTGGCAGATCCTCCACCAGATCCAGGGTTTGTGTCCAGGTATTTCCTGGTCCCGAAACGGATGGGGGGCTGATGCCTCATTCTAGACCTACACGACCTGAACAAGTTCCTAAGGTCTTGAACCTTCAGGATGGTCACTCTGGCTCAGATCATTCCATCCTTGGAATGAAGCATGTAGTTCTGTTCTCTGGACCTCCAGGACTCGTTCTTTCACGTCCCAATCCGTCCGTCCCATCAGTGATTCCTTCACTTCAGAGAGGAATGGTCCCTTTTCGAGTTCCGGGCCATGCCCTTCGGCCTCTCTCCAGCTCCCAGGGTCTTCACCAAATGCATGGCAGTGGTGACAGCATTCCTGCGGTGCCGAAGGGTCCAGGTGTACCCTTATCTGAATGACTGGCTGATTGCAGCCCCCCTCCAGGTGGGAGGTGGAGCGGTCCAAGGATCTGGCCCTCCAGGTCTGCTCTCAGCTTGGCCTCCTCATCAACGAGGCCAAATCGGAACTCGTGCCAATGCAAGTGATTCAATTCATTGGGGCAGAGCTCGACTCTTTTCAAGCCAGAGCACGGCTCCTGGCGGACAGGGACGAGGGTCTTTCCTCCTTTGCCCAATCATTTCTGGTTGTGCAACTGTGCCCTGCCTGGGACTTCCTGCGCCTCCTGGGCCTCATGGCGGCCTGTACTAGCGTGCTCCATTGGGCCCGCTTGCACATGCGTCCCCTACAATGGGAGCTGGCCCGCCAATGGTCAAACAGCTCCGGTCCTCTGGACCAGCCAGTGGTGGTGACCCAGGAGATGTGGAATGCTCTCCAGTGGTGGATCATTCCAGCTTATCTGCAGGAGGGCATCCAGTTTGTCCACTCCGAGCCGACGGTCATTCTAACGACCAATGCCTCTCTGTTGGGTTGGGGTGCCCATCTGGGGGAGCACAGAGCGTATGGCCTCAGGTCTCTTCAGGAGTCTCGATGCCACATCAACCTGCTGGAGCTTTGAGCAGTCCAACTAACCCCTCACCACCTTCGCTCCATTTGTACGGGGTCAAGTGGTCCAGGTCCAGATGGACAATACCACGACCATGTACTACCTAAACCGCCAGGGTGGGACGCACTCCTTGCCCCTATGCAAGGAAGCTGTCTGCACTCGGTCCCTTGTGAGCAGACTGGAGGTGGATCTCCTAGCCATCCATGTGGCGGGAGTCTCCAACACTCTGGCCAATGCCCTAAGCTGGATAGGTGCTGCATCTCATGAGTGGTCTCTCCTGCTGGAGATAGTACACGATCTGTTCTTCCACTTGGGCACACCTCAGGTGGACCTGTTTACCTCCAGGGAGAATGCAAAGCTGAGGCTGTTTCATGCCCGCCCCCCTCAGCAGGGCTCATTGCAGGGGGATGCCTTCTCGAGGCCATGGACACCGGGCCTCTTGTATGCCTTTCCCCCATTTCTCTTGATCCACAGGGTGCTTCTCAAGGTGAGGAGGGACAAGGCGCAGTTGATTCTAGTAGCCCCAGACTGGCCCCGCCAGTTCTGGTATCCAGATCTCCTCAGCCTCAGATCCAGGCTCCCGAGGTGGCTTCCAGCCCGCCCAGACCTGATCTCAGTCAACCAGAGGAAGGTACTTCACCCGGACCTTCAATCCCTGCACCTGACGGCCTGGTTCCTGAGTGGCTAGAGTTCCAGGCCTTGGGTCTTTCCGACGAGGTCCTCAACGTTGTTGAGGCATCCCGTAAGGAGTCAACCAGAAAATGCTATGCCTTCAAATGGAAGAGTTTCTCCATTTGGTATCAGAATAAGGGGTTGGAACCTTCCTCCTGCTCCTTGGCCAGCATTCTGGACTACCTATGGTCCCTGTCTCAGCAAGGGCTTCGGTCGATGACCCTTAAGGTGCACCTGGTAGCCATCTCTGCTTACCGGGTGCGGGCCTCAAAGCAGTCGGTGGCACAGGAGAAGGTGGTCGGGTGCTTTTTCAAAGGCCTTGATCACATATCCCCTCCGGTGCGAGAACTTTCACCTCCGTGGGATCTACTGCTGGTATTGGCTAAGCTCATAGACAAGCCATTCGAACCGATGCACAGGTGTGACATCTCTCACCTGTCATGGAAGACTGCCTTCTTGGTGGCTATCGCGTCAGCCAGAAGGATGGGAGAGCTCCAGGTGCTTTCCATTGAGTCTCCTTATCTGGTCTTCCACAGGGACAAGGTTGTCTTGCGCACCCACCTGAAATTCCTTCCGAAGGTGGTGTCAGAGTTTCACCTTAACCAGGTGTTGACTCTGCTGGTGTTCTACCCCAATCACACCTCGGAGGCCGAATATAGGCTCCATACTTTGGACCCTAGAAGAGCGCTCTCTTATTACAAGGAGCGGATGGATGAAGTTGGGGGAGAGGTTCGCCAGCTGTTTGTCACCTACGCTGAAGCCGTACCTGGCAGACCTGCAGCCAAGTGGACGATAGGCAGGTGGGTCACCTCCTGCATAGATATCTGCTATAGGTTGGCGGGCATGGAGCCTCCCAGAGGAATAAGAGCTCATTCTACCCGCCATACCGCTGCTTCGGTGGCTGCTTCCAGGGACTTCCCTATCCAGGAAATCTGCAGGGCTGCTGCCTGGAATCAGCACACACCCTCAGTACCCACTACCACATCGACCTTGAGTCACGCCGGGATGCTGGTTTTGGGACCTCGGTTCTCCAGTCCTTATTCCCTAAGTAGGGGGTGTGCGCCTTGCCTCCCTCCTCCCGGAGAACTGCAAGGAGTCTGTCAGTAAGTGTGGATAGAACAACATATCCATGTCCCTAGAAATACAGGTTACTCACCTGTAACAGGAGTTCTAGGAATGGTATATGTTGTTCATCCACAAAGCCCACCCGACCTCCCGGCCTTCGATGCACAACCTGGCTTCCAGTGGGCTAGATCTGGCATCATGGGGTGGAGCCGAGAGTTTTACCACCCGGGTGAGTGGGAGGAGCCAGCTTGAAGACCTTCCGGCAAGATTTAAAGCAGCAAGGAACCTGCCAGTAAGTGTGGATGAACAACATATACCATTCCTAGAACTCCTGTTACAGGTGAGTAACCTGTATTTATTGCTCATGTATTTTCATCTTTTGTTGTATTTAAATGTTTTCTTGTAATTAATTACTTTGTAAATCTGCTATAGTTGACCTGGGTCATGCCTGAAAACGGACCTTGTTTCCGGTTGGTGCACCTTAACTGGTTAACAGATAAAGAAGTAAAAGTGTTGTTTGTTTATTTTTTTACTTTCTGTTTTACTCTCCTCACCTAATGGGTCAGGCAGGCTCCTCTTCAGCCTTTCTATAGGCAGTGGATCCCACGCCTACTAAAGCAGTCCCCACAGGCCTTCTGATACTCTACCTCTCCCACTGTATATTTCCTGAGATATTCCGTTGCTGTGAACTATGTGGGGCTAGTAGTTTGGGACGAGAACTAGCTTGAGCTTTCCCTTGGGGGGCAATTATGTTCAAGCTCAGATTTATTTTACCAGGAAAAGACTCATTTGAGCAATCTCAGTTTCAAGGAGGTCCTGGGTAGGATAGTATACAGAATAGATGCACACAATTGAGAAATTACAGTAGAGTTGAAGCAAAGAGATACAAGTACAGTGCCATATTTGATAAACAAAATATGCAATGTTGTTATTACCAGATTATAATATATACAACAATAATGAGAATATAAGTTGTCCACAGCTGAATAAGGAACATAGAAAAAAATAATTTCCATATAATACAGGTAAACATGCAAGAAATTCAAAAACATTTGCATCAATGTTTATGCATTATTATAGTTACAGGAACATTTTACTTGACATTCAGTTTCCAGAAGTGATTTAAAGACCCCTCGGCTTACTAATTTTGCAAGACTGAGCATATTTTGGAGTTTGTTCCAAGCACTAGGGATGCTAGTACTGATGGCCGACTTTCCATAAAGAGGGAATAACCTTGGGGTTTTTAGTAACATGTAAGAAAAGAGCTCTGTGATGTATTATGGCAGTTTGTCAGTTAAGTCTATAGGCTCATATATAGAGATTTTTAAGTCTCCTTGTACATAGATACATAGATACATAGACAGTGTCGGCAGATAAGGGCCTATGGCCCACCTAGTCTGCCCATTTGAGCTAGTAAGTTCAGTTTGTTTTCCTAGAAGTCTGTTTCCCCTTACCCCTGCCCTCTAGAATTCCTTTGTCTATCCCATGCATTCTTAAATCCCGTGATTGTTTCAGCCCCCACCACTTCCTCTGGCAGGGTGTTCCACTTGTCCACCACCCGTTCTGTGAAGAATTCTTTCTCATGTTTCCTCTGAATCGTCCTCCTCCAACTTCATCCCATGCCCTCTAGTCCTGGAAACATCTTTTCGCTTAAAAATAGTGTTTTCCTGCACCCTGTTCCTCCCTAAGATACTTGTATGTCTCTATCATATCCCTCTCTCCCTCCTCTCCTCCAGGAGTACATGTTCAGTTCCTTCAACCTGTCTTCATAGGACTTGTGATGCAACCCATGCACCATCTTTGTTGCCCTCCTCTGAACCTTCTCTACCCTGTCTATGTCCTTACGTAGGTATGGTCTCCAGAACTGTACACTGTACTCCAGGTGGGGCCTCACTAGTGTCTTGTATAGCGGAGTTATGACCTCCCTTTTCCTGCTGGTGATGCCCTGCCTATACATCCAGCATCCTATTTGCTTTACCTGATGCCTTGTCACACTGTTCCCTACCTTGAGGGTCATCAGAGATGACAACCCCAAGATCCCTTTCCTGCTTGGTGCATGCTATATCCTCACCCCCCAACTGATATATTGTGCCAGGGTTTTTGTGCCCCATATGCATTATCTTGCACTTCTTTGCATTGAATTTCAACTGCCAAACCCTTGACCATTCTTCAAGTTTCTGCAGGTCCCTTCTCATTCTGTCTACACCCTCTGGTGTGTCTACTCTGTTACAGAGCTTTGTGTCATCAGCGAACAGTGAAATTCTGCCTTCTAGATCCTGCGCAATGTCACTGATGAAGATGTTGAATAGGACCGGTCCCAGCACTGATCCCTGTGGTACCCACTGGTTACTCTTCCCTCTGTGGAGTGACAGCCATTTACCACCACCCTCTGTGTCCTGCCACCCAGCCAGTTACCTACCCACCACACTACTGTCCTGCCCACACCCATATTCCCCAGTTTGTGTAATAGTCTTCTATGTGGCACAGTGTCAAAGGCCTTGCTGAAGTCCAGATAGGCCATGTCCACTGCCCTCCCTGATCCACCTCCCTAGTCACCCAGTCGAAAAAATTCAATGAGGTTGGTCTGACACTGGCCTCCCCTGGTGAAACCATGCTGCCTTGGGTCCTGTGGTCCATTGACAACCAGATGTTCCACCAATCTCTCCTTCAGTAGTGCTTCCATGATCTTTCCCACTACCGAGGTGAGGCTGACTGGTCTGTAATTCCCTGCTTCCTCTTTGTTCCCACTTTTGTATAAGGGGACTACATCTGCTGTTCTCTAGTCTTTGGGTACCTCCCCTGTTTCCAGTCATTGGCTGAACAGGATAGCCAGAGGTTCAGCCACCACCTCTCTTAGTTCTTTAAGGACCTTGGGGTGCACCCCATCTGGCCCCATTGCTTTATCAGCTCTTATTACTTCCAGTTCCTTCAGGACCCTTTCTCGTGTAAAGGGACTTGTGTCCATTCTGCACCATTCTCACCCTTGTACTCCCTTCAGACCCATTACCCCCTCTTCCTTAGTAAGACTGAGCAGAAATACCTGTTCAATATGTCAGCTTTATTGTTGTCATCCTCACATGGCTCCCATCCTCCCCTTCAGTCTCACTATCCTCCCTTTGTCTTTCTTTTTCCTTATGTACCTGTAAAAGGTTTTGTCCCCTTTACCCACTGATTTTGCAATGTGTTCTTCTGTCTGAGCTTTGGCTTCCCTTACTGACTTCCCTGCCTCCCTTTGTTTCTCCTGGTACTTCTCCCTATCCCCTTCTGCCTGTGTCTTTTTGTATTGCCTGAATGCAATCTTTTTGGCTTTCACTTTCTTTGCTACCTCTTTGGAAAACCATAATGGTCTCCTCTTCCTTTTCCTCTTGCTAACCTGCTTAATGCATAATTCTGTTGTTCTTATAATCCCCATTTTAAATACTGCCCACTGTTCCTCAACCCCTGATTCCTGTCCCATTCCCCTTAATGCCTCTTTCAAGTATCTCCCCATTTTCCCAAAGTCTGCCCCCCTAAAATCCAGGATACGTGTTTTTGTGTGGTTTGGTTCTGCTCTTTCTGTGATTTCAAACCACAATGACTGGTGGTCACTGTTACCCAGGTGCTCCCCCACTGTTACCCCCATCACACTGTCCCTGTTTGTGAGCACAAGGTCCAGTATTGCCTTCTGCCGAGTTGGTTCCATGACCAGTTGCTTGAGAAAGGCACCCTGAAGGGAGTCCAGGATAAATCTGCTCCTAGTTGATGCTCCTAGTTGTAGCCAGTGATGTCCACCCAGTTGCTAAATATATGGAGCAATGATGCATTCTGGGCAAAGAGTTTGTAACAAATTGAAGGACTCTATGGTACAATACATCAAATTTACTTAGGAGTGTAATAGGACAGCGACTATAAATCAAGTATGCATAATCCAAGAGAGGAAGATTTCTAACTCTGGTAAGGTTTTGAGCTGTGTTCCGCAGGGTTCGGTTCTGGGCCCCTGTCTTTTTCAAGCTTTTATTGCCAATCTGACCAATCTTTGTCTTTCCTTTACAATGAAATATGCAGATGATGTGAAGATTGGGGGATCATGCTGAAACTTAGATAAGATATCTTGTGTTCAGCATGATCTAGACATCATATCTAATTGAATTGCTAAATGGGGTATGAAATTGAACACTACCAAGTGTAGAGTTATGCATTTTGGTTCTAGTAATTCAAATTTACAATACATATTGGATGGTTCAACTCTGTGTGTCACTACTGATGAGAGGGATTTGGGAATCACCATCTCAAATGACTTAACATATTCCAAACATTTGCATTCAGTGATTAGTACATCTGACAAGGTTGTTTGGTCCATTTTACGTAATATTAGATCTCGAGACCGTGAGATGTTATTGCCCCTGTTCAGGTCCTATGTTCGACCTCACCTTGAATATGCATTACAGTTATGCTGTCCATTTAAAAATTACAATAGTATTTCGCTTGAAAAAGTACAGAGAAAATGCACTAAAAAAATATCTGGTTTAGAATCAACTTCCTATGAACATAGGTTGGACACCTTGAAACTTACGCCTCTTACTACTAGATGTCTGAGAGGTAACCTTCTCTTTTTATACAATGTCCATGATCCATACGTTATGACAGTTAGGTCTTTCCTTCAGATCATCTACACATGATACTAGAGGACACCCTCTTCAGTTATTTGGCAAATCCTTTGCACATAATAATCGGAAGTTTTTCTTTACCTTGAGATCTGTTGGTCCTTGGAATAGACTTCCATCCGCTGTAGTTATTAGTAACACTAAAGATATTTTCAAACACCTCGATAAGTTAATTTTGTCTGGGTATAACTTGTCATATTATTCTTTGGCCTAGCATAAGAACATTATGGGCTTCCGGCCTACTAGCTCTTTTTCTCTACCTTAGTATGAACCTATGAACCTTGGCATGTAGGAAGGAATATAACTTGCACCAGACTCCAGTGTCAGGTGGAAAACAATTGTTATTCCTATCCAATAATCCCAACCTCATTCTTAGTTTTTTGCAGATATCATCTACATGATTAGCGAAAGATAAGCGTTGGTCAAGCCATGCTCCCAGCTGTTTGTAATTGGCCACTGTTTCAAGTGTATCACTTGGTAGCGTGTAAGTGGTGTGGTCAGCTTTGGAGGATACTGCCTTGTTTGATGACTGGAAGAACATTACTTTTGTCCTTTTAACATTTAGTAGCAATTAAGAATAAAAAAGATTTGTTTGTACCACTTGCAGATCCATACGTATAATGTCAGTGGTTGGTCTGGATAAATACAGGACTGTATCATCAGCAAAAAAATTTAATTTGGCTTTTTCATTGTTCCTAATGAGGTCGTTTATGTACTGTAAATTGGAAACAGCAGGGGACCCATGATAGAGCCTTATGGTACTCCTCTTGTAAGTTGTGATACAGAAGAATAGTTCCCTTCAGCTTCGATTTGCTGATGTATATCCATAAGATAGTTTGTAAGCCATAAAAGTGCAAAAGAGCCCAGGCCAGTGACTTTTCATTTATGTAACAGCGTGTTGCGATCTACTATGTCGAATGCTTTGTTCAGGTCAAGAAACGCATCTCCTGTGGGATGCTTGTGATCCTGGGATGTCAGCCAATCATTAGTTACCTTACTGAGTGCCGTAATAGTACTATGCTTATGTCTGAATCCTGATTGCATGGGGTTTATGTTATTAGTAGCCTCCAAATAGTCCCTTAGTTGATTATTAACTAATTTTTCTAAGAATTTGGCTAAAATGGGGAATATTGAAATGGGTCTATAATTATTTGAATTGCAAGGATCACCGGCTTTGAAGAGAGGGACAATGTGTGCAGTTTTCCAAAAAGCTGGGACTTTGTTGCTGCCAAGTGATAAATTAAAGAGGTGCATTACACGAGCCATGAGTTGATGACCACATTTCAAAAAATAAGGAGTCTGACCCATTGGCCCCAGCACTTTTCTTGAGATCATGGCTTAACAACAGGTCTTCCACTTGTTTGAATGTAACAGGTTGGAAAGAAAGTGAATTGTTAGTCCCCTTATCAGGACTCATAGTTTCTGAATTAAGGGTAGGAATAGAAAACAAACCTGCAGGTGAATTGTCAAATGTCAATCCTGTGGTGAAGTGGATATTCAATTTTTCTAAAATAATTTGATAATTTGTCGGTCTGTTGTAGTTTCACCTTGTCAGTCAGTCTTGGGGGGTCTTTTGTCCTTTAATTTCCTTTAAGACCCTCCATATTTTGGTTGCATTATCATTTGAAGTGTCCAGTGCATTTAGGTAGAAGTTAGCTTTAGCTTCCCTTATAAGTTTTGTGCCTGCATTCCTTGCTTTCCTAAATACCACCCAGTCAAGTTCAGCTTTTGTACACCTGGCTGTTCCCCACAAACTGTCTGTTATGCAATGCCCTTTTTAGGTCCTTGCGAAACCATGGGCAAGACATCTTTTTGACCCTATGTTTTATCAGTGGTGCATGCATATCTATGACTTATAACATGGGGCTACTGAGAAAGAAAATCTGATTGGCTGAGGAAGGACATGGGAGTGTGCATTAATGCACAATATTTTTTTACATGATGTGAGAAGGCCACAGATATATCAGTCAACCTACCGGATCTGTGGTATGTGTCCCTACGGCCAAAAACGTGAAAGTAGCCATATTTGGAGATGTGTGAAGTAGCAAGGAAATCAATTTTTAACAATTATAGAACTGAAAGAAGTGGTTTGCATATCTCAAGTACACAGAAATCTTTGCACGAGATTGCAAACCAGATGAAAGGGTAGCTGCCGTAGTAATTTGCTGAACTACAGAATTGTCTGGTGCAATTCAAACCCAGATGAGAGGGGGAGAGGGGGAGAGGGAGAGGGAGAATCGTCCTTCGCCATGCTGATAGGTGTGTAATTTGTCTCTGGTACTGTTTCCCATTTCACGTTCTCCGACAGGACAGAAGCAGCATGCTCCCCGTTATCGTACCACAGTGTAATGCTAGAATCCCGAAGGTCACGACAGTAGTTTTCAGCACCCCTGCACAGTGCTGAACTCCTAACCAGGTATACAGGCATAGTGTGCTGGGCCCAAAACAGCATCTCATTCCTGTTGCTGGTGATCACAGCACCTGAACAGAGTTGTATTGCATGTAATTATGAACTCCTAAATGTGCATCTCTGTGTGGCGCTCCCTGTCATATCTTTACAGAGGCCAGGTTCCGCTATTACCTAGCATCAGGACTGTGGTAGTTGTGGAGATGTTTGGTTATCGCCACTCATGTCACAAGAGTGTCATTAACCGCACAGAGATAACTGCATGTCTCAACCGTTTCCTTCTTGCTGAATTAAGAGAGCACAGTACTCCGAGACCAGGCACAAGTGCTGCAGTCTTACGGACGCAGAAGACATCAGCACCAGGAACCGTGCCAAATAATGAGCCTCCTAAACTAGGTATGTGTCTTCTAGTAGGTGTTCCTATATTAATTCTATGTCCCTGTTCCATGTTTCTTCTTTGTAACATTTTAGATCTGCAGTTTTAAAACGCATGCCGGTATGCAAACACGTACTACAGAACTACATGAAGTAGTAGTAGTCTCACAGAGGGATAATACTCAATGAAATGATAGCTGTTTATGTTTGTATATGTTAGAGTGCCCTCTAGTAGCAGACTCTGCATTGTGCTACATGCGTTGCTGTATTTCTTGTTTTTCAAATCTTGGTGGCTGCAGGACACATAATAGAGTTCCAATGTTATGGAATATTTAGATATTGTGGGCTGGATATTCAAACTGCGCCCAAAAAATGCGCAACAGCAGGAGCAAGCGCAAGTCACTTGCGCACATGCGCAATAGACGTGATATTCAAACATGGAGCAAGCCAAATTGTGCAACAAGCCGGTGTCTGAATATCGCACAACCTGCGCTATAAGCGCAACCAGGAAGGAAGCTGAGCAGAGACAATGCGCTATAGGCGGCAACAAGGAGCTGCCAGCTGAGCAGCCCAGAGGTGCCATAAGCGCAAGCGAAGCCCCAGCAGCAGAACGGTGGAACTGCACAACCATGAAGGTTGGCAGGGCCCACCACCCATGCCACAGATGGGCACAGGGACACACTGCAGAACCAACAATGTCCCCACACCCCAAGCACAGCATAACTGGGGAGGGATGGAACAACCATCGGACCATGGGGACAAGCAAACAAAGCACAGCTGGGCCATGGTGCCCCAGCACACCCACCGGCAAGCTGAGACTGCCACACAAGGAAGGCGGACCACCCCATGGCACGAGCCCCCGTGCAGCACACCTGCACCGTGACCCCAAGACACCCCATGAGCAGTGACCACCACTGCGGGAATCCCCATGCATACCACCACCCTCCCCCACTGCCACACTGCAACCTCGTGTACCACAGAACCATATAAGCCAGACCCACCATGAGCCACAGCAGCCTGCACAGACATCCACAGTGGTGTGTGGAAGCATGCAGCACACTGGATGCAACACAGTGCAGGGGCAAACACATACCCATACCCACAGGGACACTAATGCAGGGACGCAGTAGTGTGGCAGCCAAGCCCCCAGTGTGGGCCCATGAAAACTGTGCACACACAGCCTGCAGTCCCTCATGGCACAGGGGTGACACCCACCCTGTGTATGAACTGTGGCCCTGTACGCCACCAGCAGATGCCTGTATCACAAGTCACAGACAGTAGTGCACAGCCCCTGCAATACACACAGGCCGCAGCATGGAGGTGGGACAGCAACTGCGGAGGCCATAGTGTCACCCGAGGCAAACATGCACCACACCATTGACAGGAGGCAACCCAGCATGGTGATGGTCACAGTGGATGACCTGCAGGGACAGCCACCACTGAGAAGGCAACAGACCTCGCAGGCCACAGACATGCAAGGGTGTCAGCTGCACAGGCCAAGGATGGGTTGACAGGGGCACAATGGACACAGAGCAGGCACCATGGACCACTGCACACAGTAATGCAATGCACAGGGAACAACACACACACACCACAAATACCGACTGATGGCCACTCCCACACCAGAAACACTTCCCCACGCACACACACACACACACACACACACACACACATACCCATGACTGAACCACCCCAGATGCCATTCACACCACTGCAAGTGAGCACCTATAGCCAGCTGCAAATCAGAGATCACCACAGTATTCATATCAAAATAACTGTATTCCAAAAATATAACAACTACTATTTACAATTATGTACAAACGTGGGGTGGAGGGACAGGAACAAGGTTGGGGTGGGTAAGGGGCAGGGGTGAACATATGGGAGAGGGAAGGCGGGGTGTGAGGGTTGGTCAAAGGGGGGAGGTTGTCTCTCTTCACTGGCGGCCAGCCTGGTCCTCTGCTGCCTGGGGCTGTTGTCTGGGTCGCCTCCTCCTCCTCACGCCATGCTGCTGCAGATCCCGCAGGATGGCAAGGGACTCTTGCGCCACCCACAGAACGTCCTGGATGGACCGCTTCATTCGCAGGAGTATCCGCACACCTAGGACAAGGGATCAGAGTCAATGGGTGTGACTGTCCATCCCCCTGCAGCCCACCCAGTATGCATGGCAGACAGCCATGTGCCACGCTCCTGTGATGGTGTGCGCCCACCCACAGTGACCGTGTCCACAAGACATGCCCAACCAGGCAGCAACAGCCATGTACCACTGCACACACTGCCCATGTCCAGCACAGCACAGCAAAGCCGTACAGTAACATGGCTATGTGGTGAGCAGGCAGTGCCATAGCCATGTGCCCAGTCGCGCTGGACCACCATTGACGCACTCCCAGACATGCAGTGGCACTGGACAGTGCTGACTGTCACATGTCGCGTGCATGGCAGTGGTGTCCATGGATGGTGGCCATGCCCTGCCTCCCACCCTGTCACACAGCATGCAGTAGTAATCATGGTGTCATGGCACTCGCCCTCATCAGAATGCTTCTGGCGTTGTGGTTGTTCACCGCCACGATCCGGTCCTGCAGCCACCACCCTCCGCTGCTGCTCCATATTCCTCCTCCGCTCGGCCACGCCTGTGGGAGACAAAGAGAAAACACATCAGTACAAACCCAAAGCATATTCTCCGCCCCAATGTGTGTGCCCACCCAGACCCACCCATCCCATACCCTGTAAACACCGCCACAGCCAACCCTAGACCATCACTCCCCTATGTGCTGGACACATGAGACAGTGTTACCCATATGGACCATACAAGTGTGTAGACGTATCACCCACCTGGACGAGGCACCACACCTCTCCTGGCGCGCGACCACAGACGTGCCAGTAGTTCCGGCTCCCTCCATCTCAGGTCCCCATACCGGTGCCTGCATTGTTCAGCCGTTCTCCTGCGGCCAGTGGCCGCCTCCAGGTCAGTGGCCACTTCTTCCCAGACCTGGGTCCTGGCCCTGTCCAGTGGCTCCTCACCAAAGAGTGGGCCATAGTGTGGCTCCACAGTGGCCACAAGGTTGGCCAGCTCAAGGGCATCCCACTGAGGGCTCTCCTGCGTGCCATCTCTAATGCTATAGTAGACAATATGGCGCTCATGGCGTGGCATTGCGTGGAAGTGCTGTGCGGTACATCGCCGCCATTCCCTATCGCTGTCGAACAGCGCTGCCGACTCTATCGGCATGTCACGAACAAAGCGCGATGAAACTGCTCTCATGCCAGGCATTACAGTGCCAGGGTGCAAAGGTCGGGCACAAGGTCAGGGGTCAGTGGCGCAAGGCCACGCACAGCGCCATCGGACGTCTACACGTCCTGCGCGAATGGTCACCTGCGTGCCAGTGCCACAGTGGACTATTGCACAGTTGTGCCACAGCGCCATTTGGTTCCCAGCGCTATAGCGCCACTGGCACAATGGTGGCCATGTCCTGAATTGCTGATCGCGCACAGCACGTCATCAGCGCAGCAGACGCCTGCGTAAGCCACCTGGGCATGCGCAATATGGTGTACTACACAGTCACGGAAATGCGCCATTGGCTCAGCCAGCTCAACCGTATTGTGCAAAGCGCAACGGCGCAATATTCAGCAGACATATGCAAATCATCTGATCAGCCATTCAAAGGCACAGTGGCGCGATTTGCATCTCATTACAGTTGCTCCACTCCTAATTTGCATGCAATGCGCTATAAATGTGCGACATTGGGCTGCGCTGGCCAGATTCGGTTACTGCAGGTGAGAGGTGGGTTGCATGCTGTGTGGTGTTCTGGATAATGGTCATGGGATAATGCTGTAGACTGCACAATGACAGGTGTCCACTTCCACCCATACAGACTGACATGACTGAGCAGAGCCAAGGTGAGGGTGAGGATGGTGGGCGGAGGAGGAGGCCCAACTTCACCACGGCGGAGACAGAGGCCCTCTTCCAGGCCTACCTGGAGGAGGAGCCACTACTGAGTGGATGGCGGGGCACCCCTCAGGCCCGTGTGGCTGCATGGAAGAGGGTAGCTCGGGCAGTGAACCTGCACGGAATCCACCAGCGCTCCGTGCAGGAATGCAAAAAGAAGATGGGGACAGACCGCAGGAGGGTGAAGGAGAAGGTGGCAGCCCTCAGGGCGGCACGTGCTGGCACTGGCGGGGGCCAGCCAGCGGTGGCGGAACTGACCCCGGCTGAGGACCGACTGGCTGCATCAGTGCAGTGGAGTGCTGTTGAGGGCGTACCAGGAGGTGGATTCCAGACAGGTGGAAGCCCATCACTGCACGGTATGACATGGTGTTGGGGGGGAAGGTTGTTCACATGCACTCACATGTCCTCACTTTCTGTTACAGATCCTGTTCGTCTTCAGGGGACGGTGGTGGTGGGACCAGGCAGTGTGGAAGACCTGCCAGAGTTGGAGGAGGGTCCATCCACCTCTGTCGCCAGCCAGCGTGCACGCCTGGCTGCCAACTCTGTCGGTGAGTCAGGTGTGGGGGGTGCACAGCCTGTGTCTCAGCAGTCTGGCATGCAAGCATGCCAGCACGCTGTGACTGTGGCCATAGCACGTACCTGCACCATTGATGATGCAAGGACTGCAATGGGCAGTGACATGTTTGTGTTCCATGACGGACACACAGCAGGCCAGCACGTGCCCCTGGGCCTAGCTGGTTCCAACGTGTGTGCCAGCATGTCGGCACAGTCCCAGGCTGTGCCTATCAGCATCGGTGGGGCAGCACCGGTGGCTGTGCAGGTGTCTGGCACTGTTGCGGCCACAGCAGTGGGCGAGTGGTCCCTGAGCTGGCGGTTGGAGGGCAGCAGCAGTCACCCACCAGGTCTGGGGTACAGTGTCCAGCGGTGGCACATGCCACCGCCCTTTGATATGCTCATTCCTGGTCCTGGTGAACAGCGCCCACCCTTAAGGGGTGTTGAGCATCAGGACCTTCCATACCCTGGGGGACAGGATTCCGTTGTGGCAGAGTACCCATTTGAAGAGCACACCCGCCTGCTGCGGGAATCAGTACAGCAGCAAAGGCGGGTTGCAACTTCCGTGGAGGCACTGTGCGTGGCTGTGGAGCGGCACAGCAGGGACCGTGCTCTGATCCTTGCAGAGATGGTCCATATGCGGATGGATGTGACCGCCACCATTGACAGGCAGACCCAGGCATTGGTCGCTGTCGTGGCTGCATTGGGCACACAAGCAGGTGGCCCTGTACTGCGCACCCCACACAGTACGCTCTCCACTCCCCGTTCCCGGCGTCGTGCGACACCCAGTCTCTCAATGCCGGGTTCTGCTGTGGGCATCCCGAGCACCCCTGGTGCAGGTATGTTTGGCATACTACAGACCCCAGTGTGGACAAGGTTGCGATTACGCAGTGGGACCCCTGGTGGTCCATCGGTGCCACCCCATGTGGCCCCTGCTCAGCCTGCCAGTGCTGTTGGGTCATGGCGGGGCCGCCCATGCATCCGCGGTGGCCGTGGAACAGTGCAACATGACTGACCTGTCTCCCAGTGCGGGCCCTGTCTGGTGCTGCCCTGTGTGCAATGTGCGTCATGGTGGGCAGTGCACTGGTGGATGCCCTGCCCATCATGCCGACACACGGACCACCTGCACACCATCCCGACTGCTGTCCACAGGTGTGTGTGCATGATGATGCCTGCATTGTACTGTACACCAAGGTGCAAGGGTGCCCAGCATCTGACTGCGATACTTGGACAGTACAGGTGGTGAGGTGTGGTCTGTGGATCTGTGTGTTTGCCATGTCTGTTCCTGCTCTGATGTGCACCTGCCCATATCGCTTTGTGCCTGGTGTGTGTGTGTCCATATGACTGTTCACCCCTCCTGATGGTGTGTTAGTGTGCCTGGTCCTTCCACTCCCTTGCTGTCATGCACCCCTGGTGTGTTACTCTGTGTGCCTGTGGGTTGTGCCAGGACAGTGTTGGTTGCACATGGCCCTTGACTTACCTGTGTCGTGCATAATGCTCCTCCGTGATGGTGTCCCAGTGCAGCTGGGCCTGCCAGATCAGTCAGGGGTCCCGCCGTCCAAGGGGGGGCTGCTCATCACCATAATCACCGGCTCGCTGGCGTCCCCATCACTGTCCCCTCCTCGACCTGAAGGCTATCCCACAGTCTTTGGCCATGTTGTGCAGGATACAACAGGCCAGGAATATCCCACAGGCCTTTGAGGGGCTGTACTGCCGGGCACCGCCCGGAGGTGTCTAGGCATCGGAGCGTGCCTTGAGCATCCCAAACACCGGCTCGATGATGTTGCATGTGGCGGCATAGCCTCATTATAGCGTTGCTGCGATGGGGTCATGGGCGCCGGTATGGTGTGAGCAGCCAGGGGCGGAGTGGGTATCCGCTGTCACCTGTGTGGAGATGGTGGAGATGGTATCATGTTCAGGTCCATATTGCCAATATCCCTGTGTGCCACTACCATGGCACCTGTGGCATTCCACCCATGCCACGTTTGCAATTCCTACATCGTACTCACCCACTAGATGGCCTGTGGGATGTCCCCACTCTCGAATCGATGGCACAGTGGGGACTGATACCATATGAAGGCATCATGTGCTCCGCCGAGGTATGTGGCACAGACATTGATTATCGCCCAGTGGCATCACACACCACCTGGCAGTTGACACTGGAATAGCCCTTCCTGTTCCTATATGCAGCCCCATAAAGTGGCCAGGTGGCGTGCAAATGGCCACATGGGTGCAGTCTATGGCCCCTTGCGCCAGGCATGCGTGCTACCCTGTGGAACTCTGCATGTTTGCTATGCGCTGCCGCGGTGTTGGGGAAATGGATGTGCTCCGCGGCATGTGGCAACAGTGCGCTGAGGTGGGTGAGGATGCATGACGTGGCAGACTGTGTGATGTCTGTGGTGTCCCCTGTCTGCCTCTGGAAGGTGCCCGTGGTGAACAGGCACATGCAGGCTGTCACCTTGGTCTCCACCGACAGAGCGTGACTCCGTCGTGAGGGTGCCTGCATCACATCACTGCATAGCTCACTGAGCCGCCTCAGTATTGCCCTGTTCAGGCGGTACCGGCCCACGATCTCTACATCTGTGTACAGCTCAAAGCTGATGCGGGCACGGTACTGCCTGTTGGGGGTGTACCGCCAACGGGCCCTTCCATGGCCACGTCCCCCTGCAGCATGCATTCTCACCCCCCTCATTACAGCTTCAATGTGGAAGCTGGCACTGTCCATCTCCCTGGCTTGTGACCCCCCGGCTGATGTTGCTCTGTTACCCCACTGTCCTGACTGCTACCTCCACTGCACCGGGTACCCCCGCTGGCCTCTGCAGCCTATGGCCCCACAACTTCCCTTGCCTGCCCTGTTCTGGACTGTCTCTGTCTGTCTCTCTCTGTCTGTCGCTTGGCATCCCTGTAGCGTTCTTGCGCCTCTTACTTGAGCCTTTTTATTTTGGCTCATTTCGCTAATAGCGCACCTTCGGTTGTTCCGCTATTGTGCATTAGCAAACGCTTTGAATATCGCATTGCGCTCTTTATGCATGGATCACCCCTTCTGTTGCGCATGCCTTCATTTGCATTGCTGTTGCTCAACCTGTTTTCAGTGGCGCAACTGCCTCCTGCTGAATGTCGCAGAATGGCGCAATTTCGGACTTGCGCATGCACAACCCTATTGCGCATGGCGCAACCCTTTTGAATATCCCACCCTGTGTGTTTTTGTTACAGATTCCACAACGACATCTTTGTGCCTCATGTTATAAGCGCAATAACACATTTCAGGGTGTGTGGTTATTGGGGATTAACACACACCCGGGTGCTGTGATTACACTTGGCCTGCGGCCTCATGCCTCACAATGCATCCAGGTGTGCGTTAATCCCCAATAACCACACACCCTGTCATGGATTATTGCTTACTTCAAGCACAGCAACCTATGATATTAATGGATTCGGTATCAGATCGGTGGAGTTTAGCTAAACATTCAAATTCCTTTGGCACTGTAAGAGAGCTGATTTCGCTAACCTTAAATTTATTGTTAATGTAGCTAGCAAGGCTGCCTCTCCTAGTTGGTTTGTCTGAGTGAAAAAGGTTATAAGAGGAAATAGCACTCTCTAGCTGTGCTACTGTCCCCTTTAACCAGGTTTCAGCTAAGATAAGGACATCTGGCAATGTACGGGATGCCCAGATTTTTATATCATCTGTGGGTTTTTTTTTTTTTTTTTTAAGCAGGCTACATATGTTAACATGAATTTCAGTCCTCTGATAGATGCTATTCAGTAGGTGAAGCCACTGGCAAGATAGGGCTGGAATTAATTTCTACATTGCCTGAACAAAATAACAATAGCAGGATTAATTTTTTGATCATATAGATTTTAATATTAAGTTTATAAGATTGTTTTAAACCTTTGGAGCCTAAGTGTAGACAAAGCCTAATGGGAGCGCTATCTCTGTATGACATGGCCGGTTCCACCAAGCCGTATCAACAGGAATTCCTTCGAGCAACATTACAGCAACAGCACAATGCCGACAGCTGTCACTGTGCCTTCAGGGGACATATGTCTTTTTTTGTGGGGGCTCTACCCCCAATATAGATTGCTAACTCATGTCGGGGTTGTTTGGAGGTGGCTCCCAGAGACAGCCCGAACTGCAGTGTCAGACAAACAGAATCGGCTGTTAGCTGTAATGGTCTGCTAATCGCTGTATTGGTCTTCACTGTTTTTCCGTCACTCTTTGAACTGTATACCGACATGGCCTGTAGAGCTAGCAATGTTTGTAAATACATTGGTTCTGCAGTGGTCAGATGAAGTGCTATTTTTAAGTGTCCGCGCACCATTTTGTAGCTTCCCCCAAGAAATAAGAATGATTTATTGTTGGATAGGAAATTTGGTGGGAATCAGCTGGAGGAGGATTAGCCAGACAACACAATAAAAACAAAGAACCAAACTAAAACGTTCCCGTGATTTGCTAAAAATGTAAATGATTCAAGTGAAATTATATTTTGTAGACTTCCGAAATATGCAACAAAAAGAGTGTCTGGAATCCAAGCCTCAGCTCGTGTGCAAGTTAAGCTAATAGAGCAAAGATATACTTCGGAATAGAGTTATTGTATAGTTTATGTGTAGTTCATTGTGTGTTATCCCAGGCAATACGTGGATTCGTAGCTATGTTTTGTATAGTTTTTCACCATCTACTATGTAGTCCTACTGTTCTATACTAGTTCACTCATGCTTTAGTATGTGTTGTAAGGTTTCTGCTTTAAATTATGTTAAACAACATTTATTGTACGCTGTATTTTGTATGCAATCTCCTGGGTTGTGCCTAAAAAGAGAGGTATGTGTTTGCCTAGTGTACCTACCTGGTAAACAAAAACAAAAGCTAAGTAAATGTACTTCAATGGGGATTTCAACTTTGGTACATAACTTGCCCATTTTTGTATATTTTCACACTAAAATTTCAGAATGTGCCTTTTCAGACCCCACCTCATGAACAGTGTCAGTGGAATTATCCAAATCTGGCCTGAAAGGTGAATTTGCAGTTGGTTGGCAAAATCACCTTTTGGAGGGGGATTTGAAAATTGTAACCAGCCTTGTTCATGAGATAGGATTATAAGAAGGGTATGTTCAAAATATGGGATCAAAATATTTTAAAATGGCAGTTATGTGCATCTGTAGTAATTTAGCTATGCTTGCTCATAACTTTGTAATTTTTACCACTAATTTTCAGCATAGCCATTTCTTTAAGCAGCTCACGAATGTGTAGCTGTAATTTTTCCAGATCTTCATTGAAATGTGTTTTCTCACCTCTGACTTGGTATAATGTTGTGGTGGCATGGATGCCACGGTGGCTGTTTTGGCACAGATTTGAAGACTTTCAGGACTTGGCTAATGAGGTGGGGTTATAAGAAGGTGATGCTGACAGTTTGGTTGCAATATATGGAGGGATGGGAGTGCAGGGCCCAGAGGGCCCTGTGCTCCCACGGGCAAATAAGGATACGATTATACTATCTCAAAAAGTAAGGAAATTCATTGCAAAAAAACTTGATTAATGCAGTAGTTAGGGTTATTTATTTATTTATTTATTTATTGAATTTTGATGACCGGGTAGGCCCGCTGGGCCCTAAGAGGTCCCTTTTTCAGGGGCGACCCGGGTGAAACAACAACATACAGGTAACAGATCAGTACAGTCTGGAGAATGGATAGTTTTTAACAGTATGAGTACATATGTTTACAGGCACCAGGAAGTGGAAGACATACAGGCTGTAAGGACATAGAGGTTACAAATAATGAGTACATTAAACATTAAGCATCACTAGTTGTTGATTAGATACAAAGTGCTCTGGAATAGCGAGCAGCACCTATAGTCTAGGGTTAGCTGCTGTGTCTGCAGGATTGGAAGAGGGGATACATTAGGGACATAAGTGCACCCGTCTGTAAGAGAGGACCGTTATACTGCCGGGTAGAGGTTGGGAGGTCAAATGAGCTGCCCAGGAGGCTGAGCGTGGTCAGGTACTGTGGCATGAGACATATGCTCCTATTGAGCAGGTGTCCCTTAAGCATAGTCGGAGCTGGAAACAGTCTCAGCCTCCCGGACCTCAAGGAGGTTGTTCCAGGAGGAAGAGGCGGTGTCGCAAGGATCTAGACCGGCTTTAGTCCTCATCTTGGGAACCTCGAGGAGATTGGCCTGATGGCGCAGGCACCGTGGGTTTGGTTTCGCCTGATGAGCCCAACCAGGCTAGGGGGGTGAGGGGCCCAGTATCTTATATGTAAGGCAGAGAGTTGGGTGGCGGCGAGCATCAAAAGGACCACCTGAGACTGGATTGGGCCTCACAGTGGTGAGTCCTCGGGTGAGACAGGGTGGCAAGCGGACTATCTTATTGTACAGGGTCTGCAGCCTTCCCTAATTCCATCGCGGCCACGCCCTGGAGGATCGGGGCCCGTATGTGAGCTTTGGGAGGAGCACACTTGTGGCAATGGCTACCCTAGCTTCGGGATGATCTGGTCCTTTAGTCTATAAAGGATGCCTAGTTTCCATGGATGGCTTTGGTGATTTGATCTACATGATTCTTTAGTGTGAAACCTTGGTCCAGGGTAAGGCCAAGGTATTTGGTGGAGTGACCACCTCAGTTTTACACCCCCCCTGGACTGGAGTTGTAGGTGTTGTGACCTCTCTGTTCCCAGGGATCTAGGGCCAAAGAGCATTACCTTCGTTTTGCTAGAGTTTAGAACCATTTTGTTCAGAGAGAGCCAGTCCTCCATCAGGTGGATGTCCTCTTGAAGGGCTGTCTGCAACTCAGGTAAATTAGGGGAGGCTCTATAAATGACTGCATCATCCGCGTACTGAATGGCGCTGCTACTCCCGTAGTGTTTATGCAGATCATTAATGAACGGTGTAAAGAGATGGGGTTTAAGCGAAGAAAGTAGGGAAATGTGGCGTTAGGGTTTTCACCCCTAATACCCCACTCCCACCCTGCAGGCAGCACAGCAGATGTAGTATGCTTGGGGTTCTCAAGCCTAGCAACACCCTTTCTCATACACTGCACACATCTCAGCTTATCAACTGATGGAACAGGGCGAGCGTTAGGCTTGAGAACCCCAAGGCACACCCCACAGCTGCTGTGCTGCCTGCAGGGCGGGGGTGGGGCCGCCACATTTCCCTACTTTTGTCACTTTAACCCTAAGTAATGCATTAACAACTTTTTTTTTTGCAGTGAATATATAGACAGATATATGTATATATATTTTATTTTTGGCCTAGTCTTGGCAAGCCCATGCCTCCATTTGGACCAGTCCCACCCCCCCGCCTCATCTGCTGACTTCTTGTGGTCTTACCTGCCCCCATGGCTTGTCCTCCATGGTGGGGTGCAGCCGGAGCCCCAACTGGTGCTACACATGATCTGGTTCTGGGGAAGCTTGCAGTGTCTTCAGTGCGGGGCTTGCGAGGGGTCACTTCATCAATCTGCCCCGGGCCTACTGCTCTTTCCTCCTTTTTCTTCCTTGCCCCTTGAGACACCAGCCTGGAGAATAACGAAAGCATGCACGTAAGTGTGCATCATGCTGTGTCGTGCACTGGAATCTTCCCTCCCATCGAGATACTCCCAGTTGTACTGCCACCTGTGGTCTCTCAGGTGGCAGTCATGCACCTTCTCTGGAATGCTCAGTCCCCCCCCCCCCACACACCTCCTGTCTGACCCCCAACAACTCAGGCTCGCTTCTGTACCTAAGTCACTAGCGTTGCAAGAGGTAGTAGCACTACTGATGGGCCGACTTCCAGGCTACATTTTTGTAGGAGGTGCTACTTAATTGGATCTGCCCACAGTTCTGAGGAGGGGTATAAAAGAGACTACAGGAGTCCACCCCTCATGAAGACCTAAGTAGTCGAAGTGCCAGGGCACCTTGTGAGGTGTGTTTTACTACTGGTGTGGCATTCTGTAAGCATGAAAATAAAACTACTATTTCTGTAGCTGTCACATTGTTTTTCATGCTTGCATTTCTGTTGATAGGTTTTTGCCTCATTCTGAGATTGCCTACCTCAAGTACAAGCATGAGAACCTGTAGTTTATTTTGTGGGTCAAGTTTGGATGACTGTCATGTACTTGGCAGAAAAATTATACATTTGACATGGAGTGCAGAAACACCAGGAAATGTCATTAAAGGGGAAATAGAAATGTACTTAATGAACATGGTTGGCCAAACAGTTTACAGTGTGCTTTTTGACTTATCCTTGGCCACCAGTCATAACCAGATCAGACTTCTGCATGCCAAATTCAGCTTCTTGGCAGGGATTTGCCAACCAGCCCATTACCTTGTCAGTCTTCATGAGTTTTTTGAGGAAATGGGCTGCAGCAGTGTTCCCAGAATAAAAAAACACTCTGATGTGGTGAAACACGAAGTGTTAAGGCTAACCATGAATAGAATATTGCCATCCTAGCCCACCAGCATTAACACAAACCATACTGGATGAGTAAGATTTTGAAATGAAAGTATACATTTTAAAAGAAAGGGGTTTGGATTCTGTATATGTGGGATGGATTTGGTTTGGAATTTTGTACTAATGAAATGGCACTGCATTTTTCTGTACTTTGTAAATGAAAAAGCTTAAGAAAACAGGGGCCTTCACATGAGTGTGTGAAACGAGTTGAAACATGTTATCGCAGCTGTGCCCTGTAGATAACCTTCAAGGACATGTGGGCACCTAACCTTCGCTGTTTAAAGCAGCAGTACTAGTTAACCAGGAAGTGTTCATCACTTCACAAATTTTTACACTACCTGGTAGTTTAACATTTCAGATGAAAAATTTGTTGTTTACTATTGTTTTCTGATAATTGGTTCCCTTGATTTTTTTTTTATACATTTATAATGTGTGGATTCACAGAAAATATGGCAGCCCCCATACGATTTCTTGTTTATCACCATGTGCTTACATTGCTTGTCCTATAAACACTCGGCAGGAAAAGGAAGAGGTGGTGCATTCCAGTTACAGCAGACAAAATGAGCAGTGAGAGAATGGCAGCCCCCCATTTCCCTCGGAATCCAATATGGTGCTCCTGGAAAGGGTCTGTGATAAACTGTCTCCGAAAAAAATAAAAAATATAAAGAAAACAGAACAAAAAATAAAAGCAAAGGATTCAACTGTTGTCAGTTGTGGAGCTTGTTTGACATAACTAGTGTAAAAAGAACATTTTTATTTTATTAGTGCTGCTGCTTTAAATGGCAAGCTGTTTAGTAGCTGGCATGGGTGTTTGGCCTGCAGCTTATTTTATTAGTTTATTCACCTAGGTCAGCTTGGTTGAGAAACAACATACCATTTGTTTTGGGGTGGGTGGTTCATTTCTACCCTATTTTAAGCAACAGTATTTGTTGTAAAAATTAAAAAAATATATATATTTTTTTAGCATTAATATATTTCTTGGCTGCCCTGATGGCACAATAGCAGTGCACTGTGGTGCCAGTGACTCCCCCAAGTTCAGAAGTGAGCCCAGGAAGTAGTCCAAGGCTGAGACGAGTGCATCTCAGTGGGGAGAATTGGTGCTGGGTTCCACCACCCCTTAGGCTGGGCTAGGGAGCTTGCTCCTGCCGTAGGGCTGGCTGTGTGCGAGGAAGACAGAAACATCGCCCCTGCCAGGGAAGGAGGGGACAATGGAGTGAGAAAAACCCGATAGCCTTCCAAATGATGACTTGCTTTGGTCTGATCACGGTATGTCTCTGTGTACAGGGTAGATCTCTGAGAACTGCTACTGGATGGGGAAGAAAGAGCTGTATGGGAAAAAATATTTATAAATGTTGGATACAATATAATCTGTAGTAATGTTGAGTCTTCTTAAATGTTTCTAAAACAGCTTTTATTAATAATTATATTATTAATGACTCGTTATTAAAGATGGCCACCACTAGCAATTTTTTTTTATACTCTATTTTTCTCCCGGGTCCCAGGTCAGAAACCATCCTAGTCACCTGTCCAGCCCTCTACCCTGACATCAGGCTGCAATCCCTCTTCCTCCATGGACCACCTCCTGCAGCAGGGCCTCGAGGAGACCACCCCCAAGCTCCACTCACCTCCACCAGGATCCAGTTCAGGGAGCACCATTCGGGGTTGGGGCCTGTGGTGGGTCGCTGCCTCATCTAGCCAACTGGGACCATTTTCTCATTTCCTCCCTTGAGAGTGGGGCATGCAGTGACATCAGTGGAGGGAGCACACATGTGTTTGCACATGTTCCTTCTGGCGCTTGCCCCACTCAGTTCCTTCTTACAGCATCAGTGCTCTGTCCCCCAGCCGCCGCCAGGGGTCAGAAGCGCACCGACCACTGAAACCCCACCTCCCAAGAGAAGGAGAGCAGTCCCTCGGACGCTCAATCCCTCTCCACCCCTCGTTCCCAAACATGGGTCATCGGCGTAGTGCGAGGTAAGGCGACCAGCACCTCAGTGCCACTGGGTCCACCACTAGCAATTTTTAAAATCCCTTCCCTCAAGCTTTTTGAAGTTACATACTGGAGTCATTTTATTTATTTATTTAGTTTTTGTTAACCGGGTAGGTACACTAGACAGCATAGCTGCCTATTTTCAGGTACAACCTGGGAGATGACGACAAAGGTTACGTAGGCAATAGTAGATGCAAGAAAACATCATGAGAAGAAGTAGAAGTCAGACATAGTACACTTATACAAAATTTTCAGCAATGACAGTACATTTGCAGGAATATGTAGTAACAAAACTACAGTACATGGCTGGCAGTATAGGCTAGAGGTTAGAGGAACGAGGTGTGAACAAGCTTGATACATCCAGCAGACCAGACCTGAGTTTGATTCTTATAACCTCCACTTGCATACTGTGTGACTCTGAGCAAGTCAGTTAACCACCCAGTGCTCCCAGGTTGCCCTTGAAAACAAGAACTTGTGCCTAGTGGGCCTTACCCGGTTACCAGACTAAAAAAAAAAGAAAAAAAAAAAAAAAACCTGAACTATAAGTGCAAATAACTAACAGTCATAAGTCATACAACTAGTGAGTAAATGCTAGAAGACTGGAAATGGCAAGATTTCCAGGCAGGTTTGAGAGTAGTAGATGTTGGAGCCGGTAGGCAACTAGGACGAACCAGTACAGGAATGGGTGGATAGAGAACAGGAGCAGGGTTCAGAGCTTAGAAGAGCCATACAGGGTTCCTGTTTGAAGCTGTGTGGAGAAGGGAAGATTCTTGGGCCCTGTCCACACTATGCCTCTATAACATTACAGAGGGCCCAAACAGTTACCGTTACGGTTTGCGTTTACACCTGTAACATTACAGAAGGTGTTTTCGTAACTGTTGTAGAAATCACTTATGAGGTGGTTTCAACAAAAACAGTTGGTATGGAAGGGATAGTAGTCCCTAACAAAAATAAATAACTAAAAAATTTGCTGAAAAGCCAGGGAACTGTGGTATACCATTTTGTAACATGGCATAAAGTCACAGGATAACTTTCTTATATTGGACAAACAGCATCAGGTGACTACAAAGCAACCATGGATTAACGCCAAAGTAGATCCATGATTGCTTGTTTAGTACCATAGTCATCCACAGTAAGTTCCATGGCGGTGTTTTGTTTCCCTTTCACCCAGGTGGACACTATTCACTGGCTAAATATCGATCTTTGAGCATAATTGGCCATTAATGTGAGAACAGCTTAAGAAGTTATTGGTCTCCATTTGCCACAATTACTAATATAGTACCTTTTCTTCTAATTTATAAGTCAGGATTGGTGCTAGATCCTTCATATGAGCTACTGTTCAGAAGTTGATTTCTCAGAGAATGACAGTGCTACTGCATTACCCATATTATTTACATACCCGTAATACAGTACTTGCAAGTCATGGAAGTAATGCATTTTCATACTTTGTTTAAAAAAAAACAAAAAAAAACAGATGTATCATATTTTATTCCTCACTTTAGGAAAGTGTCTGTGTTACTTTTTCTGTGTTTTGAACAAAAAAAAGTATTACGTATTTAGGTCATTACAATATAAACAAACCCTCTACTCATATACTGTAGGAAGCAAATTTTATAAAGTGTTATACATAGTTACTCTGCTGTTGATTAATATCCCTACCCACAGATGCAGTATAGTGGTGGCAGAAAAAGGTGGCTGACAATTAATATTATGAGCAGAGATGTAACAATTTTCAGCATGCAGTTCTATACATGTTATCTTTGTTTACTAATATAGTACAATCTCCTAACTTACTGTCAGGATTGGTGCTAGGTTCTTCATATGAGCTACTGTTCAGAAGTTTATTTTTCAGAGAATGACAGAGGTACTGCATTACCCATATTATTTACATACCCACAATGCAGTGCTTGCAACTCATGGAAGTAATGTGTGTTCTCTCATACATGGTAAAAAGCAAGTAAAACAGATATTGTAACATATTTTATTGATTACTTTTGGAAAGGAGCTGTATTACTTTGCTGTCCTGTGTTTTAAGTAGAAAAAAGTATTAAAGTATTTATTTAGGTCATTACAATATAAATGAACACTTTACTCATACACTGTAGGAAGCAAATATGTTGGGAAAAGTGATGCCGCTTTTCTGCATTATGCACTACTCTTTCCTGTGATTGCCATGTTACAAGTGCATTAAATCACTCCAGAGCATGGTTCTACTTGTGCCATTAATCCATGGTTGGACGCATTCAGCCTTCAGTCTCGTGCCCCAACCAGCCCAACCATGGATTACTGCCACAGTAGAACCCATGCTCTGTTGTGGTTATCAACACTGACGTCTGACACCGTGGTATACCATGAAACTGTCATGCTGTGAAGTCCCTTAGGGGGCTGCCAAAACACTGAAAGTCATGGAGAAGTAAAAGGCTCAAAGACAGACTATGACAGATCCTTTTTTTGTTGTTATAATTTTTATTCAGATTTTCGCAAAGAACGGGGGAGGGGGTACAGGTTATTATCAGTCACAAATTCATTTTTATACAAAAATGAGAAATTAGAAATGGAGCCATACAGCAGGACATTCCATGTAAAATATATCTTAATACTTTGATCGTACTGGTGGATAAATTATATAAACTCATGTCATAATCTCTATGCAACACTAGAATAACTTTAAAGGAGACAACAGGCACAGAGCACGTTATTCACTCTAGGATTACCATTTCCCCATCTCCCAAACCGCATACTCTGTACCCATATCCCTAGTCTTCCTCGCAGATTTGACACCCTATACAGTTTCCTGAATGGGGATTAAGGAATAAAAGTAGCATCTTTCAAACTAATGTGGGAAATCCATCTAGACCATTTCATAGTACATAGGTCTGACTTGTCATTCAAGTGGTAGGAGATCTTTCTGACCTGTAGATAAGGGTCATGATTTCCCTCCATTCTAATAATGTAGGGACCCTGGAAGCTGGCCAGCAACGAGTCAGGGCTTTCTTGGCTGCCATTAAGGCTGTTCCGACAAGTATTGTGTGTGGGTGTCTCCGGGCGGGGGGATATGTAATATAAATAAGTCAGCAGTAAGGGTGATCAGGAAGCTAAACAATTCACTTAATGCAGATTGTAGAGAGTCCATAAAGGGTTGAATATTTGGGCATAGCCAAAATATGTGAGTATGATGTGCTACAGATTCACCACACTAATGCCAGTAAACACCTGATCGTGCTGTTGCGAAATGGGCTGTTATAGCTGTGGTTTGAAAATATCTGGTAAATATTTGCCAGGAGAACATTATCCAGCTGTGGGAATAAGTGAGTTTTGATATTGACAGGCAGCCTCTGTTCCACTGTTGTGAAGGAATATCAAAGCCCAATTCCTGGCTCCACTATGTACATACTCCTCAGTACTTAACTCCTGTGTTTCCTCTGGTGCCTTATACAGGACGGAAACAATGTGGGGGGCCGTCCATCTTTTGGATGAGATGTTAAACTGAGGTCCCATCTGCCTGGATTGGTGGTAGTTCAGGTGGATGTTAAAGAGCCCATGGCACTTATCGAAAAAGAATAGGGGATTTTCCCCAGTGTCCTGGCCAAATTTCCATCATTCACTAAAAATACCACCAACAGCTTAATCTGGTTCAAGGTCAGTTGGCATTCACCTGCACCCCCCACCGGGGTCGTGCCTGAAAATAGTCAGGATTTGTCTAGTGCACTTACCCGGTCAACAAAAACTAAATAAAAATAAAATACCATTGGTGATGTTCTGCTGAAGACAGGTAATCAAGGGGGGGAGTATTCTCAGTGCAACATACTTCCAATGAGAGGGAGTAATAAAAGTGTCTCAGCTGTAGGTATTGATAAAAGTCTGGTTGTCTTAGACCATGGGATTGACACAGCTCCTGGAAAGATTTAAACTCTACTGTTTAGGAATTGCGAGAGGTTAGAAATTTGCAGGTACTCCCAAGAGTCAAATGTGTGATCAAAAATGACTGAGAGAAAATTCTCAAGGAGGGCTATGAGAGTTAGGAACAGTAGATATGGAGTGAGAGCAAAATGTCTGTGTATTACATTCCAGGTTTTTAACTGATGTATAATCCATGGGTTTTGGGATGTCCGTTCCTGGAGGTGGAAGGGGGAGCGGTACAATGCAGTCCTTCTCGGATTCCGAAAGGGCATAAGACCTTCCTCGATCTCTCTCCAGAGGACAGGACTAACCCTCGTAATTTGGCACAAGAGAAATGACAAGCGGCAGGCCCAATTATAGTATTTAAGGTTAGTGAGGGCCCATCCTCCTAATTTTCTTGGGAGGGTCAGAATAGAAAATGTTATTCTGGGGCGTTTCCCATCCCATATAAATCTGCTAATAGTTTTGTTCCATAATCGGAATGTTTTAGCTGGAATATATAGGGACATTCTGGAACAAGTATAAAGCTTGGTGTAAAACTACCATCCTAATGACCTTGACTCTCTGGAGGAGATTCAGTGGGAGTATATTCCATTGTGCAAGGTCAGACTGAAGTTGGGTAAAGAATGGGACATAGTTATTTCTTTCCACATCTCCTGCCCGATGCGAAAAATAGATGTCCAGGTATTTCAAGTTACTCGAGTACCAGCCGGATACCTTTGTGCTAGTGATAAAGGGTGGGGAGTAAATTAAAAGTCAGTGCTTCCGTGTTGGTGGTATTAAGTTTATATCCTCAACATTTGCTAAATTGGTCTAATATGTTGAAGACGCCTGGGATTGACTGTGAGGGATTGGATAAAAAGAGCAAAACATTGTCCATATATAGGGCTATATGATGTTCCATCCCCATTGCTCTCAACCTCCTGCCTCATAAATCAGGGACAAGGTTTAAAAAAATCAGGGACCAAGGACCAAAATCAGGGACACATCTTCAAAATTAGAGATATCCACCCAGAAAGCTGGTAGAATATTCAGCTTAGTGCAAAATGCATTTTCTAAAAAAGAACAAGTCTGTAACCTTAATGCTTGACTTTGTTTTGTGCTTACAGTCCCCACTGTTGAGCCATGGAAACACAAATTTTAGGAGGGACAGAGTAAAATTTTGAGGCAAAATCAGGGACGTCCCTGAAAATCAGGGACACTTGAGAGGTATGTCCATCCCCTCAGTCTGTACCCCTTCTATCAGAGGGGAACCCCTAATGGCCTGTGTCAAAGGTTCAATAAAAATAGCAAATAGGCCAGGGGAGAGAGAGAGGACACCCCTGACGGGTTCCTCTGAACAGAGTAAAGTAGGAAGAATGATGTCCGGAAACCTTGACACAAGCTTTGGGGAAGAGTAAAGCATTTTAATCAGGGAAATGAAGGGAGAGGGGAAGCCCATCTTTGCCGTAGTTGCAAATAGGAAGGGCCGTGAGACCCTGTCAAATGGCTTCTCAGCATCTAAGCTGAGAAGGACAGAGGCAGTCATATGAGACTGCATCTCATGCACCAAATGTATGCTCTTCTTGTGTTGTCTGTGGTAGATCTAGCACTGACGAATCCAGTCTGGTCTAAATTATAGAGGGTAAAACTGTGTCTAAACGGTTGGCCAAAATAGACATAAACAACTTATAATCCACATTTAAAACTGAGATTGGGTAATATGATGTACAAAATTGTCGGTCTGTCTGGTTTTGGAATTAAGGATACTACCGCATATGACCAGCTGGGGGGGGGGGTCTGCCAGGCCCTGCAGCACTTCATTATATACCTGTAAGAGGAGTGGGGCAACCCTTTGCACTGAATTGTTGCAAAATTCTGTGCCATATCCATCCGGGCCAAGGGTCTTCATGGTGTTGGATTGGGAAACTGCAGCTATTAGCTCAGTATGTAATATTGGGGAAACCAAGGAAGTCTGCTGGTCCCTTGGTTAACTTTGGGAGGCCCGGAGGGGAAAGAAATGCATTGATATCTATATGTTCTGAGGGGTGGTACGGGTATATAGTTTTTTTGTAGTATTCACAAAAGGCCTGGGTAATGTGACCCATTCTTGTACAGGGGGTACCAGAATTAGGGTCCCTGACAGCCGCTATAGTTGAGAAACGTCTCTGTTTGTGCAGCTGAAAGGCCAGAAGGCGAGAGGCCCTCGGGGCTATTTCATCATGTCTTTGCCTAAAGAAGGCTAGGGTTATTTCTGTATTTTGCAATACCAGTGAATCTAGTTCCTGTTTAATCTGTTAAAGTTGAGCCAGGACAGAATTATCCCCCTGCTGGTGTGCCATTTGGAGAAAGTTGAGGGTCTGCTCCAAGTGGAATTGCCTCTCCCTATGCTGTTTTGCCAAAATTGACGAGTGTTTTATTAGGTGGCCACTTTTAATGTATTCCACTTAATTGCAGAAGAGACTTCCGAGTCCGAGTTATCCTGCTGAATCTCCTGTATTTTCTCTTCAAGAAAATCCCAAAAAGAAGGCACTTTTAAGGTGGATAGGGTTGAATTTCCAGATTGTTTCGTCTTTCAAGGCCCAACTCCCATTTTGTGACCACTGGGGCATGGTCGGAATGTGCAATATCCCCCATGGATGCCTCCCTAAGGATATCTAAGCATTTCCTTTGCGTATAGCAATGATCTAGAGTCGGAACCATGCACAACTGAGTAAAAGGTATATCTTCTGTCCCTAGGGTGGAGGGTATGCCATACATCCAGCCAGCCCACCTCCTGTATAAAACATTGAAAGAATTTATGCAGGGCAGTTTGCTTACCTCTAGCCATTCCAGTGGTATCTAGGTTAGGGGCAGTATTGAAGTTGCGTGCTAGTATGAGGGTGCCCTTAGTCAATTGAATAACTTTATTCAGGAGGAACCTGAGTGTCTATATAGTTGACCCCGGGGGAAAATACTCATTATCCAGAGTTACTTCTTTATTCTGTAACAAACCCTGTACAACCACTAAGCGACCCTCTGAGTGGACCCATTCCTGAGTGGCCTGAAAGTGAGTATGGCTGGATATCAATATGGCGACCTCCCTTCTCCTTCTGGTAACAAAGGAGGAGGAAAACACTTGGGTGAACCCCCCCTCTGGCCAGTTTCTGTGCTCATTATTATTTATATGTCTCCTGTACATATATTATTTCTGTGTGAGTCTTTTTAAACAAAGGGATCATTCTAGATCTTTTTACAGGACTGCCTAGTCCATTAACATTCAAAGAAATAGTCTGGAGTGGTAAATTAGCCATTTCAAACATAAAAAATAAAACTCAATTAAATGGAGCACACAACTCCAGATTTAACTCCAGTTTATAGGAACCACTAGGCTCCAATTCTTTTCATAGGGAATGTGACTGCCTGTGTGGGGGGAAAGTGAGGAGGAACTTTCTCAAACTGTAAGCAACAAAGTTTAAACACAAACTGGGAAAACCTTTTAAGGCAGTTGCCTACCAACTGAGCGGGTTCTGCTAAACTTCTGTGAGCTTCCATGAGGTTGGTCGTTAGAAAGCAACCAGCCTCCAGGGCATGCCAAGATTTTTGGCGGGGTCTATCCAGTTGGTAGACCAGATGTAGTATGTCTCTGTTGGGGGGGGGGGTTGCTCATGCCCCCTACTCCACCAAGGTGGATAGGTATAATATTTAGACCTTAACATTACTCATTATTTAGTAGAAGTTAATGAGGTGGCTGCAGTAATTAAACTTTTCGTACAGAAGGAGCTGCATATTGTATTATATATACAGTGCATCTTAACAGCTCCCAGGGTATCTCCATGGGAATAAGCAAATTGGTTCTGAGGGACCGCGCCTTACCCCCTCACCCCCAGTCCCTTCCCCCCTACACCAGTGCAGCAAGTGGTGAGGTAAAGCCAGGGAGAGCAGGGCAGGAGCACAGCACCCCCTCTGGAAACATCTGTACATAACCAAAAATCCCAGTGAGACCCAGGGGCCTACTGTATAATAGTATTTAAGGAGGAGCAAAGCCTTACCAGGATTAACATAAAGGCTACCAATAAGGTGGGTTTTATAGGTAAAGGTGCCTCAAAGTTGGCTGAAAATCCTTCTGTGTTCATGGCCTAGGGACGCTTCCATAACTGTCCAATTTGTCCATCCCCACTCTCCGGCAATCCACCCATGCTCCAGTTCTCGACCCATGTCTCCACCTCCATCCCAGGGCCCTCTAACACAGTCATTTTACTATAGGTGGTTATCTGAGTGGTCGTGCAGTCTAACCGCAGATCTTACTTCAAGAGGGCTCTTGCAGTAGGTAATTACATATAGGACTGAAGCCGTCAGGAATCAGGATATACGGAAAAATTTCTAGCTAGCGGTCTCTGGCGGGGGACCGCCCCATGTCAGGTGACCAATGTCATGTGATGTCAGTATAACGGGCCGGTCCCCAACGCCCACCTTCCAGTTCTTTCCTGCCGTTAGCTCGTGTCAGCACCTTGCAGTAAAGTTCAACGCTCGTCAGCCTGTCGTCGGTAGTTCTACTGTCGGTTTTTCTTGATTAATTTGATAAATAGTTTACTTTTTCAGTGGTGTATGTTGTCCCTTACACCCTCTGAGCACAAGAATAAGTGCGACTCATGTGGCGCCCAAATTCCGCACAAAGACGGCCATTCTCAGTGTCTCTTCTGTCTGGGCCTGGATCATCAGGTGGAGAAGTGCCAGCATTGCCTGAAATTCAGTGCCGCCACCCGCAGATGGAGGCAGCAGTCCCTGGAGGCCCACATCCTAAAAAAGAAAATGACCTCCATGGAGAAGGAGTTGAAAAGGCCCCACCAGGCTTCTACTTCCCCCGAAGGCCATCGTAAGAAGGACAAGGAGAAGTATCAGGATTGGGGCTCCTCTTTCCCAGCGACTTTGGCTGCAGTCGCTGTGTCTGATGTTAATTCCCCGGAGGCAGCTCCCGTGATAGCCGTCTTGGGGGCTTCAAGACGGTCTTGGCCACCGTCTGGCTCATGGTCTAGCCCTTCGAGGACCTCCGGGCTTTTGGAGGCTCCCACTCCCAGTAAGGCCGCCACTGTGCGGCCTACAGGTGCGAGTGGCACCGGTAAGCTGGACGTCCGCTCCCCTGATGCCTGCCTGGAATCAGACGCTAAGTCGCCCGACCCTTCGGGGTGGCGCAGTGCCCCTGTTCCGCCTGACCAGACCGCCCCTCCTTCATGGCCTGCCTCAGGCGAAGGGTCTCTGCCAGTAAGTCAGACGTCGGGCTGCCTGATGCCTTTCCCGGCTCTCCACAACTTTCGCTGCCCTCTGGGGACCTTGGGTCTCCTCAGCCTGACCCTGGGGACTTTCCCTCCTTCCTTGGGCGATGCTGAGGATTTTTCTGCACCCCCATCAGGTCTCCCTCCCACAGGGCCAGACGACCTGATGTCTGTTCCCTGGATGCCGGCCCCGACGCCGGTCCTGCCTACATCGGGTGACATCCCCCTCCCGGATGCTGCCCCCCACACCGGGCCGGCCACCTGCCGGGCCCCTGTTCCAGGCCCGCCTGCTGGGCGCCCCGCCAGGCCGTCTGCCCTGGGTATCCTATCCCGTCATACCTGGGTCCGCAGTATCCGGTGCCCCAGTACACGATGCTGGCCTATCCGACACTGCAGCACATGGTGCCTCATTACCCGACGCCGGGTTACCTGCTGTCCGGTTATGGATACGCTCCCTACGGATACACTCAGTATCCGTATCCCCCTCCTCCTCCACCTCCCCCTCAGCTGCTGGTGGATTTGGAGACGACTCTGGCTTCCTGATGGACTGAGGCCAAGGCTCAGCTCACTAGGAAGACAGAGAGTCTTCTTTCGATGCTGATCCCGGTTCCAGACCCCTCGTCGGAGCGAGACTCCCCTCCCCTACCCGGATACAGAAGAGTCCTCGGTTCAAAGCAGGGTTGGATCACCTTCCCAAGGGCTTCCCAAGGGTCCGTTCCTCCCTGCTTCAGGAGGTGGTGTCTTCCTCTTCTTTCTCCACGGAGCCTTCGGATAACTTCGATGGGCTCTCCGACTTGGACGACGAGCCCCACTCTCCAGATAATCCCAGGCCAAGGACTCTTCTGAAGTCTTCTCCGGAGGATCCTTCCTTTATGGAGTTACTGTGCAAAATCCAGGTTATCCATCAGTGGCACTCTTTGGAGCCAGATCCATAGCGGCAGAAGCTAGCTGCCCATTTGGATCTGCCAGAGGTCGTTCCTACCTTGGTTCCACCCTGGATCGAGCCTCACACAGACCTTGTTTCCTCTATCTGGAAGCAACCCTCCACCATAGTCCCCCTTCCAAGGAAGGCAGACAGGGTGTATCAGGTTCCCGAAGGTGTTGAGTTTCTTACCTCTCACCTCAAGGCTGACTCGGTCGTGATCAGTGCTGCCCATAGCTGGACAGCCAATCCAAAGCATTTGAGCTCGTCACCCCACGATAAGGAATCCCGTCTTCTAGACCAGTATGGGAAGAAGGTCTTCGCTTCTTCCACTCTGGGTATTAGGGCCTTGAACTATGTCACCCATATGGGGGATTACCAGAAGGCCGTCCTTAGCAAGGTGGAAGCTAAACTGTACTCCCTTCCTGAGTCACAGACCAAACAGAAAGTGGCAGACCTGGTCCGATCTGCTCATTTGGCCAGTAGGCACATGCTTCGTGCTTCATACGATGCAGTGGATGCTGCTGGTAGGAGCTCGGCATTCGCCGTAGGTTTGCGGTGACATGCCTGACTCAGAGTGTTGGGTTTGGTCCCTGAATTGCAGTCTGCCATCCTGGACACACTCTTCAAGGGTTCGGTGCTGTTCGGTGGTGATGTCAAGGATATCATCACTGCACTGTGAGAGAAGGGCACTGCTCTCAAGGAGGTCGACGACTTGTACAGAGCCCCTCAACAGCAGCGCCATCCCTTTTGCAAGTGGGCACAGGCCAAGGCAAAACCACAAGGGAAGCAGGCCAATATACGCCGGGCCCCCTCAGGCTGCAAAGTCCCCCCTGCCCAAATTAGCAGCGGGAGCTCCAGCCATGGTGCTGCCTAACACCACCTGACTACCTTCCTCTCCCACAGCCTCTGGCCCTTCCAGAGGAACCGGTAGGGGGGAGGTTCTCCCTGCATCTACTGGGTTGGAAGAGGATCACGTCAGAAGTTTGGGTGCTCCAGCTGATAGTGGAAGGACACTCAATAAAGTTTCTTCAGAAACCTCCCAGAAAACCCCCTCTAAGGTCGTCTTACTCCCCGGAACACCTTCTTCTGGTTCAGGAAGAAATCTCCCTTCTGTGGAAGGCGGCGATAGAGCCTGTCCCGCTCCATTTCAGGGGGACGGATTACTTTTCTCATTTCTTCCTGGTTCCAAAGAAGTTGGGTGACGTGAGACCCATCCTGGACCTCAGTTCCCTGAACCTGTTCATGGAGCACAAGAGGTTCCAAATGCTCTCTCTGCAGAGCCTTCTGCCCCTCCTTCGGCCGGGACAGTGGCTGTGTACCCTGGACATGCAGGATGCCTACCTGCATATCCCTATCTGCCTGTCCCACCGCAAATACCTCTGTTTTTCTTTTCAGGGGATCACTACCAGTTCATGGCCCTCCCATTTGGTCTCTCCTTGGCCCCCCAGATTTTCCCTTACCTGGATGATTGGCTCCTGGCGACCCCATCCAGGGAGGATCTCCTGAGGTCCCTTTCCCTTACCCTGCAGGTTTTCACCAGCTTGGTTATTACCATCAACCAGGCCAAGTCCCATTTGATCCCATCTCAAAGACTCCAGTTTATGGGGGCGATCCTGGATATGACTTCCAGTATGGCCTTCCTGCCTCTGGACAGGGTGGCCAACCTTCAGGCACAGGCAAGCCTTTTGTTCAGCCACAGGTGGGTCATTACCTGGTTGGTCCTTCGCCGCCTCGGGCTCATGGTGGCTGCCATCCTGTTGGTGACTCACGCTCGGCGCCACATGAGGATCTCTCAGTGGACGCTTCGGTCTCAGTGGGATTAAGTGGTGGACGACTTGGATCGCGAGATCATGGTCTCCTCTCCGATGGTTCGGGACTTGCAGTGGTGGTTGGTTCAGAAGAACCTTTGCCGGGGAGTTCCCTTCTGTCATTCTCCCCTCTCCCAAATCCTAACAGATGCCTCGGGCGAGGGTTGGAAAGCCCACCTGGGATCTCAACGGACCCAGGGCTCTTGGTCCAGGCTCGAGTAGACTCTTCACATCAATGTACTTGAGCTGAGGGCCGTCCTCTACGCCTTACAAGCTCTGCATCTGTACCTGCTTCCCGGTCATCTGGCTGTCCAGACCGACAACATGTGCGTAGTGTGGTACATCAACAAACTGAGAGGAACCCGTTCCTACCCTCTTTGCAAGGAAGCAATGCGGGTTTTGGATTGGGCAATACTTCACAACCTTCACCTTATGGCGGTTCATGTTCCGGGGGTGGAGAACACTTTGGCAGACCACCTCAGTCGGTCATCCACCCAAGCGCACGAATGGGAACTGGATCAGGGGTAGTAGAAAACGTCTTCCTGCACTGGGGAGCCCCTCAGGTAGTACTGTTTGCCTCTCCTGTCAACGCAAAACTTCCCGTCTTCTGCTCGCTGGTTCCAGGACGCGGAGTTTTTTTGAGAGACGTTCTGTCTTTAAACTGGAAGGGCAGATTCGTCTATGCTCCCCCCCCCACCCCAATCCCGTTGATTCCAAGGGTCTTACACAAACTCTATTCAGAAGGAGCACATATGATTATCATCGCTCCGTTCTGGCCCAGGCAAGGTTCGTTCTCTCTTCTGCAACAGTACTCAGAGGAACCTCCTCTTCCTCTGTCGCAACTCTTGTTGACCCAGGATCAGGGGACCTTGCTCCATCCAGGACTCGTATCTCTTCAGCTGCATGCGTGGTTCCTGCAGACTTGATTCAAACCCGGTTCGGGGTTTTGTCGAAGGTGGCAGAGATTCTAGTGGAGGCCAGAAGCCCTCCACTCATTCCACTTACAGCATGAAATGAAAAAGGTTCTCTATTTGGGACTCTTCCAGAGCTTTCGAGCCATTCTCCTGCTCTGTTGGGAGGCTCCTGGATTACATGCATCACCTCTTCAACCTGGGTGTCAGTCACTCCTCCTTGAAGGTTCACATGGCTGCTATTTCTGCTTATCATGTTCCCTTTGGGGACAGGTATTTTGCGCAACTGGAAGTCGCTGAGACTTTCCTTAGAGGGGTCCTCCACTTGAGACCTCCCATTCGCGCACCTGCCCCTCCGTGGCACTTCAGTTTCATTCTCGAGAAGCTTACCCTACCTCCCTTTGAGCCGGCAGCATCTGCAGACCTTAAGTTCCTTTCCTGGAAGGCTCTCTTCCTGGTGGCCATTACCTCCGCTCGACAAATTTCCGAGCTTCAGGTCTTGATGGGTAAAATCCTGTACTTGATTTTCCACAAGGAACGTGTGGCTCTGCATATCAATCCTAAGTTTCTCCCTAAGTTGGTAGCAGAATCTATGCTGAATCAGTCCATGGAACTGCCTGTGTTCTTTACGCAACATTCCAATCAAGGGGAGTATCTCTTGCATACTCTGGATGTTCATTGGATTCTGAGATACTACACCAACAGGACAAAGGATCTCAGAAAGACTGATCAACTGTTTGTCTCTTTTGCTCGCAAAAGACAGGGCAATGCTGTCTCCAAGCAATGCCTTTCGAAATGGTTGGCTCATTGTATCACGTTCTGTCATGACAACTACCACAAGACCTTGCCTGGTCAGGTCAGAGGTCACTCTACTAGGGGTGTAGCTGCCTCTGCTGCTTGTTTCAAGAATGTGTCGGCGGCTGACATTTGTGCAGCCTCAACTTGGACTTCAGTCCATACCTTCACGAAACATTACAGTTTGAACATTGCCTCTAGCCGTAGAGATGGCTTCACAGCCAGAGGATCTGTGTATGAGTAGTTTCCTCCTCCCGTGAGCTTCTGTTTGTTCCAGACTGCTTGGGACTCAGTCCTATATGTAATTACCTACTGCAAGAGCCCTCTCGAAGTAAGATAGTACATTTACATAAGAACTTACCGTAACAGTAGATCTTCGAGAGAGGCTCTTACAGTAGGTGATACCTTCCTGCCCTCCATCCCCCTTAGCTTTTTCAGCTCCTTTGCCAGGGAGGAAATATCCACTTTTCTCTCATCTTGGCTTTTGGCAGGAATGAACTGGAAGGCGGGTGTGGGGGATCGCCCCTTTATACTGACATCACATGATGTCGGTCACCTGACATGGGGGCACTTCCCCGCCAGAGACTGCTAGCTAGAATTTTTTCCGTGGGGTCCTGACGCCTGCCGGCTTAAGTCCTATATGTAATTACCTACTGCAAGAGCCTCTCTCGAAGATCTACTGTTATGGTAAGTTCTTTTGTAACTGTACTTCAAGGTCTCAGGCTATTCGGTGTGAAGAACTAGAGGAAGGCCCCTTCCCTAAGGAGAGGGATACCCCCAGCAAGCCACCCCCTATCTCGTGAGGGCCAACTGGCGAGGTAGGAAACCCTGGGGAGGGTGGGCATCAGGTGGTTGCTGCGGAGATTATGGGGGATAGTCAGAAATGGCCTACCTGGAAGAAGTAAACTAGCAATAAAAAGTTCCAAGAACTTCTTTACTTCACTGCTTGATTGTTTGGGGAGGGCTCAGGCATAGCCATGGCTTGTTGTCTCAGTCCTTCAGTTATGTGCTGGATCGCAGTGGCTCCCTCCTTGTGTCATTGCTCCCTCTGGGATATTTTGGACCAAGCTTTCTGTGCCGGTTTCATTGCCAAGGACGTGCCATTCTGCCGTTGAGTTAGTGTGACATCGATGCCAATTTTAGTAAACTCCTGAGCTGCCTCTTCTGCGGTTTCGAAAGTCCTAGGACCCTCATCTAGCTGGACCACCAACTTCGCTTGGTGGGGGGTTCTGAACTTGAGCTTTGCCTCTTAACTTTTTAAGAGTAGGTGCATAAGCTCTTCGCTTCACTGCAGTTGCCATCGGGTAATCATTGTCCACGTAGATTCTGTGGTCCAGGTAGGTCAAGTCCCGTTGTTGCCATGACTTATGTAATATTAGCTCCTTCTCTTGATAGCGAAGGAAACTAATCAGAATAGCATGTGGTTGGTTGCCTAACTGTGGGCCCAGGGTACGATGAACTCTATCCATTTCAAGTGAACAACTCTCTGGTAGATCCAGTTTTGATTTGAAAAAATGCTGCATAAATTGAATAGGGTTGTTGCCTTTGGAGCCTTCAGGGAAACTGTTAACCCTCAGGTTGTTTCTTCTGCTCCTTGCCTCTGAGTCATCGGACCTGTGTTGCAGGCCCTGCAGTGCTTGATATATTTGCACTGTGGCGTGTTCTGTGCAGTCCACTCGAGAGTCGGTGATCGTGGCCTGTTCTTCCATGCCATTGAGCCGTTTCTTTATTTTCCCCAGATCAGTACACAGAGCATTAAATGTGGAACGAGTTTCTTTTCAGAAATCCCACAGTTCTTGTAGACGATCTCCATTTGCCTATTAACATTGGCCATTTTAGGGCAATCCTCCCTTGAGCGCTTCCTGTTGCCAGAGATTTGTGATCAGTCACTATCTGAGCAGCCTCCGTCCAGGTCGGCATTTTCCAGAGCTGATTTTTGAGGTTCGGGTCTCCTTTTGGGCATGCTTGTAAGGGACCAGGTTCGTTTCAGTCAGAATTTAGGTCTAATTTCAGAATTTAAGTAGTTTAAGGCCTTGGTGGAGATGGAGCTGAGAAATCAAGCAGCTTCCCTGGGCATGACGTCACCGGAAATCCATGACTATGACAGATCTAAGGTGCCCAAAAACCTTAGTTCCCCCAGATAAGGAATGTTGCAGAATTGATAGGGGTAAAAGAGTTTACGCCTCCTCTACCTTGCGCCTAAGGATTGTAAACTATCTGTCACCGTCGCCTGGTGTCAGTCGCATTGCAGACTTCCATTAGCGATTGTCGTGAATAATTCTTGCTTTGGATTCTTCCCTCGCTGTTTTCCATTTCTTCAAAATTCTTGCTTATGTCTTCACCTGAGAAGTGGTGCTTGTCCTGCGGCACACACATATCCCACAAGACTGGCTATCTTAAGTGTGTGATCTGCTTGGGCCCAGACCACCCTGTCTTGTCCTGTCGGGAGTGCCAGCCTTTCAACCAGGCCACCAGAAAGCAGAGACAGCAGGCTTTGGAGGCCTACTTTTTTTTTTTTTGCACTTTCTTTTTTATCCCCTCCTTACTGCCCACTCGGTCCACCCCTTCTGACCGATCAGTCTCCGTATTCCCTCCCACGGCATCTGCCCCTAGAGTGCCAGGCTTGCTCCATTGTATCCCTACCTTACTCGTCTTTTTCCTCCTGCGAGCCTGCACAGTGGGGTCTGCCCGTGGGTAGGTGGTCGGGGCTGGGATCGGTCGTCATCCTGGCCCGAGCAGGTGTTTTTCCGCTTTTCTTTCCTTGGTTCCTCCGCCCCTGAAGGCGTCGGCACAGAGGACTGACGTCCAGACAGACGGCATGCTGACACATGCCACTGTCAAACACCCACAGTGTCCTCCCAACCCTGACTGTGAAGAACCTCCTGGTGCCCTGGTACCCGTGCTTCCACTGGTGCCGGTGCGTCGGGTGCTCAAAGCACCCCAGGAACCCACCCCAGGAGGAGGAGAGCATCCATTGGGATGCTTGATACTTCTCCTTCCCGCAGATCCTTGACGACCTTGAGTCCTTTTCCGAACCTGGGTCACTGGCGTAGTGCGAGGTGTGGTGTCCAACGCCTCAACCCTTAGGGTCTCAGGGCCGGCTGGAGGCCCGCCTTTTAAAAGTCTGTCTTGCTTCGTTAGAAAAGCAAATGGGCAGGATCCACGAGTCCTCTTCAGAGAAATCTTCTCCCTCAAAGAAAGAGCACTTCAAGGAGAAATCTCGGGAGCGCTCCACGGAGGCCCAGCCAGAGGCCTTTAGGCCCTCTAAGAGCAAGGCCGCTTCTCAGCCGCCACCTAAAGTGAAGACTTCTGATGGTAAGTCAGACAAAACTTCATGGGTAAGTTGTTCTTTGGTTCCTTCGACGGTCGCACCTCTAGTTCCACTAAGTCGGCCCCCAGCCCCTCCGGGGACCACCCGGCTACTGGTAAGTTGGCTCCCCAGACTTTGGGGACCCGCCCGGCTACAGCCAATAAGTTAACCGGGGGCTCCTCCCCTGCCCGCCCGGTTCCGTCTGGTAAGACTCCCGTCTTCGATGGCCGCTCAGGCGTGGTTCTCCCATTTGGACTTAGCGGCTCCTCTCCCGACGTCCGGATGAACCAGGGGAAGACTGCTCCTCTACCCTGTTCTCCCCCCGCCAGTACCCTCCACTTCTCAAGCAGGTACTTCAGGCGAGGACAGTGCAGAGCCCCCAAACATTGAAGAACATTCCTCTGGGTCAATTCCACACTCCCCTGATGGGGTCACTGGGAAGGAGGCCCCTTTTCAGCTGTCAGACCTAATGGTGGAGGCCCCTCCTCTCCCATCGGGTGGGATCCCTCCAGATCTGATGACTTTCCTGATCCTGATCCCACCGTCAGATTCGGCAAACCCTCACCTGATGCCGGAACCTCCAACAGCTTGAGAGCCCCGACCCAGTTGTCTGCCCTAACCTTTGGGTGCGGTGCCAGACACTATCCCTCCGGGTCCCCTTCGTCTGGTCCCGGCACCGGATCTGGTGGTGCCGGTCCCAACGTTGGTACCTCAGACAGTTGACTATCCCGATGCTGGATTTGCCATCGATTTATAGGACTGCGGGTCCAACGTGGTTCCCCCCCCCCTCCATCAGACCCCCTGACGCTGGGGATTCTAGACCCCGGACTGTTCCTCATTACTCCCAGGGGTATTCTGGGGACTACTACCTGGCTCATCCTCCTTCTGATTGGAGTACCTCAGGACAATACTACCCTGGGTACAGTCCCTACTAGGGCTACCATTTCCTGGGTTACCAGGGGTATCACTACCCACCTCCCCCTGTAATCCTCGCTCCTCCTCCTCCCCAGCCTCAACCACCCCCTCCACCAGCTCCGGCTGCGCCGGACTTCAAGACCTTAATTCAGTCTTGGTGGCAGAGAATGTGCTTGAAGTTAGTCTCAGATCTGGAAAGCAGGCTGCCACACCCACGCTTTCCCAGATCTTCGTCCCCAAGGAGTTCTCCATCCACACTCCACGTCTCTGGGATGGTCCGTAAAACCATTGTTCTCCTGGACCTTCGTGACCTTCTGGACGAGGGGGCAGATGACGACAGTGACTATGATGATGATGATGCCGACAAGTTGGCGGAGGGGCCCTTGGACTAACTCGAGGTTCCAAAGGGCAAGGTTTCCCCAAGCCCCCGGAGGACCCATCCTTTTTGGACCTCTTGAGGTCCATTAAAGACCTTTTTGACTGGGAGTTGGAGGATCAGGACCCCATGCGACAGAGGCTCGCTGAACACCTGGACTTAGAGTCTCCATCCCCAGTACCGATTCTTCCTTGGATTGGACCTGACCTCTGCGGTCTGGCAGATGCCTCATTCCCTCCTGGCTGCCCCAAGAGGGTGGACAGAGTGTACCAGGCACCTAAGGAGGCTCCTTTTCTTAAAGTGCATCCAAAGGCAGCCTCCATCATTATTTCAGCTGCTCATGATCGCTCGTCTGCACCCAAGTACATGAGCACCTCTCCTCCAGACAAGGAGTCATGGCAGATGGACCAGTTCGGTAGAAAGATTTATGTTTCAGCCACATGCACGCTCCAGTCCCTAAATTATGTGGCCCATATGGTGTCACACCAAAAAGCTGTCTTGACCAGGCTGGAGGCCTGAGTCCAGGCTATGGACCCCTCGAGCCTCAACGAGGAGCCTGCCAGGGATCTCTGCTTCTCGCATGTTTCCTGTAGGCATGCTCTGCGGGCTACATATGACGCCGTCAACTCCATTGCCTGTGCCTCGGCGATGGCCATCACCCTAAGACAGCACACCAGGCTTCGCATTTCTGGCCTCGCCAATGAGGTACAGTTTGCAATTCATGATGCCCCTTTCCGAGGCTTGGTGCTTTGTGGTGGTGATACCAGAGACATCATCACTGATCTCCAGGATTGAGGTCTCGCCCTGAGATTAATGTGGACCATGTACCGATCGGGCACTCAACAGCAGCAGCAGCCCTTTCGAAATAGGACCTGTAGGCAAAGAAAGCAGGCCCCGGCTCGACGCCAGGGGAAATGCAAGGCCACGGGTTCCGCCATTCCTCCTACCTCCAAAAACCAGAGACATTCAGGAAGCCCTCGTCCTGAACGCCCTGCCACCTCCTGACTTCCTAGCCCCGCCACCTACTCATCCTCATGACGAGGAGCCAGTGGAGGTTCGCCCGAAATGCGGAGGATTGGCAGGATGTAACCTCCAATGCATGGGCCCTGCAACTGGTGTCCATCGGACACACCATAGAGTTTCTGGAGATCCCACCAGACTCTCTGCGGAAAAAGGACTTCCTATTCCAGGGATCAAGCTGTTCTTGTTTGAGAAGAAATTCAAAGCCTCTTGATCAAGGAAGCAATAGAGCACGTCCTCCTCCAGCAAAAGGGAAGGGGGCTTTACTCCCACTTTAGAAACATAGAAGTTGACGGCAGATAAGGATCGCAAGGCCCATCCAGTCTGCCGATTTCTTTTTCTACCTTATAAATGTGCCATCGGCCTTTGCTCTGTCAGTGGCCTATCTATTCATACTCATTTATATTGCTCCCTTATGCCTATCCCATGCCTGTTTGAAGCCCTGCACTGTATTCATAGCCACCACTTCTTGAGGTAGGCCATTCCATGCATCCACCACCCTTTCTGTGAAAAGAATTTCCTTTACATTCCCCTTAATCGCCCCTCTAATCTCATGCTGTGTCCTCTTGTCCTGCTATTTTCTTATATTTAAACGTTAGACTCTTTCACCTTGTTAATGCCCTTAAGGTGTTTGAATGTCTCGATCATATCACCTCTCCCTCCTTTGCTCAAGGGTATACATATTGAGCTCTGTTAATCATCCTCAGTATGTCTTCTGATGCAGTCCCTGCACCATTTTGGTTGCCCTTCTCTGGACTGCCTCAATTTGGTTAATGTCCTTGTGAAGGTGTGGCCTCCAATACTGCACAGTACTCTAGATGGGGCCTAACCAGTGTCTTGTAAAGAGGATTATTACCTCCCTCTTACGACTTGTATACCCTACTAATACACCCTAACACCCCTAGCCTTACCTACTGCTTTAGAGGTCTGCTTGGATGATTTCAGGTCATCAGTGATGATGATGCCCAAGTCTCTTTCTTCCTTTGTGACTGCTAGCAACTCCCTCCCAGCCTATAGGTGGCTTCAGGTTTCTCTTCCCTATGTGCATGATCTTGCACTTCTTTGCATTAAATCCCAGTTGCCACTCTTCTGACCATTTTGCTAGTTTATCCAGATCTCTTCTCATTCTGCCCACCCCATCTGGATCATCTACTCTGTTGCAGATCTTGGTATCATCTGCAAACAGACAAGTTTTACCCTCTAGTCCATCTGCAAGGTCACTAATGAAGATGTTGAAGAGGACTGGCCTCAGGACTGATCCCCTGAGGTACCCCACTTGTGACTTGCATCTCTTCCGACTGTATACCATTTACCACCACTCTGTGTTTTCTGTCCGTCAACCAGTTTGCCACCCAGTTGACCAAGCTCTGACCCACCCCGAGCCTACCCAGCTTATTTATCAATCTTCTATGTGGAACAGTGTCAAAAGCTTTGCTGAAGTCAAGGTAGGCGACATCAACTGCTCCCCCTTGGTCCACCACTCTGGTTACCCAAAGAAATCTATGAGATTAGTTTGACAGGACCTTCCTTTTGTAAACCCATGCTTTTTCCTGGTTCCAAAAAAGACGGGAGACTTGAGACCCATCCTTGATTTGAGCAGTCTCAATCTGTTCATTGAATACAAAAAGTTCCGGATGCTGACGCTCCAGAGCCTTCTCACACTTCATCTGGAGAATCATTGGCTGTGCGCTCTGGCCATGCAGGATGCTTACCTGCACATCCTGATCTTCTCCAGCCACTGCCGATTCCTGTGGTTCTTATTCCAGGGGGAGCACTTTCAGTTTCGGGCCCTCCCCTTTGGTCTGTCCTCAGCACCTCGGGTGTTTACCCAAGTGCCTGGCAGTGGTGGCTTTTCTGCGCTGCAAGGGTATAATGGTTTTCCCTTACCTGAACAATTGGCTGATCTCGGCCCCTTCCAGGGATTCCTTACTGGAGGCTCTGTCCTTTACTCTGGACATTTTTGGCAAACTGGGAATTACTGTCAGTATTCCCAAATCATCCATGATACTGTCCCAGAGACTTCAATTCATTGGGGCAGTTCTGGATATGGTCCAATGCAGAGCCTTCCTTCCTCCAGACAGGGTGGAGACACTGGTCCATCAGGCTTCCTTAGTGGTTTCGTCCAGGACCATCCTGGCCTGGGAAGTCCTTCGACTTCTTGGCCTGATGGCAGCCTCCATCACCACCATTTCCCTTGCGAGGCTACACATGAGAATCACTCGGTGGTCCTTGCGGGTGCAGTGGGATCAACTCCTGCACGACCTGGACCATCCAGTCCTGGTGTCATCAGCAGTCCAGAAAGAATTGCTGTGGTTGAGGGACACCTGCAACCTTTCCTTGGGACTTCCTTTCAGGAGCCTGGCTCCCTCTGCATCCCTGACTACAGATGCATCAAACATGGGATGGGAAGCACACCTAGGGGAGCACCAAGCACAAGGACTGTGGTCCAGCTTGGAAGCATTGTTACACGTCAGTGTTCTGGAGATGAGGGCGGTCTTGTATGCCTTACAGGCCTTTCAGACCCTCCTTCCCAAGGGATCACTGCTTGTCCAGACAGACAATATGTCGGTAGTTTGGTACCTCAATAAACAAGGAGGAACTCGCTCGTACCCTCTTTGCAGGGAGGCGATGAGGGTGTGGAACTGGGCAGTCCAGCACAATCTGGCCGTAGTGGCCATGCATGTTCCAGATATTCAGAATGTCCTGGCGGACAGTCTCAGTAGGTCTCGGATCCTAAATCACGAATGGGAACTAAATTAGGAAGTGGCAGAGTCTCTCTTCCTAAAGTGGGGGCGTCCGGAACTCGACCTCTTCGCCTCCCACTCCAGTGCAAAACTTCCCAGTCTTTGCTTGCTTGTTCCAGGGCATGGTGCTTTCTGGCACAATGCACTGTCTCTGTCTTAGACAGGGACATTTTTGTATGCCTTCCCACTGCTTCCCATTCTCCAGAGGGTTCTCCTCAAGTTTCAGGCAGAGAAGATGAGGATGATCCTCATCGCCCCTCTCTGGCCGAGACAAATTTGGTTCCCACTGCTGCAACAACTAACGCGAACCACCGGTTTCACTTCCAGTGACTCACGACCTCTTGACCCAGGATCGAGATTGTCTTGTTCATCCGGGCCTCAGGACACTGCATCTTCATGCATGGCTCCTGCAGACAGTCACTCAAGTCCTAGTAGAGGCTTGAAAACCCTCTACTCATTCCATTTATGCCATGAAGTGGAAACATTTTTCCATTTGGGCAATTTCCAAGAATTGGAACCCATTTTCTTGTTCTGTCCTGCAAGTCATGGAATATCTCCTCCATCTTTCAGACTCGGGTCTGCCATATTCTTCCTTGAAGGTCCACATTTCAGCAATTTCAGCATATCATGAGCTGGTGGATGGTAAACCTGTGGCTCAGTTGGAAATCTCAAAAGCCTTTCTCCCCCCGAGGAGCCGGAGGTCGCGAGGGCTGCGCTGTACTGCCCTCCCTGCCAGGTTCACCCCTCCCCGAGGACCAGGAGGTCGCGAGGCCAGACAGAGCCCTCCCTGCCCTGAATCTCCGCTGAACGCTCCAAGATTTCGAGCCCTCCCCGAGAGCTGGAGGTCGTGAGGGCTGCGCTGTACTGCCCTCCTGCCAGGGTTTCACCCCTCCCCCGAGGACCAGGAGGTCGCGAGGCCAGAGAAAAGCCCTCCTGCCTGAATTCCGCTGAACGCCTCGAAGATTTCCCGAGCCCCTCCCCGAGAAGCCGGAGGTCGCGAGGGCTGCGCTGTACTGCCCTCCCTGCCAGGATTTCACCCTCCCCGAGGACCAGGAGGTCGCGAGGGCCAGACAGAAAGCCCTCCCTGCCCTGAATCTCCGCTGAACGCCTCAAGATTTCGAGCCCCCTCCCCGAGAGCCGGAGGTCGCGAGGCTGCGCTTTGTACTGCCCCTCCCTGCCAGGATTTCACCCTCCCCGAGGACCAGGAGGTCGCGAGGCCAGACAGAAAAGCCTTCCCTGCCCTGAATCTCCGCTGAATGCCTCAAGGTAATTTCCCAACAAGTGCCCTGCTGCAGTCGCGACCGTCGGGAGCTCTCCTGGCTGTGGACTAACCTGCAGTCTGCTCTAACTGGGGCTTTGGCGCCTTTTCCAGCTCGCGCTCTGAATGCCTCACTCTTACAGTGCCAGGTGTCTCAGTTGGACTATTTCTGTATATTCCCTGTGCCTAGCTTAGCTAGCCTGATTAACTAACTTTTGAGAAAAAAAAAAAAGTAGCTAGTTTAAAGGAATCCAGGAAAGAGGGTATTGTGTTTAGCCTGTTGTATTGTTGTAATTCCTGCTAGTCTTGCTGCTGCTGCGACACTATTCTTTCTCCCTCCCTAAGACTGCCCACCCCTCAAGCTAATCCCCTGTACCTGCCTACTTAACCTCGCTCTTCTCCCTCTTCCACAGATTTCGAGCCCCCTCCCGAGGGCGAGTCGAGGGCTCGCTTACTGCCCTCCTGCCAGGATTTCACCCCTCCCCGAGGACCAGGAGGTCGCGAGGGCCAGACAGAAAGCCTTCCTGCCCTGAATCTCCGCTGAATGCCTCAAGGTAATTTCCCAACAAGTGCCCTGCTGCAGTCGCGACCCGTGGAGCTCTCCTGGCTGTGGACTAACCTGCAGTCTGCTCTAACTGGGACTTTGGCCTTTTCCAGGCTCACGATCTGGCAGCCTCTCTCTTACAGTGCCAGGTGAGCCACGAGCGCTGCCTCGGCTCCCCCACCGTCCCCACCACCACCCTTGGTCGGCTGTCCCTTTTATAGAGCTACTCACATGGGGATCCAGAACCAATCAGTCGACTTTCCCATTTGCTGGTTATACCATTCCAGCACTAGAGGGAGCCTGCACTCAGTTCCTACTCTCTCAATGTTGTATCATCCACAATTATGATCCTCGCTGTTCTGGTACTCCTCCTACCACGAGACCCACTGCTCACCCTCGACCCCTTTTATCTCCATCTGATCTGCCCCTCCCAACCATTATCCCCCACTCCCAATTCCTGTCTTTCCCTCAGCTTTTGCACATCTACCCTCTGTCCATCCCCTTTTCCATCCTGTACCCTGGACTACCGTGCCATTCCCTAAATCCATCCTGAACCCTCGACTACCACTCAACCCCCACCCACCCCTGTGCGCTATCCCCAGTACCATGCACCCTTTCACACGTGGTCAATCTCCTCGTTGGCGTGTCCGGCTCTCTTCTCTCTTCCCATCCCATGCACATCCCTGGTGAGGTCTCGGCTCCTGCATATGCACCCTTCCCTCACCAACCACCACCCTGTGAGGCGCCTAATCGTTCTGCTGCTCCTGCTCTCCGGCAATGTGCACCCTAACCCTGGGCCCGCTTATGCTGCCACGCCTAAGTCCACCTGTGGTAGCGGTCTCCGAATTGCTTTCATGAACATATGCAGTCTCCCCAAAAAAATAGCTGCCCTCCAATGCTGGGTTACGCAACACTCCCCGGACATCCTCATGCTAGCAGAGACCTGGCTCTCCCCACTTATGCCTGACTCAGCTGTCTCTCATCAGGCTTTTCCTGTTCAGGGCTGATAGGTTGGGCAGGCGGGGAGGGGTGTGCTATCTATCTGCGTGACTCTGTCCTGGGCCATGCCCTCCCTACCCCTGAGCTCAACCACGGCGCAGCCATTACCCTTGAAATCACTCCTTATCCTGGTCGTGGCCCCCTCTACCTAACCACGGTTTACATACCCCGAATACAAAAACTTAGCGGTCTCCTCCTCCTTGACTATCTCTCCTCCTTACCCCAGAAGGCTGAACAACTAATATTGGGTGACTTAAACTCCAACTGGCTCAGTTCCTCATCTGATACTATAAAGGATGAGCTTCGACCCTTGAACCTGTCTCAATTGGTCACTCAGCCCACTTGTCTTAACAAAGCAATGGGAACCTGCTCCCTCTTGGGCGTAATCCTCCTAACGGCCACATAAAGTGGCTTCCATACTTGTCCTTGCGGACTCTCTCAGCGACCACTCCCCGTCATCTGCCATTGGTCCTCTCCACCCTCAGCCCTGTGTGCTGCACCACCCCACGGCGGGTTTCTCCCGGGGTCTTGACAACCTCAAGCGCCACCTTGCACAAGTCAACTGGACCCCAGTGGCCTGTGCTCCAGACATAAACTCTGCACTAACCTACCTCACTACTGCCTTCACCCTCGCCTGTGATCTGTTTGCCCCCATCTCCACATCTAGGAAAAAAAAGCGGTCTGCTGCTTGGATATCCCCTGCTCTGATCCAGCAACTAAAAAAGCGGGATAATCTCTGGCACATTGCAAATGACTCTGGTAGAGTGGCTGACAGACAAGCCTACAGGGCTGCCCGTAACCAGTGCACCTGGGCCATCAAGCAGGCAAAAGCTAATTACTATCAGGCTGCGTTGACGTCCACCTGGGGCTCATCCAGAGCCTTCTGGGACAACATTAAAGAACTGAATGGTAAAACCCGCTCCCGCCTCTGTCTCAGATTGACATAAACGGGGCTGTCTCGACTGACCTAACATGTATTGCTGACTGCCTTAATAAAACCTTCACGGACTTAAGTGCAGTCCTCCCTGCCACTTCTTGACCCGGTTACCACGTCCACCTTCTCACACATCTCAAGGCCACTTTTCTGCTTCCAGACGATCTCACCCTGTGATGCCAAACCTTTTCTCATAAAGTCCCTCGCCTCCCAAAACCCTAGTAATGACCCTCTTGACTCCAAGATACTCCGCCTTACACCGGATGTCATTCTAATCCCCCTCACGCTTATCTTAAACAAATCCTTATGTTTAGGTCAATTCCCGGATGCTTGGAAGCACGCTGAAGTAATCCCCATCCATAAGTCTGGGGATCGCATGCTACCAAATAATTACAGGCCTATCTCCATCCCCATCCAAAGCTTTAGAAAAATAGTATCCACACAGCTCTTAGAATACCTAAGCACAACCTTTTATGTCCGGAGCAACATGGGTTTCGTCCTGGCCACAGCACAACCACCGCCCTTCTGGAATTCTCCCACCACTCACCACTCCGCTTGACAAGGGTTGTCTTGCAGGGCAGTATTCATAGACCTATCTAAGGCTTTCGATACGGTGTGCCACCCCCTGCTGTTAAACTCCCTATCCCAACTGGGACTGTCATCTGGCCCAATGAATTGGTTCTCTAGCTACCTGCAAAACAGGTCCCAAAGAGTTATACTAAATGGGACCCTCTCCTCCAACCTGCCGGTTCTCTCAGGGGTCAGTTATCCTAGCATCTCACCCTGACCCGCTCCTACTCCAAGGCACACTGCAAAGCGCCTTCCTCCAAGCCGAAAAATGGTTCAATAATCATCGACTAGTCATGAACCTGAAGAAAACTAAGTCCATGCTGTTCTCACACCGGCAAAACAGTGCTAGGAACACTCCCCTTCATCACCACCAGCAAGCTCCTTACCCTAGAACAGGTAACATCCTATAAGTACCTGGGCATCACCTTTGACCCTGGCCCACATTTCACGCCCACTTAAAAACCCTGTCATCTGCCATGAACTCAGGATGGACTCACTCTACGCCATCAAGATTGCCTCCCGGAATCTGCGTTAAGATTAGCCATTACCTCGCCGGTGCTGTCTCTGGCCGACTCGACTACGGACTTCCTATTTACGCGCGGCTGACCCCACCTCCTTATCTAAGGTACAGACCGCTATTAACAAAGCCTGTAGGCTCCTTACAGGTGCCAACAGCAGAACTCACACCTGCCTGCTATACTCTACCTCCAACTTACTCACTCTTGATGAAAGACTGAAATACCATACCTGCCTACTGGCTAAAAATCCTTGTCAGGGCTTTGCCGCGGGTCTCTGCTCCACTGCAGCTGGCTGTCCGCCCCTGCCTACCCGTAACTCCATGCAGCCACCTTCATAGTTCCCAGGGCTAGGACCTCTCGCTGCCAAAGATCCTTCCATCATAAAGCCCCCCTTTGGTTTAACTCCCTTCCTGAGGCTATCTCTAAGATCCCCGTGATTGGCCGGTTCAAAACTGCCCTCCGTCAACACATTATTGACAGTTGATGCTGCAAATGTCGATAGCTGACCTAACCCAGCCCTTTGCCCTGTGCCCCCTGGTTCCCTTAGGTGACTGGATACTATCTGTAACTATGTTGTTATTAATTGATGTGTAATATGATGTATAACATGCAAGTTAACTTATGTATATTACTCAACTTATGCTTGTACCTGTATAGTTGCTGCCTGTAACTCCAGGTGTTTTTGTATCTCACCTGTATGTAATCCCTGTCCTAAAACCTCACTATTTGTTGTCTCCCCCCCCATTTTGACGAGGTACCTTTGTAAACGAGTCGCTGACTCAAAGGTTGTAAATCTGATTCTTCAATAAATAAAAATAAATAAAATAAATAAATATGAAAGGGATCCTCCATCTGAGACCCCCATCTGCAGCCCTACACCCCCCTTGGGATTTGAACTTTGTGTTGGAGAAACTTGCTATCCCCCCATTTGAACTGGTGATGAGCTGCAATTTACACTTCCTCGTTTGGAAGATGTTATTTTTGGTTGCTGTTACTTAAGCTCGATGGATTTGAGAGCTTCAGGCTCTAGTATTTAAAGAATCTTACCTTATTTTCCACAGGGACTGGGCAGTTCTCAGGACAAATCCTAAGTTTTTACCCAAGGTGGTGTCCGAAGCCACACTGAACCAATCAGTGGAGCTTCCAGTTTTCTTTCCGTCCCCTACGAAAAGAGTTGAGGCACTCCTGCACACCATGGACGTCCATTGGATCCTTCGGTGTTGCACACACTGAACAAATGATATCTGTAGCTGCGATCAGCTCTTTGTTTCCGTTGCCCCCAGGTCAGCGGCAAAGCTATTTCTAAGCAGTGCCTTTCTAATTGGTTAGGTAACTGTATTCGTTACTGTTACAAAAAGGACGATAAACCTCTGCCAGGTCCTATCAGAGGTCATTCTACCAGGGGCATGGCTACTTCTAACGCCTTTTTGCGGAACGTTTCCACAGCTGATATCTGCGCCGCAGCAACTTGGAGTCCTGTCCATACCTTTACCAAACACTACAGTCTGAACATTGCTTCTAGACGAAAGGCAGGTTTTGGCCTAGCTGTCTTGCAGGGCCTTCTGTCCTAGGCTGGGTCCATTCCTGTTCCCAGTTTTGTTGGAGTTTGCTTTTCTCCTCCTCCTCTGTTTCTCTCGATCTGTCTAATGAGGGACTGCTTGGGATTTAGTCCTATATGTAATGACCTACTGAAGGAACCCTCTCAAAGTAAGATAGTAAAGTTATGTAGGAACTTACTGTAGCAGTAGATCTTCGAGAGGGGTTCCTTAAGTAGGTCATATTTTTCCTTCCCTCCTTACCCCTTTTATTTTATGCACAGGGACTCCAAATCCTGTTTACTCCTGCTGTCAGGACTCTTCCAGACTCAGGCGGGAGCGTCAGGTATTGCTAGAAAAGTCTGCCATGTGGCCCTGATGCCAAGTGGTGCTAGTTCTATACGTAATGACCTACTGAAGGAACCTCTCTCGAAGATCTACTGTTACTATAAGTTCCTACGTAACTGTACTTTATGCTTACAAGCTACAGTCTTGACTCCTTTAAAGTCTCGGGCTTTGTCTGGGGGGTACACAAGTGATATAAAAGCTTACCTCTTGCTACACTGAGCCCATATGGTTGCAGCGTTTAGTAGCTGTACTGCAGTTTGCAGAGTTCAGCGGTAAAGTCAGCACAGAGGCGGCGGGGAGAGTTGAGGCAGCGGTGAGACTTGAGGCATCAGACAGCAGCTATGTGTTTCATTTGTGTGCACCTCCTTTTGCAGCCAGCTTGAGTTAAGGACCCCCCCCCCCATAACTGTCCAAAATGCTGGATTCTGAAGCCTGACATAAGGACCCTTCTCCTCAACTGTTCAGATTGCCCAGTTGTAAAGCAGGCCGATGATCCTACATGTGTAGCTTTTGCTTTCACTTTTCAGTGCCTTGCCCCCAACCCAGACAGCAGGAGACATTGTACTGTTGTAGGCTCCAGTGCTCTGTGCTGACGCTGTGACCACCTGATCACATTGCAGACAGCATTTCCAGACAGAAATGCAGTTAGTCATGTTAACACTTCAAGCAGCAGAACTGCCTGTCCGTGGATATGTGGAAAGGCAGTGTTTCGAGCCCTGTTGTACTGCCATGATAAGACCTTCCCCAAGGTGAGGGTTAGTTAGTCTAGGCAGCATTGCTTAAGTTTACGGACTGCTTTCTGAAGAAAACTAAGCAAAACTCAAAGCACACCATTTCTTTATCATTCAGCTGCGTAGCCTATGTCCTGTCTGTGTTATTTCTTGCTGTGTAAGTTCCCATTTTGGCATTGTTTCATCTCCCCAGTGACAGTAGCAGAAAAACACGTGTAGAAGCTCATGTATGTACAGTGGATTAGCAGCAGCCCAGGAAAAAGAGAGCGCGAGCCCAGGTCTCAGGACTTGGTTCAGCTGAAGTAAATAGCCTCCCCCCCCAAGCAAATACTAGAAGCAAGTGATTTAATGTCCCTGACAGGGCTTGTAAATAACTCTGTCCGCCTATCTCAGACAGCTGATTTTGAAATGGAACAGCTGTTTTAGTTTTTGTGTCTGTCCCATGGGCAAGCAGTTTTTCCATTACGCTGCTGAATTGTTAAGCACTAGGACCCAGCCACTGCCCTGCTGTGGAGCCGCCTGTGAGATTGGGTTGAGAGGGAGGGACAGGCAGACATCATGACACCTCCATTTTCTCACCACTGCCCACCCTGCTAGTCTCCACATGGTTCATTTGCTTTTTAGCAAGTGTGTCAACTGGTCTGTGGTCTGCCACACTGGTAGCAGCTGAGGCCGGGAGTCAGCTTCAAGAATCAGACGGGTGGTGAACAGTGCATTTGCTGTTTGTCGTTGCATATGCGCTGTTGACTTGTCATCGTGCTCTTCGGCATTGTGTTTCTGCTGAAACAGTCTGAACACACCGTGAGGCGAGCACTTAAACAAGGGAAAGAATAGCCCTTTTCAGGACTCTTAGGGGTCAGAAGGAGACGCACTCTAAATGGTGGACAAGGTAGTATTAAATTACAGCACTCTGGCTCTGTGCATTGACTGCTGGGGGTACAGACTTGAGAGAGCGCCCCTGTAATGGGGGGGAAGGGTAAGCAAAAGGGCAGGCCAGGAGTGTATTATGGTTTGTGGCACTGGGGAGAAGTAGAGTGGAGAAAAGCCATTAGAAGCCCTTTTCAGGGCTATATTTGTTTAAGAAAAACAATTCCTGAAACTGCTGCCCCTAGGCTTGCAGTACGGCACTGCAGCAGCTCATTGTAGCAGGAGGTTGTGTTGTGGGGTACAGGGGCTCAGTGGTAAATGAATAATTAGAAGTTCAACCCCTTCTTTTTTTTGTTAAAAATAGGAGGCGGGGTGACCTGCCAACCTTGCACTTGTACATCAGATCAGCGTTCATTCTAGGAACCAAATTTGGTGGGTCAGATGATCCACTGGCCACTGAAAAGGTGGGTCATTTCAGGAAAAATGTGTGTCATACATGACATTTCTTTAAAAAATTGTATACAGAATTTTAACTAACCCTACTAACAGTCTGCCTACATGACGGCCACCACGCTGGGCGTGCTGAGAGCAAGCCACTGATCCACTGATCTGTTTTGCCATTTGCTCGCTCGCTTGCTTGTTCACTTGTTTTAATTCTTTAGTTTTTTGTATTTTTTTGTGTGTTTATTTATTTTCTTTAGCTTCTTTTGTTATAGCATTATTGCGGACGCCCAGCTGTTTTGGAAGTATGTTTTGGAGTTCATTAGAGTTACCTGACTGCACCTGTTAATCTTACAACGAACGTCCTCAGTCGGTTTTGTGGTATTTGAGTTTATAAAACTCGATACTGTTCTGTTATTAGTTCCCTGGATTTTAATTAGATGATAGCCACAACAGCTATTTGAGTACAATCTATGACGATAAGGATGAGGACGAATGTTTATGGAAGAGCATCGAGTATGATCACTGTCTGGTGAAGATTACGCCATGGGACTGCCTTGCCTTTTGTTTAATTTAAATACCCGAATGAGAGAGTTTTAGATGAGAGGATTACTGCGTGGGACAAAAGTTTTGTTTATGCCTGGAGGTGGTGTGGCTATTCTGGGGCACTACTGAGTTAATTAGATTTCAGCTCTTCATTTGGACCATGGTTTAGAATTTGTTCTCTGTGGAGCAGTAGGAGGTTCCTGTTAGCTGTTCATTTGTCTGAGTCTGCCCAGACGTGGGAGAACTGGGTCTGATTGGGCCGGGGAGCTGGCCAGTGGATCCGAGGTTCTCTTAGGCTCTTACGCATACCGGCTGGTGGGCTGGTGCTAGTGGGGAGTCGAAGTTGTGGGGTGCAGAGATCTCGGGTGGTGCTCAGCATAAATGGGGCCCCTTGGCTGTGATCATCGCTGGAAAACTGGTTTACTGTACTGTCTTCTCAAGAACTTGCCCATCTGGAATTTTAAATTTAAACGGTCAGAGAAAAATTTCCTATTTTTTCATATTATTACTGTTTTGGGCAGTGAGAGTGCCTGTACTTAATTTTATTTAGACCCCTTAGGTAGTGAGAGGGCCTAAGGGTCTAAATTTTACTCAGCACTATACTTAATACTATTCCTCTGCTCCTTCTGTTGGTTGTTCTGGGGAGAGTTCGTATACATTCTAAGGATTTGGCTGAAGGAGTGATCCGCTATTTTGGAACCGAGTGTTTGTAGTGACTTGTGTTTTTTTCGTTGGTTGGGTGGAGGTGAGAGCTCACTGGAGAGACTTACTATTATTATTTTGAATCCCTGGAGGTGTGAACTCTTAGCACAGAGTTTTTATGAGATTGGTTTTTAGTATGTTGTTAATTTTAAATTGTTCTTCCCTTCTGTGTGAGAGACAGTATGTGGAACTATATGTGTTGACCTTCCCTCTTAGTTCTGATGCTGTGTGAGATAGCAGAAGAAGGAACTAAATTATCAGACTAGAGTGGGATGGTTTTTGTTTTTGTTTATTATTTTTATCTTATATTGTTTTATTTTTAAATTGATTTATTTTTAGTTGAATAGGTTGCCTTTTGAGATTTAATTGTATAAGGATTTGTGTGGCATTATAGTATTTTGTTTTAAACTGTTTAAAGTTGAGGATTTGTAGTTGATGTGATGTGCTTACCTGTTGCCCCTCCCGGTGGTGCGCTACTCAGCCTCTGCTCTCCACTCCCTCCGCCCCTTTTATACCCCTCCTCTGTTTTTTTCTACTTACCAACGTTATCGGGCATTAGGCATTGCCCGTAGGAGGAGAGGTGGGGGTGGTGGGGTGAACAGTGGAGGTGAGTGGAGCGGAGCAACCCCATTAGGGTGAGTAAGCCCAGGAGACTCCCTGGGGAGAAGTGGAGCTTAGAGCGTGGACCACATTGTATGGTCCCCATACCCAAGGTCACCATCATTAGTGATGGGCAGGTAGCCAGGGCAGTCCAGGAGTTTTGTCCGACCCGGGCGATGTTGTGCAATGCCAGATCTGTCCAGAACAAGACTGCTGTAATTTCAGATCTTGTTGCCTCGACAGATCTGGCTTGCATCACCGAGACCTGGTTGGATAATAACGCGGGAACAATTTTGGAGGCTGCAGTTCCAGCTGGGTATACGGTGATACATCGCCTGAGGTTAGACCGGGGGTTGGGTTGGCGGTATGTTTTAAGACCGAATTGACTCTCACTAGTGTTCCAGTTGAGGAGACCACTTCTTTTGAATGTGCTGTTGTAGCAGGTGTGGGCTATCGAATTGCTGTCATCTACCATCCACCAGGAGATGAGAAGCAATTCCTTAAGGAAGCAGCGGACTTCGTTGTCGACCTGGCCTTTGAATCTCCCAGGCTGATGGTCCTGGGTGACTTTAATGCATGGGTCAACGACTAACTCTCGCAATTTGGACAACACTTCCTCCAGTTAATGGATTCACTGGGCCTAACACAGGTGGTTACCACTGCTACACATAAAGGTGTCAATTCCCTTGACTTGGTCTTCCTCCTGGGGATCAAGGCCTCTGATGTGGGGGTGGAACCAGTCAGTTGGTCAGATCACTACACCGTGAGATTCAATTTTGGTGCCCCCACCAGTAGGCCGACCTCTGTGGAGATGGTCAAGTACCACCCCTTGCGGAATGTTTCTTCTAATGGCCTTGCGGCGGTTCTTGACCTATCACAACTCCCTGTACATTGCAGTGATCCAGAGGTGCTGGTTATGGCTTATTATATCACCATTGCCTCTGCCCTGGATTCTATTGCTCCAGTTCGTGTGCGTCCTCTCTCTCTATGACCTCGGGCCCCCATGGTTTGATGGGGTCCTGAGGGAGTTGTGCCGACTTGGACGCAGGTTAGAATGTTGTTTGCGGTGGTATGGCCTGGATACCGACCACTTTAGACTGTCACAACATTATCAGTTCTATCAGTCAGAAATCTCCCGTAAGAAGGCAGAGTTCCTGTCCGGGGAAATTTCTGCCGCTCAGAACCGACCTGCTCAGCTATTCAGAAATGTGGACAGATTGTGCAACCCTATCCTGTCTACAGCTCCATAGAGCGTTTTCACAAGTACAGTTTGATGAGATTGCTCGGTTCTTTGCTGATAAGGTGGCTGATATTAGGTCAGACATCTATTAGGCACGTTCTATGCTAGCTGCAAGTGGCCAGGATTGGGTCACTACCCCTCTGTTCTCCTGGAGTACCTTCGACCGCCCGGAAATCATGGATGTTATGCAGATTGTCCAGGGGCTGCGTCCTACCTCTTGTAGTTTAGATCCAGGTCCCACTTCCCTTATTCTAGGGTGTGGAGAGTCTATTCTACTGGCTTTAGCAGATAGTCTGGTCTTCCCTTGACTCTGGTGAATATCCCGGTTCCTTGAAAGAGGCAGTGGTGACACCCTTGTTGAAGATATCATCATTGGACCCAGACTGTCTTGCTAACTACAGACCTATCTCGAACCTTCCCTTCGTAGGGAAAGTGATTGAGTAGGTGGTAGCGTCCCAGCTGGAGAACCATTTGACCATCTGTAGCATCTACGAACCTCTCCAATCAGGTTTCCGTAAGAGGCATAGTACCAAGACTGCGCTGGTTCGGGTGCTCAATAATCTCCTGATGGTGAGAGACCAGAGAAAATGGTCTATTTTGGTTCTGTTGGATCTGTCATCAGCATTTGACACCGTCGACCATGGGGTAGTGTTGGAGCGCCTGAGATGTATTTGGGGACTCTCTGGGGTTGTGCTCAGATGGTTCACATCATACCTCACTGGAAGAACTCAGAGGGTGGTGTCAGGGTTTTTTTCCTCTGATCCCATCTCTCTATTTTGTGGGGTTCCTCAGGGCGGTGTACATGCTTCCCCTTGGAGACATTGTGAGATGGTATGGGTTGGGATTTCACTGTTATGGAGATGATACCCAACTGTACCTGTCTTTTGCACCCGACCAGGAAGGAGCTATCTCAGTATTTAATAGCTGCCTAAATGAAATCCAGGATCAGATGAGGTCCAGTTGGTTGAAGTTGAATTCTGGGAAGACTGAGGTGTTGGTACTGGATCCGGATTGCCGGATAGGGGGACCTGTGGCTGGCTCCCCATCTGGGGTGTTGTGTGGGGATGTCGAACTACTGATCTCTGAATGGGTGCGAGATCTGGGGGTGATCTTAGATGCGGGGCTGACTCTGCGATCCCAGGTGTCAGCAGTAGTAAAATCTTTTATCATCTAAGAAACATCGCCAGAATCAAGCACCTCGTTCCGTCTGGCGATCTGCCAACTCTGATCCATGCCTTTGTGACCTCACGCCTGGACTACTGCAACTCGCTTTACCTTGGGCTTCTAGGAGTTGATATCCGCCGCCTGCAGCTGGTGCAGAATTCCACAGCCCGCGAGTACTTACAGGTACTCCTAGATCTTCTCATATTACATCAGTGCTGCGGAACCTGCACTGGCTGCTAGTTCAGTGGCAGATGACCTTCAAAGTCTGTTTACTGATTTTTAAAGCCCTGCATGATCTGGGCCCTGACTACCTGAAAGAACTCCTGATTCCTTATCGCCCTGTGAGGCTGCTCCGCTCAGCCGATGAGGGGTTGCTAGAGATTCCTAGGGTTATGTTAAAATCAGCTGGGGCCCGGACCTTTATGTTTGTGGCCCCTTCCCTTTGGAATTCTCTATCCCATCGGACAAGGGAGTGTACGACCGTGGGGAGTTTTAAACAGGTTCTCAAATCCTTTTTATGGGAAAGGGCCTATGGTGGTTCTGACTAATTGTGTTATCTGATTTTAACGGTTCTTTTTTTGTACTCTTTGTATATCCTGTTTGTAACATATTTTACTGGAATGCGCCTTGGTAATTGAAAGGCGCAATATAAATAACATTATTATTATTATTATAAGCTGATGAACTATTACAGCAAGTGCAGATCAACAGGGGAGGTGTGAGTTGTGACTCAGAAAATAAATGGCATTTACATGATGTCAGAGGTGGGTAGCAGTTTACAAGAAAGCACTGGCATCTCTGTCACTGCAGAGCATCAATCAAGATCATAGGCCTGAGGCAATAGCCAGAGGTCTTGTGTCCATCCAGTAGCAGTGTCTGTTCGCAGTGTGGTAAACTGTGAATTTTTGCCAGCAAAAAAAATAAAAAAGCACCACCCTTGCACTCTTATGAGAGAGAGAGACAGAGAGAGAGAGCGATGAGATATTAATCATTTTGGAAGAATACACAGAGGCATTAATAAACAGCCCTAGTTAGAGTCCTGATAGCAGTTACAGATCTAAGATTATCAGGCTAACTATATTAAGATATTTATAACCTATTATTACTTTAATATGAGGCATGATATCAAGAGGGATTAATTAAAATATCAGTCACAGTTTGGTTATGTGCCGAACTAGGAGTCAGTCAGTGCAGTCCCCATGCTGGAATAACCTCCTGTTTTTTCTTTCCCTCCAAGTATTGATTGCAGAAAGAAAATCAAATTCAGCCTGGCAGGGTCCCTTAACTGCAACAGTCGGCAGATCATTGACTCTAGTAGCAGACAGTCTATTTCTCATGCTAGTTTTTACAATGTTCTGGGCACTGAAGCCCCTCTCACAATCTGCTGTATGGACTGGGGCAGTTAATGCCAATGCAGCCAGTGTCAAAAGATTTGGGAAGTCTGACTTATGATATTTGTTTATGAACCCCCAAAGAGTATACATGTTGTCCCTCGGGTATCCCTCTCTCACAACAAGTGACTTCAGCAGTTCCCATTCTGCTTTGGCGCAGTCTACATCCACAAGTGGTGGTGCCACTGTCTCAAACTGTTTGTGTCTCTGCTCTTGACCATAATGATCAAGCAGCACGTGAATTTGTTCATTTCCCCAGGTTTCAAGATCGTCTTTAGAAAGGCTCCTGACCGGCCTAAAACCCAGTACTCCAAAAGTAGCCAACTTGTTTCTGTCATACCCAGGGAATCTGTCTTTTAAATTTGCAACCAGCAGGTCAATGAAATGGTCCTTGATTGAAAGGTTTTTGCCTCCCCTTAGTACATGATGCCCCTTGAACACCAGCCTTCCCTCCTCATCTTCCTGGATATCCTTCTCCACTTCATGTAGATATATTTTTTCCTTTGTTTCAGATTTTATTTTTTCTAAATCAGAGAAGCTCTTCTCCAGACTGACGTGGACCATCAAGATGTCCGGATCTCTTTTCTGAAACACTACACTAAGCTGGGTAATTACAGCAAGTACATCCATTAGCATATAGGTTGTCATTATAAAACCATATTTGGACATTTTTAAGGCATAACCTTTTGCTCTAGCATCCGTCTCATTGCAGAAAAAAGTGAGAAGGGAGTCTAGGGTGTGATGAATGGTCTCAACTGCTTTAACTGCTATCCACCTCACATCATGGACCTCGTTCACTTTTAGAGTTGGTTCCTCCAGCATTTCTTGTATTTGTTTTAGTTTGTCAACTCTTTTGGCTGATCTTTTAAAATGGTAGAAAATACCAGTTAGCACCTCTTGGTATTCTTTTAGCTAGGGACAGAGTCTGCTGCTTGTGAACTACACAGTGCAACCCTATGAGCAACACCATGTATATTTACTAGCATTGGGTTTTCACGCAGCATATGCCCAGTGACTCTTTCATCAGTCTCTGTCATGCCTTTTGCTCTGTCACTTCCCAATCCCTTTACTTTTTTCATGCTAATTTTCTTTCTGGCTAGGAATTGCTGTAATTCTTTAGCTATCCCTGCTCCAGTGGCATCAGAGATCTGTAAGTTCTACATAAAATGAGTAGATGGAACAAAACTTTCAGGATAACATAGAAACATAGACTTGGAAGGCAGATAAGGACCGCTTGGCCCATCTAGTCTGCCCATTTCCCTACCTACAGGATAGGCCGCAGATCCTAGTTAACCAACAGCCTATTTCTTCCTACCCCCCAACAAGAATTGCTTTATGTCTGTCCAATGCATTCTTGAATTCTCCCATAGTTTTAGACCCCACAACATCCTCAGGAAGGCTGTTCCATGCATCCACTACCCTCTCTGTGAAATAATACTTCATCACATTGCCCCTGAACTCCCACCCCCTCTGTCTTTAAATTGTGTCCACTTGTTCTTGCATGTCTCTTTTTCTGAAAGATGCTACCCTCTTGGATTTTGTTGATTCCACTGAGGTAGTTAAAAGTTTCTATCATGTCCCCCCCCTTCTTTCCTCAAGGGTATACATATTAAGCTCCTTTAGTCTCTCCTCATATGGCTTCTCTTGCAGACCCTGCATCATTTTAGTTGCCCTCCTCTGGACTGCTTCTATCCTGTCTATGTCCTTGTGGAGATGGGGTCTCCAGAACTGGACGCAGTACTCCAGATGGGGTCTCACCAACTGTCTGTACAGAGGGATAACAACTTCCTGTTTTCTGCTGCTGATGCCTCTCCCTATACATCCCAGTATACCCCCAGCCCTCGCTACTGCCTTCTCACATTGCTTGCTAACCTTAAGGTCATCTGATATGATTACTCCCAGGTCCCTTTCCTTTTTTGTTGTTGTTACTACCTCCCTCCATTGTGTATTCTTCCCCTGAGTTCTTGTTTCCCAGGTGCATTATTTTGCACTTCTTGTATTGAATCCTAGCTGCATACTTGACCATTCCTCCAACCTTGCTAAGTCCTTCTCATCCTTTCCACGCCTCCTTGTATATCAACCCTGTTGCAGATCTTTGTGTCATCTGCAAAGAGGCATACTTTTCCTTCCAGTCCCTCTGCAATGTCACTTATGAAGACATTGGATATGATAGAAGGCATTCTTAGAATGGCAGAGAAAGGGGAGATATTGTTGATGGGAGACCTGACTATGCCAGATGTTAACTGGAGCACATTTGCTGCAGCCACGTCCAAGAGCAGGAACATTCTTGATGCCCTACAGGTGGCAGGCCTCAGACAGCTAGTTTCAGAACCCACTCGTGAGGGAGCAATCTTAGACCTCATACTCTCAAACGGGGGCAGTGAGAGGATCTCAGATCTAGAAGTGGGTTGCCATCTGGGAACAAGTGACCATCAAACAGTGTGGTTCATGTTAAACTCAGCTACAGAGTCCAAGCCATACAAAGTGAGGGTACTGGACTTCAGGAGGCTGACTTTGGCAAGATGGGAGTGCCTCAGAAAAGCACTAGCAAACACGCTAGAAGGAGGTGTGGAGCAACAATGGGAAATAATCAAAACTGCCATCACAGAGGCAACAAGCCTTTGTTTGAAGCAAATAAACAAATCATAATGAAAGAAAAAGCCACAGTGGTTCTCAAAAGAGGTGGCTGTGAAAGTCAGGAAGAAAAAAATAGCATTCCGGAAGTATAAGGAAACACAGAAGGAGCAGGACAGAGAGCTGTACCAGTTAAGCAGAAGGAAGCAGGGAGGGAAGTCAGAATAGCAAAGGCCCAAACTGAGGAAAAGAGAGCCAACTCGGTTAAGAAGGGGGATAAAACCTTTTATAGGTACATCAGTGAGCGTGGAAAGACAAAGGGAGGGATAGTGAGGCTGAATAGAATGAACGGTGGGTGGGCAGAGGACAGTGAAAAGCAGGGATACTGACAAATATTTCTGCTCAGTATTCACAAAGAGGAGGGGAAGTGCCTAATCCAGTTAACAGAAGCACTCTTTGATGGGGAGTCGATCCCAGTCCTTTCACAGAATAAAGGGTTCTGAAAGAACTCCTAAAACTGAAGGTGGACAAAGCAATGGGGCCTGATGGAATTCACTCCAGAATTCTAAAAGAATTAAGGGGGGAATTAGTGAAACCACTGGCTACTCGTTTTAATAAATCATGGGAGGATGGTGTGGTACCTGAGGACTGGAGGAAGGTGGATGTGATTCTTCTTCACAAAAGTGGGAAACTACAGACCTGTCAGTTTGACCTCTGTGGTAGGGAAAGTGATGGAGTCACTTCTGAAGGAAAGAATAGTTGAGTACCTAGAGGCCAGTGGGACACAGGACCCAAGGCAGCATGAGTTCACAGCAGGAAGGTCATGTCAGACAAATCCAATAGATTTCTTTGACTGGGTGACCAAAGTAGTAGACCAGGGAGGGGCTGTGGACATGGCCTACCTAGACTTTAGCAAGGCATTTGACACAGTCCCACACAGAAGATTAATAGTCAAATTAACCAGCTTGGGAGTGGGTCCCAGGGTGGTAGCCTGGGTAAAACATTGGCTGGACAACAGGACACAGAAGGTACAGTAATTGTAAATGGAATCTACTCTGAAGAAAGAGGGGTTACTAGTAGGGTACCGCAAGGTTCAGTATTGGGTCCAGTCCTTTTTAATGTCTTCATAGCATCTAAAGTACTCTTGCATACAATACTAGTTTTTTTGCGACAGCGATGTCTGTGCTCTCATCATAAATTAATGTGATATATGGGCTATTTCCTAATGTTTTACTTGTCTCCTGCCTAATTACCAAGGCTATGCATTCGAGGATGTCATTGGCTGTAGTTTCTGATGAATATGAGGCATTCTTGGCCACAGACAGTTTGTCAACAAAAGGACAATCTGAACTAGACAAAAATTCCATTACATAGATACATAGATACGTAGACAGTGTCGGCAGATAAGGGCCTATGGCCCACCCAGTCTGCCCATTTGAGCTTGTAAGTTCAGTTTGTTTTCCTAGAAGTCTGTTGCACCTTACCCCTGACCTCCAGAATTCCTTTATGTCTATCCCATGCATTCTTAAATCCCGTGATTGTTTCAGCCCCCACCACTTCCTCTGGCAGGGTGTTCCACTTGTCCACCACCCGTTCTGTGAAGAAATTCTTTCTCATGTTTCTCTGAATCGTCCCTCCCTCCAACTTCATCCCATGCCCTCTAGTCCTGGAACATCTTTTTGCTTAAAAATAGTGTTTTCCTGCACCCTGCTCCTCCCTGTAAGATACTTGTATGTCTCTATCATATCCTCTCTCCCTTCTCTCCTCCAGGGAGTACATGTTCAGTTCCTTCAACCTGTCTTCATAGGACTTGTGATGCAATCCATGCACCATCTTTGTTGCCCTCCTCTGAACCTTCTCTACCCTGTCTATGTCCTTACGTGAGGTATGGTCTCCAGAACTGTACACTGTACTCCAGGTGGGGCCTCACTAGTGTCTTGTATAGCGGAATTATGACCTCCCTTTTCCTGCTGGTAATGCCCCTGCCTATACATCCCAGCATCCTATTTGCTTTACCTGCTGCCTTGTCACACTGTTTCCCTACCTTGAGGTCATCAGAGATGATAACCCCAGGATCCCTTTCCTGCTTGGTGCATGCTATATCCTCACCCCCAACTGATATATTGTGCCAGGGTTTTTGTGCCCCATATGCATTATCTTGCACTTCTTTGCATTGAATTTCAACTGCAAACCCTGACCATTCTTCAAGTTTCTGCAGGTCGCTTCTCATTCTGTCTACACCCTCTGGTGTGTCTACTTTGTTACAGAGCTTGTGTCATCAGCGAACAGTGAAATTCTGCCTTCTAGGTCCTGCGCCATGTTACTGATGAAGATGTTGAATAGGACTGGTCCCAGCACTGATCCCTGTGGTACCCCACTGGTCACTCTTCCCTCTGTGGAGTGACAGCCATTTACCACCACCCTCTGTGTCCTGCCACCCAGCCAGTTACCTACCCACCACACTACTGTCCTGCCCACACCCATATTCCCAGTTTGTGTAATAGTCTTCTATGTGGCACAGTGTCAAGGCCTTGCTGAAGTCCAGATAGGCCATGTCCACTGCCCTCCCTGATCCACCTCCCTAGTCACCCAGTCAAAAATTCAATGAGGTTGGTCTGACATGACCTCCCCTGGTGAAACCATGCTGCCTTGGGTCCTGTAGTCCATTGACAACCAGATGTTCCACCAATCTCTCCTTCAGTAGTGCTTCCATGATCTTCCCCACTACCGAGGTGAGGCTGACTGGTCTGTAATTCCCTGCTTCCTCTTTGTTCCCACTTTTGTATAAGGGGACTACATCTGCTGTCCTCCAGTCTTGTTTCCAGTGATCGGCTAAACAGGATAGCCAGAGGTTCAGCCACCACCTCTCTTAGTTCTTTAAGGACCCTGGGGTGCACCCCATCTGGCCCCATTGCTTTATCAACTCTTATTACTTCCAGTTCCTTTAGTTCATTATGCTTGTATATTTATGAACTGGCAAGTTTTCTTTGGCCATCCAATAAACACTCTTCATGGCAACTAGAATAGCTTGTTCTTTTTCAGATATAGCTTTTCTGAATGCATGCTGCAAACCCCACTGCATATTTCAGTTGCCATAGCGCCTCTGTGATCTGCCGAGTCAGCATGATTAGTCAGGGTGCTTGTCCTGAAATTGTCAGTGCCAGAAGTCGGAGTATTTTGTTTCTTTCTACTGATGCACACAGCAGAAGTCATCACATTTTTTTCTGAATTATATCTCAACCACCTGTACATTGTGAGCCAGCGGCCCTGAAAATTATGTTTAATACTGGCCACATGGGACTGGCTACTAAGTAGTTCACAAGCAGCAGACTCTAAATCAAGTTGTGACTGGCTAGCACTGTCACCAGGTCCCAACTGTGTGTCTGCCACAGTGAAGGACAACACAGTCTGCTTCTTGGAGGGCAGAACTGGCACCACACTGCTCCCATTTGAAATTTTAGAAGACCCTGATCCTGATGCAGCAGTACATAGTCTCTTAGGTGCAGAAGACCTGAAAATGTTTTAATGTTCACTTGTTTTTTAGCCATGACTGCTTTATTTTATAAAAGCTGATGCAGGCCTTGTTTTTTTTGTATTCTAGTTCTTACGAGGAGGGCGACTGAGGAAGCAAGTAAGAATGGTGAATAATGGGGTTGGTGTGTCACTGACAAAATGTTTTAATAAAAAAAGAATTCTGGCAAATGTCCTGTGAGTCTTTTATTTTATTTTTACATTAATACACGCTATGCAAATAAGGCGGAGAGTACAGTCAGAGGGAATTCAGAACACCCTCTAGCAGTCAGTCACTGTCTGCTTGCTCCTTTATTTTTTTCTGTCCCACCCACCCTGCTTTTTCCTAAAATTAAAGTTTCTGCTGTGTCTTATTTCCTTTTCTAATTGCAGATGTATGTTTTTTTTTTTTTTTTTGACCGTTCCTTTTAAGAATGCATCTCTCTGGCTTTGCATATCTGACTCCAATGTGTAAAAGCAAAGACAGAGCCCTGCCCCTTGCTTCTTTACTTCAAGTTCACTTCTTAGACTCACTCTTAATAAATCTATTTCTCTACCTGCAGTAAACTACATGAGATGAGAAGTTCAAGATTCAGCCCCTCACTTCCTTGCTGTGATACAATATTTGATTTTGTTTTAATCTTCTGAGGTTCCTGCCAGTGGATGCTGTCAATATATCCCACACACTCTGGCTTAATTCACAGTCAGTGTGGCTGCTGTTTATTTTTATTCATGGTTATGAAATCTGCAGCTTGCCTCACACACAGTTTGAAATTTTTGTGGGAGGAGGTGGAATTCAGACAGATATTTATTAATCTGCTTTCCTTCACAGTTCATCAGATATTGACTGCTCAAGCAGTGTAATCGGATGGAGACAAAAAAGGTGAAAAAGACAGCCCCCCCCCCCCTTACACACACAACCCCTCTCCTGTATTTTTATCCATTTATTTTTTCAATTCTTTTAAGTCTACTGTGGCTTTTTAACCTAACTAGACAGCCCCCACACACACACCACTCTTTGCTTCAATTTCTACCTTTCCTGTGCTGCAATTGAATTCTGCTATTAGGTGAGATAGAGCAACCCTCCGCCACACAGAGGTCTGACTCTGTTCTATAAAATGTCCACTCTGGCTTTATATTTCTTCACTTTAAGTAGTTCTGGAAAAACAGTTTATTTTCTTTGCCTTTTCTTAGTAGGTAGATGGTTCAGAGGGCAGAGGCCCCACAGCTCTGCCTTGCTGCAGTCTCAATTATCCTTCCCTATCACAGTTGTTTTAGTATCAGTCCAGTTGTCTGTAGTATTTCACAAAATAATCCAAAGTCTACTTTCTCAGACTCTCACAGCTAAATATGCATGATAGTATACACTATCAGAATTAGCGGTTGTAGCGCCAACACAATTACAGCTGTCTTTAAAAAACTACAAGCTAAAACAAATACAAAATCACACATGCCCCCACGATGCAAAGCATCATGGGCTGCATATGCAAATCACCACAGAATGTTATGCTGGTCCAACTTTAAGCAGAATTGCATGGTGCCGAAAGGCCTCTCACACGGTTTGCAAAGGGTGCTAACAGGAGACATAGACATGTGTTTCGTCCTACCAGGACTCATCAGTATGCCTCGTCTGTTTGACACCCCAGTGGGATGGACCAGCTACCCCTAAGGCAGTGTGCCTGGGATATATTGTGGTGAACCCATTAAAATAAAAAAATATTTAAAAGACAAAGAACCTCTGTGCGTAAACACTGAGGCAAGGGTTACCCCAAAGGGCATTTGGCTGGGAAACCAAGTTTCAAGAAATACAAATCACACATGCCCCCACAATGCAAAGCATTATGGGCTGCATATGCAGATCACCACAGAATGTTATGCTGGTCCAACTTTAAGCAAATTGCATGGTGCGAAAGGCTCTCACACAGTTTGCAAGGGTGCTAACAGAAGACATAGACACGTGTTTCGTCCTACCAGGACTCATCAGTATGCCTCGTCTGTTTGACACCCCAGTGGGATGGACCAGCTACCCCTAAGGCAGTGTGCCTGGGATATATTGTGGTGAACCCATTAAAATAAAAAACTATTTAAAAGACAAAGAACCTCTGTGCGTAAACACCGAGGCAAGCAGCTCACTCCATGAAGGTGACTCCAAAGAGCTCAACAAGGGAAATGGCACGGTTTTGGTAGCTCTGTTCTGTGCCATGTGATGTGTCTCAGTGCACATCACATGGTCCACAACAGAAGCGCCGGCCCCTTGCATGGAAATCAGTCATTTTGTGGTTGAATACTGTCAGAAACACCCTCCCCCACTGTGCTGGCAGTTGCCCTTATAATCTCTAGTCAGAGATCATGTATAAATATTAAACTTCACAAAACTGAAAATAAACTTCTCCCTGGGATGGGGAGGCTCTTACAGCTTCAAGTCTGAGTTGTATTTGCAGAAATGGGCGATAGGATCTAATGCACGACTAGCTCCTAAATTCGGAGTACTGCCTGCTCACACGACAACCGTAAACTTACTGCACATCCAATAGTAAAGCTCATGTTTTTGGTAGCTGATCTTTAACATGTGATATGTCTTGGTGAACATCACATAGTACAAAACAGAAGCACCCATCCTTTGCAGCCATAATCAGCCATTCTGTGGCTGAATACCAGAATGAACGTCCACCCCCAATGACTGTAGTGTGAGAGACCTCCATAGATTTGCCAGTCAAGGGTCTCCATCAAGTATTCTTCGTTTCCCCCAAACAATAAACAAAATTATTAAACACAAAGGGATTGTGTCCTTCCATTTGTTTGAGCCGTAAATTGATTTTGAAAAAAAGCATGATCTCCAATACATAATAGTCTGCAGGCGGCTCAGCTCTTCTGGTGCAAACTATTTGCCGTGTAATAATCTCCTTTGAAACAGATGGGAAGCTGTATCCGAGTTGTGCTGGTGGTGTTTATATAGCTTTTACATGTCAGGCAGCATGTTACTTCTAATTAGCGACCCAGTTCACCATATCTGAGCAGATTGCCCTTGTATGAGCGCCATGACTTTATTACAGCAGCAGAAGCTAGAGGATCATGATCTGTTCCCTCGATCGGAAGGAATGATCACCGAGAACTCACAAAAAGCTCTCTCTGCTAAGCGATGTATGCATTACTGTGAAGACTGAACAGATCGCGTTTGCACTTCCTCTAGCTCCTATTGCTCTAAAGTCAGAGCGCTCTTACAAAGCAAGGCAATCTGCTAAAAATATGGAGAATCTAGGTCACGGCTCACCACTTGGATTGGATTGCTGCCTGACATGTAAGCTACATAAACACCACCAGCACAACACAGATGCAGCTTCCCAGCATCTCAGAAGTTTTGAAAGGATTATTCTACTCATCTAGCTGTTTGCAACAGCAGGAGAGCCAAGACGTTTGCAGACTAATAAGTACTGGAAAGCATGCTTTTTTTTACAATAATTTTGTGGCTCAGACAAATAGATAAATGCACAACCAGTGTTTGTATTTAATTTGGTCGGACCGTTCTCAGCAGCCAGTTCCAAATAAAACAGTGAGTCCCTCTGAATCTGACACACCCCTAAAGGGCGTTCTTCACTGTCAGTCCTCCAGGTCCAGCCGCAGAACACGTCCCCCGGGATGAATGCCTCTTAGTGCCTTTGTATCTAAAGTGTGCATGCTCATATTTCTTAAACTTGCAGGCACAGCTAAAGACCCATGCAACAATATAAATAGGGGACATGCTTGCCGTCGGGCATGCCACTGGCGCGATCCTGTGGCCTGAAATGAACACTGTCAGATTGAGTGTAAGGGTGACTCCAGAATAATCTTACAATGCCATGACCTATTCTCCCCATCTAAGTAGATTTGTGGAGTCTGAAGTCTGGATTAAATCCTTGTCGGGGCTTTCTGGTGTAGTCAGGAGTGGGGAACCACCACCACCACTAGCAGCAGCACGTCCTACATAGTCCAGGGGACGAAATGAAGTTTTACAGCCACTAGCCAGCAGGACTAGTCATTGGGGAAAATCCACTAACCCCACAGACTTTTCTACTGGCCCAGCTGGTGTACTTATTGAAATGTTGTGTTGTCCACTACAAGGTCGTAGGGCTAGTTAAAGGAAAATCTTATTAGCCCGATTCAAAATTTACCAGCATTTGGCTAGTGGACTGGTGCCAGTTTCTACTCCTGTAGTCTCAAAAAATGATCACAGCATCACACCCTGCTCTGCCCATCTGAGTAGATTGAGAATGAAGGGGCTCGAGATTAAGCCCAAAAATTGTTCAGAGCAGTTTAGTTGGAGGTGGGAGGAGACTCTGGATTAAACAGGAAAAATATTCTTTGCACTTTACATTCAGACTTTTCAATGTGACTTCCAGATTTACATCAGTATAAACTGGACAGGTAAAAGTGTAGTGGGACAGGCAAAATTTACACTCCACTAGTCACTCAGACAGCCATCCCCCCAAAAATATTTCTAGCCCTGGTCCCTGAGAAGACCTGTGTTTAAATATTAACAGATGTTTAAGGCAGGAGTGGTGCCCTGTTTTAAAATGGAGAAATAATCATAACAATAGAAGTTTGTGTAACCATTTAAAATACAGCATTTGAAGGTAGAACAAACGGTTTAATTATTGTTTGTGTCTAATTGTTAACCTTTAACTGTTAAAAGATAAATTAATCTTAAAGGCAGCTTATCAGTGTAAGAAGAGTTTCCATTAACTTACCCTGGCTGGAAGGCTGTGAATGATTTGCATTGGACATTATAAGCAGCAAGCCAGCTGTTTAGTTTATCTATTTGTTAGCGCGCTCTAGCTCATTGTGACTGTAGGCACTTTACAAATGTCCTACTACTATAAGCAAAATTATGATGACATATAATTAAAAATATAAGCTGAGTGTAGTAGGTTAAAAAGATTAAAGGATTAAAAGCAGGGGAATGCTTTACTAAATAAAAATGTCTTCAAATCCCTCTTGAAGGCACTAACTGGGGGGGGGGTCTCTCTAAGCTATCAAGGCAGTGAATTCCATAGGGTAGGCGCTGGAACTGAAAAAGCACTGCTGTTTCCATATAGGCCTGGCCTCACCTAGAATTGATGGCTTTATAGAACATAGGATCAGAGAGTTTAGGTAGTTATGGGGAGGTTCCTAGTAATTAAGGGAAATACGCTAAAAACTGTTTTGTAAAGTGAAGATGAATGTGTTTAATGAATATGTATAGCACCGTGTTTCTCTGTTGCAGTGGGTGTTTTCATTTCAGCTTCATTTATGATTTTGATACACTGAATGTTGATGTAAAATTTAAATTTGACTGACAGAGCATGTGATTATCTTGGGTATAAAAAGGCTCCTTCAGCAGATTTTAGTCAGTCAGCTACAGAACTCCAAGAAAGAGACTGCCTGAGACACCAGAGAGAGAAAAAGCCTATGCAAAGCCAATGTGGAAGTATTTGGTGCTGAATAGCTCTCTGAGCTGTGCAGTTGCGGTGCTACCTTGATCTATGGGTATGGACCACAGGAACGGAGGGATGTAAGTGAGGGGTTTTGGTTAGCCTGTCAAAGAGCACTAAGGGGAGTGTCAGTTAGCCATGAGGGAGCTGAGGGCATACTATGATGGACTTGGAGCTCTTTGCTTCTGGCTAGACTGGACTCCAAGGAAAGTGCAAAGACTGGTGAGACCCCTCCTTAGAGCAGAGGTCCTTTTAGTATAACCTTTGTAAGTGGGAACCGCCCCCCAATGGCTAGGCCTCACTGCTAAAGACAAAAAAAAGCCAGTCTCTGAAGTAGCCAGACCTGAAATAACTCTTATTATTTTACATCTGCTGAAAGTGTTTTAAGACTGCCAAAAGCAAATAAATTGTGCTATTCTGAGGGATTTTTATCTAAATTCTTGTCTGCTGTGTCCTTCAACACCCAAACTTCCACAGCCTTCAGACTTCAAAATGACTCTGAGGTCTGTAAAGTCTCTCTATCCCACGCCTCCTAGAAGTAGTGGTCAGGGTTCCTTTCGTCTCCCTGCTGCCTCCCATCAGCAAGGCCGTGGCAGAGGAGGTAGCCCACTTCTGGGACCACTCCCCTTAGTGCCTACACAAAAGCAGCCCGAGGACTCCATTCTGGTGGCTCTGCCGTCCCTAGTTCTACCTGATGCTTTTTCGTCTCCCCCCTCCCCCCACCTCAGTTCTTACCGCCAAGAGTGAGTGTGGGAAGCAGGATCTTTGTGCATCTGAAGCAATGTCGGGAGAGGATTATGGACAAGTGGGTTCTGGAGATCTGTTGTCAGGACATGAAGACCGTATACCTTCATGTCATGATCAGGACAGCCAACCGGTAATAAATAGATCCACTTTATGCTGGAGGGAGAACACCATCAGCTTAATGTATTGGCCTTTGGCCTCTGCCCTGTAGGTCTTTATCAGTTTGCTTGGCAGTAGTTGCAGCAGCCCTTCACAGGGAAGGCCTGTATGCTTTTTTCCCCTGTCTGGATAACTGACTATTGAAGGCCAACTCAGGAAGCTCTGTTAGATACTGTATCTTGGATATCTCAGTTGTTCGACTTGGGGGGGGTGGGGAGTGTCATAGTGAATGTGCCAGTCTGTGTTAACTCAGTACCAAACATAGGGGCAGACTTGGATACAGAGAATGGATGTGCTGTCCTACCACAGGCCAGGGCAGGCACTCTGATTGCCCAGGCGCACTTGGGATACAGGAGCCACTATGTGTCTGTGAGAACAATGTTACATCTCCTGGGTCTCATGGCTGCAGCCATAGTGACTGTGCCACTGGCACGTCTTCATATAAGGATACCTCAGTGGACTCTCAGTGGGATCAGTTGACAGATGAGCTGAAACGAATTATTCTTGTCACGTCTCCTCTTCAAAGAGCATTGTGAAGGTGGCTGGATTGTGAAAATCTGTTGAAGGGTATTCCATTCCTTTCCTTGTACCAGATCCTGTACAGATCTTCACCACGGATGACTTGGGCTCCTGCTGGGGTCCTCATCTTGGTCCTTACCAGACATGGCGTCATGGACCAAGGTGGGTGCATATAAATGTCATGGAAATGGGGTCTGTCTTTTATAGCCTCCAGACCGTTCTGAATCATCACTGCCTTCGTCCTCTTCTAATCCAGATGGACAGTGTTACATTGTGGTGCATTACATCAACAAAGAAGGAGGCACTCATTCCTATCCCTTATACAAGGAAGCAGTGAGAGTATGGTACTGTGCTGTGCCTCAAAGCCTTCAGATATTGGCCGTGTGTCTCCCAGGTCTCCAAGACATCAGAGCAGACAGGCTAAGCAGGTCCCAGCTTGATGGTTCTTGAATGGGAATTGCTGTCTGTCACAAACCCACTCAGCAGGTCAGGCCCTGTGCTCCCACAGTGCCAACCTCCGAGTGCAGTCTTGAAAATGGAAACAGGGTAACCCTCCTGTCTGTTTTGTGGGTTTGAATTAACCTTTGGTCTCAAGTCTTGGAGGGATTCAAACTGTGAACCTCTTGTTAGCGTACCCAATGTACAGGCTCAGATAATTCTGCTCTTCGGGGGGGGGCAGATATCTTTTGCCTACGGGTACCTGTTAAAGACTCAGAATAAATTCTTGCCTTTTTCCAGTTTGGTAAAACCAGTAAGCTTCGTACAGTGTCGGCTTTAACCATGTATGCTTCCCTTGTCCGAAAAAGAATTTCAAAGGCCCACCAAGTAGTCTCTAAAGTAGAGGTTTACTTGAAAATAGATAAAAAAATGTAAATACAGAACCATATATCACAAAAACATACAATTGTTTAAACAAAACAAGATTTTTAAAAGTGCAATTTCCTACCACCAGACAATTAGACTTGCTCTATCTAATGTATCTCTTAGTGCTGCATGCATGTTGTAGCTTTCAGAGGCCAAACATTTGTGTAAATGGAAAACAGAATACTGTTTAAAAACTGGCTTTGCCAACCTCTCTGCATGAGGTCACCTAGCTCCTCCCTGTCAGAATATAAAAAAAAATATGCAAAACAGGATGTCTTATCAAAGTATTAAATTCTGTGACCTCAGCACAACTCATTTTCTCATATGACCCTTTGATGTAGAGTGTTTTCCTGTTCTTCACGGACATCAAAGAAACATTTATGACTTTGTACTAAGGCGCCATAACCTACTCTTCTTCCTGTAAACGTTATAAAAGTTTATGATTTCCCATCTTAGCAGCTGGCAAGCCACAAATAAGCTCGATAAACAGGAGATGCTTAATTTAGTCTCTTCTAGACTGTAATTATCTCTTGGCCTTCCAGGTAACACCTTGTAGCCAAAACCTGGGAGGGAAGGTGTCATTCCATAGACTGTCAGCATCTCTCATGAAAGACATTCAGTAACTCATTTTTATATTACAAAAATCATAGATTAATCAGAACCAGCTGTCCAAGTGTCACACTGTCTTCCATGGCAAACGACCTCTTTGCAAGATGAGTTCATCCAGAGTTGAACCTTTTTTGTGTTCCCATGCAAGCAGAACTGCCTTGTTTATGCTCACTCACTCTAGGGCCTGCAGTTTTTCGGCGAGAAGTGTTGTCCCTGCTTTGGAAAACGAAATTCCTATATGCATTTTCCCCCATTCTTCTAATACAGAGAGTTCTGCTCAGACTGTGGGTGGAGAGTACTGCTCTCATCCTCATTACTACAGTGCCTTCAGAAAGTATTCACCCCCTTGGATTTTGTCACATTTTGTGATGTTGCAAACTCAAATTAAAATACAATTTTATGGGATTTTTTTGTCAAGTATCTACACAAATTACTCTATAATGTCAAAGTGGAATGAAACTTATGGAATTTTTTGTACATGTAATTTAAATTAAAAACCAGAAATGTCTTGATTTGATAAATATTCACCCCCTTTGCTATGACACTCCAAATTGAGCTCAGGTGCATCCAATTTCCTTGTGAGATCACTCTAAAACTTGAATGGAGTCCACCTGTGGTCAGTTCAAATGGTTGACATGATTTCAGAGGAAATACACCTGTCATATAAGGTCCCACTGTTGACAGTGCATGTCAGAGCAGAAACTCTACCATGAAGACCAAGGAGCTGTCCGTAGAACTCTGTGATAGAATTGTGAGGAGGCATAGATCTGGGGAGGAGTATAAAAACATTTCTAGGGTGTTGAAAGTTCCCAGGAGCACAGTCAAGTCCATCATTAGGAAATGGAAAGATTATAGAACCACTCAGACTCTTCCTAGAGCAGGCCGTCCTCCCAAACTGAGCAACCGGGCAAGAAGGACCTTGGTCAGGGAAGTGACCAAGAACCCAATGACCACCCTGACAGAACTACAGAGTTCCATGGCTGAGATGGGAGAACCTGTCCAGAGGACAACAATCTCTGCAGCACTTCACAGATGTAGCTCTTATGGAGAATGGCTGGGCCGAAGCCATTCCTGAGAAAAGGCCACATAATAGCATGCCTGGAGTGTGCAAGAAGGCATGTGGCAGACTCAGAGGCCTTGTGGCAAAAGATTCTCTGGCCTGGTGAAACAAAAATTGAACTCTTTGGCCTGAATGCAAAGCGCTATGCCTGGCGCAAACCGAACACAGCTCAGGACCAGTGTAACACCATCCCTACCATGAAGCATGGTGGTGGCAGCATCATGTTATGGGGATGCTTTTCAGCGGCAGGGACTGGGGCACTTGTCAGGATAGAGGGAACAATGAATGGAGCCAAATACAGGCACATGCTTGAGGAGAGCCTGCATCAGTCTGCAGTAGACCTTGGACTGGGGCGAAGATTTACGTTCCAACAGGACAACGACCCCAAGCATACAGCCAAAGCAACACTGGAGTGGCTTCAGAACAAGAAGGCGAATGTCCTTGAGTGGCCCAGCCAAAGCCCAGACTTTAATCTCATTGAGAATCTGTGGAAAGACTTAAAGATTGTGGTTCACCGACGCTCCCCATCCAACTTGACAGAGTTTGAGCAAATCTGCAAGGAAGAATGGGCAAAAATCCCCAAATCCAGTTGTGCAAAGCTGATACAGACATACCCAAGAAGACTCAAAGCTGTAATTGCTGCCAAAGGCGCTTCTACAAAGTATTGACTCTGGGATGAATACTTAAGTAAACAAGATATTTCAGTTTTTAATGTTTCATACATTTTTGTTACACAGTAAAAATATTTTTGCCCCTTTAAATTGTTGAGTATGCTGTGTGAATCAAGGTGGAAACAAATCATTTCAATGCATTAAAAAATCTGGTAGTAACACAACAAAATGTGACAAAATCCAAGGGGGATGAATACTTTCTGAAGGCACTGTACATTTTGGTCTCGTCAGATATGGTTTCCACTCCTTCAACATTTAGCAATGGAGCCTCTCGTGAGCACCTTGGCCCCCAAACCTTGGGTAGCCCGGCAGGACCTCTTGTTTGCAGCGAGGATCCCCCTTTTTAAGAACTCGTGAGCAGGAGTAAGGGTTTCAGGAAGGCCTACCACCAAACCTTCCTTTTCCCAGGGGGAGGGTGGATTGCGCAGTTTCGAGTTCCCTTGACTCTGCACTATTTTCACTATTTGAATCCCACCACGGCCACTGGCTACGACTTGCCTAGGTAGTTTTATATGACGGCCAAGCAGTTCTGTCTTGTCAAGGCACACAGTCTTTTCAAAACCCTTCTGTTAAAATGTTAAATCACACAACTGGACCCCAGGCAGAGTTGATGAGAAAATCATAAAAATTTACTTAAAATAAAAGCAATACAGAAAAGTTTACAGTTTGGAAGAACTTTGAAATGCAGACAATAACAAAAGTAAAACTGGATGGTTTATAGAAAACACTAGATACTGTATTCTAAACTATGCCTTATTCTGAGGTTAGAGTTCAGACAAGATTTTAAATGTCTATGTATAGATGAGTCCTTAAGCAACAATCTTGTAGCAAGGTTGTATTCCAAGTCAATTCCTCTGAATGTCCTTTTTAAAATAAATTTCAGGTGCTGTCCTTGGTTTCCAAAATTCTGACTTAAAAATCAGAATTTTCTGTTCAGTGTAGAAAAGACAGTTTCCTCCACACTCTGGTCTGATTTTAGAATTTTTTCCAGGCCTACACGTATACTTTCTGGTCTTCAAGTGTATGCCAGCTGGACAGGCTATTCTGCCTTACAACGTAAACACTATTCAACTGCTCTGAATTCCAAATATGTATCTGATAAATACACTTAAGGGTCATTTTAGGACACACCCACCTTATTTTTTTCTCTGGGGTGGGATTAATGGTTCCAAGATTATACAGATATTAGGTTGCAACTGTTTGCCTTTTCCTGCAGGTGTCACTGTGGTTCTGTGTCAACCCCAGTGACATCTAGTCCATGCATTTGGCTTGATTCCTGACCCCTGGATCACTATATTACCTTTCCCTGCCATGGAAAGCCACAGTAGGATATGTTTATGCCTTCCTGGGCTATTTACCTGTCTCCCTTTTCTTGAGACATAACAGGTCCACAATAGCCTTTATAGAAATAAGTTAATTCTGAAGTACATTACAGCATATACAGTAAGAACCCACATAAATGGATCTAGGCCTATCATGCAACATTCCTCCTTCCTAAAACAGAACCTGGGGGGAACACGCCCCTATTGGAGGCAGTTCTTCTTAGTTTTGTTATAGATCCAAGATGCGGGATAGGCAATCGGCATTCCCATTTTTGGATCCAGGCCTGTGTGAAATCTCCATGTTATAAGCCTGCAATGCAATACTCCATCTTAGAAGTTTCCCATTTGTTTTCCCCATTTGGCCCAACTGTATGAATGGGTTGTGGTCCGTTTGGACCTTAAAATGTCTCCCATAAAGGTATGGGTCCAGGTTTGTTTAATGCCCAAACTAAGGCGAGACATTCCTTCTCCATGGCTGAATAGGCTTGTTCCTGTGGAAGCAGTGTTTTGCTTAAGTATACAATGGAGTGCTGTCTCTCCCCAGTTGGGTACTTGGCTGAGGACTGCCCAAATTCCCACATCGGAGGCATTTGTCTGTACCACAAATGGCCTGTTGTAGTCTGGGCTAGCCAGCACTGGGGCCCTACACGGAAAGTTTTCAGCTGCGTGAAGGCCTGCTCACAGTTTGCATGTCATTTTACCTTCCTAGGCTTATTCTTTGTCAGCAACCCAAATAAAGGAGCGGCCAGGGAGCTGTAGTTGGGAACAACTTTTTTATAATACCCTGCTGTCCCAAGAAAGCTCCTGACTTGTCTCTGGGTTTCAGGTGTAGGCTATGATGCAATAGCCTCTATCTTTGCTTGGTTTGGGTGAAGTTGTTCTTGCCCCACCAAGCAACCTCTGCCATGGACACCTGACAGTTTTTTGCCTTAATCAGACATGCGGCCCAACACCTCCGTCAGGTGTATCAGGTGTTTTTCTCAGCTATTGCTGAAGATAGCAGTATCATTCAGGTAGGCAGCTGCAAAGTCCTCTGTATCCTATAACACCTGATTTACTAACCGCTGTAATGGAGCAGTGACATTCTTCATCCCAAAGGGCATGACCTTGAACTCTTAACAGGCCGATTGGGGATATGAATGCTGACCTTTCCCTAGCCCTGTCAGTCAGTTCCACCTGCCAGTACCTCTTTGTCAGGTCTACTGTAGTCAAGTATGTCACCCCTACCAGTTTATTAAGCAGTTCGTCTGTGCATGGCATTGGGTGTGTGTCAGATTTCATGATGGCATTAAGCCCACGATAATCTACACAGAACCGTGTAGTCCTATCCGGTTTTGGTACAAGGACTACAGGTGAGGGCCCACGGGCTGTGGAATTTCTGAATCGCCTCTAGATCCAGCATCTCCCCGACCTCTCCTAATGTCATTGAGGACTGTCTCTGACACCTGGTAAGCTGTCCTATGTATGGGTGCTTGGGTTCTGTGTCTACATCGTGTATTGGTAGTGGTGTCCTTCCTGGCTTTGCCGTAAATAATGGGGCAAAGTCTTACAAAAGGGTCCTCAATTCTTGGGCCTGTCCAGGTGCTAACTGGGGTGACAGCATGATGGTCTCCACAGATGACGCCTGCTTGCTTTCAGCTAACAAGTCAAGAAGGGGGTCTTCCCCCACCTAGCTCCTCTCCAGGACTGCAAACTGCAAGTACCATGTTAGTGCTATTAATATATGGCTTCATCATGTTCACATCATACACCTTGTGAGTATGTTTTCAGTCAGGTAACTCTGCAATGCAGTTAATGTTGTTTGTCTGCTGTACTACCTTGTATGGCCCTGCCCACTCAGCTTGCAGCTTGTCCTTCCAGACTGGGATCAGAATCATTACCTCTGTCCTGCACCATATGAGCGAGCTCTAGCTCCACAATCATACTAGATCTTTTGTTTTTGCTGGACAGCTGCCAGGTTGCTCTGGGCCTCACCCATAAGCTTCTTTGACATCTCCCTGAATTTTAGCACATACTCCAGTATGGGAGTCACTTGGGTGGCAGTCTTACCTTCCCAGTCCTCTCATATTAAATCTAGGGACCCCCCTCACCCTGTATCCATATAAGAGCTCGAAGGGTAGAAACTGTGGTGACTCTTGTGGCACTTCCCTGTAAGCAGACAGCAGGTGGGGCAGATATTTCTCCCAGTCCCGCTCATGCTGTTCTGCAAATGCCATAAGCATAGCTTTTAGGATCCCATTAAATCTCTACGAGACCATTGGCTTTTGGATGGTAAGGAGTTGTGTGCCTCTGTACGACACCACACTTCTCCCATGAACACTTCATTGGGTCCAACATGACGTTATCCCCTCGATCAGAGAGCACCTCCTGGGGAAGCCCAACATGGGAGAAAATCCCCAACAAAGCATCTGCCACCTTGTCCACTTTAGTGGAGGACAGCGTGATGGCCTCAGCATAGTGGGCAGCATAATCAGCAACTGTCAATATATACCTTTTTCCTGAGGCGCTTGGGGTATTCAAAGGTCCCACAATATCCATTCCAACCTTCTGGAATGGCTCCTCCACAGGTAGTAAGGGAATCCGGGCAGCCTTAGCTTTGCTTCCGGCCTTCCCTATTTCTTGACACTGGTGACGGGACTTGCAGTATTCCTTCACCTGCATAGCAATATTGAGTCAATAGAAATTGTGCGCTAAGCGCTTCCGTCTTGCAAACAATGCCCAAATGTCCAGACATGGGAATATCATGAGCTACCTTGAGCAATAACCCACAATACTCCTGGAGAACAAGCTGCCTGCCCATTACCCTTCCCTCTGTGCTAATGTCTTGTGTGTAGAACAGGCCATTTTCCCAATGTACCCTATGTTTTCCATCACCTCCCTGTGTCCCAGCAGGCTCTGCACAGGCCCTCAGCTTCTCTAAGCTAGGATCTGTCTGTTGTGCTGCTGCTAAGTCTTCCAACTTACCCAGAGCATGGAGCTTGCCCCCATCAGTTCCCAGGCTGAGGTCCATAGCTGTGGCAGTAGGGGACTCAGTATGACAACCTTCCCCCTCTCTTGGACTATGTGTCATCCCTCCCTCCTGAGAGCAACCTTCAGTAGCAGTTGGGTTAACTGCCACTAGGGGAAGTTCCATGCCCCTGTTATTACCCTCTTTTACAGGAGCTACAGGTTGGCTGGTCTCCCAACCTTTCCTGTCTGAATTTCTGTGGGGTCTTGAGGATCACAGGAGCCTCTATTATTTTGGCTCCTTGTCACAGCACAAACCACTCCTTGTGGAACATCATTCCCCACAGTAACATCCATAATGAGTTTTTAAACTATAGCCGCCGTCCTTACCCCTTCACCTGCATCTCCCCAATCCAGGGTAACACTGGCTAATGGGTACGTTTTCCTTTCCCCTGTGTAATCCCTCACAGAGACAAACTAATTTGGTAGTATTTGTTCAGCCCCCACCAAATCCCCTTTCACCAGGGTAGGAGGTGCTCCTTTATCCCTTAGCCCTCTAGTGTGTACTTGTGAGCAGGAGTAAGGATTTCAGGAAGTCTTACCACCAAACCTTCCTTTTTCCAGTGGGAGGGTGGATTCTGCAGTTTTTGGGCTCCCTTGACTCTGTACTACTTTCAGTATTTGAATCACACCACTGCCACTGGCTATGTCTTGCCTAGGTAGTTTTATAAGATGGCTGAGTGATTCTGTCTTGTCAAGGCACACAGTCTTTTCAGAACCCTTCTGTTAAAGTATTAAATCACACAACCAGACCCCAGGCAGAGTTGATGAGAAAATCATAAAAGTTTACTTAAAATAAAAGCAATACAGAAAAGTCTACAGTTTGGAAGAACTTTGAAATGCAGTCAATAACAAAAATAAAACTGGATGGTTTACAGAAAACACTAGATACTGTATTCTAAACTATGCCTTCTTTTAAGGTTAGAGTTCAGACAAGATTTTAAATGTCCTTGTAGAGATGAGTTCTCAAACAACATCTTGTTTGTAGCAAGGTTGTATTCCAAGTAAATTATGAACATACAGGTATATGAACATATGAAGAAGCCAGCAGAAGAAGGACATTTGATGTGGCCTTACCAGTGTCCTTTTTAAAAGAAAAATTCAGGTGCTGTCCTCTGTGAAGCAACTTGGTTTCCAAAATCCTGACTTAAAAATCAGAATTTTCTGTTCAGTGTGTGAAAAGACTATTTTCCACACACTCTAGTCTGGTTTTAGAGATTATTCCAGGCCTACACATGTACTTTCTGGTCTTCAAGTATATGCCAGCTGGACAGGCTATTCTGCCTTCCAACTTAAACACTATTCAGCTGCCCAGAATTCCAAATGTGTGTCTGATAGATACACTTGAGGGTCATTTTAGGACATACCCACCTTATTTTGTTTCACTGGGGTAGGGTTAATGGTTCCAAGACAATACGGATATTAGGGTGCAACAGTTTGCCTTTTCCTGCAGGTGTCACTGTGGTTCCATGTCAACCCCAGTGACATCTGGTCTATGCATTTGGATTGACCCCTGACCTAGGTCGCTACATTGCCTTTTCCTGTCATGGAAAGCCACAGCGGGATATTTTATGCCTTCCTGGGCTATATACCTGTCTCCCTTATCTTGAGACATAACAGGTCCACACTAGCCTTTATAGAAATGAGTTATTGTGTAGTTACCTGTTAAACGGACAGTGTCTTAAGTCTAAAGTACATTACAGCATATACAATATAAACCCACATCAATGGATCTAGGCCTGTCATGTGACAGAGCCTCCTGTCCCTCTACTTCTGTGTGGGGGTCTGTTGTCATGGGACAAGGGTCTCTGGTCCATCTGGACCGGAAATCTCTCCATCTGCATGCATGGTTCCTAAAGACTTAGCCATTGCATGTTTTGTGTGGGTATCCCCTAATGTTGCTGCAGTGTGCAATTATACATACCAAATACTTAAAGGGCATTAACAAGGTTGGTTCAGAGGGCATCTTTAACCTAAGAAAGTAAAGACCTACAAGAGGGCATAGCCAGAACATGGTGGGTGATAGATTCAAGAAGGAAACGAGGAGTCCCTTTTTCACAGAAAGGGTGGTGAAGGGGTGGAATGAGTTGCCGGAGGAGGTGGTGGCAGCAACAAAGATGGTGGCCAGTTTCAAGGGTGGGTGAGATAGGGTGAAGAAGAGGATTAGGACTAAAGGGGACACTGTTGGGAGGGGGATATGGGAGAGTAATGGGATGGTGGGGATAGACTTTAGGTGGAGTTCGGAAGGGGGGCAGCTCCAGGAAATTAACTGAGCTGCACACTCAAACAGACCAGGTTGACCATATAGCCTGTTCTTTCTCAGGCTCCCTGCTCTTATTAGACCATGAAAAAGCATCTGATCAGGTCAAACACAAGTATTTATTTCATATGTTCGTATCTTGCACCCACATCCCCCAATAAATAATAGCCAATACAGCAAGCATACACTTACGAGACAAAAATGTTTAGTCCTTGTAAAAAAAAAAAAAAAAATGTATAATATTGGGTTTGACTCCTCTTCAGACTGCTACTGGTGTTCCCATTCACGAATGACTATAGGGTACCATTACTGAATGCTTACATAGCAGTTCTACCCATCATGTGAAGGGTTCTGGAATGTCATTTTATTTTAGCACCTGAAATAAATACTTGTGTATGACCTGATCAGATGCTTTTTCATGGTCTAATAAGAGCAGGGAGCCTGAGCAAGAACCTTGTTTACCTCTCTCAGATAATTCCGTGATCGTTAATAAGTTATCCTAAATCCAACACTGAGGTACTGCGCATAATTGCAAAGGTGAAATTATAAACGAAGCCATTCATACCAGTCTGTTTTCATTTTTCTTCTATTCAAAGTGGTGAGTAGGTGTGCAGTACTGCCCTGTCTCACAGTGACCAGTGTAAGTTTAACATTGGATAAATGAAATACAGAAGTTATGAAATCAGTACCTGCAACTATTGCAATCTGCTACAGGCTCGGTGGCAGAGTTTGCCAGATGTGGTGTTACTTATGAAATTTTTTTACATCATTTTAAGTTTCTTTCTGTGTTGAAACATAGCCTTTTTTCCTTTCTTTCTTTCTCTCTTTCTCTCTTTGTTTCTTTTTTTTTTTGTAATTCTGCCCATAATTAATTCAGTGGTATCAAATCAGAGAACAAGCGTAGTACCAAGGTGAGAAGGACCATTATCCTGCACATTAGCCGGGTAATGTTTTTGGGTTCAGGCTATGTCCGTACTCGGCCACAGCTAATAGTATACTGTACAGGTGAGCTGTTGACCTCACAGTTTTTACATTTTGTATATTACATTTTTGTATGCTCTGTATGTCTGGTTTCTCACCTTGTTACTGCACCTGTTCCCTAAAGGGCTATCTTTCAATACACAAAGAAATTTAAAAGGATTTAAAAATATTTGATAATGTAAGTAAACACCATATCTGACAAACACTGCCACCAAGTCTGTAGCATTCTCATCAGGATCTGTCTAATGCTTACCACAGGCAGTGCCGAGAATATTTATCATAAAGCCACAAACAACAAATTTGCCTACATGTTTTAATAACAATATGAGGTTCAAGATACTGTATGTTTACCTGGTTGATCCTATAACACTCTGCCCACCACCAAGCCTGTTCTGCAATCACACACAACGCTTCGAGATCCCCTGCCCACCTTGCACAGAAACACAGGGATCCAGACCCATATACTGTAATCTCATTGGAGGGTGATATTGAAGAAAATATTGGGGCTCACATCCCAATTATTAGGGTAGCTTATGTCATGGCAAAAAAAAAAAAAAATAAAATAATTGATTTCCAATAAATACAGTACATTGGTCCAGATGGCATTTATCCTAGGATCATTCTGGAATTAGCTTCAGCGTGGCGGGACCAATCATAGTAATTTATAAAACAATCACTATCTAAAAGTACCTGAATATTGGAAGTACACTTTGGTAGTACTGATATATAACAAGCACTTGTCAATGCCGAACATTTGATGCATTGACAGATGTCTGCCCCTGCACCTTGTTTATGCCCTTGGGGTACTTGAATGTGTTACATAGATACATAGATACATAGACAGTGTCGGCAGATAAGGGCCTATGGCCCACCTAGTCTGCCCATTTGAGCTTGTAAGTTCAGTTTGTTTTCCTAGAAGTCTGTTTCCCCTTACCCCTGCCCACTAGAATTCCTTTATGTCTATCCCATGCATTCTTAAATCCCGTGATTGTTTCAGCCCCCACCACTTCCTCTGGCAGGGTGTTCCACTTGTCCACCACCCGTTCTGAGAAAAATCTTTCTCATGTTTCCTCTGAATCGTCCTCCTCCAACTTCATCCCATGCCCTCTAGTCCTGAAACATCTTTTTTCGCTTAAAAATAGTGTTTTCCTGCACCCTGTTCCTCCTTGTAAGATACTTGTATGTCTCTATCATATCCCCTCTCTCCCTTCTCTCCTCCAGGGAGTACATGTTCAGTTCCTTCAACCTGTCTTCATAGGACTTGTGATGCAACCCATGCACCATCTTTATTGCCCTCCTCTGAACCTTCTCTACCCTGTCTATGTCCTTACGTAGGTATGGTCTCCAGAACTGTACACTGTACTCCAAGTGGGGCCTCACTAGTGTCGTGTATAGCATAGATAGTGTTTGTCATGTTCCCCCTCTCCCCTTCTTTCCTCCAGTGAGTACATATTGAGGTCCTTTAATCTCTCTTGATATGTTCTGTGTTACAAGCCAGGTACCATCGTGGTTGCCTTTCTGTGGACCGCCTCCACCCTGTCAATGTCCTTGCGCAGTTGCAGCCTCCAGAATTGCACACAGTACTGTAGGTGAGGCCTCACTAGTGCATTATACAATGGCATCACCACCTCACGCCTTCTGCTAGTGATACTTCTGCCTGTGCACTCCAGTATGCCACTGGCCCTTGCTGCAACAGTTGTGCTGTGTTTTTGACACCTTTAGGTCATCAGAGCTGATAACTTCTAGGTCCCTTTGTTTCTTGGTGATAGCACCTCCCACCGTCCTGTAACTGTCCCCAGGTTTCCGTGTTCCCAGGCGCACTATTTGCGATACCTTGTATTGAACCTCAGTTGCTACTCCTCAGACCATCTTTCAGGTTTCTCCATGTTCCAGCTCATTTTCTCCACCCCTTCTGGAGTATTCACTCTGTTACAGATGTTGGTGTCATCTTCAGACAGGCAGACAGACCTTTCATTCAAGCCCTTCCGCAATGTCTGTAATGAAGACATTGAACAAGACTGATCTCTGAGGTACTGAGCTGGTCACCATGCTCTCCCTGGTTTGGATCCCATTACAACCACCCTTTACCTCCTGTCTGTCAGCCAGTTTCTAACCCAGTTTATCAGCTTGTGCCCTGTGGCCAGACTACCCATCTTGTTAATCAGTCTTCTATGTTGGTAGGTGTTGAAGGCTTTCCTGAAATCAAGGTAGGTGACGGGGAGCAGTACAAAAGATCAAGTATCAAAATATCGACACACATTTGATTGACGTTGAAATACCGACGCGTTTATGATATTGACATCATAAATACCGACTACATCAGCAGTGAGCTACTGGACTAGTAGTTAAGCAGTAAGCAGACGATGAGTATTTGCATGTCATGTTGTACACTGCTGAACGGACGCTGCTTTTTACACATATGCAGCTTTCCAACAGCAGCATATTTCTGACAGCCATGGTGGAGACATGGAATTAAAAAGCCAATTTCTTTATTGAAGGTTTAAAAAAAAATATATATATATATATTGTATCATATATATATCACAGTACCAGATTGTGTGCAATTCCTCTTAGAAACTCCTTGAAAGAATACATTTCTTTCTCCTTGATTATGTTATTCAGTTTGTCTTCCCGTGCTGCGTACTTTTTCCTGATAGGTGATCTAGGAAGTCCACGGTTGATCTTTTCAGTAATGTGTTGCGTCAGTCTTTGCTCATTCATTATCTCTGTAAGAAAGCGATGTATGCCCACATGTGCAGAACCAATCAATGCACCGAGACGTCTGTGCCAGGCTTCAACATTGTTCTGAGTTCTTGGGAAACTGAATATGTGCTGATCATGTACTGACCACAGCTCCGGTGAAAATAGTGGTTGGCTTCGAACCAGAGTATTGTTCCACATCCTACAGTGCACCTTCCCAAGCACATAGTTCTCCTCGAACCACTCCAGTACTGGTGTACAGCTCTCAGGGAAGTCTGCTTTCAGCGCCTCGAATGTTGGTGGTATCTCTTGCGGTTCAAGGAACGCTATTGCCTGCAAGTGCCTCGGCAATAGACTAAAGTCAGGATCTGAACCATATGCAACAGCTAACCCTGCACTTTGTATTTTCCTCCAAATAATCTGTCCCAAATGGAAAAGACAACCTTTATTTCTTGCATCTGGAAATTCTGACCGGCAGGCATTTATTGCAGCCTGCTCAGAATCTGTCACAATGAACTTAGGATCCAGAATTACCCATGCTCATCAGCAATATCGTGTATATCTTGGAAGAGCCTGACATAACAATCTTGTGATTTTGCAGACATTAGGGAATACACTAGTGGCACCACTCTGCTGTTGTCTGCACTCCCAACTGGTGCATGTATTGAGTACAACTGGCGAAATAATGTAGGAACAGTTTTAAATGTTCCATCCATTAACCAAACCCAGCAGCAGACAATTTTAAGATGTTAGCTTTGGTTGCAAATATCAATATGGTCTCACCAGCACAAATTGAGTGCTTAACAAGAAACAGTTCACCATCCAAGTATTTAATGGAGTCAGGAATAGAAAGATGTTCAAGACTATTTGGTTCCGGTAGCATATTTTCTCGTTGTGCGCGTTTCGCCACTTGCCTCAAGGCATGACGAGATGGCATGTTACGGCGCACTTCACTAATGGATACCAGCACATTCAGCCTGTATAATTTGGGCAGGGTATCGTTAGTGCCAAGTGCTCGCTGCTTTATTGCAGCAACAGCTTCTGCAACAGGTCCTTCAGTTGCATCTGGAGAGTGCTTATGCTCTGAGTTAGACCACAAAATGTGCTGTGCTCCGACGTTAACAGTGCTCACCCGTCCTCTGCAACTATATTTTTTGGGGGGACAAGCCCAGTAAAATAGATCACCCCTTTGCCTTTCCTTCACATATACGTAACCATCCAGACGTAGCTTGTCATGACCCTTTTGAGAAGGGACTAGTTTGCAAGCCTCCACCATCGACGCAGCCATTCTGTTACCTTGTCAGTTCTACCGGCAGCTCAGTCAGAGCTACCTATGTGCAGTATGTCAGGTGGGAAGCCAGAGCAGACCAGCGATCAATTGGATTAATTAGATTAATTAGCTTGAGTGTTGGAAGCCATAGTAAAGCTAGTACTAAAAGTAAAGCTTCGTTTGGTAAACAAAAATAAGCAGCGTTTATTCAGCATGCTCCTGTGAAGTCAGCAGTCTGTTACTGTTACTGTGCTGTGTGTTATTGATAACTACTACTTCAATGTCAGGCTGGTAAAAAAAAAAAAAAAAAAAAATAAGCAGCGTTCATTCAGCATGATCCTGTGAAGTCAGGTATTTGTTACTGTGCTGTGTGTAATTGATAACTACTACTTCAGTGTCAAACTGGTTAAAAAAAAAAAAATAAGCAGCGTTCATTCAGCATGATCCTGTGAAGTGAGCTATCTGTTACTGTGCTGTGTGTAATTGATTACTACTTCAATGTCAGGCTGTCAGTAATTCGTTTTCGTTATTATTCATGACAATTTGTGAACGTGTCAGTATTGCGGTGACGATATAGTGAGTGTCGAGAAATTGGGTGTCGATATTTCGTACCAGACCCAGGTGATGTCGACCGCCCCTTCCTGATTTACTTCCTTACTGAGGCATTAGGGTTTCCAACCCCAACACCAGCCCCCACCCTGCAGACACTGACGGGCGTCTCTGTGTGTCTTGGGGTCTTCGGCCCTTATGCTCACCCTATTCCATAAGGAAATGAGCTGAGATGGATGCAGTATAGGAGAATGGGGTGAATGCTTGGGCCAAAGACCCCAAGGCAGACTTCAAGTGCCTGTCACTGGCTGCAGAGTGGGATGGCGTGAACATTACACCCAGTGACCCCAAATCTCCCCACGCTTGTCGGTCTCTATAGGGTGGGGCGTTACGGTTGGAAACGCTAACGTCCTGGGCGTTTGTTGGTATTTTTGCTCCAAATTTTCAACATGGGCTTTTTGGGACCTCACCTCATGAACAGTGGCACTTTCATTTTGTTACTGAATCCCAAAAGGTGATTTTGTGCACCAACCACACCATTTGGCGCCACAGATGCAAAAATGCATTTCAGGCAGAATGTGGAAAATGACAGCTATACTGTTCATCAGGTGATGTGAAAAACTGGCAGTGTTAAATATTTGGAGTGAAAGTATAAAAATTTGCCAAAGTTACATGCATGCATAGTGAAATTTCAATGACCACACATAAATCAGGCGTTTTTGGATATTTTCATACCAAATTTTCAACATGGCCTTTTTGGGTTCCCACCTCATGAGCAGTGACACTGATTTCATTAATCTGTTCTGAAAGTTGATTTTTGCGCAGCTACCGCATCATTCTGCGACACAGGTGCAAAAACACATTTTGGGCAGGATGTTAAAAATGACAGCTAAACTGTTCATAAGGAGATGTGAAAAAATGGCAATGGTGAAAATATTAAAAATTGGCAAAGTTAGGAGCATGTGTATAAGCTGCACAACACACGCTCGTAACGCAGTCATTTTTTTGGAATTTTTTCACCAAATTTGCAACATGGGCTTTTTGGGACCCGCATGAACGATGTGGCACTGTCATTTCATACCAACCTGATTATGATTCCGCCGCAGCGACTGCGAAATCACCTTTCAGGACCAAGTATCGAAATGACAGTGACAGTACAGTGTTCATGAGGTGGGGTCCTGAGAACCCTATGTAGAAAATATGGGGCCAAAATTCCTAAAAATGGCTGAGATATTAACATGAGTTGAACTCTCCCTTTCATTGATTGCCATTATACAGCGATTACCTTTGATTCTTCAGTTTGCCGTCAGCTTTGAAGAGTGCAGATGTGTACCGAGCAGGAGAAGATGACAGCCACCGACCTCGAAGGTAAGTATGGGATAAGGGAGGTAGGTGCTCAGTGGGAGGGTGGGGATGGGGACTGGGGAGACGTTGAGGGACCGTTTTCTTTTCAACAAGTTAAAAAAAAGACTGGAGATGATTTTCTGTATTTTACAGGTTAAAAAAAATACATACATACATTTAGGCACACTGAGGTGGGCTCCCAGTGTGCCACAATAGTATGTGTGTGTGTGTGTGTGTGTGGGGGGGGGACACATGCCAACACGAGGATTGGGCACCCCGATGTCGGCAAATGATATAGGCATGTTGTTTTTGGAGGGGCACATCCGACACTGGGAGTAGACATCCCGGTGTCAGAAACATAAGACACACAACTGAAAATAATTATTTCGGCACACTGGGGTGGACTTCCAATGTGCCACATTAATGGGGGCGGGGTACATGCTGGCATGGGGATTGGGCACCCTGATGTCGGCTTTAACAGAAAGCCACAGTGCAGCTAATGTTGAGGGGATGTGCAAAGAATTGAACATCGGGAGGAGGGGAGAGAAAGTCACACTACAGTTACTGTTAAGGTGGGTGGATGGGGGCTGAGAAGTGAGCACTGGGAGAGAAAGCCGCACCACGGCTAACATTTCAGCTCTTGGGGGAGAGGGTCAGAGGAGCGAAGATGGACCGTAACTGTGGCCATGCACATTAGTGTGCACTCTAATGCGCATGGCCGGAGTTCAGGGTACAGAAAGGAATGAAGTGCCCCCATTGGAGCGGTTCATTTCTTGGACATCCAGCCACACCACACCAGCAAAGCTGAACTGCTGTCATGACCAGAGTGCCTGGTCATTGGTGTGCACTGCCAAACCCATTGCAGTTTCAGCTGTAATTGGCTTGGCAGTGACACACCTCTCATTTCCCATTATTGTCCCAAGATATTTGGTGTGCAAGCACATCAAACGCCAAAAAGGGGACTAATCAGATGTCACCAACTGTAGACCTGTCCAGTTAGCCTGAACTCAGTGCTTGGTAAATTAACAGAAGGTGTGGTTAAAGATTTGATCAAGTCATGGATCCTTGAGAATAGTATTGATGACAACACACAACATCATTTCAAACATGGGAGAGCTTGTCTGGCCAGCCTCACATTTTTTTCAAACCCATCAGTAAAGCCTTAGATGAGTGACAATTGGTGGAGGCCATACTCTATATTTAGATTTTAGAAAGGCCTTTCTGTCATTGTCCCACATAGAATTATTAAAAAAACATAACAAATATAGGCATTTCTTTATAATATTCTGATTTGAGATGTGCAAAGTTACCAAAATTTGCTCCTAGAAAAAAATCCATGAAATTTGGTAAAATCACGAAGCTTAGGATCACAATTTGCATTGCTATTGAGACTAACTGACCAAATTTGCATGGTGAATGGCCAATTTGTGGGTGAATCCCAATGCAAATTGCATGTTGCACCTCAATCCAAAATCGATAAAACCTACCCACCCCACCCCGCTGGCACCTTCACCTCCCTGGCAAAATGTATCTGCTGAAAAAGCAGACACTTAACACACACACACACACCTCTCATACCTTTAATAAACAACACACCCAGTCATCCAATCCCCACCCAAGCTCCCTCTGGCCCCCATTCCCAGCACCCACAAAATCAACCTAGAATAAAGAACCCCCCCAGTGCAGATCATCTGTTTAGTACAGCATCAGCAAATGAATGAGTGGTGACATCTTTGCTCCAAGTAAAACCTGATTGGTTTAATTTTCAGCCAGTCCGGTTTTACTAAGAGCAAAGATGTCACTACTCATTCATTCCCGCCCTTGTGAGACGGACACTGAACAGAGAAGATGTTCTATACTAGGAACTGCCTTCTTTATTCCAGGTTGATTTTGTGGATGTTGGTGGAGGAAGGAAGGTGGGGGGGACCAGAAGAGGTTGTGTGGGGGGTCAGGGGTGTGTGCTATTTATTAGAGATAGTGAGACACAGATGAGGGAGTGTGTTTGCTGAGTTGGGAGGAAGGGTTACTCTTTCAGCAGTTACAGCAGCATTTTGCTGGGGTGTGGGGGAGGCAGGAGAGCACCAGGGGATGGGGGTGTCATAGTAGTTATCATTTTTGGGTGAGGGAGGGGGTGGTTTTTACAGCACAGTGGGTGGGGGAGGTTTTGTAGTTGGTATGTCTGCCACAGAATTTGCAGATTTCATGAATATGTAATTGCCGCACATTTGCACCAACTTTGCCATCAGATTAAAAATTTTCAACATCTTTATGATATAACCAGGTAGCTAGCTGACAGGCAAAAGAAACCGAGGGTAAGGGTGCTTGGTCAGCTTTCAGACTGGGTGTTGTCCCCAGTGGTATCCTCTAGGGATCCATCATTGGACTTACATTGTTTAATGTCTTTGTATTGTAAGTGATCTGCATCTGGATTGGAGCAACTGGAGGAACAAGTTTGCAGATGACACAAAACTTGGCAGAACTGTGACAATGAAACATTTACTAAATATGTTTGATTGGGTGCATGGGCTGATAAATGCATGAAGTTCAGTCTTGGCAAATGCATTGTCATACCCACAAAATAGTCCCTTGTTTTTCCCTTTAACAAAATACAAAAACCTTTGCTGCTGCAAGCACTTTGGCAACAGCAAATCTTCAAATCGAAACAAAGGCATGCATGTTTAAAAAAAAAAAAAAAAAGTCAGAATCTTTCCAGGAACTTACTAATGGGCATTATCCAGTTAATATCTGCTTTAGCCGAAGGTTGTGTTGTATGGTAAAGGGAGGAGATAGATAACCAGACAGGGCCAGCCCGCCGCAGCAGCAGTGCTACCACTCATGATGCTGGCGACCTGGGTTTAGTAATAAGCCAGATGAGCTGGAGGACCAGCTGGGGGAGGAGACTTAAGCATCCTAGGGACCGCTTGCCTTCGCGGGGTTGGGGGGGGAACCAAGGCTCAGTGCTCGGCTAATCCTGAGTGGAGGCCCAAGGTACAGCAAGCCCAGGCACTAGTGAGGGGAGCTGCATGACTGACATCATCACTCAGCACATTGATGTCAGTGCGCACGTCACATGGCACAGAAAAGCGGTGAAAAATGGCTTGTGGCACTCCCAGTAGATGGAGCGCCAGGCCCCGATCCTCGGTGCCCCTACCAGTCCCAGAACAGGGCATCCTGATGAAACTCTGGAATTTGGGGTGTAAGGGCCCCACCTTGTCCCTGCCTGGGGGGTAAAATCATGGCATGGACCGTTCTGGGCTCCAGGTAGAGGCGGGGATTAGAAGGCTGTAGTGTGACTCCCAGAGACAGTAGAGTGCCATGGGCGGGGGAGCATAAACAGAAAGTTTAAAAAAAAAAAAAAAAGCTTGCCAGGCAGACTTACATATAATGGTACACTGTAATCGTATGCCAAGGAAATAACTAAGAACACAGGAAAACTCTGAAGACGTGCTACAATGTTGTAAAATAATGTTAACTAAAAAGTCATATAATTTTGTCTTTAATTGCTCAAGCAGATATGAAATACGGGATATGAAACTGCATTTTTTTGTCAGATAAGTCCCTAAACAGTGTCAGTTGTCTTGTTACACAATCCAGTTGGCAAGCTTCACTCAGCCATTAGCAGGAGTGCAAGATAAGGGCTCACGCTGTGACATAGGAATCCCTGTCAAACTCCCAAGGCCACCTGCTGGTTCATGTCTGTTCCTGGGGCCCCACTAACTACTGTGCTTGAGACTCATAGAGGTGACTAACTTTTCTCCTTCTCGTCTGCTAATTTGAAGCAGGTGATTAAAGGGGCACTGTCAGCTTTGCCCATCGGTTTACTTTAACTGTGAAAAAGATAATCGGTGGGCACAAACGAGCACTAAATATGCTTGGGAACTGTCTTGCATTAAAGTTAAATTGCTTAGTTTACCTGTTTTTTTTTATAATTTTCACTTTCTTCTTTTCAGTCGTCCCGACTGCAACTCGCGTTCCCCCAGAAGCAAATACCGCACCGAGAATGCACCTGGAACGCGTGTCTGCAGTGCACGCTGAGCTGAGGTGCCAATTTTACCAAACATATCGCAGCAGACACATAATCCAGCAGAACTAGCAAAATTAAAATACTGCTGGTATGTTTCACATTAAAACAAGTGCTGAATTAACAGCAAATCACTATCGCAAGTGCACATGCGCGATTTTGGCCCAGACTCAGTACTGGTTTGTAGTTAATCCAGCACTGCTTTTAATGCGAAACATACCGCAGTATTTTAATTTTGCTAGTTCTGCTGGATTATATGTGTGCTGTGATATGTTTGGTAAAATTGGCACTTCAGCTCAACGTACTAAAAGCAGACGCTGCCTGCATTCTCGGTGCGGTATTTGCTCTCGGGGAACGCAGTTGCAGTCGGGATCTTAATTGAAAAGAAGAAAGTGAAAATTATAAAAAAACAGGTAAACTAAGCAATTTAACTTTAATGCAAGACAGTTCCCTAGCATATTTAGTGCTCGTTTGTGCCCACCGATTATCTTTTTCAAAGTTAAAGTAAACCGAAGGGCAAAGCTGACAGTGCCCCTTTAAATGATGAGTACTACCCCTCCCCCTCTGTCTCTGTGTATTTCTTTGGGTGTGGGATGTGATGGAGGAGGGGCGGGAAGTAGTTTGAGGGATTAGGTAATTGGACATGGTAAACTCTGATTGAGGAGGAAAGATCTTTTTTCAGAGAATGTCAGTTAACCCTTCTCACCGCACACCACACTGTAATTGGCTCCTCTGCTCCCTCAGGCTCTGGATTTGGAACAGCAGCCCCTGACCAGGGCTTCCCCCTCAAATCTTCTCCACCACGAGCTGTGGTCAACCACCCACTCGAGCTGTTGATTCAAGCAGGCTCTGGATTTGGAACAGCAGCCCCTGAACAGGACTCCCTTCCCGGATCTTCTCCACTGTGAGCTGCGGTCGTCTGCCTACTGGAACCGCTGATTCAAGCAGGTATGAGGACAGCAGCTTGGCTCCAACCCCTGGTTTTTGAATCTATGTGCCTTTTTCTGAGAACAGCATTTCCATTCAAGGCAGCCTTCTATTTGTGTTCCAGACTGTTGCTTTCTTTAGAGAGTGATTGTACAGAATTCTTCTACCAGTTTTGCTAGTATTTCTTCCTCTTGCTAACATTTCTGTTCATACTGAAATTTTACTGCGGTCCTAATTCCTGTGATGGACTGGACTTGTTGCTAAGCTAACTCCTGCTGTGTGCCACTTGGTGGCTGAGTAGGGCCCCCCGGCCACGCTAGATCGAGATTCTTTTTTTTTTTCTCCCTTCTTGTCTTTTGTTTAAACCCAAGCCCTCCCTCTCGTTAACTCCCTTTATGCTGCCACCCATCTAAGCCCCCCTTCCATCTAAAATGCTTAAATTCCTTGGTTAATTTACTCTGTTCCTCTCCTTCCTCAGGCTCCAGATTTGGAACAACACCCCCTGAACAGGACTCCCTCCCCAAATCTTCTCCATTGTGAGCTGCGGTCATCCGCCCACTGGAGCCGCTGATTCAAGGAAGTACGGCTCCACCGCTTACCCACCACTCCCATCCTTTGCTGGCCAGTCTTATATAGCTGATCTCGGTCATGTGACTAAGTCCTCACCTTACCATTTGAAGCTTATAGAGTTACACCTGAAGAGGGCGCTTGATCTCTCACCAGCAGAACTTGCTGAGGGCATTTTGTTTTCTCAATCAGCAGAACATGGATAAGCCTTAAACAGCAAAACGAATATTGAAATAAGTTGTCTCCCACTGGGAAACGCACCCAATTTACAACCATTACTGTACATCTTGGGTGTAGAACGCCACTTACAGATTAGTTCCTCTTATCTACACCAGGCAAAATGTAACAACAGTGGTGCCCAGTTCCCTCTGCACAGAGAAGTGATTAAACTCTGGCTACAAAACCCCAGCTTACCCAGAGAATAAATACAATAGGGCAAGAGGCTACCGCAGGCAGCTAAAGGGTCAGGCTAAAAAACGTGGCAAACCGTTCTGGCCAGTTGAATACCGCCAGCATCACTGTTGAAAGGTAGTCCCCTCAGAGTACTGGGGGGATCGGCTCAGATTTAAGAACACCATTCTAACATCTTTACCCACCTGCTAGGTGTGCATTTAGTCAGGAAACTGCAGCACTGTTACTAGAAGCTGGAAAGGGACACGGTTACTACTCAGCCGATCATTAAATCCAGAGGCCACAATGGTGCATACCCCAATTGCAGTGTACATCCTGCTTCTTGTAGGCATTACACCCTTGACTGTTCTGCCCACAGAATGCACGGATCTGTCCACAGAATGCACACAGGGATTACGGGATACTGTAATAACCCTTAATGGTGCACTTGGGAACCTTCCCGAGACATGCCAGGATAAGTCTTGTTCGGATGCCTTGTACACCTTACCACCAGCAGTGAACAAGCAACAAAAACACTGGAACAGCCTTAATACCACTGTCACACCACTGACCCTCCCCACAAACTCGCTGTGACCAAAATCCTTCAGACTGAAACAGCAGAGGGTTCAGCGTCTCAAGGAGGAAATTGGTACTACTTCTACTACTGCTCTTGGGGAATGTGTATCCTAATCCTGGGCCTCCTAACTCCATCACTGGCATAGGGAAAAAACAAAATGGGCTGAAGATGGCATCTACGAACATTGGGAGCCTATTGACAAAATGGGCTCGGTTTCAAGCTGCACCCACTTGCATACCCCAGACATTATCTGTCTAACAGAAACTTAGCTAACACCAATAATTAAGGATAATGCAGTGTCCCATCAGGGATATGCAATGTACAGGCAAGATAGAACGGACAGAAGGTGAGGGGGTGCTTGATCTATGTCTGGGATAGCAAGGGTGTGTGCTCCCTCTATCCAGGAGCTCTAGTGACCATGAAATACTGGCTGTAAAACTAATGCTTGTCACGCAGCACAAGTCCCTCTCTGTAGCATCTGTTTACCTACCGCCCAGGAGGGCAAAAGAGGGCCTCGAAAAAGTAGTTGAGGTGATCAACCAGCTTAAATCAGACAATGAGGTTGTCATAACTGGGGACTTCAGTCTTGACTGGCTCAGTAAAGGGACTAATCCCCAGAATCACCTGGTATCCACCCTGTACCTCTTGCAATTGGTTACTGAACCACTAGGCATAACTACAAAGGTGGCAACAGCACACTCTTAGAATGTATCTTGGTTAGTTGCCCATCACTGTTTGAGAGGGTCATAGTCCACTCTGACTCCTTAAGCAGCCACTCACCTGCCTCTGGTCAAACAATGTCAAGAAGACTGTACCTACAGTGTCCTCAAGAGAGGGCCAGCTAAACTCCTTTAAGGCAGCGCTAGTCCAAATCGACTGGTCACCACTGGACAAAATCCAGGACATAGACCTTCCTCCACAGTACTTTATAGACCAGTTGAATGCAACATGTAACATATTTGCCCCCATTAGAAGGAGGAAAACCAAGGGTTCAAGTAATGAATGGATCACTAGGTAACTGCTTGACCTAATGAGGGATAGGGACAATCTGTGGTGCAGGGCCAAGGACACCGGTAAGAAAAATGACTATCAGAGATATAGAGCAGCTAGAAATAAGTGTACTAACCTTGTAAGATTTGCCAAAGCACAGTTGTAGAAGGATCAGCTGGAGAGTTCCTGGGGGCATGGCAGGAGATTTTGGGGAAACGTAAAGGAGCTATTAGGGAAGGAAGATAAAAAGCATCCTGCAATGCTCAAAATAAATGGAAATACCACCCAAGACATGCACACCATTGCAGACTCCTTCAATACAGCATTTACTGACCTTGGCTCTGTACTCCCCTTGGACTTTCTTACTGCCATTGAACCTCCTAGCCCACCCCAAATAAGGTAAACAAGCGCCCTAACTTCTACTTCAAATGCATCTCCATCAAGGAGGCCAGGAAATATGTAAAAAAGGTATTCGGGAAAACCAGACAGGGCAGCGATAAACTAGACATGAGAATGGTTGCTCTCACCGTGAAAGAAGTGCTTGTCTCATCAGAACAATATTTAATAAATCCCTAACACTGGCTGCATTCCTATCAGTTTGGAAACTGTCGCTAGTAACCACCATCCACAAAAGTGGGGCTCACACATGCACTGCACTCTATAGGCATATCTCGATCCTCTCACCACTCTCTAAAGCACGGGAGAGAATTGTGGCTTACCAAATCTCTGATTATCTGGAAAAGTACAACAGTCAATGTTCACAACTGCCTTGGCTGTCTTCTCTGATTTGTGCACAGAGCCCTGGATGGAGGAATGCTAGTGGGGTCAGTTTTTGTTGACCTCAATAAAGCATTCAGTACGGTCAGCCACTCTCTTCTTACTCAACAGCTGCAGGCTCTAGGCCTATGAACTACTGCTGTAGGATGGTTCCACAACTACCTCTCCCTTAGATCACAAAGCATTATAAAAGTGGAGCTGCTGTCTCCACCACTCAAGAGGTCTCTCTGGGAGTCCCTCAAGGGTCCATACTTGGCCTGCTTCTTTTTAGCTTATTCCTAAATACACTTCCTGACACCTGTACCAGCAAAATCATACTATATGCTGATGATGCAGTCATTTTAAATTGCCACACTCAGCTTGTGCAACAGCAACAGAATCTCTGGACTACCTTTCACAAACTAGAGGACTGGTTTCATTAACAAAAACTAGTACTCTACTACAAGAAGAAGAAGAAAACCATGCTCATCTCCAGCAACCAGCACAAGATTAGAAGCCCCTTCTTACCATTACTAATAACAAAGCAGTCCCACTGGAACAAGTGGTCTGTTTTAAGTACCTCGGGGTCCTGATAGATGACACCTTATCCTTCACGAAGCACACTGAATAGGTAGTAAAAATGGTCAATATTAAAAAGAAAAAAAGATTTCAGACTAATACTGTCAGAGGGGTGCTCATAAACAGGAGTATGAACTAATATCTCTAGAGCTAGATACTTCAGTTACAAAAAACGAAATCTGTTGAGGTCAGTACTATAAACAGGATGGATTCGGCATAGAGGGTAAAAAGACACTTTATTAATCCATAAAAACATGGCATAGAAAATCACACTAAAGTGCAACATACACTTTTGTTTAAAAAATAGTATTTTTGCCCACAAACAGTGCTCAAAGAAAAAAAAAGAAAGAAGTTTTACTTCATCATGCCTCTTTATGCAACTGCTGATTTTTTTTATTTTTACATGCTGTAGGCTTTGTACTCTGTTTTTTCTGATGCAACCTTATAGACTCTTCAAGCATTGCTCATAGTCCTCTCCCATAGCTATACACTTTGGACCGCCACTCAAATGACCGCAATTAAGTCTCATCACTTACGGGAGTTGGCGCACAAAACAAGACATACAGCCACCTGGGCAATTTAGACATACAGTATATCTCAGAATGCCAGAGATGCAGTGGAAAAACACCACAAGACGCCAAAACCACGTGCATCAGCTGAGGCCGTGTGGTGTTTTTCCCACTGCATTCTGGTTTACGGCATGGCCCAAGATGTGGCATCCAGCACCTCAACCCTCAGTACCACTAGGCCAGCCTGGTGACATTATTTTTGAATGAACCAGTCTCTCTAGGACACAGCTCAAACTACACACCTCTCTGTATCCAAATGAATACAATGTGCACTAACTGAATTGTGATCAGAGGGTTTGTGTGGAACCATACTCAACTTAACCATTGCCCAACCCCAAAGTAAGTAGTTGTATGGTAAGTAGCAAAGCCAACTGATAGCCCCCCCCCATCTCAAAAGCAGAATCAGATATACAGTATTTTATTACAAGGCAACACACAGAAGTCCCATTAGTAAGTGCCCATTGTAGTCATTTGAATATAGTTAGGTGTGTGGTTTGAGCTGTGTCCTAGAAATATTGGTTCATTCACAAATACTCTCACTGACACCAAGTCACTAATGAAGGTGAATACATACTACATGACGGTGTCCATTGGAGTCTGCACAGCATGGGGTAGCAGCAACAGATCAGCTTTCTCAGAGTGTCCTTGCCTGAGTGTAGCTATGAAGGCCTCAGTGGCATCAGGGTGAAGCAGTCGCTGGGGACCCCGTTTTTTTTTTTTTTTTTAAACTTCAAAGTTTTTGTTGATAATATTATATGATCACCATTTCATACATCTATTTAGTTTACATCCATCTTGAACTTTAACTGTTTAAAAGGTATACTTAATCCTTCTCATTTCTCAGTATCACATCCTTTATTTTTAATTTTTTGTAACAATCTTTATTGATGCACAGATTTTTCATACTGCACTTAATGCATGTAACAATCTTGTATATTAGGCGTTGCAGCTTATGTTCTAATCGAGATTGGATTGAAGCATTATCAATTATCCTTTCTGTCCTACAAGGGTAGACATTTTCTCCTTTTTCCAAGGGTCACAAGGCCTTGATCCCAGTCCAAAATGGCTAAAGGTTCAGAAACGCAAAGTCCCTTCTTGGCTCCCTTGTGGCAGATAATGTTCGTACCTTTTCAGTTTAATTTATACTGTGATTACAGAAGAAACAATAACCGACAGTGAACTGTGACTAGTACACATGGCCGTGCTCTCATATCGTTATCACATTTATAAAGAGCCCTGTGAGCACAATATTACTACTGAGGTAATAAGTATTGACATTAACTTGCCTTTATGAAAGTCTATGAATGTTGTAGAATAACACTCAAGTCCTTTTTACAAAAAACATATGGGTATATGTATTAAGAGCTCTATATGGCATACTCCCAAATAACTCTCATGTTGTCTTTCAAGACCTCCTCCCTTCACCCTCCATCATTTACTCCCCTGCCCCTTTCCATGGCCTCCAAATTTCTAAATGTTTGTCTAAACTTATTCTAAGTGAGGTAATGATGTGCTCCCTTAATTCAATCTCCTCCACCGTCGCCTGCCACATTGTTATGGTGGCGGATCAGGCGCGAGCCATTTCAAGGTGATGCATTTTACAGCAGCCAACCTTAAAATATGATGTAGTCGCCTACTATGTTTTGCCCTTGGGAGAATACATCTATCTAGGAAGCCAAATATTAGTGCCAGGAAGGAGAAAGGAAGGGAGTTTGCTAATAATGTCTGTAGTCATGCATGGACTTGGAGCCAAAATGGTTGTATTAAGGGGCAATCCCCAAAAATATGAAAATGAGAGTCTGTCATGGCACAGCCCCGCCAACACAGTGTAGAGTATGTTGTGGCAAAATGCTGTGTAATGACACGGGTCCTAAAGAATAACAATCGTCCAGCCTCCTGCTAGACATTTTTTCCACTCTGAAATTGTAATATCAATCCCACAATCTTGAACCCATCTGAGTCTAATATTGTCTGCATAGGTAACATCTTTAGTACTGAGTAGTTTATAAATCTGTGACAGGGGCTTCATTTTAATGTTTGGCCTAACCCATCCATAAAATAGTTCTTCTAAGTCCATCATGGGCCTTTGTAACTGCTCCAGATGTGGTTATTGCAGTATAAAAATGTCTAACCTGCAAAAAGTGAAAGTTGTCTTCTCTACGAAGACTATATTTATGCTGGAGTTGCAAAAATGACATGCACACTCCCTGGTCTAACAGATGGAGTAAATCTGGGGAGGCCACAGCTCTCTGGAAAACCAAAGCCTTGATCATCCTGACTTGGAGGCTGAAACTGTTCATGGTGTCTGATCAGGGTCAAAGGGCCAAGGGAATTAGGTACCCCTAGTTAATGTCGTAGTAGACTAAGAGTGTTTTAATGTATGTCTGGTCCAAGGGTTAAGAACTGCCCGGATCATCTGTAAGGATATGTAGGAGGTGGGCAAAGTCCATAACTGCAGGTGTTCTGCCTGTTCCAGCTCTATCAGATACCACCCTGAACCAGTCCTCTGCTTTAGCCAGGGACCCTGTGCTGCTAAATAGTCATTTTTAGATCTGGGAGTGATAGACCCCCGCCTCTGACCTAGGCATACACAGCAAGTTACGGGAAGGTCTGGGTTTCATACCCTGCCAGATGAATCTTTAAAGGAGTTTGTGTAGGTCCTTCCAAAACTCTGAGGGGATTAAGGGGGGCAAGGTCTGAAAAAGGAACAACAACTTAGGGAGAATGTTCATTTGTATGCTGTGTATGCTTCCTAATAAGAAAAGAGGAAGCACCTGCCACCTAGCAATGTTCTGTTTTATAGAGCGTAACAATTTTAAGTAATTATCAGAAAATAATTTGGTAGTGTCTGCTGGTACCACTATACCCAAGTATCGGAAAGTATTTCTAGGGGCCCAAGCAAAGGGGAAGCTGGATTTGAAGCCTGGCAGTGGTGTTCCACTCAGTATCATGGCATCCGATTTGGTGGCATTTATTTTATAATCTGCAAGAGTATTGAACTGATGCAGAGCATCCAGCAGTGGTTGAAGTGAGGACTCGGGAAACAGCAAAGTATTGTCTGCGTACTGAGCTGTTTTTTTTTTTTCCAGTTTAACCAGATGAGACACAGTAAGCTGAAAGCTTGTTTACAGGTGCAGCCTGAGAGCACAAGGAAGTTAAGTGACTTGCTCATGGTCACACAGTATATGCAAGTGGGCGCTGTGGGATTCAAACCCAGGTCTCCCGATTTGCAACTCAGAGCCTTAAACCACTGCTCTATACTGCCTCCTTTTTATGTTCCTGGGCTCCCACCATCACTTCCTTTATTGCTTGATGTTCCTGAATCCAATTCTGGAGACCCCATCTCCGCAAAGACATAGACAGAGTGGAGGCTGTTCAGAGGAGGGCAACCAAAATGGTGCAAGGTCTGTACCAGAAGACATACGAGGAGAGACTAAAGAAGCTTAATATTACCCTTGAGGAAAGGAGGAAGGGGGGGACTTGATAGAAACTTTCAAGTATTTCAAGGGAATTAACAAGGTATAAGAGGGTAGTATCTTTCAGAAGAAAAGATGTGCAAGAACAAGGGGGCACAATTTGAAGATAGAGGGGGGATGGCTCAGAGGTAATGTTAGAAAGTATTTTTTCACAGAGAGGGTTGTGGATACATGGAACAGCCTTCCTGATGAGGTTGTAGAGTTGGGAACAGTGGGATAATTCAAGAATGCATGGGACAGGCATAAGGCAATTCTTGTGGGGGGGCAGGAGGAAGTAAGCTGTTGATTAACTAGAATCTGCAGCTTATCCATCAGGTAGGGAAATGGGCAGACTGGGTGGGCCAAGTGGTCCTTATCTACTGTCAAATTCTATGTTTCTATGAATGTATACTCATAGAGGTTCCAGGGAGAAAGTGGAAAGTAGAGGGGATGGGGGCCCCTGCAGCGTACCCCTCTTCAGGGGGAAGTGTGCCGAGGTACATCAGTTTACCCTTACTTAGGCTTCTGGAGCAGAGTAAAGGGCCGCTACCACCTAATGAAGTTGTTACCTAGATTAAATTTGGATAACACTTTATCTGGGAATAGCGCCCAGTCTTGCTCATAGCTCAAGCTTTGTACTGGTTATTACATGTCTGTAATTCAGTGACTATATGTTTGTAACTAAAAATGATGACTGTTGCACACGCTGATGTGGAACTTTTGTAAAAGAGCCTCGGCTCAAAGGTACTGTAATCCTAGATTGAAATAAATAAAAAGCCAGTCTACTCTGTCAAATGCTTTCTCAGCATCGACAGAAATTGCCAGTTGAAAATTACCACTATCTCTCTGTGCTGATATTATGTTTAAAAACCTTGTGATGTTATCCTGCAGCAAGCGACCCTATATAAATCCAATTTGATTATGATGGATGAGCTTTTGAAACACTGTTTGTAGCCTAGTGGCACGTATACCAGTGAAAAGTTTCAGGTCTGTATTTAATAGTGAAATAGGACGGTAGGAACCATGCTCCAAAGGGTCTTTACCTGGTTTAGACAAAATAGAGATCTGGGCTAGATTCCACAATGGGGGCACAAATGACCACCTCTCAAAATATGGTTGAAGACTGCCTGTAGCATAGGTAATATCTGTGGTTGGAAACATTTATCAAATTCTGCGGGACAGCCATCTGGGCCTGGGGTCTTTGCAGATTTCAGGTGTTTTATATGGGTTATAAGTTCCTGCTGTCTGATCTGGGTTCCCAAGACCTCCTTCTGTGTCTCTGTTAGAGGAGGGAGGACCAAATATTTCTGGATGTCCTCCTCATGTGAGGGGCCTCTTTCTTCACTGTAGAGTGATTTATTATATGCGGCAAAGCTGCTGGCCATGTCAGCTGGAGAAGTGATCAACCCACCTCCTGCACTGGACCGCAGTTTTAAAATAGTATGATTTGCCACTTCCTTATGGAGCTTAGCAGACAGAAGCTTTCCAGTCCTATTCTCTTGTTCATATAACCTATGCTTAGCATACCTTGGGAACCCCTCTATCTTTAAGTTCTGTAACTGGTTAAGTGCTTTACGAGCCGTGGTCAATTTCTGTAGTTGCTCCTCTGAGGGATGTGTTTTATGATGACTGTCTTAACTCAAAAATCTCCCTATCTAGATCTTGCTGTTTCCTCATTCTCTCTCTTTTCACCCCCACAGCATATGCAGTCAGTCTACCCTGTAAGTAGGCTTTAAGAGTATCCCAGTATATTGTAGGGCGGGAATCTTCAACAGAATTACATCATTGGAACAACTTTATTTCTTTCCTCACCAAGGACTTGAGCTTCCCCTGGTTTAATAGGCTCATATTTAGTCTACAGGTGGAGTTATGAGGGTGAGACCCAAAAACTATTTTCATAGTTACTGAAGTATGATCTGAAAGGGCCATGGTACCTGTTTTAATTGATTCCACCGCCCAGGCCCACTTCATAGGGACTAGGAGAAAATCTAGCCTTGAATATTGTCTGTGCCTGGGTAAATAATATGTATAATTTCTCACCGTGGGGTTCCTGTGTCTCCAAACACCAACAGGCTGTATTCAAAAAGGGCCCTAGTTAGTGCTAAACAGGCACACAATTTCCTCCCTGGGTACAGATCTGATTTATCTAAACATGGTGAAATTGTTGTATTAAAGTCCCCACTAAGCTGGCCTGGTGGTGCTGAGGGTTGAGGCGCTGTACGCCACACCTTGCACCTCGCCAGCGACCCAGGTTTGGGAGCGAGCCCGGGTACTGGGGGTCAGCAGGGGAAGGAGGGGGATGAAGTCATGAGGACTTTTTAACTGACCTTAACCAGGTTGACTGGTCCCCTCTCTACCAAACAGAGGACATTAACATAGCCGCAGAATATTTCAACTCCATCCTCCTCTCTCTTCAAAACCTTCACATCCTGGTCACCACACGTAGGATGGCAGGGAAAGTAACCAAGTGGCTAACACGCCCCCTGCTTCAACTTCTCAAATCTAGGGACAAACTTTGGTCCAGGTGGAAGATCTGTCACCTCCGTGCAGACTTTGAAGACTATCATGCATTATGTAACAACTGCAAAAGACAAATTCGTATTGCCAAAAGCACCTACTATAGGAACCTACTAATAACATCCTCTACAAATCCGCGTAGGTACTGGTCCAAAATTAAGGACATTCTCGGCAACGACAAGCAACAGAATCCAGCTGACATGAACATTCAAGGTGTTCACTGCACCACCATAACACCATTGCCAACGCCTTCGATGCCCTTTTTTCTTCTCCACCAGTCGCTACTCTAACTAGCCTACAACCTGACTGTCCCTCTTCTCCTCCCTCGCCCCTCCCACCTCCCTTTCGCTCTGGCTCCAACCCATACTCTTGAAGTTCGCCAGCTACTTAACTCCTTCCGGCACGCTGGGGTCGAGGGCCTGAGGGCATCCATCATTGCATACTTAAGCAGTATGCACCTTGGCTGACCAGACCTATCACCTGGCTTTTAACCTCTCGATTCGTACGTCTACTGTCCCATCCACCTGGAAAACTGCCAGAACCATCCCTATACACAAAAAGGGCGATGTCAAACTCATGTCCAACTACTGCCCTATATCTCTTCTGCCCACTCTCAGTAAGCTGCTTGAAAAAATAGTCCACCGCCAGCTTGCTGCTCACCTTGACATGTTTTATCTTCAAACCCCGTGCCAACATGGTTTCCGGCCCGGTCACAGTACCACCTCTGCACTTACACAACTTACAGATGACATCAGAAATAATATGGACCATGGCCTACTCACTGGGGCCGTCTTTATCGACCTGTCTAAAGCCTTCGACATGGTACACCAGCCTCTCATGCTAAAGAGCTCCAATCCATTGGAGCATCCTGACCAAGCCCTCTCCTGGTTCCATAGCTATCTTGACAATCGGACTCAGGCGGTAGCATTTCACAAGGCCCTTTCCTCCCCTAAACATCTCCCCGTGGAGTTCCCCAGGGATCCACTCTTGACCTCTACTCTTCTCCTCTTCCTAAATGAACCATGTCCCGCATAGCTGCACTCTTATACGAGATGACCTTGTTCTCTACTCTGGGTCAAAATCGGGTTGCTGCCATCAACTCCACTCCTCACTAATGACTTCCAATTCCTGCAGACCTGGCTCTCTAGCAACCACCAAGTCCTGAACCTAGAAAAACCTGTGCTATGCTATTCGATCCTCTAAGAAACTGTCTGCCCCTGTGAACAGGCTCGGTTCAATGCCTTGATGGCTCCCTCATCTCAAACACTGAGTCCTTCAAGTACCTTGGGGTCACTTTGGATCCCACACTTGACCTGTCTCAACATGTCAATATGGTGTGCTGTGCCGTCAATGCTAAAATTGGCGGAGCTTATCGCGTGCGCCACTCCCTCACTCCTTCCACTAGACTTTCTGTTGCGAGAGGTATTCTCTTACCCCAGCTCCAGTATGCTCTGCCCCTCCTCTTTGCTGCAAACTCTGCTACACTCCACAAATGGGACACTGTCTACAACAACATCTGTAGATTCGCCTTAACTGCCCTGCGTCTTACCCATCATTGTCTCCTCTACGTTGGCTTAAATTGGCTGTCACCTAAGGATATTCGAGCCTACTCCCTGGGCTGCTTTATCGACTCCCTGTCTAGACCTCTCTGCCCTGCTCATCTTGCTAACCTCCTGACTCCTGCCTCACACACCGCATTCCCTCAGGTCTTCCTCTGTCCCCATGCTCTCCACTAGACCTTGCATGACAAAATGGGTGAACAGGCATTTGCCCATTTTGCTCCCAAATTCTGGAACTCACTCCCCTTATGGTGAAAACTTCAGCCTCCATCGAGAATTCAAAACTCGCTGTTCACCCACCTTCTAGCCTCTGGCCAATGCAAATGCTCTTAATTTGCTTTGTCCCACTGCAGGCTGTCGGGTCTGACCCTGAGTACTACACTAATGTTCTCCCATGAAATACGCTTTGTCTAGGTGGCTATGAACCTTGATGTCTTTACTGTCCTCAGCTGTCTTATGGTTACCCTAATTGCTTTATTTTACATCCTTATTATGATCTATGCCTAAAATGTACCCTTATGTAACTATTACTGTGCTACCCAATGTATATTCTTGTTTTGCTCCTGTACACCTATATTATGTCTGTGCATTTCTGCATATTGTAACCAGTGTCCTGTGCTCTCCCGGGTTGTGCCTGAAAATAGGCAGGTCTGTTGCCTAGCGCACTTACCCGGCTACCAAAAGCTAATAAATAAATAAATAAATTGAGCATCCGTAGGACAGCTCTCCTCTCCCTGGGGAGGGATCCAGGGTCTTCCCAGCACAGTAGAGACCCCTGGTGGAGACCGGGGGTACTACTAGTTCCGGAACAAGAATCTGGGTCTAGCGTGGCAGGCATCTATAGGGCAGCAGCATGCTGACGCCATTACACAGCCTCGCTTGGGGGGCACATGTAAGGGAAAAACCCTCTAGACCACCGGTGAGATGACAGTGGCCCCAGTGGAACACCCACATCCCAAATGCTGCCCTAACCATGCCTGGGACTATCTATGGCCGACCCAGCAACCAAAGGTAAGGCACCTCACACTTGGGAGATGACCGCCAGGGGGAGGGTGGAACCAGTCCCGGAGGTAATCCAGGGTTGGGCCTGCCCAGGTCGTTCGGGAGAGAGAGCCTGGGAGATGCGGGGCTTCAGGCTGGGAGTTAGGGTGTAGCCGTGTGGGCACTCCTGAAGGATGCCCAGGAGTCCAGATGCATAAATAGAGTCAAAAAAAAAAAGTCCCCGCCAATTATAACCAAAACTGTAGCAGTTAAACCCACTTCTGACAAAACCTTAATGATGAAAGTTACCTAGCCCTGCTTCTCATTTGGAGCGTACAGGTTAAGAATAGTGAGGCTAGTTCCCCCAATTCCTCCCTCAGAAGGTCCTGGTTAACATCTATTACCCTTCAGGGAATTTTTTTTTTAGTTAATACAGCAACCCCTCTTTTGTGCGGTTGCCCTTGACAGTGGGCAGCATAAACCTCCCCCACCCATTTCCTTTTTAATTTTGCATGTTCCACCGGAGTTAGATGCATCTCCTGTAAGAGTGCCACATCTGTTTGTAAATCTCTTAATTCCTCCTATAACCTAGCTCTTTTAATCAGGCTATTTAAGCCTTTAACATTGTAAGATGTGAATCATACCTAGTTCATGTTATATAAAAATCATGTGCTTTTTTTAGGTCTCCCTGAGACTTTCATTGTACCTCCCCAGTAGTCCTGTCTATAGCTCATGTGCAACAGAATTTTAAACAATAATTGAATGCAAAATAACAGAACACCAAAACCAGTAACAATAACCCATAAGTAACTTTTTACAACCGTGCATATTTTTTTGTTTAAACTTTTTTACCTGTGGCTCCTCAGTCTGCATATTCACGTCCTGACATCTGCCCATCTCTGGCTGCAGTCCGGTCCTGCCCTGGCCCCAGTGAAGCCCCCACTGCCATCTACCCCCACAGCTTTCCCCCCATGGCGGGGTGGCAGGGAGTACTCCTTACTCCCCACTGACACAGGATCCAGTATTGGGCAGTGGTGCCCCTAAGGCCAGGCAGTTCCTCAGACGGCCATCATTCCACCGCGAATGAGCACCACACTTTCCCCTTTTCTGCCAACGTGTGCTGTGTGTGCAATGACTCCAGTTGAAGGGGGCACGCATGCATCCGCATGTGCTCCTTCCTGGCATCATGCCCAAGCTCATCCCTACCATACAGTGCCAGTGCACCGCCCCCTACCTCTCCCAAAGGTAGCTACTGTGCCGACAACTGTGAGCCCTCCCCTGGAGAGGGAGAGCAGTCTACGGATGCTTGATCGGTCTCTGCCCCTGCTGACCTCTGGTGACCAGAGTCCATTCCCAAATCCAGGTCACCAGCATGGAAAGAGGCGTGGCGTCCAGCGCCTCAACCCTCAGCACCACTGGGCCAGCGCAACCGTACATATTTTTTGCATTTGAGAATCACCTTCAAGGTGGGAAGCCTCCCTGTCTTCCCATCGTCAAAGCTAGCATGGTAGTAGAGGGGAGTTACGGTTACCTAACTATGAGTAACTTAGTTCTGACAGTATAAGGCACAGTCAGAAAAAGGGAGGGCCAAACAGCCAGCGTTCTTAGGGGACACCTAGCAGGCTCCAGCCATTCGGCAGCCTAGGAGTGTCACCCGGCAGCCACCAGCTTTATAAATATTACAAGCATGCCTGAGAAAATACATGAGGGATGGACAGGTATTACTAGTCCATCTCCACTAGGTATGCCCAACAGGGTTACCTTTTTCCCCCTTAGGCACTACACTAATGAAATTAAATGTTAAGCCCGCTTTCATTTCTGAGCGAAGGAAACAACTTGGCTCTCAGTTTGAACTGTTATACTCTTTATTTTGTATCATACTGTAAGGCTTCCTGGAAATCGTGACCCACCTGTGATCAGGCTAACATATTAAGTGTTTAACCAATACCGCTCCAGTAAAGCCTCACCTTGTCAAAGAACCAGTATTGTTTATCATGCGAAACAGGTGCTGAAAAATAAATAACTCGGGCAAAGTTAGTTAGCCTCAAGGAGGTGTGTCCATCCCTAAGATATAAAGCTTCTATAAACACAGGTAAGCCAGCCCAGTGGTGTAGAGGGTTGAGGCGCTGGACGCCACACCTCATGCCACGCCAATGACCCAGGTTCGGGAACGAGCCTGGGTCGTCTGAGGTCAGCCGGGGGGGGGGGACTAGAGTCGGCAGCCCTCTACCTTGGGGATAGAGGGAGCAGGTACTTCGGAGCTTGGCAGCCCTCTGGTGGAGTCTGGAGAAGCGGTGCCTCTCTGAGGACCTTCGGTGTTAGGCTGTTTGGGGGAGGGAGGAGGAGGAGGAGACCCCATCTGGAGCTGTGGTACGCATGCGGGCCTCCACATGCATGTGTTACCACTTCCGGGGGTCTCGGGAGTAGGTCTGAGGGAGAAAATGGAAGAAAAAGTGGTGGTCCACTAAGGATACCACCTCTGGACTGGCTCTGGGGATCTGCCGGGGCATGCATGGCGCTACAAGCCCCTGAAAGACCCAGAGTCTGGCAGGTTGGTGGACGATGATGGAGGACCTGCCACAGGAGGATAGAGAGAGTTAAAAAAAAAACAAAAAAAACACAGGGAAGATACCTTTTGCACTTGGCAGGATGTAATCATATATCACCCCTAATATGTGTCCCACAGTCAGCTCACTACCTCGGCGATCCCATTGCCCGAAAGTTGGTTTTCCGTTCGCCTTTGTATTTCTCTGGTGGCTTCTGAGGCTGTGCCTGGTTGAACATGCTGAATCCTGGATCACAAACCTGCAGGGCACTTAAATGGCTGAGCATGACCTCTGGGGCTCCTGCCATGTTTGCTTTCACAGTTATGTTGCTGGAAACCTTGGGCGTGGTTCTTCTGGCCTGATATTGTGTTCCCGCAGGAAGTCTCGGGCAGCAACAAGATCCTCTAACCTCTTGGTTCCCTCCAGTGTGACAACTCTCAAACGTGCTGGGTATTCTAAATAAGCCCCCAGACCTGCTTGTTTTAACTGTTTTATCACCAGGAGGATGCCTCTACATTTGAACATTGTAGCTGGTGCGAAGTCATGCTCAAAAAACAGGCATCTATCTCCAAAGATGACCGCCTTTTTTGATCATGTAGTCTGCAATACTTTCTCTTTTATGTGAAAGTCCAGAAAAGCTAGAATGATGGACCTTGGTTGTGCTGCAGAATCTCTGGGGGGAGCCACTAGTACTCTGTGTGCCCCAATCACATTTAAGAGTAAGTGTGCTGGCCAGTCCAGGAGCTCTTTGATCAGGCTTTCCATGAATTCAATCATATTTCCTGACTCCATTTTTTTCTGGCAGGCCATGTATCCTAATATTGTTTCTGCGGTGCCTGTTCTCTAACTCGTCTAGTGTGTTAGACAGTTCTTGCTCCCAAGACTGTAGATCAAGGAGTGCTGTATTGTGTAGGTCTGTAAGCTGGGTATAGTCTGATAGGGAGGCTTCTACTGCATCCGTGTGCTCTTCCAAGGTCTGGAGATCCTTTGTGTTGCTTGTGACCAAAATGTCCATTTTAGTTAAAGTTTCTCCAATTTTAAAATAGTTGAGCATGAAGTTGTTTGGAAGTGATTGTAAAATCAGCCTCATTGGTGCCTCAGGTTACAGCTGATCCCTCTGATGCGTTTAGCATGGTTGTACTAGGTCCCTCTGTGATCCACTGCCACTCCAGGGTTTGTTGTTTAGCGGCCTTTTGGGACCCATTTGCGGCAAATTCTTTTAACTTTTGTCTTGTCAACATGTGTATCATTGCTCCCCTGCATTTTTATTTTTACAAAGCGACATTTAGATGCCAGGATGGAGTTATATAATCTTCGGGTTGCTCAGAGCACTAAACCTACGTGCCCATTCAAGGCTTTGACGTCACGGGAAGTCCTCTTCCATCACATCCTTTATTTATTTATATATATATATATATCTATATATACTGGCTGTTTTAGTTAACAAGATACAGTCAAAGTGCAGTTATTAACAGGGCTTGAAATCCCCTATTGTTTGGTGTTCCGTGCACCCCAAAAAACAAGCACGGAACACCAAATTTAGCCCCCTGGTAATTCGTGGTGTATACCGCTTTAAGGAAGCAGAGTTCGAGTGGATGCCACTTTGATTCTTCTCACTGCAATGCGTAGGCTCATTGCTAGAGAAAATAAGGAGTTGGCAAGCTGGATGGGAGGAAAAAGGGCAGGTGAGCGGGAAAATCACTAGCATTGCGATTGCTTGCCATAAACTGCATGTGAGCCCAAGATATAGTAATGCCATGCACAGGGCAGTAAGACCAGAAGGGGATGACTGTGTCAGTATCTCGGAAGAATTCGGAGGTAGGGATAAGCCTGGCAAACTTAAGAAATGTATATGACTGTCTGGCACCATCACTAAGGGAAGGAGGGTGGTATCCACTTGCTTTGCAAAAAGTGGATGCAAGTACTTAAGTGGACAACTGAGGGTGGGCAGGCAGTAAGCAAAAGCCTCCTTTAAGCATTTAACTGCTTAATTAAAGTATTCCTTTGGCAGGGAAAAACATTTCTGACAGCATATAAGAGCTGCTTGTCCCACCCAGTCTGGTCATTTGTTTCCTTCCTGATGGTGTGTTTAAAAAAAAAAAAAAAAAAACAACGTCACCAGCAGCTTGGGGCATTTAGCTTGGAAAGAATTACCTTTAAAAAAGCAAATTGATGTTGGGTGTTATTGGGTGTTATTTTGTGTAGTTGGTGGGTAACCAATTAGTAAATGAGCTATACTCTTAATATATATAATTAAAACAAAAGATTCAAACCGTCTGATCCATGAGATTTTTTAAAGAAAAAAAGGTTAATTCTAGGGACATGGATATGTTGTTCATCCACACTATCTGGCAGGTTCCTTGCCGCTTTAAATCTTGCCGGAAGGTCTTCAAGCTAGCTCCTCCCACCCACCCGGGTGGTAAAACTCTCGGCTCCGCCCCATGACGCCAGATCTTCCTTACCGCTTGGAAGCTCAGGTTCCCTCCTTAACGCTCTGCGATTAAGCTTTGGGCCTAAATCTTCGCCTTTGAAAAATTTTCAAAATAAAAACTTTTACCACTTCGGTCTTCTTCCCTCGCGGCTGCGATGGACCAATCGACCCGGATTTCTCGGAGATGTCCCTGTGGGCAGAAGATGTCTCGACGGACCTGCACTCCACGCATGCTTTACTGCCTTGGCCAGGAGCATGACCCGCAGGCCTGTGAACTGTGCTCTTCCTTTTCGGTCTACGTCCTCGAGGATTGCGCTGCCCGTCTCTAACTTGGGCGCCCGGAAAGGAGATTTCCTCCGGTCAAATCTAAGGAGGCCCACCTGGCAGTTTCCGCAGCTGCGGGATCCGCTGAACAACTCGAGCAGATGGTCGCCCTCGAGGAGGGAGTAGGCTCAGGCCGCGACATCTTCGTCCGGCATTCATCCCGCCTCTCTCGGGCCTCCTATTCAGCTTCCTTTAAGGAGTTTTGCCTGACCTTCTCAACCAAAGGAGAGGGTCCAACTTTTCTGGGCCGTATCATCGTCGTAAAGAGCAGGGTGAGTCCCATCGCCGACGCTCCTGGGAGCCGGAAAGATCTCCTCCCTTGTCGACAGCGCCCACTTCGGTCGACTTTTCAGCCCGCCACTGGCTTCACGGTACCTCTGCCAGGCCAGGTGTCCGAGACACCCGGCCGACGGGGCGGAGATTTTTCTCGACCCGTTAGACGGGTTGTCGGGTTGAGAAGCCGAATCCTCCTCCCCGGTTCCCCGGTGAGGTCTGAGGATACCGTTGGCTCATCTGCGCCTCCGGCCACGGAGCCGTCGGATTTGTCGACTGAGCCGAGGGGATTGCCGATCCTCGGCTCCCCGCCATGCCGACCTCGGCCTAGCCGAGATTCTCGGTCTCGGACATCATCGCGGTCCAGCTGATCCCATCGACACAGGCGGTCTCGGTCTCGGCACCACGGTAAGCGGCGTCGCCGCTCTTCCTCATCTTCCTCCTCCTCGGACGAGGGGAGGCTTCGGCGTAAGTTGCGCCGAAAGTATGAGGAACTGATGTGGCAACAACTATTATTGGCCGGCAGTAAGCCAGCTCAGGCCTCTTCCTTGGCCATAAAATGGTTGTCACCAGAGCGGCCGAAACAACCCCTCGCAGCGGTCGAGGAGCCTGTCCCCAGGCCGGTTGTTCGGCCTATTCCTGCTGCCCCACCAATCCTGGTGGAACCGCCTCCGCCTCAGCCGACAGTCGGGGCACCGTCGAAAAGTTCGCGGTCGGCCCATGGCCTTCCCCACAGGCTGTCGGTCACTCTCACGCCCGATAAACCTCGGCACGTGGAGCGAGGCTCAGGCTCCAGGTAGCTATTCGACGACTCATCGGAATCGGACGACTCCTCCCTGTTCTCCAAGCCTGTGACTTGGAGTCCTCTGGGGCAGTCAGTGGACGATAGCCCTTCGTCCTTCCTTGACTTCTTAGGCTCATCTCAGAATCCACTGGATGAAGCTGAACCGTGTCCAAACGGGCTAGATATCCCTCACTGAGATCCTGGACCGAGGGATTCTCCACGGAGGCTTTTCCGTGGCCGAGGCCATTGTCGGTCCAGCCCTGAATTATGGCAGCGTCCGCTTCCTGTCCTGCGCTCGGCCAGGATGGTGGCTAGAAGTATGCTGTCCCCACGGGTTTCTGTCAGGCTTCTCCCGAGCACCCCTCGCCGAGAGCTTTCTGGTTTCGATTGTTTCGCACACGCAATGCCAGGGACGTGACAAACCGCCCACAAAGAGTCCAAGAAGTTGGACTACATGTAGGTGAAAAGTGTATGCTGCCTCACTTGGCCTTCGCTAGGCCAGTTCGGCCGCCCTCATGGCGCATTTTTCCCATGCCCTGTTGGGCTCCTGGATGAGGTCGCCCTCATCTTCCTGCTGACCTGCAGACTACAGTTAAGCAGGTGCGGGACCAGGAGCAGGGCAGTAGCCAAGCAGCTCCAGACTGCTCTGGATATTGGGGACTCTGCGCCCGGTCAGTGGCGGCCGCTGTCCCAGCTCGACGGGCGGGCGGGCTGAGGATATCCACTTTCACCTCGGATACCCAGCACAAGCATGGATCGCCTTTTGGGAACAGACCTTCCGCACTGGAGTGGAAGGCCACCTCCAGAGGATCGAAAAGTCAATGCCACCTTGACTTGGTTCTCATCGCACAAGAGAGGGACAAGGGCCGTAAGCCCAGCCTAAGCCTCTTTCGTCTCTGCTCTGCTGCGCGTCCGGCCCAACAACAACAACATCGGGCCAGCAGGCTAGACCTGGTATTCCAAGCCCAACGTCAGCTTCCTCGAACAGGAAGCAAGGAGGAAAAGGCCCTGGTGGTCCTCAGCCGTCCTTCCTCCAAGCCTGCACAGTGACGGCTGAGGTGTCGCCCATCCCCGCCACTCGCCTCTGGTTCCCAGTGGGGGACGGCCCACACTTCCTTTCCGCCTGGTCCGCTGTTACCATGGACTGGTGGGTTCTGGAGGTGGTGGGAAGAGGCCTGCCTCTGGAATTCGAGCAGGCTCCGCCCTTCAGAGCCGTCGCCGGGGGGCTTCGGGGTCCCCAGAATCTCTAGAGGCTCGTCGAGCTGACATCGCCCTCCTTCTTCAAAAGGGGGTGATAAAAGAGATAGAGGACCCACCATCAGAACCAGGGTTCGTGTCCAGGTATTTCCTGGTCCTGAAACGGACGGGGGACTGGCGCCCCATACTAGACCTACACGACCTGAACAAGTTCCTAAGGTCTCGAACCTTCAGAATGGTCACTCTGGCTCAGATAATACCATCTCTGGAACACGGCGTGTGGTTCTGCTCTCCTGACTTCCAGGACGCTCTTTTCACGCCCCTCCGTCCGTCCTCATCAGAGATTCCTCCGCTTCAGGGCGGAGGGATCCCTCTTTGAGTTCCAGGCCATGCCCTTCAGCCTCTCTTCAGCTCCCAGGGTCTTCACCAAATGCATTGCAGTGGTGACAGCATTCCTGCGGCGCCGAGGGGTCCGGGTGTACCCTTACCTGGACGATTGTCTGATAGCAGCTCCCTCCAGGTCGGAGGTGGAGCGGTCCAGGGATCTGGCCCTCCGGGTTTGCTCTCAACTCGGCCTCCTGGTCAACGATGCCAAGTCGGAACTTGAGCCGAAGCAGGTGATATCCTTCATCGGGGCAGAGCTCGACTCTCTTCGAGCCAGAGCACGGCTCCCGGCGGACAGGGCCGAGGTTCTTACCTCCTTTGCCCAATCATTTCTGGTTGGGCAATCGTGCCCTGCCCGGGACTTCCTGTGACTCCTGGGTCTCATGGCAGCCTGTACCAGCGTAGTCCGTTGGGCACGCTGGCACATGCGCCCCCTCCAGTGGGGACTGGCCAGCCAGTGGTCACAGCGCTGCGATCTTCTGGACCAGCGTGTGTGGACGACCCAGGAGATGTGGAACGCTCTCCAGTGGTGGACCGTTCCGTCCCATCTGCAGGAGGGTATCCTGTTTGTCCGCCCCAAGCCGACGGTCTTTCTAACGACCGATGCCTCTTTGATGGGTTGGGTGCCCATCTGGGGAACACTGAGTGCACGGCCTCTGGTCCCCAAGGAGTCCTGATGCCATATCAACCTGCTGGAGCTCCGCGGGCGGTCCGCCTAGCTCTCACCGCCTTTGCTCAGTTTCTCCGGGTCAAGTGGTCCGAGTCCAGACGGACAATACCACGACCATGTACTATCTAAATCACCAGGGCCGGACGCTGGCCCATGCTCTTATGCAAGGAAGCTTACCTCATCTGGTCACTAGTGCGCAGCCTGGAGGCGGATCTCCTGGCCATTCATGTGGCAGGAGCCTCCAACACCCTGGCCGATGCCCTGAGCCGGATAGGGGCTGCATCGCACGAGTGGTCTCTCCTGCCGGAGATAGTACAGGACCTGTTCTCCCACTGGGGCACACCTCTGGTGGATCTGTTTGCCTCCAGGGAGAACGCAAAGCTGAGGCTGTTTCATGCCCGCCCCCCTCAGCAGGGCTCGCTGCAGGGGGATGCCTTCTCGAGGCCGTGGACCCCGGGCCTCTTTTACGCCTTTCCCCCCGTTCCCCTGATTCACAGGGTCCTGCTGAAAGCGAGGAGGGACAAGGCGCAGGTGATTCTGATAGCCCCAGACTGGCCTCGCCAGTTCTGGTACCCAGATCTCCTCAGTCTCAGCTCCAGGACTCTGAGGCAGCTTCCAGCTCGCCCGGACCTGCTCTCAGTCAATCAGGGGAAGGTGTTCCATCCGGACCTTCAATCCCTGCACCTGACGGCGTGGTTCCTGAGCGGCTAGAGTTCCAGGCCTTGGGTCTTTCCGACGAGGTCCTCAACGTCGTTGAGGCGTCCCGTAAGGAGTCGACCAGAAAATGCTATGCCTTCAAATGGAAGAGGTTCTCCATTTGGTGTCAGGATAAGGTTGGACCCTTCTCGTGTCCTGTGGCAAGCATTTTGGACTATCTATAGTCCCTATCTAGTCAAGGGGCTTGGGTCGGCGACCCTTAAGATGCACCTGGCAGCCATTTCTGCTTGCAGGCGCGGCCGGTCAGCAGTCAGTGGCGAGGAGAAAGTGGTCGGGCGCTTCTTTAAAGGCCTTGATCACATTTCCTCCAGTGCGGGAACCCCCACCTCCGTGATTTACTGCTGGTACTGGCAAAGCTCATGGGCAAGTAATTCGAGCAATGCACAAGTGGTTCTCCCACCTGTCGTGGAAGACCGCTCTGGTGGCTATCACGCCAGCCAGACGGATGGGAGAACTCCAGCGTGAGCATCGAGTCTCCTACCTGGTCTTCCACAGGGACAAGGTTGTCCCACGTCCCCACCGAAATTCCTTCCAAGGTGGGTGTCGGAGTTTCACCTAATCAGGTGTTGACTCTGCCGTGTTCTACCCCAACCACACCGAGGCTGAATATAGGCTCCATACTTTGGACCCAGAAGCGGCGCTCTTTATTATAAGGAGCGCACGGCTGAAATTGGGAGAGGTTTGCCAGCTGTTTGTCACCCACGCTGAAGCCAGCACCTGGCAGACCTGCAGCCAAGCGGACGATAGGCAGATGGGTCACCTCCTGCATAAATCTCTGCTATGAGTTGGCGGGCATGGAGCCTCCCAGAGGGAGAAGAGCTCATTCTACCCGCCATACTGCTGCATCGGTGGCTGCTTCCAGGGCGTCCCTATCCAGGAAATCTGCAGGGCTGCTACCTGAAGTCAGCACACACCTTCATCCCACTACCACCATCGACCTTGAGTCACGCCGGGATGCTGGTTTTGGGGCCTCGGTTCTCAATCTCTGTTCCCAAGTAAGTATTAAGAGTGTGCGCTTGCCTCCCTCCTCCCGGAGAACTGCTAGGAGTCTGCCAGATAGTGTGGATGAACAACATATCCATGTCCCTAGAAATACAGGTTACTCACCTGTAACAGGAGTTCTAGGAATGGTATGTGTTGTTCATCCACACGAACCCACCCGACCTCCCCGGCTTCGACGCACAACCTCATCTTCCAGCGGGCCAGATCTGGCGTCATGGGGCGGAGCCGAGAGTTTTACCACCCGGGTGGGTGGGAGGAGCTAGCTTGAAGACCTTCCGGCAAGATTTAAAGTGGCAAGGAACCTGCCAGATAGTGTGGATGAACAACATATACCATTCCTAGAACTCCTATTACAGGTGAGTAACCTGTATATCTTTGCCAGCATGAGTGGAGGCCTACATTAGCCACTTTTGTCTAATTAGTAATGTGAAGGAAAATGTCCGTCAGTCACTGACGGTGCTTGCCCTAGTGTTGATCTGTCTAGAGAATGTTTGTGCTGAAGTCAAGATTAGTGGTATGTTGACTCATGACATGAGTCCAGATGAATTATCTAATGTTGTGTGTGGGGGTGTGGGTGTGTGTGTGCGTATAAATAAGACAGACCCACACATAATTTAAGTTTTTATTTCAATGCTAAAAGTGCTCATCAATCTAGGAATTGTCAGTTTTATTCCCCCATATTTGATTTTAGTCATATCAATTCAGAAACTAGGGGCATTTTACTCACTCTGAAAAAATCGTATCTAATTTTGCTGAATAGGTCAAATAAGGCTAGAAACTAAATCTATTCCTAACTGAATAGTGGTATACAAAAAATAATGTTGGTGTACCAGTTTTCAGAATGGAATACCAAACCTGGTGAAATAGTTTTCCGTGGGGAATGCCACTTTTTAAAATTAATTTCTAGCCCTGATAAAATATCTCAAGTTTCAATCCTTTACTTCTATACATTTTTATGTACATCACAACATTTTTTTTGAATATTCTGTTTAAGATTTTCTATCACAAAAACATAATACATACTACACATAGCAGCAGACAAAAAGCAAATACAGACAAAGAAGAGAAACCTGGTTATTTCATTAATACATCATACTTATTCCATTTACGGTGATGTAGTCGAGTGTGCAGACATATCTCAGGTCCCTATATGCTGTCAAGTACCCCCACTCTCTTGTACTTCATAATATAGTGCACAGAGGGTGGTCCCCCAGATCCACAACTGTTTTTAATGCTCGGGGAGGCCAGGGTCGCAGAGAAACCCACAAACCCCACAACTGGTTGTTGATTTCAGATACTCCCACCCAGAAGAGGCGTCTCCCCTAAGTTCATTCAACATCCTGAGGCCTAGACATCCCACCCTGTGCGGAGCATTATGTTTTCGGATATGCTCAGTCACCAGAAAAGGGGCCCAGTGCCTCAGGAACCTCTCCTCCCTGTCTCTAGCTACCCACGTGAACCTTTCCAAAGCTAATGAGCGCATAACCAACCTCCTCCAGTCAGCCAGTGTGGGCCCATTTCCAGTAACCCAGGTATTCTGAATGCAGTGCTTTGCCAGCACAAACAATACTCTTACCCATCTAGGTAATAGTTGCCACCCCTCTTCCCCCACTACAATTTCCACCCCGAATAGACAAGTTAAGGGGTCACGGACCAAACGACCCCCAATCCCCTTATTTACCTCCTGTACTACATTCCCCCAAAACTTAGCCAAAACTGGGCATGTCCAGAAGCAGTGGAAGAAGGTGCCAGACCCTACCACATCTTTTACAATTCGTGATACTGGGATATGCATGGCGACTGCTACCGTAATAATAGATTCTGTGCAAGAATTTATAGAAGGCCTCCTTAAATTGTTACATCATAATTCCTCTGGCATTCCTAGTACCAACTCCAGTTCCCTCGAAATTTGCAGGCCTAGGTCTCTTTCCCAAAGGGCCTTTGTGGGGCCAGTCAGATCTGGCAGATTAAACTTATCTTGCTTAGCCAATTTCCCAATAAACCCTTTCGAGTCTTTCCTAGCCTGACTTACCATCTGCTCTATTCTGTTTGGGTGCAATCCAACACCCCCTGCCCAACCTCCTTACATACGCTTTCACCTGGAGATACCAGAATAAATGTGAAGCCCCTAATTTTATCTCTCTTCTCACCTTATTAAACTCACTTAGCTCCCCCTTCTCCAGTAGAGTCTCTACACATACCGCCCCTCCCTTTTCCCATTCCAGAAACCCTTTATCTTCCATTCCCGGGATAAAGAAGGGGTTCCTCGCAATTGGGAGCAGGGCAGCCTCCCTCTGGGCCAGTCCCTTTCATCGCCATAAATGATCCCGGGCCTCCAAAGTCTCCCGAACTAGTGGATTACCACTTCCCAGGCTTGTGTACGCCTGTAACCCCTTGCTATGGAGGTATGCTGAGAGCCTCCCAGGGGCCCCTTCTTGTTCCAACCCTACCCAGCTAGCCACTCCGGGCCTATGAATCCAATCCGTCACACGCCTGAGTTGCACCGATCTGTGATACGTGCCCAGGTCTGGGAAATTGGGCCCTCCCTTAGATCTATCTGCCTTAAGCCTTGTTAGGCTTATTCTGGGATTTTTCCTCTGCCAAATGAAGTTCGCGAACCCCTTCTCTAACCTTTTCACGTCCCCCTCCATTAATCTTATCTGCAGCATTTGCATCGGGTATAATATACGGGGGATAATGTTCATTTTGATGAGATTTATCCTCCCAATCCAAGATATTGGTAATTGCAGCCATCTCTTCAGGTCCACCAATATCAACTTAATCAGGGGGTGATAGTTCAACTTATACAGCTCTTCCCACCTCCGTCCAATATATACCCCTAAGTACTTTAAAATCTGATTTTAACCACCCTGAAACCTTCTGCTGCAGTATCTCGAGCTGTACGCCTGTAAATCCCATGGCTTCAGACTCTTGACGCTAATCTTCACCCAGAGAAACCTGCAAACTTTTCAATATCCATCAGGTGCCTGAGAGCCACTCATATCCCTTAAAAATAAGAGCATATTGTCAGCATAGAGCGCCACTTTATGCTCCCTCCCTTCCCCATCACTTACTCCCACAACCCCCTCATGTTGACGTATCGCTGACGCTAAAGGTTCGATTGCCAGGGCAAATAGTAAGGGCGAGAGTGGGCACCTCTACCTTGTTCCCCTCTTCAGCTCAGATTTCCCAGATAGACACCCGTTTACCATCACCTGTGCGCTAGGTTTTAGATACATGGCCCTGACCCACCCAATAAACGAGTCTCCCAGACCAAACCGGTTCATCACCTCAAAGAGGTAATCCCATTCTACCCTATCGAACGCTTTTTCCGCATCCAAAGAAAACACCCCCATCCTGGCTCCAGCCTGACCTGCCCGCCATATAATATTTAACAGTCTATGTACATTGTGATAGGACTGCCGCCCCTTAATGAACCCGGTCTGATCTGGGTGGACCACCTCCGGTAAAAGATTCTCCAGCCTCAAGGCAAGGACTTTGGCTAGAATTTTCATATCCACATTGAGAAGAGATATCGGTCGGTAAGCTGAACATTCCGACTCCTCCTGCCCACGCTTATGTATCAGACATATATTAGCCTCATAGCATGATTCAGGCAGTACCGGAGTCTGTCCCTTCTCCCCTCTCTCAAATACTTCCTTCAACACATCTGCCATTTGCCCCCCCCCCCCCAGGATCCTATAATACTAGACGGGAAATCCGTCCAGCCCACAGGCCTTTCCCTCTTGCAGTTTCTGTATGGCGCTTAAGATTTCCATTCATGATATAGGCTGACCCAACACCTCCCTCTGCTCGTCTGTAATCCTCGGTAGGGGTACTTTGTTCAAAAACTCCCGGATACTCTTCTCCTGCCCCACATGCTCTGCCCTATATAACTTTTCATAGAAACTCCCGAAACGCTCTGCTATGTCCTTTGAACATGTAATGACTTGCCCCTCCCCTTGATTCGCAGGATCCTAGTTAGGCACCTCCCCCCTTTCATCAGCCTCACTAACATAGGCCCAGGCTTATTTCTCCACTCAAAAACCCTCCTCTGGCAGAAGAACCACGCCTTCCCCGCTTCCTCCCTCAGAAGAGAGTTCAGGGTTTCCCTCACCATTGCCAGCAGCTTCAGAGCTTCCCCCTTTTCTCCTCCTCCTACCCGTTTTTCCAGCTCTTTCACTTGCCTTTCTAATTCTTCCCTTTTACTCCTTCTCTGTTTCTTGATCCTACCCACATATGCTATTATAGCCCCTCTCATGTAGGCCTTACCCGCCTCCCAGAAAGTGCCCCTAGAAATCTCACCCGTTATTATTCATCTTTCCGTAAAACTTCCATTGTTCTACCAGGTATTCTTTGAATGCCCAATCCTTAGCCAAATATGTAGGGAACCTCCAGGTTGGGGGGCCTCCTTCGACTCCTCTCCCTGTTATTCTCAGTACCACCATAGTATGATCCGAGATGAAGATGGGGCTGTGGCTTATCTCCCTTATCCTCCCCACCCAGTTTCTGGGCAGAAATATATAATCGAATCGGGACCACGTCTTATGAGGGTTAGAGTAGAACGTATACTCCCGCCCGGTGGGGTTGGCCGCACTCCAGCTATCCACCATGTCCAGATCTGCAATACCAACTTGCCACTGGCCCATAGCCTCCGTTACTCGCCCCTTACCTGTCGAATGATCCATTCTCGCATCCATCGCCCAATTAAAATCCCCTCCCATGATAAGACCAGGAAATTGCTCTTTGACAAGCAAGATGAGCAAAGAGGAGTAGAAGTCTGGGTCATATACTGCCGGGGCATAGACACATCCAAACGTAAGTGTCTCACCTTGCCATACCCCAGTAGCAAAAATAGATCTACCCTCCTTAGGATCTCTCAATATCCTTTTCACCTCAAAGAGTAGGTTCTTATGCAGGAGTATTGCTACCCCTCTTTTATGGGACGAGTAGGAGGCTGCTAAACACTTCCCCACCCAGTTCCGTACCAGTTTGGCATGCTCCAGGTCTGTCAGGTGGGTCTCCTGCAGCAAAGCCACCTGCGCCTCTACATCTCAAAGCAGTCAGGAGGCAGTCCTTTACTGGGCTTACAGCTTTTACATTCCAAGATATGACATTTAAATTTATCAAGTCACCCATCCCATCCCGCATCATTTTCCATTTTTATAAGCATTTCCATGTGACATTATGTTGGAGGCATCCAGGTTATCACAAAACCTACAAGCATGTATATACCTTTTCTCTTGATTTCCACAAACTTGACCACCACCATCTAAGTATAACCAGGCAACTATCCTACTAACAAGCACAATATGAAATCTGTCTATCCTTTGTTTGACATGACCTTCCTGCTGTAAATCCATGCTGCCTTGGATCCTGTGATCTGCTGGATTGAAGATGTTCCACAGTCTTTTCTTTTAGCAATGATTTCATTGTTTTCCCCACCACTGACGTCGGGCTGACTGGTCTGCAGTTTCCTGCCTCCTCCCTGCTTCCACTTTTGTGTAGCGGGATGACATCTACTTTCCTCCAGTCCTCTGGAACCACTCCTGTTTCCAGAGATTCATTGAACAATGCTGCCAGTGGTTCTACCAGCACCTCCCTAAGCTCCTTTAATATTCTCGGATATATCCCATCTGGTCCCATTGCCTTGTCCACTTTAAGTTTTGCGAGTTCCTTTAGAACTCTCTCCTTCATAGATGGACTGGTGTCTACCTTCCTCCCCTTTATTGCTCCTGCCACTTAATTGTGGTCCCTCCCCTTCCCCCTCTTCTGTCAATACTGAACAAAATTTTTGTTCAGGATTGTTGCTTTTTCCAAGTCCTCTTCTGCACACTGCCCTTCTTCCCCCTTACAATCCCATTCCTTGCCTTTCTCATTTCACTAACGTACCTGTAAAACATCTTGTTCCCTTTATTTAGTGTTTGGGCTATTTTTTCCTCTATTTGCTACTTTGCATTCCTGACTGCCTTCTCTGCCTCCTTCTGCTTATCCAGATACACTACCCTGTCCTCCTCCTTCCGTGTTTCCTTGTACTTCCTGAAAGCCAACTTTTTCTCTCTTACCTTCCCAGCCACTTCCTTTGAGAACCATAGTGGTTTTGTTTTTTTCTTGCCTTTGTTTATTTGCCTAACGCAAAGGTTTGTTGCCTCCACTATGGCTCCTTTTAGATGGGCCCACTGTTCTTCAACTCTCCTCCCCCCGTGCTCCCTTCCTCCTAGGACTTCCTGAGACGTACCCCCAAGTTTGCCAAGTCTGCCCTCCTGAAGTCCAGGATCCTTGTGTTTTTTTTTTTTTTGTTAAATATAGATTTTTCTAGGTTTTTCTTGGATTTTCTCCCACTCCTCCTCCCCCGGAGCCCTGGCACACAGTCGTACATGTGCATGGAGGTGCGCACGCACACTGGAAACCAGCTCAGCCCCTTCCACTCACCTGTACTGCCGCCCTGCTTGCGTTACCCCACTGGACCTCCACCCAGTGGAGACAGGACTACGGAGGGTCGATATCCTAACCCCACCCTACCCTACCCTGCCTAGGAGAGGAGAGCAGCCTAGTAGCATGCTCAGTCCCGCTCCTCCCACTCTTTCCATGCTGGCACCCTGATGTCCTGAGGTCATTCCCCAACCCGGGTCACTGGTGTAGCGCAAGGTGTGGTATCTAGTACCTCAACCCTGAGCACCACTGGGCCAGCACCAGGATCCTCGTTTTTGTGTGACTTGACTCTGCCACTGTACTCATATTAAACCACACTGTGCAGTGATCATTGGACCCCAGGTGTCTACCCACCATGACATCCATAATTCTGTCCCCGTTATTGAGTACCAGGTCCAAAATTGCACCCTCATGGATTGGCTCAAGCACTAACTGCCTGAGGCATGCCCCTTGCAGGGTGTCCAGTGTGTCCTTACTCCTGGCTGATGCTACGGCTTGGATGCTGCAATCAACATCTGACAGATTAAAGTTACTTACTAGCAGCACTTCCCCTTTAGTTGCTATCTTAGGGATGGCTTCCACTAGAACCATGTCCAACTCTTCCCCTTGTGCTGGAGGTCTGTAGATCATGCCCGTGCGAATAGCAATGCCATTGTTCATCTCTAGGGTGACCTACAGGGCCTCTTCTGACGCCCCTGCAATACCTGTACTTCAGTTGCTTTTGTACTCTCCCCAATGTAAGGAGCTACACCTCCTCCCCTTTTACCCTCCCTGTCTTTCCTGAAGAGTGTAATCTGATATGACTGCATCCCAGTCATAGTTCACCTTATACCGTCTCGGTAATAGCAACAATGTCCAGATCAGCCTCTCCCATCAAGACCACCTGGTCTCTAATCTAAACACTCTTGGTGTGTAGGGTAAATAATACAGATTCTTGTGTCTCGGAGTCTGCCAAGAAACATTCGTAAACAAGCAAGGAGTACTAATACAGTTTATTATACTACTTATGCCAAGCATGTGACAGAGAAAATCACAGGGGAGATGGGTTTCTCGCCACTAGCCTGAAGAATATACATAATCTCCAGGATTGTAGATCTTAGGTTCTCTAAGGTCTTGTGTTCTCTCCCCATCCTCCAGCTCTCTGCCAGAGAGCTCTGATTCTTCTAGAGCCAAACTAGTAGTGTCTAGAGGAGGTTCAGTGGGTTAGGACAACTATATACTACAGATAACAGCATAGCAACAGAGATTACCTCATAGTTACAGATATGAGAAACAATATGTATTGGTCCTAAGTCATTCTCCATTGGATAATGACTTTGGAGACAGAATTACTAATGGGTATCATACGAGACAGAATATGCTTCCATTTGCATTATAGCTTAGACAAAAGAAATGCTGACTGGTTCAAACTACATGCGGCATTTCTTACTTGCATGCAGTATAAAACATAGAGACATACCAAAGGATTTCTCTCTGTGTCAGCTTGCTTAGACAAAGAGAACTGCTGACATATCTGCCTGAGTGTAAAACACACACTACATATAACTATATGAGAATATAACTATACAGTAGTCACTGATGATCCCTCAGAGTCATCATATCAGTGATTTGGTAGATTGTATATGGAATATCTATAAAAGACAAACATAATCTAGATAAATGTATGATAGTGAGGTATAATGAATCCTATATTAGCAGCAAAGCACATTCCTAGCACCCATGCTTATATGATTGGTGCCCATATCTATATATTAGTGCAAAATAGCAGTATTACAGTACAGTAGACCAGGAATACAATGTGAGGTGTATGTGGGATGATAGGGGGCATAACCCAGGTGTAACAATCCCCTCTTTGTTGCCCTAATTGCAAAAGTGGCAACACAACAAAAAGATGGAGGTTAGGCACCATTCGTCTACAGGCCTGTGGCACAAGCCTGATAGAGGAAAGTTTAACTGGTCATGGTATCAGGGTTTTCCTTAAACAACAAAATGTAATTATAGGAGAAAATGTTAGTAAACCTTGTATTACTATAAACATTTGGAATAAAACTTCCCATTGGGGGTTTCCATTATCAAAACAATCAATAAATACTGATATGTATCAGGTGTGTATCTATCTTATTAGGAAGAAATTGAAGAGACAAACTTAAATTGCCTGTATGGATATTAAAAATAAGTAAAAATCGAGATAGAGCATCAAGATAATTAGGACTCGACTTAATAATATCTGGTTCCGGGATGGGAACAAGTGTGATTACCGTATAAGCTATTACCTGTTTAGGAAGTAAAAAGAGAAGTTAGAAAAGTTCACTTTGCATAACTTTTAGTCCATATCAGAAGAATGTATAGTTGGTCACCACACAATATTCTACATCAGTAGAATATACTAGCTTGAAGGATAGCATTTTTCAGTTGGTAAGTTGAACAGGACACAAAATGTCAATGTCCACAAGCCATAAACTACAAACAGTTCCAGGGATAAATCCAGGGTTTCTTCAAGTGTTAGATGAAGATTCATAGTTCAAATTTGATGCATTGAGATTTTCCAAAGGTTGATCCAAATGTTCAGGAGGCAGCATTATTTTTAGAGGCCTCAGCAGGGGGTGCATTAGATTGCACATTGAGTTTTACAATGGAATAGCAACAGTGTTCAGTTGAAGATCACATGGCTGCACAAAGTGTAAACGTTTATGACAGTACTCAGTTTGTGTGAGGTGCCAGCCAAGCTGGATTTTTTGATTGTAGATCAAATGAAGAAGAGTCTTCTTGCTGAGTTGGGGGATTGCCCCCACCCCAGACTTGTTTCATAGTATGCATAACAATGAGCTTGATTGTAGAATCTAATTGGCTGGACTGAATACAGTTTATTTGAAAGTTCACAAATGGAAGCCTGATTTCAGTTACTAGGCCTGTATTCACAAACTGGTAATACAAGTTGGAAGATGTCACATCTGCATAAAAGGTGGTGTCCCTTTCAGGTACGATGTTCAGAGTTCTGAGTCAGTCACTATTCCAAGACGTCATGGTAAACCAGGAAAGAAGGTAGTTTCAACCTTTTCACGATAAAAGTTCCCATCAAGATGATCAATAGAATGGATGATTGCCAGACAATCAGAGATGGATGTTGCTGGATGAAGATGTGGCAGTGACACTGTGAGAGTTGCAAACATGGCTTCCTGGATTGTGCAGGAATAAGTTTCAAAACATGTAGCAATCCGTGTGTGTGTGTGGTGACATATCCTGGGTTCCTTGCCATTGACAAGGGAATAGTGCTAGATTCAAGTAAACATTTAACACATGCAATAGAAGTGCAAAACGTGGCAATGCCACTGACCCATACGTCTGTCATGTATGAGATCAAGGATATATCCTACTTCCAGGTCCCAGAAGAGATAACCAAAGGGTTGTAAGAGTATAATGGCTATAGGCAGTGCAAAGGACTTTCCTAGCTATGCGATGCTCATCTGCTTCCTTAATGTGAGCAGAAATTAATTCATTAACAAGAACATTTGTCAGGTCAAACCCCTTCACAATATCCTTAATATTGTAAATGTAAATCACTCTTAATGAGCATACTTGTGTATACCATGCAATGGGGGGTATGATATTGTATGTCATACTATCATGAACCTTTAACATATGTGCTTGAATAATGGCTATATCAGCCCTATTTCAAATAGATATGTCAGAGGCAAGTAGGCCTGAGTCTAAACCTGTGTTTTGTTTTAAAAAAAATGCCTAGTGCGTTTGGGTAGGTTTACAGTCATAGGGTGTATCACCAGCAGTCAGAATGTGAAAATCCTAAGTGTGTGTATGTGTGGTGCTAATCAGTCCCTGTATAGGGAGTCATTAATGAATACCTAGTATGCTGCCAGGATATCCAATCACATCATTATGAAAAAAAGTGAGAAATGTTTGTTGTGAAACATAAAACAAATCATTCCAAGTTCTAAAGGGTGAGATTTAAAAATCACTGGGTTGTGTATAAGCTGCACATTATTAACTAGGGTACCTGGTTGAGAAGTGGCTATTGGACCACTGGTTGGGTTAGGGTTCTGTTTTTGGGCACTCTGTATTAAGTGTCACAAATTATGGGGCATCATAGGGTTAAAGGCCTTAAGATCTAATGGCTTTTATTTCCATATAATTTTTGGACGCAAAATTCCTGATTATCGATAAAATATAAACAGGAGTGCAGATCACCATATTATTACCATATACATTTGGATGCAGAATTCCTGATTATCAATAAAATGTAAACAGGAGTCCAGATCAAGTCTGACTTCTAGAACTGATCCAAAGCAATGATCATAACATTCAGTAGAGTCTCACTACCCTTCTGGACAATGAACATGTCTTTTAGGACTTTAGTGTGAATTCCACAGGATGTAATTAAATCATGTGGGCTTGTGAGGTATTCTGCCTCAACAATCTGTTTAGGGTTAGGTCACTGGTCCTTATCTGCAATAAAATTTGCAGTTTGGGCTTGTAAGAAGACCTATACTTTTAAAAAGAATAAGCATAAAAGCAAGCACTCTCTCTCTCTCTCTCTCGCTCTCTCTCTCTCTCTCTAAAACCTAAAAGGAAAGAGAAAAGAAAAACATAGTTTAGTATTATTCCTCCCACTGGGGTGTGGAAAAGTAATTTACTCTCCTTTAAACAGGTTTATCTGATTGGCATATAGACATTTATCAATGACTGTTATTGTGAGGCAGTCTAACTTGGTAGACTGCTGGACTGCATTTGTTTACAGTGGGATAGGGCCTGTTGTTGGGCATTGCCCATAAATTGTGCAGTAAACAAGTATACCTTTTGGATGTCTTGTTTGAGATATTTAACATATTTATCTACTGATGGCTGCATCAGCAGTGGCAGTACACAGCACCAGAAGTAAGTGTTCTGGGAGTTTCATGAACCGTACGGTCATGATTTCAAAGATGGGGTACGCTGTGTACCTGCAGAGGGTGTCCGTCTTATTACCATAAGGAGTAAAGGCAATAATGAATTCCGGTCCTTTTAGGTTTTCTGAACAAGTTTATATAACCTAACTTTGATCTGTCTGTTAGTCCATTCCACCCGTCCTGATGACTGTGGGTGGTAAGGGGTATAAAACTTTTGTTTTACCCATAACAGATCCAGAATTTCTTGCATTACTTTGGCTATAAAGCCAGATCCCTGTAATCAGAATTTATCTTTACGGGTAAGCCCTACGTAGTAAATAGCTGGTTTACCAAGACACTTGCAAATCACTTTGACTGTGTTGTTCTGTTTTGGGATAGCTTTAAATTGTTTTGAAAATAGGTGGTGATCACTAGTGCAAACTAGTTGTTCTTAGTGGTTGGCATAAGGCTATTGTAGACAAACTGGATACTGTTCCAGGGGTCTTATTGCCTCTGGGATAACAAAGTATTTTTTCTAGCTGGTATAGGATTGTTCTGTTCATAGATCAAACAGTTACTGATGCAATGTTCTACATCATTTCTCATATGTGGCCATAAGACCGAGGATTTTAGTCTGCCTAGTGTTTTTACTGACTTGCTGGTGTCTACCGTTGGAGTATCATGTACTTGGTACAGTAGATAAAATCTACTGTCAGGTGTTCAGGAATTACCCGTAACTTTTCATGAGTGTTACAGCAGTGATGTTCCAAATGAGTAGGTCATCACTGGATAGGTGAATGTCATTTCCACTTTCTTATACAAGCTGTTTCTGGAAGTTATTCCTAATTTCCTTTATTAAGGAACCTATACCCTTCCCTCAGATGAAGGTCCTTCTTTTGGAGCATAAAAAATATACATATAAAATGCTCGAACCTTATGAATGTACAGTATTTAAACTGGTTAGTGTGACGTACACAAGCAAGTCACTGTATTTCACAGCGATACTATTAGGAGTATTGGAACAGAAGTTTGTCTTCTGCCAAAGAAATTCAGTTTAGAGAGAAACAGACCCACTTAGAAACTGTAATGAAAACATAGTATCTACAGTGCTTTCTGTAATTATCTCAAGGACATTTCTTGAAGCAGGCAGAACTTAACCCTGTCATGGAGTGCTGGTTTCATTTTATGTAAGGAAAAATATTTTTATTCCTTTCTTAACACAAGCTGTGTCTTTTTCTCAAGGACTTACCAGCTCTCTAAACCATTCACAAATATTTGTGGTAATTAGGAGACTTCTCTCCTCCCTGCTTTTCATTTTATTTTCCAGGCGTGCTTTAACATTGCCTGAAAATCGTACATATACAATGATGCAATTACTAGCTATGCACACTCTGTCATCACTAGGATGTACAATAAGAATTCCAAACCCTGCTATCGGACCCTTGTTGGTATGTGTGGCTGAGTCATCAGTCAAAACATGACACACAGTGGTGTCATTTAACACTTTCTGAGGTTCTGTCAGAAAGGGCACTGGGACAGGTAGGTCGGGGTTAGAGTGAACAATCATGGGTCTCTCCTGCAAATTGTAGGCTATGGGCCAAAAAGATGACGTTTTGATAGGAAGGACAGTGATGTCTTAATCTTGTAAAATGAGAGACCAGTGTGTAAGTATGGCATTGGTTACAGAGTCCTTGTTTACTCTGTCTGACAACAGATGGTGAGTTGGCAAATGATTGGAATGCAGCACAATGGGTGCATATCCAATGATGTACATAAAGTATCTCACTGCCTAGTATGTAGCCAAAAGATTCCTTTCACAAAGGTTGTATTTTAGCTCCACTGGGGCAAGCATCTGGGATGCATAAGCAATGGGTCTCATGTGTCTATTGTATGTTTGGGCTAAAACTGCTGAGATCGCTATATCTAATGTAGCAGTTTCAAAATAATGCCCTAAAACTGTGTTAGGATTAACCAATGCGGGGATCATGGTTAGTGGCCCTAAAGAAAAGACAATGAAATCAGTATTAAGATACCTTGTACCTTCTTGGAAGAGGTGCCTGTTGTTGTCTGTTCTGGGAATAACGGGAATAACCCAAGCTGTTCCTGGCTTGTGCCTGCTACTGCAGCCACTGTATGGGATGATCCAGGTGTCACTGATGGAGGGGGTTCTGCATCATGTGAAGGCAGTGCTGGCACTGCCAAGGGTGCCTGCACATTGGAGAAAAGTGTTGTGCAAGCTGCACATAGTTCTCCAGCTATGGATTATGGTTCAGTAGCCATCAGGGATGGAGAAAGTAGTGCTGAGACAGTTGTCAGGTTCAGAAATCAAACCTGTAACCCTCCCCCCCAACGTGGCCTGTGATGCTGAAAATATCACAGTCACAGGGCTTTCAGAATCAGGGTTGTCCCTTCCCCCATCAAATGTAAAGTGGGTTTCCCCACCGGAATGTTGCTAGATGGTAGCAACATTGTTTTTAATGTTGCAGCTTAAGGTATTAATGCACTGCATATGAAAAAAAGTACGTTCAGTCTTCTCAGGGAAAACTGATGTTAAATTGCATAGGGAAGAATCATAATAATTCATGTAATTAACTTGTGTGTTCTTTATCCAGAGATAATTGAATACCATAAACATTGCTAATAAAGCAGACATTAAGAGCATCAGCTGTTTCTGCAGCATCAGATGCTGACTTCATGACATACTGCGTATCAGCCTTATTCAAAAGTATGTCAACATCATTTTTAATGAGAATCTTCTGTCCCTCAGAAACGCTAGTGTTACTGATAACATTCTTAATCATGCCAAAAAACTCTGGTTTGTTTTGTTTGGTTGTGGTAGCAATCACAGGTCCCTGTGACTGCTTGATCGAATCTCCGTGATATGGTGGTCGGCCATTTTGGATTATCTCATGGGTATCTTGGGTTACTGTGTCATGATCATCATCACATGACCATGAGTGGCCACCTTGGGGATAGTATGGGGATGCAACCTGATGACGTGTGTGTCCACCATTTTGAGACTCTAACAATTCTCCATTTTGTGAATCACAGAAAAACAAGTGGCTAGCCTTTGCTTTAGTCCACCCCACAGCATACTGTGAGTATTCAAAATCAAACTCTTCAACATCAGAAGAGGCAAGGTCTTTAGGCATTAAGTTTGTATGCCCTGCCAATTCTTCTGGCAGATGCTCAAGTTCGCCATATCTGACTTTTTACTCCTACATTCTAACTGCTCAGATACAGGAGTTAGCACACTGTAAAGTGCATTTTTTTTTAGATTGCAAAACATTTTTATCTTGTAAAACTTGCCTATTATCAACAGAAACTGTGTCATGATTTATATTTAAAACCTTCTTTCAGGTCTGCTGTAATTAAAACATACTGAGTCATGCTGATCAGTCAAGGTCTGGTGTTGAAATACCAGCACATTAACTCTTTCAATAATCACTTCAGACTTATCTCTAAGTTCCTTGTTTTCAAAACGTAAGGAATCAGTCTTACTAGCCAGAACACCATTAGTTTAAAACCTTTTTTACTTATAAGTTTTGCCTTTTCAGCGTTATCTCTTAAGGCATGCAGGTCTGTGCTGCTTCTCTCATTAACGAGATACTCATTTACTAGACTGACAGACTCCAGCTCAGACTGCAGTCCAGTTATCTTCTCTGAATGAGAAGGCAGTTTGAAACAAATTTCCTGCTTGAAAACAGCATTCTCCGATTTGCAAGCAGTATACTCAGATTCCAGAACAGATATTTCATTTAGAACAGCATCAAAACAATTAAAAAACATTGTAATTAATAATCCTTCAGGATCACTGGTACCATTTTTCAGTTCCCCATAATGGGCAATGATATCTCTTAAATGGCTACCATTGGATTCTGCTACTTCAGCAAAATCAGACCAACTACAGTTAGCAGTTTGGTTTGTTAAGGCATCCAGCCTCAACTCAGTACTGATATGTTTCGACATGTCTTAAGATAAGAAACCCTTAGCTGACTGTGGATCAAAAACTTTGTTTGCAATCAAAGTTCATGACAGGACACAAACAGCCCTTGGCGTATGTGGACTCCTAGATGACTATATACCCATTAGGGTTTGAATCCACAAGAAAGCAGTCTATATATCTGTTCAGATCCCATTACAGCTGTGTTCCCACAGAGAAAGATTAGGAAAAAGCAAAATTAAAAACTCATTACATAAAGATCTAATATCTGCCATAAGATTGTTTTGTTTGCACTGTGGAACACACAACAGACTGAAAAATTAAACATAAGACACTTTCTGCTTGTTTGTTACTAGGGATATCTCGCCCAGTGTTTTAATTTACAGAGGAAATTAAAATGAAACTTGGCAAACTCCACTCATGGTCACCATTTATGTAATCTAAACACTTTTGGTGTGTAGGGTAAATAATACAGATTCTTGTGTCTCAGAGTTTGCCAGGAAACATTCATAAACAAGCAAGGAGTACTAATAAAGTTTATTATACTACTTACGCCAAGCATATGACAGAGAAAATCACAAGTGAGATGGGTTTCTCACCACTAGCCTGAAGACTGTGCATAATCTCCAGGATTGTAGATCTTAGGTTCTCTAAGGTATTGTGTTCTCTCCCTATCCTCCAGCTCTCTGCCAGAGAACACTAATTCTTCTAGAGCTGAACTAGTAGAGTCTAGAAGAGCTACAGTGGGTTGGAGACAACTATATACTACAGATAACAGCATAGCAACAGAGATTACCTCATAGTTGCGATATGAGGAACAATATGTATTGGTCCTAAGTCATTCTCCATTGGACAATGACTTAGAAGATAGAATTACTAATGAGTATCATATGAGACAAAATGTGCTTCCATTTGCATTATAGCTTAGACAAAAGAAATGCTGACTGGTTCAAACTTCATGCGGCATTTCTTGCTTATATACAGTATAAAACATAGAGACATAACAAAGGATTTCTCTCTGTGTCAGCTTGCTTAGACAGAGAGAACTGCTGACATATCTACCTGAGTGTAAAACACACACTACATATAATTATATGAGAATATAAATATACAATAATCACTGATGACCCCTCAGTCATCATATCAGTGATTAGGTAGATTATATACAGTATGGAATATCTATGAAAGACAAAATAATCTAGATAAATGTATTATAGTGAGGTGTAATGAATCATATATTAGCAGCAAAGCACATCCCTAGCACCCATGCGCATATGATCGGTTCCCATATCTATATATTAGTGCAAAATAGCAGTATTACAGTATAGTAGACCAGGAATACAATGTGAGGTGTATGTGGGACAATAGGGGGCATAACCCACAAGTAATGTTGGAAGTCGCTCCCTCTGCTGGACTCTCGTTGCTCTCTGTACCCTGTAATAACAACACACTCAACATGTTCAGTTTCCCCAATCTCTGTTCACTTCGCTGTTTCCCCAATCTCGATACAGTATCTCCCTTTACTCGCTGCCCCAAGTCCAGACATCTCCCCAAACCCTGTAAGAACCAAACAACAAACTTGGACATATTATACAAGGATGATTCTCTAAGGGTTGCCTTTCCCATGGTTGAGGCCATCTTGGGACCAACACTGGAGCTTTGGCAGCATCCTGCCAGGCCCCCTCTATACTTATGGTGCACAAATATGTAGTCCCAATACAGGCTTCCTTTCGGGGTTCTTCTACCACACCTCTGCTGGGAGCCTGGTTTCAGACTCTTCCTCCTGTAAACTGTGTCGCCTTGGGGAAGTGGATAAGTCTCCAGGCAAGGAGTCCAAAAAGATTGACCAGGCAGCAAAGAAAGTGTACGTGGTTGTGTCACTGGGTCTCCATCAAGTCGGCTATGCTGTCATTATGGCCAACTTTGGTTACTTCCTATAAGGAGTGCTAGGGGACCTTCTCCCCATTTTGTCTACCAGCAGATAGTTGCCGGACAAGTTGGTCAGAGAGCAGAATCAATCGCTGGCTAAACACCAGCTCCAGACAGCTCTGGACATGGGTGGCTCTTGAACAGTTGCCATGGCATCAGCCACTGCCAAGCATTGCAGGGCCTGACTGAGACATTCCTCCTTTATGGCAGACACTCAGCATAAGTTGGCCAGTGTCCCTTTCTTGGGCACTGACCTCTTTAGCCCTGTGATGGAAGGGCATCTCAAGAGGATTGAGAAATCCAGTGCCGACCTTGATTCTGTAGCTTCATCCCAAAAGGATCAAAAGGCCAAAAAGTCTAAAAAGGAGGCCTTCCAGTATTGGCCTTTTTTTAGTCACAACAGCCTCAGCAGCAGCACCAACAGGGGCAGTATCGGCACTGGCATCCAGAACCAAAATTCAGCAGTCAGGGGCAAGGGGGGGCAGAGATGGTGGTGCTCCTGCAGCTGGAGCCCCCTCCAATGCTGCACAGTGATGGGTTGTGGGGTGCCATCCCCCCAGCCTGTGCAGTCCCTGTCCTAGCTCCTAGTAAGGGGTCAGTTGCGCTGCTTATCGCCACACTGGTCAGCAGTTACCTCTAATAAGCGGGTTCTAGAAGTGGGTGAGTAGAGGGTTGCCTATGGATTTTAGAGCTCTCCTACTGTACCGACTCCACACTCATGAGGAGTCCACAGTAGCGCATGACACATCTATGCCAGGAGCTGACATCGATCAGCTCTTAGAGCTTGGTGCAATGGCCCGTGTTCCAGATGCTCTGGTCACTCAGGGGAATGTGTCCAGTTGTTTTCTGGTCCTGAAATGGATGAGGGGCTGGTACTCTATTCTGGATCTGCACCCTCTAAACCAGGTCAATTCCATCTTTGGTGCATGGTATGTAGTTCTGTTTCCTGTACCTCCAGGATACATTCTTCCACATTCTTGTCTGTCTGTCCCATAGCCAGTATCATCAGTTCTATGTAGAGTGAATCCTCTCTCGGTTCCAAATCATGCCCTTGGGCCTCTTGTCCGTGTTCCAGGTCTTCACTAAGTGCATGCCAGTGGTGCAGGGGTGTCAGGGTGTATTCCTGCCTAAGCGACTGGCTGATAGTCAGGCTGTTCAAGGAGGACATCCAGATGTCTGGCCCTCCAGGCTGGTTGGGACTTTGGTCTTCTGGTCAACCCACACAAGTCCAAACTGGTCCCCTCACAGGTCATGAAGTTCATTGGGGGAGAGCTAGTCCCCCTGCAGGCCAAGGCCTGCCTCTCTGCGGAGCAGAGCATTGGGTCTTATTTCCTTTGCCTAGTCATTTCAGGTTAGGGTTTTTTTTTTTTTTTTTGTCCCCTGCCTGGGGTTTACTGCAGCTACTGGGTGCATGGCATCCTCCACCAGCATAATCCACTGAGCTTGCTGGCAGATGTGCTACCTACAGTGGGAGTTGGTCCGTCAGTGTTTCCAGTGCCTATGTCACTTTGACCAGTTAATCATAGTGACCCAGCTGATGTGGAATGCCATCCAGTGGTGGCTGGACTCACCTCATCTGCAGGAAGGAATCCCATTTGTCCACCCAGAACCATCCATCACACTCACAATGGATGCATGTCAAGGTGGGCAGGGAGCACACTTGGGAGATTAGAGTCCAGGGGTTCCAGGAATCCTGTCATACCAGCTTGCTGGAGCTCCTTGCAAAACACCTGGCTCTGACAGAGTTTGCTTCATTGATATAGGGTCATATTGTGCAGGTCTAGACAGGCAACATCTCAATCATGTTCTACTTCAAAAGGCAAGGCAGGACACACTCCCTTCCACTGTGTTGGGATGCTTTCTGCACTTTGACCCTCATGCACAGCCTGGGTGCGGATCCCATGACAATTCATGTTGCGAGAGTAAACTACTTGCTGGCAAATGCTCTGTCATGTTGGAGAGATGTCACATAGTGGTCCGTGAATCAGGAAGTGGTAGACCACCTGTTCTCCAAGTGGGGCACCCCTCTGGTAGACCTGCTTGCATCTTGAGAGAACAGAAAGCTGATGCTCTTGGGTTTGACCCCTACAGTCTGGAACACTGGGGGATGCCTTTGCAAGGCTCTGGACACCAGGCCTCCTGTAAGCTTTCCCTCCTTTCCCCTTGGTCCACAAGGTTGTGGTCAAAGCCTGGAAGAACAAGGCGCGGATACTCCTGATAGCCCCAGACTGGCCCAGACAGTTCAGGTACCTGGATCTCCTCAGCCTCAGCAGCAGGTCTCCATGGAGGTTGCCACTCCACTCCAACCTGCTTACAAGATAACAGGGGAAGGTCCTGTACCTGGACCTTCAATCCCTGCACATCTCACCCTGGTTCCTGAGTGTCTGGAATTCCTGCCTTTAGGCCTTATGGAATACATCCTCCAAGTTGTGGAGGCATCTTGTAAGGAGTTGACTTGTAAATACTATGTATTCAAGTGGAAGAGGTTCTCGATCTGGTGCCAAAACAGGGGAGCTTGATCCCCTTGCCTGTCCCGTGGCGAATATCCTCGACTACTTATGATCCCTTTCTCATTTGGGCCTATAGTTGAGGACCCTTAAGGTGCACCTGGCAGTCTCCTCTCTGCATACCAGCCGCAGACTGATATGCTGATGGTAGTCGGGCACTTTTTCAGATTCCTGGATCACTTGTTCCCTCTGGTGTGCAAACCTCTGCCTCCATGGGGCTTACTGCTGACTGTACTCATGGGGCAAGCCATTTGGGCCAGTGGACAGCTGTGACATGTCACACCTGTCATGTAAGACTGTCTTCTTGGTGGCTATCATGGCAGCCAGAAGGATTAGTGAATGCCAGGTGCTCTCTGTGGAGTCTATTACATGGTCTTCTGCAAGGACAAGGTTGTCTTTCTCCCCCACCCGAAGTTCCTTCCAAAATTCACATCAAAATTTCATCCTAACCAGGTGATTAACTTACCAGTATACTTTACCAACCCAACCTCGGGGGCCAGTCGCAGGCTGGAGTTGCAAAGGGTGTTCTCCTGTTACAAAGAGGGCATAATTGGAGTTTAGAGTAAGGCTCACCAGCCGTTTGTAACGTACGCTGAACCCACACCTGATACATTGGCAGTGAAGCAGATGATTGTCAGGTGGATAGCATCCAGCATTGACCTCTATCAGTTGGCTAGTAGGAAATTGCGCAGGAGGTTTAGGGCTCATTCCACTAGCCATACCACTGCCTCAGTGACTGCATCCAGGATATCCACATTATGAAGGTATGCAGGGCTGCAACCTGAAGTGAAGCGCACACCTTCATATCCCATTACAGTATTGATATCATGAGTCATCGGGATGCTTCTTTTGGGTTCTCTGTCATCCAGTCTCTGTCCGCCAAATAGGGGTGCATGTCTTGCCTCCTCCTCTGGGAAGACTGCTTGGAGTCTTCCAGAGTGTATATAGTGAGCTGTATTTATGATCCTAGAAATACAGGTTATTCATCACCTGTAACCGAAGTTCTGGTAGTGGTCTTCAGTTCACATCTACACAACCCACATGACCTTCCCTAGCAAGTGGCACCTGGCTTCTTGCTTCCAGCATGCAAAGATCTGATGTCACGGGGCAAATCCAGAGGATATTATACCATCCAGGTGTTGGGAGGAACTTAGCTTGAAGATTGCCAACAACACATCCTTCTCCAGGAAGACTGCCAGTATGTGGATGTTAACTGAATACCACTACTAGAGTATGATTACAGGTGAGTAACCTATACTTCTGACTGGGGTTTTCAGGCTGTTTCATAAAGTATTCCATGCAATTGACTCCAGATGTCATTGTGGTTCATATGCATTCTTTTGTTGAGTTGTCTTTATTAACTAGCAACAGCTGTTACAATTCTTCCACCTTAGTGAGATGTATATTCTTTGAAAACTCCAGGATAAATAATGTTAAAGGGAAACACTGGAAAAGGCACACCTTTACCCAGGCGCTACAAAAATGCTTGATTAGTGCTTTTAGACAGTACCAATTTTTTTTTTTTAATTCCCTCTAATTGCTTTTTTAGTGATTTAAACAGTGGCCTTCAACTTTCACTTTCTATTGCTAGCAGCCACCATTTTATGAGTAGCAGTGAACTTTCTGAGCTCACTTAACGCTAATATGTCCTGCCAACCAATAGCAGAGGTCAAACAGGTATATTAGCATAAAGTGAGCTCAGGAATCTCACTGCTGCTCATGAGATGGTGGCTGCCAGCAACAGAAGGTGGAAGTTGTGGATAGCTGTTTTAAATCATTAAAAAAGTTGTTACTGTCTGACAGCACTAATTGAGAGTTTCTCTAGTGTCTGAGGAAAGCTGTGTCTTTTCTAGTGTTTTCCTTTAACTTGCAGCCAACATTAGTCTTGAACAGTGATGGGTTGACGGCACCAGAAATAGGAACTCTCTGTTTAGCCACATGACATGTACAGCATGGCCAACCGCAGTGTGACATCCCCAACACAATTCCACCAGTGTGCCTCAACCCTGTCATGCGGGGACCATCGTGTAGGAGAGAGGGTAATTCAGGCTTTATGCCTATTCAGTCATTGGCATCCCAAGTAAAATTGCTATTAAGGGTGCCGATTTTTGCCAGTGGCTTTGGTTGTACAGTATTGTGATGTGTACATCTGTTCTCGAGAACCAGGACCTCCACAACTCATTTCACATTGGTCACTGAAGAGACTTCAGATAACTGACCTGGGTCATATTCTGACCAGTGACCTAGAGGTGAGAGGAATTGTAACCCACCTAAACCAGTCCATCTAGTTTTCAGTGTAGGTATAATTTTAAAGAACTGTCTGAAGCCCGAGAATCATGCAGTATTTTCTTGTGTACTGCACCATACCTGAATTCATATATTTTGGCTGACTTCGGACTACCAGCACATGTTAAAGATGAGATTTTTTGAAAAGTGCGTAAAGGTGTGGTAGTGTGAAAAACCGTATCAGGCAGACATATGAAACTGCCAGCAGGAGAAGGTCATTATGGTGTGTTGAGTCCGCTCAAAGTGGAGTTCATACATCTTGTGTTACATGGCACTTTGCCCACCCATGACACTCTTACCCTCTCCTTGACTTTCTCAACCCCCCATTAAAATCCCCCAATCATTTTCTAGCTTATATAGCCTCCTCCAGTAACCCATTCCACCCCTACCACTCTTTCCCTGAAGAAGTACCTCCTAGCCTCTTTCCAGAATCTTCCTCCCACCAATTTGCAACTGTGCTCTCTCATGTTCTTGTTTTTCTAAAACCTAAAAAGATCACCCATATTGACCTTGTTTATACTTTTTGAGATACTTGAAAGTTTCTGTCTCTTGCTCCTATCTTTCCTCAAGAGAGTACATGTTAAGGTTCTACAGTTTTTGCACATGCGAGTGCCCTTTTGACCTAGAATCATCTTTATGGCTCTTCTCTGTACTGCCCTGCTTATTGATGTTGTTGCAGTCCTTCTTGTGGTAGAGGATTCAGTACTACACCTAGTACTCCAGGTGTAGTTGCACGATGTATAGGTATATGTATACACATACACACACACACACACACACACACACACACACACACACACACACACACAAATCGTGGCAGTATAAAACCTTTCCTTCTGCTGGTGTACCCCCTTGTTATGCAACCCAGCATCCTGTTTGCCCTTGCTTTTGCCTTGCTGCATTGTGTAAAGGGTTCGTATTGCCTGTGATTGCAATCTCCAGGTCTTTCTCTTCCTCGGACACCGTGACAGTCACACCCCCTAACCTGTACTTGGCCATGGAGTTTTTGCTCTCTATGTGCATGACCTTGTACTTCTTTGCATTTGAACCCCATTTGCCAGATTCTAGACCATCTTGTAACCTTACCAGGTCCTCCCTGTGTCCACTGTCCCACAGAGCTTCATAACATCTGCAAAGAGGCAGATTTTGCCATTTTTAACTGCCACCAAACGTTATTTATGAGCACATTGAACAGCACCGGATTGAGCATCAACCCCTGTGGAACCCTGCTGGTAACCTCCCCTCATCCCTGTGTGCTCCCCTCATCACCACTCATTGGGCTATCCCCCCTGTCAGTTTGCCACCCACCTAGTAAACTCGTCACCTACCCCATGTTCTCCAACTTCTAGATCAATTTCTTGTAGGGGACTGAGTCGAAGGCCAAGCACAGTATGTCTATTGCCTGGCCCGTCTACTGCCTTTGTAACCCATTTAAAAAAAAATTGATAAACTCTACCAAACATTCCTTAAGAATGGTTTCCGTGAGCAGAGTTGGACTGGCCCACCAGGATACATGGAAATTTCAAGGTAGGCCTTCTCTGTTGGGTACCTGGTCACCTTCTAAACTCTGAGAATCTTTCATTTTGTCATCTGTTTTTTAATTAAATGGACCCTGTAAGTAAATGTAGTATGCAAACCCAGAGCTAATATATCATATTGAAGTGGAATGCTGATAGGCGTGTTTGTCACCCTGGGTCCCTCCCTATTAATTTTCCAGGTGAGACTCTGTGTCAACTTTACAGGTAGGCACCCAGTACTCCAGCACAACCCTGTCCATGAGCTTGCCAACTACATCATTGATTCTCCACTGTGTTGGCACTATGCCTGTATCCTGGAAGCAGTTGATTAGCTCAGCCAGGGGGCTGCAAAAATTGCCACCAGTTATCTCAGCATCCTGGGCTGCATGCTATCTGGCCCAGGGGATCATAAAATGGTTAGGGAATTTCATGATTCCTGATTGGCTGAGATTTCTAAGCCATATATTTTTGGAAAAGTAATCCATGGCTTTGCACTAATTTTGGCAAACAGGACACTGTGCAGTAGCATATCAATGCCTGCAAATCTCTTTTTTTGTTTGTTCTAAAAGTTCTGGCAGCCATCTAGTTAAGTATAACATTGTCCTTCTCACTTGCTATAACTTAGAAACAACTTATTTTTAGCTATGGACACTGATCACCAACCCTCATATGACACCACTTACTGTACATACTAAACAGTTAAAATAATGCTTCCATGTTGTTTGTCTTCTGAAAAGCCTCAAAATGTCTGATGACAATTTCTGCATCTGTTGACCACTGCTGCTGCTGCACTGAGACACTCCACTGCTACTTTTGTCCCTCAGAACAACTTAGAACTACTGGCTGCTAATCCTCCTCCCTCACAAGCCACCACATATCTATTTAAATAGTCAAATGCCTCTTGTTCAAATGCATCGTCTGCCAAAAGAAGTGAACATTCCAGCGTTTCTTCAGATGAGACTGTACACACTACACAAACCCATTTTCGTTTTAAATAGTAATATATTACTGCCTCAAAGAGGATGGTACAGGATCACCCGGCCAACCATTTAAAATTACTGCTGTCTGGAATGGAAACTAACAATCCTTCCAGACCTACAGTTTCATATTTTAGTCACTCTCTCGAATGGGAATGGCATTCTTCGGGAGCTGTGGCTTTAAGTATAGCATACACAGAACACAGCAAGAGAGACCATGCAGGTTTGGGGTGGGGGACATGTTCCTCAGTTTGCTAAGCACAGGGCTCCTTCTGTTGGCGTGAGTGAACTCAAGGTTAACATAATGACATTTTTAGAAAAAGCTACCCAAAAAGAACACCCCGATGCCTGTTGGTGTGTGCAGGGTGGGGGTGGAGTGTTAGGGTTGGAAACCCTAATGCCACATTTCCCTATTTTTGTCACTTTAATCCTAACTAGAACATCAACTAAGTTTTTTGCTATTTATGTCCTTGCTTTTTGAGATAGTATAATCAAATCCAAATTTGCCTCTGGGAGTGCAAGGCCCTCGAGGCCCTGCGCTCCCTTCCTTCCATAGATGCGTATATGTATGTACTGTAGCCGTGGAAGCACAGGGTCCTCTGGGCCCTGCACTTCCATTTATAGGACAATAGTAGCCAAATTGTCAGCAAAGCCATCTTTATTACCCCACCTCATGTACCCCGTACAGAAAAATTTTGAATCATTGCCAGAACATAGGTCTGTGCAACTGCAGCACCATTCCTCGCCACAGATGCGAAAACGAATTTTTGCAAGGATTTCAAAAATGACAGCTGTGACATACATGAGGTGGGGTAATAAGAAGGCTGTGTTGAAAATCTGGGGTCCGAATATTTAAAATTTCCTAAATTACAGGCGTTTGTAGCGAAATTGCAACAAATGGTCATACCTTTGCCATTTTTACATATTTTGAACCCAAATTTTAAACCTGCTAGAGTCACTGTTTTATCCATTACATTTGGGCAAGTCACTTAACCTCTGAGCGCTGCTGTCTACCCGGCTGTTGAAATGGATAAAAGCAGAACCCCACTGGAAACACGATGATGCATCTCTGCTGAGCTATCCTTTATAAATAAACTTAAAAAAATAATAATTTTTGCGGGGGGGGGCGCTGTGGAGCAGCAATATGGTGGCAGCAATTTTACAATAGCTCCTTGAAGCAAAACAAAACTTGGCCCTATTTACTGCTATTCTGGGGTAATATTAAGCAAAAACAACTATATCTACTATCCGAAACCTCACCGATCAAGATGAACCAATAAAAAGATGCCAGGCACACTACCCAGAACTTGGATCTCTTTTTATCGTCTGCAAGCTCCTCAAGAACATCAGGGCCTACAGTATCAGGTGGTGCAACAGCTCCTGAACTCCTGACAGCTGAAATTTGGGATACAAGCCACAGGAGATGAGACCAGTAAGCGATTGGCAAATGTGGAAGCTAAACTTACAGAAATGGATGTCAAAATCGCCACGCATTCTTCTGCTATTCTGGACCTCCAGGCAGTAAGCACTCTGCAATCCGAGCACAACGCCGCTTACATGCGGGATTTGGCCTTCTTAAGAAATAAAATCGAGGGTCTTAAAAATCAGCAAAGGCAGGCCAATGTACGTACTATGGGTTTTCCACCACGTTTTGGGTCTAAAGAGATGCTGCTTGCAGAAGTAAACAAGCTGATTTTTCGAGACTTAAAACTCCTCCCTGCCGACTCTAAGGTCAGCATTTAAAACGCTTTTGCAGTTCCACAAAGATCCAAGGCACAAGGAGACCCTTCAAGTCGATCACTCACCGTGATTGTATTGATGTCTCCTCCAGAAGCCAGGATACTGTTATTGCAGGCTGCACGTAGCCGAAGGGACATAGTCTGGGAGGGCAGCAGATTGGCCTTCTTTCCCGACTTATCAGTGCAGACTCAATCCAGGAAAACAGACCTTCAGAAAATAAAGAACAAGATATTATACAATGGAATGGATGCGCTACTGAACTTTCCCGCCTGCTTGCAAGTTTGTCATGAAGCAGAGGTCCAAGTTTTCATCAATCCAGTATCAACGGTGACTTTCGCTGAGAAGCTGTTGGTGAAAATACATCCAGAGTAAGCTGCTTCAGACAAGGATGAAGGGTGAAGCTTAACACTGCCTTTCTTTTTCTTGTCTGGCTGTTTTCCTAATGGACTTCTGGTTGAGGGATATATAGTATGTACCTTCCAATGACTTATCTCCTATGTTTTGTTATGCTCTTTGCATATGATTACAGTTTTGTAATAGGGTACTGCCCTGTAAGTCCAACTTTAGTTTAAAGGGCTATTGCTGCATATTACTACATTCTGGGAGGTTGTTTGCTGCTTTAGTTTGAGCTCAATGAGGAAAGTGTTGGAGAGAAGTGGTGGTGGTGTAAATGCTGGTAATTTTCATCCTCTCAGTTTGTGGACATTTAAAATCAATTCTTGGTTAGTCACTGAAAGCCACGGGACAAGTTGCCATGTCTTGCCTAGGACTGTGGGCAAATCTCATAGCTTAATTGAGACAGGCCTTCTGTACTTACAGACACCACTTGTACTCAGATTTCAGCTCCCCCACTGCTCCAGTTCTACAAGTGATCAGATATTTTGGGTGTTTTTATTCTTGTAATTCAAGATGAATTGAGAGTAAAAATGATCTACCGTATAATCTGATCAGACTTTACTCCTTTCTGATTACTGTCGGACCATCTGAACTGAATGGACTATTGATCTTTAAATCAGTTCGAATTATAATACTCCGTCTGCCAGATCCAAGGTCTGCGTACCTCCTGTGATATTTTATGTCATACTTTGTATATCATAAGATCTATAAATAAAAAGTAAAAAAAAAAAATGTTTGTTCTGAGTTAGTATGGCCCTCGATTTTCTGCAAAAACTAAAATAAAAAAACAAACCTTTCTCTTGACAAAGAGCTTGTGCAGCTTGAAACGTTGACCTGTGTGTTATTTGTGGAGGGGGTGCTGCTCTTCTTCTTAACAAATTATTTTCAGACATACTCTAGAAGTGGAATTTCATTGTTTCTTTAAGACAAGTGGCCAAATATTTGTGTTGGATTTGTATGCATGATGTTTTATTGGCACTGTCCGAACAGTTCTTGAGCCACATTTTTTCTGCGATTAAGATGGTATGTGGGTTGTTGCCTAATAAGAACGTGTTCCAGGTGTGTAGCGAGGCATGAGAAGCTTGTGCTGAGTGCATTAAGCACCTGGGAAGTGCTCTTATCTGGCAGCAACCCACACCCCAAAGTGTTTTATTGCTCTTATAAAATGGATTTCAGTACTAAAAAATTAGAAAAAGGAATAAAGTTTACAAACAAAATTGTAAAATTGGTTTGTAAAGCACTGTAATAAAATGTGACATTAAGTAGTCCCTGTATATAATGAGGTCCAATAGAAAATAGAATAGTGTATCGAGTGCCATTAGAGAGCTTCTATCTAATGTTTCATTGAGTGTGCACCCCCCCACACACATTTAATTTTTTTATGTTGCTTGCACGCATGTGCAAGAAACATAGTGCCATCATTTGAGTTTTCGGAGGTGTCAGCCCATCTTCCGATGTAGTCAGTGTGTTTGCAGGTGCGGCCCCAGTTCCCCAATCACTGCTGCAGCTGTCTATGACAAGCTGAAAATGCAGTGGCATACAGTTGAAAGGGAAGAGCTCCCGCTTGGTGAGCAGCTCCCGCCCCCCACACACACACACCGCACACTGCGTGTCTCATGCTTCCCCTCACTGTACAGCCGACGGGGTGCCCAATCCCTGTCGGCTCCACCCCCAAAAGCATCCAGGTGCCACACTGGGAGCCCACCCCAGCGTGGCAAAATCATGTTATGGCTGGCGGGGTGCTGAATCCCGTCGGCTCCACTCTCTCCCCATGCTGTGTCGCTGATGGGGGTGCCCAACTCGCCGGGCTCCACTGTCCCTCCCTCTAGTACAGGGTGCCACGCTGGGAGCCCACCCCAGCATGACAACAGATGCCATGGCCGGCCAGGGGTGCCCAATCCCGTCAGCTCCACTCCCCAGCCATCCCTTCTGCCGCTGGGGCCCACCCCCAGCGTGGTAAACATCTAGTGTCATCATTTTAAAAACCTGTAAAGAAAACGGTCCCACGCAGTCACCCTGCCCCGCACTCCACCCACTGTGCACCCCACCTCCTCACACCCCTCACCCCATACTTCCCTGAGTCTGGCGCGATCGACCGCGGACCGGAAACACGCTCTGCACTCTTCAAAGCTGATCGCGAACTGAGGAAATGCCGGTAGGCTGTATAATGTAATGAATAGGGTTTTTCAACTTTGTTGCATATCTCAGGCATTTTTGAATTTTTGCACCAAATTTTCATCATGGGGTTTTGGGACCCCTCCTCATGAATTCTTGCACTGTCATTGCGTTTACTTCGAAGGGTGATTTCGCAGCCACTGTGTGAAATCACCTTCCGGAACACTAACAAAACAACACTGCCAGTGTTCATAAGGTGGGCTCTCAAAAAGCCTATTTTGAAAATTTGGTGGAAGAATTCTAAAATGACTGTTTTACTGTACGCTGCTCTACATTCCTACACACACTGTAAGTTCACGTAATTTCATTACTCCAGATTTTTCAACATTGCCATTTTACCACACCTTCTTATGAGCAGTACAGCTGTCATTTTCACATCTCACCCAAAATGTGTTTCCACCCATGTAGCGCACAATGGCGTAGTCGGTGTGCGAAATCAATGTATGGGATGCATTAAGAAAATCATAGTGACACTGTTCATGAGCAGAGGTCTTAAAATGGCTATGTTGAAAATTTGGTGAAAAAATTCTTAAAAATGACTGTTTATGAGCGTGCATTGCGCAATTCCTACGCACGCTCGTAAGTTTACGAATTTTCAATATTTGCACACCAATGACTTCCAAATTCCTAAACAGCACATAGAAGCAAGCAACATTCGGCATTGACAAATGCTTGTTTATTTTGAGTGTTTTCTTGCTTGAATTTGTTAGGCACCGGAGAAGTGCACTGTTTGTAGAACTGTGAGCAGTTTGAAAAGGATTCCGTTTACAGCATCACTGGCTGTAACTGTACCTGAGTGAGAGAGCGAGCAAGGGAGGAACCAGGTCATGCCCCCCCCCCAAACACATACAAAGACATGTATTGTATTATTTTTTTTTATTTTTTTTTTTAATGCAGAGCTGAATAGTAGTGTAGAGGCGTGCTGGAAGCAAGCTGTCCCTCTGCAGCTGTTATAGTGAGTTCATTGAACTGCACAGTTTTACTTACGGTGCTGCTTTATGAGCAAACAAGTTGCTGAGCTGATGCTTTTCTGTTTGATATTTTGCCCCGCTTGCTCTAAATTCTGATATGTAAGTCATGGCAAACTGGCACTGTGGAGAAATGTTGAGGGCGGGGAAGAGCAAGGACTAAGGGAGGGAAAGTGAGGACTAGAGACCATGGGGAATGAGGTCCGCAGAAACCGCAGTGGCCCAAAAGAAATGTGTACAGAAGCAGCCCGTGACATCGGGAAAACGAAAGCGGATTTCTTCAAAGAAAAACTGGTAAAAACTTGGTCCAGTTGGAAGAAATTTTGGGACTGCCTAAAAGACCTCCTAGGCAGCAACACTAAAACATCTCCTTCCATACTAAACTCCAAGGGAAAAAGCACCGTTGAGCCTTCCAAAATAGCAGATATCTTCAATGAGGCCTTCACTGACCTGACCACATTCCCCCCCCCCCCCGAGTCCTACAAGCACTAACAAATAAGAATACACATGACAAAGCAGTTCAAATGGCACTGAAGTGTATTCCCCCAAAGTTTTGCTTTAAGCATGTCACAGTGAAGGACACCGTTAACTATATTAAAAAAGTCCTAGTCAAAACAAGAATGGCGGAGACATGGTAGATATGAAGCTACTAGCCCAAGCTCTGGATGTACTAGCAATTCCCTTGTCCAAAATCTTCAGTATGTCCTTAAAACTCTCTGTTCCCCAAAACCTGGAAAGCCGCCATTGTCACACCAGTCGACAAAAGTGGAAAATGCACCAATGTAGCCAACTGTAGACCAATCTTCATCTTCTCGCCAAGGCTCTAGAGAAGATTGCTTCTGACCAACTAGTCTCCTACCTAAACAAATATAACCTACTTTCTAAGCAACAACACATCTTCCGAAACTCCATAGCACCGGTACTGCACTGGTTGAGTACACCAACAATCTACACACGGCTCTTGACAAAGGCCAGTTGGTAGGTGCTACATATATAGACTTGACAAAGGCATTTGACCTCGTAAATCCCCAGCTGTTACTGGACAAGCTAGCCGCGCTTGACCTCTCAACTGAAACTCTCTCTTGGCTTAGAGGTTTCCTTTCAGGAAGATCACAGAGGGTCAAGATCAATGGGATACTCTCAAATGTCAAAAAGGTCACAGTTGGGGTCCTACAGGGGTCAATACTTGGCCCTCTCCTCTTCTGCCTTTTCATTAACAGTCTTCCCGAAGCCTGCCCCATTCCAAAATGATGCTGTACACCGATGATGCAATAATCTACAACAGTAACTCCCAAATGGCTACTCTTACCAGAGATCTCCAGACCAGTTTCAAGTCCCTCGAAGAATGGTTTGAAGGGAACAAACTTGTTCTAAACTACAAAAAAAAACTAAAACTATGTTGTTCGTGGGGCAACATAATAAGAAAAATGCACCCCCACTGGCTATCCTAAATACACACTGCGCAGCCCTGAAACAAGTTGAAACCTTCAGGTACCTGGGTATGACCCTAGATGACACCCTCTTATTTGCCACCCTTGTTGACAACATAACAAACCAGGCTAATCAAAAGCTTGGAGCACTCTACAGGCAAAGATTGAACCTTACCCCTGAAGCAAGACATCTGGCAGTCTCTGCAACAATACTCCCCATCATAGAATATGGTCTCCCCTTATAGTACGGCCTGTGAGATGATCATAAATAGGATACACCAGGTCCTCAATAAAGCATGCTGTTTTATTTGCAATGTGGATAGACTAATGCATAACTGCTCCCTGTATTCCCAAACTGAATGGCTCTAACTCCGTGAAAGACTAAAATACCAAACATGCCTCCTGGCAAGAAAAGCCCAGCTGGGCCTCACCCCATCAGCTACGAGTGACCTTCTTTGCCTGGTTACTAATAACTGCTCAACCAGGAGTATGACTAGACAAGCCCTTGAAGTCCGCTACTGTAAAACAAGCTTAGGGAAATGCTCATTTGCTACCCGAGCTGTGTAGTGGATGAATGATCTTTCAGAACCTATATGGGGCCTACCCAAGATTTTGCAGTTTGTCATCCTTGAAAAAAGAACTTGAAATGATGACAGCATGCTGCTGCTACACATAACTATGGTGACTGTCAGTTGCTTGCTGCCACCGCCAGAGGGCTACCCCAAAATGGCAAAGCCTTAAAAACCCTGCTGCCCCATAGACCAAGCCCCACTCGGGCTAATAATGTATCCCCATAATGTATCAGTTGTCAGGGTTTCTACTAACTGCAGTAGCTTATGTATCAGACTAGGCCCTATCTGGGCCATCACTGAAACTGTTCTCATCTCTTGAATGTTACCATTTAACCAAGCTCCCCCGAGCTAGACTATGTGCCTAAATGAAATATAATGTAACTGACATGGAACCTTTGGAAAAGAGCACTTGCTGCTCAAAGGTATATCTCCAAAAATCAAATCAAATCAAATAAATAGGTTGGGGTAAATGGCAGCTTTTACTTCGCTTTGGGAGGTATGTGCACTTCTTGGCAGGGATTGACAGAGCTAAAGCTTTTTATTTTGGTTGGGATTTCTTGTTGAATGGACAATCCAACATCAGTTATCAGATGCAGAGGAAGGATACTCCGGACAACCTTTCTGCACTGCTCTGTGGTTTGCTGTGTCACCGGGGCTCCCAGACTTAGCCGTGTTGCTGTACAACCTGCCCCCAACCATCCACCAACCACAGTTTCAGCAGCAGGACAGGCAACAGCAGGACTGGGGGAAATTCTCCATCTAGTCATTTCTGCTTCAGTGAATTGGACCCCTGTGACAGCTGCCTGAGCAAAGTAGGTCTCTTGGGGACCTCATTGGTTGCAGCAGATTAGCAACCACAGACCCTCTGGGAGCTAAGGGCAGGATTTCCAGCCTCTTCAGCAGTGACTTTCACCTTCACCTAGGTGTTTTCTCCCCTGGACTACCACTCTATACCCTGGGCCACAGAGGACTGCAGTGAGTACTGGCCATGAGGGCAATCTTGGTGAGGGAGGATGGACTACACTGGGGGAAATAAAATTGACTGGAGCTCCTGAAGTGCAGAAAAATCTTGCTGGCGGCCAGTTTGGAACAGCACTCTCACTAGCTCCCCGTGCTTTTTTACTCCCATCTTTAGCAGCCCTTAGAGCTTGTATAGGACTCAGAGCTCTTACTGGCCTTTGTACCCAGCTCACAGACTCTTCAGACAGCTGGTCTTGCTACAGCTAATTTTTAGGCAATGGGCAATTTTTCTCCAACTTGAGGTTCTACCTCAGGGGTGTAAATAAGGTGCAAGAAGGTGGCATCTTTTAAAAAAAACACACAAAAGAAAAACAACAAAAAAGATGTTCAAGAACATGGGGCCATGATATGAAAATAGAGGGGGCTAGACTTAGGGGTAATGTAAGAAAGTATTTTTTCATGGAAAGGATAGTGGATCCATAGAACAGCCACCCGGCAGAGGTTATAGGGCCAAAAACAGTAGGGAATTCAAAAACGCGTGGGACAGACATAAAGAAACTCTAATGATAGGAAAGAGAGGGTAAGCCGCAGATCATTTAGGATCTGCGATATATGAAACAGTGGTTCTTCTTACTTCTGTTGCCTGTGCACAGGAGAAAGGGAGGTGTGTTCAGTAAAGGGATTGCATCTTCCAAACAGTTGACACCATCCAAAAAGTAAACAGTGCTGCTCCAACTTCACAAACGGACAACTTGACCACAGTTTCTTCAAGAAGTTATATTCATTTATTAACCACTTGGACAAGTAAGTTTCAGTATACCTTGTACTCTGTAAACCCAGTGCTTCGGCTCACATCACAGCCCCTAAGAAAGGCATAAGCTGAAGCGCTGGGTTTACAGAGTACAAGGTGTACTGAAATTTACTTGTCCAGGTGGTTAATAAATTACTACAACTTCTTGAAGAAACTATGGTCAGGCCAGCCCAGTGGCGTGGAGGGCTGAGGCAGTGATGCCTTATCTCCTGCCATGCCGATGAACCGTGTTCACGGTGTGAGCGGGTCACCATGGGTCGAATGGGGTGAGAGAGGATCAGGTGTCTGGAGGACAGCTCTCCTCTCCTGGGGAGGGTGGGGAGCAGAGAGAGGCACCTGCCTGTCACCTAGCGGAAGCTAGGTGTTGGCACGCCAGGTCCTGTACAGTGGGGCATGGAGGTGGAGCAGCCGACCGGCTTGCCATGTGCTGACACACGCATGGCTCGGCCATTGTCAGCTTGCATGCTCCCCTCTGCAGAAAAAGTGGAAACAGTGGTCTGGGTCGAGTGGCATAATGGTAGTCTGCCGCAGGGGTTGCCCCTGAGAAGGCACCGTCCCGACACTGGATCCGGTCCTGGTGGGCCGAGTTGGGGACTCCCCACCACCCTGCCATGGAGGGTAACCCGTGGGAGTTAAGGTGGGTGCCTGAAGGTCGAGGGATGGGGCTGGGTGGACGGCACGAGAAAGGGCCGACCCAGACCAGGGGAGAAAAAGATACCAAAAAATAAACTATGGTCACGTTGTCCATTTTTGAGGTTGAAGCAGCGCTACGTACTTTCTGGACAATATGTGAAACAGGTAGGAAAAATGGGTAGACTAGGTGGGCAAGCGGTCCTTATCTGGTGTCAAGTTCTGCGTTCCTACGAAAGCTTTCCTGAGGAGAGTAATGAGATTACTTGGTTCCCCACCTTCACGTATTTTGGGGATTTACTCTGCAGTGACTGTTTTTTCTGGGGACAGCCTTTCCAAAGGGAGCAGCGTGGTTAGTCTCCCATTTTTCTGTAACTAGTACTCCCATGATCTAAGGGGTGGTGGCTGGACAGCCTGTATTTGCCTTGGACCCCTGCTGGTGCCTCTGTCAGCAGTGCTCCAAGTTTCTGGTGCCAGCGCCCCTTTTTTCAGAGTGCCCTTCCTTCCTTTCAGTACCAAGAATGACATCTGAAAAGGTACCTGGCAAGTCCTCAGACAAGTCATCCTGGGGTAGAAAATGCACCAAATGCAAATCTCCCCTTTTGGCCATGTTTGCTGGATCTCTGTGTTTAAAGTGTGAGGCCACGTCCAATTTGGACTCTGCCACTGCAGAAGAGGTGGCCACCTCATCCTCTTGCCCACAGAAGATTCAACAGTAGCCCTCTCTGCAGCTGGCTCCAGACTTGATCAAAAAATTAAACGGAGCATTTGCCTCGGATCCAGCCTGTTTCAGTGTGCAGACTCCTGCATCCCCCTACAGCCCATCCCCACAAGAAAGTCATCTGAAAATGCAATCCATCTTCTTCGTTGGATGAGGAAGAAACTCCTGTACTTTGCCACAGCAAGAAAAACAAACATGCCAAATCCCCTCATTCCAGGGACACACCAGATGACAATCTCGGTCATCACAAAATGAAGAGGTCTCCTTTTTTGGCAGACTCCATTTCTTCCTTGGCTGAGGAAGGCGTGCTTCAGAGCAGTGCCTCAGATTTGGACACGGAATCTGCCAGGCACTTTGATCTGAATGACCTGGACTTTTTTTTCCCTTTCTATATAGGTGTTTTGCTCCTGAGCCCGGCAGGTGGTTCTGGTTCCTCTGTCAGAGGGACTCTGTCTCCGACCGCACCATTCCTTGACCCGACACCCCCCAATTCCCCATGGGCTTCCCTGCCATGGCAGGGCCTGGGTGAAGGGGCGCCGGCTTTATCACCACTCCGGAGGGAAATCCAGACTTCTGTGGGCCGGTCAGGGTGCTGGTGTGGCCATCTTGGATCCCGCTGGCTCCTTTTTCTGTTTTCTCCTGTCCTCTCTCCCCACCAGTGTAAGGATGCAGCACATGCCCCCCGACCCATACTGCCCTCCAGCCATCACCAAAGGGCAGTTGGCGAGTGGGATGACAAACCTCCCTCCCCAGAGAGGACCCCCGGCAGCTGATCCTGACCCTGGATCACCGGCGTGGCACGCGGTGCAGCGGCCAGCGCCACCAGGCTGGCTACGTGACCTGGACTTCTTCATTAGGAGTGTCATGTCAGAGATGCACCTAACTCCTTTCTACATTCTTCCCACCCTGGGATTCCCATGTCCAACAGCTGTCATATATCCCAGCTGTCTTGAGCCCTGCAACCAGCACAAAGAGGGAGAAATCTAAATTCAAAATACCTGTAAATTTTCTTTCTTTGTTGGTCACGTGGCTAAGTCCCTCCCCGAATGCATAAAGTTGGCCTTGTTTGTCACTAATGTTCTGTTACAAGTTTTTATTTTTATAGGAGGATGATCTGGTTTGGTCCTATGACGTCTCTACTTGCTTTGGAACTGACGGGCTTAATCCTCGTGGGGGAGTAGAAGACGTCACACTGCTACCTGTCAGTCTTCCTGCCTACTTGCTGACACAGGAAGGAGGTCCCAGCTGTCTTGAGCCCTGCAACAAGCAGTCAGAGAAAGAAAATTTACATGTATTTCAATTTAGCTTTAAACTTATGTGTTTTACTAGCTGAACTCGTGAACATAGCCAAAACAGCAAAATGATTCTTTTTTAACTTCATTTGTTTAAACAGGCAACAGTTGTGGGACTGTTTCATGCGCTGTTACTAGAGCGACCTTGATTGATAGCTCATGGATACTACCCACCCAGTTGTAATGCAGAATTACATTCTAGTTATCTGTGCATTAAATATGTTCATCAATAATTATAAATATTTGACACCCATATTTCCCAAAACATCAGTTGCAGTATACTCAATTTCGTTACTGGACATGCAGATACTGTTTAATGAGCATTCTCTAATACTACCACATATACTGCTTAAATATGGCTAACTCTGGGATCCCTCTTCTAATTCTGAAGATTCTTGGAGCTTTCAAGAAGTTTTTTTTTTTTTTTTTTTTTTTTACACAGCACCTAATCCCAGATCAAAATCAGGGCAGCAGTATTATTATTGTTTCACCTGATGTTTGAGTAACAGCACTTGTGAGGGCATAGACACTGTTAAAGCATCTTGCATGCGTGAAACATACAGTCGTGGTTGGGGTGCTCCACTACAGCTGTGATCCCTGTAAGTTGTTCTTTTAATTCTGCTATATGCAGTTTAATAAAATATTTTTGGAACGCTAAATAGTTGTTTCTGTGCTTTCTTTTGTCTGGTGGTCCTTGAGCTAAACCTGTTGGTATGTGGAATGATGTATCCCTGCAGATACGTAGCATTAGCTCTGGTAAACTGCATGTCCAATTACAAGACTTACTGTAGCGCTTCACAGCAGTAAAATGCAATCGCTACAGCACTTAAAGGCGTAGTACACCCTCCTATCTTGTAAATGTTATTTGCTTCCTTGTCAACAGATAACTCTTTCTGTGCAGCTGTTGGGGATATATGTGTTTGCCTTAGTTTGTTTTCACTGTTCACACCAGCCCGTGTAACTAACCTGGGGGTCTCCATTTTCTGGTTGTTGAAATCTCATTGTGCCTCAGAACTGCATTCACATATGAGAACATGATGTGACACCCTTTAGACTCCACAGTATGCCTGTCTACTTACTTACCATTTAACAAAACAAGCTGCAGCAAGGTGTGAAATACCACCTTGTTATACTCGTACTGTACTCTGCTTATTTTGTGTGCTCCATTGTATCTTCTGTACCCTGACTGTATCATGCTGTATACTGTGTACATTTTTATATCCCTGCAATATTCTTCTATATATTATGTACTTCCTTTTTTTACCATTGTGTAGTCACCTGTGCTAACATTGTTGTATTGACATTTGGGTCTCTCCTGTAAAAGGAACCTGGGTTCTAGTGAGATGACCTCATGAACAATTTAAATAATAATAATTAATAAACTAGGCAATATTGCCTCCCAACAAAAGGGCTCCAATACCAGGAATGGTACTGTAGACAATCATAGGAAATAATGTCATTGAACATGCTCTGCAGAAAAGCAACTTAAAATTGGCGTCTCCGTATGGATTCTATAAAGGGAACTCGTATCACATATACATTAATGTATTTTTTGTAGCATGTAATATAGGAAGACTTGTGGATGTTGTGTGCCTGGACATCAGTAAGGCATTTGATGTGGTGCCCCAAGGAAGCTTGTTTACAAGATGGTAAATGTAAGCATCGCTGACCAAGTAGCACTAAGTTTAGAAACTGGCAACAGGATGAGAAGCAGAATCATCATAATAAATGGCAGTCTGCTAACATGGAAACAAGGGTCAAGTGGTGTCACAAAGGGGCCTAGCCTAGTACCAGCTCTTGGTATGTATTTATAAGTGATGAGCAGGTGGGCACCAGTAGCTGGGGTGCAGAGTTAGGAGGACGTCTGGTCTAGTGGATCGAGCACCATCTTGGGGACAAAGATCACAGGTTCAAACCCCAGTAGAGCCAAAATATTCGCTGTGTTCTCTTGCACATGTTATTTAACCTCTCAGTGCTCTGTTCCACCCAGCTGCAGAAATCGGTAGAAATAAGATGAACTGAAAAGAGATGTTGCATCTCAGCTGGGCTATCTTGAGTAAATAAGTTGGAATAATAAAAAAGGTTTGCTGACCACACCAAATTTGGAAGTCTAGTTGCTTCACATGTGGAGAAAATGTGATACAGAAAGGCCTGGATAAGCTGCAGAGAGTGCAGATGGCTGTCAAACAGTGTGGAGAAATACAAAGTTCTAGGGACATGGATATGTTGTTCATCCACACTATCTGGCAGGTTCCTTGCCGCTTTAAATCTTGTCAGAAGGTCTTCAAGCTAGCTCCTCCCACCCACCCGGGTGGTAAAACTCTCGGCTGCGCCCCATGACGCCAGATCTTCCTTACCACTTGGAAGCTCAGGTTCCCTCAACGCTCTGCGATTAAGATTTGGTGCCTAACTCTTCAAACTTTGAAACTCGTTTCATTTTTACCAAAACATTTTGGTCTTCTTCTCTTCGTGGCTGCGATGGATAAATCGACTCCCGGATTTCGGAGATGCCCCTGCGGGCAGAAAATGTCTCGGACAGACCCGCACTCACGTCGTCTACTGCCTGGGCCTTGAGCACGAACACATGAGCTTGCGACCTGTGCTCTTCCTTTTTGGTCTATGTCCTCGAAGATTCGTTGCTGCCCGTTTGCAGTTGGAGGCGTCCCGAGAGAGATTTCCTCTGGTCAAGTCGAAGGAGGCCCGATTGGCGGTGTCTGAGCTGCGGCTATGCGGAACAGCTCGAAAGCAGATGATCGCCTTTGAGAGGAGGCGCGCAGGCCGCCTCCATCTTCGGCCACGGCATTCGTCCCGCTGTCTCTCGGCGCCTCATATTTGGCTTCTTTTAAGGAGCTTTGCCTGACCCTCTCGACTAAAGGCGAGGGTCCAACCTCTTCTGGACCGTTTTCTCGGTCAAAAAAGAGTAAGGATAAGTCCCATTGTCGACGCTCTTGTGAGCGGGAAAGATCTCCCTCCCCTAGTCGACTTCGGTCGACCCTTCAGCTTCGGCCATTGGCTTCACGGTGTCCCCGTCAGGCCAGTTGACCGAGACACCCGACGACGCGGTTGAGATTTTTCTCAACCCGTTAGACAGGTTGTCGGCTGGTGAAGCTGATATTCCCCTCTCTCCGGTTCCCCCGGTGAGAGCCGAGATCCGTCGGCTCGACTGTGCCTCCGGTTCCGGAGCCGTCGGGTGCAATCTTCGAGCCGAAGGAGTACTGATCCTCGGTACCCGCCGTGCCGACCTCGGCCCTGGCCGAGATTCTCGGTCGGACCTCCTCGCGGTCCAGCCGATCCCGCCCGCCATAGGCGGTCTCGGTCTCGCACCGCTGTAAGCGCGCCACCGCCTTCCTTCTTCTCCTCCTCGGACGGAGGCTTGGCGCAAGTTGCGCCGGAAATATGAAGAGCTTATGGCAACAGCTTTGTGGCCGGGAATAGCCGACCCAGTGTCTTCACCGCCATTAAGTGGTTGTCACTGAGCGGCCGAAACAACCCCTCGCGGGTGGTCGAGGAGCCTGTTCCCAGGCCAGTTGTTCGCCCATTACTGCTGCCCACCGATTTTGGTGGAACGCCGCCTCCTCAGCCGTTAGTTGGGGCCGACCAAGAGTTCTCGATGGCTCAGGGGCTGCCCCTTAGGCTGTCGGTCACTCTCACTCCCGATAAACCTCGGCAGGTGGAGGGTGTCTCTGGCTCGAGGCAGCTCTTCGAAGACTCGTCAGAGTCTGAAGATGACTCCTCCTTGTTCTCCAGGTGGATGGACTTGGAGTCCTCAGGGGGGCAGTCAGTGGATGATAGCCCTTCATCCTTCCTTGGCCTACTTCAACTCATCTCGGAGTCCACCGGGATGAAGCTCGAACCCGTTTCCAAACGGGCCAGATATCCCCTCACAGAGATTCTGGACCGAGGGGATTCTCCGACGGAGGCCTTCCGTGGCGAGCCATTGTTGGTCCGGCCTTGGAACTATGGCGAGTGTCCTGCCTCCTGCCCTGCGCCTCGCCAGAATGGCTAGGAAGTACGCGGTCCCTACCAGTTCTCTGTCCGTTTCTCGGAACACCCCTCTGCCGAGGGGCTGGTTACCGACAGCGTTTTCCGGCGTGCCGGGAACGCCAGGGACGTGGACAAACCACCCGACAAGGAGTCCAAGAAATTGGATTATGCCGGGCGGAAAGTCTATGCTGCATCATTTCTCGGCCTTCGTCAGGCCAGTTCGGCCGTCCTGATGGCACACTTCTCCCATGCCCTGTTGGGCTCCCTGGATGAGGTTGTTCCCCATCTTCCCGCGGACCTACAGACCACGGTCAAGCAGGTGTGGGATCAGGGCAGTGGCAAAGCAGCAGCTCCAGACTGCTGTCAACATCGGAGACTCTTGTGCTAGATCAGTGGTGACCGCAGTGGCCATGCGCCGGCGGGCTTGGCTGAGGATATCCACCTTCACCTCGGATACCCAGCACAAGTTGGCGGATGTTCCCTTTTTGGGGACTGACCTCTTCGGCCTTGGAGTGGAAGGTCACCAGAGGATCGAAAGTCCAATGCCACCTTGGACTCTGTCTCTTCTGCGCCAGAAGGACAAAGGCCGTAAGCCTCAGCCTAAGCCATTTCGCCCTTCTGTGCCCGCGGCGCGCCCGGCCCAGCAACGTCAGGGCCAGCAGGCTCGACCTTGGTACCCCAAACCCAAACCATCGGCTTCCTCCAATAGGAAGCAAGGAGGAAAAGGCCCAGGAGGTCCCTCAGCCAGTCCCTCCTCCAAGCCTGCTCAGTGACGGGCTGAGGGGTGTCGCCCCCATCCCCGTCTCCTCACCCTTGGTTCCCCCTGTGGGGAGACGGCTCCGGCACTTTCTTTCTGCCTGGTCCGCTGTTTCCACGGACAGGTGGGTCTTAGAGGTGGTGGGAAGAGGCCTGCCTCTAGAGTTCGAGCAGGTACCGCCCTACAGAGCCGCCTCGGGGGCCTCGGGTCCTCTGTTCACTGGCTGCTCGTCGAGCGACTCCATCTCCTCAGAAGGAGGTGATAAGAGAGGTGGAGGACCCTCCCTTAGACCCGGGGTTTGTGTCCAGGTACTTCCTGGTCCCGAAACGGATGGGGGGCTGGCACCCCATTCTCGACCTACATGACCTAAACAAGTTCCTAAGGTCTCGAACCTTCAGAATGGTCACTCTGGCTCAGATAATACCATCTCTGGAACAGATAATACCATCTCTGGAACACGGCGTGTGGTTTTGCTCTCTGGACTTTCAGGACGCGTTTTTTCACGTCCCTATCCGTCCGTCTCACCGGAGGTTCCTCCGCTTCCGAGCGGAGGGATCCCTATTCGAGTTCCAAGCCATGCCCTTCAGCCTTTCTCTAGCTCCCAGGGTCTTCACCAAATGCATGGCAACGGTGACAGCATTCCTGCGGCGCCGAGGGGTCCGGGTGTACCCTTACCTGGACGACTGGCTGATAGCAGCCCCCTCCAGACAGGAGGTGGAGCGGTCCAGAGATCTGGCCCTCCAGGTTTGCTCTCAGTTCGGCCTCCTTATCACGAGGCCAAATCGAGACTCGAGTCAGAGCAGGTGATACTGTTCATCGGAGCTCGACTCTCCGAGCCAGAGCACGGCTCCGGCGGACAGGGCCAAGGTTCTACCTCCTTTGCCCAATCATTTCTGGTTGGGCAATTGCGCCCTGCCCGGGACTTCCTGCGCCTCCTGGGTCTCATGGCGGCCTGTACCAGCGTGGTCCATTGGGCACGTTGGCACATGCGCACCCTTCAGTGGGGGCTGGCCAGCCAGTGGTCACAATGCTGCGATCCCTTGGACCAGCTTGTGATGACGACCCAGGAGATGTGGAACGCTCTCCAGTGGTGGACCGTTCCATCTCATCTGCAGGAGGGCATCCCGTTTGTCCGCCCCGAGCCGACGGTCTCTCTATCGACCGACGCCTCTTTGATGGGTTGGGGTGCCCATCTGGGGGAACACCGAGTGCACGGCCTCTGGTCTCCACGGGAGTCCCGATGCCACATCAACCTGCTGGAGCTCTGAGCGGTCCGCCTAGCTCTCACCATCTTTGCTCCGTTTCTTCGGGGTCAAGTGGTCCGAGTCCAGACGGACAATACCACGACCATGTACTACCTAAACCGCCAGGGCAGGACGCGCTCCATGCTTCTATGCAAGGAAGCTCTCCGCATCTGGTCACTTGTGCGCAGCCTGGAGGCGGATCTCCTAGCCATTCATGTGGCAGGAGCCTCTAACACCCTGGCCGATGCCCTGAGCCGGATAGGGGCTGCATCGCACGAGTGGTCTCTCCTGCCAGAGGTAGTACAAGATCTGTTCTCCCTCTGGGGCACACCTCTGGTGGATCTGTTTGCCTCCAGGGAGAACGCGAAGCTGAGGTTGTTTCATGCCCGCCCCCCTCAGCAGGGTTCACTGCAGGGGGATGCCTTCTCGAGGCCGTGGACCCGGGCCCTTTCGCCTTCCCCCTTTCCACTGATTCACAGGGTCCTGCTCAAAGCAGGAGGGACAAGGCGCAGGTGATTCTGATAGCCCCAGACTGGCCCCGGGTCTGGTACCAGATCTCCTCAGCCTCAGCTCCAGGCTCCCAAGGCAGCTTCCAGCTCGCCGGACCTGCTCTCAGTCAGTCAGGGAAGGTGTTCCATCTGGACCTTCAATCCCTGCACCTGACGGCCTGGTTCCTGAGTGGCTAGAGTTCCAGGCCTTGGGTCTTTCCGACGAGGTCCTCAACGTCATTGAGGCGTCCCGTAAGGAGTCGACCAGAAAATGCTACACCTTCAAATGGAAGAGATTTTCCATTTGGTGTCGGGGTAAGGGCTTGGACCCTTCCTCTTGTTCTGTGGCCAGCATTTTGGACTATCTATGGTCCTCTAGTCAAGGGCTTAGGTCGACGACCCTAAAGGTGCACCTGGCAGCCATCTCTGCTTACCGGGCGCGGGCCGGTGAGCAGTCAGTGGCGCAGGAGAAGGTGGTCGGCGCTTCAAAGGCCTTGATCACATTTCCCCTCCAGTGCGGGAACCCCCACCTCCGTGGGATTTACTGCTGGTACTGGCAAAGCTCATGGGCAAGCCATTCAACCAATGCACAGGTGTGGTCTCCCCACCTGTCGTGGAAGACCGCCTTCTTGGTGGCTATCCGTCCAGCCAGAAGGATGGGAGAACTCCAGGCGCTGAGCATCGAGTCTCCTTACCTGGTCTTCCACAGGGACAGGAGTTGTCCCACGCCCACCAATTCCTTCCAAGGTGGTGTCGGAGTTTCACCTTAACCAGGTGTTGACTCTGCCGGTGTTCTACCCCAATCACACCTGAGGCCGAATATAGGCTCCATACTTTGGACTCAGAAGGGCGCCCGCTTATTACAAGGAGCGCACGGCTGGATTCGGGAGAGGTTCGCCAGCTGTTTGTCACCCACGCTGAAGCCGCACCTGGCAGACCTGCAGCCAAGCGGACAATAAGCAGATGGTCACCTCCTGCATAGATCTCTGCTATGAGTTGGCGGGCATGGAGCCTCCCAGAGGGATAAGAGCTCATTCTACCCGCCATACTGTTGCATCGGTGGCTGCTTCCAGGGACGTCCCTATCCAGGAAATCTGCAGGGCTGCTACCTGGAGGTCAGCACATCTTCACTACCACTACCACATCAACCTTGAGTCACGCCGGGATGCTGGTTTTGGGGCCTCGGTTCTCAAATCCTTATTTCCCAAGTAAGTGCAAGGGTGTGCGCCTGCCCTCCTCCTCCCGGAGAACTGCTAGGAGTCTGCCAGATAGTGTGGATGAACAATATATCCATGTCCTTAGAATATAGAGATTACTCTACTTGTAATAGGAGTTCTAGGAATGGTATATGTTGTTCATCCACACAACCCACCCGACCTCCCCGGCTTCGACGCACAACCTGAGCTTCCAGCGGGCCAGATCTGGCGTCATGGGGCGGAGCCGAGAGTTTTACCACCCGGGTGGGTGGGAGGAGCTAGCTTGAAGACCTTCCGGCAAGATTTAAAGCGGCAAGGAACCTGCCAGATAGTGTGCATGAACAACATATACCATTCCTAGAACTCCTGTTACAGGTGAGTAACCTGTATTTAGGTACTTTGAAGGGGACTGAAAAGTAAAACACTACCTAACAGTTTAGAAAATACCAAAAAACAGCAGGAAAAGGGACCTGGGTGTAGTAACAGCAGCATATTCAAATGGGACCAACAATATCAGACTACAGTTAGCAAGTCAGACAGAATCATGACCCCCTGTTGGGGCTGGCCAAAACTGTTCCTTCCCTAGTGGAGTCAGTTAAGACCATCTCGGTTTGGCCAAAGCTGGCCTCTCCAACTATTGTGGTGGAGCCACCACCCAAGCAGTCGCCGATCAGCACTCCAACTAAGGAGTCTCTACCCCATCAGCTGTTGGTCACTCTTACACCTGACCGCCCTTGGCCGGTTGAAAGTGACTCTGCTTTATGCGGACTCCAAGTCAGAGGATTCCTCACTGCACTCCCGTCCAGTTGACAAGGAGTCCGTGGGGATCTCTCGACGGTAGAAGGGCCATGGGGATGGAACTGGAGCCCATCTAGAAGTGGGCTCACTATCCCCTCACAGAAATCCTGGACAAAGGGGATGCTTCGACGCAGGCTTGCTGGAGCTCCGGGCAGTACGGCTGGCGCTGACTACATTTGCTTCATTTGTTTGGGGTCAAATGGTCCAAGTCCAGACGGACAACACCATGACCATGTACTACGTCACAAGCAGGGACACATTCCCTGCCTCTGTGCAAGGAAGTTCTCCACGTACGGACCCTCGTGTCCGGCCTGGAGGCGGATCTCCTAGTCATCCATGTGGCAGGAGCTTCCAGTCAGCTGGCAGACGCCCTCAGCCGGGTAGATGAGGCCTCTCATGAGTGGTCTCTCTCTGTCTGGAGGTAGTTCACAGTCTGTTCTCTGTGTGGCACCCCTCAGGTGGACCTGTTCAGCTCCAGGGATAATGCAAATCTGAAACTGTTCTGTTCCTGCCTCCCTCACTACAGCTCGCTGCAGGGAGATGCCTTCCTGAGGCCTTGTACCCCAGGCCTCTTCTGTGACTTCCCTCCAATTCCCTTGATCAACAAGGTGTTACTCAAGGTCAGGAAGGACAAGGTGCAGGTGATCTTGGTGGTTTAGGACGGGCCATGCCAGTTTTGGTACCCTGATCTCCTCAGCCTCAGCAACAGGCTTCTGAGGTGTCTTCGACTATGCCCAGACCTGCTGTCATCAGTCAGGGGAAGGTACTCCACCCGGACCTTCCATCCCTGCACCTGACAGCCTGGTTCCTGAGCAGCTTGAGTTCCAAGCTTTGAGTCTCTCTGAAGATGTCCTCACAGTGGTAGAGGCATCTAGAAGGGAATCGGCCAGGGCGTTGCCTTTAAATGGAAGAGTTTCTCCATTTGGTGTCAGGACAAGGAACTGGACCTCTTGACCTGTCCAGTGGCTAACATTTTGGACTACTTATGGTCTCTCTCCAAAGGGGGTTGCGGTCACCAACTCTTAAGGTGCACCTAGCAGCCATCTCTGTGTACTGTGCGTGGGCTGGTCAGCAATCAGTGGTGCAGGAGAAGGTGGTCTGGAGCTTTTTCAAAGGCTTAGATCACATTTCCCTTCCGGTGTATGTGAACCACTATCACCGTGGGACTTATTGCGTGTTTTAGTAAAGCTCATGGGTAAGCCATTCAAACCAGTGCACAGGTGTGAGATGTCTCACCTGTCATGGAAGACTGCCTTCCTGGTGGCTATCACGTCAGCCAGAAGGATCTTTGAGCTCCAGGTTCTTTCAGTGGAGTGTCCTTACCTAGTCTTTCACAGGGACAAGGTTGTGCTGTGCCCAACCTGAAGGTCCTCCCAAAGGTTGTGTCGGAGTTTCACCTGAAGCAGAAGACTCTTCCGGTGTTCTTCCTGAAATACACCTCAGAGACCGAACACAGGCTCCATACTCTGGACCTGAGATGAGTGCTGACTTACTACAAAGCGCGCATGGCTGGAGTTCGAGAAGAGGTTCGCCAGCTGTTTGTCACCTACATTTATGCCACACCAGGCAGACCTGCAGCCAAGCAGACGATTGGCGGGCTAATGACATACTACATTGATCTCTGCTATAGGTTGGTGGGTAGGGAACCTCCTGGTGGGCTAAGGGCTTATTACATCTGCCATACTGCTGCATCAGTGGCTGCTTCTAGGGATGTCCCTATCCAGGAAATCTGCAGGGCTGCTACCTGGAAATCAGCACACACCTTCATTTCCCATTACCACATTGACCTAGAGTCATGCTGGGGTGCTAGTTTTAGGGCCTCATTTTTCCAATTTTTGTTTCCTAAATAGGGGGACTGTGCCTTGCCTCCCTCCTCCTGGAGAACTGCTAGGAGTCTGCCAGCCGTGTGGCTAAAACAACATATCCATGTCCCTAGAAATGCAGGTTACTCACCTGTAACAGTAGTTCTAGGAGTGGTATATGTCCATCCACATGGACCCGCCCGACCTCCCTTGGCTGAGGTGCACAGTCTCTGCTTCCAGTGGTCAAGAAGATCTGGCATCATGGTGTGGAGCCGAGGGATATACCGCCCGAGTGGGTGGGAGGAGCCAACTTGAAGACTTTCCAGCACAACTTAAAGGGGAAAGGACACTACCAAATGTGTGGATGAACAACATATACCACTCCTAGAACTACTGTTACAGGTGAGTAACCTGTGTTTTCTTGCTTCCACTCCTCGACTATGGCTCCCACATCTACTGTTCCTCCCCTTCCCTCAAGACCCTCAATAAGCTCAGAACCACCTATCACAGTATCATCAGGTTCATCACTGGCCTCCCTAGAAGATCCCACCACTGCCCACCTCTACCTGGCTGCTAACTGGCTATCTCTAGAAGAAAGAGTTAGCCTCAAAATCCTGACCGCTTTCTATGAAGTTCTCCATGGTCTACTCCCCAACAGCATCACATTTTGCTTCCAAAAGCCCACCATTGTTCGCACCACCAGATCTACTGCTGTCCACGACGACTTCCTGGTCCCTCACTTAAAAACCTTTCAGAGCCTTCACTTCTTCTCTTCCAGGGGCCCCAAACTATTCAACGGCCTCCCTGGTACAGTGTCCTTCCCTTGGAACCTTCAAAAGAAACACCAAATACTACCTCCTTGAGAAACATGTCTGTTCCTGCACATAGTGCTGTTCTCCTTCATCTTTTTCCTTCATTCCAGTTACATCACTTAACATAGCCTTTTAATTATTTATAACTCTGTTCCTTATCCCCTTCACTTAAGCCATCATGTATAAATTATTTTCACTGTAATTAAATCTGCTCTGTGCTCTTTACTGTAACTATGTTAAGCTCTGTAGACTGGATACTAATGAAAACGGGCAGTTATGCTCATATACCTTTCCAGTATAATCGGTAAAAATGAAATGATGATAATAAAGGTGAGATGCTGCTGGTGGGGGATTTCAGTTTGCCAGGTATTGATTGGAGCATCCCAGCTGTAGCCACAGCCAGGAGCAGGACATCCTAGACACCCTGCAGGGGGCATGCCTAAGGCAGCTAGTGGTAGAGCCCACCTGTGAGGAAGAGATATGGGACCTAATGATCGCAGTTGGAGACAGAATTGCAGATATAAAGGGGGGAAACACAGTTCGGTGTGGTTTAATGTAAGAATAGTGGAAGAGTGAAACTACGTGAAGGCGAGGGTCAGATGGGCCAACTTTGGAAAGTTGGGAAATCATCTCAGGGAAGCCATGACAGGGGAAAGGGTGGGTTCTGGAGGAACAGTGGGTTCATTAGGCAAGTAAGCAAGCGCAAGGGGTGGGGGGACCTGTGGTTTCCAAAGTGGCCAGGAAGATAAGAGCTGAAAGCTTGGCATTCCGGAGGTACAAGGAAACACAGAGGGAGGAAGACAGTGAAGTGTATCTGCTAAAGCAGAGGAGGCAGGGAATGCAGTCCAGAGCACAAAGGCAAATTCAGAGGGGAAAAATAGCCCAGACAGTGTTGAAAGGGGACAAGACATTATTCAGCTATATTAGTGAAATAAGAAAGACCAAGGGTGGGATGGTTAGGCTAAAAGGGGAAGGAGGGGAGTGTGTGGAGGGGGACCTGGAAAAAAGCAGAAATCCTGAATAAATATTTTTAAGTATTCACAGAAGAATGAGAAGGAGAGGGCCACAGTTAAGCATTAGGAGCATCAATGGAGGAGAGGTGGAATACAGTCCATTTACGGAGGAGAGAGTTCTAATGGAACTCGTGAAACTGAAAGAGGACAAAGCAATGGGGTGGGATTCATCCAAGAATATTGAAAGAGCTAAGAGAGGTGCTGGCAGCACCACTGACAGCCCTGTTAAGTAAATCACTGGAAACGGGTGTGGTTCCGGAAGCCTGGAGAAGGGCCAATGTAGTCCCTCTCTACAAGTGTGGAAGCAAGGAGAAGGTTGGAAATTGCAGGCCAGTCAGCCTGACCTCGGTGGTAGGAAAATTAATAGAAACACTACTAAAGGAAAGGATTGTGATTTATCTTGAATCCAGTAGAGCACAGGATCCAATACAGCAGGGATTCACAGAGGGTAGGTGTTGTCAAACTAATCTGATAGATGTCTTTGACTGGGTGACCAGGGAATTGGATCAGAGAGGGATTGTAGATGTGGCCTGTCTGGACTTTAGCAAGGCTTTTGATACTGTCCCACATAGACTTGTAAACAAGTTGAGCTGCCTAGGAGTGGGTCCCAAAGTGGTAAACTGGGTCAGTAATTGGTTGAGCGATAGAACACAGAGGGTGGTCGTAAACGGAGTTCAGTCTGTGAAGAGGAGGACCACAGGGATCCGTTCTGGGGCTAATCCTCTTTAATGTCTTCATAATCAACATTGCAGAAGGGCTGGAAAGGAAGGTATGCCTCTTTGCAGACAACACTAAGCTCTGGAGCAGGGTTGATACTGGGGTGGAGGATGAGGAGGGACCTAAGAAAGCTAGATCAGTGGTCAAGAGTGTGGCAGCTAAGTTTCAATGTAAAAGTGCAAAATCATGAACTTGGGCCCAAGAAACCCGGGAAGAAGTACATGATTGGGGGAGGGGGAGTGTTGATGATCATCAAACAGGAAAGGGACCGGGGGTTATCCTATCCGATGACCTTAAGGCAACCAACCAATGTAAAAAGGCTGTGGAGAAAGCCAGTAGGATGCTGGGGTGCATAGGGAGAGGTATCATAAGCAGAACAAACTCTGGCCACCAGAGTCGACAGGCTTGCAGCCAAGGAATTTGGGGTAAAAATATTGAAAATGTGTTTTTTTAATATTTTGTTAATATTTTATTATTTTAATATTTTGTATAATGGCCTTGTTATGACCCTGCCTCATGAAGAAGGGCAATGAAAATTTTAAACTCCTGTCCGAAAGGAGACTTTGTGCAGGGACTGCAAAATCACCTTTTGGGATGTGAAAAAACACATTTTGGTCAGGATTTGAAAAATGACAGCTGTCACATTCAAGAGGTGCTGTAAAGATATGGCTATGTTGTAAATTTGGAATAAAAATATTGAAAATTACCAAAGTTATGAGCCTGTGTTCGCAAAATTCAACATTGGCTAATAATTTTTTTTTTTTTAAATATTTTTACACCAGATTTGAAACATCCTTCTTATGATCCCACCTTACGAGCAAGGGCAAAGACAATTTTTAACTCCTGCCTGAGAAGGGATTTCGTGCAGGAACCTCAAAATCACCTTTTGGGACAGATCTGCCTATGATAATGCAATTGTTCATGAGGTAGGGTCCCAAAGAAGACGTGTTTAAAAATTTGGGCCAAAAATGACCAAGTTATGCCACTAAGTTAAAACCCCCATTGAAATGCATTGAACTGCACACGTGTTGCTTCAGTTTGCGGTCCAGCTTTGAAGACGTGCCTGTGGTCCAGAGAGGATTACAGCATTGGATCCCGGATGGGTAAGTAAGGGCTTGGGGAGAGGGGTGCTGAGTGGGAGGGTTAGGTGGAGGGGACGGTAACAGCTCAAATGACATCAATGGACGTTTTTCTTTTTACAGAGTAAAAAAAAAAAAAAGACCAAGGAATTGCTATCCCGACAGATTGGGCACCCCCAGTGTCACTATTATGTTTCCCGGGGGGGGGGGGTGCTGAGATGGAGGATCAGGTGGGGTATTTTTAAAAAAAAAAAAAATTTATGTCAAAAAGGGGCACAGAACACAATCACGACACTGGGAGATTGAGCACTTCCAGTGTCATTGTTATGTTTCTGGGGGCGGTCTGGGGTGGTAGGTGCTGAGAGCAAGGGGTGTGTGTGTGTGGTATATGCATCGTTAAAAAAAAAAAAAAATAGTTGGTCATGGCAGAACACAGCGCTCTCCACCTTGACCAAGATGGCCACTGCACTATACTGTGCATGTGGTCACACATTCGCAGTACAGTTTGGAGGCCATCTTGGACATGGTGGAGTGTGCTGTGTTCTACCATGACAGCTGACACAGTAGAAAAAGTATTGCAGTGTGACTTTCAGCTGAGACAACGAGCGGAGTGCTTCATGGGTGCAGAGGCAACTGTGTTGAAACTCCAACATGTTCATTCAGAAGGAATGTGCTGATTGCTTTTTTGTTAGCAAGAGGTCTGCAGGGCTATGCCCACTGCAGCTATAAATGGAGGGGGTGTTACCACTGTACAAGTTGTTGGTGAGACTTCATCTGCAGTTCTGTGTCCAATTCTGGAGGCCGCATCTCTGAAAGGACAAAGACAGAGTTGAGGCATTTCAGAGAAGGGCATGCACTAAAAGTTATATGAAGACAGACTGGGGGACATCAACATGTATACCCTGGAGGAGAGGAAAGAGAGGGGGGATAGGATAGAGACTTTCAGATACCTCAATCGCATAAATAAGGTACAAGAGGGTAGTATCTTTTTTAGAGAAAAAGGTGCTCAAGAACAAAGGGTCATGATATGAGGCTGGAGCGGGGTAGACTTGGGGATAATGTGAGAAAGTATTTGTTCATGGAAAGGATGGTGGATGCATGAAACAGTCATCCAAAGGAGGTGGGAGGGGCAAGGATGGTGGGGGAAACCCAAGTAATAGGTAAGGTTAGGTAAGCCACAGACTAAGTAGGGTCTGCGGTATTGGAGTAGGCAGGGCAAATTGGCTGACAAGGTGGTCCGAATGGTCCTTATCTGCCATCAGTTTCTTCATTTCTTCATTTCCATGTTTCTGTGAAAGAAATCAACTTAACTAAAACTGTAACATCAATCATATAATTAGTAAACATGCTTCATTAGACAAATCAACAGTCACAAAGATTGACTGAGTTTAGGAGAGTATAATTATAGTAGTATGTTGTAACCTTGGGTAGTGGTGGGCAACCCGTGGGACATTTTAGCAACTTAAAATAAAAGTGCTTGCTGGTAATTGATTCTTAAATTTAAAAACAGTGTTGGTAACAATCACAGGTCAACTGAAATGAAGCAAATATTCAAAAGGCTTCCTGCTTTTATTATGGATAGGAAGCCAGTAGTAATGAGGTTACCTTCAAATGTATACTTTTTGCTTGTTACTCAGGTAAAGGGGGTCTTGCAACCCTTGAGGGTGTTTGAGGGCCGCACTTACGGCCCACTGATTCTTGTAGGTTGCCCACCACTGTCTCTACAGCAGGCCCTGAATATTAATGAAGAACACAGCTGTGGGAGCGCCCGAAATCTGCAGGTGCTCACTCCAGAAAAACTCAGGATACACAAACACATATGGGAGGAGCATAGATACATAATATAAAAAATAATCAGCACATACAAATAAAGTTCAAAAGCATGGAGCCCGTGGCTACAGGATCCCCGGCACTGGGTGTCTGCTCATGATCCTTCCTCATATAAATGGCTGGGACATCCCAGTGATGAAGCAGCAAGCTGTGGCTGTCGCTAAGTGTCCCTTAACTGCACAGTAAGGCTTGTAAACTTTGTTGAACTGCAGATGTTGGTGGATAATTTTTTCCACATTTTGGATGTCTCTGCAGCCTATAAACTCCTGTGTGCTACTGTTATACAGATTTGTATTTGTTCAGCAAGGCAGATGTGCTTGTGTGGGATCTGGTGGTAGAGTATGTAAACAAGGTTTTATTGCCTAATTATTTGCATATGTGGTAAGACAATACCATTCTGTAATTTATAGGACTAATACTGCTGCACCTTTTTTTGCCTTTTATACAGTCATGGCCAAAAATATTGGCGCCCTTGCACTTCTTCAGATAACTCACAATTTCCCTCTAAACATAAGTTGAAATTAACAGTACAGTATTTGGTCTCCACAATTCTGTTTCTCTGTTAATATTACAGAACCTTTGTTTTTGTTCAGAATTTAATATATCCTTTTAAATCAGAAAATGAAAAGAAATGGCATTGACAAAATTATTGACACCCTAGACTTAATATTTGGTAGCACAGCCTTTGGTCAAAATAACTGCAATCAACCACTTCCTATAGCCATGGATGAGCTTCCTGCACCTCTCTACTGGCAGTTTGGCCCACTCTTCTTGTGCAAACTGCTCCAGTTCTCCCAGATTTGAAGGGTGCCTTCTCCCAACTTCTGTTTTCAGATCTCTCCACAGGTTTTCAATGGGATTTAGATCCGGACTCATTGCTGGCCACTTCAGAACAGTCCAGCATCTTGTCTTGAACCATTCCTGGGTGCTTTTTGAAGTGTGTTTGGGGTCATTGTCCTGCTGGAAGACCCATGACCTTTGACGGAGACCCAGCTTTCTGACACTGGGTTCAACACTGCGCTCCAAAATGGCCTGGTAATCTCCGGATTTCATGATGCCATGCACACGCTCAAGGCACCCAGTGCCAGAGGCAGCACAGCAACTCCTAAAACATCACTGAACCTCCTCCATGTTTGACTATAGGGAAGGTGTTCTTTTTGAAGGATTCATTTTGTTTTCTGTAAACATAAAGATGATGTGCTTTACCAAAAGCTCTAATTTGGTCTCATCTGTCCACAGGACATTCTCCCAGAAGGATTTTGGCTTGTTCAGGTGTGTTTTGGCAAACCCCAGTTGGGCTTTCTTATGTCTCTCTCTCAGCAGTGGGGTCCTCCTGGGTCTCCTACCATATAACCTCCTTTCATTGAGTTGGCGACGGATGGTGTGACTTGAAACTGTTGTACTTTGTGTCTGAAGGTCAGCTTGAATCTGTTTGGCAGTTGATGGAGGTGCTTTCTCCACCATTCGAACAATCCTGCGCTGCAATCTTCTATCAAGTTTTCTCTTGCGGCCACGTCCAGGGAGGTTGGCTACAGTGCCATGGGCCTTAAACATCCTGATAACATTACGTATGGTGGAAACAGGAACATCAAGGTCTCTGGAGATTGATTTGTAGCCTTGAGATTGTCCATGCTTGGCTACAATCTTCTGTCTGACCTCCTCAGACAGTTCTCTGGCTGTCTTTCTTTTCTCCATGCTCATTGCAGTACACACAGTGACACAAAACAGGAGAATGAGTCCTTTTCTCTATTCAAACTGGTTGAATGAGTGAGTTTTATATTGCAGGCACCTGCAACTCACCACAGGTGAGTTCAATTCCAAAGTGAAGGAGAATCACCTGCTTGAAGTCTAATTATTTCTAACTACTTCTAAAAGGTGCCAATAATTTTGTCTGGGTCATTTAAGGATTTCTGTGTGGAATAAGCTAAGACTTAGTAAATTTTTCTGCTTTTTGTGTTTTATTCCACTGCAAACCAAAGAAATACATATGTGGATACCAAAATATTTTTTAATTTCAACAATTTTCTGGAAGGAATGGTGCATTATTAGAAAAAACTGCAAGGGCACCAATATTTTTGGTCACGACTGTATATGAGATCTTGCTAAATGGATTTGACACATTGAGTGACTGACTGCTTTTAGTGCTCAGCATTTCATCCTGTCTAAAAGCTGAAGCCAGGCTTCTGCTGGTTTATTGACCTAAGGTCCTACCAACTTTAAATGACTGTTTTTTTTGTCAACTTTTTTCTACACCTCTCCCAGAGGAACTCCAACCTTACCTGATCTCTACCTCCTGCTGTGGCGCTGTACCCCTTCTCTTCATCCTGACCGACGAAATCCCATATCTAAGCCCTCACAGGGAAGGGCCTCCCTATCCTCCCAAGACGCTCTATCTTAAGTATAGAGTGCCAGCCAGAGTGACTAGGAGCGGAGAGGGTAGAGCGTCCAGCATTGGGAGTGTGGATCAGGAGGTGGTGCCTTCGCCTGTTATAGAAACATAGACTTTGACGGCAGATAAGGACTGCTTGGCCCACCCAGTCTGCCCATTCCCCTACCTACAGGATAAGCTGCAGATCCTATTTAATGAACAGCCTATTTCTTCCTCCCCCCCCCCATAAAAATTGCCTTGTCTGTCCCATGCATTCTTGAATTCTCCCACAGTTTTAGACCCTACAACCTCCTCAGGAAGGCTGTTCTATGCGTCCACCACACTCTGTTTAAAAAAAAAAAAAAATAAAATTCCTCACATTGCCCCTGAACCGTCCCCCCCTCTATCTTCAAATTGTGTCCCCTTGTTCTTGCACATCTCTTTTTCTGAAAGATGCTACCCTCTTGGACTTTGTTGATTCCACTGAGGTACTTAAAAGTTTCTATCATGTCCCCCTCTCACTCTTTTCCTCAAGGGTACACATGTTAAGCTCCTTTAGTCTCTCCTCATATGGCTTCTCTTGCAGACCCTGCACCATTGTAGTTGCCCTCCTCTGGACTACCTCCATCCTGTCTATATCCTTGCGGAGATGGGGTCTCCAGAACTGGACGCAGTACTCCAGATGGGGTCTCACCAACTGTCTGTACAGTTGGGTTTTGCATCCTGTTTCCCTCGAAGCTCAGTCATGCCATGGCATCCGGGCATTGAGTGCCGAAGCCCACAACAGCCCTGCCCCTTACTTGCATGAGTGTCGCAGTCTTGGCCCTCCTCTGACCACCACCAGAGGCCACTCCTATGCGACGCATCCCCCAGAGCCCTCCCTGGAAAGAGAGAGCAGTCCTCTGCATGCTTGATCTCTTCCCTTCCCTGCTGACCCTCGGCGCCCAAGTCCATTTCTGAACCCGGGTCACCAACGTGGCATGAGGTATGGCGTCTAATGCCTCAACCCTCCGCGCCACTGGGCCGGCTTAAATTACTGTGTTACCATGCTATTTTACTTTAGCTAATGCCCATTCCTGTAGACTCGGAGTGCAGCCAATAAAAAAAAAAAAAAAAAAATCTCTCACATTGTACAATCACAAAACTAAATAAAACAACTAACAGAAAGCAGAACACTTTAGAGCTTAGGTGGCCTCGGGGCACACCAGTATGGGGGTTAACCAGGGGTCGAAATAAGGGGGCGCCAAGTGCTAAACAGCACTACAAATGTGTAATTCAGCGCCTACTTCTTGCTGTGATCTGAAGCAGGGGCGCTGCACCCGGCACTGAGCGAGCGAGACAGCTTATTTGAAGAGCCGTGGCTAAGTTGCCATTTAAATTGCCATTCTTGGAGTGTTAAGAGATGACTCGGTGAGAAGGGCTGGAAGCAGCACAGTGGTGAGAGGTGAGCAAGTCTGCTTGTGGATGCTGGACATGGAGGGACAGACTGCGGGTGGGCAGATGGTTGTCAGGCTGCTGCTAGCTTGTTTCGTCAGGGTTTGGCTGTTGCTGTCAGCGTGGGATGCACAGCCAAGTCCCAGAATCGCTTGGCAAATTTAATTTAATTTTGAAAATGCAGCTCTGCTGTCCTGCCGAGGTGTGTGTGACTAGCGATGGACATACTTTGCTATGGAATGTGGATTTTTTGTAAATAAATGAGATGGCATTGAATTCTTGTGGCTAAGTACAGCTCGGTTACTTGTGGTTGGTGTCATATCAGCCTCTCCTTTAACCATTCTTTTTTTACTTTACATTATTGGTGCTGTGTTAAACTAGGTTTGTGACTGTTGCACTGGGCTACCTTTAGGGATGGAGAGGTTGCTGAGTGTCCCCCCTTCCATTTCCTTGATTCATTTAACAGGTTAGGACGGACTGGCAAATGAGCTTATTTACACATTTGAATTGGGTTGGGGTTACAATCGGATACCAGTGCTCATGCTGCCTGAGCATACTCAAGTCAATCAAACACTGTCATTCTCAATATATCGGTGAAGTTAGTGTGTTTTCACCTGCTTCTCCTGTCTGTGTGTCATGTGGTTGCAGCGCAGTTTGACAGGGGGGCATGTACATTCATCCGTTTGGGACCTGCCCATTTATACTTGACTGGCAGGTCATGACTCAGCAATCCTTACATCACATGATGGCCTGTGGTGCAGGCCAATCGGGTGGCAATTCAGACAGTGTGTGGTTGTTCATTGGCTAACTAGCCTGTCACACAGTATGTTTTTCGCCAATGTGCACGGAGGGTTGGACAGTGTGAGGGTGTCTGTTAAGAAGCAGCTGCTTGCCTCATTATTTGAGAGAAAACCGTCGGAGAAACGAGTTGCATAATACATAGCTCAAATACGTCACTTGAAAAATGGATTGACTTTCATATTTGGTGGAAATACTACATTAAGGCACTCAGATTAGTGTTAAATCTAATCTGCCCTTTTTCCTTTGGTGGAAACAATCTTGAAATAATTACTGGGAGGAGGGGGGATCATTTCAATTTAAAAAGAGCACAGAATTGGCAAGTTTTGGCTGATATTTTTTTCTGTAAAGCTAAAGTTAACTATTATTCAAGTGGGGGGGGGGGGGGGGGGAGAGAGAGAGATCAGAAACGGCGTTTGACTCAGCTAGATTGACTTTCAAGTTTAGTACCTAACCTTTAACTCCAGAATCCTTTCAAGTTATAATTTATTTCTCAATCAGACCTTCAGTAAATCAATCTTATTTCTGTTTTGCACTCTGACTAAGCCACTTTTGTTCTGCTGAAATTCTGTTCTTGATAACTGAACACTGTTGCTTAGCTAAAATAAATACTGTGATTACTTATTAGTGTGTTTATGTGCTAAGTTTCAGGTGTAACCAGTCAGACTAAACTTTAAAGCTCCTCACAACTCCCTGAACCCTATGAGAACAGCATTTTTGTTCCTTTTTAAACCTGGGGATATTTAACTGTTAAAAATATTATCAAGCATTGACTAGTGGTCCCAGGACCCCCTGAACATTAACACGACTACATTCCAAGGTAGTTAATGCCTTGTGTCTGCTTGTTAACTGTTGTGATGTTGATTAAAAAAATTATCAAGCTTGACTAGTGGTCCCAGGACCCCCTGAACATTAGCATGACTACATTGCAAGGCAGTTTACGCCTTGTGTCTGCTTGTTAACTGTTGTGACCTTGATTAAAAAAATTATCAAGCTTGATAACCTCATAGTCTTCAGGTGAAGCTACCTCTGGCTGCAAGCTGCAACACTGGACTTAAGATTTGCAAGAAAGCAAGTAGTGCTCACAACAGAGGGAGGTGAACCTTACAATTTACAATTGTCTTTGGTTTGAAGCAGATTCCTTAGGAAAGTTAATATTCTTCAGGTGGAGGATACTTCTAACTGAAGGGTGAAATAAGGAACTTAGAATTATCAGAAAAGGCAGTCTTTCAATCAACAGAGGGAGGTGGAGTTTGCTTTACTTGTTACAATTGTTAAGATTTTACTGTTTACTGTGTTTCTGCCCTTCTGACTTGATTGGAGTTAGTGACTAACTGTTTGCATTGCAATATTTGTAATACTGTGAGTATTCACTGGGCTAAGAATTTGTCATAAGCCCTGAATTGAGAGCAGGTTACAGGCTGTGTATTGGACCCAGACAGTGCCGAGGGGGTGGAAACTGGTTTTTCTTTTGTTTACCTCAGTGTGCCTTATAAGGCCAAGCCAGACTGTGTCAGGAAGTGCTTACATCACAGCTACTGAACAGCAAGTAGCTCTGGAAGAATCTTACAGACCTTGATAAAAGTACTAATTTTAGCAGGCTCATCAGATAACCTCATAGTTTTCAGGTGAAGCTACCTCTGGCTGCAAGCTGCAACACTGGACTTAAGATTTGCAAGAAAGCGAGTAGTGCTCACAACAGAGGGAGGTGAACCTTACAATTTACTTGTCTTTGGTTTGAAGCAGATTCCTTAGGAAAGTTAATATTCTTTAGGTGGAGGATACTTCTAACTGAAGGGTGAAATAAGGAACTTAGAATTATCAGAAAAGGCAGTCTTTCAGTCAACAGAGGGAGGTGGAGTTTGCTTTACTTTTGTTACAAGTGTTAAGGTTTTCAGTGCAGGAAGAGTTTAAACCCACATAGGCTGAATACTGTTTTCTGTGTCTGCCCTTCTGCACAGTTGACGTGTTTTGGGGCTGACTGTTTTCAGAGCACAAGTCACCAGGCTCTTTTGGGGCTGGGGAGGTTTACCTGTGTCTTACTTGGATGTTTGGACTTTTCTCTGATTAGCAGGGTATTTTCTCTGTCAAACTGGTTTGAAGCAGTATTACAAATTGTCGTGTATGGCATCTTGCTGACAGGAAGGCACTCATCGCATCGGTAGGTCAGAGCATTTAGCTGATTGTTTCGTGAGGGCACAGTTTAGGCCCAACCCCTTCTCACCCCTGGAAATAATTCATTTATGAGAAACAACCAAAAAGTGAGGTGCTCACAGTTAACTCTAATATTGAGAACAATTTGACCTGGTGCAGTTGTGGAATCAGAGAATTCAATACCAAAGCAACGCGTCTATCACGGACGCCAAACCAAACGCACTGACAGAAATAAGTGTGAATAGTCTCAATAAGCACAGCTTACCGTGTCATTCCAAATCATTTTACACTTTATTTTCACATCGCAGACAAGACAGGGTGCTGCGACTGGTACCGAAAGCAAACTTAAATAAAATTATAACCGCATGTAAAACATGTTAATATCACCGACCGAACAGCCGAACAGATTCAGCCCATGTGCTAATGACGCACGTGGAATCAGCTGGATCGCCAAGTAAAAGCCTTCCTCAGAGCTGATTGGTCGATGAAATCACACTCATTATATAGTGAAATAACATTAATATTCAAAACCCACCAACCAATAAGAACAAGTGTGACAAACATGAATATTCATAAAAACTCGCCCCAGTCAATGATAGCACAAACCATTCATAAGTAACAGTGAAGTAGCAATTCTTCATTTAAACCTTTCGGATATAAAGTATCTAACCTATAAATCCAAAAGGATTCCCGTTGATTCAGTTTTTTTGCCAAATCACCTCCACGATTTAACTTATCAGGAACATTTGGCTTTGAATAAACTGAAGGATGATAACACGATCGTTATAAAACCTGCTGATAAGGGTGGTGCAATTGTGATATGGGATGCTGTGGAATATGAAAAAGAGATACTTTGCCATTTGAGCAATACTGAATATTATGTAAAATTGTCTCAAGACCCAACAAACGACATTAAATTGAGGGCTGATGTATTTATTAAAAATAATGAGTTGAATGGACGTCTGAATAAACAAGAAGCAGAATTTTTAAAGTGGGAGCCTCAATCAAACCAGTAATTTATTTGCTACCAAAATACATAAAATGTTAAAACCTCCGGACGCCCCATTGTATCTAGTATTGGTCTGTGATGGAGCCTTTTCACAAATGGTTGATTGCTATTTGAAGCCTTTTGGTGAGTATCTTCCGTCATTTGTTTTGGACAGTGGTGACATGATCAGACATATTGACAACATAGCTGTGAATACTAATGAATGGCTGGTGACTTTAGACATTGAGAGTTATATTCCAATGTACCCATGAAGGAGGTTTACAAGCAATTGAGTTTTTTCTGAAAGATATTCAGATGCTATTCCTGACTTAGATTTGATTACCGATATGGCTGATATGGTGCTGTCATCCAATTATTTTATGTACAAGGATCAATTTTATAAACAGCACAAGGGAACAGCGATGGGTACTACTTTTGCCCCCAGTATTGCCTGCCTGTATGTGGGACGATGGGAACTGTTATATTTATATTCATGTGAACAATTTAAAAGGTTTACTCGGTGTTGGAAACGTTACATTGATGACTGCTTTTTTATTTGGACATCTGATCTTACTAGCCTGCATGAGTTTATTAGGTTAATTAATACCTTTGATGTAAATTTACGCTTTACCATGCAGGCTAGTGTAACAGAAGTTCCGTTTTTGGACCTTTTTATATATAAAAACGGTTCAAAGTTAGGAATTACTTTATATAGAAAACCCATGAGTAAAAATACAGTTTTACATTTTGATAGTAACCACCCTAGGTTTGAAAGAAAATATACCGGTGGACAGATGTTACGCCTTAAACGTATTTTAGTAGTGAAAGCTTTTGAACAAAATGTACAAGAAACTGCTAGGAGGTTTAAGGCACGGGATATAATTTGACTGTATTTATAGGGGAATTGAGAAAGCAGCCAAAATGAATAGAAGTGAACTTTTAAAACCGAGGTTAGAAACTGATGATAATCAGGGCTATATTTATTTTGTCACTGAGTTTTCAAATCAAGCCGAGGAAGTTTCGAATGTAATAAGAAAGCATTGGAAAGTGCTGCAAGGGATGTTGTTTTAGAAATGAGATGTATAAAAGTCCGAAAATCACTTATAAAAAGAGGTAACAACTTGAAGGATTTGTTGTGCATAGTGCACAAAAACCTGGTAAGGGAAGCAATACTTGGATACCTAATTTCCCAAAAGGTAATTACAAATGTGGTAATTGTGCACAATGTAACAACATACAATAGTAAATATTTTATACATCCCCATACAAATCAAAAATTTGAAATTAATGATTTTATTAACTGTAGGACTTCTGGTGTTATTTATATGCTGACGTGTCCATGTGGTCTGAATTATGTTGGGCAGACTAGCGACAACTTAGAGAAAGGATTAGTGAACACAAGTCAGCAATCAGGAATAATGTGGTCACGAATGCAATGGCACGGCACTTTTCCTTGGCTGGCCATGGTTCACCAGCAATTTAAAATTCATTGGTATTGAGAAAATCAAATTTGGAAATCGTGGAGGTGATTTGGCAAAAAAACTGAATCAACGGGAATCCTTTTGGATTTATAGGTTAGATACTTTATATCCGAAAGGTTTAAATGAAGAATTGCTACTTCACTGTTACTTATGAATGGTTTGTGCTATCATTGACTGGGGGGGGGGCGAGTTTTTTATGAATATTCATGTTTGTCACACTTGTTCTTATTGGTTGGTGGGTTTTGAATATTAATGTTATTTCACTATATAATGAGTGTGATTTCATCGACCAATCAGCTCTGAGGAAGGCTTTTGCCGAAACGTCAGCTGATTCACGTGCGTCATTACGCACATGGGCTGGTCTGTTCGGCTGTTCCGGTCGGTGATATTAACATGTTTTACATGCGGTTATAATTTTATTTAAGTTTGCTTTCCGGTACCAGTCGCCGCACCCTGTCTTGTCTGCGATGTGAAAATAAAGTGTAAAATGATTTGGAATGACACGGTAAGCTGTGCTTATTGAGACTATTCACACTTATTTCTGTCAATAATCCATTTATACCTGGGGTTCTGACATCATTTCCTCAAGAGGGCAAGGTACATATCACTGTCATATCCTGTCTAGCACACTACACTGACAATATAAGCATACACATTATATAAATACATATATTTCTATATAACGCACCAATCACACACACACCAAAAAAAAAAAAAAAAAAGTAGACAGTTATGTGGGGAGTAGTACAATGTAATGGCTGTGGGGGAGCAGTCTTCCGGGAGTCTTTCTGGAGGCTGAGATACTGCCTTGTTTGCAGACAACTATCTGCCCTGATGGAGGAAGTTGCCCGTCTTCAGGCCGCACTGGACAGTGGCAAGGGAACCTCCCCCATCCAGGGAGCAGCAGAGCCACCACCACTACCTCAGAGGCTGCGAAGAAAGCACAGCAGTTGGACCACAGTGGGCTCAGGGAGGGTAAGGGTGGTGGAACAGAGGCACACCCAGTCAGTTGTTCCACTCCACAATCCATACACCATTCTGGGGAACATAGTTCCCTATGGATGCACCCAAGAGGAGACTAAGGAGGGTGCAGACAACTGTCAAAGGAGGCCCTCAGGAAGGAGGCAGAGGGCACCACAGGAAAGAAAGCAGCTCCTGGTGGGGACTCCAATTATTAGGGGATAGAACTGGAGGAGCAGGGAAAACTGAAGTAAGGTGTCTGCCTGGTGCCATTTCTTGAGGGACAGGAAGCGATCCTTAGGATCACGAGAACAGTTGCACGGGAGTCTGAGCTGGATGTCATTGTCCACCTAGGGACAAATGACTTAGCTCATCATGAGATTAGAGCAGTGCAGAAGGACTTTGTAGAATTGGGGAGGGGCTTAAGACAAGTAGCACACACAGTATCCTTCTCAGAGGTGCTGCCTGTCAGTGGCATGGGTGAGGCGAGGGTACTTTGCACCATGCAGTTTAACAAATGGTTGCAAAAATGGCGTGGAGCACAGGGGTTTGGCTTCATTGGGGACTGGGGTTCCACCTGGAGGGACACCAGCCTATACTAGCAGGATGGTCTGCATCTGTCCAGGAAGGGAACAAGTCTTTAGGGCAATCGGTTTAAATGCTTTATTGGCAAGCCTTTAAACTAGTCAAGGGGGGAGGCACTGATAAGCAGCAGGAAAATCCCAGCCTCCCCCTACAAAACAGGGTACTAAATGAGAAAAAGACCAAGGTAGAAAGGTCAGTGGGGGATGCCGCTACAGAAGGTAAAGCCATCAAAAAATGGAGAGCAATGAGTACCAATGCCCGTAGTCTGGGTAACAAGCTTCCTGAATTAGTGGCCTTGATGGAGGAGGAAGATCTGGATATCGTGGCAGTCACAGAAACATGGTACACACAGAACCATGACTGGGACGTAAACATACCAGGATACACTATCTACAGGAGGGACAGGGAGGGTAAAAGAGGAGGAGGAGTAGCTCTCTACATAAGTAAAGAAATCAAAGCAACAGAACAGAAGGGTAAACAGGGAGGAGAAGAAGCACTGTGGGTCAATTTGGAGGCAGGCAATGGCACCACAATCCGCACAGGGGTTGTATACAGACCCCTCTCTCAGGGGGAGGAAATGGACAAGGAAATGATGGAAAGTATACTTAGAATGGCAGATAAAGGGGAGATATTGCTGATGGGTGATCTGAATATGCCAGATGTTAACTGGAGTGCAGTTGCAGCAGCCACTTCTAAGAGTGAGGTTATTCTAGATGCCCTACAGGGGGCATGCCTTAGACAACTAGTATTGGAGCCCACTCTAGAGGGAGCAATCTTAGACCTGGTTCTCTCAAATGGAGATGAAGAAAGGATCATAGATGTAGAAGTGGGTAGCCACCTGGGAACTAGCGACCATCGAACAGTATGGTTCACAATAAACACAACAATAGAGTCAAGCCATACAAAGACAAAGGTACTGGATTTTAGGAGGGCTGACTTTGCCAAAATGGGTGAGTGCCTAAGGAATGCACTAGCAAATGGGCAGGAAGGAGGGGTGGAAGAACAATGGGGAATAATAAAAACTGCCATCACAGAGGTAACAAGCCTTTGTGTAAAGCAAATAAACAAAACGAACGAGGTAAGAAACCACTATGGTTCTCAAAGGAAGTGGCAGGAAGGTTCAAGAGAAAAGAAAGCATTCAGGAAGTACAAGGAATCACAGAAGGAACAGGACAGAGAACTGTATCAGTTAAAGCAAAAGGAAGCTGGAAAGGCAGTTAGAACAGCAAAGGCCCAAACCGAGGAAAAGATGGCCAACTCAGTTAAGAAGGGGATAAAACCTTTTATAGGTACATCAGGGAGCGAAGGAAGACCAAGGAGGATAGTGAGGCTTAATAAAGGGAGGGAGGGTGAGCAGAGGTGACTGTGAAAAGGCAGAGATACTAAACAAATATTTTTGCTCAGTATTTACAAGTGAAGAGGGGGAGGTACCAAAACAAACAGTAGAAACACTCTGGATACAGAAGTTGATACCAGCCCATTTACAGAAGAAAGGATTCTGAAAGAGCTCTTAAAACTGAAGGTGGACAAAGCAATGGGGCCTGCTGGGATTCATCCCAGAATTCTAAAAGAACTAAGGGTAGAACTAGTGACACCACTGACTACCCTCTTTAACAAATCATGGGAGGATGGGGTGGTACCTGAGGACTGGAGGAGGGCAGATGTGATTCCCTTTCACAAAAGTGGGAGCAAGGCAGAAGCAGGAAACTACAGACCTGTTAGTTTAACCTCACTGGTAGGGAAAATGATGGAATCACTTCTGAAGGAAAGAATTGTTGAGTATCTAGGGGCCAGAGGGGCACAGGACCCAAGGCAGCATGGATTCACAGCAGGAAGGTCATGCCAGACAAATCTGATAGATTTCTTTGACTGGGTGACCAAAGTAGTTGATCAGGAGGGCTGCTGGACATGGCCTACCTAGACTTTAGCAAGGCATTTGACACAGTCCCACAAGAAGATTAATATACAAGTTAGCCAGCCTGGGAGTGGGTCCAAGATGACAGCCTGTAAAGAATTGGCTGGAGAATAGGACAGAGAGTAATAGTAAATGGAGTCCACTCTGAAAAAGGGGGTTAGTAGTGGGTACTGCAGGGTTCAGTATTAGGACTGTCCTCTTCAATGTCTTTATAGCTGACATTGCAGAGGACTGGAAGGAAAGTATGTCTCTTTGCAGATGACACAAAGATCTGCAACAGAGTTGATGCACAAGGTGGGGTGGAAAGGATGAGAAGGGACTTGGCAAGGTTAGAAGAATGGTCAAATGTATGGCAGCTTAGATTCAATGCTAAGAAGTGCAAGGTAATGCACCTGGGAAACAAAAACCCAGGGGAAGAGTATACAGTGGGGGGTGAGATACTAACAACAACAAAAATGGAAAGGGACCTGGGGGTAGTCATATCAGATGACCTAAAGGTGGGCAAGCAATGTGAGAGGGCAGCAAGGAGGGCTGGGGGATACTGGGATGCATAGGGAGAGGCATCACCAGTAGAAAACAAGTATGTTATCCTCTGTACAGACAGCTGGTGAGACCACATCTGGAGACTGCTGCAGTTCTGGAGACCCAATCTCGTAAAGACATAGACAGGATGGAAGCTGTCCAGAGGAGGGCAACTAAAATGGTGCAGGGTCTGCACCGGAAGACATATGAAGAGAGACTTAAAAAGCTTAATATGTATAGCCTTGAGGAAAGGAGGGAGAGGGGGGACATGATAGAAACTTTCAAGTACCTCAAGGGAATCAACAAAGTCCAAGAGGGTAGCATCTTTCAAAAAAAGAGGTGTGCAAGAACAAGGGGGCACAATTTGAAGATAGAAGAGGGGCGGCTCAGAGGTAATTTAAGGAAGTATTTTTTCACAGAGAGGGTTGTGGATGTATGGAACAGCCTTCCAGAGGAGGTTGTGGAGTCTAAAACAGTGGTGGAATTCAAGCATGCATGGGACAGTCATAAGGCTATTCTAGGGGGTGGGGGTAGGAAGAAGTAGGCTGCTGGTTAACTAGGATCTGCAGCTTATCCATCAGGTAGGGAAATGGGCAGACTGGGTAGGCCAAGCGGTTCTTATCTGCCGTCAAATTCTATGTTTCTATGACTAGTGGTCCCAGGACCCCCTGAATATTAGCACAACTACATTGTAAGGTAGTTTACGCCTTGTGTCTGCTTAACTGTTGTGACCTTGATTAAAAAAATTAACTCTAGCTTTGCTAACTGGTCCCTGGACCCTGTGAGCATCAGCAAGACTTATTACAAGTTTTTTTTAGCCTTGTGGTCAGCTTGGTAACGTTATATAGCAGATAAAAAAAAATCCCTGCATTGTAGTTTGACAAAAAAAGAGACGGAGCCAGTGAAATCATTTTCTTCATTTTGTTATACCCTCTGTCCTTCAACTACAACACATCTCCTCAATTCATCACGTTCAGCAGTTGTACTTAACATTTTGAATTACTGTATAGCAGGTTATATTGGCGCCCGTTTAATTTAGCGCATCTGATATGCGGTACATATTAGCACCCGTTTAAATTAGCGGATGGTTCACCTGCAATTACAGTACTTGCTGAACTCTGAAATCTGTAGAAGTCCAGGTTAGTGACCCCCTCAGTGGTGCAGCTGCTCAGATGTGATGCCACACACTCTTCTTGGCTGCTTAGTGGTATCACCTCCCTTGGTTTACCTCCTGTTGTCATGATACATCACCCATTGTGTGCCATTTTCTCCTTAGACCTCTGCCGTATATCATATCATTTCTCTTTCAGACGTCAAGAAAGTACCGCTAGTCATAGCAGCAGTAATGATTTGATATTGGCCAACGAGGACTAAATGACAGAAAAACTGCAATTGGAATAGTGCCGCTAAGTGAAATAATAAGACTGTGCAGTTATGCAGCCAATTCAAAGTGCACTGCAACGTGTAACCCAATGCTAACAACTGTTAAGTTGGTGATCTCAAGAGGCAGGAGTTCCCTTACAGAGCACTTAACTGGCCTGATCGCATTTACTCGGGACACCTTCGCATCTACCTCCTCTATCAGTATGTCTGTGTTCTCTTGCACTGTTTTTTTTTTTTTTTGTGGTGTTTGCCTCCCTTATCCTACAGCATTTCAGTCATTCACTCATATGAGTAGGTGGTGAATGTTAAACAAGCGGTGGGATTACGAACAGCTGCATAGTAGAATGTACAGTAACTACATATATCTTAGATAATATTAGCGATCCGAATATATTAGCGGTATTTCCATTTCAGCTAATATCGCTAAAATAAAAGGAACGCTAATATTACCTTCTATACAGTAATTACATCAAGGCCCAACCTATCTCCTTCCTGGGTGGTGTTAATCATGTCACTTCTAAGTTTCGGATTCAGTGCTTCACGTAAACGCAAGCAGCCTGGACCGGATGAAACAGGACAACTGTCCTCCTCTTTGATGCCATTGACCATAACACCAGATAGTACTACTGTCAGTGAGGCTGCTATCACAGTAACTAAGGAAAAGAAAAAACAGGTCCATTCCTGTCATGTATCCACAGTGCACTCATGCAGTGCCAAAAGGAAAATCCAGATTTGACGTGGCTACAGTCTGAAGCAAACGATGGTATTGCAACCAAGATTTAGTGCAAGTTTTTTTTAGAGAGAAACCAGATGTGTTCAAAAAGTGGGCAACTAGAGCTGGTAAAATGAGCAGTGTGGATTTGTACATCAGTGGAACTAATAATGTTAAAAAACAAACAAACAAAAAAAAAAACAGAGGCGCATGCTGTATCAGAAGGCCATAAACAAGCAATGGCTGCTACTTTAGCTGCTACTATGCCCTCAGGTGGTGAAATAGAGAAGTGTATATTAAAAATGAATAAAAAATCTCTATACAAATTAGAGAAACCTTTTGATGTTGCCTACTATGTGGCCAAAGAAGAGGACCCCTTCCTGAAATTCAAGGGACTAATATCACTAGAGAAGAGATGCGGTGTTGACCTTGGTGATGCTTATGTCGATGAGAAAGTGTGCACTACATTTGTCACAGCTATTGCCGATCACTTAAGAAAACCAATTGTGAGTCATTTCACAGGAGAAGCAAGTCCATACAGATATCATTCAATCTTTATGGATGGGACAACTGACAGGACCACCACGGAGAAGGAGATAGTTTAAAAATTCTCGAGGATGGGCAACCTATTAAGAAGTTCATTGGATTAATTGATGTAGAGTCTGCTGATGCAAGTGGTTTGAGGTCTGCAATGACTACCGCATACTCTCAGTTGTTGGGTCAGGACACGGTTGACCTAAAACAGTTATCCTGCATTGGCGCAGGAGCAGATGGTGCGTCTGTCAATTTTGGACATAATAAGGGTTTGATGGCATTATTGAAAGAAGAGTGCCCATGGCTTCTTGCCATTCATTGTGTTTCACACAGGCTTGAATTAGCAGCTAAAGATGCTTTTAAAAACACCTATTTTTCCCAGACCATTAACAACATGTTAATCTCAATATTATATTTTTATGAGAACTCACCAAAACGTTACAGAGAGTTAAAAAGAGTGGCTGAAGCCAATCAAACCACCTGCATCACATTTAAAAAGTCACAAGGAACACGATGGCTCTCACATAAAAAGGATTCTCTCCATGCTGTGCTTCATAATTTCAGCAGCATATTGGCTCACTGCGATGAACTTGTGCCTGACACCAGACGGGATATTCCACCAGCAGACAAGGCGAAAGTTAAGGGGTTTAGAAAACAGATATGCAATGTAACATTTCTGCTACTCTCACACTTCTATTTTGACATACTCACAGGTCTTTCAACAGTCTCCCGTGCATTTCTGGATGCCCATATATCTCTTCCCATTGTAATGGACACTGTAAGTACAGTACTCTCGGAAACAGAAAATCTAATGGCAGAGGATGGAACCACACTAGCCAAGTTCAGGAGAGAAGTGGTTATCAATGAGGAAGGGACAGCAGTGTTTAAAGAAATTGTGCTCCAAGGGGCAATAGGAGATGCTCTTTTAGCCCTTGCCAAGGAACGTGAAGTGATTGTAAACCGTGTAATGGACTGTCTCAACCAGCACTTATTGGGCTTTGCAGAAGACCCACTGTTAACGAATGGCACTGTCATTGACCCTGCAAATTGGCCTGACAATTCTAATGAGCTTTCTGAATTTGGAAATGAGGAGATCCAGTTTCTTATTGGCCACTTCTCTCCTGTCTTGCTGCAGAATGGATGCGATGCGCATACTGCAATGGCAGAATGGAAACCGTTGAAACAGAATATTAGCAAGTATCACAAGCAGCTCTCATTCCTTGAGGTATGGCGTGTAATCTTCCAGAAAAAATCTCTATACTTCAGAAACATTCTTCATGTCATAGCTATAGTACTAGTGTATCCAGTATCTAATGCAACACTAGAAAGGGCATTTTCAGCTATGAAGATAATTTTTTCTGACTGGAGAGCTAATCTGAAGACCAGCACCATAGCGGACTTGCTTTTAATCTCCATGGAGGGCCCAGAACCACAAGATTTTTGTAGCACACCATCAGTAAAAGAGTGGTTCGTAAAAACAAAATGTAGGTTGGGAGCAAAGTCTCACAAGTCCTCGTCAGCAGGCCAAAGCAGAGTCTCAGTAGTTGAGGAAGTTCACATCACATTTTCTAGAGAAAGTGAGAATGACAAGGACCTCCATCATCGATTTGAACAAAATTCAGATGAAGACTGAGTGATTATAATTTGTGGGGAATTCTTAGCTGCTTGTGATACTTGCATGATTTGAAACTATTTGACCCTCCCCTCAAACCTTGAATTGCATTACACAATCTTTAACAAAAACAATGTGTACAACATGCAAAAAAAAAAAGACAACACACAAAATAATATATCTTTATTTAATGAGAGTCTAGTGTCTCCTTGTGAAATTTTAATCTTCAAAGCAGGTTAGGTTTTCTACCCTGTTCCTTTACTCGCTTGTCTTCTTCTACATATTCTGTCTCTGTCTGTCATTATTCTGTCCCAGATCTTGTCTTCTGCTACCTTTCTCTGTTCTCTCTTCCTCTTGGTACTATATTCATGCTCTGCCTAGTACTATAGTTATGTGTTTGTTCCTGCCAAGGCAAAACGGAAAAAAAAAAAAAACATAACAAATTTGCGTTTTTCATATGGACCTCTTTTTCTTCATTTTTAGGCAATAGCTCCTGGTCGGCCTGAGTAGCTCCTGGTTCACCAAAAATTGCCAGTGACCAGGAGCTATTCATGGCTCCCCATTGCCAAAACCTTATTTCTAACCCTGGGGTTAACAAAGAGTAAACCAGACATAGACTGCAGCATTTATAGTCTGGACTGGAAGAGTAAACAGACTGGGTACCGGGCGTCCCTCTCTTCCCTCCCTCCCTCCCTCCCTGGAGTTGTGTAGTTCCATTACTTGGGCTAAGACTGAGAGACAGACAGGCTGCTGTGCAGCACCTATGGGCTAAGAGGGGGGGAGGGAGGAAGAGAGGATGTGTGGGAGGACAGTCGAGGGAATACTGTACCTTAGTTCCCTTCCAGTTGTTCAGTATCACCTGACTCCCCAAAGACAACTCCAACCCCACTTCTGGCTGCTTCAAAAAACAAAGCAGCTGGTCAATCCCATCCCAAATGGTCCCCTCACAGCTGTCTGACCCAAACCTCTGCCCACACCTAGGGTTGGATGGACTGGTCTGCATACAGTCAAAACTGCCTTGGTGACCCTTATCACACCATACTGTTTCTGCATCCAGGAGTACTGTGTTCTGGTATGCTGGGTGTTGCTGCACTGATTTACACACGATGATGCTGTAGCGTACGTAGAGAGGGAGCTGTGATGATGGAGCAGCAGGATTTCTTTTTGTGAGCTGGACTTGCTAGACTTGGGAATACACTGCAATGTAGAGGTGCGTTGCATGAGTCAGACTGAGACAGACACTTGCTTCTCTTTGGGGATGTGGTCACAGACTTGTTCAGTGTGACTCCCATCTCCCCTCATGAAAGAAACATCGATGCCCTGGTGCCACAAACAAACCCGTCACCTGACCTGCTACTGGAGCTTTTTCCATCCAGGTGGCACTGGGGCATAAGCGGTGTGTGCACACTAGAAACGGTTAGTGTATTTGAGAGAGTGAGTAGAGTAGGTCGGAGGAGCTTAGACAAAGACACGCTCAAAGAAGTTTATCCAAAAATCCTACACACAGCATGAATAGCTTTTGCCTAGACTGTGACATAAAAGCTTTGTCTGCCCGTGTTCTTTAGCTAATGAAAATGAAGCAAGGAGTAAAGCAGCCAAGGGGGAAACTCGGTCTGCCACAGAAGGTGAAAACCACTGCAGAAATCACCACCCTGCAGTTATCAGTCACTTCTGCCTAACACAGTGCCAGAAAACATTTAAAACACATTTCTGACTGCCTGATGCTCTAGGGAAGGGGAGGGAGAGGGAGCCTGTGGGCGCAAAGGGATGAGAGAGTAGCTGACTAACTGCATCTGCTGTTTGGATAACAAACTGAAAGTTTTTTTCCATTATAAGGGGCAAAAAGGAGACATTACACTTTGTTGGGCCAGTGTCAGACTTTAAGTGCTGCCTGTAGTGCCAGACTGCTGGCATAAAAATACACTTTTTATGTTACTCATTGTAAAATCAGTGGTGGAATTCAAGCATGGATGGGATAGTCATAAGGCAATTCTGGGGGGTTGGGGTAGGAAGAAGTAGGCTGCTGGTTAACTAGGATCTGCAGCTTATCCAGTAGGTAGGGAAATGGGCAGACTGGGTGGGCCAAGCGGTCCTTACCTGCTGTCAAATTCTATGTTTCTATGTTACTGTGACAGAAATCTGCTGCCTGAGAGAAGCAATGGTCAAACGGAGTATCTGTGCTCCTGCTGCTTTGAATTGTTTTCCTGTTGTAGCCTGCTGCCCTCCTACTTGAAAAAATCAGTTTATTTTGAGTTGTTACCATTTTTTGTGCACTCTAAGTAAAAAAATCTCATTCAAGGTGAGTCCTCCAGTCCTGCGTCCTCCTAGCATTCCACAGAAACCTTTCCATTTTGAATCCCCAGACCGCTGTGACTGTTAGTTAACCATTGATCTGATCTATGAGAGCATATAGAAACTTACTGCAGGGAGAAGGAAGATTGGCAATAAGGGAACTGTGTGTTTATTTTACTTAGCAGACTAATGAAATATTCTAGCTCTGTATAACTTGCACCGTGTGTACTTGGAGCCCTGGTTGCTACCAACACTTGGTATCCAGGAAGAGAGGCTGCTTCCCAGCCTACAGTTAAACAGACCTCAGTTGCAGTAAAGTCTAAAATTTTGGCATTGTGCGACCTCTGACAGTAGTTTCTACCACTGAACTAGTCCTGAGATGCCACAATGAGATTTTTTAATATATTTGGCTTATTTGTACGAGCGATATTCCTGACCCTCCTCTGAGTACTTCTGGCGTATTCTCTGCCTATTTCTGAAGCCCTGCTGCGAGCGTGGTGCGCGGAGATGCGTGCAGAGACACGAGTGTCTGCGTGTGTCTGCTGTGGACACTGTGACCTTGACGATAGCACATTGTTAGGAAAAGCCGACAGGGGGTTTGGTTTTGATTACGCACAAACCAATCTAGGACCTTATTTTCAACATGGCACAGGTTAAAACTAAGAAGAGTAGAAGCATTTAAAAAGAAGGTATGCGCCCAGTGCCTATTGTATGTTGAGGATGTACCTGATCCAGAATATGTCTGTGAAAAGTGTGTTTTGATAGCAAATTTACAGGAGGAGATTACCCAGCTACAAAAAAGGATAGGAACACATAAATAAATCTCTCTCCTTGAACAATTCATTGATGAAACAATAAAGGAAACAACCATATTACAGGTAGAAGCACCCAGTAAAAATACCCCTGAAGCTAAGACCCCTCATATCCAGCTTATACAAAGACCAAGTACTTCTACCCCATGTGCATAAGCACCCCATACAGCCCATCAGCTTACAAAATAAATTTGAAGCCTTAATACATGTACGCAATGAGTATATGAATCAATCACATATTTTTGAAACATTAACTACCAAACAAATTTCTACCATTACCTCCTCTAAAAAAAAAATGAAACCAGCTACATACCTACTGAAACAAACAGAGATGCACAGTTGTGATTGGTGATTCTGTCTTGAGGGGGGTAGATACCATAGTGGTGCGAAGGGAGAAAGGCCTATACAACAGTTAGCTCAATCCCAGAGGTGAAAACTAGGGATATTGTTAAACTACTAGATGGACTGCTGGAAAACACTAGTAAACCCCTAGTTCTAGTGCATATTGGTGTGAATAATATCAGTACAAGTACTATGGCTAATACTTCAAAAAAAAATTTCACTGATAAAAGATGGGGGTATCCTCTTGTCTGGTATTTTGCAAATTTGTGGCAACCAGGCATATAAAAATAATCCAGCTTAAAAATTAAACAACTGGATAAGACATGTTTGCCTATCTGAGAATATTGGGTACATGGACAATAATCAAACCTTTAGAAATAGTTTTTGTTACAAAAAAGACTGCATCTATCTTAACCATACTGGTATCAGAATTTTGGGGAAAAAATCAATAAAGTAATTGAATTTCATTTAAATGCTGGGGGGCTTAACCCATAAAATGAATAATATCACTAGATACTCAGAAAAAACAAAATATGAAAGTTGGAATGGGGTACTAATAAATGCTAGGAGCCTCACAAATAAATCTGACGAGTTTAAATTTAAACTTAGTACTGATAATATCAATATTGCCCTCATTATGGAGACCTGGTGGGACTACAGTGATTCATGGGATAAAAATATCCAGGGTTATAACCTGTATTTTAAAAACAGGAAGTACAGAAAAGGTGGGGAGTCGATATAGGGTGTGTGTGTGTGTGTGTTGTATATATATATATATATATATATATATGTGTGTGTGTATATGTAATAGATATACCACTCTGAGGTGTGTGATCGACGCTCTGATATACGCCGCGGGCGCAAAGGCGGTCGTCAACCGCTAAAGCGTACGTATATCAGGCGCACTGCACACCTAGAGTGGTTTATCTATCTTATAAAATGTCAAAATTGTTTTGAAGGGGGGGGTAAAAGTGCAGGTGTGCGGTCGCGCTCTGATATACGCACGGTCATGTGATGCTGCTCAGCTAATGATATTGCTGCAATTTCCCTACCCATTTTATAAATATATATATATGTTTGTTTGTTGTTTGTTTATTAGCTTAACGGGTAAGCACACTGGAAACAAGTTCCTTTTACAGGTGCGACCCACATATATTACATACAGACAATACATAATCAAACATACATATACAATGCAGCAAATTGCAGACAAAAATGTCTTTGTTACGTATAAAATTCATAAAAAAATTCATAAAAACAGTTACAATTAAATTGAGATTCAAATACATCCTTAATGCATCGGCAAACTTTTGACAGAACACAACCACCTAATATCTTGAGGAATTTCATTCCAAATAAATGGAGCAATATAAGCAAAGGATCTTTGTCCACTTTTAGATTTCATAAAAGGAATCTCGAGAAACCTACTGTCTGACCTATGTCTAGAATAATGACCATCAATATATGGTCTCAAAAACTTTGAAATACTATGTGGAATTCCAGAGTCCATGACTTTATATATGAACTTGGCCACACAGTATTGGAAATTTAATGAAACTGGTAACCAGCCCATTTCTTTCAAAATCACACAATGATGAGATGACTTAGAACAATTTAAAGCAAACTTAGCTATCAAGTGAAGTAAAGTGGATTTCTTTGAAATCACTGTCGCAGAAGCAGTGTCAGTAATCATAGCTGCATAGTTCACAATAGGAAGTAAGCAGCAATTTGAAATAACCAGCCTAGACTGGAATAAGAAATGAGCGGATTCTATACAAAGAACCTAATCTACAATGTATTCTTGAGGTAACCCTCAAAAATGAGATTCATAACTTAGATGAGAATCTAGTAGTACCCCAAGATATTGAAATGTATCAACATAGTCAAACAGTAATCCATCAAGAGATTTAACTTCCAAAGTACCAACCTCAGATCTCAGTCTAGGTGAGGTACCAAAAACCATCACCTTTGTCTTAGATTTGTTTAAGAGTAATTTACAGGCCATAAGTGAAGACTGAAAATTGCACATTTCCTCTGTTAAAGAAACACCTAGATCTCCAAATGACAAACCCTGCGTATAAATTACTGCATCGTCAGCATAAAGTGTTAGAGAAGCATTATTAATCACACTTACTAGTTGATCAAAAAACAAAGAAAACAAAAGTGGCCCCAAAATAGAACCTTGTGGAACCCCACACTTAACCATTACAGAGTCTGATACAGCACCCCTATATTTAACCCTTTGAAACCTATTTGTTAAATAATCCCTCGTCCAGTCCAAGAAAGACTCACCAACTCCCAATGACTCAAGTCTAGAAATCAACAATTGGTGATCAACTGAGTCGAATGCCTTGGTCAAGTCCACGAACACGGCACCCGTCAGACACCCTTTATCCATGCCATTAAGTACCGCGTTCGTGAACTCGACCAAGGCAGTCTCAGTATCTTCCTTTCTAAAACCATGTTGGTTCTGAGACAATAATCCAAAGCGATCCACATACCCAATCAACTGATTATAAACTATTCTTTCCTGAACTTTCACTAAAGCAGACAAGATAGAAATAGGTCTGTAGTTACAAAACTCATGTTGTGAACCAGATTTAAATATAGGAGTGACCAAAGTATGTTTCCATATATTAGGTATAGTACCTGTAACAAAGACAAGTTGAAAATAATACTAACTGGAAGTGCTATAACCGAGGCAGCATCCAGAATAAACTAGGACATAAGCCATCAGAACCAGCTGAGCTGTCCCTCTTAATACAATGCAACAACTTCTCTACCTCCTTCGAGTAGTAGTCCTAAAGTACAGTTTAGGATTAACTGTAAAATCTTCAGTCAATCCCAAGTAGTTCACCTTGGACTGGTCACTAAAGGAATCAGGCAATGCAGTAAATTTCAAATTAAACTCGTTGGCTATCTTCAGTGGACAAGACAACAGATCACCGTTCAACCTCATTGAACCTGGTTGACAAACATTAGGCCTTATGAAATTATTAATTGTTTTCCAAAAAGTAGTAGCGTTAGATAACCCTTCACATTGTTTATGACGAATGTAGTCTGTTTTAGCCTTCCTTATCTTAGCCTTACATTGGTTCCTTAAAGTCCTATACGCATGATAACCAGAAGCAGAATGGTTCATTTTATACGTTTTCCAGGCCTTGTCTCGTTGTCTCATAAGTTTAATCAAAGGAGGTGTTAACCACCCATAAGTTTTCCCTCGGACCCTTCTTTTAACAAGGGGAGCTAACTGGTCCAAAACATGTGTAAACTCAGTAATGAAAAATGCAATGCAGAATCCACATCAGGGATAGAATATAAAAAGACCAATCTATTTTACCCAACTCTGTACAAAAGAATGTACATCAAATTTAGAAAAAGATCTAGAAATCCTTATAATTGGCTTAGACTTCTTCAGTCCCCCTGTTTCCAAATACAGAAGACTGGATGATGATCACTAACGAATCAGAGGTCAAACCACATTTTATCATATTAATAGGTCTATTTGTTAATATCCAGTCCAGCAATGTGTGATTTCCTGATCTATATTGTGTCGAGTGGGCAAAGTAATAATTTGTTGTAAACCAGACTGAGACAAGACCGTATTTAACTTTGTTATATCTGAACCCATCCAATTTAAATTAAAATCCCCCAGTAGTATTAACTCTGTAGAAACTCCAGTATTCAAAGCATATATATATATATATATATATATATATACATATATATATATATATATATATTATATCTATCAGTCAATCATTGGTGAAGAAATCACTGATAGTACTGACCTAGAAACTCTTTAGGTAAAAATAAAACCTCACAGTGGTCCACCCTATACACTGGGATTAATATACAGATCACCTTCTATGATTGCTAAGGAGGATGATAAACTATTATCTTATTTTAGTACTGTAGACCCATCTGAAAATTATATAATTATGGGTGACTTTAACTTAAGTAGTGTAAACTAGTTACAGTCATCTGCATCCACCAAAGCAGATAGCTGTTACCTTGAACTATTTCACGAAATAGGACTAGAGCAAATGGTTCAACATAATACTAGAAATAATAAGATATTATATTTAATATCAACAAACATTACTCCGTATGTAACTCAAATAAATGTGAGTGCACCACTAGGTAATAGTGACCATAATATGGTTTACTTTTCAATTACCAGAGATAAAATACTTCCCTCTACAGGAGCCACTAGAGTATTAAATCTTTCTAAAGCTAATCTCAATAACTAATTTTATTTTTATTTATTTTAGTTTTTGTTTACTGGGTAAGTGCACTAGCCATAGCAATGACTATTTCCAGGTACGACCCGGAAGGATACAGTACAAAACATGGCATGAACACATAACAGATACAAGTTTAATACTATGAGATATATCCTTCATAGATGGAATTGCCGGGATCTATTTGACAGTCTAACTGTTGAGGCTAAATAGCACCTTTTGAATGGAAAAATTAAAATAATTGGTTAAAGCAAACACTCCAATAAGAAATAAATATAAAACTAAGCATGGCCTTGTACCTGGCTGGATGACACTGAAAATAAAAGTCCTGATAAACAAACAAAAAAAAAAAATATTTAAGCAAATTTAATAAGGGTCTGGTCCGTCTTAACCAGAAGTACCGGGAATTATAAAAAATTATTAAAAATAAGATACGTAAAACAAAATCACAATTTGAATTCAACTTGGCATCAAGAGTCAAAGACAATAAAAAAAGCTTTTTCTTTTCGCATATCAATAAATCTAAGACCAATTCTAACACTGTAGGACTTTTTATTGCTCAGTCAGGCTGTATAGCCAATAAACAGGAAATAGCAAATATACAAAATCTATACTTCACATCAGTGTTTAATACTACTACCCCAGGGGAAACCAATATGTTAGAAACTCCTAAACCAGGACAAATTATAATACAGCCAAAGGATGTTTTGGACAAACTTAAAGGATTAGACATAAATAAATCACCTGGACCAGATAACATGTACCCAAAGGTTCTTAAAGAATTAGTCGAGGAAATTGATTTACTTCTGACTAATATTTTTCAATATTCATTAGATACTGGCGAGGTGCCCGGGGATTGGAGGGTGGCTTCAGTTGTCCCCATCTATAAAAAGGGCCCAAAAGACAAACCAGAAAATTACAGACCCATTAACCTTATGTCACTACTGGGGAAAATACTAGAACAAATCAGTAAGGAATTTATTCTGGAACATATAACTATTAGAGAACTTGCTGATAGCCAGCAACATGGATTTACAAAATCAAAATCATGTTTAACTAACTTACTTACCTTCTATAATAAGGTTACAACAGCAATTGATAATAGACAACCAGTAGACGTAATATTTATTGACTTTGCTAAGGCATTCGATAAGATCCCTCATTTTGAGCTTGTTGATAAACTAAACAAATATAAATTTGCTAGCAGCATCACAAACTGGATTGCCACATGGCTTAAGGACAGAAAGGAAAGAGTTCTTATTAATGGTGTATTATCTAGCTGGGCTCTTGTGACTAGTGGGGTCCCACAGGGATCAGTCTTGGGTCCTTGTCTGTTTAACATTTATGTTTAATCCCTAAAATCCGAGGATGATAATGTTTGGCTATTGAAATTTGCTGATGATTGCCGTATAGGCTCCATCATTAAAAATGAGGGCAAAAGTACAATTTTACAAGGCTTCTTAGACAAAATTACTAGCTGGGCCCATGAGAAAAAATTAAAATTAAACAATGGTAAATGTAAAGTAATGCATTTGGGACAGCAAAATCAATGCTTTCAATATAAGTTAGGGATAGAAAGTTTACAAATAACATCCGAAGAAAATGATCTGGGTGTCCTTGTACCCCCGGACTTAAAAGTCAAACTCCATTGTGCTACACAAGTTAAAAGGGCTAATCAGAACTTCAATTCCATAGTTAGACATGTAGCTAGCCGCTCATCTGATGTCTTGTTACCACTGTAAGCTGCTTTGGTCAGACCCCACCTGTAACACAGTGTGCAAGTATGGTCACACTACACTAAGGAAGATATACACAGAATAGAAAGAGTCCAGAGAAAATTTACCAGAGGTATAGAGGGGATGAAAGGCAAATCCTACGAACAAAGTTGAAAATGTTGAACCTATGTATTCTGAGATATAGGAGACAGAGGGGTGATCTCTGCCTAGTGTATAGCTCATTAAAAGACCCAAACCTTACCAAGGGATTGGGCCTAACAGAATCTAAACTTAGATTCAGTAATCATAAACATACTAGGCATCTATGTAACCAGTAGATGGAATACCCAAAGGAGGAAAAACTGGTTTAACTTAAGAACTGCCCCAATATGGAACAACCTACCAGCATTTGTGGTACAGAGTTTAAATATGGACTCATTTAAAACTAATTTGGACTTAGCGATGGCTGACTCAGATAAATTTTAATTAAATTAGATACTTTAAAAGGTGAGCATTATGGACTATTTGTCTTTTCGCTTGAAACATCTATAAAATCTGTGAAACCTGTATTTCAGTTAAGGTCTAATCAGAGACATCTGACTCTAAACACTGCACAGGTTGCTTTTGCTTGTCAGTGGTGAGACCAGACTGCTGAATGATGGGATGAGTGGTTCATAGAGTGAACCTGCCAGTGGTCTCAGCACTTTCACTCCCTGACTGTGATCCCTCCTCTAGCACTGTGGGTGATTGTGTTGTGCAGTTGCTGCCAACTCCATGGAAATTGGAGCTCCTGACCCCTGCCTGTTAGATAAAGCTCACCTCCCCTCCCTCCCCACCTGTTTGTGTGAGCACTGCTTGTCTGTAAGCACTGCCATACCTGATCCATGCAAGAACCGAGAGAGATGAACAAACAAATACATCAGTTTGCAAAAAAAAAAAAAAGCTTGGCGCTCTCCTGCCCCCAGGCTTCATTTGTATGCCCTCAGCTGAGTGGTATTGTGAAATTTATAAGAAACGCTGACAGCGTTGAACATCCCCCAAATTACCTAGTCCGACTTATCTGCAGACAGTGACTAAGAAAACAGGAGTCTCGGAGGTCGGACTAGAAACTGAGGAAATGTTAGGATTAGAGCGCGCCTCTACTTCTCTCGATCTGGTCTGCTTTCTGTGCTGTATTATGAACACGCCACTCTCTTTCTTTTTCAGTTCAGTTTCTGGCTGGCTGCTACTGCCACCCTTCAGTTTACAGTCTCTCTCCTCCGTCCAAGTAGTGTTTGCTGCTGCACTCCTCTCTGTAGTTGGCAGACAAATCAAAGCAAGGTAGACGGTCCTCTGGTGCAAATTCACTGCTGCCACCACCGGTGTACTCAGGTGAGGGTCCACTGCAAATTCTCCCTGCTGCCGCCACCAATGCTTATGAATCACTGCTAGTCATCCTCAAAAAGAACAGGAACAGAAATACTAAAAAGCAGACTTTTTATGCTGCCAGTTTGAAAAGCCTGTGGATCCACCTCCACCCTTCAACCAATCGCAACATCAGAAGTGGAGTTCCGGGCTTGGGTCATGATGGCCAGTTGACTTGCTAGCCATTGTTTCTTCAGCCCAGTCACGCCCTCAACGGCTGCGTGATCACCTACTACCCCCCATTCCCATACCCTCACAGCCCAGAAATTGCACATCACAATCCAGTGTGGTAGCGAAGAGTCCGCAAACAAAAGAAACAGGCTAGGCGGGCAACAAACTTCCCAAATGCTACCCCCATTCTTAAACTGAGTACGCAGTTGTGTACATCTGCTGACATCCGTGGTTTGAGGTAGGCAGCAGGAGGAAATAAAAACAAGCAATAAAAAACTTTTTATTGGGGGACTACTGATAGTTCTCTTAAAGACCGAGAGCACAAGTGAGGGCCTGAAGGTAGGCAGGAGGAAAGAAAAATAATGCTCTTTTCAAGGGGCCATTTATTGTTCTTTCAAAGACTGTCACTGAGGGCAGTAGGGCAGTGAGTTGTGAGTGACTATTGAGGGCTTTTTGAGGCAGGAGGAAATTATAAAAATTTAAAAAGCTCTATTCGGTGGGGGGGGGGGCTTGATTATCCTTTTAAGGATTGTGGATAGTGTCAAGTAAATAAAAAAAGAAAAAAAAAACACATTTAAATGGCCCTTTTCAATGCTTGGGGACTAAGGCCTCAGGGAACACAAGCCAGGCAGGCATTAAAAGCCCTTTTGGGACTAGTGAATAGAGAGCGACTCCAGTCCTTTTAAGGACTGAGAGTGGCCGGAGTAAATAAATAATAATAAAAAAAAAAAATCTTTTTTTAAACATTTCTCAGGACTTGGGCCACTAAACCGTGGCATCATAGAACTGAAATAAATCACAGAGACAGTCACTTTTCTTTATATTTCTGTTTACTATGGACAACAAAAGCGTTACCTTTACTACTAGCCTATTAGCAAGCTTTACTTAACTGTAGGGAGGTAAGTACAAGTATGACACACTTAGTTTCCCCAGTTGGTAACTGTGCTGACAGCCACTCACATCATCAATTCCGCCCCACCACCATGAGTCTTTCTGCATCTGGAGTTAACAGAAAGTGCCTTGACCAGGCAGCAGGAGCTAATGATTCATCAGCTGGTACTAACAGCAGCAGCATTTCAGTGACAAATCCAATGCCCGCCTCCTCTCCCAGATAAAGAAACTACTTTGCATCAGCATCAAGTTCCAGCACTACCACCAAAGACCTAGTTATGCCCCCCCAAATTCTAAAGTTTCAAGATACATGGAAAAAAGGCAGACAGTGGCTGACATGGAAGTATTACGGAATATTGAAATGCACGAGCCTGAGTGTTGGAAGTCCAAAACCGATTGCCCGACACTCTGGATTTGCGGGGGTGGAGTTTGTAATCCTAAATAATTCATCCCCCTAAAACACAAAAAATAATCTCTGCCACGGGCACGTCCTGAGTGTCGGGATACCGAATGTCGGGCAATTGGTTTTGGTCTCCCAACACTTGGGCTTGTACATTACAGTTTGTCGTAGTATATCTGCTGACGTGATGCAGAAAAATGTGCAATGCTCTGTACTTGGTGTCTGCAGTAAGATAAAAGCCAAAGCAAAAATAATTTTAAAACTGGATGTGGTACATTCAGAGTACACATTATCTCAGCACATGAAGTGTCTGTAGTACTCAAAATTGCTGAAAAGGCTTTCATAGCTAATAAAAACAAAGGCTGGAGTCAGACCAATGGAGAAATCCATACAGTTGATGGAGCAAAAAGAAATGGCCCAAATTACTAAATTGTTCTATACTGCATATAACATTGCTAGGACTGAAAGGCCTTTCAGGGATTTTCCTGGGCTAGTAAATTTGCAAAAAAAGAAATTATGGCGATGATGTCATGGGACTGTTACAGTAGTTACAAGCAGTGTCATCTCTTTATTCACTATATTGCTCAAGATATTCAAAACACTACTGCTAATCTTTTTAACGACAGTGATTATTTTTCTTTTCTTCTTGATTCTTGCACAGATAAGTGTGACAGAGGAGGAAGGCATTTATGTGTGTTTTTGACAATGGCCTACCAGTAACAAGGTTTCTTGTACTGAACCCAGTCAGTGTTCCTGATGCTGAATGCATTTTAAATATCATCATTGATGTATTAGAGACTGAAGGTGGTTTAAAGGATGGTGGTTGGAAACAAATACAGATCAGTGCAGCATCTGATGGTGCTTCTGTCATGTTAGGAACCACTTTGGTTGTCCTTACTTGAATAAAGCAAGAGTGCCCACACCTCATTGACATACACTGCTGTGCACGTCGCTTAGAGCTTGGTATTAAGGACTCTTTCAAAGATTGTCCTTTTTTATAGATCAGTAGAACAACTCCTGCTGAACGTGTTTTTCCACAGTTCAGCAAAGAGTTGGAAAGGCCTACAGGAAATGAGATCAACTTTAAATATAACTGTGGTCAGAGCAGTTAACACTGCTGGCACTAGGTGGCTTGCACATAGAAAATGAGTCATTTCTGCCCTTGAAAGAAATTGGATTGTTTTAGTGTCTCAACTGGAACACATCTCACTGACAAACAAGCAATATCCTGGCCAAAAAGCACTGGGGATGGTTGAAGTTCCTCCTGCATCCTCTATCCAGACTGCTGGAAAGCATAGTCTTCGACCAGACACTCGAATTTCTAACACAAAATAACCTTCTGATTCCCACACAACATGGCTTTTGTAAGTTGCACAATACCGAGACAGCCCTGGTGACTTTCATGAATGCCGTTTTCAATACCTTGGATGCAGGTAACCACCTAGGCTGCATATTCATTGACCTCACCAAGGTGTTCTATCTAGTTTACCATTCCCTCCTATTAGATACCCTGACTCTACTAACTCCCCGATGCCATAACCTGGTTCAGAGACTACTTGGAAACAGAGTGCAGAAGACAGACATCCTTAATGCCTTCTCTGAATCAGTAAAGGTTACTTGCGGGGTACCCCAAGGTTCAATCCTATGACCTGTCCTATTCTCATTATTTATTAACTCTCTAAAAATGGCTTGCCCCCAGTGCTAAAAGTGAACAGGAACTCAGTTCCTGTACCTTTTTTGCAGCAGGAACGGAGTTCCTGTAATTCTTCCCACTGACACTAGAACTGGATTCCTTAAACCAGCTACATAATGACAGTTTCTGGGCCTGTGATCTGAAATCAGGGTTTCCATAACAACATTTGACTTGTACAACAATCCTATTTTCCTAGAAATACTTCAATATCTCTAACTGAATCTACTCGTGTTTAAACAGATAGATGTGTCTTGACCCAGCTATCCTTCAGATTGAGGATCTTAATTCTGCATTTCATATTTGCCAGTGTCTTAGTTCCTGTACTTCTTGTCTACCACTTGCACCACTGCTTGCCCCTACACTGGCATGGTCCTCTACGCTAATGACGCCATCATCTTCTGTGAGGGCAAAAACATTTGTTGTGTAAACAGAATCCTACTATCAGACCTCTCCTCTATGGGGAGCTGGTTTCATCAGCATAAACTGGTCCTTAACACAAAAAAAAACCCCGAAGGCAATGCTTTTTTCAGGTCCTCGTAAACCTTGTACTGAAACCCTAACATTGACTGACTCAGGCAAGCAAATATAACTTGTCACTGAATTCTGTTACCAGGGAGTCATCCTTGACAACTTGCTTACATCACAAAAAAATTCCAGGGCTGGGAGTGCTACACGGAATCAAAAAATGCTTTATAGCGGACTCTTGGAAAATTCTTACCGATGGTGTAGTACTGCCCCAAATCGAGTATGGCCTATTTATTTACCCCTTTGCTAGGGAATCCGTTCTGTTAAGAGTAAGAGTACTTTACAACTCAATCTGTAGATTTCAAACCAACCTTCTACCTGTACTCACCACTGTCACCTCCTCGCCTCTGCTTCACACCTCTCACTTGACTCTACAATAAAACTCCTTGCTCTCACCTTCCTACACAAAGTGGCACTAGGTCAAGCCCCCCACCGCATCCAGGAAATCTTCCCCGAACTAGTGAAAAATAGGAACACAAGATCCTCTGAGTGCCACTCATTTGTAACCCCAAGAATGAACAGCAAACTAGGTCGAAGATCCCTATCTTACAGGGCCATGTGTTGATATAAGTAAGCATTAAGCCACTCAAAAGGATGGGTCTACTGTGGAATTATTCTGTGGTTGGGTGGCCTCATGCCCCCAATCACCCAACCATGGATTAATTCCATAGTAGTCCGATCCTTTCAAGTAGCTTAATGCTCTTGTAACATGGCAATCTTTGTATTGATAATTTTATGTTAGTAAAATAACTGAGACAGTGATTGTGTGTTTAAAATGTTTATCCTGGCTGGCCAGGGCTGAGGCATTATGCCTTGCCTCCTGCCACGCCAGTGACCCGTGTTCACGGTCTGAGCAGATCGCCGGGGTCGGCCAGGGAGGGAGGGAGAGGATCGAGCGTCCAAAGGACAGTGGTCTACTTTGAAATTAGACCATGGTTGCTCTCTGATCACCTGTTGCACTTCCACCAATGGTAATGCTGCATTTCACATTGACACTTAATGCCATATTACAAGAGTCAGATTGAACTGACACAGCTTTAGTGCTGCTGGAATGGCTAGAGTTAAACACATGTACTCCCATTTCTTTGTCTGTTGAGAACTGCAGATCTCTTAAATTGTGGCAGAAAATGATTCTTGCAGACAGCACTTCCCAAATGTGCTTGCTACTATCAAGATAGTTCTTCTGGTTCCCATTCACGCTGCTACTGCAGAAGGAGGCTTCTCTCTAATGGGAAGAATAAAACAAGCATTTATCATTGCTGAATGTTTGCTTGCAGGGTGTACAGTGGTTGTTCTAGAGAAGTTGCTCAGCACCTCGGTATACCTAGTCAGCCGTGGTGTACTAGGCATTATGCTGAGTGGTACTGCCTTAATTTGGCAGTTCAGTAGTGCAGTATGCCTATGCGGTAAGCCCTTAATTAATTAACTCTCCCTCACCATCTGTTGTAATGCGCTAAGTGGTGCTGTTACTGGCTGCATTTTACCTGTTTTTCAGTTTTTTCTCAGTGGGTGTCCCCACAGTCTACAGTCATGCCATACACAAGCACCTTTTTTAAAGCAACTTTGATAAATAAATGTTCCATTTTGCATTAACTATTCCTGGAGTCCACAGCTTTCTGTGATGTGAAAGTTTGTACCAAGCCTTTCTGTAGGTGCCGGTCACCTTGTGATTATTGTATGAGCCAAATAGAACACTTTATCAGGTTGCTATCGGGTTGCTAGTGGTTACCGTTCAGCAAGGCAAAGTTGCCTGTGTAGATGGAAAGTGTTATTAGTTAGCAGTTTAGGAGGTCAGAAGTACAGTACAGTTCACTTGGTTTTGTGCAAAAGTCAGACGTTTTTTTTTTCTAGTAACTAAATCTGTTGTGGGTGGCCGGCATATGAGTAGTGAGTGAAAGCAGAGTTTGGAGTGTGACAGTGGATTTGAACTACAGTAGGTTACAGGCATGCAAGGAATATACTGGGGTTGGTTTGGTGGATTTTATGGAGTCACAGATAGAACAGCACAAGTATCATACCGGACTCCAATCAGATGAATGGCAGCTGCACTTTTGCTCAGTTAGTGAATCGATTTGATCTTACTTTGAGAGAGTTCCTGCAGTAGGTCTTCACATATAGGACTCCGCCCCCTGGCGTCAGGTTCCAATAGCAAACTTGTAGCTAGCAGTCATCAGCAGGGAACACCCCCGACGGCAGGTGATGCGACGTCAGCCCGACTATAAAAGGGGAGGTCCCGTGCCCGCCCTCCCAGTTCTTTCTTGCTGTCTCCTCAGTTCATTCGGCAGATGTGTTAGAACAGCGATCAGTCGCACGCTGTATATTCCACGTTTTAGTAATTTTCCTTATCACTTTTTCCGCAGTTTTCGAACGAGTGTATGTCGGCTCGACCAAAAATGTGCACCAAGTGCGGCACCCAAATCCCGCACGGGGATGACCACTCCCATTGCTTCCTTTGCCTGGGACCTAAGTACAACTCGGCTGAGTGTGCCATCTGCCAGGTATTCAACCAGGCTACCTGGACCCGACGCAAGCAGACCCTCGAGGCCCACCTTCTCACCCATCGGCTAGCGTCTACGGAAAAGGAGCTCCAGGAGCTTAGGGAGAGGTCGTCATCACCGGCCCAAAGGAAGAAAAAGGACAAGGAGAAGCACCGGGAGAGGCACCCGTTGATACGAGGAAGGTCTTACATCTCAAATACTGTGAGTACCACTCTTCCGGCCCTCCATCCGCTTCTGCGGGACGGGCGCCTTCTTCCCCTCCTGCCGAGGTGAGAGCGTAGACAGATGTAGCCTCTATGGAGGTCTCCGTTAGTTCTCCTTCATGTAGCACTGCTGCTAAGTCGCCCTCTGGCCCCACCTCCAGGCGCCCGGCCCAGACTGATCAGCCTGTCCACGGTTCCTGTGCCGCAGCCAGCCCGGACGTGACTGATAAGTTGGACAACGGACCTCCTGTCGACTGCACAGCCATACCTGCTCGCCCTTTGGGCTCCCTTGAGGACCCCGATGACTGCACGAGCATGCTCGCTGGAGACCTTTCATCCCTGCTGGTTTCTTCCCCAAGGGATTCGCCACCCAGTCCTGACTTGTCTCTTCCTGTCATTGGGGTCTCTTCCAGAGCTCCTCCCTTCGCCAAGCATCACTCCAACCCAGACCTTCCTCCTCCAAGAGGTCCATCGCCAGACCGGGATCTGTTAGGCATGGAGCCCCCTCCGTCGGGACCCTCGGGTGCCACTCCTGATCCCCTGCCACTTCCCAGTAGACCTGCGGCACCCCCACCGGCTTGTCCTGCATGACCCTCGGGCAGTTTTCAGGGGCCTGACCCCCACATTCCGCCACCGGGCAACCCTCTGATGGATCCTTCGTATCCAATGCTGAGCAATGTGCAGCTGATGCCAGAAAACCCGACACCAGGATACCGGACACTGGGATACCCAACACCGGGGTATCTGACACCTGGATACCCAACACCTATATATCCGATGCCGGGATATCCAACACCAGGATATCCACCTTTAGGCTATCCGCCGGGGCTGCCCGGGTATCAATACCCTTACTGGCACCACCCAACTTACCAGGGGTACCCAGGGTACCAGCCTCCTCCACCCCCGCCACCCGATCGAGAGTCAGTTCTGGTGTGGTGGCAGGATGCCAGGACCCAGCTCATCACTGAAATCAGATGGTCCCAACCGTTGGTGGCTATTCCTGTACCCAGGTACCCCCCGGTCCCTCTGGGCCAAGCTGAGGGTTCACTTCCAGTGGGTGGCACTGGGCAGCACCCTTCCCTTCCCAGTGGCTCCAAGCCCTCTGATTGGGACATAGATTTGGACATCCACCATTCTGACCCTCGACTACCACCAAATTCCTCCAAAAGAATCGCCTAAATCCCCTCCAGAGGACCCTTCATTCGGGATTTGTTGAGAACTATCCAGGCAGCAGGATGCTGGCCTTATAAGGAGATATATCCTCAGTGCAAAAGATTGGCTGTGCACCTGGATCTAGTGACTACAGATCGTCTACCCATCGCATTGCCCCTTAGATGAACCCTCATGAGGACCTGGTCACTACCGTTTGGCAACAGCCCTCCTCCATCCCAGCTGTTTCCAGGAAAGCCAATAGAACTTACTTCCCCCGGAAAGGATTTCTCATTTGACATCGCACCCGAAAGCTGACTCCATGGTCATCACGGCCACGCATGACTGGACGGCTCAACCTAAGCACCTGAGTTCGTACCCACCAGACAAGGACTCACGGCAACTGGACCAGTTTGGTAGAAAGGTCTACTCATCCACTTCCTGTGCCATGCGGTCACTAAATTGTGTGTCCAGTGTGGTGGTCTTCCAGAAGGCTTTCCTTGCTGAGCTGGAGAGGGGCCTTCAGGCTATCCCTGATGAAAACCTCTGGGCCAAGTTGTTGGACAAAGTCTGTATGAATAAGTCCTCTTGCCGTCACGCTGTCTGAGCCACTTGTAATTCCGTGGACTCGGGCTCATGCTGCAGCCATGGGGATCTGCCTTTGTTGCCTGTCATGGCTCCGTATTGCAGGTCTGGCACAGGACATCCAGTCATCCCTTTTGGATGCACCCTTCAGGGGTTCCTTCCTCTTTGTCGGTGATGCGAAAGATGGTATAACAGAGCTGCAGGAGAGTGGATGATCTCTTCAAGATGTACACTCGATGTATCGGACGGGTCAAAAGAAATAGCCATTTCGTCACCAGAGACGATGGAATAAGACCCAGAATAAGCATCAAGGCAAAAGACACGCGACTGGCTCTGGAGCTCAAACCCCTCAGGCAAAGTTTGCCAAGCCAGCCTCAGGGGCCAAAGCTTCCCTCTCCTCGGCATCGTGACTCACTCCCCCCTCCTTCCATTACCTCCATTCCCCTCAGAGGAACTGGTAGGAGGGAGGTTTGGCCTCCTCCTGGAAGGGTGGAAGTCCATCACTGCAGACATATGGGTTCTTCAGCTCCTACAGCGAGGTCACTCGTATCGAGTTTCTGGAGATTCCACCTCCACACTCTCTGGGAAGGTCCTCTTACCTGTCTGGTCAGATCCCCATCGTCCACCAGGAAATCCAGGCCTTGCTGCAAAAAAGTGACTATAGAACCCGTCCTTCCAGACCAACTAGGAAGGGGATTCTACACCCATTTCTTCCTGGTACCAAAGAAGACTGGAGATCTGCGACCTAGCTTGGATCTCAGCACATTCAACCTTTTCATGGAATACAAGAGATTCCACATGCTGACCCTTCTGGGACTCCTACCCCTGCTTCAGTCAAACACATGGCTATGCTCCCTGGATATGCAGGATGCTTACCTATATATCCCCATCCTCCTGGCGCTCCACTGCTTCCTCCAGTTCTCCTTTCAGGAGAACCATTTCCAATTTGGGCACTTCTTTTGGCCTGTCCTAAGTGTCCCGGGTTTTCACCAAATGCCTAGCAGTAGTAGCGCCTTTTCTCTGCCACAGGGGCATATACGTGTTCTCATACCTAGACGACTGGCTTTTTTTCAGCACCCTCCCCGGACAGTCCGAAGGGAGTCTCTCTCTCTCTCTCTTTTACGCTGGACTTGTTTGTCAAGCTGGGCATCTCGGTCAACCTTCCCAAGTCCCAGCTAGTATTTTCTCAGTGCCTCTAACTTATTGGGGTGGTATTGGATATAGTCCAGAGCAAGGCCTTTTTGCCATTGGATCGAGCCGAAACCTTAGCTTCCCAGACCACTTTGGTGGCCAAGGCTCGATGGACTACAGCACACTCGGTGATCTGTCTCTTGGGGCTCATGACAGCGGCCATTCCTACTGTCCCCATTGCCAGACTGCACATGAGGGTCACCCAGTGGTCTCTTCGAGTCCAGTGGGACCAACTGTTGGACGACATGAACCAACTGGTCATGATCTCCAACAGCCTGCAGAAGGATCTTCTTTGGTGGCAGGATCTCACCAACCTGTTAATGGGAGCTCCTTTCCACTCTCTGGCCCCTACCAAGAGCCTCACATTGGATGCCTCTGACATGAGTTGGGGAGCCCATCTGGCGGACCACAAAACCCAAGGTTCGTGGTCTCCCCTAGAGCAGCAGCTCCATATCAATGTCCTGGAGACCAGAGCAGTACTCTATGCTCTCCAGGCCTTCCAGTCATTACTTCTCCCCGGAACACTTCTGGTCCAGACAGACAGCATGGCAACTGTCTGGTATATCAACAAACAGGAAGGAACCTGGTCATACCCTCTTTGCAGGGAAGCAATGAGGGTATGGTACTGGGTGATTCAGCACGGTCTGTTTCTGACAGCAGTCCACATCCCAGGCATGCACAACGTTCTGGCAGACAGTCTTAGCTGATCAGTGGCCAGGACTCACGAGTGGGAATTAAAGCAGGATGCAGTCGAAGACCTGTTTCTTCTATGGGGCCGGCAAGACCTACTGTAGATCTGTTTGCCGCCCCATTCAACGCAAAACTACCCAGCTTTTGCTCGCTCGTTCCCGGGCATGGTGCTTTTTGGCGAGACGCACTGTCTCTTTCTTGGGCAGAGAGGTTTCTATACGCATTTACTTCCTTTTCTCTTATTCAGAAGGTTCTGTTGAAACTTCAGGTGCAAGGGGCCCACTTAATTCTGATCACCCCTCTGTGGCCTCAGCAGATTTGGTTCCTGCTGTTGCAACAGCTGGCTGTAGAACCACCAGTCCTTCTGCCAATATCTCATGACCTTCTGTCTCAAGAGCAGGGCACCCTCGTACATCCAAGTCTTCAGTCTCTCCACCTCCATGCGTGGCACCTGTGGACGTAGCGGTTTCCTGCTATGGAATTTCTTCCCAGGTCGCTCGGGTCCTGGTAAAAGCCAGAAAACCTTCTGCCAGATCTGCCCTTGCCATGAAGTGGAAGAGATTTTCCATCTGGACCACAGCTAAACGCTTGGATCCCTTTTCTTGCTTAGTCTCCCAGGTGTTAGAGTACCTCATACATCTTTCTGAGTTGGGCCTTAGTTACTCCTCCATTAAGGTCCATCTCTCTGTGGTGTCGGCCTACCACGTCCCAGTGGAGGGCAAAACCCTAGCATAGCTAGAGGTTTCAAAAACTTTCTTGAAGGGCATCCTTTATATTAAACCTCCAGTCCGGAACCCCTGTCCTTCCTGGGATCTCAGTTTTATGTTGGAGAAACTCACTTTACCCCCTTTTGAGCTGGCAGCAAGTTGCGATATGTGCCTCCTGTCATGGAATGCTTTATTTTTAGTTGCGGCTACTTCAGCTCTAAGAGTTTCAGAGCTTCAGGCCTTTGTGTGCAGAGTACCTTATTGGATTTTTCACAAGGACCGGGTAGTCCTGAGGACTAATTCTTCCTTTCTTCCGAAAGTGGTTTCGGAGACGATTCTTAACCAGAGTGTTGAACTGCTGGTCTGTTATCCTCTGCATTCCAACAGGAGGGAATATCTTCTGCACACCTTGGATGTGCACCGGATCCTGAGGTGCTATACCTCCCGGACTAAGGAGGTTTGTAAAGTGAACCAACTTTGTGTGGCCTTTGCCCCCCCAGTGCCAGGGCAAAACCATCTCGAAGCAGAATATCTCTAGGTGTCTGGCCGACTATATTCACTACACTTACCAGAAACATTAAAAGACCCTTCTGGGGGTGGTTAGAGGCAACTCCACCAGAAGCTTGGCCACTACTACCACTTTTTTCAGGAATGTGTCAACTGCAGAGATCTGTGCAGTGGTCACTTGGTCTTCTGTCCACACCTTCACTAAACACTACAGTCTGGACATTGCTTCTAGGCATAGAACTGGTTTCGGCCTTGCTGTTTTGCAGGGTCTTCTATCCTAAGGCAGAACCTCAGTTGTTGGGAATTTTCCTCCTCCCGGAACCTATTCTCCAACTCCTTCTCTTCAGATTGCTTGGTATTCAGTCCTATATGTGAAGACCTACTGCAGGAACCCTCTCGAAGTAAGATATAGCAGTTACGTACGAACTTACTGTAACAGTAGATCTTCGAGAGAGGTTCCTACAGTAGGTCTAGTTTCCCACCCACCTTCCCCCAGCTCCTGGAAAGTTTTCCTTTTCTTCCTGCCTAGCATACCGGTCTAGATAGGGCACAAGGTCCCAGGAGTTGTTGCTCCTTCCTTTCTACTTGCCTTTCTTTAGGTCTCCGGGGAAAAGAACTGGAGGGTGGGCACAGGACCGCCTCTGTTATAGTTGGGCTGACGTGTCACCTGACGTCGGGGGTGGTCCCTGCTGATTGCTAGCTACAAGTTTGCCATTGGAACCGGACACCAGTGGGCGCAGTCCTATATGTGAAGACCTACTGCAGGAACCTCTCTCAAAGATCTACTGTAATGGTAAGTTCTTACGTGACTGCTATTTTTACTGACCTGCTGTATCTACTATCTGTAGACCCGTGATCAGAATTCCCTTGCAGGAGCAAACCCCAAAACCTGATTAACATCTGCACCTCCCCAAAAAATGTTTCCCAGTTGACGAGCATCCTCGATCCCGATGCAGTTCCAAGTATAGTGTGAAATTACATGAAAAAAACTTTCCCTGGTAGTCTAGCATCTCCGCCACCACCACCATCCCCAAGCCCACAAGATAGTATTAATAAAACTTACCCTGGTAGACAAGCACTCCCCACCCTCTGATGTGCAGAAGAAAACTGTCTGCTGGTGATGGTACCTTACCCAAACCCAACCTCCCACTGTGTACCCATCCCCCTCCGATAGAAGAAATGTCTTGCATTAGTTATAGAAACTGGTTCTGTATCCTGAAAAATTAATGCACTGTAACTGCAGTTCAGTGTACTTCAGTGGGCTTCTGGCTGCAGTTACACTTTAATACAGTAGTCTAAATTTCTAAGAGTACGAATTTAATTAACTCTTTGTCGGAGTGTAGATTTGTATTGCTACACTTGTTCTTAATTAAAGGTATTTGTGGGGGGTTAAGGATGGGGGTTGGCGTGTACCCAGTGAGAGTTTGGATGATGATGTGAGTGCGTTCAGTTGTTCAACTTTTTTTTCCCCAGTTTTGTAATAAAAAAAATACACTGCAGATTGTTTATTTGTTAACCAGTTACTATTGGCATTGGTAGGGAGCTGGATATCAGGGGACGCAAAGGTCAGACTTGGAAGATCTTAAATCAGGGGAGGCAGCATACAAACAAATTGGCAGCAATTGGGCATGCTAGTTTACAATTTGCAATTTTCATGCCCTCGCCTGCGTACAAAAGAAAAAAAAAAATAGGAATAATCTGTTTGGAGTGTCAGTGTTAAAAGGAATATGTTTGGATGGTCAGTTGCACTTAGGGAGGGGGTGTTGGTTCTTCAGGGTCCCTCAAGTCGATGATGTGTGACAAGTCAAGCAGTGAATGGCCAGAGGTCATCCTTGCCAAGAAAGTACCTTGGGAAAGGCAGTTAATATTTATAACACTACAATCAATTCATGTCCGCTTTAAACTGTCACCTGCTCGAAGCCAGCTGTGCTCTGATTTTTTTCTTCTACAGCATGTAGATTCACTCCCACTCAACCGCTGATCCTCATGACTTTGCTGTGTAGCATACTGAATGAGCAAGAAACCTGTGAAGTAAACAGCTAGATTTGCTGAAAAATAAGCATGTTTTCATCGGACGAGTTGGATGATTCAGATAGATTGTTCAAGCCTTATTATTCTTAGGCATCATTTCCAGTGTAGTTGCAAGCTCTTAGGTTGCTCACCCCTTCCTAGAGATCCTAGAGTGTGCAGTACTGTCTAAAAAAACATAATGACAAATTACAACAGTTGGAGACAAATGAGAACAAAATAATGTTTGGCAGAAATTAAGATTGTACAAAATTCGGGTAGCATAGCAATGCGGCTGGTTAAATGAGCCCAAGAGCCCGTTTCAGCAGTTCTCAGATGCCAGATATTTCTTCTTTTCTGCGCAACTACAAAGTATCTGAAGAGACTCTCCACCCCCTACATTTCCATGTTGGAATGAACTTTAGTGCAGCAAATCCATAATACTGTGCAGTACTATACAAATAAGAAAAGGCATGCCAGAGGTCCACTCAGAGTACGGAAAACATTTTAGGCTGAGATCAATATTTGACTGTTGGCAGTACTGTCAAGCACAGCAATGAGGCTGGTAACACGTGTCAACATTACTAAGCTTTTATTTTATTTTTTTAAACTAGACCTGTCACCCTTGGGAAAAACTCCACAAACACGAGGACAGCACATTACCACAAGATTCCGCTCCCAACATACACACACACTTATCAATATTCAGTGTTGTCCAATGGAAAAACAAACAAGAATAAACCATTTGTAAGGTTGTGCCTAAGAGCCTCAGTAATGTTTGACCTACTGTATAAAGAACTTATTGTGCCATACTCATTACTGTAGCTTTATTTATTTATTGTTGTACGTATAGATATAAATAAAATTGTGTTTTTTCTTTTTTGCTCTGCATTGATCAGCATGGATTTTGAAGCAGTAACTACACACAAAGAGCAGTTGCTAAAGTAGGAGGCCTACTGTACATCAGAATTGGACAACATTAGGATCAAATGAGGGAGGTATCCAGAGCGAAACAAAAAATGTATCGGTTCAAATTCCATCTTTCTCACCACAAAACAGCATACTGCAGCATTGTATTAGTGGGATTGAATCAATAAAGAACACCTTGGAGGTGGTGTTAAAAAGCCCAAAAGCTGTCTGTAGAACAAAGAAGCACCACATTCAACAATAAAAGTGAAAAGTAAAAATGTATCAATATAGAACTCTTCAGTGGTGTAGAAATACGGTTTATCACTTCTTTATGAAGTAAAATGTTGATTGAAGTTCAGCTGCAAGTTGGTGCCTGGGACATTGTGTCAGTCAGTCTCTCTGCACCCAGAAGTTCACTGTCTGCCATCATGTGAAATGCCTGCTTTATTTCTTATTTCTTAACTTAGCAAAATTGGTCCATGTAAAATAAATGGGGGAAATGATTCTTCGGCAGACATGTTATGAGAGCAGATGTAGAATTTCCAATGTTCCCATTTATGTTAAAAAGCCTAACTCTCGCAAAATGAAAAATACATTAGGCATTATTATTATATGCATCAAAGTGGGAATATACAGTACATCACCTAGGCAACTGAGGCAGTACTACATCAGCCCCCAAAAACTCCAGTCCCTCATCTGGCAATCCACAGGTAGATGTGCTGGGATATTAGCTTAGGTGCGTGCAGCAATGCTTATTTTTTGGGGACTCAGTGGGTGGGAGATTGGTGAACCTTTGGGGCGGGGGGTGTCATTTGAGGTTCCTGCTTTGGACGTGGGTAGAGAAAGGTGTGCTTTATGGATGGCAGTTGGTGAGAGCTGGGTGGAGGTGGTGATCGGTGTGCAGGTATGTGACTAGACTGGCAGACTAGTGGGATAGACTGGGGAGCAGGTGATACACTCAGATCCTGATCCAGAGGCAGATGTGACAGCATAGCTGAGATGCGGGCCTGCACTAGTAGTTCTTGCTCGATCATTTATCTCCTTCTCTCTTTCTGTCCGTCTCTTCCTCTCTCACCCCTAATATGTTAAACATCTGTCAGTGCTACGATCTGTCCGACAATGCACATGATCCTTAGATTGTTTGCTCCATTATCTCTCTCACTGTGGTCCCACAATCAGTTTGACAACTAACAGCAGAGTAACCAGCTTTTTAAAAAGTGTATGTATAAGTATCCTACATATAAACCATGGGCAGAAGGCCTTGTGATGTTCAGCATTTCTTTTTTGTCTTTTTATGGTTTCTGGTTAATTTTGTTATTTTCTATTAAAAATAAAGTAATAAAAAATGTGATGTCAGTGCTGCGCATCTGGCCTCCAGATCATCCAACCACACTCACTGCCTCAAACAAGTGTGAGGGTCACCTTTGGTGGCATGAATGTAATGAGAGGGCGTGAAGATTTTGTACTGTGTAATTGTTGTTGCTCATTGATTCAGTTAGCTGTAGCTGATTGGCAGTAGTGGTAAAATGTTAGCTCTTATTTATAGTATATGACTGTTTGCTATATTACGGCATCCTTCATGCGCACTGCATGTCTCCATTCTGGCACAGCACAGAGTCCAGTACCACAAAAATAATGTGTGTATAAAAAGCAGTCAGCCCAGAAATGTACTGCAGAATTGATATCCAGACTCTTGTATGACAGCCAATTAATTTGCTCATCCATCACTGCCCACTATGCCATATATTAATGATTCTGTAAGTTATAAAAAACATCCCACATTCAGCTGCCCCCCCACAAAAAAATAAAAAAAATCTCCACCTCATGGCCCAAGCAATTCTGTTTAGCATTTACATTTTCATCACGTTTGTTTATCATAGAAAAAAAGGAATTCAGTATATGGAAGAATCCCAGGAGCAGAATGCTCACCACATCAAACACAGCAGAAGGCCTTAAGTGGAAGCACCGTCTCAATTTTACCTGTGTTTTCAAGTTGCTGAGCAAGTCATCAAGCTCTTCAGGTTTTCAGCAGTGAAAAGGCTTTCTATTGCTGTGTCATTATTTAAGCCAACATACAGTGACCCGGATATTCAAACTGTGCCCAAAAAGTGCGCAACAGCAGGAGCAAGCGCAAGTCCACTGCACCCATGCGCAAGAAGCGCGATATTCAAAACCTGTGCAGGCCAAGATACGCCTGTGGCACATGACTGAATGTCGTGCCACCTGCGCCATAGCACAACCAGGGATGTGCAGTTTGCACAGTTTAGATGCGCCATAGCGCAACCAGGAATGCTCAGTGGAGCAGTCCAGATGCGCCATAGTGCAACCAGGGATGCCCCGTGGAGCAGGGCAGCAGTGCAACAGCACAACCAGGGATGCGCAGGGACAGGATACAGGGGCTCACCACCCATGCCACAGATGGGCAGAGGAGCACACAGCAGAACAGACATTGTCCCCACACACCATGTACTGCACAACCGGTAGAGAGCCGGAATAACCACCGGCCCATGGATACCAGCAACCGGCCCATGGATACCAGCAACCAACCCACAGCCGGGGCATGGTGCCCCAGCACCCCCCCTGGCAAGCTGTGACCGGCACACAAGGAGGGCCAACCAGCCCGTGCCACACCGTCCCACCAATGCAGAGCACACCCTGCACCACGATCCCCATACACCCTGCCCAGGAGTAGCGCCCAACAGTGCAGGACACCCCATGCATGCCACCACCCCCACTGTGACAATGCAACCCTGTGCACCATGGAACCATGCATGGCAGCCCCACCATGAGCACCCTGCAGCGGGCGGCAGCAGACAGCGATGCAACAACTGCATACACAGTGCCACCCTGCACGCCCCCCCCCCCGAGGTACAGCTGAGAATGTAAATGCTGAGAGACCGACCATGCGTTGTCACGAGGTAACCCACATGCACCAGGGCATCCCCCGGACCCCAAAACTAGCGGTACAGCACCCTGCACACCCTCCCAAGGACACATCCCGTCCCAGTAGTGGCCACAACAGCCAGCACAGACACACAGTGTTGCATTGAAGCATGCGCCACACAGGATGCAACACAGTGAATGGACAAACACCCACCCATACCCAAGGGCACACTAACACAAGGACACAGTACCGGGTCAACCAAGCCACTGGTGTATGGCCACGGCAGCCGTGTACACATGGCCAGCACCCCTACATGGCACAGGTGTGCCAGCCACCCTGCGCAGGCACCATGAAGTTGTATGCCACCAGCATGCGACCAGAGCACAAGTGACAGACAGTGGAGCATATCCCCTGCAACAGACACAAGTGACAGCATGGAGGTGCGATAACAGCAGCGGAGGCTACAGTGCCACCCGAGGCAGACGGGCACCATACCAGTGACGGGAGGCAACCTGGCATTGTGCTGGGTACAATGGTTGTCCAGCATGGACAGCCACAACTGACATGCCAGCAGATGGTGCATATCACATACATTCAAGGGTGTCAGCTGCACCAGCCCATGGACAGTCTGATAGGGGCGCCGTGGACACAGAGTATGCTCTGTAACCCACTGCACAGGCAACCAGTACACAGAGAACAACATACAAACCACAGACAGTGACTGATTTCCCCAACCCACACCATAGGCGGGTCCCTGCTGGACACACACACACACACACACACGCGCGCCCATGCCTGTACCACCCCGGACGCCACGCACACCACTGCAGCCAAGCACCTGTATCCCGCTGCAAATCAGAGACCACCACAGTTGTCATAACAAAATGTACGTACTAAACAATATAAACGATCAAACATATTCACAGATATATACAAGGGTGGGGAGGAAGGGCCACAAACCAGGTGGGGGCAGGCATGGGGCAGGGGTGTACAAATGGGAGAGGGAAGAAGTGGTGTGATGGTGGGTCCAGGGGGGTTAAGTGAGTCAGGGAGTCATGGAGGGCCTATTGTCTGCCCCGCTGTCCACTCCTGTGGTGCCTCCGGGTGCTTCTTCTCCAGACCCCGTGCCGCTCCATCCTCTCCAGAAGTGCCAGGGATGCCCACGCCAGCTGCAGCAGCTCCTGCATACCACATTCTAAGACCATCAGTGTTGTCCACCTAGGACATAGGGCAGAGTCAACCACATGTGACTGTCTAGCCCCTACAGCCACCCATTGTGCATGACATACAGCTGTGTGCAACGCACCTGTGATGGTGCACGACCACCCACAATGACTCGTCCACAGGACACCTACCCAGGCCACCCAGCCATACGGACGCTGCACCACCACCATGTCCTGCACAGCACCACTGTAGCCATACAGTAACATGGCACCACATGATGCAAAAGGCAGTGGCACAGCCATGTACCTGGTACATGCATAGACCACCATTAGCGCACTCCAGACATGCGGTGCCACTGGACAGTGCTGGCTGTAACAAATTGCGTGCATGGCAGTGGTGTCAGTGGATGGTGGCCATGCTCCGTTGCTCCCCTGTTACACAGCATGCAGTGGTAATCATGGGATGTAAAGGCACTCACCATCATCAGGCTGGTTCCTGCGTCGTGGTCAAGCCGTCCCTCGGCCTGCTAGTCATCTTAGCGCGCCTCCTCTCCCTCGCCACGGGTGCTCCTCTGGGCCTAGGGTTAAACATGGAGGGGAACATCAGTACAATCCAGCCTTAAAGTCCCCCTGCCCCGTGTGCAATCACACAGCCATACCCATCACCCCCCACCCGATACCACCACCACGGTAACACTGGGCGGCTCCCCATGTGGACACACCCACCACCGTGATACCAGTATGGGCGTTAGCGGTGTATGGATGGGGCACCTACCTGGCTGCGGCACATGCCCCTCACCAGACGCGTGCCCCACAATAAGCAAGACCTGTCAGGTCCCCTAAGCTGGAGGTCCCTTGTCGGTGGCGACACTGTTCAGCAGTGCGCCCGATTCCTGTGGCCTTCTCCAGGCACCGCCATACCTCCTCCCATACCCTGCACTCCTGGCCCTGTCCAGGGTGCATCTCAAATAGTGCCCCAGCATGAGGGCTCTTACTATAGCCACCAAATTGGCCAGCTCCACCTGGCTCCAAACAGCAGCCCTCCTTCTTGCCATCTCTGAAGCTGGTTGGAGTCAAATGGCACTCGGTAGCACGGTCCACCACGTGCAGATGCTGCACAGTACAGCGCTGCCATTCCCTATTGCGCTGTCACCGAACAGCGCGATAATGGTGCACCCATGCGGACGCATGGTGCCTAGGGGCCAAAGGTCAGGCACAGGGTCAAGGGTCTCTCGCGCATGGACCGCCATAGCGCGATTGGTACTCACTGCGTGTAGTGCGATTGGATGCCTGTGTGCCACCTCCTGTAGCGGCCTACCGCGCTGTGGCCCCAGTGCGAGAGCGCCATACATGTGCACAGTGCAGTAGCGCCACTGGCACAATGGTGGCTATGCCGTGCATTGCCTCCCACGCACAGCACGTCAGCAGCGCGACAGGCGTCTGCGTCATCACCCCATTCAGTGTGTACTGCGCATGTCACAGAAATGCGCCCTTGCCTGAGCACGTTCAACACAGTTGCGCAAAGCGCAACGGCGCGATATTCGGCCGGCATATGCAAATCAGCTAATCAGCCATTCAGTGGTGCAGATACTGGATTTGCATCCACTTATAATTGCGCCTCGCTTCATTTGCATGCGTTGCGCTATAAAAATGCGACATTGGGCTGCAGTGGCCATAGTCTGTTATTGCAGTCTATTGTGGTGAATTGCATACTGTTTGGGAGTGTGGACTGTGGTATGTAGGACATGCATGGGACTGCACAGTTGCAGGTAACACCTGTCATTCTCACAGGATGAAGAATGAGTGATCGTGAGGTGGAGGAAGAGGAACAGAGATGTGGGAGGAAGAGGAGGCCTAACTTCACAAAGGCAGAAACAGATGTCCTGTTTGAGGCCTACCTCGACCAGGAGCCACTGCTCAGTGGACAGCGGGGAACACCACAGGCCCGTACTGCTGCACAGGAAGAGGTGGCGTGTGCCGTCAACCTGCATGGCAGCCACCAGCGGTCCATGCAGGAGTGCAAAAAGAAGATGGGTACGGACAGGCGGAGGATTAAGAACAAAGTGGCTGCCATCAGGGCAGCACAGGCTGCGACCAGTGGGGGACAGCCGGCCATGCAACGCCTGACCCCACAAGAAGAGCAGGTTGCTGGCAGCATGCGGTGTTGTGCCATCGAGGGTGTTCCAGGTGGTGGATTCCAGATGGGTGGTAGCCCGTCACTGCATGATAGGTCCTGGTCTGCCAATGGGGGAGACAGGGTAGGGAGATACATTAATGCTACTGTGTTCCCTTATAGCTCCTGAGCATCTACATGGGTCAGCGGTGGTGGGGTTGTCCACTGAGGGCGATACCATGGACATAGAGGAGGGCCCGTCCACCTCCACAGGCATCCGAGGGTCAGGGCGACAGTGGGCCTGCCTGGACATCCAGACTGATGCTGGTGGAGCAGGTGCGCAGGAGGCCCTGCCTGTGTCCCAGCATGCCAGCGTCCTTGGATGCCAGCATGCTGAGACTCGGGCTGGTGCCGGATCCGTCACTGAGGATGATGGAGCTCACTTCATGGACAGTGATACATGTGGGCCGCAGGATGGCCACACAGAAGGTGACATCACAGGCATGGCCGTGGGTGGTGCCGCTGTGGAGGCCTGCGTGACATCACAGTCCCAGCCTGTGCCTGTCTGCACCAGTGGGGTAGCAGTGGTGTGTGTCCAGGACAGTGGGGCTGTTGTGGCCACTGCAGCGGCACCGTTGAGCCCTGGAGAGCGGCAACCAGAGGGGCAGTGTCAGCAGTCTGCCAATGGCCATGGGAGTACAGTGTCAGGGGGTGGCGTCAGTGCACCACCTGTGGACATGCCCAGGCCTGGCCCTGGTGTGCAGCACCCACCCTCAAGGGGTGCTGCCCATCAGGGCCGTGAACACCGTGAGGGACAGCATGCTGATCAGTCAGATGACCTCTTAGAAGAGCACACCCGCATACTCCAAGAATCAGTCGATCAGCAGTTGCGGCTTGTGACGGCAGTGGATGCACTCAGTGTGGCTCAGCGCCAGGCAGAGGAGTGGCGCAGTAGAGACACCGCTCTGCTCCTGGCAGGGATGGACCGGATGCAGGAGGATGTGACCGCTGCCATTGACAGGCAGACACAGGCAATCACAGCTGTCATGGCCACAATGGGCACACAGTTATTTGCCCATGTGTCGCAGACACTGCGCCATGCAATGTCCACCCCCCATTCCCAGCGTCGTGCGATACCCTCCTTGTCGACACTGGCTTCAGCTGTGGGCATCCTGAGCACGCCTGGCGCAGGCATATTCGGTGTGCTGCAGACCCCTGCATGAGCACGGTCGTGTTCATGAAGCACAACCCTTGGGGGACGGTCAGTGTCACCCCATGAGGCCATTGGTCAGCCTGTCACTGCTGGCGGGTCTCAGCAGGGCCGCCCATGCATCCATGGCGGCCCTGGCACTGTGGCGCGTGACTGACCTGTCTCCCACCATGGCTACTGTCTGATGCTGCCCTGTGTGCATTGTGTTGTTCAATGTGCAAAGCACGGGTGGGGTACCCGGCCCTGCACACACACATACACACACACGTTCCATCTGCACACCCTCCCGGCTGCTGTCCACTGTGGCGTGTGCATGATGATGATGCCTGCGTTGCGCTGTCTGCCACTGTGTAATGGTGCCCAGCGTCTGACACAAACACAATGACAGGCACTGGGCATGGTGGTCTGTGGAGGTGTGTGTGGCTAGGGGTAGTGGTTGGGGTCAGCATGCCTCCTACCCTTTGTGCATGTCTTGTGGGGGGGGGTGTGCATATGTGTGTGTGTGTGTGACCGTGTGCCGTGTTAGACCTTGCCCATCCCTGATGGTGTGTGCGGTTCCATGCTCGGCCAATTCCCTTAACGACATGCACCCCTGGGGTTTGTCCATGTGTGTTTGTGGATTGTGCCTTTGCCACTGGTGGTTGCACATGGCCCCATGACTTACCTGGGTTGGTTGAAGTGCTCCTCTGTGGTGGTGTCCCGGTGTAGCTGTGCCATTCGGATCAGTCGGGGGGTCCTTCGACCAAGGGGGGGGCCTGCCCATCACCATCTTCACCAGTGTCCTCATCGTCCCCATCGTTGTCCCCCTCTTTGAACTGTACGGCTATCCCACAGTCGTTGGCCATGTTGTGCAGGATGCAACAGGCCAGGAATAGCCCGCAGGCCTTTGAGGGGCTGTACTGTAGGGCACCACCAGATGTGTCCAGGCAACGGAACCGTGCCTTCAGCATCCCGAACACCCACTCGATGACATTGTGTATGGTGGCATGTGCCTCATTGTAGCATTGCTGCGATGGGGTCGCGGGCCACCGGTATGGTGTGAGCAGCTAGGGATGGAGTTGGTATCCACTGTCACCTGTGTGTAGAGGGTGGACATTAGTTTGGTGATCAGCGTCGCCCTGCCTTGGGTCATCTAGGCCAATGCCCATGTCACCTCTGACTATGCCCCTCCCAAGCTCCATGTCTTTCTGCATGGTTTGCATACTTACCCACTAGGTGACCAGTGTGGATGTCCCCACTCTCGAACCTGTGGCACAGTGTGGACTGGGGCCAGATGAAGGCATCATGTGCTCCCCAGGGTGCGTGGCACAGACGTTGATTATGCGCCCCCTGGCATCGCACACCACCTGGCAGTTGATGCTTGCATACCCCTTCCAATTCATGTATGCGGACCCTTCGGGGCCAGGTGGCATGCAGATGGCCACATGGGTGCAGTCTATTGCCCCGAGCACGCCAGGCATACGTGCTACCCTGTGGAACTCCTGTATGTTTGCTGTGCGCTCAGCCGGTGTGCTGGGTAAATGGATGTACTTCACAGCATGTGGCAGTAGTGCGCTGAGGAATTGGGTGAGGAGGCGTGACATGGCCGACTGGGTTATGCCTGTCGTGTCCCCCGTTGGTCTCTGGAAGGTACCCGTGGTGAGCAGGCACATGACAGCTGTCACTTTGGTCTCCACTGACAGAGCATGGCTCTGTCATGTGAGTGCCTGCATCACATCACATCACTGCACAGCTCACAGAGCCGCCTCAGGATCGCCCGGGTCAGGCGGTACCAGCCCACGATCTCAGTATCAGTGTACAGTTTGAAGCTGGTGCGGGCTTGGTACTGCCCCCCCTCATAACTGCCTCCATCTGGATGGTGGCACTGTCCATGCCCCTGGCTTGTGTTACCCCCCCGGCAGCTGTTTCTCTGTTCCCCCCGCTGTCCTTGCTGCTACTCCCCCTGCACTGGGAACACCTCCCTGTAGTGGCCGTACTGCCCACTATCTGTGCCCTCAGTGCCGTGTAGCACTTTCCCCTTTTGTCCTGCACTGTGGCACAGGCTCCCCACACCTTCCCTGTTCCTGGTGGTTCCAGGTGCTCTGTCCTGCTCCTAGTTTCTGTGTGCCTGTGTGGCTGCCTGCAGTTCACCAACATGTGGCTTCCCTGTAGCGTTCTTGTGCCTCTCTCTTGTTCCTTTTTATTTTGGATCATTTCCGCTATCGTGCAACTTCCGTTTGCTCCCCTATTCCGCCTGGCGCATGTTGTTGAATATCGCACTGCGCCATTTATGCATGATTCCTCCATCTTCAGTTGCACATGCATTTATTATCATTACGCTCTTGCACATTGTGATATGGGGGGCGCATCTGCCTCCCGCTGAATATCACAGAATCCGAAATTTCGGACTTGCGCTGGTGCATCCCTGTTGTGCATGATGCAACCCTTTTGAATATGTGGGCCAGTATGTCTACAGTAATTGTCAAATGCAGCAAGCATGGGTGCTGGATGTGGGGGAAAGTTGTGGAGGCTGACGTTCTAAAGGGCACAGGGTAATTTAAGGCAGCTTTTGCAAGCAACTTTTTTTTATACACAGAAATCCTCCCAGTCTCAGTGTCTGTGTAGTAGAACCTCCCGGTACTAGTCCCAATGCTGTAGTAGGTCCCAACGTGTGGTTTGCCATGGGTAACACTGCACTAATTTATACATGCCCTGCAGCTGGAATTTAATCCCCCCACATTCTGGAACGTGATAGGAAATATTTACAGGGGGAAAACATGCATAGAAAGTGTTTCAGCGCTGAGTTGCTACAGTGAAGCTGACAACAACACATTTCTTTGGCATTTTGATAGTAAAACCAAGGTTACTTAAATACCAAAACAAATTCTGAAATATTGTAAAGCAAATAGAAGCTTTTTTTTTTTTTTTAATTAGTCTCACTGACTCACTGATTCATTTACTGGGCTTATGCAGCAGTCTTTCAGGTGAGAGCAGTGCCATTATCTAATCTAATCTAATGTAATCTATCTGTCTATCTATCTATGTATCTGTCATGTTTGTCTGCCTGTCTAGCTATCTATCTGGATGCATTAATAACTAAACCTCCCTCCTCCCTCTGCTGATCCCGCTTTAAACAGTCATAGATCAGACTGTTCCCGGGTCATTAAATTAAATAAAACAAAAAAATAACATAACAGTCTTACTAACTGGACACCAGATGTAATAAAAAGGAATCCTCCCTGTGCAGTTCCCCTTCCCCCAACAGACTCACTGACTATACTTCTGTCCACTAATTAACAAAACTAATAATAATTGCAGAAAGAGGCCACAGATTTAGTTAGAAAAACATTCTCCCTCCTGCCTCTCCAGCTACAGGAAATTGTAGGATGCTGTGATGTCTCATGCTTCCCCTACTATGTTAGATTACTGCCACAATGCCTCTGTCACAGTACTTTGCAGGGGAACGCGGGGTTAGCAGCTGTATAACAGCAAAAGTGGACCCATTAGTTTTGTTTTTTGGCAAATGGATTTTCACATAAAATGGCGGCACACACACAATCTGCCACTGTTTTATGCTTACAGTTTTTGAATTTTGTACCTTACATGAATGAAAAGTAAACTGTTTTGTCTTTCTTTGCTGAGACATGTTAATAATTCACTCACATATTAAATCTGCATGCTTCAGAAACGAACATAAAATAGAAAAAATTCAGTGTTTGGTAACCACAAAAGAGAGAAAAATAAATGACCCCCTCCCCAATAATCTAAATAATTAAAAATGTTATGTCAAACTGTAGCTCTGCATTACAGCCTTAAGGAGCATCTGTTGTCAGTATTTTTGAAATGTACTATATGTGGGGCTGTATTTTGCTGTATTATTCTTTATTATAATACTGTGTGTGACTTTTAGGGAAAGATATTCATTAAAATGTGCATTGAAAAGTACACTCACTCTTGTTTAGAAATAAATGGTGCTATCCAATGCATTTAAATCATCATTTAATAATTATTTTTGGCTCACACACTAATTGGGCATGGCATGCCTTTCTCAACCATAAAGTCAGTATTCTGCACTGGATGGAAACCACTCAGGAGCTTTAAATGCCATAGTTTACCTAAGGTAATTGCAAGTTACTGAGCACTGTGTGAAAGTTAACTATTTTTTTTAAATTGCTGGATTAACTGTAGCTCGGTTCCAGATAGCTTGTGTGCTACATTTGAAGAAGCATGGTTTTATCATGTGTATTGCCCTTGTCCCGTATGTGTCCGCCCCCCAACACATCCAAACACCCACATCCTAGCTCAAAAATAAAATGTATTAAATATACACACCAGTAAGGATGGCAAATGTTACAGTGGTTTTACCATGCAGTGCACAGGTTTTTATTCCCCTCTCTAATGTGTAACGGTCTTTTGGATAATCTCTAAATCAAACGTTGCTTTTATTCAACATCCATCTGCAGCTCCCTTGCCAACTAAACCACAGACTGGACCAGATCCATTAATTAAATTCCCTCTCTTCTCCCTCAGCAACTCCTTACCCCAACAGAGCTAAAAGCCGCACTGCTGGTGGTACTATTAAAAATATATACTGTATAATTCTGTACAGGTAGCACACATCCTTCATGAAACTATGGGCAAACTTATAAAAAATCTTACAGCCTGGTCTCCTGTAGCTCATCCATGGCAACTCCCAGGAGGATGCATGTGTCCAGTTCCCTCTGCTTTGTTATACTGCTGACCACTACTGTGGTACTATGTACTATATAGGGAGATTGCGGGGTCAGCAGTTCTTTAACAGTATTGTGAGGGCTCCGCATATTTAAAACAAGCAAACATACTAGCCATAAGCATAGGAAAACTAGCACAGTGTAGGCTGCACCCCTCTAAGATATTACTTGCAGCATTTCATTAGTATCTTAAACTCAAATGTTTAGTTCGGTTGTAAGACTTGCAAGGTGTGTCCTTGTTTTGCTCAGTTTTCTTAAGATATATCCGAGAGAAGAGGAAAAGCAAGGATCAAATTGTTAGGATCAGGAAGGGAAGTAGGTGGGTAGAAAAGGGGGATGAACAGGCAGAAGTACTTAATGAATACTTCTGTTCAGTCTTCGCCAAGGAGAGGGATGGGCCCATACCTGAGAGGAAGAGCGAGGTGGGAGAGGGTGGGGGAGAGGCAACCACGGATGGGGGAATCACGGTGGAAAGGGTGAGGGAGGGCCTCAAGTCTCTGAAGGTGGACAAGGCACCTGGCCCAGATGGAGTCCACCCCAGGGTGCTGAGAATTGGCAAAGGTACTGGCAGGGCCACTGGTGGACCTGTTCAATACCTCTCTGAACTCTGTGTGCATGCCCAGGGACTGGAGGGAAGCACATATGGTACCTCTCTATAAGAGTGGGCACAAGGACGAACCGGGGAACTACAGACCAGTAAGCCTTACTGCAGTTGTGGGAAAACTGATGGAGACAATCCTCAAGGAAAGGCTGGTACAATTTATTCAGGACAATAACCTCCAGGACAGCAGGCAGCACAGGTTTGTCTCAGGCAGATCCTGCCAGATGAACTTGGTTGATTTTTACGACTGGGTTACGAGGGCACTGGACAGGGCACATGCAGTGGATGTCCTCTACCTGGATTTCAGCAAGGCCTTTGACTCTGTGCCACATGGTAAGCTGACCTGCAAGTTGATGAGTCTAGAAACAGGGAAGAAACTGGTCAGATGGACTGCAGGGTAGACAACAGAATGTAGTAGTGAGGGGGGAGGCATCTGAACAGTGGTGGCTCCAGCTTCTGTTGGTTACCAGGGCACTGGGTGGGCACCACAGTTGGCAGCCAGGGCACCCATAGAAACCAGAATTTAAATCATGTGTGTATATTCCTGCACACCCCCAAAAAATGAAGCTCTCCCAGCAGCCAGCCAGCCATCAGGCCATTTCATCCCTTCCCTCACTCCAGAAACAAAACACAGGAGTTCCATTTTTAAAATCTCAGGCCCAAGCACAAACCCACATCAGAGGGCTCCATGTCTCCCCATGCAACACCAGCTGCCACATTACAGTAGGAAACGCAACCCCCCACCCCAACACTCAAAATAGGACAGCCCCCACACTTCCCAAGTCAGCCATCCAAACATCAGGACACTTTAGGTTTACATTTCTCTCCCTCCACCTTTCAAACTTCTGGCTTCCCCAAACAACAACTGTGAAAAAAATGCCCCCTTTCTCCATCCTTTCCAGTATGTGAGATGTGCAGAGTCTGAGCCAGGCCCGGTAGAGGTGCAAGAGAGGTAAAAAAAAAATATAGCTCCCCACAGCCAGACAGTTATCAGGCCATTTTAACCCTCCTCTCACTCCACAAACAGAACACAGGAGTTTCATTTTTAAAATCACAGGCCAAAGCACAAAATCACATCAGAGGGCTCCAAGTCTCCCCCCCCATGCAACACCAACTGCCCCATTACATCAGACAACAGCAACACCCCAGCCCCCACCCCCGCCCAGCAGCCAACGACAAAATACAACAGCACAGCACAGTCCCCACCTTCCCAAGTCAGACATCTAAACATCTCGGACACTTCTTTAGTTAGTTATACAGTTAAACTCTCTCCCAGTACAAACACCTTTGAAACCCCTGACTTCCCCAAACAACAACAACAAAAAAATGCCCCACACAAAATACAAGAGCACAGCACAGCGCACCACCCCCCCCCTTTCCTTCCCCAAGACAGCCATCCAAACATATCTGTACATTTTAGTTACTGTAAGTTAAACTGTAGTCTCTCCCACCCTTTTCAGTCAAGCGGCAGACCCTGGCTTCTCCAAACCAAACAATAACTGTAAAAATAAATAAATGCACCCTTTCTCCTTACCAGTAAAGTACATGATGCAGCAGGTGCAGGAAAGGTCTCGGTCCGATTGTTGGGGCAGCCGTTGTTGAGGTCTGGATTGCAAATGCAATTTGCATAGAGCCTAGAAGGAGATGGTTGGGGTTGGCCTCTGACTCGGAGTCTTGTCTGCGGCTCCTCCGCTCAGATCTAGTCCAGGACAGCAACTTGGTGGCGGAGGGTTGATTGTCCCAAGACTCCAAAAAAAAAAAAAAGGCAGGTAAACTCCAGATCAGGCAGGCAGCACGTCAACAAATGAAGCAAGGAGAGAGGATTCCGAATCACAACACTAGTCTTCTTGGCAAATAAAAAAAACTGATCCTGTGTCCATGATTTTTTATTGCCGGAAAAAAAAAACACTCAGTGGGCAACCTGATTGGCTGTTGAATCAGAACTTTCATTGGTTCATGTTGTCTCTCTTCGGATTTCCTGTTTCTAGATTGGTCCCCTTTACTTCTTTTTCAGTTCCCCCATTGGCTGCTTCCTGAATCTGCAAGCCTGGCTTAGCTCCATGATAATGTGTGCCCCCCTCCCCAACCTGTGCGGCACGAGTTTTCAAATTATGCTCGGGGAGTCGGGGCTTGATAGGAGGTTGTCAACAGGATTGCGTATTGCAGCCAGACTGCTCACTTAAGTGGAGGATGAAGTTGGCACCACGTCAAAAGCACTGCGCAGCGGGGGATCACTGCCTGGCAGTGGTTCATTCTTCCTGGACACAGGGTCAGATGGCAGCTGGTATTCTGTGCTTGGGTGGGGGAAGATGAATCCAGGTGGCAGACGCAACAAAAAAGTTTGAGTTCGCGCACTGTATGTAGCGCACACTAGATGTGGACTCGGATGGCAATGGAGACTAGCTGGAGCACTGGGGCACAGCATTTTTTCACCAGGGCACATGCCCTGGTATTCCCTGGTGTAGTGACGCCACTACATCTGAACCCAGGATAGTAACAAATCATGTACCACAGGGCTCGGTGCTGGGACTGGTTCAGTTTAACATAGTTATAGCCAACATTGCAGTAGGAATTAAAACCAAGATCAGTCTCTTTGCAGATGACACAAAGATGTTTGCTGAGGTAGATGGGGCGGTTGCGGTTTCAATGCCAAGAAGTGCAAAGTGATGCATTTAGGAGGCAAGAACCCAGGACACAATTACTGGCTGGAGGGTGTCCCACTAACAAAAGCCAAAGAGGAGAAGGATCTGGGAGTGCTGGTAACCAGGGAGATGAAACACTCTGCTCAGTGCAGGAAGGCAGCAGCGAAGGCAAACAGGATGCTAGGTTGCACAGCAAGGGGAGTTACTTACAGGAGTGGGGAGGTCATCTTGCCCCTGTACAGGTAGGTCCCTGGTGAGACTGCACCTAGAGTACTGCATGCAATTCTGGTGCCCCTACCTGAAAAGGGACATCAGACTACTCGAGGGGGTACAGTGCAGGGCAACAAAAATGATCCTGGGGTTGGGGGACAGACCATATGAGGAGAGACTGAGAGAGCTCAATATGTATACCCTGGAGGAAAGAAGGGAGAGAGGGGACATGATTGAGACCTTCAAGTTCCTGAAGGGTTTAAACAGAGTAGACACCAGATGTATGTTCAGTTTGAAGGGTGGAAGGGAAACCAGGGGACACTATGAAGTTGGAAGGTGGCAGGTTCAAGAGGGAACGGAGGAGGCACTATTTCACAGAAAAGGTGGTGGCAGGGTAGAACGCTCTGCCAGAGGAAGTTGTAGGGCTGCTCTGTGCTTTTTCCAAGGTAGGGGATGTAGCAGGGGCCTATCCAGACAGTACTCCTGGCACCTCTAATGGGGGAAGTGGAATCTAGAGGAAAAGTTATGTCAAATAAACCTCTACAATGTGTTACATTGCAAAGCACATACAGACCTTACACAGTAACCTACTGAACATTAAATATTTACGAAATGTTGATTTCATCAATGCATTTGATTAGCATATTAAAAACGATTGCACAAATGTCTTAAATATATTTTATCAATCATCAAGACATTGGGTCATAAAATAATTCAAACCTTTGCATTAAATGTAATTTATAAATCTTATGCTGCACTTTTTGTCAAGCATTTTTAACTCAGAGTACTAAACTGTGCATTATTGAATTGCAGCAGCACAAATTGTCATTGTGAGAGTTCTCGTTCAAGTCTGTTTGTATGCTAAGCAATTAATCGCCATCTGGATGGAAAAGGCAGATCAGTATTTTTCTCAGGGGAAAATTAAAGGAAACTGATTCAGTGACTCAAGGCCTGTGGAAAAAAAGTAGCTCTGAACCAAATCCAGAAGCAAATGGTTTGATGCCTTTTAGTGTTCCAATAAAAGGTATCAATGCTTCTGGATCTGCTCTTGACAAGGACCAATTTGGCAACTAATCTATTATTGAATCAAAGAAATTTTCTTAACAGGTGTTTGAACACAAATTCTCACATTGGAAAGAAAGCTTACTGCAAGTAATCAGCATCTTTATGCATTTTACGCAAGGCTACTGAATGGAAAAAAGGAAAAAACAACGAATGCCATCTTGATTTTTCTAAAGAAACTAAAATCTGTGCTTCTCTGTTAGATTTTTGCCAGTCCAACTGCTTTACTAGATGGCTGATGTGAAAGCTCAGATACTGTATAAAGCAAGAAAACAATTGCCTTTATGATGCAACAATTTTCTCACAAGCTGTAGAGCAATACTAATAATCAGTTTCAAATAAGGCTTCTATACGTGGTGTTTTGGTATATTATTTAAGTTGCTCAAGTAAAATAATTTTCTTAACATTTTACATAATTATTCTTCTCTGTTTCATTCAGAAAGTCTAATAACATCTTTGAATCTGCCAGTCTTACCAACGTGAAAGCAGCTAAGCTAATATGAACAGCTGCTATGTATTTCCTCCAGCAGTTGGTGGTACAGGCTATTTCCACCTCATTTACATGTAGCAGGTGCTTGCTAAGATTCAGTCTTAGTGGTATTGGTGGTTTGTGAATTGTGATGCTCATCGGACCCACCCCCCCAAATAAAAAAGGTTTTGGTTCTATCTGTACTAACCCCTCTGAAGAATGGCAGTTTAGCCTAGAGGTTACAGTTACTAAAGGTTACTCACCTGGTAAAGGTGATTGTGTTCGTTGCATCCATGACACTCCAGACATTACCTCTTGGGTTCTCAAACCACCTGATAGGCTAGTGATGCACATGTGACCCAGATCAAATTTCGCAGCATGCCTAGGTCCCAGGAGTCCCCATTCTCCATTTCAATTCTTCCATAGCTGCAATGTAAAAGTGTTAGGCCAAACCCCTCTTTCTGTGACTCCTACCTTTAGCATCCAATATGGAACAAAAAATGATTAACCAGTGTTCAACAGTTACCTTCATTTTATTTCCTATGTGTACAATACTAAATTTGGTGCCCTAGCGACACCTACTGTAATTCAAAGTGTATTCAGATCAGAGCAGTAATAGTCTCATTCTTTTCTCTTCAGCGTGAATTAAGCACCTTGGTCGCCCTGAGTGGTGGGTCATGGAGTGTCACAGATGCAACTAACACACTCACCTTTACTAGGTGAGTAAACACCCATTGTGTTATGTTGTAGTCCATGACACTCCAGACATTACCTCTTGGGTTACTTGTAATAAGCAGTTCCAGCTTCCATCAGGGCGGGACAGGGTGGAGAGCCGGGCAGCTAGTGTGACACGCTGAGGATAAAATATTTGTTGCGAATTCTGTTCTTTGTCTGTATAAAGTTTCAAGTCTATAATGTCTTGCAGAAGTATGGATGGAGGTCCTTGTCGCTGCTCTACATTTGTCTTCCATGGACACGCTTGTTCTTTCTGCCCAGGAAGTGGCCACTGCCCTTGTAGAATGGGCCTTTCAAACAACATGAAGTCTTACTGTATTCTGACAATTGCAGTGATTCCCAACCTTTGAACTGCCCAGGAGAACAAAGAGTTAAGTTTCTATGCAGGGCATAGAATGCTGAGCTCGAGCTCGGTTGAAGTCTGTCTGGAGTGTTTTAAACCTAAACCATCAGATTCTTTACTCCGCCTCACTGAATGGTCGCTCCGGAGATTTCTCCTTCAGCTCGGTTTGAAAGTCTGTTAAAGTTTCAGTTTTCATCGGTTTTTAAACCGAAAATGTATCCACATAGTCAGTTTAGTCTCTGTCTGTGGTGCCGTGAGTACTAGATAGGAATTGTTCTGTTTTTTCTGTGTGGAACTTGTAAAAGTGCGGCTCGGTTCGGTTGAACCGGCCATTTGATAGTGACATTTCTGTGTTTTACTTAGTGTGTGGTTACTGGTTCTTATCGGTTCTAAAAAAAAGTGTTTTGAAATGTTTTTTTCCAACACCTGTGACATGGTTAGGAACCGATAAGGGAGTCTTGCCTGGCGGTTGCCGAAAAAAGGGTAAGTTTGGTTAGGTTGGCCATGTCTGAGAAACCCAAGAAAAAAATTGGGCCCACTGGGTTTCAACACTGCAGTGAGTGTGGGGAGGTCTTTGCTAAGGCCGATCCCCGTACCATCCGTTTATTGTCTGAGGTTTGACCACCTCGATTCAGACTGCCAAACATGCAAAAACTTTCCCAAATCTACCCTTGAGAAGAGATTAGGTAGACTGAGGGAAAAGGAGGCCGAGAAGTCTGTTGACCCGGATGGCCAGCCTGGTTCGGTTTCGACCGAACCAGAAGGAGTGCCCTCTGACCAGGGTGATACTTCTTTGGACAAAAGGAGAGCCGATTCTGAGGGATCGGTTCTGACAAAAAGAAAACGCAAAGACAAATCGACCGGTTCAGATCCAGAGGTTCATGTTCTGACTGCCGAAGAGATAGCCAGAGCGATTCAGATTGTAGAATCTCTCCGTCCGGTTCTGACTGATCCGGCTCCTTCTGGCAGAGGTGGTTCGGTTGGTTCCCCCGCTTCAAGATTATACCCTTGAAGATTTTTATGAACTGGAATTTGAAGAGGAAGGGGAATTTGAGGATGATGATGTAAGTGAGGGTCTGGATGTGCCTGTGGAACCGGACATCTCCCCAGACAGACCTTCAGGTGTTTCCCCTCCTAGGCTTCCTGAGTCCCCTTCTCACATTGTTTTATAGAAAGGTGGCTGAAACCCTCCAGCTTCCTATGGAGGAGGCTGTGGAAAATCAAGAGGAGCCTGATTATCTAGAGATGATGGACATCCCAGAGTCCAGGAGACTGTCTGTTCCCCTCCACAAATTATTTGGGAAACAGACACAAAAAATCCTAAAAGTCTCCTAACACTATACCTCCTGTGGATAGAAGAATGGACAAGAGGTATACACTTTCAGGCTCAGACACAGAGTTCTTATATCAGCAATGCAGCCGTGTTGGGGTAGTGCAGGCTGCTGCTTGTGACAAGGCAAATATTCCCTTGGCTTCACACCCTCCTGACAAGGACTCCAGTAAGACTGATGTCATGGCAAAGAAGCAGTATATGGCATCTTCTTTGGGACTCAGGCAGGCGAATTACATGGCCTATACAGCCAGGTACCAGAAGTCCAGGTGGGACACGGTACTGGCACTGGCTAAACAGGCCTCCCCCCAGCAAGCCAAGTAGCTGGAGGCGGTGGTTACACATGGGATTGAGGCATCTAAGGTTCAGTTTCATGCTGCTGTGGACTCTAATGATGTGTCATCAAGAGTCATGGCTACATCTGTAGCTCTTCAGAGGATGACTTTGCTTAGATGTACTAGCCTCTTGCAGGACACCCAGGCTAAAGTCATGGATTTTCCTGTAGTGGGTAATTCTTTGTTTGAGGAGCAGATAGAGAATTACATGAAGAAAATGGATGAGTACAGGACCACTTACAGGAGTGCTCAGGCCAAGGAAAGGCAGGCAACTCCTCAAAGGCAGCAGTCTAGGGGTAGGGGCAGGCCTTTTCAAAGGCATTTTTACCAATCACAGGCCTCTTCTTCCTTTTCTCTCAGAGGGGGCTTTTCAGAGGGAGAGGCAGAAGGGGGATGAGCAGGGCTGCATCCACTCCTCAGCCTAAAACCCCTGCCAAGCAGACACCCTGATGGGCCTGCCCGGGTGGACTCTCCTATTCCAGTAGGGGGCAAGCTGGCTTACTTTGTCCAGGACTGGATGTCTATTACATCAGACAAGTGGGTCCTGGAAGTAGTAAGCCAGGGACTGGTTCTCAGCTTCAAAAAATTTCTGAAGATGAGAGCCAGATCTTTTCCACCTGCAAATCTCTCAGAAACCCTTGCCCTAGAGGCAGAAGTTTCTTCTCTCCTAGCTTTAAGAGCCATAGAGAGAGTACCTACCCTACACTGGGGCAAAGGACTGTACTCCAGGTACTTCCTGACCCCCAAAAAGACAGGGGAGTGGCGACCCATCCTAGACCTAAGATATCTAAACAAACATCTCTTAAAGCCAAAGCTCAAGATGGTAACTCTGGGAATAATCCTTCTCTCTAAGGCCAGGGGACTGGCTAGCCTCCGTGGACCTCAAAGATGCCTACTTTCACATTCCCATCAGGTGCTCCCACAGAAAGTACCTCAGCTTCGAGTTGCCCTCAGGCCATTATCAGTTCAGAGCAATGCCCTTTGACCTAATCTCAGCACCAAGGGTTTTCACAAAGTGCCTGGCAGTAGTAGTTGCCTTTCTAAGAAGGCAAAACCTTTCTATTTTTCCATATCTGGATGATTGGCTAATAGTGGGTCAGTCTCCAGACCAAGTAAAGTCTCACCTGCAAGTGGACACAATTTAAAGATAGAAGGGGGGGCGGTTCAGGGGCAATGTGAGGAAGTATTATTTCACAGAGAGGGTAGTGGATGCATGGAACAGCCTTCCTGAGGAGGTTGTGGGGTCTAAAACTGTGGGAGAATTCAAGAATGCATGGGACAGACATAAGGCAATTCTTGTGGGGGGGTAGGAAGAAATAGGCTGTTGGTTAACTAGGATCTGCGGCCTATCCTGTAGGTAGGCAAATAGGCAGACTAGATGGGCCAAACGCTCCTTATCTGCAATCCAAGTCTATGTTTCTATGTTCTGTGTTTGGGCAGCGACAGTCTTCTCCAGTATCTTGCTGAGGACCGAGAGAATAGCTATTGGTCTGTAATTATTTATATCCTTCTTGTCACCTTTTTTAAAAATGGGAGTTATCTTGGCAATTTTCCAAAGGTCAGGGACAACACTGCAACAGAGGGATAATGTGTAAATTTTAGCTAGTGGAGAGGCAATGTGCGGAGCCGCCAGCTTTAGCAGGCGAGGTTCCAGGGAATCCGACCCTGAGCTAGTGTTGTCCGAGATGGAATTCAGTTGTTTAAGGACCTCTGCCGAGTTACAGCCTTGAAATAGAATGGCGGAGGTAGCAAGGACCATTGGGAAGATGCAGAGGGGTCAATTTGCTTGCTGGAGTTAGCGGATTGGAAAGATGTGGTCAGGGACGGGAAAGAGGAGGTATATAGTGATAGATCTGAAAATATCCTATTAAAAGCATTTGCGATGGTATTACGGTAATTACAGTGAGCTCCATTGAGTATCATATCTGTAGGCGTAGCAGCTTGCGAGGCCCAAAGAAAAGGCTTTATGAGGAAAGACTGAAAAGTCTTAATATGTACTCACTGGAGGATAGAAGGGATAGGGGGCACCATAGATATTTTCAGGTTCATGAATGAGTTCTGCAGAGTGGAGCCAGCATGTTTGTTTAATTTGGGAAACAGAAAATTCACTTGGGTCCATGTGTTTCAGCTGGGAGAGATTCAGAAAAAACATTAGAAAGACTGTTTTACAGAAAGGGCGGTGGGTTGGTGGTGGTGGTGGGGACCTTCCAGACAAGGTTGTGAAGGCAGAGGCAACATCAGGGTTCATTAGAAACTGTGATGCATTTTAAAGAAGTTGTAAGACAGAATAATGAGAGGAGTATGAGGTACAGAATGAAAATTAGAAGGATTCGCAGAAGGGAATCTTGGGGCAGCCTAGAATGTTTCCATGTTTTTATGTGTGCTGCTGGCCTTGTGGTGAATCTGAATAAATGATCATATGTAGTCAGAGGCCCCTCCCCTGGTTTAGCCATTTTACTACTTCAGGTTTCCTATCTATACAAGGTTCAGGATACTATGACTCCAAGTATGCTTCAACATCTCATGCTAGTTGTCTACGTTAAGCAACCAATTGCATGGTTTCCAGAGTATAATGTTTTGATCTCTCTGTACGCAGATGACATACTCTTGTAGAGGGGACATTCATGCCTTACAGCACCACTTGGCTACAAGAGATGTTGATGGTGGCACCCAGGTTCTGTCCTTGCTAACAGTGTGTGTGTTTGGGGGAGGGGGGGTCGTATCCATAGAAAGTAGTAGTGTGCAGTGCCTCCACACAGGAAAAAGCTGCAGTGTGCTAGCTGACAAACTAGTACAGCACCCTGGGATGTTTTGCTGCCCAATGCCCCATGGTGTACACTGCCCCCACTAACCTCACTCAGTTCTCAGTCTGCAGTTGTATCCCCAATGGCATGCACATTAGAATAGTGGTCAATAATGATAACCGGTTTTAAATAGCTAAATAGAGTATTATTTATTTATCCATCGACCCCTGCAAAGGAAATAGGTTTTATTTTCTCCAAAATTTACCCCCACAGTTCACCAGTTAGTTGTCCTTGTAGGCGGGGTCCGTACTATCACTCCAGGTCCAGACTGTCAGTAAAGCCCTGAGAAGGTACAGCTGCTGTTATTTTGCTAGAATGCAGATTGGATATTAACAGACATGAGTAGAACTGTATAGATCTCTTGAACTGGATGTCACTACCCTTTCCCCCTGATCCCAAGATTCCCACGTGGTTAGGAGCTCCTTCATGGCAGTTCCTGGTTATCCAGTGTTAAACGTTGCAGGACTGTAGATGTTGTTGCAGGTTGACTGGAGCAGGTGCCCTAAAGATTAACTTCAGGTTAACTTACAGAGCAAATGGTTCTTTAACAATCCCCTTCAAAGTCCATACAACTGCTAAAGTGGTGTGGAACTCTTCTGTATCTGTAATCTGGTTACAAGGCCAGCTACAAACAGCCTCAGTAACCCCACACCATTCCTTGAAAATGGGCAAAACCCCCTTGCACTCCCAATGTAGTTGCTCCACTGGGAGCTGTATGTGTCAGTCATTCCTGTCTTTTGGCTGTACCTTGAGATCCCGCTGCACCTCGTAACTGGACATTAAAAAATGGGCATTACAAACCTACTGTCCTGAATGGCCGAGAGGTCCGTCATAGCCCTAATCTATCTGGCAACAGACCCCAGGCAATAAAAGGTGCCAGCGTTTTGTGCCCTGTCTCGGCGATCCCTCAGCTGTTTGAATGTTTACTTTCTGACACCTGTCAAAAGCTGCCATTTTCTTCTCCATGTGGCCCAAAAACGCAGCAAGTAAAAAACAGACAATGTCAGACCACATACCTGTATCCTTCGATGTCCTGAGTGAGGAGAGCCTCAACAAGCTTTTCTCATAACTGGAATCACTGCAACCATCAGCTGGAAATAAAAAACCGAGAGATCAACGAACTGAGCACCTCGAGTCAAGCCGGCATATATCCGTGACACAAAAGGAGCTGGATGACATAGAAAGTGATAGGGATGAGGCTAACACACACACAAAAAAAAACACTGTTTGGGCTGTGGGAGTGTTCGCTGCCTGGGCATCAAAGCAGGGTCTGGCTGTAGATTTTAAAACTGAAACTGCCGAAAATCTATGCAGCTTACTGAGGCAGTTCTACGCAGAGGTACAGACGAGTGCTGGGACGGAGTACTCTGTCTCCAGCTACTGTGCGATCCAAGCTGGGCTGAACCGTCAGATAAACAGCACTACAGTTGCATGCAGCCTAGATATCATAAGTGACCCCATTTTCCGTTCAGCCAGCAATGCTTTCATCAGTATTCTAAAGAAATATAGAAAAGCCAACAAAGACAAGGCTACCCACCACCCTGCAATTAATGCGGCAGACCTAAAAAAAAAAATATGTGAATCTGATGCCGTGTCACCCAATACCGCGCCAGGCTTAGTAAAAAGACTGTGGTTTGAAATACAAATCCACATGGCATGGTGCGGCAGAGAGGGCTTACTAGAGCGGCCACCAAACTCATTTGAAGTGAAGCAGGATGAAAAGGGCTGCAGATACTTTAGCCTGTCACACAATCAGCATACAAAAAAATCACGACCAGCCTAGGGAAACAAACAAAGAAGACACCAGAGGCAGTATATTTGAGGAGTCTGAAAATGAAAATTGTCCAGTCAAACTGTACTTGAAGTACATATCCAAAATCCCAGCAGATGCCAAAGCCCTGTATCTGCATCCTAGAAGACTTCCCCAGGCATTTCTAGATGCTCAGCAGACATGGTACTCTAATAAGGCTATGGGGAAAATTATTTAGGCTCGCTAATGGCACTAATAAGTAAAGAAGCAAAGCTTTCAACTAGATATACCAACCACAGCATCCGTGCCACCTCAGTACAGAGCTTGTCAGATGCAGGTCTCCAAGCTAGAGAGATGATGTCAGTAACAGGGCACAAATGGGAGCAGAGCCTGCAAAGTTGCTGGAAACCATCTACAGATGATAAAAAGAAATGGAGCAATGTCATGGGTGCACAGATAGCATCCTGCAGTGAAAAAAAAATTCAAGACAGAAGAACCAGATGAGGGGAAAGCCATGCTGCAGCTCATCCGTGCCACCTACTGGAACCTCATCAACACCACTCAATCGCCTGAATCATTCCTTCACAGCGCCAGTTAATTTTATCAACTACAGCAAATGAAAGCGCACATTTTACTGTTTTGTCCTTCCCAAAGCCAAAGTGCAACGTGTAGTTTATGAAAAGCATTTGTTTTCCCCATCTCAGTCGCAGAAAGGGACTACTTTTGCTCCCAACAGTTTAAAGTTGAAATTTCTGAATGAATAAAAAAGTTTTAAATGAATAACTATTTTGTGTGTCTGTTTCATTAATGTTACCTATTGCCTATTTTCTAAGTGCAATAATACTCTCCAGGGAGGGCAATATTGTGCTATACCAGACCTTCCAAGGGCTATAAGGCCCTCCACCTGTGGCGTCTAGCCTCATTATGTCCCTGGGTGGTCCGATATAGAGTAATACCGCCCACCCTGTCGGGTATTATTGTTTACCTAGACCCTCAGTCAAGAGTTGCTTGATTTGGTCTTTCTCTCTGGAAAAATCCAACCAAGCTAATGGGCAGAATCGGCCAGTTTTTGCCAACTTGCCATGAGCTGAATCCTTAGCCATCTTCTTCAAAGCAGGCTAGCACGCTGATGCCATTGTCTGTTTTACAGTCTTGACATGAGGTCCAGGCTGACATACTGTGTAACCGTGGCAATACATAGCAGTCTGCTGTCTTTGAGATCCCTCACAGACCCAGCGCCTTGTTACTAGCCCAGCTTTTATCATGTCACGGCAGCACAGATTGGCCCAGCCACTTGTCACTGACAGTTGCTGGTGCTACAGGATTGGAAAAGGGTCCAGTACACTGTTCCCACCTTTGGCAGAAACCTGCAGTGAAATTTAGATCGGGAACTCTGTCAATTGGTTGTCCGAATGGCAGCCCCCATGGTTTCCAACATTTTCCCTGATAGCCAAGTACTCCAACAGATCTCTGCAGCCGCCAGTCCCCTACTTCATACCAGGAGTTCTGGGGAGTAGGCACTAGTTCAGAACAATAGAGACTGTGTAAGAGGTTGGGTGGGAGAGTAAATCCCTCCATTGTTTGCATGTCTTTCATCTGACCTCGCATGACCCTTTATTACTAAAATGTGGGACGTTACCCACTGAAATATGATGAAAAAAGAAGCAAAATATAGGGCACCTCATCAAATGTTAGATAAAGGCTGAGAACTGTGATGATTTGAGGTTTTATCATGATCACATAATTTGCTGGTCACGGCATAGTGACATGGACTCTGTTGAAGGAAAATGCCCCTTTCCCATCGTGTGTACCAATTCTAACTGATGTTGAATGAGAGCTCCCTAGTGGCCCTTTACTCTCCCCCCCCCCCCTTTTTGGTACAGTCTTTACCAAGCCCTTGTATCTGTCTGGTCCAACCCATTTTGAACCCCCAAACACTGATTTCGCACAGACCACCTCCATCCACTTATTCCACACCTCCACCACCCTTTACTCTATTTCTCTTAAACTGAGCCAAATGAATCGTAAAATTCAGTTTCTTTATCACAGTGTCAAATGTGGGACAGGTGGCTTCTGACTGGTGCAGTGAGGGGCTGTACCTTACGATATATGGACCAAGCGGGATAAAACTCTGCATGGACAATAGGCAGATAGGGAACTTCGGGGCAGACAGGATGGACCTGTGGTCTTTATCTGCCATCACTGTCTCTGTTTCTATATGGGACAGTTGAGAGGTAAGCCACTCTGCACATCCTAAGCCCCCTCTACTGCCCACAGTGGGGCTCTTGCCTCAGACTTTCAGGATCTAATGTGAGCAGTTGAGCTTGCCAGGCTAGCACTTGGTTATGGTTGCATGGGCAGACATGTTGCTATCATCCTGTCACACCGGCATCAATTTGTTCTGTATAGCATCTCCCTTCCTCCCTTGTGTAGGAATGCTGCTGCTTCACCCATTCCAGCAAAAAGGATAGAGCCTCACACTGTACAAACCTTAAGGTATTAATGTCACTCCTAGCCTGGCTAAAGGAGGCACTTCAGTCTGTAGCTGCCCAGGATTGGTAACTAATCACTGACTGCAGACTCTGACTCTCTTGCATCTGAAACCCATTGAGCTTTTTCCACTGCCATGGGAAACGGATACAAATTGGAAGACTGCCATAAAACAACTGACTTTGGTAAAGCATTAAAGATTGTCAGTGTTATACATTAGAGTCCGTTATAAGCTGGTTTTTTTTTTTTTTTTTGGTAATTGTTGACCAGGAAAGGCACACTGGGCAGTGACAGCTCATTTCCAGGTATGGCCTGATGGTGGGGTTCATGAACCTGTTTTAATGTCAGGGAATTCATGGTAACTGGGAATCTCTCTTACTCTTCCTCGATAAGTGCCGTTGCATCTTTAACTTCCACCTAGACAGTAACCAGGGATGGGCAGAAGGGACTTCGGTTTAATGTCTCACCCTATGGATAGCACCTCAACAGTACAACTTTTTCCATCATACTGCACTACAGTGTCAGGTATGGATATGATCCCAAGTGCCTGGTATTGGGCTAAAATGACTGTATGCAATCTTACAGATCCAGAGAGTGGTGTGCTACCTACTGAGCCACTGGTACTGAAATGTGGCTGATAGCTGGCACCCCATTTGCCAGTCTAGTTTGAGAACAGGCTATCATTACCTCAGTGAATTTTTTCCCAATGTTGTAACCAGATTTTGAAACTGGAACCCTAATGCTGAGATGCCTAGTCTATGGAGCTAATGTATTTGCATTAATTTGTTGATGGAACGTATGTTTCTGATCAAGTTTTCTTGTGTTTCTTTGTTTTGCTTTCTAGCAATTTTACAAAGCTTCCTCACCTGTCTGGGACAGAGCAGAACCTTCGCTTAGCAAAGCAGATTCAAGCCCAGTGGAGGGAGTTTGGACTGGATTCGGCTGAGTTGGCTCATTACGATGTCCTCCTGTCTTATCCCAATGAGACTAATCCCAACTACATCTCTATCATTGATGAACATGGCAGTGAGGTACAGTAAAGCTCAACTCTTTACTAGCTTTAACACTGGGATTTACATCTTCTGGAAGAGCAGTAATTGCAGTTCAAAGTCACAGCGCCATTGTTTTCACACAGTGCCCAGTCAGGTAGTGAGTGTAAATCTGTGCCGCGTTAGCAAATAGTACTTCATGAATTTATTTCATTCTTGAAACATATAAACATTGAAGTTGTCGGCAGATAAGGACCTCTTGGCCCACCTAGTTGGCCCAGTTTTCCCTGTTTACTGTCATGTGCCACCGCATAACCTACTCAATCTCTGGTTATCACCTTCCCTTACTACGAAGGTCTCCTGAATCCCACTGAAGATGATTTAATGTGGTTGAAATTTGTTCTTGCAAAGTTAGATGCTGTCCCATCTAAAAACTGTTACTGCTGTGCACGTAGCTTTACTTTTGATTTTGTGAGTATGTTATCAGGTATGTTGTTGTGCTGACCTAGAGGTGTGCGGATTGCATTGCCCGATGACCAGCTGACCAAAAATCTTGGTTTCTAGGGACATGGATATGTTGTTCATCCACACTTATTGGCAGGTATCCTTGCTGCTTTAAATCTTGCCGGAAGGTCTTCAAGCTGGCTCCTCCCACCCACCCGGGTGGTAAAACTCTTGGCTTCGCCCCATTACGCCAGATCTTCCTTACCGCTTGGAAGCTCAGGTTCCCTCCTTAACGCTCTGCGTATAAGACTAGTTCCTAATTCTTCAGTTTTGCGAATTTAAATGTTTTTGCATTTCTAGACTTGGGTCTTCTATCCCTCGTGGCTGCGATGGACAAATCGACTCCTGGTTTTCGGAGATGCCCTTGCGGGCAGAAGATGTCTCGGACAGATCCGCACTCCACGTGTCTCTACTGTTTAGGCCTTGAGCACGACCCGCAGGCTTGCAACCTGTGCTCTTCTTTCTCAGCCTCGTCCTCGAAGACTGTGCTGCCCGTTTACAACTGGGCGTCCCGGCGTTTTCCTCGGTGAAATCAAAGAGGCCGGTTGGCGGTTTCCGTGGCGGGGGCTCGCTGGATCAGCTAGAGCAGATGATGGCCTGCTTGAAGAGGTGGCGCGGGCCGCATCTTCCTCGAAGGCCACGGCATTTATCCCGCTCTCCTGGGTTCCTCTTATACAGCTTCCTTTAAGGAGCTTTGTCTGTCTCTCTCCACTAAGGAGAGGGACCAACATCTGCTGGACCTTCTTCTCGGTCCAAAAAGAAAGACAAGGGTAAGTCCCTCCGTCGACGCTCTTGGGAGCGGGAAAGGTCCCTCTCCCTGAGTTGTCGGCCATCGACTTCGGTCGATCGTTCGGCTTTGGCCACCGGTCTCACGGTATCCCCGTCAGGTCAGTTGACCGAGACTCCCGTTGACGCAGTCGAGATTTTTCTCGACCCGTTGGATGGGTTGTCGTCAGGCGAAGCCGAGAATCCTCTCCCCCCGGTTCCCCCGGTGGGAGTTGAGGATCCTGTGGGCTTGCCAGTGCCTCTGGTTCCGGAGCCCTCGGCTGAACCCTCCGAGCCGAAGGGAGAGCCGGTTCCACCCGTCCCCTCCCCTCACCCTCCTCAGAAAAGCCGAGGTTCTCGGTCTCAGACTTCTTCGCGGTCCAGCCAATCCTGCCATCACAGGCAGTCTCGGTCTCGGCACTGAGGTAAGCGGCGCGGCCGCTCGTCCTCATCCTCCTCCTCGGACGAGGGGAGGCTTCGACGTCAGTGACGTCGATGATACGAGGACCTCATGTGGCAACAGCTCCTTCTGACCGGGAACAAGCCAATGCCGTCGCCTTCCCCGGCCGAACCAACCCCTCGACTTACCCGAGGAGCCTGTTCCCAGGCCGGTTGTTCGGCCCAAACCAGCTGCTCCACCGATCCCGGTGGAACCTCCGCCTCCACAGCCGTTATTTGGGGCTTCGACCAAGAATTCTTGGTCGGCTCAGGGCCTGCCCCATAGGCTGTCTGTTACCCTCACTCCGGATTGTCCTTGGCAGGTGGAGGGTGGCTCAGGCCCGAGGCAGCTCTTTGCGGACTCTTCCGAGTCCGACGGCGATTCCTCCCTTTTCTCCAGGCAAGTAGACTTGGAGTTCTCTGGAGGTCAGTCGATGGATGATAGCCCTTCGTCCTATCTGGGATTGCTTCGGCTCATCTCTGAGTCCACCAGGATGAAGCTCGAACCTGTGTCTAAGCGGGACAGGTATCCCCTCATGGAGATACTGGACCCGAGGGGATTCCCCTGCGGAGGCCTTTCCAGTGGCCGAGGACATAGTGGGCCCGGCCTTGGAGCTCTGACAGCACCCTGCTTCCTGTCTTGCGCCCTCGGCCAGGATGGCCAGGAAGAATGCAGTCCCTACCGGTTCCTTGTCCTGTTTTTCGGAACACCCCTCAGCCGAGGGACTAGTTACCGACAGCATTTTCGAGCGCTGGGAGCCCTAGGGCGATGTACAAACCTCCGACAAGGTCCAAGAAATTGGACTATCCGGCGCATAAAGTCTACTCTGTGTCCTCCTCGACCTTCGTCAGGCCAGTTCAGCCATACTCATGGCACATTTCTCATGCCCTGTTGGGCTCCCTGGATGAGTAGTTCCTCATCTTCCGGCGGACCTGCAGACCACGGTTAGGCAGGTGCGGGACCAGGGCAGGGCAGTGGCCAAGCAGCAGCTTCAGACTGCTCTGGACATCGGAGACTCGTATTTCAGGTCAGTAGCGGCCGCAGTGGCTATGCGCCGTTGGGCATGGCTGAGGATATCCATCTTCACCTCGGATACCCAGCACAAGTTGGCGGATGTCCCCTTCCTGGTTACCGACCTCTTTGGCCCTGGGGTGGAAGGTCACCTGCAGAGGATCGAGAAGTCCAATGCTACCTTGGACTCTGTCTCATCCGCACAGAAGGACAAAGGCCGCAGACTGCAGCCTAAGCCTTTTCGTCCCTCTGCGCCCGCAGCACGTCCAGCCCAGCAGGCACGAGCTTGGCATCCCAAACCCAAGCCTTCGGCTTCCTCCTCCAGGAAGCAGAGAGGTAAAGGCCCTGGAGGTCCCTCGGCCGGTCCCTCCTCCAAGCCTGCACAGTGACGGGTTGAGGGGTGTTGCCTCCAACCCGTCACCTCACCAAGTTCCCCGTGGAAGCGGCTCCGCCACTTTCTTTCCGCCTGGTCCATTATTACCACAGACCGGTGGGTGTTGGAAGAGATGGAAGGAGACCTGCCTCTGGAGTTTGAGCAGGCCCCACCCTTCAGAGCCGTCGCACCTCGGGGGGCCTCGGGGTCCGCAGCCTCACTGTCGGCTCGCCAAGCCGACATCGCTCTCCTCCTCGAGAAGGAGGTGATCAGAGAGGTAGCGGACCCTCCCTCAGACCCGGGGTTTGTGTCCAGGTACTTCCTGGTTCTGAAACGGACAGGGAGCTGGCTCCCCATTCTTGACCTGCACGACCTAAACAAGTTCCTAAAGTCTCGGACCTTCAGGATGGTCACTCTGGCTCAGATAGTACCATCCTTGGAATGCTGGCATTGTGGTTCTGCTCTCTCTGGACCTGCAGGGCGATTTCTTTCCGTCCTATCCGTCCGTCACATCAGAATTCCTTACTTTCGGCGGAGGGATCCCTTTTAGGATTCGAGCCATGCCCTTGACTTGTCTCCAGCTCCCAGGGTCTTCATCAAATGCATGGCAGTGGTGACAGCATTCCTGCAGCGCCGAGGGGTCCGGGTGTACCCTTACCTGGACGACTGGCTGATAGCAGCCCCCTCCAGGCAGGAGGTGGAGCGGTCCAGAGATCTGGCCCTCCAGGTTTGCTCTCAAGTCGGCCTCCTCATCAACGAGGCCAAGTCGGAACTCGAGCCGAAGCAGGTGATTCTTTTCATCGGGGCAGAGCTCGACTCTCTTCGAGCCAAAGCACGGCTCCCGGCAGACAGGACCAAGGTTCTTTCCTCCTTTGCCCAATCATTTCTGGTTGGGCAGTCGCGCCCTGCCCGGGACTTCCTGGGTCTCATGGCAGCATGTACCAGCGTGGTCCACGGTGACCACTGGAACATGCGCCCCCTTAAATGGGGGCTGGCCAGCCAGTGGTCTCAACGCTGCGATCCATTGGACCAGCTAGTGACTGTGACCCAGGGGATGTGGAACGCTTTCCAGTGGTGGACCGTTCCAGTTCATCTGCAGGAGGGCATCCCGTTTGTCCGCCCCGAGCCAACGGTCTCTCTATCGACCGATGCCTCTCTGATGGGTTGGGGTGCCCATCTGGGGGAACACCAAGCGCACGGCCTTTGGTCCCCGCGGGAGTCCCGATGTCACATCAACCTGCTGGAGCTTCGAGCGTTCCGCCTAGCTCTCATCGCCTTTGCTCCGTTTCTCTGGGGTCAAGTGGTCCGAGTCCAGACAGACAATACCACGACCATGTACTTGTCTAAACCGCCAGGGCGGGATGCGCTCCATGCCTCTGTGCAGGGAAGCTCTCCGCATTTGGTCACTCGTGCGCAGCCTGGAGGCGGATCTCCTAGCCATTCATGTGGCGGGAGCCTCCAACACCCTGGCCGATGCCCTAAGCTGGATAGGGGCTGCGTCCCACGAGTGGTCTCTCCTGCCGGAGGTAGTACAAGATCTGTTCTCCCATTGGGGCACACCTCAGGTGGACCTGTTTGCCTCAGGGAGGCATAAAGCTGAGGCTGTTCCATGCCCGCCCCCTCAGCAGGGCTCACTGCAGGGGATGCCTTCTCGGGGCAGTGGACCCCGGGCCTCTTACGCCTTCCCCATTTCCCTTGATACACAAGGTGCTTCTCAAAGCAAGGAGGGACAGGGCAGGTGATTCTGATAGCCCCAGACTGGCCACGCCAGTTCTGGTACCAGATCTCCTCAGCCTCAGCTCCAGGCTCCCAAGGCAGCTTCAGATCACCCGGACCTGCTCTCAGTCAATCAGGGAAGGTGTTCCATCGGACCTTCAATCCCTGCACCTGATGGCCTGGTTCCTGGCGGCTAGAGTTCCAGGCCTTGGGTCTTTCGACGAGGTCCTCAATGTAGTGGGCGTCCCGTAAGGAGTCGAACAGTAAATGCTACGCCTTCAAATGGAAGAGATTTTCCATTTGGTGTCAGGGTAAGGGCCTTGATCCTTCCTCCTGTTCCCTGGCGAGCATATTGGACTACCTGTGGTCCCTTTCTCAGCAAGGGCTTAGGTCGACGACCCTTAAGATGCACCTGGCAGCCATCTCTGCTTACCGGGCATGGGCCGGGGAGCAGTCGGTGGCGCAGGAGAAGGTGGTCTGGTGCTTTTCAAAGGCCTTGACCACATTTCCTCCGGTCGGAGAACCTCCACCTCTGTGGGATCTACTGCTGGTACTGGCAAAAGCTCATGGGCACCATTCGAACCAATGCACAGGTGTGATCTCTCTCACCTGTCGTGGAAGACCACTTCTTGGTGGTTATCCGTCAGCCAGAAGGATGGGAGAGCTCCAGGCGCTTTCCATCGAGTCTCCTTACCTGGTCTTCCACAGGGACAAGGTTGTCCTGCGCCCCCACCCGAAATTCCTTCCAAAGGCGGTGTCGGAGTTTCACCTTAACCAGGTGTTGACTCTGCCGGTGTTCTACCCCAGTCACACCTCGGAGGCCGAATATAGGCTCCATACTCTGGACCCTAGAAGGGCGCTCGCTTACTACAAGGAGCGCACGGCTGGGATTCGGGGAGAGGTTCGCCATCTGTTTGTCACCTACGCTGAAACCGCACCTGGCAGACCTGCAGCCAAACGGGCAATAAGCAGGTGGGTCACTTCCTGCATAGATCTCTGCTATAAGTTGGTGGGCATGGAGCCTCCCAGAGGATAAGAGCTCATTCTACCCGCCATACTGCTGCATCAGTGGCTGCTTCCAGTGACGTCCCTATCCAGGAAATCAGCAGGGCTGCTACCTGGAAGTCAGCACACACCTTCATCACCCATTACCACATCGACCTTGAGTCACGCCGGGATGCTGGTTTTGGGGCCTCGGTTCTCAGTCTCTATTCCTAAGTAGGGGTGTATGCTTGCCTCCCTCCTCCCGGAGAACTGCTAGGAGTCTGCCAATAAGTGTGGATGAACAACATATCTATGTCCCTAGTACAGGTTACTCACCTGTAACAGGAGTTCTAGGAATGGTATATGTTGTTCATCTACACGACCCACCCGACCTCCCCGGCTTCGACGTACAACCTAAGCTTCCAGCGGGCCAGATCTGGTGTCATGGGGCGGAGCCGAGTGTTTTACCACCCGGGTGGGTGGGAGGAGCCAGCTTGAAGACCTTCCAGCAAGGATACCTGCCAGTAAGTGTGGATGAACAACATATACCATTCCTAGAACTCCTGTTACAGGTGAGTAACCTGTATTTTTTTGCATCTCTTTCTGCTCCTGGACTTAAAAATGGGGGAGGGGGAATTGCATAAATGGCACTCACTATTTTAGCACCCCCCAAATTCTGCACCCCCTCCCGAATGTAGGACAATTTGGCTTACACGTGTTGGCAAAGATCAGAGAAAAATGTCATTGAAATGAATGGGCCCTCATTCATTTCAATGGGATTTTTTCTCCTGGGCATAACTTTATCTTTTGATATTTTTGAGCGACACTTGTGTTTGTGAGAGGGGATCGAAATGACTCTTTGACAGCAAAAAGTAGAAAAAAAAATATCAAATGGTAACAAAGTTATGCATATGAGGAAAAAAAATACGCCTGTGCATTCCTTTCTAACCTTTTGATATTTTTTCTGCCTTTTGTTGTCGATGTGTCATTTAGATCCCCTCTCACAAACACAAGTACTGTCATTAAAAATATCAAAAGATAAGAAAGTTATGCCCAGGAGAAAAAATACCAATGAAATGAATGGGGGCCCATTCATTTCAAGTGTCCACATGCTGTTGATCACGTTTTAGTTTTGCTTGTGATACATTATCATTTTTATAGTTTATATCTGCAGATCATTTATTTTTGCAAAGTTGTATTTGATTTTCAAGCATGTGTTATGTTTGGTGCAAAGTATATGAAACAGTTATGAGTTGTTGTTTGTAAAAGTCTCCTTGGTCTTGAATAACTTTCTGAGACCACAGTGTTTATGTAATGTTTAATATACTATCCTCTCAAATTTACTGTATTGGGAATATATGGTTTGTTGTGCGTGGTGTGGTGTGGTGTGTGCAGAATGTGTTTGCTATATTTGTTGTGTGTTGTGGTTGTGTGGCGTGTGCAGGTGTGTGTGTGTGTGCATGGGGGTGTGGTATGGTGTATGTACACACATATGTGTGGGTGGAGCGTGGCATGGGGCAGTTGTTATGTGGCTAGAACACTTAGTTTTCACATATAGTGTGCATTTATTTCCTTCTATTAGTTGTCAGTGGGTGGATTTCACACTGTCACATTTTCAACTGCTCATATTAAGATGCATATCTCATTTACTTGGGGGTCATTAAAGGGTGTAATTCCTTTGGGTTTCATTTAGATTGCTTAGACTGATTCTGTGCATTTTGTTATACACAGACTCTGTGTTGAAATCTGCATTTATCAGGCTCATGGTCTCGTTTTCTTGGGGGTCCTTGACAAGGATTTTTTTTTACACTTACAAGTGATACTTTCATGCATCATGTTTATATGTGTAGGTTAATTTGAGGCTTGATTTCAACTTGCAGTTATACCTAATTTCAGGATTTTGTCTCTCATTATCTGTCCTTTAATATACCAGGACAATTGGAATGTAAGTTGTAAGCTCATCTTACATGTATTAGGAGAATGCCACTCCAAGGTTTTTTTTTTTTTTATCACTAGAATGCTTTCTTGGCATACTGAGACATTTTAAAATTTATGTGACAAGAACTCTCTGGCTGTAGAGAATTCTTGATAACCTTTGCCCTTCTGAGGCTCCTCAGTTTAAGGCATACTGGTGTTAATTAGCTTCTCTGACGTAATCTTCTATTATGTTTTAAATGTATATGTTAAACCAATGAGAATTATTTCTGCTTTTCTATATAATCTGGTGTTAATAGTATGGGATATTTGAAAAAACTGCCACAAAGCTTCTGAAGAAGGACCTGGTTGGTTCGAAAGCTAAAGCATTTTGTTCTTTTCTGTAACATCCATGTTGGTCCAATAAAAAGTATCAAATCATTTGTTTCTGGATCTGTATTGGGAATAAAAATATAGGTAGCATATGCAGTAGTGCAGTTGGAAAAGCTGGACTAGGAGGAATGTTTTTTCTCTAGAACCAAAACTGCAGAATGGTGCCAAAAGAGTTCCTAGGAAAGTGGTGAGTTTGTGTGTGTGTGTGTGTGTGTGTATGTGTATGTTTGACTGACTGCTTCAGTAAGTCTGGGGCAAACAAGAAGAAAAACTTTCTTGGGCAAAAGTCGCCCTTCCAGCTGGGTGTGCACATGAAAAAAGTCTCAAAGCCGCACTAGATTCCAGCACCACCTACCACAAAGGTAGACCACAAGCTCAGCAAATGAAAGCAGTTTATTAATGCAAAATATGTAAAGGCAGAATAAAAGTGCAAACCTCATAAAGTGCTGATGCACAGACCTAGGAACAACAGGCAGGGCCCCACTGACTTAGACCGGTTCTACCCTAAGGCTTCCTCAGCAAGTGTCACACACACTCATATCCTCCCATATTTGAATGCAATTCTTAAAGTGATAGTGCACATAAGTAAATAGCGAATAATAAATACATAAAATAACTCATAAATACCACAACTACAAATGTATAAAAAACCTAGAACACCTAAAATAAATACATATGAAAAAAAAAATAAAGCTTATATTAACAGAACAGGGTAAAATGCTGTTCAGACTGTCACAGTTTGAAACCGTTAAATTTGGTATACCTGTCATAAGGGAGGCCCACAGGAAGGAGGCAGAGGACACCACAAGGAAAGGAAGCAGCTCCTGGTGGGGGACTCAATTATTAGGGGGATAGAACTGGGGGGAGCTGGGAAAACTGAAGTAAGATGCCTGCCTGGTGCCATGGCTTGGAGAGACAGGAAGCGCATCCTTAGCATCACGAGAACAGCTGCACGGGAGTCTGAGCTGGACGTCATTGTCCACCTAGAGACAAATGACTTGGCTCATCATGAGATTAGAGCAGTGCAGAAGGACTTTGTAGAATTGGGGAGGGGCCTAAGACAAGTAGCACACACAATATCCTTCTCTGAGGTGCTGCCTGTCAATGGCATGAGTGAGGCGAGGGTACTTTGCACCATGCAGTTTAATGAGTGGTTGAAACAATGGTGTGGAGCACAGGGGTTTGGCTTCATTGAGGACTGGGGTTCCACCTGGAGGGACACCAGCCTATACTGGCAGGATGGTCTGCATCTGTCCAGGAAGGGAACAAGTCTTTTGAGCAGTCTGTTTAAATGCTTCATTGGCAAGCTTTTAAACTAGTCAAGGGGGAGGCACTGATAAGCAGCAGGAAAATCCCAGCCTCTCCCTACAAAACAGGGTACTAAATGAGAAAAAGACCAAGGTAGAAAGGTCAGTGGGGGATGCTGCAGAAGAAGGTAAAGCCATCAAAAAATGGAGAGCAATGAGTACCAGTGCCCGTAGTGTGAGTAACAAGCTTCCTGAATTAGTGGCCTTGATGGAGGAGGAACATCTGGATATCGTGGCAGTCACAGAAACATGGTACACACAAAACCATGACTGGGACATAAACATACCAGGATACACTATCTACAGGAGAGACAGGGAGGGTAAAGGAGGAGGAGGAGTAGCTCTTTACATAAGGGAAGGAATCAAAGCAACAGAACAAAAGGGAAAACAGGGAGGAGAAGAAGCACTGTGGGTAAATTTGGAGAGCGGCAATGGCACCACAATCCGCACAGGGGTTGTATACAGACCCCTCTCTCAGGGGAGGAAATGGACAAGGAAATGATAGAAAGAATACTTAGAATGGCAGAAAAGGGGAGATATTGCTGATGGTCTATGGGTGATCTGAATATGCCAGATATTAACTGGAGTGCAGTTGTAGCAGCCACTTGAAGAGTGGGGTTATTCTAGATGCCCTACAGGGGGCATGCCTTAGACAACTAGTATTGGAGCCCACTCGAGAGGGAGCAATCTTAGACCTGGTTCTCTCAAATGGAGATGAAGAGAGGATCACAGATGTAGAAGTGGGTAGCCATCTGGGAACTAGCGACCATCGAACAGTATGGTTCACAATAAACACAGCAATAGAGTCAAGCCATACAAAGGCAAAAGTACAGGACTTTAGGAGGGCTGACTTTGCCAAAATGGGTGAGTGCCTAAGGAATGCACTAGCAAATGGGCAGGAAGGAGGGGTGGAAGAACAATGGGGAATAATAAAAACTGCCATCACAGAGGTAACAAGCCTTTGTGTGAAGCAAATAAACAAAACAAAAGATGTAAGAAAGCACTATGGTTCTCAAAGGAAGTGGCAGTGAAGGTTCAAGAGAAAAAGAAAGCATTCAGTAAGTATAAGGAATCACAGAAGGAGCAGGACAGAGAACTGTATCAGTTAAAGCAGAAGGAAGCTGGGAAGGCAGTCACAACAGCAAAGGCCCAAACCGAGGAAAAGATAGCCAGCTCAGTTAAGAAGGGGATAAAACCTTTTATAGGTACATCGGGGAGCAAAGAAAGACCAAGGAAGGGTTAGTGAGGCTTAATAAAGAGGAGGGAGGGTGGGCAGAGGGTGACTGTGAAAAGGCAGAGATACTAAGCAAATATTTTTGCTCAGTATTTACAAGGGAAGTGGGGGAGGTATCTAAAACAAACAGTAGAAACACTCTGGATACAGAAGTTGATACCAGCCCATTTACAGAAGAAAGGGTTCTGAAAGAACTCTTAAAACTGAAGGTGGACAAAGCAATGGGGCCTGATGGGATTCATACCAGAATTCTAAAAGAACTAAGGGTAGAACTAGTGACACCACTGACTACCCTCTAACAAATCATGGGAGGATGGGGTGGTACCCGAGGACTGGAGAAGGGCAGATGTGATTTCCCCTTCACAAAAGTGGGAGTAAGACAGAAGCAGGAAACTACAGACCTGTTAGTTTAACCTCAGTGGTAGGGAAAATGATGGAATCACTTCTGAAGGAAAGGATTGTTGAGTATCTAGAGGCTAGAGGGCAGGGACCCAAGGCAGCATGGATTCACAGCGGGAAGGTCATGCCAGACAAATCTGATAGATTTCTTTGACTGGGTGACCAAAGTAGTAGATCAGGAGGGGCTGTGGACATGGCCTACCTAGACTTTAGCAAGGCATTTGACACAGTCCCACACAAAAGATTAATATACAAGTTAGCCAGCCTGAGAGTGGGTCCCAAGATGACAGCCTGGGTAAAGAATTGGCTGGAGAATAGGACACATAGAGTAATAGTAAATGGAGTCCACTCTGAAGAAAGGGGGGTTACTAGTGGGGTACCGCAGGGTTCAGTACTAAGACCGGTCCTCTTCAATGTCTTTATAAGCGACATTGCAGAGAGACTGGAAAGAAAAGTATGTCTCTTTGCAGATGATACTGAGATCTGCATCAGAGTTGATGCACAAGGTGGGGTGGAAAGGATGAAAAGGGACTTGGCAAGGTTAGAGGAATTGTCAAATGTATGGCAGCTTAGATTCAATGCTAAGAAGTGCAAGGTAATGCACCTGGGAAACAAAAACCAAGGGGAAGAGTACACAATGGGGGGTGAGATACTAACAACAACAAAAATGGAAAGGGCCCTGAGGGTAGTCATATCAGATGACCAAAAGGTGGGCAAGCAATGTGAGAGGGCAGCAAGGAGGGCTGGGGGGATACTGGGATGCATAGGGAGAGGCATCACCAGTAGAAAACAGGAAGTTATTATCCCTCTGTACAGACAGTTGGTGAGACCCCATCTGGAGTTCTGCGTGCAGTTCTGGAGACCCAGTCTCCGCAAAGACATAGACAGGATGGAAGCTGTCCAGAGGAGGGCAACTAAAATGGTGCAGGGTCTGCACCGGAAGACATATGAAGAGAGACTTAAGGAGCTAAATATGTATAGCCTCGAGGAAAGGAGGGAGAGGGGGGACATGATAGAAACTTTCCAGTACCTCAAGGGAATCAACAAAGTCAAGAGGGTAGCATCTTTCAAAAAAGAGGTGTGCAAGAACAAGGGGCACAATTTGAAGATAGAAGGGGGCAGCTCAGAAGTGAATTTAAGGAAGTATTTTTTCACAGAGAGGGATGTGGATGCATGGAACGACCTTCCGGAGGAGGTTGTGGAGTCAAAAACAGTGGTGGAATTCAAGCATGCATGGGACAGTCATAAGGCAATTCTAGGGGTTGGGGGTAGGCTGCTGGTTAACTAGGATCTGCAGCTTATCCAGTAGGTAGGGAAATGGGCAGACTGGGTGGGCCAAGCGGTCCTTATCTGCCGTCAAAATCTATGTTTCTATGTAAAAGAAAATGTGTGGGGAACTTGAATCAAAAATGTATGTATTCCAATTTTAAAAAGTTCTTTAGAAGGACTGTATTATTGTTACTTTTGCTCTCTGGTTCAGTCCATCCTCATCCTGGCCCTTTCCAAGGATATGCTCAGGAAAGGACTGTCAGCTTTGCAATTAGTATTGTTCCTCTCAATATTCAGAGTCTTGTAGCTACTGTAAATGGTCATTATTTGAAGCCTGGCTAGTTCAGCATGATTTCGATATTATTACACTATACGAGACATGGTTAACAAACAAGATTATTAACAACAAAATATCCCTTCCTAACTATAACATCTTCAGGAGGGACAGAATGGGCAAGAGGGTTGGGGGGGCTTGTAGTTTATTCCAAGGTTAAGTTTAGGGCCCGTGAGATCACCCCTAGCCAAACGACACAGGCTGTGAGGTGATTTCAGTGGATATTCCGCTTGGCTTGGATAGATATCTCACCATCACTTCAATTTAATTCCCACCTGGTTTGTCTAAACAAGGTTTACATCATATATCTGAGTTTCAGAAATCACTGTTAACTAATAGAGAGCGGATTCTGATGGATGACTTTAATCTTAATTGGAGTGCTGATCCGAATCTGCCTATGGTTGAACTATTTCAGGAGCTGGGTGTTCAACAGTTAATATCACAGGTTACAAGATTCGGTCATAAGGGTGCTGGAGGGGGAGGTCTGATACTGGACTAGATTGTGATCACTCACCCCACCAGGATAGCTGACTCTGGAAATCTTGCCTAATGTGACTATTGACCACTGCCCGACATTCTGTTTGTGATCATCTAAACAAATTCACAGCCCCCCCCTCCCCCCGGTTATATAGAAACTAGGAATCTTAAAAGGATTTCAACAGAAACTATGAATGTGGCCTGTGAGCTGGTTGATGGGACCAGTATCGAAAAATCTCAGGATATAGATCAAATGTTAGATAGATTCTCTGCTTTATTTAATCAGGTTGTTAACCAGCTAGCCCCCAAAAAAAAAGGACAAGAATTAGATCTAATAAAAAAGAAGGGGTTACCAGAGATCCTTGATGAGATATAGAGACAAAGCTTGGGAAGCATTTAAGACGAGTCATGATCCTAACCATTTGCTTGAGTATAAGATTCTTAGGCATAGAATCAAGTCAGCTATCAGGAAAGCAAAGACTGATTTTTTTTTTATAAATAGTTGTCATCTTTGGGTAATCCCAAGCAAACCTGGCAAACAGTCATTTAAAGAGGACCTTCCCCAGTCACTTTGACTTTCTGACTTTCATGCATTAATTACCCCTTCTTGCATTGATTCTGGAACTGTATTTCATTACTGTCTGCTGCAGTTAGTTTTGGCATTCTGAGCTGCTAAAACTGCGGGGTGTACCACAGCTTCTATAGCAAGCCTGGTGTTGCCCAGGGTTATACTGCTGATATCATTGTAGGGCAGAGTCAATTTCACACTTAAAAACATACTGACAGGGCATTTAGATTTGGCATAATGCATTGCTAACAGGGTGTCTTGGAAAAGGGGGAACATAGCATGTACACAGTACTGGTAGGTTTTACTTGCAACATTGTTGCAATTGCATGGTACTGCACAGTGCGAGTCACTCCTCTGTCCTACAGTGATGTCGTAAGGAGCTATCAGCCCAGCAGCTGAACAGCAAATGCAAGTGCAGCATGGCTCAAAAACAAATCTAAATTATGGAAGGCAGAGTAAACCTTGGCCAGAAATAACAGATGCATACACCTTTTCAGGTCTAGTACTACTGCATACAATGACTACAAGCTGTAACGTTTTGGACCATCAGGGAAGGTCCTCTTTAATGGGAAGGAACATCAATGAGTCAGTGATTTCCCTACAGAAAGGGGATCACTTGGTAAGTAACTCAATTCAAGTATCTACATTGTTCAATGAGTTTTCTGGGAGACTTAATTAAGTTCCATCAAAATTTGGCACCTAACACAAATTTGTCCACTGATGACGAAGGAACCAGGGATCATCCTCATTTTTATTTTCATGCCGTAACTCCAGAAATAATGACTTCTTATATTCTTAAATATAATCCCAAGCCAATTATGGGACAAGATATAATTGATTATAGATTCCTTAAGTTAGGTATAAAAGTGTTGGCCACTCCATTGTCAGTTCTGTTTAAATTTTTACTTTGCAATAACGTCTTTCCTGAGATTTGAAAGTCAGTTGTCATCAAGCCAGTTTTTAAAACCAGTAGTAGGAATATGTTCTTGAATTATAGACCTGTTTCGCTGTTGGCACCTATGTCCAAAATTCTTGAATGAATTTTTGTTGATCAGTTTCAAGATTTTTTGGTTAAATATAATTTGTTGTCCAATTGTCAGCATGGATTCAGGAGAAACCATAACACAGAGACTGCCTTGATGGGGTTCACAAGCGGTGTGCGGAGTGCCCTGGATTTGGGTCACACTGTCGCCGCAGTGTTTGTGGACCTCACCAAGGCTGTCGATCTGGTTAATCATTCATAGTTATTGGAATCTCTGAAAGAAGTTCATATCTCTGGTGATGCCATTCTTTGGTTATCAGACTACGTGCGTAATAGGGACCATAAGACTATCATTGCAGATACTTGTTCTGAATCTCTTCCAATTTCGTGCGGGGTGCCACAGTGCTCAATTTTGGGCCCTTTACTTTTTTCCCTTTTTATGAATGCTGCTCCTAGTGTATGTGTTGGGTCTAGAATAATCCTATACGCAGATAATGCGGTCATGTATGCAGAGGGTCCCAACCCCGACTGTGCGTTAGTCAAGGTCCAACATGACTTCGAAAAACCGCAAAGCTGGCTGTGTTCCCGTAATGTAGTTCTTAAATCATCAAAGGCCAAGGCAATGGTTTTCACATGTTCCAGGAAACCAAGAAATGTTACATTTTCAATAGTAGACTTACAAGGTAATGTGATAGAACTGGTGGATAGTTTTCATTATTTAGAGATCACCTTGGATTCTCATTTGTTCTGTGATAATCAGGTTAGTATAGTAATTAAGAAAATCCATCAGAGATTAGGACTACTCTTTAGAATAAAATATTTTCTTGTTCCAGAATCCAGAAGGCCAGTGGCACATAGTTTGTTGTAAAGCGTGTTTTGACTATGGGTTGATTATCTACTCAGGAACTAGTGAAAAAGTGTTACAGAAACGTAGAATTACTTACCACAGCATCTTATGGTTTATGACAGGTTTGCCATACAAAACTTACCACTGTATTTTGATCAGGGTAGCTAATTGTCCTTCATTTTTAGATAGAACAAAAATTGAATTGGGTATATTCCCTTTTAAGGGGACCTTGGGATGTCTGCCACCCACCATCCAAGATCTCTTTCTTAATTCTTATGGTTTAAAGAACACTAGGTCTCAGACCAGAGGGTTGTTTAGGATTCCCTTATATAAGAAAGTGGTAGGCCAAAGGTCAGTGATTTATAGGGCTACGGTATTTTTTAATAGCATTCCATCAGTAGTGACTAACTGTAGAATAGTGAGGGCATTTAAATATTGATTAGTACAGTGGTTTTACACTTTATCTGAATATGAATGTTTTCAATAATATATAATATGAATGAATCAGTAAATTATATGTTGTAGTAAAGTTTGGTTTATTAGAATTATATGTATGTTATTGTAAAGTCCTGTATTTAGGAGTGTGTCCTTTTATATAAAACTTGTCGCTTGTGAAAACGGGCAGTTTGTCCATCTTGATGACAAGTATTAAAAATACAAAATAAAATTAAACTGTTATTCACATTTTACAATTCATAACAAATGTTGGAGCGAAATAACATTGGAATAAAATAGTTAACCCTATGTAGGAAAAATTAAGGGACCAGGGGTCCAAATGGCCAGACGCTGGGAACTGTGGAAAAAGTGTATTGCATGCATTGGAGATAAAATAAAACTTTTTTGCTCCAGTAAGTGCAGTTATAAGCTGCTGAACAAATTTGTGATTATATTCTTTATGATTTATACACTGTTAGTTGCTTATTTTACTTCTTTGTGTCACATCATGAATCTTGTTCACTTATTTTATGTATTAAGCAAATCAGCTGATGCTGAATACAAATATTACACACTAGCAAACCATAAGGGGACGAAGTCCAATAACTTGTATCCTATATCTATATCTAAAACACCTCTATGCCCACCCAAATATACACAGAGAGACAAATGCATATATCCGTACAGATATAAGTGAGACTAATTTATGTAAATACACAGACAAATCAATCCCATTAGTTAGGCCAGGTGGGTCTAACTCACCTAGAACATAAATCTAGAATGATTATTTTTCTTCAAGTATTTAATGTTCCCTCCCCTCTTGGTCCCAGAAATGCATGATCAGTGCCACAGAATGTAAAACTATGGTTCTGTCTATCCCTCTGTGACATAAGGGTACACAAGACACTTTTCTTATCCTCCAGCCTAACTGAACTCAAATGTTCACTAATTTTGGTTTTGAAGGGGTGGCCAGTTTTACCAACATAAAAAGATGTACAGGAACATGTAGCCAGAAAGATAACATTGCTAGTGTTACAGTTTATAAAATGCTGAATTTCAAAAGATTTGGGAGTCATTGCAAGATGCAAAGGTCTTGGACTTCACTACAACTTTACATCGTGCACATCTGCCACAACAAAAACAGCCGCGTGGGGGCCAGGCAACTACCCCACGTTCCTTGAAACTGGTAAAAAAAACTGTGCACCAAAGAATCTCGAAGACTTGTACCTCATCTGTATACAGTCTTTGGTGGTGTACTTTCTAACTTCTTGAGTGCTGTTTCTGTGGACAGAATATGCCGAAAGTTACTGATGGTTTCTCTCCCCAAATGACTGTCTTTTCCATATTTGGTTATAACAAGAACATCCCCAGGTCCGGCCCTTTCCTTGGTCCTATGTTGGAGTAACTGTTCGCTAGGAACTCTCTGATACCTGTATCTGTACATTGTCCAATAATGCTGTTCAGTACCCCCTATCCTTAAATCGTTCAAACAGTTCTGCACTTCTAAGATCACACATATCCTGATCTGAGCAGTTAAATTTAACTCTCAGAAACTGTGATTTAGGTATATTGTTGATGGTGTGGTGGGGGTGACAGCTATTGTACATGAATAAAGTATTTAGATTCGTGCCTTTTCTAAAAAGGTTTGTGGACACAGTCCCAGACACATTTTTGGAAATATTCAAATTCAAAAAATTAACATATTACGTGAATTAGTGTAACATGAAACTCAAATTAGGATTTGACCCTTCTAAATATGCCACAAATTTATAAAACTGTTCCACACTCCCCCGCCACACCATCAGAACGTTGTCAATATATCTATGCCATAAATCTGTATGGTCGTAGAAGGGATTACAGTCCCTATCACAGGTATAACGTAACTCCCATAAGTCCAAGTAAAGATTGGCATATGTGAGGGCAAAAGTTACCCCCATTGCCGTACTGTTTACTTGAAGATTGTGTTGCCCCTGGAACACAAAGTTATTCATAGTTTACACAGATTTTGCTAAATCACACAAAAATCTTTGAAAGGAGAACCATAATCAGTGTTATTTTCCAGCCAGAAGCGAAGTGCAAATAATCCTCTTTGGTCCCTTAATTTTTCCTATATAGGGTTGACTAATTTATTCCACTGTTATTTTGCTCCAGCATTTGTTATGAATTGTAAAATGTGGATAATAGTATAAGCTTTATTTTTTTATGTGTATTTATTTTAGGTGTTCTAGGTCTTTTATATGTTTGCAGTTATGGTATTTATGAGTTATATGATGTATTTATTATTCACTATTTACTTATGTGCACTGTCACTTTAAGAATTGCATTCAAATGTGGGAAAATGGGTGTGTGAGAGACACTTCCTGAGGAAGTCTTGTGGTGAAACCAGAGGAAGTCAGTGGGGCCCTGCCTGTTCTTCCTGGGTCTGTGCAGCAGCATTTTATGGGGTTTGCACTTTTATTCTGCCTTTACATATTTTGCTTTAATAAATTGCTTTCATTTAATGACCTTATGGTCTGCCTTTGTGGTGGGTGGTGCTGAAATCTAGTGTGGCTTCAAGTAACTTTTCATACCACCACTTACCCTACGGCGAGTATTAAAAAAATTGATTTGCACACCCCTGTGCTGGCCGGTTCTTTTTGGCATCCGCTCTTTTTATGTGCCTCTTTAGTGGTCCGTCCCCCCCACCCCATTTTTGATTTAAGATGTATACACTTTTTTATGTTTATTTTTTCAGTTTAGTAGCACATGTTTATCTAGTAGTGGGTGTATCATGGCCTTAGTCTCCTTATAATATATTGTATATGTTTTTATATTAATTGCATGATTTGCACCATAATAGGTGTAGCTCTTTAATTGAGTACTATTTAAGAGTGGCTATTACTGATGATGTTTGTCTTAATAAAGTGCAAGTATTGACATGAAACATTGGCAGGTGGGGATCCTTGCTACTGTGTTAAATATTTTGCATAATAACATTTTCTGTAACCTGAACACTATTGGTTTTCAGAGTTTTTTCAAGTTAGCCTCGCTTTTTGTTGTGTGATTTCCTTCATGTTGTGGCCCCTGTTTTTTTTTTTGTTTGTTTTTTTGGCCTCTTAGCCACCTCTCTGGTTGGTCGTTTTAGCATTAGTATCAAACAACAAACACCTGAGACATCCAAGGGGAATAATATACAAGTGTTATTGAAGCCCTAATGTTGATGAAATGAGACTCCTGACACTTCATATCTATTGTGTATCTCCTTGCTATGTATTTCTAGATATAAATACTGTAGGTTCTAAACTCATTGCAGATATCGGCCATTCTTCAGGGTCAGTTTGTATTGCCCAACGGTTTTAACCTTGTCGAACACAATTGCCTCCTTGATTTGCACTGTCTGTGTTAGGGAGGTCTCCATTAGCTGGTTCAGCAACTACTTGTTGGTCATTATCGATATCACGTCTGACATGAAGGAGCATATCTGGTTGTGCCACTGGGGTTAATCCTTGAATCTCTTGTTTTTTTTACCTTTATCAACAGTGATCTTACTGGACAATTTAAAGGGGAACTTTCAGCAGCAGCAGCCTCACACCTAAGTGTGAGGCTAATTCCAATTTGCACTTTGTGTAAAACATTTTTTTTTTTTTTTTTTTACTTACTGTTTACTGCAGTATAGTAGGATGTATTAGGCTAATGTTGCTGACTTCTACGATTCCATTTCCTGTAACCAGAAATCTCAGAATCCCCTGTAACTGACATCAGAGGAGGACTGCAGAGCTGGGAGAGTCAATACCCACAGTATACGTTAAAGAATTTGTAAGCTAAAATCAGATGTTTCCTGGCTCTGCTGTGCTCACTGGGCTTAGTACAGTCCTCTGTGACTATACAGTATCTAGCCCCAGGAGAACAGCAGACCAGCAAACAGATTACAGCTTATAAAAAAAAAAAAAAAAAAACTGACAGTCACTGTAGGCTATTGAATCTCCAACTGCTGCAGTCCTCCTCTGATGTCAGCTGTTAGGGAGTCTGGTATTTCCAGTTACAGGAAATGTCAGCTTAAAAATCAGTGAAATTAGCCTGATTCATTCTACTACACTGCAGTAATCATTAGGTAAAAACAAAGTGTTTTTGTACACAAAGGGCTAATTGGGATCAGCCTCACACTTGGGTGTGAGGCTCTTATTGCTGACCGTTCCCCTTTAACCACTGTTACATGCATATAGATGCAGATTATGAATCTTTCACTAACATTTCATGTGCTCTCTCTGTTGCATGCTATAAGTTCCAGCTTGATAAGATCAAAAATTGGTTCTGTGACAAAAAAAAAGTTGGAAATGTCATCAAGATGAAAATAATGATGTACAGTGCTACTTCTGGCCCTAAACAGATAACAGACTAAATGGCAGTCAGAACCATGGACAGCCTCTCCAGTGGACTGATCATCTCTTAAAAATAACTGAGTATCTGGCTAGACTCTATCCTTAACTGCAGTAAGCATATCAACTTCATTCTAGCTATGGTTGAACCAAGGCTGTGCTTCTGTTTTCATTCCTTGAAATGATGCACCAGTGCTTTGGCTTGCAAACAGAGTGAGACATTTCCTAGTACCCTTGCTTGATTATTTTGGTATTATTCCTCTGCCTCTAACATACTGCAAAAGTTTTAAAATATTTGCCCAGTAAGGTAAATGCACACTGCACTGGTTCCGCACTAATGATTTTATAACAGTGTACCAGCTATTTATTACAGTATAGTAGGGCTAGGCAAAATTTATCTTCCATCAGCGGAATTCTGGTGAAATGCTGATTTGCTTTCTTGAAATTTCACCAAAATTGAGATTTTGGTTATTTCTGTCCAATTTAGCAAGTATTTGTCCAAATTTCACCACATGTGGCAAGGTGATTGTTCTAATGTCCATTCAGCAGTTTACCAAGTGCCATACCTCAATTTTAAAGGCAACTGAGTTATAAAATGTCTTTAAACAGTTGAGCTCAAGGATTCACACTGTCAAAACTGTGGCTCCCAGCTGATCATTCAGTACTGGCATAGTCTTAAACTGACTGAATGGATGGGCTGCGTAAGAGATTTCTGTTTGGTATCACATAGTATTTACCATCCATTTGCTAGAGTAGCAGTATCTAGCTTCTCTCCTCAGGCGGCTTGAGGCAGGTTACCAGACAGCACTCAAAGGGTTAAGCCAAACCCTGAGAGATGTTCTGTGGGGGGAGGGAATGGGATTGCCCAGAGACATGATTTCTGGATGTTCATGCGGTGAATAATCTGATTTGTAACATAGCACAAATCGGCACACTAAAATATTGAATTTCTGTTGGTCTAAATATTACCGGTGATACTTCATCAGCCATGGTCTAATTCCCAAGTAGGCCATGGTTTGTGATCTAGTACCTTGATCCACCATAGGCAAAAGCAGTATACAAATAAAAACAGTATGCAAATATTTTGCTGTTTCTGCTTGTTCCAGCAATTCTTTGCTTAAGTGTCATTCCATGGTAGCCCAACAGATGGCTATAAAACAGTGCTATGCTGCTAGCATCATTTCACAACCATTGTGAAACAGCAGAATTCCTTTTTTCCCGCACCCACCCAGTGAATCACCATCCACAAGTGAAGCACAGAAGGAGGGCAGTGCATAATTTTGATGTCAACTTTCGTGTGTGTGTGTGTGTGTGTGGGTGTGTGGAGTAGTGGACATTACTACCTTGGTAAATACACACAATATGGTAAAGATGAGCCTGCATCTTCTATAACAGAAACCAAAAATAACAAAGACAGTGAGATAAACAAAGCAAGATCAAAGAAAGGGGCTATTTCTATGGGTGAAAAGAAAAATAAAGTGAGAAAAACAAAAGGAAATCCAAGAAAGACTAACAATACTAGTCAAAACAAGTATTTGAAAGGTGAGAGCAGTAAATGTCACATTCTATCTCCTGCTGAGCAAGATAATTTTGAGAGGGAAAAAACTGAAGTTAATACTGAGAAAAACTGTACCTGGTCTATGAAAGTTTTTTCATATTGGCTCAATTCAGTACATCTGGAAATTTAACTAAACATTGCTGTAAAACACTGCTGTGCTGCTGTCATTGTTTCACAGCCATCTGTTGGCCTGCCAAGGTAACTGCAGGAACAAAACATGAAGATCTACTCTAGCACACTCCCATCATGCAGTGCAACGCATATCTTGTAATACACACAGATGGAAATCGAAGAACCTAGCATAGAAAGTTAACTGCAAGTTTTTGAAAAGTTTAAATATCTTTCGATGTTGGAAAGCTTAAAACTTGTAATGAAAGCTGTTTTTGCAAAAGTACTTCCAATAGGTGTGTTACAGTTGTTTGTATACCTTGTTTAACAGCTCATTATAAACTATTCCAAAACTAAATCCATCTGTTATTATTTATTCAGAGAATATTAGTCATACAATCATTGCCATGTTATAAGAGGACTAAGCCACTTGAAAGGATGGGTCTACAGTGGAATTAATTCATGGTTAAGTCATTGCACCCCTTCCCCCCACAAACCATGGATTAATTCCACAGTAGACCCATCCTTTCTCATGGCTTAATCCTTACTAAGCTAAAATAAGGGAAACTTGAGCATGAATATTCATGGCTCCTACCCCAGGAATCCTTCATTTTAATGTTTACACTTTATGCAGTCATCTCGGCTGAGAGTGACGTCCCGTAGATGGAACCTGTGCTCATTTTTAGAATTTGGAATGTAGGTTCAAACTCTGCATCCACACTTCATTCTGGCTGTTGCACAGATCTGTTTCTCCACCTGAAGAGAGCACTTGTTCCGTTGTGAACACCGGTAATGGCTGGTTCTCCAGTCAGGTTTTTATTTTGTAGTTTATGTCAAAACATGTATTTAAGTCAGTTTACTTGATTACTCTGCATTTAGCCAGGTTTTGTTGTATATTATGGTTTCTCCGGTTCCCATTTTTGATTCCCAGGACCTGGAGAATAGCCTAATTGGCAACTGTTGCTCGTGTTTTACTGTTTGGCTAGTAAACCATATTTGTTTTTTTTCTTATTAGTGATTTGCTATTTTTAGCTATCCAGTTTACAGAGTGTAATGCTTTGCCAGCTGGTTATGATTATTGTGTGATATTGATATTATTAATAAATGGTCAGTGTATGAAATGTCAGTCTGTGAGATTTTGCCTTTTAAATTACAAGGTGTCAGCAGCTGAAACCATAGGATATAATTAAAACTGATAAGGGAACCAGTTAATTAACTACTTTCCTTCCAGTGGGGCATTTTATTACCTTTTTTGACATGCCTAGGCTTTTTGAAGTTGAAAACCAGATGTGACTCTGAGTCTGCCTGAGGATGAGCCTAATAAACATTTATGACGTCTTAAGAGGAATAGGCCATTTGATACCAACATGATGTGAAAAGTTGTAAACCCTTTGGTGTTCCTTGGGAAAACAGGAACCAGCCACCAGTTCAAAGGAAATGTTTGATTTTGACCCTTCATAATTTAGGAAATGTGTTTTTCTTTTGATGTCACCTTATTTAAAATACCTCCTGGTAGGAAATCATGTTTGTAATTATATATATATTCAAAAAGGAGGCACTCGATGACTCACAGAAGGGTGTGGTGACAGAGTTTAAACTGATACTTGTGTCTGAAATGTATGACATATCTTTTTGGGCTCTTAAGAAACAAAGATCTCTAATTTAACTGCACTTACAGAGGTAAATACATTAGATAGAAAAGATCTAAATGTATTGTGGTAGGATTTGTTCTGTAGTTTTCCTGGTTTTTCTTTTATGTGATTGTGATGCTCTTTGATATTTGTTCTGTATTTTATCTTACTGTTTTTATCCATTTTTAGTAAACATATTCTTTAAATTCTGCCTGGGTCTCCTCTGTCATTTTTGTACATGGAGTGCCTTTATTTTTAAGTCTGACAACTCTTCAAGGGCTTGATGGTGTTAATAAGCTTGGTAAAAGGTAAGAATATACCCAAGGTCTCTTATAGAGTTTAAGGGTTCATTTTGGATACCTGGTTGGGTGCCCTTAGGAGAAAGATATCTTGCATCCCCCGAGGAGAATATTATCTGATCCTGTATTTGGGTACGCTAGCATAAGGTTCACAGTTTGAACCCCCCCAGAACTTGAGACTAAAGGTGACTCGGACTCAAAAGCAAACAGGAGGGTTACCCTGTCTGTTACCTATTCACAGTATTGCGCTCGGAAGTTGGCACTGTGGGAGCAGAGGGTCTGACCTGTGGAGTGTTTGCGACAAGACAGCAGAGCATTTTCACATTCTGTTTCTGTCTACGCCCTTTCACCTTAATTAATCTGTCCCTGTTACGGGAGCTGCGATTTTACCTTTGGCACTGGTTCTTCAGTACAAGAGACGTTTTTACTGTTGGACTCTTGCACTGCATCATTTTTGGGAATCATTTTATTATGTCAAGGTTCTTTCATATTGGTATGTCAGAGAGACCTTATAGACCAAAACATTGTACAGATTGTATCCATCTCCTGGCAAGGGCAGACTGTCCTGAGCTTTGTTTAAAGTATTTAGGTCCACAACACTACTTTATAAATTATAATTCCTGTCATATTATTTGCCCAAAAACGTAATTTAAAATGGTAAAAATGTTAAAAAGAAGCATGCCTTCTCAGTTTGCCTCTGTGTCATCTAAAAATAATAAAAAATGCTCTGAGGATGATCCCAACAATGGTGGAAAGCACACATCAGAAGGGCCCGTCTCCTCATGCATAGCAGCAAATAATGTGAAAAGGTGACAAGAAAAAGAGAAAGCTGCAGAACCATCAGAAAGGCTTGGTAAAGATGGTGCAGATATCAGGCTGTCCACCCTGAATCCAGTGATAGCCAAAATAAAAGCGCCTTAGAGCAGGCACTGGAAACTGTCTGACAGAAAGAAAATGTCACTGCCCCCTCCCGCACAGAGAATGGAGGAGGCAGATGGCACAAAAAAATGCCCTCATCAGAGGACATCACAAATCTGGCAATTTGTCCAGACCATGTGTAATTTAAATAAGATACCTGCACCCCCGCCCCCAGCTTATGCTCTAACCTATTTACGCCTGCAGAGGAGGAAGAATATTATGTACATAATGTACATGTTTGAATTATTTCACTAGGTGTTATTTACCTCATGTTGAGGTGTTTTACCTATTTCTGTATTACATATATTACTGTGTGCTATTGCTGTTTTTGTTAATTTTGTAGACATATATGTGGCCCGGGTCATGACTGAAAATGGTCCTTTGGACCAGTGCAATTACCTGGTTACCAAAGATGTACATAAATAAAACATATGGAAGAAGGTGACCCCGTGGTGTTAAAGGCACACCCGAGCAAGATTTAGAACCTCCTACTAGACAAATTGAGGGCTATTTATGTTTTTCCTTATTTGTCACACAAATGGTTGATGTGTTAAAAAAAAAAAAAGGCACTGCGTCAGCATGTGGTCTAAAAGCAAAACAAAATGGTTAAATTCAATGCATGCTGAAAACAGAAAATAGTTAAAAAATCTACATTACGACTTTCGGTCTTCTTCAAGAAATATCTAAAAGAGAAAAAAACAGTTAGTGTCATGGTTGATACCCTCAACATCCCCCTAGCTAGAAACAGAGGAGGATAAAGGGGATGCTGATTTTATGGACATGTTGGGAGTAGCTCCTCCAATAAGGATGTTACTTCCCATACATAAAGTTACCATTTAAAAAGGACCATAGCAAAAATCTTGGCTGCAACCGTTAACAAAAATGCTGTGAGAAAATATCAGGTGGACAAACAGGGAGTGGAATATTTGTATGCCCATCCTGATGATCATGGGGTAGTCCAGGCTGCTGCTTGTGAGAGAGCACAGATAAAAATCACTCTATCTGCACAGCCCCCTGAAAAAGAATCTTAAAAAAATAGGATACTATGGCAAAAAAAGGTCTATACAACAGCTTTACTGCTTATCAGGCAGGCAGTTTATTTGGCACATATTGCACAGTATCAGAAAGCACTTTGGAACACAGTTCTGGCACTGGCAGAAAGAGCAGATGATGGTTTGCATGAAAAAGTGCATGAATACAAAACCACTTTCAAAAGTACCAATGAGAAAGAAAAGGCCACTACCTGTTACAGGTCATATGGAAGGGGAGGCAGGGTTGGGGATACTTCCCAAGAGCCTATGGGCCAGATATTCAGAACCTCATCCCCAGGTTAAATTAGCACTGCCATGCGGGCAAACATATCCCGGAGCTAAAAGCAAGCCATATTCAAAAGGAATAGCCTGGTGCAAACCCAGCTGAATATAGCAAGCAGAGGAATCCGGGCAAACCGGGCCATGAGTGCAGGGGAACAATAGTCTGGGAATAACACAGCACTGAATATGGCAAAAAAGACAGCACTGAATATAGCACCCAAGGCAGACAGTGCAAACACCAACAGGAATACATTGCAGATGGAGCTGCCAGGCCCTGGACCACAGGCACAGGAGCACAGGCTGGAAAGGGACCCCAAGAGCAGACAGCGATGCAGAACCCAGACACCGAGACACACACAGCCAGGGGAAAGGCTAGAGGGCACCAGCACCCATGAGCACAACCTAAGTACAGAACAACCCTGTAGCACATGGCAGGCACACAATAATGACACAGGACACAGTGCAAGTATGAAAACGGTATATGCAATATGAGTGCCGCAAGGAACAAAAACAGGTGAACAACACAAGCAAACCAAACAGCAATGTAATGTAAAATGACAAGAAATACATAAGGAAACCTACACAAAATACTGTTGACACCAGAACAGCACCTACCACTATGACTACAACTACGACTAACACTACAATATCTACGGCCAATTATGCTACCACTACAACTACACACTATACTACAATGGTGACTAAACTACAACTAACTAGTGAACAGTAGCAACAAAGGTATATACAAAGCAAAACATATGTACAGCGGTGGAGGAAATACACCAAAGCAATGAGGCATGGGGGCAACAGAAAACTCAGTCCAGGAAGGGGGGCAAGGGAAACAAAGGTGCACAGGCTGTGGCAGACATGCATCCAGTACAGTGGCCACTCTCTGGGTCTCTGCGATGAGCACCACCTGCTGCTCAATTAACGTGCGTTGCTGGCGCACGATGCGCAGCAGGAGGTCCTCGCTGCCTTCAGATTCCACCATCCGTGTAGCCCACAATGAGGATCGGAGTGGACCTACAAGAGGAAGGGGGAGCATGTGAGTAAGGGAAACCAGCCAGGAGGCAAACTGCGGCCACAGGTGGCCATACAAGGATAGACAGCATGTCCCAACAGCCATGCCCATGTTGCACTGAGGAACACAATGGTAGGCACAACCAACTGTCACCCACAGGGCAGGCTCGGGAGACAAAGGCAACATTCCAAACACCTATACAAATGGAGACGCAGGCTCCGACAACACCAAGGCATGGAGAGCACCACTCATCCAGCACTACAGACAGTGAGATGGTGCAGACACATAGACAGACCCCCGAATGGTGGTGGCTGTGGGCTACGCAACAACATGCACATGGGAGACCAAATGTCGGGACATGCTGCACACAGTCAGATAGTAATATACCAGACAGCAGAGCGCAACAGCAAATGGGCCCAGGAGCAGCACTCTGCAGGCATGGTGGGCAGCCAATGGCCAACCCAAGCCAGGGCAAAACCGACCTGCAGGAGGTGCAAGCCCCCAGGACACACTCACCAAAAGGGGTGCACCAACAGATGCTGCCACACATGGCCCATGTGCAGCAATGTGTGCGGTGGCCTGCAGCCAGAACACCCACACAGCAGGTGACCAGCCGAACATGGCTAGCGGTGAATGTGGACGGCATGGCAATGCTTTCCATGCATGCTGACACTGGCACATACTGCCTCCGCCACAGGGCACGGCATCCAAACAATGAAACAGTGTTGGGCAACACAGCACAAAGCCGCAGCAGCAATGCCAAGATGCCCATGGCAGCACAGTGAAGGTACAACACAAAACAGAGGCACAGCACAAATGAAGAAAGAGATGTACTCACGCAATAGGCCCCTGGCCTCAGGGCTACTCTCCTGCCCCGCTGCGGCATGGCCGGCACCATCTGGCTGCCTCCGGATGTGGCCTAGGACAGCCCCATGCCCCCTCTCCCTGTGCTGGGCTGCACAATCCGCTCTATAGTGGACAGAATAAACTGCAGCGTTAGCACAACACACAGCATGTACCATGAGTGCCACAGCAAGATACACCCCCACGACACCGCACACGCAGGGCAGCCCAGGGACAGTGTCAGCATGCAGAAGACACCCACACAGTGGACCCCATGTTCCACAGAGCATGTGCCAGGCACACAGGGCATATAGGCATAGAGGTGCAACTGTGCCAGATGCATGTGCATTGTGACTGGATGCATACACAGCTGTGTAGGCTGTCTGATGCCCAGGTGACATAACCCCCGCACCACACTGGTGTTGGCTGCAGAATGGTCTTGTAGCATGTCCCACCACCAATGACCAGACCTGCCACACACACCATGGCCATGTGTCAGGGCGGCGCGTAGATGCGACTGCAGTACCCCCACGGTTTCGCTTGCACCACACACCGCACTGCACCGTGTTCGCCACTTGTGGTAGTGGCACCCGAGCCCCCCATACCACAGTGCCCCCCAAGGTGCACATACTGGATGCCCCACAACCAGTGCCACATGCGACCTACCACCTTGCACACCAGCACATGCGTGCTCACACACACACACACACACACACGCACACGCATGCACACACAGACAGACCGTGACACACGTGGCAGATGCGTGCATCATGCACAGGCACTTACTTGGCAGTGGCACAGTGCCCTCACACACCATGTGCTTGTATGCCTCCAGCTGTCTCCTTTTCCGGTGGCCCAGGTCTGTGTACCTGTGGCTACACTTCTCAGCATCCGTCTGGATGCCTGTCTGCTCCAAGAGTCGTCTGGCGATGGACGCTCACACCTGCTGGTGTGGGAGGTCACCCTCCCTGACCTCCCCAAAGAGGCGTCTGTGCCAGTGCTGCACAAGCTGCACCAGGTTGGCTGACTCCACATCCCTCCAGTGCTTGTCCTTGTGCACCACTGCACATCGTCTACGCCTTCCAGACATTGTAGATGCACCCCATGTACCCTTCCACCTGTTCTAATGCACAACCTGTGCCACACCCTGGTCCCTCCAAGCTGTACAGTAGCGCTGCGCTATCATATGACATAGCGCGGTGCTACCCAGAAGTGGCCGCACTGTGCATGTGTGACCCCATCACTACCCTGGAGCCACATTGCCATGCATACGCATAGCACCGTGCTACACTGGGGTGCTAATGTAGCACAGGGGCAACATGCACATGTGTGGAGGTCGCGCTATGCCACATACCGCTGCACTAATGGGGCAGCGCAGTGCTGGACACCACATAGTCCAACGCTAACATTTGCACAGCGCTTAGCTGATTGCCCAGCACTATTCAGGCCCCTATTCAACCAGCCCATGTAAATGAGGACATTTGTGTATGCAAGGTGCAAACAGCGTGATTAGTATATCATTATCCCATCATTTGCATACGTAACAGGCTGGATTATATAAGGGCAAACAGTACTCCACCGGTGTTGTGTCGTGGGATTGCAGTACTCATCTGATGCTACAGGCAAACAGGCACTTCAGACAGAGCCATGTCGCAGGAGGCAGAGCAGTGAGAGGCAGGTCTGTATAGCGGCTGGAGGCCTGGCGGTATGGCAGTGGTGCGTCACAAGGCTGGGGCATACACACTGTGCACCTGCAGTTCACAATGGGACAGGGTGGCTGAATGCAGGCCATCATGGTGCTGCATAATAGTGCACAAGGCCATTGGGCCAGCTGTCCATCCGACTGGGCCATGTGACATGCCCGTGCACCAGCGTCAGCCACCGATGTGAGTGGACCGCCTGTACACTGTGGTAGCCAGTCACCGGGCCGGGGGGGCACCTTGGCCTGCATGTATGCCTCACAACAGTGTCACACTGACATGGAGTTCATGGACCTGCGTTCGACTCTCGTGATGAGGGACGTGGTGGGTCGCAGACCCTCAGATGGTTGTACACAGCCACAGCCCAGGGGTCACAGGCTCGGTACTGTGCGGATCTCATAGTGACAATGACAGCACCATGAGGTCTGGGCGTGGTATCATGCAGTTGTATGCGTACCATCTTCCGGGGAGGGTAGGGTGCAATGCCTGGTGATGACCGTTGGGATGCCCCTCGTACTGGGGAACACATGAATGATATGGTGCTGGCGACACAGGCCGTGCGATGCCCATGTGGGGGCCAGTGTGTCCGCAGTGTACGCTGTGACACATGCATTAGCATGGTGCACACAGGGGTGGCCACAGTACACAGTGGCTGTGTGCGCTGTACACACACATGCTGACCTGGGCTGTCACCCTGCCACTACTGGTTGGGCAGTGCGGGTGTTGGGGTGGCATGCACATAGTGTTCTGCGTGTGCCATGCATCACAGGCATGCCACAGCTTGTGACACGTATCCCTCTACATCTCTCCCATAGGTACTGCAGCATGTCCTGAATGCATCTGGGCACATCACTTCTCCCAAGATGAGCTGAAGACGCTGGTGCATGGGGTCAAGGAGAGGGAGCAACTGCTGCGGTGCCACAAGGTGACATACGCAGTGGTATGCCAGATGTGGGATGAGGTGATGGCAGGGGTGAACGCTGTTGCTGGCCATGGCTGGACAACAGATGCAGTGCGCAAGCGCTGGAGTGACCTGCTGCACTGAGCCAAGGAGGAGGAGGCGCAGCGGCTCCATGACAGAATGTGAAATGGAGGTGGCCCACAATCCGCATAACAGCGATAAGACGCACTCATATCTGTGGTGGCATCCACCCTTTGGCCGGTGGCTGTTGCCAGTGTGCTTGGTGGAGGGTGTGAGATGCCACTCACACCACCTAGGACAGGTCAGTATCCACATGTGTGCACCCTGCATGGAGTCTTTGCACAGTTGCTGGGTGTTGGTGTTGCCGTCGTGGCTGGGGTGCACTGTGGGGGGTGTTCTGCTGTGCACACTGTACACATAGGGCAGGTTTGCTTGCAACCACTGCCCGGCAAGGCTGCCATCACAGCTGACAGGCTGGGGCATGTGCACTGTGATGTGGGTGTGTGCATGTGGCCACGGTCTATGTCTGTGGGGCTGCTCTGTGTGGTGTGCATGTCTGTAGTGTGTGGCATGTATTCTAGGGTGTGCATGTACTGGTGGTGGTGGTTGTGGCACACTGTGCATGTACCAGTCAGTGACTCTGTCCTGTCTTCTTCTACAGTGGTGTGTGCAGAGTCTGCAGCACACCAGGACCAGGCTGGGATGCCTGCCATGGAACCGGAGGAGGAGGAGGAGGAGAACCTGCCATCGACCTCTGGACTGGGTGCCGGTCATGGTCCCTTGGCCGTGCACAATGTGTGGCACTCTGTTGGACATAGGGTACACCTGCTGGGGGGCTCCAGTGGTGGCGGGGACCTGGACTACATTGCAGCCCTGGAGGATGCACAGGTGGAGGATCTCAGTGGTGGGCAAGTGATCATGCTGACTGTCACCAGCGACATGGAGTCAGATGTGTTGGAGGAGGGTTACATCCTGCCCATGGAAGGGCCTGTGGAGGAAGGCGCAGGGTTGGGGCAGGGTGTGGTTCACATCACTGGTGCCACGGGGGGGATAGCCATACCAGCATGGGTGTACTTGTGCAGCTGGTGGTGGGCCTTGTGGGGGCTGTGTGTGCCCCGCTGGACATGCAGTGCCCTCCATGGGGAGGGGTGCAGGGCCCGCAGGGGATACAGCTCACCACTGGTGCCCTACAGCAGCAGGACATTCCACTTCTGCCACAGTGTCCCCATCATAGTGAGCTGCAGGCACCACCACCAGCTACCATTGAGGGTACCGCTGCTGTGGAGCTGGATGCCCCGGGCCCGCCCTCTGCTCCAGAACGCTCTCACATCCCATCAAGAGGCCCAGATGGACCTGCATGGCTTGCGGTGAGAGCTCAGGCATGAGCTTTCACAGATGCGGGAGGCAGTGTCCCTGGGATTTGCATGGGTGGAACAGCAGGCTGATGACCGGTTGGGTCGCATGGTTGCCACACTCGACCATGGCTTTGCTAGGCTCACGGCCGTGGTGGTCGACCTCACCACAGTGCTGCACTGGGTGCATGGAGGGCAGCAGGCTGTGCAAGGTGGTCAGTGTGTCCGTGGCACAAGGGCCCACACGTGGCCTCAGGACTGACACTGGCATGAGCACCACTGCATTATACACATTGGCCGGCGCCCAGCGCCACCATGGGTGACCGCCCCCTGTGTCCAGCTCTGCTGGTCGACCGGGGCACAGGTGGTCTGCCCTCCCAGCCTCACCATGTCCGCAGCTCAGAGCACCCCTGGCTCTGTGTCCCACATGCATGGTGTGCGCCATGTGCGTGGTGGTAGCCACCAGAGATAGGCACGGCTGCCACGCACATGTGCACTGTTGACACGCAGTTGTACACACAAGCATGCCCACCCACATGCACTCACGTTGTCACACACGCGCGCACACACACACAGACACACACACACACACACACACACACACACACACACACAGTCACTAGCACATTCCCACATGCACAGCCATGGTGTCCCTTCCCACACTGCCACCACACATCAGGCATCGCCCATATCACTGTACCGTGGCTATGTATCTTACGTAACCCATATAAACACTACAAACAGGTATCTGCCTCTATCTCTGAAATCAAACAGAGGCAGAAGACACTGCAGAGCAGGACACTGTGGCACAGGAGCTAGCACAACAAAACTCACCCAAATCAGGAACCAAAACAAAAAAAGCAAAAAGGAAATCCAAAAAACTTCTGATCATAGGAGACTCCATGATTCGGGAGTTGATACCCATCTCCAGCCAGGGGTAATGGTCAGATGTCTCCCAGGTACATCAGCATGGAGAGACACTGACCGCATTGCTAAAATTGTTCACAAAGCAGGAAAAAACATTGATGTCCTAGTACACATAGGGACTAATGATCTCACCAGCTGGTCAGTTGTAGAGACCAAGGAACACCTGACCAGGCTGGGTGACAAACTATCATCCATTTCGTACGGCATCTCCTTCTCTGAGATCCTGCAGGGTTTTAAATAACTCTAAAAATTGATTAGCGTTTTGCTCATAAAAGTTCTAAAACATTGTCAAAATGCATATCACTTGCCTCACTGTGTTTAACAAACATGACACTTCTAGAAAACCTATATAAATGCTTTCTGCACAGTTAGTATTGTCTCAAGAAAAAAACTGCTAATCAATTATTTAAAACCCTGTCCTGCCAGTCTGGGAGAGGGGGGCAGATGGACAGAAGGTCAGAGAAGGGGAGATAGGGGAGCTAAACACGTGGCTCAAGGGCTGGTGCCAGGAAAAAGGACACAGATTTGTAGGAAACTGGCAACAGTTCTGGGAGTGAAAGTTCTTTAAATTTGATGGACTGCATCTGACTAAGGAGGGAGTCAGTGCATTGGGGCAGAAGTTTGACGTCTTTGCAGAATATTTAAACTAGCAAATGGGGAGTGGGGTGCAGCACCCATACGCCGAATGGGAAGAACACTTCCAGCTAGTGGTTAAACAGGGATTCAGCATGTTTGCAGTTCATTTGCATCACCAGGTAAGAAAAAAGGTTTGTCTCCCCATACGACACACAGGGCTAATGCCAAACCTCACCCAACAACTAACACACCAAAATCTGGCCAATGGAAAATCATGTACAGTACACAAATGCTCACAGCCTGGGAAATAAGATCCCAGACCTGCAGGCAATAATGTCAGAGGCTAAACTGGACATAGTAGCAATTAGTGAGACGTGGTTTACCAGTAACCACACTTGGGAGACTTCAGTACCTGGCTATGTATTGTTCAGAAGAGACCGAGGTGCAAAAAAGGGGGTGAGGATGGCCCTGTATGTCAATGAAAATATCAAAGCTACAGAAATTCAGAATACACATAAGGAGCCAGAAGAACTATGGGTCACCCTGGAAACAGGAAATGGGACAGGCATAAGAACTGGGTTGTCTACAGGCCCCAGACCAGGGGTGGACATAGACACATTACTGTTAGAAGATATACAAAACATGACAGCTAAAGGGAGGTTCTGATAATGGGAGACTTCAACATGCGGATACAGATTGGTCAATACCAGCAGGAACATCTGCCAGAACTAGACACACAGTGGATTCCTGCAGGGAGGGCCTCAAATAACTGGTACAACAACCCACAAGAGACAGGGCTATCCTAGATCTAGTACTGACTAACAGGGAAGGGATCACAGATCTCCAGGTAGAAGGTCGCCTAGGGGCCAGTGACCATCACATGGTATGGTTCAATTTGGCTACTACATCTAAATCATCCCATTCCAAGGTAAAAATATGGGACTTCAGAGGAGCTGACTTTGATAAGATGGCCAACAGAGTTAAGCTAGCCCTGACAAAAAGAAACACAGGTGAGGGGTATAGGCAAAGTGGGCAAGCATTAAGGATGCAATACTTGAAGCAACATCCCATTGTGTTAGACAGAAAAGGAAGTGCAAAGAAGAAGGAAACCACTTTAGTTCTCAAATACAGTAGCAGAAAAGGTCAGAGCTAAAAGGCTGGCCTTCAGGAAATATAAGGGAACACAGCGGGATGAAGATAGGGAGGCATACCAAACTGCCCTAAGGGAAGCAGGGAAGGCAGTAAGGCAGGCAAAGTCCCAAACTGAGGAAACACTAGCACGAACAGTAAAAGGTGACAATACTTTCTATAGATACATTAGTGAAAGGAGAAAGTCCAGAGAGGGTACTGCTAAGCTTAATGGAGAAAAGGGAGCACGTGAGGAGGAGGACCATGTAAAAGCATCTATCCTAAATAGATACTTTTGCTCAGTATTTACTGAAGAGAAGGTAGGGCAGGGCCCACAGCTCAGTACCATGGACAGAGGGGGGAGGGAGGTGAGCACTACTCCCTTCACAAAAGAAAGGGTCCTACAAGAGCTTGCTAAGCTCAGGGTGGATAAGGCAATGGGACCTGATGGCATACATCCCAGGGTACTTAAGGAGCTAAAGGTGGAACTAACAGAGCCATTAGCAGAACTGTTTAGTGAGTCTCTGAGCACAGGAGAGGTCCCAGAAGACTGGAGAAGGGCTCATGTGATCCGCTCCACAAGAGTGGTAGCAGGGAGGAGGCAGGGAACTACAGACCAGTCAGTCTTACCTCAGTAGTGGGCAAGATTATGGAGGCACTCCTTAAGGAAAGGATAGTGCAACACCTGGAATCCATAGGGGCACAGGATCCAAGACAGCATGGGTTTACAAAAGGAAGGTCCTGTCAAACTAATTTCATAGATTGCTTTGACTGGGTAAGCAGAGTGGTGGACCAAGGGGGAGCAGTTGATGTCGCCTACCTTGACTTCAGCAAAGCTTTTGACACTGTTCCACATAGAAGATTGATAAATAAGCTGGGTAGGCTCAGGGTGGGTCAGAAGTTGGTCAACTGGGTGGCAAACTGGTTGTGGGCAGAAAACAGAGAGTGGTGGTAAATGGTATACAGTCAGAAGAGATGCAAGTCTCAAGTGGGGTACCTCAGGGATCGGTCCTGGGGCCAGTCCTCTTCAACATCTTCATTAGTGACCTTGCAGATGGACTAGAGGTAGGGCTTGTCTGTTTGCAGATGACACCAAGATCTGCAACAGAGTAGATGATCCAGATGGGGTTGGGCAGAATGAGAAGAGATCTGGATAAACTAGCAAAATGGTCAGAAGAGTGGCAACTGGGATTTAATGCAAAGAAGCACAAGATCATGCACATAGGGAAGAGAAACTCTGAAGCCTCCTATAGGCTGGGAGGGGAGATGCTAGCAGTCACAAAGGAAGAAAGAGACTTGGGCATCATCATCACTGATGACCTGAAATCATCCAAGCAGACCTCTAAAGCAGTAGGTAAGGCTAGGGGGATGTTAGGGTGTATTAGTAGGGGTATCACAAGTTGTAAGAGCGAGGTAATAATCCCTCTTTACAAGACACTGGTTAGGCCCCATCTAGAGTACTGCGTGCAGTATTGGAGACCACACCTTCACAAGGACATTAACCAAATTGAGGCAGTCCAGAGAAGGGTAACCAAAATGGTGCAGGGACTGCATCAGAAGACATATGAGGACAGATTAACGGAGCTCAATATGTATACCCTTGAGCAAAGGAGGGAGAGAGGTGATATGACCGAGGCATTCAAACACCTTAAGGGCATTAACAAGGTGAAAGAGTCTAACATGTTTAAATATAAGAAAAAATAGCAGGACAAGAGGACACAGCATGAGATTAGAGGGGGGGCCGATTAAGGGGGAATGTGAGGAAATTCTTTTTCACAGAAAGGGTGGTGGATGCATGGAATGGCCTACCTCAAGAAGTGGTGGCTATGAATACAGTGCAGGGCTTCAAACAGGCATGGAATAGGCATAAGGGAGCAATACAAATGAGTACGAATAGATAGGCCACTGACAGAGCAGAGGCAGATGGCAGATTTATAAGGTAGAAAAAGAAATGGGCAGACTGGATGGGCCTTGCGGTCCTTATCTGCCGTCAGCTTCTCTGTTTCTATGTAACCCGCACATCACACTGACATCACGCATGCATTCAGTACCACTGTGTTGTCAGCACTGTCGTGGTTGTCTGTACATAATAAACTGTTTTCCACTGCACTGTTTCCTGTTGCTGTGCAGTGTGTACTCACCTTCTGGCCTGTGGCTTTGTCCTGTATTCCAGGGCCCTGTGGGCCATACGAGGATCTTTCCTCGCGAGTTACTCCACTGTCCTCCTGACCATTGGCTCTGGGTCAGTGTCGGCCTGTTCCTCAGGTTCAGGTGCCTGTATCCTACGGTTCATCGCCATGTTGTGCAGCATACAACAGGCTAGGAAAATACGGCATACCTTCTGAGGCCTATACTGTAGAGCAACGCCTGATGTGTCTAGGCATCGGAAGCGCATCTTCAGTATGCCAAACACCCTCTCTGTGATGTTGCTGGTGGCGGCGTGTGGCTTACTGTACAACTCTTCAGCCACTGTGGCTGGCCGGGGTACTGGTGTCAACAGCCAGGGTCACAGGGTATAGGTACTGTCCCCTGTTGAGAGATGTGCAGCTGTTAGTGTTGTTCTGCTGTCTGCCCATTGCTGTATTGCACCACCTGTGTTGCTGTCCCAGGCCCCTTCCTTGCCTTCTCCTGCCTATCCCCCACTCCTGCTGTGGTTTGTGTGTGTGTGTGTGTGTGTGCCTTGTTTGCTGCTTCTTACCAACTAGGTGCCCACAGGGTATCCTGCCCTCCTCAAAGGCCTAGCATAGCCGGGACTGGTGCCAAATGAAGGCGTCTTGGGCACTGCCGGGGTACTGCGCATATACATTGCTGATGCACCCAGTCACATCACACACCACCTGCAATTGATGGAGTGGTACCCCCTTCCTGTTGACATACACCTCACTGCTATCACCAGGTGGTGCACAGATGGGGACATGGGTGCAGTCAGTGGCACCAAGTACTGGTGGTAGGTGCGTAACTCGATGGAATTGATGCATGGTCTCTCCGCACTCTGCTGCCATGCTGGGGAATACTATGAGCTCACTAGCATGTGGCAGGAAAGCTTTAAGGAACTGGGTCAGGAGGCATGAGGTGGCAGACTGCGATACCCCTATGGTGTCCCCCGTTGGTCATTGGAACGTCCCTATGGCTAGGAAGCATATCGCTGCTGTCACCTTCTCAGCTGTCATGGCATGGTTGCATCTGGTGTTTGGGTGCAGCTGCTCATGCAGGAGTTCACATAGCTGCCTCAACATACCCCTGTTCATCCTGTACCGGCCAGTGATGTGCTCATCTGACAGGGTCTCGAAGGAGACTCTGGGCCAGTACCACCTGTGTGCAGCATACCATCTCCTTGGCCTGCATTGCGGCCCATGTTGGCCCTGCTCCCTCTTCTCCTCCACTACTGCTGTCGACACTGCTGCCATTTCCACTTCCTGGTGTGGTCTCTCCCCCTCTGTGGTTTTCTCTGGGATAAGACCAGCCTTTTATAGGTGGTAACTAGCGCCGCGCTACATGTCGCACTGTTTGTTCTAGCATGGCGCTATGGCTTTGAATATCCCGTAGTGCATGTATACTGGTTCCCACTCCCTCGCTTTGCCCCTTGCATACATTATCTGTTTGCTGCGCACTAACCGGTCATTTGAATATCACAGCTCCGTGCTATTCCTGCACTATTGCCGCGTTATTGGTTTGTGCGCTGCACTATGTTTTGAATATCTGGGCCTGCGTCTCTTATGCCCCCTATAAGTACCAGTCATAATGTGGGTTACTATATAGAAAGGGGAAAAGGGCTTCCAAGCATAATGCTCCAGCACAAGCCCCAGCCAAAACACAACAAAACCCCTGACAGTTTTGCCCAGATTTCACAACCCTTGCCAGTGAGAGGAAGACTGAAACGCTACTTCCAGGAATGGATAAACATTACCACAGACAGGTGGGTATTGGAAGTAGTGGGCCAGGGATTGTGTCTGCAGTTCAAACACTTTCCAATCCTACAGACACACAGAAGTTTTCCAGGTCATTCTCACAGGGAAAAAAAGTCTGCTGGAACTGGAGGTAAAAAAACCAAAAAAAACACTGTTAATATCAAAAGCTGTAGAAAAAGTCCCAGTGGGGCAGGGGCCTATTCTCAAGATACTTCCTGACCTCTGGATAATAGGAATTATTGTACTGCAAGTCAGGGGTCAAAATTAACATACACAGCCTGTTCCATTTGCAAGTAGGAACATGCTAGTGCATATAATTTTCTCCCCTGCATGCACTGTAGTGCATGTTGTTTGGTACTTGGTCTTCTGGCTGCAGTACTAACAGGTGCCACAAGGGGCACAGGAGAAACTGCAGGGGAGCAGGTTTCACACCCCCACATTGGATGTTAGCACTGTGTGGTCATGATATCAGCACTGCACAGCCGCTGTTTACTGCAGGAGGATGCGAAGGGAGCTGCTGCTATACAAACTGCCAAGGATAGTCGAAGCAGTCCGACTCTGAGAAGACAACTGGCAGTGGCGGCAATGTGAAGTGAATGAACGGTGGGACAGAAGGCGTTCAGGAGGGCAAGCCCGTCCTCTCCAGGTTGTGGGCCATGGCGGTGCCTGGTGCTAAAGATACTGGGGGTGGAGTTCTTTCAGTAACTGCCAGCTTGGCAGCTAGTGGCGGTGCCAGTCATGTGTGGTGGTTTCTTTGGGGAAGGGGTTGGGGGTTGTGACTTCATGAAGGGGGGAGTGACAGACATACAGACTGACTGCTAGCTTCTCCACTGCTATCGCAACATTACTGTATCACACCATGAGTGTCACTCTTGTGGTACAGTAACATTGCGATAGGCACGTGCACATTTGAGAACTGTGCACCCTACTGAGGTCATCCACCCCCTTCTAGGTCACCTGTGAGGCATTCGCCTTTTTTTTTTATCTGCCCTCCTGAAGTCCAGCACCATTGTGCTTGTGTGGTTCGCGCCCACCGTTGTCCTTATGTCGAACCACACTGTACGCTGAACAGTGTTCCTTAGGTGACCTCCCATCTTGATGTTTGCGATGCTGTCTCTGTTAGTGAGCACAAGGTCCAGTATTGCTCCATCATGAGCTAATATCTTTCTAATTTTATTTATGCCAACTCGGGATCTGCTCACTGAGGGAGATTTTTATATACAGTACTGTGTTAAAACTAACTTTATTTTGTGCCAAAACGAATGTTTACTTGTTCATGTTAAGTAGATAAATTTCCCTATTAAAACTTGTGTTATATTTCTCTTCCTATAGCCTTTTTAAACATTTTAAATTCCTTGCTCAATCATTTTAATATTAAGTTATTGTATTCCTTGGGTGGGATATTCCAGAGCGGTTGCACATGGCGCCACAATTCGCCATCACGCCTACTGATGCGCCCAGCCGATATTCTGAGGGAAAGTGCGCTGCACAAATCCCGGCGCGCTGGGTGCAACAGTAATGTATACCGGCGCAAGTAGGGGGCGTACACGCATACCCGCGACATCCTGATGTTCAGTCTGGGATGCTGAGTAGATGCAGGTGCAACCCCACTTCCGCGCCGCATACAGTTGAGCCTAAAAATAGGAGCAGCAGCTGGCCACCCACAGGTGAGCACGCCGTATTGCAGGGCGCAACACGGCAGCTGCCAGCTGTGGGTGGCCACACAAGCTCCTGTGACACCATCGGTCGTGGTAGTGTCCTCCCTTGCCTGATTGCAGGCATAAGTATTAAATCAATTCGTCCAGTATCCCTGGTGGTCCAGTGGACCGCTTGCAGCCCGATCGCGGGCATAAGTATTATATTAATTCGTCCAATTTCCCTAGTGGTCCAGTGGACCGCTTCCAGCCCAATTGCAGACGTAAGTTTTAAAATAGAACGTCCAAACCATCCCTGATGGCCAGTGGTACCCCCACCCACGCCCACTGGGTTCCACCACCCTCCCCGTGCAGCGGCAGGCGGCAGCTCCATGCCCGAAGCCACCCACCGATGACTGCATACAGGATGGCTGTATGCCCATTAGTCCACAGCATGAGCCAGTGGGCGTGCAGACCATACCGTACTACACAGTCAGATGTGTGAACATATCTGGACTGTGTAGTACGAATCAATCGCCCATTGGCCCATTCTGTGGACCAATGGGCATACAGCTGTACTGTACACAGTCAGTCGGGCGGGCGGCGTAGGGCAGGAGAGCCGCTGACGGGGAGTGGGGTGGTGGGACTCAGCGGGTGGGGAGGGGGTACCGCTGGGCCACCAGGGATGGTTTGGACGTTCTATTTTAAAACTTATGCCTGTGATCGAGCTGGAAGTGGCCCACTGGACCACCAGGGATATTGGACAAATGTAATTCAATACTCATGCCTGCAATTGTGCATTGGAGCGCGTTGCTGGTGGGGGCAGGGGGCGTCGGTCCCTGACAGCTGCTGCCTGGCAGGGCGCCAGGTGCAAGTCGCCGGGGATCTGCGCACCTGTATGCAAATGGGGCCATAATGACATGCTAATGGCCCCATTTGCGCCTTGCATGCATTATGGCCCCATTTGCATGTCCACCGCTGAATATCGCGGTTGATGCGCCTAGCGCAACAGCACTTGCACTAGCGAATCCCCATTGCTCCTCTCTGGCCACTTGCGCTGGTGCAGTGCCACTGCGCCATGTGCAGTGTGGGTGGCCACAGTGCCATATTCAACAGTGCTGAGCCATGGCACAGCACCGTTGAATATCACCCAGACCACGCCCTGGCACATTCCAGTTGCGCTGCGCCCCGCTTGCGCCCCTGCCAGGCGTAGTTCTGAATATCGCACCCCTTGCCTACAAGCCAGACCTTAACTTTTACTACCGATTTCTGTGCCTTTTTGCTCTGCTCCCCTTACTCCTGCTCCCACTGTTCTAACAATTTTTCTTTTTTCTGTTCTTTTCCTGCTCCTTCTCATGGCTCCCCAATCGTCCTGCCCCCTGTCACTTGATCCTTCCCTGCTCCTTTTTTTTGAGCCCGCCTGCTGTTTTGTCTTCCATAGCCCTGCCCTGTTGCAGTTGCTCTACATAACCCGGCTCCCCTTCTCTCTTCCCCCAGGATCTGACCCGCCCACCTTGGGCACAAATTGAACCTTCACCTGCCGCCTGCCACCTAATAAACTGCACCCCCCCCCCCGCGGTCCTGACTTCAGGAGACCACGTGGATGAATCCTCGCTTGCTAGTCTGCCAGCTCCTCTTTCAGGTATGGCAGAGCTAGTCAGAGAAAATGCAACACAGCAAAGCTGCTTTCAGATTGTGTCTTTTGGTGCCTTTGTTCCTGGCTGAGCTGTTGTGTGTGCTGTACCACGGCTCGGATTTAGAGCAAATATCTTTCTAATTTTATTTGTGCCAACTTGGTAATCTGCTTACTGAAGGAAATGTTATGCCTCCCCGGCCTTAATTAAATACACGCTGGCTCCTTCGCCTTAACTCTGCCCTGCTCCAGTTGGCTGTTGCCTCTGTAGCTCATTGTTAAAATAAATAAATACAGACTTTAGGATTACAACCTTTGAGTCAGGGACTCATTTACAAAGGCTCGGCGTCAGAAAAACAAACATAAACACTTAATACATAAATGTTACAGTTCTTTTAGTTATAGAGTATTGCAAAATCAAAATCAGCTATACATTGCATTGAACGTGTTGCCAAGAGCTGTATTTTACAGTTTTCAATCGAACAATAAGTTTGCTGATAGAGGGAGTAACAGGTTTGATATTTACAGCAAAGTAGAGAATTAGACAGATACCTTGTGAGTGCAGTCAAAGGAGTCATTGTTAATAGGTAATGTCTGGTAGCCCTATCGGTAGGAGTTCAGTGGCGGGGTGGTCCCGTAAGATGAAAGATAGATGACCCAGCACTAGCTGGTACATTGGCAGCGCCGTGAAGTGAGAATGTACTCTCTGAGGGCTGACTTGAAAGGTCCTAATTTGGAGATGGAGGAGACGTCAGAGGGGAGTTCATTGTACGAGACTGGGGCCCTGTGTGGGAATGACCTTTGGGCTAAGGAGGTTCTAACCCTCGGGATGGACCACACCTGTTGGTTGGCAGTGCGGGTGTTCACCAAGGCGTGGGAGGATAGGAGAGAGGCAGAAACCCCCAAGGTGGTAAGCCCCAGGTATATTTTCTTTGTGAGGAGTCACGTTTGATAAAATAGCCTTTCATCGAGGGTAAAGAGATTTGTCAGGGCATGTAAGGTACAGGTATTGGTACGCTTGTCTGCCCCGGTGAGGAGTCTGCATGCTTTGTTTATGGCAAGGTGGATTTTGTCAAGGGCTGTGTGGTCAGCAGCCGAGTAGATAGTGAGCCCATAATCGACTAGGGAGAGGACTGAGGAAGTGACAGCCAGATTAAGGGCTTCCGGAGGTAGGCAATCCTTGTGCCGATACAGTAGGCCTATACGGACATTTATGGCTGATGATAGAGTGTCAATGTGTGAATGGATGGAGAGGCTGGAATCAAATGTAAGGCCCAAATATTTATATGTATGGACCTGTTCTAAAGGAAGGAGAGAGTGGGAGAGGACTGTTTGTTAGCTGTGCATTCTTGGCCTTATTTTGTCGATGGGCAAAGAGCATAGTCTTTGTCTTTTTTTACATTGACCACAAGTCTTTGAACACTGGTTCATAGACCAATCTGGTTAAATGTGTGTTGGAGGGAGGACTGCAATACTGTAGGATCTGGGTATGAGGCAAAAAGAACCACGTCGTCTGCATAGATTAGTAGGTTGCCGGAGCAGGAATTGGGCTAGGTGTTTAGGTAGATGCTGAATAATAGAGGGCAGAAGATGGAGCCCTGGGGAACCCCAGAGCAGACTGGCATGGTGGTTGAGAGGGTGTTGTTTATTTTGACACATTTTGATTTAGCTGTGAGGTAACTGGTAAACCAGGAGACGGATCCTTGGGACAGACCTACGTGGCAGAGTGTGCTTAAGAGTAAGGGGTGGGAGGCTATATCAAAGGCCTTTGACAGGTCAATGAAGACAGCTTCAGCTAGGTGTTTTCTATCCAGGGCAGAGTGAACAAAATTAGAGAACTCAGTGAGAGCCATAGTTGTACTGTGCCCAGATCTGAAGCCATGCTGCAACCTGCAAAGTAGGTTATGAGCAAGTTAGTACTCAGTGAGTTGGGTGGCTATAATTTTTTCGAGGGCTTTCGAGAGTGGTGGGAGAATGGATATGGGACGGTAGCTATTGGGGGAGGTGCTGTCACCACTCTTCAGTATTGGGGTGACTGTGGCAGTCTTCCAGGCTGCTGGGAACTGCCCCAGACTTAGGGAGCGGTTAATGAGGTCAGTCAGTGGGGAGAGGACTGTATCTAGTACTAGATGCAAAGATTCTTTTGATATGAGAATCCTACAATAGCAAGAGCCACTGAGTGCTTTCATGAGAAAAGGCCTTGCCTCATTCGTAGAGATCACCCTGAGATGGAAGGGGGGATGCTGGGTGGTTGGGGGCGGGGTTTCAGGAGTGGGGTCGAAGAAGTTATTTGGGAGTACTGCATTAAGGTCAGAGAATGATGAGTTGAGGCAGTTGGCGAGGGCCAGCGGGTCGGAGGTAGGGACATTGTTTACAGTTAGTGGGGGGCGGGGGCAGGATTTGCCATTGAGTTCTTTGATATTGTCCCAGAACAACCATCATTCCCCAGGAGGAGGCAAGGTCGTTTCTTAGTAGCCAATTTGTGGCCTGTTTAATGGCCCAATGCATCTATTACAAGCCGCTTTATAGGCTTCTCTGCCTGTCCACCTGTGTGCCGTACGACTGGCTTTATGCCAGAGATCATCTCTGTGCTTTAGCTGTTGGAGTAGTGCAGGCGTGACCCAGGGGGCATTACGTTTCTTGGATTGCACTTTTGCTAGTGGGGCATAGATGTCACATGCTTTATTAAAAGAACAGTGAAATAATCGAGGGCTTCATCTATAGTAGGGGCCCTAGAGATGGGGGACCAGTCCCATTGAGTTAAGTATTTTCTTAGTTTTGTGAGGCCTCTGGGCCGGAGACGCCGCCGGGGCAATATAGTTTGGTTTGGATTTCTGCTGAAAACACGACCAGGAAAAGAGGATGGGTGAGTGATCGCTTATGGAGTCTGGAAGGACCACCAGGTCAGAGGTTCTGTGGGGACGGTTGGTGAGGAGGTCGTCAATCAGGGTGCTAGAGCTGTTAGTGGGGTTTACCCTGGTAGGTTGGCTGATCAGCTGGGTCAGGTCCAGTGCAGCGAAGGTGTCCTTGGCATGGGAAGCCGAACTGGCAAGCCAGTTCACATTAAAGTCTCCAACTATGATGTGTTCTGTTTTGGGGGAGCCAGAGATGTAGTTAGCAAGGGATTGTGTAGCATGAGCTTGGTTTCTTGGGGGGACATATGTGACAGTAAGAATTACAGGGGCTCTAGAGAGATCTGGAGTAAGTTTTAATGATAAGGCTTTGGCATAATGGTCTAATGGAGGTATTGGAAGGGCTTGGCATATCATGGAGTCACGGATGTACACAGCACACCCCCCATCATGTTTGCACATTCTGTCTGATCTGTGAAGGGTGAAGCCAGGGAGGGCAACCGAAGAGTTGGGTGTTTTTTGGAGAGCCAGGTTTCTGTCAGTGCTAGCACTTCTGGCTGATGTTTCAGTATCCAGCAATGGAGACCTGCTGTCTTTTTTGTTAAGCTGCAAATGTTCATTGCAGCTATTTTAAGCCCGTGGTGCTATAAGCTAGGGCTGGGCGAGATGGGGCCTGAGTTAGGATGAACATTTCCTGAAATTAGTAGGATTAGGGCAAAGACTCTGAGGAGAGCAAACAATTGATGCCTTATTGTCAAGGATAGCTGACACCTAGTTATAGTGTGGGTAGTACAAGGGATGGCCAGGGTGATAAGTGTTGGCAGAGACAGGCATGTGATCCGCCATGGAGGTTGATGGTAGCACATGACTGCAGGGAGATGTGTGAAGGGGATACAAGAGAGGTAGTGGCAGTGTGGGTGGCAGTCGGTGGTGGTTCGTAGGGGTGGTACGTGTGAGGAGAAGAAGACCCATGAGGAGAGGGCTTAGGAGTCCGAGAAGTAGGATAGTAAGAGTGATCAGTAGGAGCCTGTGCTACAGTAATCTCTCTTATACTGCCACCTCTTATACTGTGGGCTGCAAATCCCTACTGCCTATTCAGCTATTTCTGTCTTCTCTACTTGCACCTGGGCAACAACATAATGGTACCTTCAAAGCCACTAATCCTATCCCTTGTCGCTATCTTCCTTGTTAATAATGTCCATGCAAGGTGCATTGCCCCTAAAGCGCATCACTTAGCCCTCTCGGGATCCTCCCTGCCAGTGTTTCAAAATGCAAGTGTCATAAGCACGGAACCCTACTTGCCACTAATCTACAAGCTCCCACTTCAAAGCTACAAAACTTGGACAACACCTCTATTCCTAACTGCTGTCCTGATCTGCTGCCACACGTTAGCATTGGTAATATATGGACATAGGCGCACCTTGTTTCTACTGCCAGTGGCTCTGCTGCTACTTACCCTCTCGTGACTCATGACCACCCCCTTCTCCATTACTACTGCCCTCCCCATGTCTGAATATGACTTCCATTTCTCGAATCTCCTAATTCTAGCATCTGAAGGTTGCGTCCCTACCCTTCTACTAATCCCTAGGGGGATTATCTACCTAGTGGCTATATTTCTAAAGAAGCGTTTTTCTTGGACCCTATCTCTCCATCCTTTCATACATCACAGACTATGGTTTCTTATTCTCTTGGCTATACTAATTTCTGGTTAAGTAGAACTAAACCCAGGCCCCTTGACTGGCTACTCTCACTCGGCTGCATCGCTAAAAACAAGAAAAGGGCTATGTGTGGGGCATCACAATATTAGAAGCCTAGTGCATAACTTTACTGACCTGGAGGCTTGGGTGATGCTTTACAAACCAGACATACTCTGCTTATCAGAGACATGGCTTAAATCCTCCATTCCTGACTCCTTGTGTTCCTTGCCAAACTATAGTCTACTATGGAAGGACAGGCTCTCATCCAAACAGGGAGGTGGTGTCGCCATCTTTTTCAAGGATCATTTAGATCTCTCCATTGTCACTACTCTAGCCCTCTCCTGCTGTGACTCGCTGCATGCACTACTTACCCTGGAGGCAAAAAAACTACACACAGTGTGTGTGCATATAACCCCCCTCAAAGTGGACAAACTGGCCTCGAAGATTTTCTTGACCAAACGTCCCAACTCATAGGTCATAATGAAGTGCTCATTTTAGGGGACATTAATCTAAACTGGCTGGGGGAAGAATCAAAGCACCCTTCTCTCCTTAGTCCAAGGATACCTTCTGCACTAACTTATAACCAAACCTACAAGGGTCACTCCACATGCTAACTCCAGCACTCAAATCGACTGGGTATTAACAAATCATCCTGAGCATACCCATGTTGTAGGCACCTTAGCTGATGTGATAACTGATCACTCCCCTGTTTTCGGTATCTGGAGCCCGGCAGTTTCTCCTCCTCCTCCACTGCTGCGTTACAATACCTTTAAAAATTATGCAAACCTTGACAAAACCAAGTTTCTTTTGGATGCTTCACTCATTGACTGATCCAGTTTGTATCAAGCAAATGATGCTCAGTCTGCTCTTAGAACCTTCCTTAGTTATTTTAGCACTCTCCAGGATACGCCTACCCCCTTTATCACTTGTCACGTTAAGGGAAGCAGACGAAGTGGCTAAAAAAGACCTGCTTGCGATGCTCAGAAAGAGGGACAAGATGGGCAGGCCGACGCCACCTTAGAAGCCTCTAAGGTGGACGTCACGGAGCGGTCATTACCTACAACACAGAGACTCCCGAAGACACGGTGGATGAGGAGCCCTTGTCCCGGTGCTTTTCCTTGTCTTTTTTCTTTCGATGGCCTTCTGGGGAAGTGGACGCCTGCCGGAGCTTTTTCACCTCTTTTTCCATGGAGCTCATTTTCTTTTTTAAAACATGGGCCTCCAGGGACTGCTGCCGCCGTCTTCGGGTGGCCGCGCTGAACTTGAGGCAGTGCTGGCACTTCTCCACCAGATGGTCGGGGCTTAGGCAAAAGAGGCACAGGGAATGGCCTTCCTTGTGCAGAAGTTGGGCGCCGCACAAGTCGGACTTGTTCTTGTGCTCGGAGGGTGTAGGGGACAACATACACCAACGAATACCCGACAATGGATATAAAAAAAAAAAAAATAGAAAAATACTTGGTCAAAACTACCAATGATAGAGGTTGATGAGCTATGAACTTTACCGTGAGGTGCTGGCATGAGCTAACAGCGGGAAAGAACTGGAAGGCGGGCGTGAGGGACCGCGCTTTTATACCGACGTCTCCTGACGCCAGTCACCTGACGTGGAGGTGGTCCCTCGCCAGAGACTGCTAGCTAGAAATTTTTCCATGGGGTTCTGGCGCCTGCCGGCTTCAGTCCTATTTGTAATTACCTACTGCAAGAGCCTCTCTCGAAGATCTACTGTTACAGTAAGTTCTTATGTAACTGTACTTTGTTCTCTAACCCCCTCAGCTAGGCTGGTCATTGCATGGGGTATCCTGCTTCCTTCCCTGACCTGTAGGGTACTGACCTACGCTGTCATGCAAAAGTGTACACTACGTAGATGGGACCTTGCTTATAACAAGATTTGTTGATATGCCTCTTCATCGACGTGGCTAAAGCACTATTGCCAGCTTTATTCTGACCTAGGCTGGCTATCACCCTCTGCAGTCAGACTACACTCCCTTGGCTCTCTGATTGATAGTATCATGAGGTCCCAAACTCCTGTAGCGCTCGCTGCCTTACTGCTTCCCCAGTCATCCCCATATGGCCTACGCTCAGTTAAGAAATCCCTTCTTCATGTCCCAAGATGTAAAACCTCAAAAGGCTCTAGTGTCTTCTCCCTTTTTGCCCCAAATTACTGGAACACTCTGCCTCCTGCTGTCCGTCAGTCTCCATTACATGCCACTTTCAAAAATGACCTCCGCAAATTCTTATCCTTCTCTCATGTTTGCTCTTGCTTTAAACCACCATAATTTGGCTTCTCTCAGCTCATTCCTCCTTTTCTCCCTACTAAACCTATTCTTGGTTCTCACTTGTGCTTCTATCAGCCCTCTCCTGCCTAATCCTCTAGCTAAAGGCCACCTCCTTGCTAGGGTAGTGACTAATTGCAGTCCTGCACTCAGAGCTATCTTATCCCTCTCACCACTACCATTGCCTCTTTGTGTGCCACACACTTATATCTTTATTGCGTTATTAATATTCCTTCCTGCTTGTGATTTATTTGTGTCTTTCTGTTGAAATGTTTCTCAATTATGTGTACCCCTTCTAAACATACTGTATTAAAAAAAATTTTTTTGGGTATCAATTTAATCATTACGTTGAAAATTCCTTGTTCTTGTGTAGACTATCCATCTATGTAACTTGTTTTCAATTGATTATCTTACCCTGTCTCTGTTACTTTTGTTATGCTGTATTTGACCTTGTATTCTCCCGGATCGTGCTTGAAAATAGTCATATCTTGGCTATTGCACCCACCTGGTAAACAACAACTTACTACATAAATATCAGGGGCCTTGCATGGAAGCGGTGCCGTAACTAGGGGGTGCAGCAGTGGCGAATGTCGACACGTTAGTGCCGAGACGTCCTTGCATGTCCATGCACCAGGGGGAACCATACTCAGAACTACCCTGGAGGACCAGGGAGGCAACGAATGCTCCTGGAGCCTAGCCCACATCCCCAACGCAGGACCATCCCACCACCAGCTCTCCCAAGCCCCTCAACCAGGAACGTCCCTCTAATTGCAGAAAGGCTGCCTGGTAGCTGGGGCCCTGGGGGGTGATCCAGAGGGCTGAAAGGTCCTTGGAAGGGGGTGCTCAGTAATCTCGCTCCCAGAGTAGGGGGGTCTCATGCGGGTCGTAGAGGCGACAGCTGAGTGGGCACTTCTGAGAGATGTCCTGGTCCACTGGAGCAAGTAAAAATAATCTACAAAAAAAAAATGACAGGATCAACCAGATAAGTTTTTTTTAATGACTTTAAAAAGGCAGGATCAACCAGATGTCAGAGCCGCGTGTGTGCAGGGAGTAGGGAGAGTGCTGCGCCATCGAAAATAGAATACTTTCACTTTCACTAGGATGACGTATAAGAACGTGGAGATATGAGATATAGGAACATGGAGGTATCACTATGATGTATAGGAACATGGAGATATCACTGATATCTCCACTGCCTGCCCCGAATAGTACTTATCTGTCTAGATGTCCTAAAACATATGTTGTATAAATGTATATATACAGTATATATAGGGGATAAGACATGAACTGAGTGACCACAAGTGAGATATCTTGATGTCATTGGCCTCTCTTTTTTTTTGCACTTGCCCGGCTCCCACTGCTTCAGAGAAGGCCTCGTACCTCCTCCTACTCCGTCCACCAGTGCATCCCTCTAGGCAGCCCCTGCCCCAGCTTCATCTTGCTCGGGGCAGGGGGGGTATATGGATCCCCTTTTTTCTCCCTCACCCCTGGAGGGCTGGTGCAGAGGAAGTATGTCCAGGCAGATGGCGTGCAGATGCACGTCCTTGCCAAGCACCCACAGCATCCTCCCTTCCCGGCTCGAATAGCTGCTGCCCTTTAAAAGCCGATGTTTCCACGGCCCGGGAGGCGTCCGGTGCTCAGGGCACCCCCGATAACCCACCTCAGGAGGAGGAGAGCATCCGTTGGAACGCTCAATCCTGCATCCCCCTGCCGATCCCCAGCAACCCGAGTCCGTTCCCGAACCCGGGTCACCAGCGTAGCTCGAGGTGTGGCATCCAGCGCCTCAACCCTCAGTGCCACCAGGCCAGTGACCTCTGTCTTGAAGATAAGTATATCATCTGCAGTCAGGTCATGTCATGTTCAGTTTATACAACATATGTTTCTAACAGGGTATGTTAAGTGCAGAAGATAATGAGTGGCAGCCTTTAAAATGTAGTTCAGCTTTTAAACCCTTTTTTAAAACCCTTTTGCAGCATATACTGCACAGATTTTGTAAAATAAACATTGAGTACTTACTGTTTTATTGTATCCTTTTGCCAGCTTGTCCTCTACCTGTTTTTGTAAACCAGTATGAGCACCTTCTCCCAGACTGCCGCCACACATGTTGCTCAACTTTTTGCACTGTTAGGTGTTTTAAAATACAGGAATTGTTTTGCACACACAGTCAGTCATTTTTGTTTTGGATTGACAGCATTTGTCTGAGACTACAAGAGTGCTCTGAGTACGAGAGCAGTCAGACTAAAAGAGTGTTTGGACCGCAGACTGCTTTGCCTGGCCAGTGCCTCTCCTGATTGAGGTTTTAGACGGTTACTTTTTTATTGTTTTCTAGCAAAGACAGAGGTGGTCCTGTGCATGTTGGATGGCTACATTTGTTTTAGTTTGTTGTATTTCAATTTGTAAGAGAATGCTTGGGCCACTCTCTCTCCTGTTGTTGTGTGGCACGCTGGAATGATTGCGTCATCACATCAAAGGATGCACACAGAGTTCAGGCCCTTTTTTTAATGAATAAAGATGGAATAAATGTAGTAAATGGAGGCATAATTGTTTAGTATGTTGACTGGAAAATGTAGTGTAAAGTAAAGAACAGTTTCAGGTAGTAGCCTGAAATGGAGGTCTGTTGTATGAATTGCAGCTGATCAGTGTGAGTGCTGAATTGGTGTGTCAGCTGTGGTGAGAATGTTGAAGAGAATGACATAGGCAGAAACAGTAGATAACAGGATAACATACTGGTACTAACACAGTCTCCCTTTTCCTTTCAATCCTGCTGTAGAGGCTGCATCTCCATGGGAGCTTTCCATGTCATCGCCGTTACTTGACGCTGTATTACTTCATTTAATGCTGTGTCACCATTTTTCTCTTTCTCTGTCCCTAGTATGGTGTTGAGTGCCTTTTTTCACTGGTTTTATTGTTTTGCGTGAAGAAGAAGAGTCATATCTGGTCCGGGGCCTAAAAAGAAGCCTGGTAAAGGAACAGATCTTCACCCCCATGTGTCGGTGCCCCTGTAGAAAGAACATGTCAGTTTGAGACCACCATGACCTGTGTTCGACCTGTCTGGGTCCAGACCATGACATGGATTGTTGTGACACCTGCTTCAGTATGGACTACTGCACCCTCGAGCTTCGGGCGATGAGGTGGGGGTGGCGGTGAGAGGCCGACATCACACTTGGGACTCCAGAGTCAGGTCCGTGGGCTCTTCCCCTGAGCCTCTCCCTGGTACTGTACATACTGAGACAGACCAGGCCTTCATTAATCTTTGTCTCACCGAGACAGAGGGCCTTGGGGGAGGGAGCTGTGGGACAGCTGGCCTCCTCTGGGTGGGCCAGTTGCTCACCTCTCCCAATCCGGTACCCTCTCGGGGGCCCAGATACCCCCAGTGGTGGCATCGCAGTTATATGCTGGATCTGCACCGGCGGGTCCCTTGGTGCCGTGGACTGGTACCGGTGAGCGGGGTGGTGCTGGATGCACGGCTGGGTCCCCTCCTGCTGCTGTTCATGGCACTGGTAGAGGAAGGGTCCCTGGGGTAACTCAGTTGAAGATTTCCCTGATGTAATCCTCCGACCTGGAGGCTAGTAATCGGAATGATCCCAACTGACTTCCTGACTCCGGCGAGCATGGGGACTTTTCTGGGCCTAGTTCTAGGCCTTCAGCTTAGGGAAAGGGGAAATTGTTTAACCAGGAAAGGCGCTCTAAGCCAAACCTTGTTTCCAGGTGCAAGTTGGGAGCTCCATGTCTGCAGTTAGGCCTTCTCCAAGGGGCAGAGCCCTTTCTGGTGAGGCTGGGGTTGGGAGGTCCTGGTTGGCTCCGTGACAGGAGTGGCTGGGCTTGCTGGTAGGAGTTGTAGTGTCGACTCAGGTCTTTTCTCCCCTCTGGAACCATCTGTGCCTGTGGTAGGTGGGGAAAGGGCATGCCCTGTGGGACCTGTATGGTTTTTGACTTCCAAACCAGGGGGTTCCCCTCAAGGGCACCACCTTGACCACTCCTCTACAGTTGGGCATTCCTGGGAGATCAAGTTGCACAGATCCCTCCCTCAGGAGAGGTCCCCTGTACACTCTCGCTGCCGTGGCAGAGGACCTGGCCTAGTCCGTCACAGCCCTCCTCCTCTACCTTTTCCACCCACTCTCCTAGGCATTTCTGGCCCTTCGGGGCCCCTGACCTGGAAACAGTTGAGGGCTTTGGCGAGTACTTTCCCTGTCTTCCTGAGGGTGCTGGACTTGGCCATCTTTCGGCCTAAACCCCAAGCACTGCTGTTCTCTCAGTCCAGCTCCTCTTCATCCTAGTCTTTCCTCTTCTGAGGAAGAGAATATTTCTGTCCATCTCTCCTCTTATGCTAATTACACCTCTTATCAGCGATTCCTTGTGGGGATGCTGCAGGAGCTGCACTTGTCCCACTTTTCAGGATGCAGTCCTGCCTGATTGTCACTGTCCTTCCTTGGGGAGTACAGTTCTGACTCTGTGGTCATTGTTCCGTGGCCTCAGCCATTTATGGAGGCATTGCAGAACATGGCTCCATCCCTCTGCTCCCTCTCCAGCCCCGAGGGGCTGCCAGCACAGGTGTAGTGCACCACAAGGGTCTCTAGGAGCCATGCCTCACCCCACGTTTCGGGTCCAGCTCTTGGACACCCCTTCTGGGTATAGTCTTCCAGAGTATGACTATCCCCGAGTCAGAATCGGCTGAGTTTGACCTTTGGAGTTGTAGAGTTTTCTATAGTTCCTATGGTCCTTGCCAGACTGTAACCAGGCAAGCCATTCACCTTTCTGCCCAGGGTCTGGAGCTGGCGAGACAACAAGCGAGGTGTCCTATGACACCAATGAGGTAGCTTCCAGACTGATAGGAACTGCGGTCTGTATTAGGCAGACTGCATGGCTTCACCTAGCCAGGTTATCACCCTTGGCCTGGTGCAAGGAGTGCTTACCTCATGATACCAGGGGTCCATTTCTTCTCCCGCAGGGTCAGGCGAGAGCTTTCGGGGCGCCTTCCTGCTCCCACTATCTGAGCAGCTCATATCAGTGCACACTATGGGGTGCTTCAAGAGGGGGTGGGACACATTCAAGGGGAAAGTACATATTGGGGGGAAGGAAGAGTTAATGGGAGGGGGCAGCTGCAGTCTATAGACCACATGGCTTGTATCAGCTGGCAATTTCGTATGTTCACTCTGCAGGAGCCTTCGCCTGCCCCTGACCAGTCTTGGGCCTCGCTAGACCTGTGAGTGGCCCCTGCCTCCCACAGTAGGCTGAGGGAACTACCCTTTCCCGTAGGGTTTGCCAGCACCACCTTTGGTGGTGGCTTGGCACTCTGAGCCACCAGCGATGAATGGTGAAGATTGATTCTTGGAAGATAAGAAAATTATGTACTCGGTGTAATTCTTGATCTTCCAGAATATCTTTACCATTCATCACTGCTACCTGCCCACCTTCCCCTACAATGGCCAAGTTTCTGGGTAGCCTCTCTTCCCTTACCTTCTGTCTTCCCCTTTAAAAAAAAAGAAAGAAAAAGTGGGTGAGTAGTCATCAGTGGGTAAACTCTGAGAACTTTGCCCCCAAAATGTGTTGTTTGCAGACCCTTTGTTGTTCCTTTTTTTTTTTGGTAAGGGAAGTAATTTTTCATTTTATTAGAAAGTCAGATTTACAGCCTTTGAGTCGTGGACTCCTTTACAAAGATACCTTGTCGCAGGGGGGTAGACAGTTACATAGTGTGGTTGCAACAGTGAGAACAGTACAGGTGCAGAACATTAAACATAGAGTACACATAGGTTACATAATAATGTTACTTATAATAGGTTACATATCATATACAAAGTACCCAAGGGTTACACTGGGGTATAGCCCTGGACATATCTAAGTAATATCTGGAGAGGGTGGAGGTAAGGTTGACAAGTGGGGTGGGGGAGAGGATAGGCTGTCCTGAGGATGTTGTCAAGTCAGGGAGGCCTGACAGGAGGATCCCGCAGTGGGATTAATTAGGTGCATCTATAGCAACAAGCGTAGAAGAGATGGTTCCGGAGGGCGATTTTGAAGGGACCAATGTTGGCAATGTCTGTGATGCAGGGTGGGAGGGAGATGAACCAAGCAACAGCTCGGTAATGGAAGGACCTCTAGGCTAGTGAGGTCTTGATTCTGGGCACCAGAAAGGTGGCCTTGACAGAGCTAGCAGAGGGTGGCAACAGATGACGCACACCGTAGAGAAACAGAGACCCCGGGGGGGAGCCCTAGAAGAGATTTTTTGGTGAGTAGGCAGGTCTGGTAGCGCAGACGCTCCTCAAAGGTGAGCAGAATTGGTGGTGGAGTAGAGCAGGCAAGTGTGAGTTCGGCTAGGGGCTCCAGTCAGGAGCCTACAGGCCTTATTGATAGAGAGCTGGATTTTAGTCAAGGTGGTATTGTCCGCCGTAGCGTAAATGGGCAAGCCATAGTCCGCTAGTGACAGGGCAGAAGAGGTGATGGCCAGCTGGAGGGCAACTTGGGGGAGGCGGTCTCTATGACGGTATAGTGGGCCTATCCGAGAATTTATGGCAGAGGATAGGGCATTGATGTGGGCGTGGAAGGTAAGAGCCAAGTTGAAAGTGATGTGTAGATATTTGTAAGAGGTCACTTGCTCCAGCGGGTGCAAAGTGCTGGGGAGAATGAAGAGGGGGGCATTCTTGTCCTTGTTTTGGTGATGGTAGAAGAGCATTGACTCAGTCTTCTTTAGGTTAATGACAAGTCGGTGGTCAAGGAACCACTTTTCAGCTTGGTTGTAGGTGTGTTGGAGGGATACCTGGAGAGAAGAGGGATCGGGGTGAGAGGCAAAGAGAACCACTTTGTCAGCATAGAGGAGCATTTTTCCTGTGCAGTAGCTGGGGAGAGTGTTTGTTATACAGAGAGACCACTGTATACAACTCCACCCTTAAAAATTACAAAAGGTAATGTAGTTCTGGAGCATTTGATTAGGCTGCGCCATAGGGTACATTTAACAAGTTTCAGAAAGGAACTGGAATATTCACACCACTGTGGGACAATCCCACTGCCCCCTCCATTCTCAAGGATACAGGATTTCAAGCTTGGAAAGGTAAAGGGATAAACCTCACTGGACACATTTGAGAACAAGATAGAATTCTCAGCTTCCAAAAACTGGTAGCAAAATACGACCTTCCTATTAATCAAGGACTTAAATACCTATCAATACAGGTTACTCACCTGTAACAGGAGTTCTAGATGGTTCTAGCCCCTTGCACCCCACTGCTGGCAATTGCCGGGCCCCCCGTCGCCTGAACTACGATCCGTCCTCCACCAGGTGGAAGCCAAGGGCTGGGGGAACCTCTCATCCCTCTCTGGGAGAGGAGAGCTGCCTCACGGTAGTTCGATCCTGCTCCTCGTGCCCCCCCCACAGACCCCCAACAACCCAGGCTCATTCCCGAACCCAGGTCGCCGGTGTGGCGCGAGGTGTTGCATCCAGTGCCTCAACCCTCAGCGCCACTGGGCCTGCTGACAAGCAGAGTATTGTGACATCAGGTTGGCAATAGGAGCTGATGAACCCCCAAAGAACAAAGATCCTGTTTTTATGCATAAAACTTTAGTAATAAATAATGGCAAGAAGAAATACAGAACTCATGACAAATATAAGTTGCTTTGTGTCCAAATATTATGTTATTTAAAGTTCTCCTGAAGGCGTTGGTGGTACTTTAACATTTCTTTTGATACACATATTTAGCAGCTATCACAAATCTTGCCAGATCAAACATGCAACATTTGCATTGTTCAGTAATACAAACATCCTAGTTTTATCATCATTAGGCCCATTTTTTTCAAAGACAGGACATAACAATTTCTTTTGTAGCATACTAAGCAAATGACAATCCAGATTTATATGTTTTAATGGTTTGTTTTTATGTAGGATTACAAAACCAGACCCCATAATTCGTAAACCGATGTATATCCCAGGAAAGAACCTGTTTAATAGGGGGAAAAAAAATTCTGGTCTGTGCTGGTATTTCAAAATGCGCATTCAGTTCACAGGACAAGAAGAAGACTCCTGTGTCAGGGCTTAATTTAATCTTTTGGTACAAGTAAAAGGTACTAATTTCCCCTAGTTTTTCAAAAGTGGATTGAGTTTCATAATCTTTAAGCCTTTGTATAGCCAGTGACTGATAGAAATCAAACTTGTTTTTGTTTATGTTGTTGTTGTTGAATTTTGTTGGCCCGGTAAGCCCACTGGGCCTAGAAGTCCCTTTTTCAGGGGTGACCGGGGTGAATACAGATGGTAAGCAACTGAAATTGAACCAGATTAAGCTGTTGGTGGTATTTTTTTAGTGAACGAGGGAAATTTGGCCAGGACACCGGGGAAATTCCCCTACTCTGTAGGCAGGTGGTGCTGTCCATCTGTCTGCAGGGATGAAGGAGATTGTGGAAGGAGAAGGTTCGGTTCCTGGAGCTCTTGGTAGGATCATCTAATGCTAACATAGATGAAATGCTGTCTATAGCCCAAGAAATTGCTCTGCAGTTGGGGGACCAGGACATGATGCTGGAGATATCTGGAAATGAGTTAACAGAAGAATTGCTACAAAAAGAATTAGAATTGAAAAAGATACAATTATTGGATTTAATATCTGTGTCGGAAAGAGACTTTGGAATTTGTCAGAAATGTTTAGAAGAGGGGAAAAAAAAAAAGAAAGTGATTGATAGCTAGCCCTTTGTCTACAGGGAATAAGAGATTGCCTATAAGTACACCGGAGGGGCTGTTACCTCCACAAATGTACAAGAGACTCAGGAGAGGCAACAAGAACACATTACCAGTAAAAATATGTTGGGAGACGATTCGTGGACAGCAGGAGATGTTCTGACGAGACTAGGATGGATTCGGCATAATAACACTTGGATTCCTGATCCAAACAACCCACTCCCGGATCTATTTTGGTTTCTGACCAAAATCTACTGGCAGTATCAAAGGACCTTGTAGAGTACAAAGTTCCAAAAAAACCATACCACGCAAGCGTCAGATGAGGGGAGGCAGCTGAGAATGAAACTGCGCCAGACGCCACAGACTGGCCTCCTATAGTTCTGGAAGACGAAACTGTGGGGGTGAGTTTGGTTTCTGGTGGGAAGATAAGAATAGACAGTAAGCGACGTGATACATCTGAGAATTGATTTGCACAAAGTGACAGTACCAGTGCAAGTAAAGGACAAAATAAGTCATTGGGGGACCTTTGCAGGGTTGTTTAAACGTCCTGCTGTGGAAGCTAAATGTAGATTTTTGGTCAGTTTGAGATATAGGGGCAATGCTCCGGTAGTACTGGACAGAATATGGGTGCGTAAAACCTTGATAATTGATAGTTTGGATTTTTTACCATTTGACGCCTTTATACATTCATCTGGAAATCATAATTACAATATTGTTTTTTGTTCCATGAAACTGTTGAACAAATTCTGGAAACTTTGTTATGATGTGAAAGATCTGGAAGGACTTTACAGCGGTCCCAGTCACCAAACCTACTATTAAGACGGTAACTGTACTTTTTCGCAATGAAGGAGTCAGTGTGGCCAACATCATGTACTGGCTGGAACAAAGATGTAGTATAATGGAACACCCTAAACCAATTATAGATGAAAATGGTTTCTGGACGGGGAGTTAGACTTTCCGGGTACAAATATCTCATGATGATACAGGCATACAACATCTGCCTTTTTTTTTTTTTTTTTAAGGAAGTGATGGTTATAATTTTCTATGCTGGTCAACCTAAAAGTTGCTACAAATGTGGTTCACTTAATCACTTGAATAGCGATTGTGATATGGTCAAATGTTTTATTTGTGTGGTCCTTGGACATGTAGCAGCGGATTGTGAAGCTTCCCCTGTGTGTAATTTATGCGGGGATACAGAACACCCTTATGAGGATTGTCCGCGGGCAACACATGATCATGATGAGGCTTCTGATCAGGAATTTTTTTACATAAAGCTATGTTCCCTTATGTAGAACTGAATGAGGCAGGACACATTTTGGAAATGAGAGAAGACATAGGGGAAGGGGGACAAAGGGAGGAATGAGTACAAGATCCATACCCCGTAAGGTGTTTGGCCCTTCCAACTTAGTACGTCAGGAAACTACAAAAGTAGTTGTGTGGAGGCCGCAGGGAGTAAGTAGGTTCAGAGGATAAAGAAACTCCCTTTATTACCCCTCAAGGTTCCCCGATTAGGTCACAGAGTGTGTTATCTAGGGACTCACCATGCAGCTTGCATTTAGAAGATTCAGATACAGAAACCTCATTAGAAGTTTTGGAATTTGAGGGACCTGCTCAGAAAGAAGGGTCTTTAACAAGGGTAACCAAAAAGTGGGGTGGCAAAGGATTTACCCCTGTTCCCCCTCTATCCCCAGTGCTTACTTCAAACAGATTTATTCCTCTTACATCTTGAAGTGAACAGATGGAACAGGAATATCCTATTGATAAGGAGGGGATAGGAGATATTCAGACACCCTTGGTAGGAGCAATGGAAGAGGTTTTGCCTGTTTAAGGGGGTTAGTCTGTCTACTCCTTCTAAACGGGTAACAAGATCAAGTGGGAAACCTATGAAACCTCCTCCATAAAATAATGGTGCTTTCAGTAGCATGTCTTAATGTGAACAGCATTAAACTTAGAAAGCGACATCTTACAACATTTGGTATCTTACATCTCTTGCTGTATATCATCATTTTTCTTCAAGATACGAGATTGCATATGGAAGGAGATATTATACAAGAACAGCGTGATTGGGGATGGGGAGCTTCATACTGGTCTCCGGGTATGGATCTTTGCAGTTTGGTGGGTTTCTGTTTCTTAACCATGGAAGTTATAGTTCAGAAGCTGGTGGATATTGAACCTGGAAGGGCTTTTATGTTGGATATTGAGTTTCATGGAATTAATTTTCATCTAGTAAATCTTTGTAATGCACAAATGAAGGCTTTACGAATTGACCTGTTACAGAAAATATAGCCTTATTTATATACAAATTGTCAATTGATTTTTGGAGGAGATTTTAATATTAATTTGTTGGAGAAACTTGGTGGTGGGAAACAATACTGTGACAAAAACTTTTTAAAACAGTTGGTATTACAGGCTGATTTAAGAGATGCCTTTCTTAATACATCTCAAGCTCTGAAACCAAAGTTTTTTAAAGTAATTCTTTCCTCGTTAATAGATTTTATTTTTGTTCATAAGTCATTCCAGGTTGATTCTACATGAATAGTACCGATAGAAACTTTTGATCACTGTTTCAAACAACATGAAGTCTTGCTGTATTCTGACATAATGCAGTTAGCCCTAGCACTGCAGCCTGCACTACCCCAACATGGCTGCTGTGAGTATAAAGGAACTCCATACCTGAGTCTGATAACGTATCCCTCCGGTCCATTCTTTTATCCACAGGTGGTAGTGAGTTAGGAGTTTGTAAAATCTTTTGTGTCTGTTTCCCCAAGGACTTATGAAGAGGGATGGACAATCTTTTGGACTCTGGGATGTCCATAATTTCCACAAAATCAGGCTCTTCTTTCTCCTCAGCAGCTTCAACCATAGGGAGCTGGGGGGTTTCGCCCACCTTCTTGTAGAACAAGAAGTGAGAAGGGGACTCAGAAAGCCTGGGAGGGGAGACGGAGGGCCTGTCTGGGGAGATGTCCGGTTCAATGGGCACATCCAGACCCCCCCCCCCAGGTCGTCATCTTCATCATTGGGATAGTCTTCGTCTCCCTCCCTCCCTCCCACTCCTCATAAAAAGCATCCTGATCATAATCCAAAGAAGACGGATCTGACCGAAACAACCACCTAACCAGCAGTACCGGTTCAGACGGAACAGGGCGAAGAGATTGAACAATGCTAAGCACTTTGGCTATCTCGTCCACGGTTGGAGTATGCAGTACTGGATCCAAACCAGCAGACTTTAGTTTCTTTTTGATGGAACCAGGCCCTCAGAGTCAGCTCTCCTTTTGCTCGAGGAGCTATCGCCTAGGTCAGTAGGCAACTCCTCAGGTTCGTCCGCAACCGAACAGGACTGGACATCTCGGCCTCCCTTTCCTTCAAACTACTCAGTCTTTTTTCTAGAGTGGTTTTGGGAAAGTTTTTGCAAATTTGGCAGTCTGACTTGATGTAGTCAAACCCCAGACAATAAACACAGATGAGGTGGGGGTCGGCCTTGGCAAAGGCCTCCCCACACTCAATACAGTGTTGAAGCCCAGTTGGACCATTTTTCTTCTTGGGTTTCTCAGACATGGCCAATCTAATAAATTACCCTATAGTAGCTTTCAAGCCAGGTAATAAATGACCGATCGGTTACAAACCATGTCACGGGTTTTGAAAAAGAACCAGAAAAAGCCTGGTTCTTTTGAAACCGATCAATACCGGAACACCACTCTAATTCCAGAAAAAATTTAAATTTTAAACAAAATTGAAATAAGGTCGGTTCCTAACCAGACCAACCGATAAACTGAAGAAGGAACAATTTCCACACTTTTACCACAATAAAACACAGTCACTACCTATCTACTACACTACCTGTACCGTAGACCGAGGTTGGAAATCCGAAAAACAGCAAAAAGAACGGTTTAACAAACGGTTATTAAACTTTACCGAACCGAGCAGTGGAATCTCCGGAGCAACTTCACTGTTAGGCGGAGTAAAGAATCTGATGGTTACACTGGGAAGTACCACAGACAGAGGTTTGAAAACCAAGCTCGAGCTCAACGTTCTATGCTTCTGCACAGAGTTAACTCTCTCCTCTCTGGGGCAGTTCAAGTGCTGGGGCTAACTGCATTATGTCAGAATACAGCAAGACTCCATTAGAAGAAACAACATTACTATGGTGAGTAATTTTTTTTTTTATTAGGTATACAGTTTGAGTCCCCCCCGCCCCACCGAGACGTGTGGCAGGGACAGGGATTTGGAGATTGAATGCCTCTTTATTAACGGAAGTGAATATATTGCAGGAATTGAAGATTATTATACAGGATAAATTGACTATGTTAGAGCTGTATGAAAATATTGGCATGTGGTGGGAAGATTTTAAGGAATGTTTGGTTAGTTTTTTTTAAATTATAAGTGTAGATAGGATAAAAACACAGCAAAATATATGGATTTACAGAGGGAGTTGGGAGTATTATTGACAAGACAAGCAACGGCGAGTATTGATATGAAGGAAAGAATCACTAAAGTGAGACAGGACATGGGGGACTATCAATATTCTAGAATTACGTCATTATATCATTATACAAAGAACAAATGGTTGGTACGCAGGGAAAATTGGAGCAGGTGAATCCATTTTTGGCAAGTAAAAAGAGATGGGGGAACGTGGGTTTACAACTCTTTGATTCTTCAAGGGTACAGCATGGGAATAACTTGGGGATTGTGGCAGTTGTAGAAGAATAGATTAAAACAACCTTTGGGTCAGTACAGGAATCTGGTAACCAGGTGTTTGATATTCTACAGATGGCAGAACTTCCTCAGCTATCTAGCTTACAAAGTGCATTGCTTGTGAAGCCGTTTGCACTCCAGGAATTAAATAGGGTAATCAGTTCATTATGTGCAAATGTTTCACCAGGATCAGATAGATTGTCCAGTGAGTTTTATAAAACTTTGTGGACAATGATACCTGAAGTCTTGCTTCGTTTTTATAATCATATTTTGGTGGAGTATATTTTGCCCACAAAAAATGTTTGAGGGTTTGTTGGTCTTTTTATATAAATCAGGAGACTGTATGGATATAAAAAATTGGAGGCCCTGACCTTGCTTAATGTTGACTTCAAAATCTTTGCAAAATTGTTAGGGAGTAGATAATCCGAGATTATGCCCTCCTTGATTAGTCCAATGCAGTTTTGTGCAGTTCCTGGGCGAGGCATTTCAGATGCCCTATTAATATTAAGAGAAATTATGGGTTGGTTTGTGGACAACACAGAATCTTTGGAGGGAAATGGTTATCTTGCAAGTCTGGATCAAGCTAAAGCTTTTGATGCAGTCACGCATTCCTTTTTATGGGCATGTTTGAAAGCTTTCGGGTTGCCTGCAGTATTTATTGGATGGATTAAATTGTGTTATGCTTTGACATACTGTATGTAGTGCCATACGAAAATGAATGGAGGGGAGGTACACATTTGATCTATAGATGGTTAAGACAAGGATGCCCCCTAAGTCACCTCTTATATGTGTTTGTCTTATATAAGAATTAAGAGTATAAGAATTTTGAATAGGTCTCCATTAATTAAAGGGGTGGATCAGAATTTTGAGATTTGTTGCAAAATTATAGCATATGCAGATGATGTGTGTTTGATTTTGAAGGATGAATCATCGTTTTATATAGCCTGTGAGATGATTCAGGAAATGGAGGGCATTACCAGAGCAGCATTGAATCTGCATAAAGCTAAGATTTTAAGTTTCAATGGGTTTTCTAGTGTTAAAGGGTATGTGGGTATTTTTCCTGTGGCACAAGAGCCATGTAAGATTTTAGGAATTTATTTAGGGGGAACAGGCATGGCCCTTTTCAATTGGGAACATGCACTAGAGATTGCAACAGCGAAAGTTGCAGTTTGGTCTTGATGGAAAGTAGCAAAACAAAAGAGGATATATTATATTAAAACATTTTTAATACCAGTCTTTTTATATTTAAATGCCGTTTTCCTTTACAAAAGCAGTTGGAAACCAAGATATTGAGAGTTTTTTTAGTTGTTTTTGGGACAGTAGGTTAAACCCTGTTAAGAGGAATATATTATATTTGAGTATTAAAGAGGGAGGGGTGGGGATGATTAATCCAGTGTTACTTTTTTTCACAATTTTTTTCTATCATAATGTGGTTTCCTTGATTAGAAAAGAGGCTAAATTATGGACTTTATTGAGATTTCTGAAATTGGAAGGGGTTTTACAAGAATGGAAAGCTGCTATTTTTTTTTACATAAAAATAAGATGCCCTAGATTGTTAAAATTTTTGGAAGAGGTATTTGATAAAGTTAAATTATGGAATGTAGGCTATGTGAGGGTTTTAAGTCAATCACGGAAGATATTGTATGAAGAGGTGATGCGTAATTATTTTGTAGAATATCCGTTTTCGGCTATTTCTGTTCTTCAACAGAATCAAATTTCTTCTTGTATTACAAATCCCAGAATTCCAACTCATATGTGGGACACTGCTTGGTTAGGTACCCATAATAAGATAAACATTAAAAATAACCCAAAACATAAAGCGTTGCAGGAACGTTATTGCCTGAGGGTGGAATGTACAGCCAAGTTAGAAACAATGAATCACTTACAGTATACTTTCAATGTCCCTATGCTGTTAGATTTTGGGATGCTTTGAAAAATAGATGAAAGAGTTGGTTAACGATACCCCCTTTACCGGAAGCATTGTATTATGGTATTTTTCTTTTACAGGTGACAGAAGATTGTTTAAACTCATTATGAATAATCCATCTACATTTGTTATATTGGTTATGGCTCAGTAGATGCCGTTTGGTGCTACAACAGGGTATTTCAGAAATGGTGTTAGTACATATGATAGTAACTGACTTGCAGACTTTAAAACTGGGTGAATGGAAACTCTATGCAGGTTCTAAGTGGAAGGCATTCTGGGATAAGTTCGATTTTATTTAGAATTAAGTTTAATTTTTCTAGTATGTCCTCCTGTTTAATAGGATGTGTTTTTTGATTGATTGCTTCTATAGATTCCATTACAAATATAATGGAGGGGGATGGTTATGTGTCTTTCTTTTTCTATAAAGAATTGGGGGTTATTTGAACAAATTTGTGGATATATACAGTATATAGATATTGGGAATTCTAATTTTTGCTTTCATATTTATATTGTGTGACTTAATATTATTTTGTATTAATATTTTTTCTATTATATTTAAACTCTCTTCCTACATGCATAGTGGGAAGGAGGGAAGGGTTTGGATGCGAAGATGGATATGTTTGTTTTGAATTTAAGTTATTTAAGGAATTGATGTGTTTTCCTGTATTGTTTTTTTTCTTCTTGATTTTTGAATGTTGTAATCCTGATTTGTATATTTCAGTTGCTGTTTTTGATTTTAATAAAAAAAAAATTCCACTACTCTCTGTTAGAGGGCGCTGCATTTGTCTTGGATTCTGCAGTGTGCTTGCTGACGGCGGAGAGGCTAGATGTGCAGGAGGCTGAGGTGCTGATCACCTCCTTAGTACTCCTTCTTCTTTGTGATCACTATGGCTGACGACCTGCTGGAGGAAACGGATTTCAACATGAAAGCTGCTACGAAGATCACTGCAACTGTCACAGAAGACTTACGGTCTGAAGACTCTGTGGAGCCTGTACTGGATGGAGTTCATGATGCTGAGCTGATTCATCAGCAGCTTGCAGAGGAAGAGCAATATTTCCAAGTTATACCAAACCATTTATTGCAAGAACTTGGGAGGACGCAGGATGATTCAATGGACGTGCAGGAACCGGATGTTGCCCAGTCTCCTGCTGCACTGGACTTGGTGAAAGTTGCACTTCCTGATACAAGTGCTGTGCTGCCGACTCCAATTGCTGCTGAGGATTCACCGCATCATACATCGCTGCCTCTTGGGGACGTGAGTACTATGGATGCGGGTAAGGCAGCTTTTCGGAAGCCTGAATGTGTTCAGGAGACATTGTCAACTGGTGGGCCCACTCTGGATGATACAGTTGAGGAAGACCTCGCTGTTTCAGGTAGCTCGGGTTCTGACCCTTCTTTTGCAGGCCAGTTCCATATTGGAATCTCCCAAGGGGGAAAGGGACGTTGAAGTGGTGGTACTGCTGGTCTGGGGAAGGACAAAGAAATGTTGCATTTTGGTACAGACTGTGGCAAGTTCCCCACCCTTATCTACAGTTCCAATGGGGGTAGAGCTTTCTGACGGAGTCACTATGGCTCCTGCTGCATGGGTAACAAAAGCTTTGGAGGCTGCAGGCTGGGTAAAATATGTGGATGGTACAGGCTGGGAGGCTAATATGGCTGGATTACCAGGTTCTGTGGAGACTTCTGGGGTTGCTGTAGGCACTGATGTACTTAGTCATGTATCTGTGGATGCTTCTGATTCCGTGTTAACACCTGGACAAAAATCCCCGTTGTTAGGGGTTCAGAACTCTTCTGAAATGGCTCAGGATTTACTTGTGGACAACATTAAAAGTCTAGAAGGAGACATTCCTTCTACTGTGCCGCCCCCATCTCCTCTCAGTGGTGAGAGTTTGGCTGTTGATAAACAGATGTCTTCTCCTTCTGCTGCTGCTCAAACAGGGACTGCTCCTGCTCAGCAATCTCTCACTAATGTTTAGCATGATAAAGTTAAGGAGCAGCTATTTCCTGCCACTTTTGGACTGCTCTCTGAGCCTGCAACTAGGCGTAATGCAGTCCGTTTGAAGTTTAGAGGGCCTGTGTCTGAGGTACCTAATAGACATTTTGTTGGACAAGAACTTCTTAAGGGAAGTATGAAGTTTTATGCTTACAAAATATGCGCCCTGATTCATATGCCTGGAGACTCAATTTTTGATGTTAGTTTCAAACATCCAGTGGGACTTGAACAGTTTTGGGAACAGTTTCAGGCACTTAAAAATACACCCTTGTGGAAATGTTTTATGGCTATCCCTCTGAATAAACTAGTGTCTAAGAAAATTACTGTGTTATTTCGCAATGAGGGTGTTAATGTTGCAGCTATCACCTACTGGTTACAGCAACATTGCACTGTAAAGGGGCAACCTGAACCCATTTTAGATGAACACCTCTGAACTGAGGGATGTTCAAGTTCAAGTTTTCAAGTTCAAGTTTATTGCAGGAAAACTCCATTGAGCAAGCTCATTCACAAGGAGGTCCTGTGACATAAACACTTAAAGTACAAACACAGATAGGTAATAACAGTATATACATGAAATGCACGTTACATGATACAGGCTGGATATACATACGAGGGTACCACATAGGGTGACTGCAGGTGGTAAACATTGATATGAGACAGAGAAGCGACTTACAGGTTGCATACTGATAAATGAAACATGATGACTGGTGTGTGTGCAATACATATACAGTATTTTGGCAGCTAGAACAAACAGTCTACAACTGATATGGGGGGGAGGAGTGATTTGATAGAGTAGCAGTGGAGCGTAAGCAAAGATAAAGCCAGGAGTAGAAGGGGAAGGGAAAGCAGTTAATATGACATGAGGATGGCGATATATGGTTGATCTGCATCTAGAGCAGGGTCTTACAAAGCACCTCCCTGTTTCTTTTTAGGGAGGGATAGAGAGGTAATATTTCACCCTAGTCAGCCCAGAGCCTTTGACAAATGTGGAGCTTTGTGTCATCGCAGTAATGTCTGTGACCAACAAAAATGTGGCCTCTGTGGTGACCTGGGTCACATTGGTGAAACATAGAATTTGACGGCAGATAAAGACCTCTTGGCCCACCCAGTCTGCCCATTTCCCTACCTAATGGATAAGCTGCAGATCCTAGTTAACCAGCAGCCTACTTCTTCCTACCCCAACCCCCTAGAATTGCCTTATGACTGTCCCTTGCGTGCTTGAATTCCACCACTGATTTTGACTCCACAACCTCCTCTGGAAGGCCATTCCATGCATCCACAACCCTCTCTGTGAAAAAATACTTCCTTAAATTACCTCTGAGCTGACCCCATCTTCAAATTGTGCCCCTTGTTCTTGCACACCTCTTTTTGAAAGATGCTACCCTCTTGGATTTTGTTGATTCCTTGAGGTACTTGAAGTTTCTATCATGTCCCCCTTCCTCCTTTCCTCGAGGCTATACATTAAGCTCCTTAAGTCTCTCTTCATATGTCTTCCGTGCAGACCCTACACCATTTTAGTTGCCCTCTTCTGGACAGCTTCCATCCTGTCTATGTCTTTATGGAGATTGGGTCTCCAGAACTGCATGCAGTACTCCAGATGGGGTCTGACCAGCTGTCTGTACAGAGGGATAATAACTTCCTGTTTTCTACTGGTGATGCCTCTCCCTATGCATCCCAGTATCCCCCCAGCCCTCCTTGCTGCCCTCTCACATTGCTTGCCCACCTTTAGGTCATCTGATATGACTACCCCCAGGTCCCTTTCCATTTTTGTTGTTGTTAGTATCTCACCCCCCATTGTGTACTCTTTCCCTGGGTTTTTGTTTCCCAGGTGCATTACCTTGCACTTCTTAGCATTGAATCTAAGCTGTCATACATTTGACTATTCCTCTAACCTTGCCAAGTCCCTTTTCATCCTTTCCACCCCACCTTGTGCATCAACTCTGTTGCAGATCTTTGTGTCATCTGCAAAGAGACATACTTTTCCTTCCAGTCCCTCTGCAATGTCGTTTATAAAGACATTGAAGAGGACTGGTCCTAATACTGAATCCTGCAGTACCCCCAATAGTAACCCCCCTTTCTTCAGAGTGGACTCCATTTACTATTACTCTCTGTGTCCCATTCTCCAGCCAATTCTTTACCCAGGCTGTCATCTTGGGACCCACTCCCAGGCTGGCTAACTCGTATATTAATCTTTCGTTTGGGACTGTGTCAAATGCCTTGCTAAAGTCTAGGTAGGCCATGTCTACAGCCCCTCCCTGATCTACTACTTTGGTCACCCAGTCAAAGAAATATATCAGATTCGTCTGGCATGACCTTCCTGCTGTGAATCCATGCTGCCTTGGGTCCTGTGCCCCTCTGGCCTCTAGATACTCGACAGTTCTTTCCTTCAGAAGTGATTCCATCATTTTCCCTATCACTGAGGTTAAACTAACAGGTCTGTAGTTTCCTGCTTCTACCCTGCTCTGACTTTTGTGAAGGGGAATCACATCTGCCCTCCTCCAGTCCTCGGGTACCACCCCATCCTCTCCTGATTTGTTAGAGAGTAGTCAGTGGTGTCACTAGTTCTACCCTTAGTTCTTTTAGAATTCTGGGATGAATCCCATCAGGCCCTATTGCTTTGTCCACCTTCAGTTTTAAGAGTTCTTTCAGAACCCTTTCTTCTGTAAATGGGCTGATATCAACTTCTGTATCCAGAGTGTTTCTGTTGTTTGTTTTATGTACCTCCCCTTCTTCATTTGTAAATACTGAGCAAAAATATTTGTTTAGTATCTGCCTTTTCATAGTCACCCTTTGTCCACCCCCTTCCCCTTTATTAAGCCTCACTATCCCTCCCTTGGTCTTCCTTCACTCCCTGATGTACCTATAAAAGGTTTTATCCCCCTTCTTAACTGAGTTGGCTATCTTTTCCTTGGTTTGGGCCTTTGCGTCCTGACTGCCTTTCCAGCTTCCTTTTGCTTTTACTGATACAATTCTCTGTCCTGCTCCTTCTGTGATTCCTTGTACTTCCTGAATGCTTTCTTTTTCTCTTAAACCTTCACTGCCACTTCCTTTGAGAACCATAGTGATTTCTTACATCATTTTGTTTTGTTTATTTGCTTCATTCAAATGCTTGCTACCTCTGTGATGGCACTTTTTATTATTCCACATTGTTCTTCAACCCCTCCTTCCTGCCCATTTGCTAGTGCATTCCTTAGGCACTCACCCATTTTGACCAAGTCAGCCTTACTAAAGTCCAGTACGTTTGCCTTTGTATGGCTTGAGACTGTTGCTGTGTTTATTGCGAACCATACTGTTCGAAGGTCGCTAGTTCCCAGATGGCTACCCACTTCTACATCTGTGATCCTCTCTCCATCTCCATTTGAGAGAACCAGGTCTAATATTGCTCCCTCTTGAGTGGGTTCCAATACTAGTTGTCTAAGGCATGCCCCCTGTAGGGCATCTAGAATAACCTCACTCTTCGAAGTGGCTGCTGCAACTGCACTCCAGTTAACATCTGGCATATTTAGATCACCCATCAGCAATATCTCCCCTTTATCTGCCATTCTAAGTATATTTCTATCATTTCTTGCCCAGTTCCTCCCCTGGGGAGGGATCTGTATACAACCCCTCAGCGGATTGTGGTGTCATTGCCTGTCTCCAAATTGACCCACAGTGCTTCTTTTCCTCCCTGTTTACCCTTTTGTTCTGTTGCTTTGATTCCTTCTCTTATGTAAAGAGCTACTTCTCCTCCTCTTTTACCCTTCCTGTCCCTCCTGTAGATAGTGTATCCTGGTATATTTATGTCCCAGTCATGGTTTTGTGTGTACCATGTTTCTGTGACTGCCATGATATCTAGATGTTCCTCCTCCATCAAGGCCACTAATTCAGGAAGCTTGTTACCCAGACTACAGGCATTGGTACTCATTGCTCTCCATTTTTTGATGGCTTTACCTTCTGTTGCACCATCCCCCACTGACCTTTCTACCTCGGTCTTTTTCTCATTTAGTACCCTGTTTTGTAGGGAGAGGCTGGGATTTTCCTGCTGCCTATCCGTGCTCCCCTTGACTAGTTTAAAGTTTGCCAATGAAGCATTTAAACCGATTGCTCAAAAGACTTGTTCCCTTCCTGGACAGATGCAGACCATCCTGCCAGTATAGGCTGGTGTTCCTCCAGGTGGAACCCCAGTCCCCAATGAAGCCAAACCCCTGTGCTCCACATCATTTTTTCAACCATTCATTAAACTGCATGGTGCAAAGTACCCTCGCCTCACCCATGCCATTGACAGGCAGCACCTCTGAGAAGGATACTGTGTGTGCTACTTGTCTTAGGCCCCTCCCCAACTCTACAGAGTCCTCCTGCACTGCTCTAGTCCCATGATGAGCCAAGTCATTTGTCCCTAGGTGGACAATGACGTCCAGCTCAGACTCCCGTGCAGCTGTTCTCATGATCCTGAGGATGCGCTTCCTGTCCCTCCAAGCCATGGCACCAGGCAGGCACCTTACTTCAGTCTTCCCTGCTCCCCCCAGTTCTATCCCCCTAATAAATGAGTCCCCCACCAGGAGCTGCTTCCTTTTCCTATGGTGTCCTCCGCCTCCTTCCTGTGGGCCTCCCTTGTGAAATTTGTTCTCAGCCTCCTTAGTCTCCTCTGTGGGTGCATCCATAGGGGAGCTATGCTCCCCCAGAATGGTGTATGGATTGTGGAGGGGAACAACTGACTTGGGTGTGCCTCTGTTACACCATCCTTTCCCTCCTTGAGCCCACTGTGGTCCAACTGCTGTGCTTTCTTTGCAACCTCTGAGGTAGTGGTGGTGGCTCTGGTGCTCCCTGGATGGGGGAGGTTCCCTTCCTACTGTACAGGGTGGCCTGGGGGAAGGTTCCCTTACTGCTGTCCAGTGTGGCCTGAAGACAGGCAACTTCCTCTCTCAGGGCAGAAAGTTGTCTGCAAATAAGGCAGCATCTCAGCCTCCAGAAAGACTCCCGGAAGACTGCTGCCCCACAGCCATTACATTGCACTACTCCTCACATGTGTATCTACTTTTTTTTTTGTGTGTGTGTGATTGGTTTGTTATATAGAAATATATATATATTATACAGTGTGTATGCTTATATTGCCAGTGCAGTGTGCTAGAGAGGATATGACAGTGATATGCTCCTTGCACTCTTGAGGAAATGATGTCAGAACCCCCAGGTGTAAAGGAACTATTTCCAGGGGTGGGTGGGGTGAGGGGTGGGCAGGGATTGGGCCTAAACTGTGCCCTCACGAAACAATCAGCTAAAAGCTCTGACGCACCGCTGCGATGAGTGCCTTCCTGTCAGCAAGATGCTCTACACAATAATTTGACAGAGAAAATACCCTGCTAATCAAACAGAGAAAAATCCAGACATCCAAGTCAGACACAGGTAAACCTCCCCAGCTCCAAAACAGCCTGGTGATTTGTGCTCTAAAAGCAGTCAGCCCCAAAATAAGTCAGATGTGCACCAGGACAGACACAGTAAACAGTATTCCATCCCTCAGGGTTTAAACTCTTCCAGCACTGAAAATTTTAACAATTGTAACAAAAGTAAAATAAGATCCACCTCCCTCTGTTGCTTGAAAGACTGTCTTTCCTGATAATTCTAAGTTCCTTATTTCACCTTTCAGTTAGAAGTAGCCTCCACCTGCAGAATATCTGCTACAAACCAAAGACAATTGTAAGGTTCACCTCCCTCTGTTGTAAGCACAACTCGCTTTCTTGCAAATCCTGTGTTCAGTATTGCAGCTTCCAGCCAGAGGTAGCTTCACCTGAAGAATATTAGCTGGTGCACACTATAGACAACCTATGAAATGTAATCTTTGTGATGAACATGGACATACATTTCGTAATTGTTCTTGGGCTTCCCATAATATTGTTGATCCTACAATTAGTGCTGAGCATGATGTATATGTGGCTAATGCCCAAAAAGAATAACAAAAGATGCACGGTTTGCTTATGCAGTCAAGTTCATCTGACCCAAAACCTCAGAGAGTGGCTAAATCTCGACATGAGGAACCTGTGGTTGATACCGACGGTTTCCAGTCAGACATGGAAATTTCACAGTTGGAAGCATTGGAACTGGATGCGGCTGTTGGTGGAGATACTTCCTAGTACTGCTTTCCCTTCACAGGATAATCCCCCTGCCCCTTCTACACCACTTCCTGGAGAGGATGGTAGTGATGGTTTGGTGGGAGAACCTGACTGCAGTACTGGAGCTGTTAACAGATCTGACTTGTATGCCTCCTCCGGTCTTGCAGCATGATACTACTTTTCAAAGGGTGACTCAGTCTAAGTCTAATAGGGCAGTTTTGGAAGTGCAACAAGCATATGTAGAACCTGACTCAGTTCCTTTACGAAATTCTTGTGCCCTGTTATTTGAACAGGAAGGAGAAGATGGTTTATACTCTGACATTTCTTCAGTTGCTTCCTCACATGCTGAGATAATGCCTGATGCAGGTGTTGGAGATAAACCAAAACCAAAGAAATGAAAGAAAAGGAAATGATGTGCCTCTGTTTTTTTTTCCCCCTCTTTCATGGTTGATTACACTCCTTTGTAGTGCTTGCTTCTCTTTTTCTTCTCATGGCTAAGAGTATTGCGTTTCTCACTATTGATGTTAATAGTATTAAATCACTGAAAAAGAGAAAGGTTACCTTTGCAAGTTTACTGGAGTGTCATGGAAATGTAATTTTATTACAGGATACTAGATTGCATTCTTTACCTGGACTGCGGGAAGCAGAAAAGGATTGGAGGTTGTGTTGGATTAGGTATATTGTTTGCTGATGTTGATGCTAAGGTTTTGCAAGTCCTGGATATCTCTTCAGGAAGGGGTATTCTAGTAGATGTCATTATTCATAACTGTGTGTACTGTATCATTAATATATATGCCCCACAGCAAAAAGTGGATAGGTAATTGCTTTTTTAAACGGATTGCCCCTTATTTACACGCCTCCAAATTGGTCCTGTGGGGGGGTGGGGATTTTAATTGTGGCATTACCCCTAGGGATTGGGGAAGAAAATTGCAAAAGATCTTCTGTGATACTAATACATTACTTGATGTTATTAAAAACAATAACTTAAAGGATGTATATGGTATTTTACAGGTACCACCTACACGTACGTTCTTTGAGGGTGCTCTGTCTTCCCATACAGATTTTTGGTTTTTATCTGAAAGGATTACTAGTTCAAGGGTTACTGTTTTGCCTATGGAGACTTCTGATCATGTGGTAGTTAAAGTGTCGATAGGTCATCACCAAAAGCTTCTGATGGGCAGTGCTTATTGGAAACTGAATGTTGCCTTCTTGCAAGAGGAGCTTGCTAGGGTACACATACAGACATTTTTTGCATTCCGTTCAGATTTTTGTTTTCTGTTTGATAGTCCCATTGAGTGGTGGGAGGATATAAAACGGGATTTTAAATTGTTTTTTATTCAGCTATATTAAACACGAGCCGGGGATCAATATTTAACATATCTGGGTTATAGAGCTCATTATTTGCAGTTACTGACTCAGGTCACTGATTTGGGTAGTACTGTACAACAGAAGCTTTTGGAAGTTAAATGTATGACATTCTTAAGCTAAAAGAAGATAGATATTCTTTGCAGCAAAAGTATTTGGTTAAGGGAACTAGGCAACAAGTGAATCCTTATGATCTTCCTTCACAGGATCCAGACGATTTGTTATGTCTGCTTCATTAGATGATGCTGGTAATGTCGTGAATATCATCTGGGTATACGTCAAGTAGTTCAAACACATGTGAAGACCACATTTTTTTACCTCTGAATTGGATGATGATGGGGGAGGGACCACTAGGGATATCTGTGTTATTTCTGAATGGGACAATGATCGGTGGAGGGAGGGGGCGCCACTAGCACCAGGGACAGCTCTCAGGGCATGGGCAATCGGGGGCAGCGTCGTGCAGTATAACTTCCCTCGCTATGCAGATGGCCTCTTAGTGCCTTGCATGCCCAGTGGGCTCATTTGCATAACTCCTTTTAAATATGGGGCTGGCAGTATAGCCTAGAAGTTAGAGTAACGAGCTGTGAATGTGTTTGGTACATCCAGCAGACCCATGTTTGAGTTCTACAACCTCCACTTTCATACTGTTGGACTCTTAGTAAGTCTGTTAACCTCCCCAATGGGCCTTACCCGGTTACTAAAGACTAAATAAATAAATTAGCCCAGGTACAAGCCATTGTGCCACCCTATTATATGGGCCATGTCTGCCCGGTGCTAGGTGGCTTAACAGTGGGTCTCCCTGGCCCTATATTGAGTGGAATAGCACCAGCACACTATTCCACTGAATATAGTGGTCTTGGACACCTGGGCAACTGCAGGGGGCACTGCAAAGTTTTGCCTGCTGCTTTGCCCAGATTTGAATATCAGGCTCCTAATCTCAAAAACTGTGTGAAGGCCTAACTTAACCAAAGTTTTATTCATCATAGACATCCATGTTTGAATCCCACTATTTTCATTTTTAAGATCATAACTATCATTTAGACAGGCTTCTGTAATTTTATTTTATGGTATTTTTATAATTCTGTACCAACAGTTTTATAGCTCTTGTTCATAAAGCTGCTGGTAATGACTGTATCCCTGTTTCCAGTCTTAAAAGTTCAGGTGGCACAAATTGCGGCAAACCCAACCATTAATCTCATGAAGAGATTTTGTATTGGTTCAAGGGTACTGACAGCAGCTTCCATTCCCCATACCTTTGTGCCATATGGAATCAATCAATCAAAATCTAGAATCTGAAAATCTAATTAACCATTTACAGTCTGGTTTTAGGGCACCTCCTCTAGTTAGTCTGTCAGTCCTACCGAGAAGGTACGATGGGATATTTACCTCGTGGTCAGCCGCTCCAGGTCTTGGCCATGTTTTAGTGACCACTAATATGTCAGGAGTAGTATGATATGCCCAAGCCTGGATGGAGGTAAGCTTCTTTAGAAGGCTACACGCATTTACGTGCACAGAACTTATCCCCTTGAGACTAGGTAGGTCAGAAGGGGAAGAGATAGTATCTGGAGGTCCTGGGTTAAGCCCAGCGTTGCCCAAGCAGAGCAACAAAAGAAGTAGCTTCCTGATAGCCCCCAAGAGAAATTGAGATGCCTTTATTCTTTCTCGTTTAGACTGGTAGTTAGAGGTCACTGCTGGGGTACTAATACTATTACCCAGCTGACCTAGTACAGCAAAGATGAGGATTCTAACTGTAAAGTACTTGGGATAATGCAGGGCATCCGTAATGGGTGAGGAGCCTGCCTTGGCTATAGCTACAACTGCCCCCATGCACGGTGTAGCTGTAGGGCCTGATCCAGTGTGGGGAACAGAAAGGTAGAAGAGTAAAAATTCAGGTGCTCAGCTGCCTAACTGTAGAATAAAAGATCTGACCTTTGCTTCATAAACATGCACATAAATGAGTGATCAGCAAATAGTTTCCCAAGTGTATTTATATGGCAAGTACAGTTTTCTCTGACTTTTTGTTTTCTCTACATGAGTTTTCCATCGGGGCACTAGTAATTATTTTGGCAAGATACACAGAATTATTTACTTTTTCTAATTTCTGATGCTGAATTTTCCATTTGTATGAACATATGCCTACCACAAATTAAGATCTTTGTTTTACTAACATTTGGTTTTAGCCTTGCATATCAAGTGTTGCAACCACATTATTAATTGTTTTCTACAGGCCTGTCGGAGTCATTGAAATCACTAGCACGTCATCAGCATACAGTAGCACATATATCTTCGTATTAACATAGAATGTAATAACTGATAAGGGCCACTGGGCCCACCAAGTCCGCCATTTTTGTTAACCTTTATTTTTTACTGCAGAACCTACTTTTTCTACATTACCAATTTCTGGAGCATTGGTCTCAGTTAGGTCAAGATTTGCTAACACACACCCTTGCTTAATCCCCCACTTATTCACACTTATTTTCTGTTTATTGTCCATCCCTGGAGTATCTAACTTATGTCTTGTGTTGCTGTGTAGGAGCTTAATTATGTTTACGAGTGTATAGTCCATGCCCTTATCAAACCATGCCTTTAACAATATTTGCCTGTCAACACGATCAAATGCACTTTTAATGTCTAAAACCGTATAATAGTCTTCCACCTTTGCCCAACACATATTTCTTTCTCAGGTGATCTAAAGTGAAAATAATATCCATAGTGCACTTACCCTCATAAAATCCATTTTGTTTTTCGGAAAGTACAGCATGTTATTTCCCCTCACCCATTCTTCAATTTTATTAAGAATACAGTATATTGACTATATATTTTACCAGAAATAGAGTCGGCACGCCGGTGCAGTGGTGGCACTACCACTTGCGATGCCTTCGACCTGGGTTCGGGAATGAGCCCGGGGTGGTGGTGGGCTGGCTGGGGGGGGGGGAGGCTTGAGCATCTGCAGGACAGCTTGCCCTCTCCCGGAGGGAGGGGGAGACCAGGCTCGGCGCTTGACTGGCCTCCGGTGGAAGTCAGAGGCATAGCAAACGCAGACAGAGAGGGTTGGGGCGTGGTGGACATCAGCAGAGACGCCTTGACGTCAGGGCGCAAACCACACTCCCAGAACAGGGAAAAAGAATGCTGGAACACCATGGGGAAGGCACGCCAGTGCAGACCCTAATGGCTTCTGGCTGCCTGAACCACCAGGGACCCAACGAAACTTGAAGTATGTCTGGGTGTTCGGGCCCCACCTCATACCCGCCTGAGAAGTACAGCCACGGCTCCATCGGGGTCCACCATGGAAGTCGGGTGAGGTGGTGAAATGGGGGAGGCACATGAGCATCTCTCAATAGAGTGGAGTTCCAGCATGAGGGAGGAGAAACAGAAATTTTAAAAAACATATTTTACCAGAAATGCACAACAACATTGTTATCAACCTATAGTTTTCTGGGTTGGAATAATTTCCTTTTTTGTGGATGGGAACTTTTATCTCATTGAACTAGTATTCCGGGATTCTTAATGCACCATTAATTTTTTCAGATAAATGTGCCAAAATACAAGCCCACTAATCCTCATTAAATGATACAATTCCGCAGGAAGTAAGCGGCCTGACTTCCATACAGGGAGTTAAAATGAACAGACCAGCTCCTGGCAGACGTTATTGCTTCTAAATTTGATCTTTGCTTATTCTAACAAATGGCAATAATGTTCCAAAAAGATGTAGTATTTTTTTTGGGGGGGGGGGGGTAACCTGGAGTAAACCCCACAGACCTTCCAGGTAGTGGAATTTCTTAATACTGAGAAGTTTTATGTGTTCCTTAGACAGGTAGGCTATCTTATATTGTATAAATTCTGCAGACTCACGATGTCTACCAAGCCTGATCAACCCACTATCATATCAAGGTGAACTATAAAACATAATTCAATTCCTGCTGCTATTTGGCCTCATATTGGTACTCAGAAGGGCACTGCTTAGACAGTGTTATAATGTACTTAACTCCTCAAAGTATTGTTCAACTGAGCAGTCCTGATCTACAATGTGACACTTAAGTTCTAGCATTTGAGATTGAATTAGTTTGTTACAGAGCTCTGTGGTCTCATCTCTCCATTTCATTTTTACACTGTTTCTAATTATCAAGATATTGACTTATGACAAATTTCTTTCTTTCCCTTATGTGGCAAATTGTGTAAAATGCATACATAGTGGTAAATGGTTACTGTTGAAGCCCTGTAGGACTGAAAAATACTTTACTTCTGAATATGAAAAAAGATCTACACAAATGTAGTCAAGGACTGAACCACCAAAGCATGTCTGGTAAGTAAATTCACCTCCCTTGTCCTGACCTGTTCTGCCATTTAAAATTCTCATATTTGATTTGGACATAAACTTCAAAATGAGTTTTCCCTTAGCATTGATTTTTCCATCTTTTGATGTTCTTTGTGGAATTTTGTTTTTGTTGGTGCGGTTTCTCCTGGAGTCCCCCACCTGCTATCTGCCTCTGCCAACCATGTAGGAGACCCCCTTCCTTCAGCCCCACAGTTTACCTCGAGGTGGAGGTAGGGAGACCCTCAACCCACCAGACCGGATCCAGTTCAGGGGAGGTGCCTTCACGGCAGCGGTGTGAGGGGGCCAATCGTCATCCATGGCAAGGACTCCCGGTTTTTCCATTTTTTCTTCTGTATTTGCAGAGAGGGGCATGCAGTGACACCAGTGGAGGGAGCGCGCACATGTCCGCACATACTTCTCCAGGCGTCTGCCCCATCACCGCCCCCCTTCTGCAGCGTCAACGCATTGCCCACCAGCCTCCACTAGGGGCCAGTCGGGCATTGACCACTGGCGTCCCCCCTTCCCTGGAGAAGAAGAGCAGTCCCTCGGGCACTCAGTCCTTCTCCAACCCTGCCAACCCCCAGTGGCCCATACTCGTTCCTGAACACGGGTCGCCAGCATAGCATGAGGTAAGGCGTGTCTAGCACCTCAGCCCTCAGTGCCACTGGGCTGGCCTTTGTGGAACTTTTGAATCTTTGTCAGGGTTCCATAGGTCCCCAAATGTCTCAATAGCCCCAGCAACCATAGCATTAAAATCTCCAACAAGGATAATCATAGCGTGTGGATAAGTTCATACCATTTTCTGTAAAAGTTTCGGTTATATTATTTAAAATGCATTCAAAGGCAACTACATCCATACAAGGTGGAAGATGAATATTAAAATTAAAAATATAATTCTGAGTACTATCATTTAAATGTATTAAAATGAAGTTGCCTGTACTGTACAACATAGGATTCATGCCCAATTTAGTTGATATGAGAGCTCATATCCCCCTTGAACTTCCCTCCTTTAGCAACCTTATTGCCATTAAGTTCAAATTCAATAACTTTCCAGATTAAAGTCCATACTTCCATGGGTCCATGTGTCTTGTAGTAAAAGCAGATCAAAATGATTTGATACATTTAACCAGTGGACCTTATTTTAGGCTGCGAGTGCTGTCCCAGCAGATTGTTGTAGATCTTCGAGGATATTTCCTCCATTAGTCCACACTTTTGGAACTATATCTGCCTGGCACTAGAACCACACAGAAACTTTTGCTAGATTGGAGCTGCCCATAACATCGTCATGTGTCACAATCTAAGTATATTAATGTGCCCGGCCTGGTGGCGCAGAGGGTTGAGGTGCTGGACGCCACACCTTGAACCACGCCGCCGACCTGGGTTCAGGAATAGACTTGGGCCACCGGGGGTGGGCAGGGGATGAAGAGGCTTGAGCATCCGAGGACTGAACTCCTCTTCGGGGTGGGGAGGGGTCGCCCCCAGTGGAGACTGGGAGCACTGTTCAGAGTGGCGCAGTTAGGGGGAACACCAGACAAAAAACAGAAAAATGGCTCAGTTTGTTTGCCAGATGACTGCTCCCCCACTCTGCGACAGCACTGGAACTTCCACGGACCACCTCTACCACGGCAGCACTTGCGGGGACCTAATTAAGAGTGCGCTGGGTAAGCCCCCTCCTGATGCCTTCCCCTCAGAGGAGGGGGACCCATCCGGTGAATGGAGACACCAGGATACCCCTCGGTAGTCTGCTGCGATTTGAGGATCAAGGTGGCCCAGGAAGAGGCTGTCCTGTGGGTCGGGAGCACTGTGGAGCCCGAAGGAGAGGGGAACACTGGAGCGTGAAGGCTAGTAAACAGATTAAGGAAGAAAAAAAAGAATCTATATAAATGTGGGTGACCACATCACTCCTCAGTTCTTTTCCCACTGTCAGTCGTCCTCTTTGGACCTGCTGATGGAAACGTCAATTAGCAATTGCTGTTTATTATTTTACTCTTCTTATAAGTATACTTCATCATCTCTGCATGCCGCTGAAGTCAAAAGACTCTTTATTTCAGTACTGTAAGTGCAGAGATAAAATTTACAAAGAAGGCGCACACACACACACACACACAAAAGCAAGCGCCACAGTTTGTGTGTGCTGCTTGGCCCTTTCCTACAATGTGAGTGAGAACTTGTGAGATTTGCAGAACTTCAACCAGATTACACGGACACACTGCAAGAAAGCTCTAGAAAATTACCTTCTCCTTAAAACTATGACAGTCATGGAAAAAAAAGTCTGTTGCAGCCTCACTGTCGGCCAAGAAACGTCCGCAAGAATTGAAGGACCAGGACAGAGAATGATCGACGTTGCAGTCCTCCTCATCATCTGGCAACAAGCACTAGCATAGAGATAGAGAAATCCACTTTGATGGTGAAGTCCTGATTGGTGGTGAGACATGGTAATTCTACTGTATCAACTGCTCAGGCAGCATTGACTGCAGCCCCCCTGACTGTCAATGAGACACCAAAATCTGGGTCTGGCTTAGGTACTGCCATATCTTTTATGTATGGTAGGATGCTGTCATCGTCAGGCCACAGCTTGTCATTGACAGAAGCAGTGCTGGCCCCTGTGCAGGGCATCATTGACTCAAGTTGTACTGTTGTCATTTTCAGAGATGATACGACACATTCTGCTTGGCTTACTGTACCTATGCAGGTAGCTATCCCATCGATGGGGCCTCAGAGCTCTCAAATACCGTCGACACCTGCAAACAGCAGATCACAGAATCTTCCTTCTCAGCAGCCACTGGTGTCACTGGTGCACACTCCAGCTCCCATTGTTGACAGGGATGCCACTGACAATGTAGAATATAGTCCCGACCTCATGGGTGTTGGAGGATGATTTAGAAGGAGAGTATGAGGAAGCACAGTATGTGCCATGTTGATCTAGTTCTGCCCTCTCATCCTGTAGTGAGGAATAAGTGTTTTATTTACCCTGAGGTCGCCTCCTGAGAATCCTGCTTTTCAAGCCATGATACAGAAATGCAAACTGTTGTGGGCTTTTCTGTGGAAAAAGACAACTCCACAAAAAGAAACCCCATTGACTTGTAGGTCGTGCCCTACTCCCTCTCCATTATACAGTAATTCCACCTATATATCCTGCATTAAAGGATGCTACTTCTGCTATATGGTATGGGCCAAACTCACAGCCTGCAGTACCCAGAAAGGCTGATGAGCTGTATCCAGCCCCATCTGCTAAGCCTTGTTATGCTAACCAGCCAGAAACTGACTCTGTAATCATATTGGCTGCTCTCATAGGTCTAAAGCACCTAGACACATGAGTACTTTGCTTCCTGATAAAGAATCTAGGAGGCAGGATGTGATGGGAAGCGTACATTACATATGCCTCTGCCTCACTAGGACTTAGAACTGCTAATTACCAGGCCCATGTGATTAAATATCAAAACAGCCTGTGGAAAACTGCAAAAGCTGGAACCCAGGCTTTGCCTGAGAGCTTTGCCAAGAATGAGGTAATTAAAGGAAAGCAGTACAAATTACTGTCTCCTGTCCCCGCAAGGCTTACCCCACGGTTTAGTTTTCTATAGTAAAAGTGGCATTTTTCCTCTTGCAGCAACATACTTTATTTTAACTCTGAAAAGTCCCTTACCCAGAAGTATGGTGGATGCGGGGGGGGGTCCATTAACTGTAAAGGTGTGGCTAGTATTGAAGGGAGCTGTGCGGCACCACATCTTTACAGTTAATGGAGGCCCCCCCCCCCGGTGTCCACCAAACTTCTGGGTAAGGGACTTTTCCGAGTTAAAATAAAGTATGTTGCTGCAAAAAAAACAAACGCTGCTTTTACTATAGAAAGCTGAACTGGGGGGCTTGCTGGGGCAGGAGACTGTAATTTGTACTGCTTTCCTTTAAAACTTCTATGTATCAATGTGAAAGCTGACTGCATGTGCAGTGGGATGTACTCTGATCCTCAGCAGGGTAACAAGGTTTGTACTTTTAATTCTGCGCAAAGAAACCATCAGCTAGTGGTCCCAGCTTCAGTTAAACATGATGACCTCTGGTACATCATGCCCTTTGATGCTGCAAGAACTTAAGGGCATGAATAACAAATGAAACTTGGAGCCACAAGCTGTTGGTTGCTTTACACTTAATGTACAGACCTCGTTCCTCTGCTGATGATCCGAGTCCAGTACCGTTGCCCATGCAGTCAGCTTTCACATAAGTACATCTCCTAGACTGTAGTTCTTTTTAAAAATAGACATTTTCCTGATATGAGCAGATTGAATAAAGGAACTGTGTGTTGTTACCTGACTTGCCCGTCAGAATTGGGAATGTTGTCCTGTGCACTAGTTTCTGCGAATGGGCAGGGAGAACATACCATTTGGGACCTACCCAGAATTAACTTGAGTGCCGGGTGGGTGCTTAAGAGGGAACAGTCTGATCACATGACGGCCTATTGTACAGGTCACTCGAGTGCTGATTCAACTGGCTAAAGGTAGTGTGTGGCAGACCATTGGTGTATCAGTCTGTCGCACATTATCTTTCAGCCAATCAGGGTGCTTGGATGGGAGGATGAGTAGATAATGCTGTCAAGCAGCTTGACTCGTGGTGCAGTTTCAGAGAGCGATTAGAGAGAGGAGTTGTGTACTGTTGCCATTACCTCAGAAAGAAATGGCATGTCACAGACTTACTGCAGATGTTTGACAAATTTGCTCCAGAAAGGTGCACAGTAGAGCTAATCTGAGCTCTTATCAGGGAAACTTATAATCTTCCTGTTTTTTGGTTTTTTTCCCTTTTTTTTGTTAGTTTTTTTTTGAAAATTTTGTGACCGGGAGAGTCGAACTGAGCCATAACTCATTTCCACGTGCGACCCGGGAACAAGGGAAGAGGAATATTTGTACAGATGTAAACTGATTATCAGAACCAGATTTGGCTGTTGAAGCAAAAGTTAAGTATTGCTCTGGGGGAGGGGGAGAGAACAAGATTTCTGTTCAACAGAACTCAGTTTTGCTGAAATATCTGATAAATTACTTTAGAAGGGCACACAGTAGTATTTAGTCTGAGCAGCCCTTATCAAGGAAACAGAGTTTTCAACTTTTTATGTTTGCTTGCACGCATGTGCAAGAAACCTAGTACCACCATACGAGTTTTCGTAGGTGTGCCTCCCTCACTTCCAATGCCCTGCTGCCTTTTGCAGGCACGGCTGCACTGCGCCAATGAATGTCCAAGCTGTCAATGACAGCCATTCAGATGCAGTGGCGTATAGTTCTAAGGAAAACACCGCCACAATCAGTGGTAGTAATGTGTAGGCAGTTTGCGTCAGTATGCAAATTGCCACATCGGCACTGCATCTGAACTTTCATGGACAGTTCATCTGTCCCCCCCCCCTCCCCATGAACACCTATGTAGCATGTTCGGAGCCCACCCCAGCACGCTCAGGCGCTCCCCTCCATCCCCGCACACTGTATGACCGATGGTAGTGCCCAATCCCCCGTTGGCTCCACTGACCCCTCTCCAAACAGACTTCCAGATGCCACGCTGGGAGCCCACCCCAGCGTGGCAAAAGTCAGTATGGCTGACAGGGTGCCCAATCCCCCGTCGGCTCCTCTGTACCCCCCAAGAAAAGAGACTTATAGGTGCTATGCTGGGAGCCCACCTCAGTGTGGCAAAGTCCCGTAGGTTTAAAAACACTGTTGAGAAAAAAATCTGCACACCCCTCCCACCCCATATACTTACCTCCAGAGGCACGATAATCTTTCAGTGATCAGGAACATGTTTGCACTGTTCAAAGCAGACTGCAAACTGAAGAAATGCCGGTAAGCTGTATAATGGCATAAATGTTTTGTTTTTTAACTTTGGTGCATATGTCGGCCATTTTTGGGACTTTTTTCACCGAATTTTCAAATGGGGTTTTGGAGGCCCCACCTCATGAACTCGGTCACTGTCATTTTGTTATTCGGTCCCGTAAAGGTGATTTCGCGGTCATTGTGTGGAACCACCTTTCGGGACTGAATAACAAATTGACAGTCTCACAGTTCATGAGGTAGGCCCCCCAAAACTGTATGTTGAAAATCTGGTGAAAATATTCCCAAAAATGACTGTTTTACGAGTGTGCGTTGCACAGTTCCTACACATGCTTGTAACTTTGCAAATTTTTACTATTTTTACTATTTTACTGTGTGGTGTTTTTATTTTTTACTCACAGGGATTGCTACTGTTTGTTGCTAACATTTCATTGCTTTATTTTTCTTTCATTCAGATTGTTGTTGCTGGTATACCTTTTTCTGCATTATTACAAAGTGTGCCTACAGGGGTGTGCTAACAGATTACTACTGTAATCTTCTGATTCAAATTGTCTTTTGCAAGTTATATCTTCTGTTACTGCTTTATTTTTCTCTCTAGCAAAGTGTTTCTTACAGGGTATATCTTCTCTGAAATTACTGTATTACAGGTGGAGCTTACATTTTTGTGACTTTTTATCATTGGGCTAAGCAAAATTACTGTTTGACACTGTGTTTTATTTTCTTCTTCTTTTTTTTTTTTTTTTGAAAAGGTTTGTTGTCTCAGAGGTGTTTCAGTCTCCTTCTCACATTAAAGGAGCTAATTGCTTTCCTCCCACAGCTCTTCCAAAGGATTAGGTGTGTATGTGGGGGTGGAGCTGGCAAACTGTCAGTAATTTCCAACAGAAAGAAGGGTTAAAAAGTCAGGTTAGTTGATATCATGGAGGTAGAAGACTTGGTTTGCTGGCAAAGGCACCTAGCTTCACCTGAGCTCTTTCCTTCTAAGACTGCTGGAAAGGCAGAGTAGAGAAACTTACCAGAGCAAGGGAAAAGGATTAAGATTTATTTTGGCTAAGCAGATTTACTGTGTGGTGTTGTTTTTATCTTTTACTCACAGGGATTGCTACTGTTTGTTGCTAACATTTCATTGTTTTATTTTTCTCCATAGCAAAGTGTTTCTTACAGCGTATATCTTCTCTGAAATTATTACAGGTGGTGCTTTACAGGTTTTACAGTTTTATCTAACATTAGGATAAGCTTTCAGGGTTACTGCATTTGTTGTTGACTGTTTCTGCTCTTACGTCCTTGTTCTTTCGTCCGTGGTTGTTCTTTTTCGGCAGGGGAAGGGCCCAGCCACCCACCCCCATCCCCAACCACCCCACACTACACTCCTTTTATAGGGTAACCACAGTTGTGACATTTCCTATGGCAGAGCAGGAAGGGGTGGATCAATGGGGCCTCCACAAGGTGAGCTCATTTACAGGGGCACTAGTAATTTAACTTGTTATAACAAGTTAAACAAAACACAGTCAAACCATTACTTGCATTTTTTTCCCTTTTTTGTCCTTCTAATTACTCTGACTAGGTTATAACCCTAGCAGCTTATCTGGAATGGATATCATTAACTGCAGGTACTGTGGAACAATTTTCAGAAGGACAGTCTTACAGGATTTAGGACACTGTCCTACATGCTGGGCCTTTGAGATCTTAGGGCTTAGCTCCGGGCAGCATGGGCAGAGATTGCACCAAATTTCATATTCAAGAAGAAATACATTATAAGAACCACCGCCATTTCCCCAGCATCCAACAGAAAAACCTCAACCGCAGAGGTGTAGTTGGTCCAGGGAGGTTGGCAGGTGGTTAGGAGGGCAAATCGGTGCCCCATCACTCTCTGCTCTCCAACATATTACCTCCAAAAACCATATAAACACTACAAACAGGTATCTGCCGCTATCTCTGAAATCAAACAAAGAGGCAGAAGACACTGCAGAGCAGGACACTGCAGCACAGGAGCCAGCACAACAAAAGTCGCCCAAATCAGGAACGAAAAACAAAAAAAGCAAAAAGGAAACCCAAAAAACTTCTGATCATAGGAGACTCCAGGATTCGGGGAGTTGATACCCATCTCCAGCCAGTGGTAATGGTCAGATGTCTCCCGTACATCAGCATGGAGAGACACTGACCTTATTACTAAAATTGTTTCCAAAGCAGGAGAAAACATTGATGTCCTAGTACACATAGGGACTAATGATCTCGCCAGCCGGTCAGTTGTGGAGACCAAGGAACACCTGACCAGGCTGGGTGACAAACTATCTTCTATTTCGTCCGCATCTTCTTCTCTGAGATCCTGCCAGTCTGGGAGAGGGGAGCAGATGGACAGAAGGTCAGTGAAGGGGAGATAAGGGAACTGAACATGTGGCTCAAGGGCTGGTGCCAGGAAAAAGGACACAGATTTGTAGGGAACTGGCAACAGTTCTGGAAGCGAAAGTTCTTTAAATTTGATGGATTGCATCTGACTAAGGAGGGAGTCAGTGCATTGGGGCAGAAGTTTGACATCTTTGCAGAATATTTAAACTAGCAAATGGGGAGAGGGGTGCAGCACCCCATACGTTGAATGGGAAGAACACCCTTCCCCCCTCAGCTAGTGGTCAAACAGGGATTCAGCATGGTTGCAATTCATTTGCATCACCAGGTAAGAAAAAAGGTTTGTCTCCCCATACGATGCACAGGGGTAATGCCAAACCTCACCCAACAACTAACACACCAAAATCTGGCCAATGGAAAATCATGTACACAAATGCTCACAGCCTGGGAAATAAGATCCCAGACCTGCAGGCAATAAAGTCAGAGGCTAAACTGGACATAGTAGCAATTAGTGAGACATGGTTTACCAGTAACCACACTTGGGAAACTTCAGTAGATGGCTATGTATTGTTCAGAAGAGACCGAGATGCAAAAGGGGGGTGGCCCTGTATGTCAATGAAAATATCAAAGCTACAGAAATTCAGAATACACATAAGGAGCCAGAAGAACTGTGGGTCACCCTGAAACAGGAAATGGGACAGCTATAAGAACTGGGGTTGTCTACAGGCCCCCAGACCAGGGGAGGACATAGACACATTACTGTTAGAAGATATACAAAACATGATAGCTAAAGGGGAGGTTCTGATAATGGGAGACTTCAACATGCCGGATACAGATTGGTCAATACCAGCAGGAACATCTGCCAGAACTAGACACATAGTGGATTCCCTGCAGGGGGAGGGCCTCAAACAACTGGTACAGCAACCCACAAGAGACAGGGCTATCCTAGATCTAGTACTGACTAACAAGGAAGGGATCACAGATCTCCAAGTAGAAGGTCACCTGGGGGCCAGTGACCATCACATAGTATGGTTCAATTTGGCTACTACATCTAAATCATCCCATTCCAAGACACAAATATGGGACTTCAGAGGAGCTGACTTTGATAAGATGGCCAACAGAGTTAAGCTAGCCCTGCAAAAAGAAACACAGGTGAGGGGGTACAGGCAAAGTGGGCAAGCATTAAGGATGCAATACTTGAAGCAACATCCCATTATGTTAGAGAGAAAAGGAAGTGCAAAAGAAGAAGGAAACAACTTTGGTTCTCAAATACAGTAGCAGAAAAGGTCAGAGCCAAAAGGCTGGCCTTCAGGAAATATAAGGGAACACAGTGGGATGAAGATAGGGAGGCATACGAAACTGCCCTAAGGGAAGCAGGGAAGGCAGTAAAGCAGGCAAAGTCCCAAACTGAGGAAACACTAGCACAAACAGTAAAAGAAGGTGACAATACTTTCTATAGATACATTAGTGAAAGGAGAAAGTCCAGAGGGGGTATTGCTAACCTTAATGGAGAAAAGGGAGCATGTGAGGAGGAGGACCCTGTAAAGGCATCTATCCTAGATAGATACTTTTGCTCAGTATTTACTGAAGAGAAGGTAGGGCAGGGCCACAGCCAGCATCATGGACACGGGGAGGAGGTGAGCACTACTCCCTTTACAAAAGAAAGGGTCCTACAAGAGCTTGCCAAGCTCGGGGTGGATAAGGCAATGGGACCTGATGGCATACATCCCAGGGTACTTAAGGAGCTAAAGGTGGAACTAGCAGAGCCATTAGCAGAACTGTTTAATGAGTCTCTGAGCACAGGAGAGGTCCCAGAAGACTGGAGAAGGGCTCATGTGATCCCGCTCCACAAGAGTGGTAGCAGGGAGGAGACAAGGAACTACAGACTAGTCAGTCTTACCTCAGTAGTGGGCAAGATTATGGAGGCACTCCTTAAAGAAAGGATAGTGCAACACCTGGAATCCATAGGGGCACAGGATCCAAGACAGCATGGGTTTACAAAAGGAAGGTCCTGTCAAACTAATCTCATAGATTTCTTTGACTGGGTAACTAGATTGGTGGACCAAGGGGGAGCAGTTGATGTCGCCTACCTTGACTTCAGCAAAGCTTTTGACACTGTTCTACATAGAAGATTGATAAATAAGCTGGGTAGGCTCAGGGTGGGTCAGAAGTTGGTCAACTGGGTGGCAAACTGGTTGATGGGCAGAAAGCAGAGAGTGGTGGTAAATGGTATACAGTCAGAAGAGATGCAAGTCACAAGTGGGATACCTCAGGGATCAGTTCTGGGGCCAGTCCTCTTCAACATCTTCATTAGTGACCTTGCAGATGGACTAGAGGGTAAGGCTTGTCTGTTTGCAGATGACACCAAGATCTGCAACAGAGTAGATGATCCAGATGGGGTGGGCAGAATAAGAAGAGATCTGGATAAACTAGCAAAATGGTCAGAAGAGTGGCAACTGGGATTTAATGCAAAGAAGTGCAAAATCATGCACATAGGGAAGAGAAACCCTGAAGCCACCTATAGGCTGGGAGGGGAGTTGCTAGCAGTCACAAAGGAAGAAAGAGACTTTGGTATCATCATCGCTGATGACCTGAAATCATCCAAGCAGACCTCTAAAGCAGTAGGCAAGGCTAGGGGGGTGTTAGGGTGTATTAGTAGGGGTATCACAAGTCGTAGAGGGAGGTAATTCCTCTTACAAGACACTGGTTAGGCCCCATCTGGAGTACTGCGCAGTATTGGAGGCCACACCTTCACAAGGACATTAACCAAATTGAGGCAGTCCAGAGAAGGGCAATCAAAATGGTGCAGGGACTGCATCAGAAGACATATGAGGACAGATTAACAGAGCTGAATATGTATACCCTTGAGCAAAGGAGGGAGAGAGGTGATATGATCGAGGCATTCAAATACCTTAAGGGCATTAACAAGGTGAAAGAGTCTAACATGTTTAAATATAAGAAAAATAGCAGGACAAGAGGACACAGCATGAGATTGGGGGCCAATTAAGGGGAATGTGAGGAAATTCTTTTCACAGAAAGGGTGGTGGATGCATGGAATGGCTTACCACAAGAAGTGGTGGCTATGAATACAGTGCAGGGCTTCAGACAGGCATGGGATAGGCATAAGGGAGTGATACAAATGACTATGAATAGATAGGCCACTGACAGAGCAAAGGCCGATGGCACATTTATAAGGTAGAAAAAGAAATCGGCAGACTGGATGGGCCTTGCGGTCCTTATCTGCCGTCAACTTCTACGTTTCTATTTTCATTCCAGATTTTCAACATTGCCATTTTACCATTCCTCCTTATGAGCAGTACAGCTGTCATTTTTCACATCTCGCCCAAAATGTGTTTTCGTGCATGTAGCGCGCAATGGCGCAGTCAGTATGCGAAATCAATGTTCGGGACAGATTAAAAAAATCACAGTGCTACTGTTAATGAGCAGAGGTCTTAAAATGGCTATATTGAAAATTTGCAACAAAAAGTCCATAAATGACTGTGTTACGAGCGTGCATTGCGCAGTTTCCATGCACTCTCGTAAGTTCACGAATTTGTAATATTTTCAGTCCAGATTTTCAAAACTGGCATTTTTCCACACCTCCTTATGAACAGAACAGCTGTAATTTTTCACACCCTGGCCGAAATGTGTTTTCGCACTTTCAGCGCAGAAATGCATGGTCGCTGTGGGAACTCAGTGTCTGGGACAGATTAAGAAAATCACAGTGTCACTGTTCATGAGTGGAGGTCCCAAAATGCCTGTGTTGACAATCTATTGTAAAAACATCCCCAAACTAATTACATTACAGGTGTGCGTTGCGCATTTTCTACACACACTCTTGACTTCACCAGTTTTTTTTATATTTTCACTCCAGATTTTCAACATTGCCTTTTTTTACACCTCCCCATAAACAGTACAGCTGTCAGTTTTCACATCCTGTTAGAAATGTGTTTTCACACCTGTGGTGCCAAATGGTGTAGTTGCTGTGCAAAATCAGCTTTCAGTTAAAAAACTGATATTGTCACTGTTCATGAGGTGGGGGGCACAAAAACCCATGTTGAAAATTTGGAGTAAAAATACCCACAAATGCCTGGGGTGTTAGGGTTTCCGACCATAACGCCCCACCCTGTAGAGACTGACAGGCATCAGGGGTGTGACTTGGGATTGTCGCTGTAATGCTTATGCCATTCCACCCCCACCCAGCAGCCAGTGACAGGCATTGAGGTGTGCCTTGGACTCTTCAGCCCCAAAGTTCACCCCATTCTCCTATACTGCACCCGTCCCACCGTATTTCCTTATGGAATGGGGTGAGCATAAGGCCCAAAGACTCCAAGACACTTATTGGTGTCTACTGGGTAGCGTGTGGTGAAATGGCATGGCCGTTATGCCTGACGACCCAAAGGCACACTCCAGTGCCTGTCAGTCTCTGCAGGGTGGTGGTGGGGTTGGCTTCAGTTCAATACTTCACTGCCATTCATTCCTATTATGCATCTCTCTAACTCCTACACTGCCAATGCCAGCAAACAAACATTCGGCATTGACAAATGCTTTTCTTTTGTTTTTGTGGAAACTAGCAGCAAAACTAAAGTAATTTATTGTACTGAGGGAGGGGATGATGGCAGATTTCTGTTTGACAGAACTCAATAAGCTTTGCTTAATTTAATTGCCTTTCAAAAATTAAAGCTGAAAAACTGAAACCATTGCTTAATTCAGACTGCCTTTTAAGTATTAAAATAATAATTTCTAGAGCAAAAGTAAAGGCGTTAACTTCCTTTTAATTTTTTTTCCTTGGTTTCACAGTAGCCACATATGTATTGAAACTTTCTTTGACAAGCTGTGGCTTAGCAGAGATAAACATTTCTGTTCAGTTTAGTGATTGTCATCAGAAAGTTGAGGTTACTGTTGGTGAGTTTGAAAGCACGTTACAAATCTTAGTCCCCAAACACTATGAGCACAAAAAAGGTGCCTTTATTTAGCCTGGGGAGATAGAATCCCATACTTTTTTCTTCTTGTTACCCTGTATTTTGATTAAAAAAAATCACTGTTTGTTTTGACATCCCAGGACCCTATGAGCACTGAAAAAGGTGCCTTAGCCTTGAGATAATAACAACCTGTCTGCTTTCTTGTAATTTCTCATGGTTAAAAAAACATTTTGCAAGTTCTGCTTGATGTCCTGTGACTTGGACCCTGTGAGCACCGGAAGAGGTGCCTTAGCCTTGAGAGTAGAAATGCAGCAAAGTAAAATTCCGCCCACAAAGTGGCCACTTCACGTTACTGTTCCACTACACAAAGTGCCAATTTTAGGCAAGGAGGCAGTATGGCGCAGTGGTTTAAGGCTCTGAGCTGCAACTCTGGAGACCTGGGTTTAAATCCCAAAGCCCCCACTTGCATACTGTGTAACCCTGAGCAAGTCACTTAACTTCCTTGTGCTCCCAGGTTGCACCTGTAAACAAGCTTTCAGCTTGGTGCGTCTCACCTGGTTAAATAATTGGAAAAAAATAAAATAAAATAAACCCTCACTTCACGTTGTCATTATGACTTCTCATTGTGCGCTCCACCTTATTCCGCTTTAAGGCGGAGTGAGAAATTCATAGGCAGCCCACACCCATCACATGGCTTACACAGTGTAGGTCACATGCTGCAGTCAGGAGGTTACAGACAAAAACACGGTCTAGCATTGGCTTACTTTCGTGTTTGGCACAGGGTGTGATAGATGGTTCTGCTCTGCAGATGGCTGGGGGTGAGGTGTGGATGTGTGATGAAGAGGGGTGCACAAGTGACAAGTCCAGAAATTTTTATTTTCCCGGTTTTACTTTCGGGGGTTGATGTACCACTTGCACGAGACAGATACTGCATTGACCACCAACACTGTTACTCTGACCACCACTTGATAAGATTTCTAAATCATAATCCTCCCCCTCATCATGCCTGTAGTAATCAACTGGTGTTATTTCATCGCTACTGCAGACATTCCTGCTTGGTATTTACTCATGGAAGGGGATAACATGCTCAGTAAGGTCGATGATGAGGCTGAGCACCCCACTGTGGCATTAGCTGCCATCTGGTGCCGGGTCCACAGTGCCATGTGCCTGTTCTTAAGATGTGTATGCTGGCCCCCTGTGTCCAGATGACTCCCAATTTTACCTCTACTCATGCGCATGGCAAAGTTGGCAGATTGTAACTGACTCATCATTTGCATCTTGGACAAAAAAATCCCAAACAAGGGATTGTGGTCCCCTACTTTTAACATGTCCCTGATGCTGCTTGTTGGACTCTGTTGTTTTAACCCCTGAAATGGGGGGTGTGCTACATGATTTTTCAGGCTGGACACACTTGGACTCCAACTGACCACCAAGACTACCTATGATTATTACTGGGCCATCATCAATATCATCAACAGGAACTGCTAAATCACAACTTTTTTTTGGGGATTTAATGCCAACAGACCCAGACACAGCCACCTTGACTTTCTTTTTCTCCGGTTCCACAACAGGGGTCACTGACGTCATCATCATCATCATTCATCAACATCTTCCGCATCCACATTTTCAGCTTGGTTGCTGTCTTGTGGAGAACATGTTCCAACTGCAGTATCATCATCATTACCCAATATTTTTGCGCCACACGTTTGAATCATTGGATGGCAAAGGCATAACCTCACCAGTGCTGGAGGAAATGTGACATTGTGAGTTATCACCAGGATCAGAATCATGTTCAGCTACCATGGGGTTGTTAATGGGGAGTATGACATCATCGACACTCAGTCGCAGCTTTAGACTCTATTATATTTTTTGAAATGGTTAACTGGTCAGAAGTGGAACTTGAGGCAGCAATACTCATGCCAGAAGAAACTGCACTAACACCACCAGCTGGGACATCCTCTCCTCCAACTATGAGTGAAACTACAGATTGTACTGTAAAAAACATTGATGGAGAAGTCCCTTTACTGGCATCAGCTATGCACTTCTGTGTACTAACATGCCCACGGACAATCTTGCCACTGGCATCAGTGCCATGGCCAGAAACAGCTTTGCTTGCACGTCTCTTTGCAGGCATTTTGGGGGATCACCAAGAAAATTCTAGACAAATTTAGATTTCTGAACTTTCAGTCTGGGCTAGTGGATGTGAAGCCAAACAAAAAAAACTGTGTCTTGCAGATGGAGATTAAGCACTAAACAGATGCAAAAGCACAGAGACCAATTTAAGATTGCACAGCGCAATCAAGAAGAGATGCAGACACAAAGTCACAACAACACCTTAACCAGTGTTCACAAGTTGCAATCCAGTCTGGAAAAGAATACCTTTTGCCAGTTTGGGTGGTGGTGGTGGTGTGGGGGGGGGTCCCAAACCAAGATACCACAAAGCGGTACAAAATCACACAGGTGCAGTGGATAGCAGGTTCACACTGTTGCAATTACTCTGTGGCACAATAAAATGTATCTGATTTGATGGCATGCGTCTCACACACACACACACACATACACACACTACAAGTAATGCATAGCAAATTGAAAACTTCAGTAATACTGTATAGCCAAATATTTTAAACAAACTGAAATTATGCACTGCTGCACCGCAACAATCAGCAAAAAAAGTCAAGAATTACTGAAAATATTACTGTGTACATTAACACAGTTATGCAAGAAAAATATAATTAAAACAGAAAGACTGCCTTTTTCTCCCAGTTAATCTACAGATGCGCCCCTCCTCCAAAGCACACTTAAAGTGTCTGTCAGTACACAGACTGAATGTTCTAAACTAACATTCAAAATCCACACACACAGACAAACACTCAATGGTATGAACACATGAGGGTGTCCTACAATCGATGTACTAAATTTTGAGCAAAAAAATGGCTCAAAAAGGCTTTTTTAACAGCTTTTAGAGGGTTTGAATTGCAGAGCTCTGACATCAAACTGTCTCCATCTACCACTACATACACAGTACGCAGAACTGAGGCTGTGCAGAACAATCTAGAGCCAATGTGACCTGCAATCCCATGAATCGCTGCAAAATTTGCCTTGGAGCTCAATAACAAGGTGAAGTGATGCGAAGTACGTTGATGCCTATGTACTTCACATTAAAATTGATATAGAAGTGGCTGGGGGAAGGCGGAGTAATGCAAAGTCATTGTTATCAATGGACTTTGCGTTCCTCATTATGACGCCAAGTACTCTGCTTCATGTTGCTGATTTAAGGATTCCACATTACTCATGATTGCTTCACGGAACGAATTTTGGCCACTTCGCCCACCTCTACTGGGAGAATAACACCCTGTCTACTTTCTTGTAATGTCACTTGTTTAAAAAAAAATTAAAAAATTCCAAGTTCTGCTTGACGTCCTTTGAGACTTGGACCCCGTGAGCACTGGAAAAGGTGCCTTAGCCTTGTAGAGATAAATAAATCCCGTGTTTTTATGTTTCCTTGCAGGTGTGCAAGAAAGTTTTGTTTTGCTTCAGAGAATGGCATTTCAGAGGTGTGTCATGGACTAGCCCGGGCTCGTCCCTGACAGACCAATGACCATGCAAGCTGAGTATGATGGTGGTCACAGTTTCATGGGCGTAAACTTTGTGTACTTGAAAGGACTGAAGCGCTCCAATGAGAGAGTGCTTCAGTACTTTCATTTGCATAATGTCATCCGGCAAGCCACTGAGAGGTGTATCTAATAATTTTAAGTCATTTAAGTCTCTGCTGAAAAATTTGAATTCCACTCTTTCTCTCCAGAATACAGATATCGATCCTGGGCGCTTTTAAGGTTCCAATACCTTCATGTCCTGGAGATCCCTATGGATTTAACTCCCCTGGTACAGCCTTCCTTTGAGACGCTTTCTCAAATGGTATGGAATAATCCCGCTCCATTCCTTCTGTGGCTAAGTCCATAGATAGGAAGTTCACTGCTCCCAAGGATTGACCTATTTTGGCCTCCCAAGCCTTTGCAGACCCTATTGTGGTCTTGGCAGAGAATGATAAGGTCATCCTCCCTCAGGCTACTACAGCCTGACCTATAAACAAAGAATCTCATAAGATAGATACTTTAGGCAAGAGAGTCTTTGCTGCATCCTGCCTGGGTATGCATATTGCCAGCTACCAGGATTATTTCTTCAATATGAGTATGTTCTTTGGCATTGCCACAAATGGTAGAAGCTCTACTGGAGTCGGACACTAATTCAGAGCTTCTTCAAACCATAACCAGGGTATCGAGTCCAACAACCAGCAGGTAAAGCGGCAATGGATGCTTTCAATACTGCCTCCCGAGCGGTGGCAGGCATTGTACCCGCTGTCACTCTTGGCTGCACACTTCAGGCTTCACGAATGATGCCCAGCAACAGGTCATTACCCTTCAATGGTATGTTTTTCTTCGGTCCTCAAGTAGAGCAAGTTCTAGAGGCCACACAAAAGACTAGGTCTGTCATTAAATTGGCTCGACCTGCTCCTGCCCCTTCTCGGGAGGGGGATGTTAATAAGCGTCAATTTCACAACCATCCATTCTACAACCGGTGGAAGTCCATAACATCGGACTAATGGGTCCTCCAGATAATTCGTGAGGGGTATTCCCTCAATCTTTCAGAGACCCCTCTGGATCATCCCCCCAAACAACAGCCCAGGCTGTCAATATTTCAGTCAGAGCTTCTCACTTCCGAGATACAAGGCCTTCTGAACAGCAGGGCAGTAGAAATAGTTCTGCTGGATCAACGGAACACAGGGTTCTACTCCCATTACTTTCTGGTTCCAAAGAAAACCAGGGGCATGCGCCCCATTTTGAACCTCAGAAAATTGAACAGGTGTCTTCCCAAGGAAAAGTTCAAAATGATTTCGCTAGGAACCCTGTTACCTTTGCTTCATCAACACGATTGGCTAGCCTCCCTGGACATGCAGGATGCTTACCAGCATATTCCCTTTTACCCAAAGCATCACAAATACCTACGATTTGTGGCTTTGGGCCAGCATTATCAGTTCAGAGTCCTGCCCTTTGGGCTATCCTCGGCGCCACAAGTTTTTACAAAGTGTTGTGCAATTCTCGCAGCACGTCTCAGAAAGATCAGAATACAGGTGTTCTCTTATCTGGACAACTGGCTTCTAGCAAGTCCTTCCAGTCAAGGAACTCTTAACGCCGTAGCCACAGCCTCGGACTTTCTCACGTCTATGGGAGTCCTACTAAATCTCAAGAAATCACAATTGCAGCCCTCCCAGAAGCTCCTTTTCATAGGAACTCTTCTGGACACCTCCTGTGTGAAAGCATTTCTACCAGCGGACAGAAAGAGCGATATCCTACAGATGGCCGGATCAGAGAGAACAGCTCGGTTCGAGCTATCTCGATGCAACAGATGCTGGGTCTCATGGCATCCTCGGTATTCACTCTACCCCTAGCACGCCTCCACATGAGAACCTCTCAATGGATGTCAGTACTCAGTGGTCCCCAACCAGTCAACCTCAGTCCTTTGTCATCAAGGTGACAGAACCTCTGAAGAGGTCACTCACCTGGTGGTCACAAGAGGACAATCTTCTGCAGGGGTATCCCTTTGCTCCCCTAGATCATCAGATTTCCATTACCACAGACACATCCCTGATGGGGTGGGGAGCTCACTATCAGAATCTCCACACCCAAGGTACATGGACTCAGGAAGAGTCCCAGCTTCACATAAATGTCTTAGAAATGAGAGCCGTCCTTTGTGCAGGCCGGGCTCTGAAGGACATTCTCTGTCACAAGAACATTCTCCTTCAAACGGACAACAAAGCAGTGATGTGTTACATCAACAAGCAGGGCGGTGCACACTCTTACCCTTTATGCAGGGAAGCAGTGAGAGTGTGGGAATGGTGTCTAGAGCACAAGGCTCTAATTCAGACGATCTACCTGCCGGGAGTGCAGAATGAACTGGTAGACTATCTCAGCGGAACAGAGACAGATCCTCATGAGTGGTCTCTAGATTCGACTGTAGTTCAGTCACTATTCGCAGTGTGGGGAACTCCAGACCTGGACCTTTCTGCATCACCACTCGACACAAAACTGCCTCTCTTCTCCAGAAATTCAGGGCCTGGCATTCTCTGTCAGGATACGTTCAGGCTGCAGTGGACAAGACAAGACTCTTTCTATACGCCTTTCCTCCCCTTCCTCTAATTCAGAAGGTACTTCTCAAGTTCAAGTCCCAGTGGGACAAAATGATCCTCATTGCTCCCTTCTGGCCTTAACAGATATGGTTTCTGTTACTCAACAGTATGTTGGAAACCTCTCTGAAAGCGCTTCCCCTTCAGACAAACCTTCTGACTCAGGGGTCTGTGGTCCATCCCAACCTAAGGTCACTTCACCTTCACGCTTGGCTCCTGAAGAGATAGAAGTGAACAGGTTCAATGTCTCTCGCAGAGTCTCGGATATTCTTTTGGCTGCGCGTAAGCCAGCCACTAGAAAAACTTACACAGCCAAGTGGAAGCATTTTTCTGTCTGGTGTGCAAGATCCTCTTTGAAGCATTTTTCCTGCCCACCAAATAAAGTTCTAGAGTACCTTTTAAACCTCTCAAATTCAGGTCTACAATACTCTACAGTCAAAGTTCATCTTTGTGCCATTTCAGCTTATCATGAGCCAGTACTTTCCTTGTCACTGGCCCAGTTACCAGTAGTTAAGAGGTTTCTTAAGGGTATTCTGCATACCAGACCTCCTATCAGATGTCCAGTCACAGCCTAGGACATTAATCTTGTGCTAGACATGCTCACTTGAAAGCCTTTCGAGCCTCTAGCCACCTGTGAGTTAAAATTTCTCACTTGGAAAATGGCCTTCCTGGTGGCTATTACCTCTGCCCGCAGGGTCTCTGAAATACATGCCTTGGTCACAGACCCTCTGTATACTGTGTTTCATAAGGACAAAGTAGTTCTTAGGACCCATCCTAAGTTTCTCCCTAAGGTTGTTTCAGAATTCCATTTAAACCAACCTTTAGTCCTACCCACTTTGCGAACTTCCAAAATGAAGGAGAACGTACCCTTCATTCTTTGGATATCAAAAGAGCTCTGCGTTTCTATTTAGATAGAACAAAACAAATTTGCAATGCTCAACAACTGTTTCCTTCAGCAAGACCCGACTGGGTCAACCTGGCGCTATCAGATGCATTTCAGCATGGCTGGTGGCATACTTTCGCCACTGTTATTCCATGGCGCAGGTTAAGCTGGATGGCAGAGTGTACGCGCACTCTACTAGAGCAGTCACAGCATCCCTGGTGGAAATCTGCAATGTGCCCATTGCAGATATTTGCAATGCAGCTACCTGGAGCTCAGTGGATACTGTACTTTCGTCAAGCACTATGCCCTGGATGTCCATGCCAGGCGACATCTTTCATTTGGAAGAACCATACTTAATGGACTTCTATCCTAAAATTGTGAGCTCTTAGTCTCTCCTGCCACCCTCTCGGGGGATTATTAGCTTGGTACTCTTCCATCGGTGTGAATGAGTGGTGGAGACTTTATGTCCAGGAAGATATGGAAATGATGTACCTACCGTAATTCTTGATCTTCTTGGATGGAGTCTCCACCACTCATTCACACACCCACCCACCATCCCCCAAGCTCACCTCTGTTGTTGGTCTTCACTCCCTCAATCTTTAGGCTATGAAGACTTCTTTGTTCACCCTTCTTATATGGGTCATCAGGACTATCTTATGTCTTTGTTAAGCTATCCTTCTAGGTTAGTTACGCTGCACCTCCTTGGGAAAAAGGCACTGAGGCGTTTGGAGGGTCAATGCCGAGAAAGTCATTGCCGCACGAGCCGAGGTTTGCGTCGCCGCTCCCCGCGGCTCCATCTCTGGTACCAGCCTTCCTGCAAAAAATGTGCTCCCGCTGGGTCCTAGCGCCTCTAGCATAAATCCCATGAGTATAAATGAATGGTGGAGACTCTGTCCAAGAAGATCAAGAATTACAGTAAGTACGTCATTTACATTTTCGGGATCTGCAAGCAGCAGGGATTTTTACTAAGTATGCCACCATGCTCAGCCTTCCAGTTTCATTTCAGGAAGATAGATTTAAACAAAGAAATCTTTACACCTACAGGCAATGACGCACGTCCAACGTTATTATGGAAATACCTGATTGCTACAGTGCTTGCTACAGTAAAGTTGATTGGTAGCGTAGTATACAGAGCATTGCGTAATTGCAGTATCCATTGAATAACATGCGTACCTCTACCACGCAGTTTGCATTGTAGAGCGGTTCCAATCAACTTTACACTGTAGTTGATGAGTGTTCATGTCATTAGGTAACAGTAATGAGAGATTATTAGCAGGTCCTCTCATGCCTTTTCAGCTCACAGAAGAGACTGTTCAAATGGACTCCTTTCTAGAAGTGCCTACTAGCTGACTTGTATCCATGACATATATCCAGTTCACTAGGAAACAGTAATAAAAATAAATGAAAGAACTATGACGTTAAAGAGCAGCTTGCTAGTTTTGGGGTCTCCCAAACATGAATGATACCTCACCTGTGGCAGAGCTGATGAGTAGCATTAAATCCATGCATCTCAGCCCTGTTTGAAAGTTATTCTACTCATAAATAGCTCCCTGATGAAAACGGACCCATTTCCTGAACTTGCCGACAGACCCCAAGCAGGCACACACAGCCCAGTTTTGTGATGTAAGAAAATGAAGGCTACATGTGTGCGATCCATTGATTTCAATGGGGGCATTTTTTCTATGCATTTTAATAATATTTATAATTGAGATTTTAACAAATTAAAGTGACCGCTCGACTAACAGACCCTGTGCCCAGCAACAAACATGCACAACATGGTCCCCAATAACTCCACAAGGTGCACCGGTGAAACGTTTAATCATGTAATGAGCACTGTCGCTGACAAAGGACGCAACATTCTTAAACCACACAGTACACAAGGACCGTAATGAATGAATATACTATGGTCAGTGCACTCCCAGGTGCAGGGATTGGGGATATAAAGCATCTTCTCCCTGGGTTACTCCAGCAAACAGACAGGCCAGTTGCAGTCCTACACATGGGGGTGAATGATGTGGGCAGAAGGGGCTTTGAAGATGTGGGGCATGCACTAAAAGCAAAGGGCTAAGAATTATTAGTTTTCGAGATACTCCCAATCCCAAGAGCAGGTACAGCCAAAACAAGGGATATCATTCAGTTGAATGGTTGGTTGAAACAGTGGTGATATAGGGAAGGGCTAACATTCATACATCATTGGAACAGCTTTAAAGACACCAGACTATATGGGTATGATGGGTTTAATGTTAATATGCTGGGGAAAAGAATATTGGCACACGAAATAAAACAAGAAGTAGAAAAACTTTTAAACTATGGGGGAGGTAGTACTGCTCTAAAGGACAGTAGCAAAAGTACTCAAAAGGATTAGACTGATAAGCATTTCCAGGTAGGAGGTTTGTTTATCTTTAAATGCCAGAAGTTTGGTTAAAAAATTTGATGAGTTAGTCTGTACATTGCACGTAGAAGATACCCAAATATGTGCTATTACAAAAACATTGTAGGACAGGGAGGATACATGGGGCAGGCAAATCCTTGGCTACACCATGTACTGAATGGAGAAGCAAAATAAAATGGGAGATGGGGTATCCATATATGTGACTAAGGATATTACATCAGAGCAAGTGGAAATAAATAACGTGGAAGGGCTAGAACATGTTTGGGTCAAAATAACTACACCATACAGTGCCAGGATCAACACTGGAGTGATGTATAGACCACCCTTACATACCCAGCAGGAAGATAAAGCACTTTATGAATATATTGAAACCATACCTCTCAATCTTTTGTCCCCCAGATGTGGAACACTGCTTCTCAAAATGTGGAACAAATGAGCAAAATGTGGAACACTTAATCAGATCTTTACCTAAGATGCTCAGAACACTGTTAAAATGTTTGCATTTATACTCAGTCTGTTATTAATTGAGTAATATAGTTTTTGCATCATTTACTATAGATTTTTGCTTTAAAATGTTAATACTGAATGTGGGACAAGTCCTCACAATGTGGAACAGTGAACTTTTGTGAAGTAAAATGAGGAACGTTCCTCATAATGTGGTACAGTTGAGAGGTATGATTGAAACCCTGTCAACACCAGAAAATATTATCTTGCTAGGCGATTTTAATCTACTGGGGATCGACTGGGTTAACCTAAAAGCAAATAAGACAACAGAATCACGGTACATGGAGGCATTCAGCTTAGCTGGGATGGAGCAGTACGGGCTTGATGTTACTATGGGCGAGCATATACTGGACCTAGTACTGAGTAACATGGGAGATAAGATGCAGGACTGCATGGTGACTACTACACTTGGATCCAGTGACCCGCTATGGTGAGATTCAGTAGTGTTGAACATGAGATTGGTACTTCTGGGAACACAGTAATTAAAAATTATGAAAAGGCAGATTTCAGTAATATAAGGAAAGAACTGTCAAGATGGAACTAGAAGGTGGACTTCAAACAAAAGTCATTACAGGAGACGTGGGAGGTATTGGAGGGCAAAGTTACCTAGCTGGTTGAAAAAAAACGTACTTACCAAAAGAAAATACAGTAGGTCGGGTAAAATACCTGTGTGGATGAAACAGAGTAGAGACTAATAAACGGGAAAAGGAAGGCATATGCAAAGGCCAAGAGTAGCGGGCATCCAAAGAACTGGGATAAGTACAAAAGAGTACTACAGGAGACAAAAAAAACAATCAATTCATCTAGGAGGAACCATGAGCTTAAGTTAGCTAGTAGGGCGAAGGATAACTATAAATCTTTCTATAGCAATATCAACAACAAAAAAAGGGGGGAGAGTGAAAACCATTGGCCCACTGAAAGATCAAGAAGGGAACCTAGTGGTAGAAAATGCCCAGATGGCTGAACAATACAATAACTATTTCACATCTGTTTATAACATAAAAACCATGGGAGTAAAAAAAAAACATTTTGACAACACCATAAATGATAGACTCATACTTGAAGTTGAGGACATTAAGAAACAACTCCATAAATTAGATCAGGGCAAAGCACAGGGCCCAGATGTAATACAGCCAAGAGTAATTAAGGAAGTAGTTGATGAGTTGGTGGAACCACTGACAGTGCTGTTTCAGAAGTCACTAGATCAGCGGGAAGTTATTGAGGTCTGGAGAAAAGCTAACGTGCCTATTTATAAACAAGCATTTGTCAATGCCAAATGTTTGCTTGCTGGCATTGGCAATGGTAGTGTACCAGTTAGAGAGGTGCATAATAGGAATGGCAGTGAAGTATTGAACTGAAGCCAACCCCACCATCACCCTGCAGAGACCGAAAGGCATTGGGATGTGCCTTTGGGTCGTAGGCCATAACGCCCATGCCATTTCACCACACCCTACCCTGCAGACACCAACAAGTGTCATGGTGTGCCTTGGGGTCTTTGGGCCTTACGCTCACCCTATTCCATAAGGAAATACGATGAGATGGGTGCAGTATAGGAGAATAGGGTGAACTTAGGGGCCTAAGAGTCCAAGGCACACCTTGATGCCTGTCACTGGCTGCAGGGTGGGTGTGGAATGACATGAGCATCACAGACGACAATTCCATGTCACACCCCTGATGCCTGTCGGGCTCTACAGGGTGGGGTGTTATGGTTGGAAACTAACGCCCCGGGCATTTGTTGGTATTTTCACTCCAAATTTTCAACATGGGTTTTTTTGTGATCCCACCTCATGAACAGTGGCAATATCAGTTTGTTAACCGAAAGCTGATTTTGCACAGCGACTACGCCATTTGGCACCACAGGTGCGAAAACACATTTTGAACAAGATGTGAAAAATGACAGCAGTACTGTTCATGGGGAGGTGTAAAAAATGACAACATTGAAAATCTGGAGTGAAAATATAAAAAACTGGTGAAGTCACGAGTGTGCGTAGAAATTGCGCAACACACACCTGTAATGTAATTAGTTTTTGGATTTTTTACAGCAGATTGTCAACACAGGCATTTTGGGACCTCCGCTCATGAATAGTGTCACTGTGATTTTCTTAATCTGTCCTGAACACTGATTTCCCACAGCGACCACGCATTTCTGGGCCGAAAGTGCGAAAACACATTTCGGCCAGGATGTGAAGAATGACAGCTGCACTGTTCATAAGGAGGTGTGGAAAAATGCCAGCTTTGAAAATCTGGACTGAAAATATTACAAATTCGTGAACTTATGAGGGTGCGTAGAAACTGCTCAATGCACGCTCATAACACAGTCATTTTATGGACTTTTGTCACCAAATTTTCAAAATAGCCATTTTAAGACCTCTGCTCATGAACAGTGTCACTGTGATTTTCTTAATCTGCCCCAAACATTGATTTCGCACACCGACCGCGCCACAGCGCATATATGCAGAAACACATTTTGGACAAGATGTGAAAATGACAGCTGTACTGCTCATAAGAAGGTGTGGTAAAATGGCAATGTTGAAAGTCTGGGTGAAAATAGTAACAATTCAGATTACGGCGTGCATTGGAACTGCGCAACATGCTTTGTAAAACAGTCGTAACAAATTTTCAACATAGGGTTTTGGTTGGCCTACCTCAAAGTGTGAACTGTCATTTTGTTACTCGGTTCCGAAAGGTGGTTCTGCGCAGTGACCTCAAAATCACCTTTCAGGACCGAATAACAAAATGACAGTGGCTGAGTTCATGAGGTGGGTTCCCAAGAACCCCATGTTGAAAATTTGGTGAAACAATTCCCACAAGTGGCTGAGATATGCACTAAAGTTTGAAAACAAAAACAAAAAAAAATATTTATGTCATTATACAGCTTACCAGCATTTCTTCAGTTCACGGTCAGCTTTGAAGAGTGCAGACGTGTTCCTGGTCCACCAAAGATCTTTGCGCCAGCCTCCGGAGGTACAGGAGAGTGTGTGTGGGGAGGTGGTATGCAGAGGGTAGGCGGTTGGTAGGGGGCAAGAGAGTCAATGAGGGACCGTTTCCTTTTGTTTCAGGTGTTTTTTTTTTTTTTATAAAGACGACGTGGGACTTTTGCCACGCTGGGGTGGACTCCCAGTGTGGCACCTGGAAGTTTGTTGGGGCAGTGGAGCCTATGGGGATTGGACATCCCCATGAGCCACAGACATTTGCCACACTGGGGTGGGCTCCCAGCGTGGCATCTGGAAGTTTGCTTTGGGGAGGTGGTAGAGCTGACGGGGGATTGGGCACTCTCGCCAATCATACAGTGTGCGGGGTGCAGGGGAGTGCATGAGCACGTTGGGGTGGGCTCCCAGCTTGCTACCTAGGTGTTCGTGGGGGGGTGGGCAACTGGATCCAACGGGGATCAGAAATTAACTGTCTATGACAGTTCAGATGCAGTGCTGGCATATAGGCAATTTGCATACTGCTGATGGCAGTATGCAGATTGCCTACACGTTACCACCGCTGATCGTAGCGGTATTTTACTCAGAACTGTATGCCATCAGATCTGAACAGTTGTCCTAGACAGCTTGGACATTGATTTGTGGCAGCGGCCGCCTGCAAAAGGAGCAGGGATTGAAGTGGGGGTGGCACACCTACGAAAACTCATATGGTGGCACTATGTTTCTTGCACATGCGTGCAAGCAAACATATAAAGGGTCCAAGCAGGAAGTAGGCAACTATAGGCCAGTTAGTCTGTCTACAGTGCTGGGCAAAGTACTGAAGGGGATAATAAAGGAACATATCATAGATTTTATGTATCAGGCTTTATAAGGGGCTACTCAATGTCAGACTAATTTCTTGGAGTTCTGTGGCAATGTCAGCAGGGCACTGGGTGGTGGGAACTCGGTGGACTTAATTTTTCTAGACTTCTCAAAGGCATTTGATAAAGTTCCGCATGCAGAATTAGTGGATGCACTTATAGAACACCAAATTCAGGGGAACATAACTCACTGGACAGCCTCATGACTTAATAACAGGAAGCAGAGTATGTGTATCGGGGGTCTTTTTCTAGTTGTTTGGAAGTTATGAGCAGAGTTGCCCAGGGATCCATGTTGGGGCCTTGTCTTTTTAATATCTATACTCACTCAGTGACTAGTAGGGGAACTGTCTGGGAGTTGAAATTAGACAATGATACTTGGATAGGAACAGTGGTGAACAATACATCAGATGCAGATAAATTGCAATCAGCACTGACTGTGATGGAAGAGTGGGCCTGTAAATATAAACTGTTATTTAATACCGACAAGTGCATAGTAATGCACTTCGGGCGAAACAATAACAAAGCAGAGTACAAACTTAATGGGCAGACACTGACGGAAGTCATGAAAGAAAGGGACCTTGGCATCAGGATCTCAAATTATCTCTTTAAATAGCATTGTAGCCAAGTAGTTAAAACTGCTAGTGGCATATTAAACTACATCAACAGGCATATTAGGAGCAGGAAGTGAAGGGTACTAGTTCCTCTGTATGGGTCACTGGTGAGACCGCATATGTAGTATTGCGCTCAGTTTTGGTCACCAGGGTATAAAACTGAAATGAGATTACCTGAGAAAGTACAGAGAAGAGCCACGCACATGATTACTGAGTTTAAAAATAAAGTTTATGAGGAAAGGTTAGCTGAGTTGGGGATGTTCACCCTGGAATATCGCAGATTAAGGGGTGATGTGCATGGTTTTTAAGGCTCTATCAGATGAGGGGTTATGGGAGAAGTTGGGCCTCGAAATTAGGGAGCAGAAATATCATACTAGAGCCCACACCTTACAACTAGCTGGGGAAAGGTACCTGTCGAAAAAGAGGAAACATTGGTTCAGCCTAAGGCTAGTGCCTATCTGGAATAGCTTGCATGTGTAAGTGGTGGCCAGCAATAGTGTGAATGAGTTTAAAAAAAACTGGACAAGTACTTAATAGCCAACAAAATTCAGGGGTATATCTAGGTCATATGTGGCGAGCGATATAGGCTGCAGTCTTCTATGCTCTGTATTAACCTGTGTAAACTCAATATTATAACTTTGTAAAGTCTTCAGGACAGCTTGAGCCACTGTGGCATGGTTTACTGCTTTTAGTTCTGTAGTGTTGCCAAGGAATGTCTTGCACCCTTCCAAATGTATTTAGTATATGAACATATGAAATTTGCCAGCGGATAAAGGCCTAGAGGTCTATCAAGTCTGCTCGAATGTGTAGCTACCACCCCTTATTCTGCAGCTGCCCCTCCCTTCCACCCTTCCCCTTCATTAACCCTCCTCCTTGTCCTGTCCCATCCGCGTTTGAAGCAGTCCACTGTTCTACTGCACACCACTTCAGGAGGTAACGCATTCCACCCAGCCACCACCCTCTCTGTAAAAAAGTGTCTCCTCATCTCCCTCCTGAATCTTCCTCGCTCCAGTCTCATATCATGGCCCCTGGTGTCCCTCCCCTCCCTTACTTTGAACAGCCCCTCTGTACTTGTCTTGTTTATTCCTTTCATGTATTTAAATGTTTCAGTCATGTCACCCCTGTCTCTCCTCTCCTTCAGCGAGTACATGTTCAACTCCTTCAACCTCCTCTCGTATGATAAGTCCCCCAGCCCCTTGATCATCTTTGTCGCTCTGCGCTGCACCCCCTCCAGTAACTTAATGTCCCTCTTCAGATATGGACGCCAGTACTGCACGCAGTACTCCAGGCGTGGTCTAACTAATGACCTATACAGTGGCAGAATCACCTCCTCCCTCCTCGAGGATATACCCCTTGCACTACAACCCAGCATTTTGTTGGCCTTTGCAGCTGCCTTCCTACATTGTGCTGAGTTGTTCATTGACCCTGTAATGAGCACACCCAGATCCTTCTTCTCTGTCTGGGCTAGCTGGTAACTCCTCCTTGGGTTCTTCATCCCAAAATGCAGCACCTTGCACTTTTTGGCATTAAAGCCCAGTTGCCAGGTGTCTGACCAGGTTTCAAGCTTTGCCAGATCATCCTGCAACCCCTGCCATCCCCCTAGGTCATCCACCACTGCGCCTACCTTGGTATCATCAGCAAACAGACTGATCTTGCTCTTGATGTCCCATGATATGTCTGCAATGAATATCCCAAACAACACTGGTCCCAACACCGAGCCCTGTGGAACACCACTCGTCACTGCCCTTGGGTGTGAGAGCTCCCCACCCACCACCACCCTCTGTTGCCTTCCCTGCAGCCAGTTTCCTACCCATCTCACCAGCTTTGCACCCGCCCCTGTGCCTGCTAACTTCCTTCCCAGCCTTCCATGTGGCACTGAGTCGAATGCCTTACTGAAGTCCAGATACAGGACATCCACTGCATGGCCCCTGTCCATTTGTCTAGTTACCCAGTCATTGAACTCGACCAGGTTGGTTTGGCAGGATCTGCCACGTATGAAGCCATGCTGTCTGCTGTCCTGTAGTGCTTTGGCCTCTAGGAGAGCCACCAGCCTCTCCTTCAGGATAGTCTCCATTAGCTTACCCACGATGGATGTGAGGCTCACTGGTCTGTAGTTTCCCGGTTCATCCTTGGGGCCACTCTTGTGGAGGGGCACCACATGAGCCATCCTCCAGTCCTGAGGAACACACCCCAAGTGTAGTGAGGCATTCAATATGTATGCCAAAGGTCCTGCAAGGACCTCTGCCAGCTCCTTCAGTACCCTGGTGTGGATGCCATCTGGGCCTGGCGCCTTGTCCACCCTCAGTGCCTTCAAACCCTCTTGAACTCTGCTCTCCATGATTTCCCCATCTGTCACCACTTCCCACCCTACTTCTGCCATTTCTCCCACCTTGGGTGTCACCTCCTCTTCTCTTTAGTAAATACTGAGCAGAAGTACTCATTTAGTGCTTCCGCCTTATCGCACCTCGCTTCCACCCAACCGCCTCCTCTTTCCTAATCCTTACTATGTGGTCCTTATAGCCTTTTCTCCTGATGTACTTAAAGAAGTCCTTCTCCCCTCTTAATGCCTTGTGCCAGCCTGAGTTCGTAAATGCTTTGGGTCCCCTTACTGCCCTTGTCACCTCCTTTGATTCTGTCAAGTACTCCTCCCTGTCCTCCCCTCCCTGTTTTCTTGTACTTCCTAAAGGCAGCTCTTTCCTCCTTACCTTTCCATGACCTCCTTGCTCAACCAGATCGGTTTCTAGCCCTAGCCTTCTTGCTCTGGGCTTTGTAGCAGGTTTTGGTGCCTCCACTATCCCCAGCTTTATGAGCTCCCACCTCTGGTTAGTGTCCATACTAGATTGAATTCTGGCCAGGTACCCTTTTACCACTACCCCCTTCCTCCCAAAGTCGGCCCTCCTGAAGTCCAGCACTATTGTGCCAGATTCCACTCCTTCCTTGCCCATATCCAATGTGAGCCATACTGAGTGGTGGTCACTCCCTGACAGTGGTTCCTCCATTATAAGTTCTCTCACAAAGTCCCCATTTGCCAGCACAAGGTCAAGGGTATTCCCTAACCTGGTAGGTTCACTGACCATTTGCAGCTGGAAGCTGTCCTGGAAGGCATCCAGCAGTACCTGCTCCCTTCTGTTCCTGGTTGTTGGGGTGCTCCAGTCCACTCCTGGCATGTTGAAGTCCCTCACAATCACCACACTACCCTTTTCGTAGGTCCTCCTGATCTGTCCCGCTGGTTCCCTGCCTGACTCCTCCATGTGAGATGGTGGCCTGTACACCACTCCCATTCTAAGAATCCTATTCTTGGAATCCTGGATTTGCATCCAAAGTGACTCCGTACTACCCTCCTCCCCTTCCTCCCTTACACACTGCAGTCCTTCCTTCACATATAGTGCCACCCCCCCTTTCCCAATCACCCTGTCCCAACGAAATAACCTGTACCCTGGTACAGACAGGTCCCAGTCATTGTATTGGGTGGCCCATGTTTCCATGATGGCTGCAATGTCCACTTCTCCCTCTGCCATGAGAACCCGTAACTCTGCAGTTTTCCTCCCAAGGCTCCTAGCATTAAGGGTAACCACCTTCCACCCTTTTCCCCCCTCCTGCCCTCCTTTCCTAGCATCACCAACAGTACTTGCCATTTGTCCTTTGTCACTGTTATGGGGGGTAACCTCATATGATTTCCCAACCATGCCTGTGCATCAGCACTCTCATCACATATAACAGTGTGATTTTACTGCCACGGCTGTATTAAGGTCTGTACCAAGCTGATCTCTTAGCTTTGGGATGTGGATCTGCCTCAGGGTGTCTGCTTTTGGCAGTGCTCCAGTCCCCTTCACATATTTGTCCATCCATTCCCTTATCTGTGGCTGATTCATCTTCTCCAACTGAATATTTGCCGCACCCCAAGTCTTCACTGTATCCACGATGAGGTTAATTCTTGCAACTGATGCCTCAGTGGCAGATCTGAAACTGCTCGTTAGGATCACCTGCTTGGTTTGCTTTCCTTCCCTGGCAATTCTCTCCTTATTCCTGGTGTGTTTCTGGCTGAGTAAGTGATCCTTTACTGTATCCTTCTTTGTATGATCCGGGACATGGTAACAGCATGGACAGAAATGTTTTCCTCCATCCTTGTAGAGGCCCTCAGACTTCAACTGAAGGGCCCGCTCCTTAGCAGAGGTGTTGCAGATCTTGCCCTTCTTACTGAGTGGCTTGGCAAACATTATGCATGCAGTTATGTCTTTAAAACACTGAAATCACAACCAAAGGTACACAAAATTAGTAGGCTGTTCCAATCCTCCTGATGAGATAACAAAGTGAAAAATAAAATTGCAGTCCATGCCATTTGTCCTCTAGGTATTATGGCAGCAGTGTACAACTTCTGTTGTCTGGGTGTGACAGCAGTAGTTCACAACTCTCATAAATCCTCCGGGTACGACAGCAGCAGCAGCCTATGACTCCCATCCTCCGGGTATGATGGCAGCAGCATTCTACCACTCCCATTATCTGGGTATAGTGACGGTAGCAGCAGGCTACGACTCCCATCCTCCAAGCGTGAGGGCAGCAGCAGTCTGACTCCCATCCTCCAGGTGTGAAGGCAGCAGCAGTCTACGAATCGCATTCTCTGGGTACAACAGCAGCAGCATTCTACGACTCTTATCCTCCAGGTATGACAGCAACAGCAGCAGCCTATGACTCCCATCCTCCCCAGGGGGCGCTATCCTAAGGGCTACTACCCCTGCCTGCCTTAACTGTAGCAGGGTGAGGGGCCCAGATCCGTTGTCGGGTGCCTCCACCCAGAGGTCGGGGTTAGAACAGTTGAGGTTGACTTGGTCACAGCCCTCTGGGTTGCTGCAACCCCCCTTTCTTCCCACTAGTGGCCCACACAGTTCAATTTCAGTGTCCGTACCATATACACTTACCCCCCGGCTCGAACAAGTCAGCTCACTCCGGGGACCCCCTGGAAAGTAAGGTACAGTTACACCACATTCACTGTGCAGTATTTCACCATTAATACACAGACTAGCCAGTGTACTTTTGCAAAACAATAATCTGATTTATTTGAGCGGAGATAACAAGGACCGGGGGGGAATCAGGTTGATTAGCTTACCACTACAGTATATGAAAATCTACTTATGGCTCTGTGCACATGCCTAACCTATTAATTACTGTCTATGGGTACCCAAGCCCTAATGGCTAGTTCCTCGATGCAACTAGTTGGGGCCCTGACACAAGCGAGCATTTAATTCCGGAGCAGATCAGATGGAGCCAGAAAGCTCAATTAGTGCAGTCAGCAATACAACAAAACGATTTTGCCTTTGTTTGTAACCTTTAACAGGGAGCTACCCTGAGTCAGTACTCACAACTCCAGCAGAGAACCACTCTTTCACCACTTGCAGGGCTGAGCCTGAGCTTCAGAGGCCTCCTCACACATTTATATGAAAAACAAAAGAGGTGTACCATACCAGGCAGCTGCTCTTATAACCCAACCGAACTCACAGCCATCGGGAGTCTCACTGCAGCTTCCACTTTCCTGTCAGACCCAGCGCAATTCAGCAGATTCTCCAGTTCTCTTCAGGTGGAGCCTGGTAGGTAGCAGCAGCCTACGACTCCCATCCTCCAGGTACAATGGCAGCAGCAGCCTATGGCTCCCATCCTCCTGGGATGGCAGAGCAGCCAGAGACCACCATTCACTAGGTGAGATGTTCTACAACTCCCATCCTCCAGGTACAATGACAGCAGCATTCTACGACTCCTATCCTCCAGGTATGAACGCAGCAGCAGTCTACGACTCCCATCCTCCAGGTACAGTGGCAGCAGCATTCTAAGACTCCCATTCTCCAGGTATGAATGCAGCAGAATTCTGTGACTCCCATCCTCCAGGTGTGAAGGCAGCAGCAGCAGTTTATGAATTGCATTCTTCAGGTACGACAGCAGCAGCATTCTACAACTCCCATCCTCCAGGTACTACACCAGCAGCAGTCTACAACTCTCATCCTCCAGGTACTACACCAGCAGCAGTCTACAACTCTCATCCTCCAGGTACTATACCAGCAGCAGTCTACGACTCCCATGCTTCAGGTATGGATGCAGCAGCATAGAAACATAGACTTTGACGGCAGATAAGGACCGCTAGGCCCATCTAGTCTGCCCATTTCCCTACCTACAGGATAGGCCACAGATCCTAGTTAACCAACAGCCTATTTCTTCCTACCCCACCACAAGAATTGCCTTATGTCTGTCCCATGCATTCTTGAATTCTCCCACAGTTTTAGACCCCACAACCTCCTCAGGAAGGCTGTTCCATGCATCCACGACCCTCTCAGTGAAATAATACTTCCTCACATTGCCCCTGAACCGCCCTCCTTCTATCTTTAAATTGTGTCCCCTTGTTCTTGCAAGTCTCTTTTTCTGAAAAATGCTACCCTCTTGGACTTTGTTGATTCCACTGAGGTACTTAAAAGTTTCTATCATGTCCCCCCTCTCCCTTCTTGTATGACTTCCAGATTTTCCCCAAGAGAAACAAAAAGCAGTTATTTACAGAACTTACTGTAATAGCGGATCTTGAGAGAATCTCTTGCAGTAGGTCACATCATAGAAACTACAACCATGAGACACAAGGACCACACTAATGTTTTTGCTAGCAGTCCATCTGGAGCTATGCACAGCTATATAGGGAAGATCAACATGATGACAGCGTCGCCATGTGTGGCCCCAGATAGACTACTAGCAAAAAGATTTCCACGTGGTTCTGTTGCCTGATGGTTGCAGTTCCTAAGGCGTAACCTGCTGCAAGAGATTCCCTTAAAGATGTACCATTATAGTAAGTTCTTACACAAGTATTCGTTTTGTTTCTCCTGTGGAAAAGTTCAAAAGCCCCTTGGATCCCCACTATAACCCTGCCCTCCACATCTGCCGACTACACTTCTGAGACCAACCTAGGTGGTGATTTTTTCAACAGTTTACTGTATGCAGGCTAAAGCTTTTTCTGCTGGTGAAAGCAAGTAGTACCCCCGATCTCCACTGCAACTCTGCCTAGCCATATCTGCCTTCCATCTAAATATGTAGTAGAGTCTGTGTGCAACACTAACACCCCTCACCAAACTAGCTCTTGGTGCACAGAAACCAACACAGCACCTTTGGACATGCTCAGAGATGCAGCACTGCCAACTCTCATCCCAAAATAATAATGCTTCTTTATTTATAGTGCGCCTTTCCAAACCAAGGCACGTAAGTCAGAATAGTTAAAACATATAAAATATCACGTTCAATAAATACAAACATGTCAGCCAACATCTTCACTATAAGCCTTATTCCACAGGAAAGTTTTTAAGGCCTGCTTGAATCCCCCCAAAATGAGGCCATGTTGGTGTGTGTGAGCCCCCATACTCTAGGATTACACACCAACAAAACAGCCCTTGAATTGCTAAAGGACACTGTGTACAAGCCATCTCCTGTGAAGTCTAAGGGGCTTTGTTGCTTGATGTGTACCCCGTATTAGGCTGGGAGCGAGCTTGCTTTTCACATAGAATCAACACACCCTTTGATGACCCCACCCATGACAACTCACTCTGGGGCACACAAAAGACCAAAACAAACTTGCTTAGGGCTCCTTGGACTTGCTTCACCGCATGCAAAGTCTGAAGGGCTGTGCAGATTTTTGTGTGCCTCAGAGCAGTTTTGCAGGCAAGAGCGTTATACATGTCACACAAACAAAATAGATGGTGGCAAAATCAGCACAGCACCACTGGCAGCAAAACAAGGTTTAATAAATGGCACAAAGGCATACCAATTCAAGCTCCAGAACAGGGCGTCTGTAGAATAAAGCACCCTGCTGCCCCCACACACACACCCTTTTGCTTTTAAACCCTGCTGCACTCTCACCAAAGCACAGCACTTTACCAGAGCTACACAGCCTGACAGCAGGGTTAAAAAGCAAAGGGGGTCACTGTGTGTGTGTGGCAGAGTGCTCTATTTTCCTGCATTTGCAACAAGCCAAAGACACTGAAATCCACAGTATTTCAGACCGGAGTCAGAGGAGCCCAAAGCAACTTTTGTGTCTCCTGTGTGCTCCAGAGCTTGTAGAGCTAGACAGTGTGTGTTATGTGGTGCATACACGCTAACATAGACATGGTTGGGAGTTGCCATAGGTGCATCTCTGCTGAAACATCTGAGCATGTATGTGCCTCGAATAAGCATGGGTAGTGGAGTTGGTGTCATATATGTTAAACAAGCAAGAAAAACAAGTGAACAATAGTGGCAAAATCAGCATAGCACCACTGGAGGCAAAACAAGGCTTAATAAATAGCACAGAATTCAAGCCCCAAAAGAGGTTGTCTACAGTGCAAGGAAAGAAATTCGGTCAGGGTTCTTGTAGATAAGACAACCCGTCTTGAGGCTTGAATTGGTATGATTTTGTGCTTTAAATTTATCAAGGCATGTTTTGCCATCAGTGTTGCTCTACTGATTCTACAGGTATTGTTCACAGGTTTGTCGTGCATACCCACCGGCAAATGAGCTGTTTTGCTACTTTCGTTTCGCTTATGAGACACTGAATTCTACTATCCAGACTTATTCATGGTGCACAGATGTTTTGGCAGAGATGCTCTTATGCCAACTCTGTGGTAGCTCCCAACCATGCCCATGTTGGTGTGTAATCCCCCCCCCCCAAAAGCTCTGTGGCACACAGGAAGTTCATGGATCCTTGCCCCTCCCCCCACTACAAGTTCTGGGGCACACAGAAGACAAGTAGCTACATACACACACTGACCTGTTTGCTTTTTAACCCCTTTACGTTTTAGCCCTGCTGCACTCTCACTGAGTTACTGCACTTTACCAGAGCTTCATACTCTTTTCTTTTTTCTTGCCTCCTGTTTCTCCCCGTCAGCCTATCTTTTGGACCATGTATGGTCTCTCCCCACTGCTCACTTGTGTCCCAGCCCTTTACCACCATCCAGTACCCCAGACGGCAGCCACCCTCGAGGTAACCCAGTGTAACCCTTCACCAGATGGGCTCTTTGCTGAGCAGAAAGGTGCCGTTGGGGGCCATCCAGTGCAACTTCTTGGCCCCTCAGGTGCTGCTGAGGTGTTCTCTGGGGCCCGACCAGGGCATTTGTGGTGGCAGAGGGACTGGATGGCCGTCATCTGGTTGAGTATAGGAGAGTTTTTTCCCTCTCTTCTCCCTGGGGCGTGGTGTGCCATGATGTCTAGGTGTACGTCAAATTCCACCACGCCCTCCTAGTCGGTCGGTGCGCTGCTATACCCCCATCTCCACCGGGAGTTAGCAGGCTCCAGACCACATCCCCGCCCCGGAGAAGGCAAGCTGTCATCAGATGCTTAAGTTTCGCCGCCGGCCCTCCAGCGACCTGGCTCCGTTCCCGAACATGGGTTGCCGGCGTTTTAAGCAGAAATCCAACCACTGTGTTGACAGGCTGGCCCTACACAGCCTTTTGTGTACAGAAAAAATGCATAGCTTGGGCATATTCTGTACAGAAAAGGGTGTGTAGCTCTGGAAAAGAGCAGTACCTTGGTAAGAGTACAGCAGGATTAAAAAGCAAAGGGGTCAGTGTGTCGCAGGGTGCTTGATTTTCCTCTCAGCAGAGCGAGGAAAAGACCTCTAAGCCAGGTCTCATTAAAAATTTTATTTATATAGAAGCAGCCTTTCAGTCACAACGTCCACGTTCACTGATGCTTTTTCATATTGAAAAAGCCGCCAGTGAGATATGAAACGCTTGTGACTGGGGTGCTGCTATCTTGCAAAAATAAGTTTTTTTTTTTTTTTTGTAACAAGACCTAGCTTAGAGCTCTTTTTTTCCTTGTTCATCTGAGTGACCAGACTTTCTGATGCAATTCTTACTGGTTTACATCGAGGCACCAGCTGGAACTCTTCAGGTAGCCGCCTTTATTGCTGTTTCATTTGCTTTATTTTCTTGCAATTGCAACAAGCCAAAGAAGCTGAAATTGACAGAGTATTTCATACTTGGGGCACTGGTAAAGTGCAGTACCTCAGTAAGAGTAGGGTTAAAAAGCTAAGGCGCAGTGTGTGGCAGGGTGCTTTATTTTCTTGCATTTGCAGCAAGCCAAAGAAGCTGACATTGACAGAGTATTTCGGACTTTGGGGAGTGGGATCCGAAGTAGTTTGTCTCCTGTATGCCCCAGAGCTCGCTCTGTGGGTGCGGTGTGGGGTACTGAGATCCCAAAGCAACATTTTTGTCTTCTGTGTGCCCCAGAGCTTGTATTGTGAGTGTTCACATGTTTGCTTTTGTTTCGCATACTGTATGTGACACTAACATATCCAGACTAATTTGTGGCGCACAGATGCTCAGATGCACCTATGCCAACTCCCAGCCATGCCTGAGTTAACGTGTAATGTCTCCCTTAATTGTCAGTGTCAGTGGCTCAGTAGGTAGCACACTCGCCTCTGAGGCCAGGAGATCAGAGGGCTGTGGGTTCAGTTCCCACATCAGACACTTGGGTTAATATCCCAGTACTGACACTGTAGTGCAGCATGAGAGGGGTGCTGTACTTCTGAGGTGCTGTCTTTTGGGTGAGACGTTAAACCGAGGTCCCATCTGCCTGGATTGGTGGTAGTTCAGGTGGATGTTAAAGATCCCATGGCACTTATTGAAAAGAGTAGGGGAATTTTCCCAGTGTCCTGGCCAAATTTCCTTCATTCACTAAAAATACCACCAACAGCTTAATCTGGTTCAAGGTCAGTTGGCATTCATCTTTATCCCCCTTCCCCGGGTCGTGCCTGAAAATAGGCAGGATTTGTCTGGTGCACCTACCCGGTCAACAAAAACTAAGTAAGTTAACTCTGTGGCACACGGCTACCGGCAACCTCAGGGATCCCTGCCCCCAAACCCACACACACAGTACAAGCTGTGGGCCACACGAAGTCACAAAAGTTGCTTTGCCTCTTCTCCCCAGTTTGAAATAATCTTGATTCTAGGCACATGGATATGTTGTTTAGCCACACTGTCTGGCAGGTATCCTTGCCGCTTTAAATCTTGCCGGAAGGTCTTCAAGCTGGCTCCTCCCACCCACCCGGGTGGTAAAACTCTCGGCTCAGCCCCATGACGCCAGATCTTCCTTACCGCTTCGAAGCTCAGGTTCCCTCCTTAACGCTTTGCATATAAGACTGGTTCCTAATTCTTCGGTTTTCCGAATTTAAAAGTTTTTTGCTTAAAAGACTTCAGTCTTCTATCCCTCGCGGCTGCGATGGACAAATCGACTCCCGGTTTTCGGCGGTGCCCTTGTGGGCAGAAGATGTCTCGGACGGATCTGCACTCCACGTGTGTGTACTGTTTAGGCCTCGAGCACGTCCCGCAGGCTTGCGACCTGTGCTCTTCCTTCTCAGCCTACGTCCTCGAAGACCGTGCTGCCCGTTTACAACTAGGGCGCCCCGAGAAACGTTTTCCTCCAGTTAAGTCAAAAGATGCCCGATTGGCGGTTTCCGCGGCGGCGGGCTCGACGGATCAACTAGAGCAGATGATCGCCCTCGAAGAGGAGGTGGCGCGGGCCGCATCTTCCTCGACCGTGGCTTTTATTCCGCTTTCCCTGGGTACCTCCTACACAGCTTCCTTTAAGGAGCTTTGTCTGTCCCTCTCCACTAGGGGAAAGGGACCAACGTCTGCTGGACCTTCTTCTTCTCGGTCCAAGAAGAAAGACAAGGGTAAGTCTCTTCGTCGACACTCTTGGGAGCGGGAAAGGTCCCTCTCCCTGAGTTGTCGGCCATTGACTTCGGTCGATCGTTCGGCTTCGGCCACTGGTCTCACGGTGTCCCCGTCAGGTCAGTTGACCGAGACTTCCGTCGACGCAGTCGAGATCTTTCTCAACCCGTTGAACGGGTTGCCAACCGGCGAAGCCGAAAATCCCCTCTCCCCGGTTCCGCCGGTGGGAGTTGAGGATCCTGTGGGCTTCCAGTGCCTCCAGTTCCGGAGCCCTTGGGTGTTCCCTCCGAGCCGAGGGAGGAGCGGTTCCACCGTCCCTCTCCGCTACCGTCCTTGGAAAGCCGGGGTCTCGGTGCGGCGGACTTCTTAAGTGGTCCAGCCGATCCCGTCGTCATAGGCGGTCTCGATCTGCTTTACCCATGATAAGCGGCGCCGTCCTGGTACCTTCCTCCTCCTCGGATGAGGAGAGCTTTACGCAAGTTGCATCGACGATACGAGGACCTCATGTGGCAACAGCTCCTTCTGACCAGGAATAAGCCGACGGCCAGTTTTCCCCAGCCATTAAGTGGCTGTCACTGAGCAGCCGAAACAACCCCCCATTTTACCCGAGGAGCCTGTTGTTAGGCCGGTTGTTCAGCCAAAACCAGCTGCTCCACCGATTCCGGTGGAACCTCCGCCTCCTCAGCCGCGGTTTGGGGCTCCGACCAAGAATTCTTGGTCGGCTCAGGGTCTGCCCCATAGGCTGTCGGTCACCCTTACTCCCGATCGCCCTCGGCAGGTGGAGGGTGGCTCAGGCCCGAGGCAGCTCTTTGCGGACTCTTCCGAGTCCGACAACGATTCCTCCTTTTTCTCCAAGCGAGTGGACTTGGGAGTCCTTTGGAGATCAGTCGCTGGACGACAGCCCTTCGTCCTTCCTGGGGTTGCTCAGACTCATCTCGGAATCCACCAGGATGCAGCTCAAGCCCGTATCCAAGCGGGCCAAGTATCCCCTCACGGAGATATTGGGCCGAGGGGATTCCCCTACGGAGCCCTTCCCTGTGGCTGAGGCCATTGTGGGCCCGGCCTTGGAGCTCTGGCAGCGTCTTGCTTCCTGCCCTGCGCCTTCGGCCAGGATGGCCAGGAAGTATGCGGTCCCTACTGGTTCCCTGTCCGGTTTCTCGGAACATCCCTCGGCTGAGGGGTTAGTAACTGATAGCGTTTTCCGGTGTGCCGGAAACGCTAGGGACATGGACAAACCTCCCGACAAGGAGTCCAAGAAATTGGACTATGCTGGGTGAAAAGTCTACGCTACGTCCTCCCTTGGCCTTCGCCAGGCCAGCTTGGCGCATTGATGGCACTTTTTCTCACGCCTGTTGGGCTTCCTGGATGAGGTGGTCCTCATCTCCGCTGACCTGCAGTCCATGGTTAGCAGGTGCGGACCAGGGCAGGGCAGTGCCAAGCAGCAACTTCAGACTGCTTTGGACATCGGTGATTCATGCGCCAGGTTAGTAGCGGCTGCAGTGGCTATGCGCCGTCGGGCATGGCTGAGGATATCCACCTTCACAGCGGATACCCAGCACAAATTGGCGGATGTCCCCTTCTTGGGGACCGACCTCTTTGGCCCTGGAGTGGAAGGCCACCTCCAGAGGATCGAAAAGTCAAATGCCACCTTGGACTCGGTATCATCTGCTCGGAGGGACAAGGGCCGCAGACCTCAACCCAAGCCCTTTCGTCCGTCTGCGCCCCCGGCACGCCCGGCCGAGCAACACCAGGGCCAGCAGGCTCGTGCTTGGCATCCCAAACCCAAGCCTGTGGCTTCCTCCTCCAGGAAGCAGGAGTTAAAGGCCCAGGCGGTCCATCGGCGGTCCCTCCTCCAAGCCTGCACAGTGGCGGGTTGAGGGTGGCCGCTAACCTGATCTCATCCCAGGTTCCCCCGTGGAAGGCGGCTCGGTACTTCCTTTCCGCCTGGTCTGCTATTACCACAGACAGGTGGGTGTTGGAGGTGGTAGGAAAGGGCCTGCCTCTGGAGTTCGAGCAGGCCCCACCCTTCAGAGCCGTCGCACCTCGGGGCCTCGGGGTCCGAAGCCTCGCTGTCAGCTCGCCGAGCTGACATCACTCTCCTCCTCGAGAAGGAGGTGATAAGAGAGGTGGCGGACCTTCCCTCAAACCCGGGGTTCATGTCCAGGTACTTCCTGGTTCTGAAACGGACGGGGGGCTGGCACCCCATTCTCAATCTACACGACCTGAACAAGTTCCTAAGGTCTCGAACCTTCAGAATGGTCACTTTGGCTCAGATAATGCCATCCTTGGAACACGGCGTGTGGTTCTGCTCTCTGGACCTACAGGACGCGTTCTTTCACGTCCCTATCCGTCCGTCCCATCAAAGGTTCCTTCGCTGTCGAGCGGAAGGTTCCCTTTTCGTGTTCCGAGCCATGCCCTTCAGATTATCTCCAGCTTCCAGGGTCTTCACCAAATGCATTGCAGTGGTGACAGCATTTCTGCGGCGCTGAGGGGTCCGGGTTTACCCTTACCTGGACGATTGACTGATAGCAGCCCCCTCCAGACAGGAGGTGGAGCGGTCCAGAGATCTGGCCCTCCAGGTTTGCTCTCAGGTCGGCCTCCTCATCAACGAGGCCAAGTCGGAACTCAAGCGGAAGCAGGTGATTCTTTTCATCGGGGCAGAGCTCGACTCTCTTCGAGCCAGAGCACGGCTCCAGGCGGACAGGGCCGAGGTTCTTTCCTCCTTTGCCCAATCATTTCTGGTTGGGCAATTGCACCCTGCCCGACTTCCCGCCTTCCTGGGTCTCATGGCGCCTGTACCAGCGTGGTCCGTTGGGCCTGCTGGAACATGCGCCCCCTTCAGTGGGGGCTGGCCAGCCAGTGGTCCCAATGCTGCGATCTATTGGACCAGCTAGTGACGGTGACCCAGGGGATGTGGAATGCTCTCCAGCGGTGGACCGTTCCAGTTCATCTGCAGGAGGGCATCCCGTTTGTCCGCCCCAAGCCGACGGTCTCTCTATCGACCGATGCCTCTCTGATGGGTTGGGGTGCCCATCTGGGGGAACACCGAGCGCACGGCCTCTGGTCCCCGCGGGAGTCCCGATGCCACATCAACCTGCTGGAGCTCCGAGCGGTCCGCCTAGCTCTCACCGCCTTTGCTCCGTTTCTTCGGGGTCCAGTGGTCCGGGTCCAGATGGACAATAACACGACCATGTACTATCTAAACTGGTCCAGGGCGGACGCGCTCCATGCTCCTATGCAAGGAAACTCTCGCATCTGGTCACTCATGCGCAGCCTGAGCGGATCTCCTAGTTATTCATGTGGCAGGAGCCTCCAACACCCTGGCCGATGCCCTAAGCCGGATAGGGCTGCCTCCCACGAGTGGTCTCTCCTGCCGGAGGTAGTTGAGATCTATTCTCCCATTGGGGCACACCTCAGGTGGACCTGTTTGCCTCAGGGAGAATCACGAAGTTGAGGCTGTTCCATGCCCGCCTCAGCAGGGCCTCTGCAGGGGATGCCTTCTCGAGGCCTTGGACCCCGGCCCTCTTCTACGCCTTTCTCCTGCCCTTGATGCACAGTGCTGCTCAAAGCAAGGAGGGACAAGGCGAGGTGATTCTGATAGCCCCAGACTGGCCCTGCCAGTACTGGTACCAGATCTCCTCAGCCTCAGCTCCAGGCTTCCGAGGCAGCTTCCAGCTCGCCTGACCTGCTCTCAGTCAATCAGGGAAGGTGTTCCATCTGGACCTTCAATCCCTGCACCTGACGGCCTGGTTCCTGGCGGCTAGAGTTCCAGGCCTTGGGTCTTTCCGACGAGGTCCTCAATGTAGTTGAGGCGTCCGTGAGGGAGTTGACCAGAAAATGCTACGCCTTCAAATGGAAAAGGTTTTCCATTTGGTGTCAGGGCAAGGGCCTGGACCCTTCCTCCTGTTCCTTGGCGAGCATATTGGACTACCTGTGGTCCCTTTCTCAGCAAGGGCTTAGGTCGACGACCCTTAAGGTGCACCTGGCAGCCATCTCTGCTTACCGGGCACGGGCCGGGAAGCAGTTGGTGGCGCAGGAGAAGGTGGTCTGGCACTTTTTCAAAGGCCTTGATTACATTTCCCCTCTGGTGCGAGAACCTCCACCTTTGTGGGATCTACTGCTGGTACTGGCAAAGCTCATGGGCAAGCCATTCGAACCAATGCACAGGTGTGAACTCTCTCGCCTGTCGTGGAAGACCGCCTTCTTGGTGGCTATTATGTCAGCCAGAAGGATGGGAGAGCTCCAGGCGCTCTGCATCGAGTCTCCTTACCTGTACTTCCACAGGGACAAGGTTGTCCCTGCTTCCCACCGAAATTCCTTCGAAGGTAGTGTCTGAGTTTCACCTTAATCAGGTGTTGACTCTGCCGTGTTCTACCCCAATCACACCTCGGAGGCCGAATATAGGCTTCATACTCTGACCCGAGAAGGGCGCGCTACTAGTGGAGCACGGCTGAAATTTTGGGGAGAGGTTCACCAGCTGTTTGTCACTCTACGCTGAAGCCGCACCTGGCAGACCTGCAGCCAAGCTGACGATAGGCAGGTGGGTCACCTCCTCATAGATCTCGTATAAGTTGGCGGGCATGGAGCTCCCAGAGGATAAGAGCTCATTCTACCCGCCATACTGCTGTCATCGGTGGCTGCTTCCAGGGACGCCTATCCAGGAAATCTGCAGGGCTGCTACCTGAAGTCAGCACACACCTTCATCATCCATTACCACATCGACCTTGAGTCACGCCGGGATGCTGGTTTTGGGGCCTCTTGCCTCCAGTCTCTGTTTCCCAAGTAAGTATCGGGGTGCGCCTTGCCTCCCTCCTCCTGGAGAACTGCTAGAGTCTGGCTGAGATAGTGTGGATGAACAACATATCCATGTCCCTAGAAATACAGGTTACTCACCTGTAACAGGAGTTCTATGAATGGTATATGTTGTTCATCCATCACGACCCACCCGACCTCCCGGGCTCACGCACAACCTGAGCTTCCAGCGGCCAGATCTGGTGTCATGGGGCAGAGCCGAGAGTTTTACCACCCGGGTGGGTGGGAGGAGCTAGCTTGAAGACCTTCCGGCAAGATTTAAAGCGGCAAGGATACCTGTCAGACAGTGTGGATGAACAACATATACCATTCCTAGAACTCCTGTTACAGGTGAGTAACCTGTATTTTCCGCTTCTTTGGCATATTGCAAATGTATCGTCTCACACACACACACACACCACACACATCCCTTTGCTTTTTAACCCTGCTGTACTCTTACAAAGGTACTGCACTTTACCAGAGCTACACATCCTTTTCTATGCACAGGGAGACGTAGAATAAGGGAAGGCAAATTAACAAGTACATGGTGCTGTTAAATATGGGGGAGGGGGGACCCAGGCAAAATATGTGGTGAGAAGGAGGTTAAGCACAAAGGCAGCATTAATTTAACTCACTCACCAGCACTTTTATACAATATTTAAGAACCCCTCTGCAAAATACTGGACACATAAGAAGAGCATATGGGGAAATTGCAGTGACCCATTCTGATTTTAGTCCACGAACAAAAAGGTGGCTTTACAACAACCATGGCCCAAGTACAGAGGACAGGTACTCACAGAACACAGAAACGTGTCTTCACAAACAACACCACCTTCACTGAAAAACATTTGGTTGCTGCATTGGGTTAAAAATAGATTCAATATATCAGAAACATAAATAAAATGACCAGCAATGAGATGCAGCACAGGGGAAGGTCTGTGTTCTGTGAGTACCTCTCATTTTGGACACCATCACCAACCTCCCGAGTTTTAAGTGCAGCATCTACATGTTCGTTCATCAGCAAAATACTACACTGACCAACCCAAGCATATTTATAGTATTTCATGTTTTTTGTTATGCTGAGGACAGTACCTGAAAGACAAGGTTGTGGTGCACTTCCTGGTGCTTATTGCGGCGATTTCCTTGCAGTCCTACCTCCTTACTGTCAGCGAATGCTTCTTCATGCGTGGCACCAGTTAATATACTATTTAAACACTGCACTAGTTAAATATAAAAGAGCAAGCAGTGGATCGATGGAAGTGGTCTCTTCGGCGTCTGTGTCTGGGCAGCTTGGTTTCCAGCGGTGGCGGCTTCTTTACAGCGTGGTCTCGTGGTATTTCCTCCTTTTTCTGGGTTCCTAGTGAATAGGGGAACATCTCTGGAAAGTGCCTGCTCTTATACAGCACTGAAGGCGCTGAACTCTCAAACACTCACACTAGCAGCATGAATTCCATGACTCTCCAGTGGGAAATTTAAAATTCCGTGAGACAAGGCAGATTCTGGGATTCTGGCTGTGATCATGGAATTGCGTAGAAACAGTGCCCCTTGGTGATGTCATAGTCAGTGTGGTTTCAGTGTTGATGTAGTGGGAGGAACAGAAATGACTTTTTTTCCCCCTCCATTCAGAGTGTTGCACCACACAACACCCCAGTACTGCCAGGTGGAAAATCTTCTAATTAGCAAACAGAAAATAATAAATACTTGAGATGTAAGAAGTGATAGCTGACTACATCTGAAAGTTATAATTAATTGTAAGCAGTTTTAGGCAGTACGTTGGCTTTTAAGGCCCTGTCCAGACTAGCAATGAGCTGTAAAAATGTTTTTTGAAACGTTACCGTTCAATCCATTTCTGTGCGTCCACATTGAATAGCTGAATCGGTTTTGAAACCGTTACCGAGCATCTGCATTGGTGTATGTAATCCATTTCCGGGTACTGTTTTCAAAAACGTTATAGTCTTCCAGAGACGACCCCTCAGCCACCCATATCCCAGCAATCAGCACTGCACTACACGCTGCGACGCATGGTCCCATAAGGCATTGTGGCATCTCCATGTAAACAGACCACGGACATGGAGGCGCCTGATTTAAAACACTGCTGTTTTGCTCTGCCTGAATCGCTGGTTCATGAAGTGGCAGCTAGTGATGAGGGAGAAACAACATCGTCGGGTAGCTTTGAACAGATGCTGCGTGTACTTCCTGGTAGGCACCATGCGCACATGCCACAATACTGCACTATGCTCTAGGAAGGTAAAACAGTGCATTGTGGATCGCTGGAGGACACATTTCAGAAAACCACTTCTTTCACCCGTCCGCACTACTCATCCAACTAAAGAAAAATCAGGTAACGTTTCAGTAACAGTGCTAATGACCTGCTCTTTGGAGGTTTAAAAAACTGTTTAGAGAACACTTTTTAAAACGTTACAGATCTGGACGCAACTGTTTTTAGACCAAGTGGTAACGTTACAGGACACCAGTAACGTTACCAAAGCACTAGTCTGGACAGGGCCTTAAAGAGATTCACCAAGCTATTTTGTGCTGCTCCTACCCCTGATAAATCAGTGCCTTACCACCACAGCATGCTTAAATTGTGCAGGTGTCACAAAAGTATTCCACAGATAAAAAGTTATAGCCCTCGTAAAATTACTTAAACTGGGTCCCAAAGACTTCCTGTTTTTTTGCAGCCACCTGTGCTCCACCCCATGCTGACTAACATTATGACGAGATGCTAGAGAGAGCGCGGGGGCGCGCTCCATTATAATCAGTAGGCTGCAGCGTTAGTCTTTTTTCAACATTATATTGGCTACTTGGTAATGAAATGTGGGCACCGATCGACTCAACAAGGGCCTTGTTAGTCGACAAGTGCCCACGTTTCATTATCAAGTGGCCAATATGATGTTTAAAAAAGATTGTAAAGCCACCACGTATTGATTATAATGGAGCGCGCTCCAGTGCGCTCCCTTGCATCTCGTCATAACGTTAGTGAGCGTGGGGGAGGAGCATAGGCGGCTGCAAAAAACCAGGAAGTCCTTGGGTCCGGGACCTGGTTTAAGTAATTTTACGAGGGCTATAACTTTTTATCTGTGAAATATTTTAACTCTGCTTTCCTTTTGTTTCTTCTTGCTTACAATCTGGGGGAAAAAAGTGCAGTTACCCCCACCCCCTAAACACACACACACACACACACACACACAACAATGCTATTATAATGTCATCAGCATTTTGGCAAACCTGCAAAGCATTGCAACAAGTGAGGATTTGTTTATTAACCTTAAGTTGTGATTCAACGAAGGCCCTGTCCACACTACGCCACTAAAAGCTGTAACGGTTTGAAACTGTTACAGCCCTGTAAAGTTGCAGTGCATCTACACTACAACTGAACAGGGTTGAAATCTTTACGAAAATGTTACAGCCTGTTCACAATGAAGAATGATTCTGGGAGTGGTGTAACCCCTTGGAAGCAGTGCCTATCCCAAGATGCAGTAGGTGCTGAGTACAACAATCCCAGTATGCCAAGGGTCGCCATACACACAGAACACAGTTGGGTGGGTGAACCATGGCAGCGTTTTCTAAAGCAGTGTGTTCCTTAGATTGTATAATGCACTATTATGCAGTGAACCAGCAGACTGCCAGGTGTAGAAGACAGAGGAGGGCTGCACAACGTCTTGCCTCATGCAGGCTTGCTAGCATTTGCCAAGGTGTGCTTGACACAGTGTCCATATTACATGACAAATTGGTGTGTGTCCTTGAAAGTGGCACTGTGCCCAGATCTTTGTGGGCCCACAGAAAAAGCACTGTATGGTGGGATGCCATTGTGCAATGGTCGTGGATGGATGATCAGTGGCTATCCAATTTTTGGATGTGCAGGCAGACCTTCAACTGTCTCTGTGGTGAGTTGGCTCTGCACATCTCTCGGAGGGATACACACCTACGTTCACCAATACCAGTGGACAAAAGAGTTGCGATAGCACTATGGTGGCTGTCAACAAATGTAGAGTACAGAACAGTGTCTCATTTGTTTGGTGTTGGTCGGTCTACCATGGGGGAAATAGTTATAGAGGTGTGCCATGCCATAGTGCAAGTACTGCTGCCAAAGGTTGTACGGGTGCAGAACATGCATGACTTAGTGCTTGGATTTAAGAAGGACTGGGAATTCCCAAGCTGTGGCGGTGCAGTGGGATGGCACCAATTTCCCAATCGTATGCCCTTGGAAATGCCACAGAGTACTTCAATAGGAAGTTATACTACTCCATCGTCATGCAGGCTCTTGTGGACCACAAGTACTGTTTCATGGACATTAATGTGGGGTGGCTGGGCAAGGTCCATGATGCAAGGGTGTTTTCCGAAACAGCAAGCTGTTTACCCTTGGACAAAATGGTACTCTGTTCATGGAACCACCAAGACTCATAGCTGGAATTACTGTACCTGTTGTTTTGGGGGACCCAGCCTGTCCCCTACTGCCCTGGCTCATGAAGCCGTATAACGAGTACGGTGACCCCAAGAAGCGCAACTTTAATTACAGACTCAGTAGGGCACGCATGGTGGTCGAATGCGACTTTGGACGCCTCAAAGGCAGGTGGCGGTGCCTGTTGAAGAGAAGCGATTTCAGCATAAGCAGTGTTCCCTATGTCATAGGTGCATGCTGTGTGCTGCAGAATCTGCGCGGAAAAAAGGGCAGAGGTATTCATGGACAGCTGGGCTCTTGACAGTGCAATAAACATATACTCTGAACCTACTGAGCACGACAGTGTACCCACTGAGGAAATGACTAACAGCCCAGAGTCGATATGCAGCAGTGATCCGGGATACCCTAGCTGACTACCTCATGGACTCATAGGTTTAGTAAGTAGTGTGCCTGAATATGAGCACATTGCACCAAGTGTTAACGAATGGTGTCACAGGTTTGTGCTTGTTACTTGCATTGCTGCCTGTATAACAATCATCTAGCCACCCACTGTTCCACACACACCCACAGATACCTCACCAAATACCATAAACCAGCACTCAGCATCCCAACCCACTATTGACCCATATACTCTCCGTCCCAACATACATATACATATGCTACATAAGGAATGATACGCAAGTCATGCTCAATTCAGTAGTGCTGTGTTTAGTTATGTATGGTAACTATGTCGCTAGACATCCTGTGGCACAACAAACCATGTACATCATTACATCATAGCCACACATTAAAGGTGGATGTATTGTTATACTTCAGCGACACGTAATGTAATGTGTTGAGTTGTCTTGCCACACACACTGTACTCCATGTAAAGAGTATTACACTGACAACATACCTATAATGCAGATGTCCACAACCTGGAAACAGTAATGAACAACAATAAGGCACAACATAACACCAATATATGTGCCAGTGCAACATATGGAAAAGTGCCTGAGTACTGCGTCTGTTAAGTGCACAGACATCAGTACGTGTAAACAAATGAACATCAGTATTGTGAGTTATATATTCACTCATTTGTAGTGACATGTATGTAACAGCTAACAGAACCTTGACCCCTATGGACTCATTCATCATTGCATAGTTTGCCATGCATCCCTGATATGTGTTTCTTTCCACTGCCAGGTATACAGAAGTTGGTAATGGGTGGTTCTGCCACAAGGTCGCATGGCAGACACCAAATGGCAGCAACAGTATATAAGGCACAATACTAACAAGTCAGATGGACACAGCTGTGCAACATTATAATGTCACCAATACAGTGTGCCGTCTGCTAATAGTAGCATATGATGATTATCACTTTTCATTCAGTGCTTCCCATGCTTGCAATTGTACAATAAAGACATATGATGATAGCCTAAATGCTGCTGTGCTCTCTGACAAACCTTATGAACAGTTGTAAAGCAACTACCAGTAGTGTGCTTTGAGATCCACTGATATACAACGAACCACTTGTCATACAGTGTAGCTTATCATCTTGACTGGGTTTCCTGAGTAACAATGTGGGGGGGGGGGTGGCATAACACTTGGTAACAACAAACGTGCCATTCAGACTATGGCGATCACAGAACAAGTGGTATTAAACATTATGGGGAGAACAACTCTTGTGCTCACAGTGTTGTCCACTGGAAATCTTCACTGTAAAGATCCTGTGTGAAGCTTGGAACCGCTAATGTGGGGTCAGAATTCCACTGGGCATCATTCCTTGCACCATGTGTGTGAGTATTGGTAGCAGAGGGCAAACTGGACGAGGCATTTGAGGGGATGCTGCCTTGCTGAGGGTTGGAATTAACATTTGTCTGACACAAGACAGTAGGTGGAATTCCTGTGCCACCACCTGTTGCCCTCATTCCTATCCTAGGGTTGCCAAACATGGGTGTATGGTACATGGTATGGGAGGACAGAGCGGCACGTGGGACACCATTGGCATGCTGGGTGTTGCCATGAGTGGCTGCGAGGTAAGCATTGTGAATCATGCCAGGGGTACAAACGGTGGCCATAGTGCCATGAGTACTGCTGACCTGAGTGGGACTTTGTCTTGTTGCAGTACTGGCAATGCCTGCATACATACTTGCTGCAATACCAGTGTCTGCATCTCCAGATGGCACAGTACCCTGAGCCCGGACCATGACATTTGTGGCTGCCTTTTGGAACTGCATGGTTAAGAGTTTGAACACATTACTAAAGAATTGTGCATTTTGTTCTGCCTCCTGCTTCCTTAGTCTCTCCTCCATCTCTCTCTCCTCCCTAGCCCTCTCCCGTTCCAATTTAAGCAGCTCTTGATGCTGCTGCTGCAGCATCTGCCTTGTGGGCTCAAGCACTGCTCCAATCAAGTCAGCCAGTCTGGAGTCTTTCTTCATCTTTCTCAGGTTGAAAAGCGGTTGACGTTCAAACGAATGCTTGGCAGCTCTTCCCCTGCTGCCACCCGATGTATCGCTTGATGTTCCAGGGCGTTCTTCAAGCACAGTACATGATGCAGCAGATGACACAGATGATGCCTAGAGCAGGTCATTCTCCATGGACGTCTGATCATCGTTCTCATCATCTGCGAAACAACAAACATTGCATATGAGCATGCCACACATGGTTAATCGCAGACTGCAACAGGCAAGTGGAACAGTAGTTATAGGTGACATCTGCTGAATGACAGCACTGCATCCCCCCACCCCCATCAAACAGCCTGACCACACACATTGTACAACAGCACTGCACTGAGAGGTCTTGGCAGCATGCCCCACCCAACCTCACCAAGCATTCTCCCGACCCCACCAAGCACCATACCCACACTCATTCATCATTTGTTATCATAACCAGATCTTGTTTCAAAAGGGCTCTTGCAGTAGGTAATTACATATAGGACTGATGCCGGCAGGCGTCGGGACCCCACGGAAAAATTTCTAGTTAGCAGTCTCTGGCAGGGGAGCGTCCTCCATGCCCGCCTTCCAGTTCTTTCTTGCCGTTAGCTTGTGTAAGCGCCTCGTGGTTAAGTTCAACTGCTCGTCAGTCTGTCATCGGTAGTTTTACCTCGCTTTTTCTCGAGGGTCACCGTAAAAGAAATACAAGGAGAAGCACTAGGACCGGGACTCCTCTTCCTCGGCCACGCGACTTGGCTGGAGTCGCGGGCTCAAATGTCTTCCCCTGGGGGACCGCTATCAGCGACGCCGTCTTGGAGGCTTCCAAGCCGGCATCGACCCACTCGTCTGGCTTGCGCTCAGGCCCTTCGGGTGCCTCTGGGTCAAAGGAGGCGTCCACTCCTGGCAAGGCCGCCACCATGCAGCCTTCTGGTGCAAGTGGCTCTGTTAAGCTGGACGATGGCTCCACTGACGTCCGTCCAAAGAAGGCTGCTCAGTTGCTTGACCCTTCTGGGCAGCTCACGGCCCCTTAACCGCTCGACCAGGCCGCATCCCTTTCACAGCCTCCCTCGGGTGCTGGCTCCGCTAAGTTGGATGATGGCTCCTCCGACGTCTTCCTGGACCCCACCAGTAAAGGCGAGCGTCTGCCCTTCCGGCGGTTGCACAGCGTTGGAGCAGCGCTGCCGCCCCGGCTCCCCATTTGCTGCCCTCCAAGGCCCCAGCTGCCTCTCAGTTAGGACCCCGGGATTTAATCCTCCCTCCCTGGCAGGTGATACCGAGGTTACGCAGGCACGCCTCCCATCAGGTCTCTCTCCGCTGGGCCAGATGACCTGATGTCGAACCCTCGGACGCCGGTGCCGATGCCAGTCTTGCCGAAGCCAGGAGATATCTCTCTCCTGGATGCCGTCCGTATGCCATGCCTCCCATTCTGGGCCTGGCCGCTGGGCCTTTTCCAGGGCATTGTGCTCCTGCACACCCTCCGGTCCCTGGGTATCCGACCCCATCCTATCCGAAGCCATCATACCCGGAGCCGCAGTATCCGGCATCCCAGCACCCGACGCCGACCTGTCTGATGCTGCAGAACATGGTGCCTCAGTACCCGATGCAAGGCTACCCGCCGTCAGGATACGGATAAGCGCCATACGGATACCTTCAGTATCCGTATCCCCCTCCTCCTTCTCCACCGCCCCCTCAGCCGCCAGTGGATTTGAGGGAGACTCTAGCTTCCTGGTGGGCTGAGGCCAAGGCTCAGCTCACCAGGGAGGTAGAGAGCCATCTTCAGACGCCGGTCCCAGTTCCAGACCCCCTTTGGAGACGAGAGACTCCCTCCCCACCTCCGGATACCAGAGGTGAGCCCTCCGGTTCCAGATCAGGGCAGGATATGCTCTTCTGGGGGCTTCCTAAGGTCCGCTCTCCGTCAGGAGGAGGAGTCTTTCTCCTCTGACACCTCGGATGATTCCGATGGTCATTCCGACTTAGACGACGAGCCCCGCTCTCCGGATAAGCCCAGGCCGAGGACTCCTCCGAAGTCTCCTCTGGAGGATCCTTCTTTTACAGAGTTGCACAAAATCCAGAAAGTTCATCAGTTGCATTCTTTGGAGCCGGATCCACAGCGTAAGAAACTCGCTACGCACCTGTATCTACCCAAGACTGCTCTGACCCTGGTGCCATCCTGGATTAAGCCTCATGCTGACCTTGTTTCCACCGTTTGGAAGCAGCAGCCAGCATTGGCCCCTCTTCCTAGGAAGTTGGATATGCTTTATCAGGCTCCCGAGGGTGTCAACTCTTTGAATTCGCACCCTCGAGCTGATTCGGTCATGATCAGTGCCGCTCATGGCCGGACAGCTAACCCCAAGCACTTGAGCTCGTCACCACCCGACAAGGAATCCCACCTTCTGGACCAGTACAGGAAGAAGGTCTATGCTTCTTCCACTCTGGGTATTAGGGCCTTGAATTACATTGGTCATATGGGGGATTACCAGAAGGTGATCCTTAGTGGGGTGGAGGCTAAATTGGACTCCCTTCTTGAGTCTCAGACGAAGCAGGAAGTGGCAGATCTAGTCCAGTCTGCTCGTTCAGCCAGTTGGCACAAGCTTCGTGCCATGTACGACACAGTGAACGATGCTGGTTGGAGCTTGGCTTTCACCGTGGGTTTGTGGCATCACGCCTGGCTCCAGGTGTCAGGTTTGGTCCCGGAGGTGCAGTCCGCTATCAAGGACGCACCCTTCAGGGGTTCAGTGCTGTTTGGTGGCGATGTCAAGGACATCATCACCGATCTGCAGGAGAACGGTACTGCACTTAAGTCGGTTGACTGTCTGTACAAACCCCCTCAAGCTCAGCGTTGTCCCTTTTGCAGACGTCCTTGGCAAAAAGCGAAACCTCAGGGAAAGCAGGCAAACAAACGTCGGGCCCCTCCAGCTGCCAAGCCCCCCCACCCAAAAAAGTCGGGGCCTTCAGCCGCGACGCTGCCTCATACCTCCTGACTCCTTTCCTCTCCCACTGCCTCTGGGCCTTCCAGAGGAACCGGTGGGAGGAGATTCTCCTCCATCTACCAGGTTGGGAGAGGACAACCACAGACACTTGGGTGCTCCAGCTGATCGCAGAAGGACACTCAGTAGAGTTTCTTAGAAACCTCCCTCAACCTCCTCCCGCTGCCTTACTCCCAGAACATCTTCTGGTCCGTAAGAAATATCCTCTCCTCTCTTCTTTTGAAGGACGCGATAGAGCCCATACCCCCACACCTTCAGGGAATGGGCTACTACTCCCATTTCTTCGTGGTCCCGAAGAAGTCAGGAGAGGTGAGGCCGATTCTTGACCTCAGCTCCCTGAACTTGTTTTTGGAGTACAAAAGGTTCAAGATACTCTCTCTGCAGAGTCGTCTTCCCACCGCAAATACCTGCGTTTTGCTTTTAGGGGGACCACTACCAGTTCAAGGCCCTCCCGTTTGGTCTTTCCTCGGCGCCCAGAGTTTTCACCAAATGCCTTTTGGTGGTAGCGGCCTACCTGCATACCCAGGGGGTGCAGGTTTTCCCATACCTGGACGACTGGCTCCTGTCGGTCTTGTCCAGGGAGGAAGTCCTGTCCTTCCTTTCCCTTACCCTGCAGGTTTCTGCCTTTCTGGGTGTTACCAGGGTTAAGCTGGAAAGGAAAATGGGGCCAGCCATCCGCACAGGTGTGGTCTATAGACCACCAGCCCAGGAGGAAGAAACAGATAGGGAGCTGATGCTAGCCATCCAAAGGATGGCAGAAAAGGGTGAGGTAGTACTGGTTGGAGACTTCAATATACCAGACGTGGACTGGAGCATCCCAGCAGCAGCATCAACTAGGAGCAGATTTATCCTGGACTCTTCAGGGTGCCTTCCTCGCCAACTAGTCATGGAACCAACTCGGCAGAAGGCAATACTGGACCTTGTGCTCACAAACAGGGACAGTGTGATGGGGGTAACAGTGGGGAGCACCTGGCAACAGTGACCACCAGTCATTGTGGTTTGAAATCACAGAAAGAGCAGAACCAAACCACACAAAAACACGTATCCTGGATTTTAGGGGGGCAGACTTTGGGAAAATGGGGAGATACTTGAAAGAGGCATTAAGGGGAATGGGACAGGAATCAGGGGTTGAGGAACAGTGGGCAGTATTTAAAATGGGGATTATAAGAACAACAGAATTATGCATTAAGCAGGTTAACAAGAGGAAAAGGAAGAGGAGACCATTATGGTTTTCCAAAGAGGTAGCAAAGAAAGTGAAAGCCAAAAAGATTGCATTCAGGCAATACAAAAAGACACAGGCAGAAGGGGATAGGGAGAAGTACCAGGAGAAACAAAGGGAGGCAGGGAAGTCAGTAAGGGAAGCCAAAGCTCAGACAGAAGAACACATTGCAAAATCAGTGGGTAAAGGGACAAACCTTTACAGGTACATAAGTGAAAAAGAAAGACAAAGGGAGGGATAGTGAGACTGAAGGGGAGGATGGGAGCCGTGGAGGATGACAACAGTAAAGCTTGACATATTGAACAGGTATTTCTGCTCAGTCTTTACTAAGGAAGAGGGGGTAATGGGTCTGAAGGAGTACAAGGGTGAGAATGGTGCAGAAATGGACACAAGTCCCTTTACACGAGAAAGGGTCCTGAAGGAACTGGAAGCAATAAGAGCTGATAAAGCAATGGGGCCAGATGGGTGCACCCCAGGTCCTTAAAGAACTAAGAGAGGTGGTGGCTGAACCTCTGGCTATCCTGTTCAGCCAATCACTGGAAACAGGGAGGTACCCAAAGACTGGAGGACAGCAGATGTAGTCCCTTATACAAAAGTGGGAACAAAGAGGAAGCAGGGAACTACAGACCAGTCAGCCTCACCTTGGTAGTGGGAAAGATCATGAAGCACTACTGAAGGAGAGATTGGTGGAACATCTGGTTGTCAATGGACTACAGGACCCAAGGCAGCATGGTTTCACCAGGGGAGGCCGCGTCAGACCAACCTCATTGAATTTTTGACTGGGTGACTAGGAGGTAGATCAGGGAGGGCAGGACATGGCCTATCTGGACTTCAGCAAGGCCTTTGACACTGTGCCATAGAAGACTATTACACAAACTGGGGAATATGGGGTGGGCAGGACAGTAGTGTGGTGGGTAGGTAACTGGCTGGGTGGCAGGACACAGAGGGTGGTGGTAAATGGCTGTCACCCACAGAGGGAAGAGTGACCAGTGGGTACCACAGGGTCAGTGCTGGGACCGGTCCTATTCAACATCTTCATCAGTGACATTGCACAGGATCTAGAAGGCAGAATTTCACTGTTCGCTGATGACACAAAGCTCTGTAACAGAGTAGACACACCAGAGGGTGTAGACAGAATGAGAAGGACCTGCAGAAACTTGAAGAATGGTCAAGGGTTTGGCAGTTGAAATTCAATGCAAAGAAGTGCAAGATAATGCATATGGGGCACAAAAACCCTGGCACAATATATCAGTTGGGGTGAAGATATAGCATGCACCAAGCAGGAAAGGGATCTTGGGGTTGTCATCTCTGATGACCCCAAGGTAGGGAAACAGTGTGACAAGGCATCAGGTAAAGCAAATAGGATGCTGGGATGTATAGGCAGGGGCATCACCAGCAGGAAAAGGGAGGTCATAATTCCGCTATACAAGACACTAGTGAGGCCCCACCTGGAGTACAGTGTACAGTTCTGGAGACCATACCTACGTAAGGACATAGACAGGGTAGAGAAGGTTCAGAGGAGGGCAACAAAGATGGTGCATGGGTTGCATCACAAATCCTATAAAGACAGGTTGAAGGAACTGAACATGTACTCCCTGGAGGAGAGGAGGGAGAGAGGGGATATGATAGAGACATACAAGTATCTTACAGGGAGGAACAGGGTGCAGGAAAACACTATTTTTAAGTGAAAAAGATGTTTCAGGACTAGAGGGCATGGGATGAAGTTGGAGGGAGGACGATTCAGAGGAAACATGAGAAAGAATTTCTTCACAGAACGGTGGTGGATAAGGGAACACCCTGCCAGAGGAAGTGGTGGGGGCTGAAACAATCACGGGATTTAAGAATGCATGGGATAGACATAAAGGAATTCTAGAGGTCAGGGGTAAGGGGAAATAGACTTCTAGGAAAACAAACTGAACTTACAAGCTCAAATGGGCAGACTAGGTGGGCCATAGGCCCTTATCTGCCGACACTGTCTATGTATCCATGTATCTATGTACCATCAACCAGGCCAAGTCCCATCTGATCCCGTCCCAGAGGCTCCAGTTTATCGGGGCAATCCTGGACATGTCCTCAGGCATGGCTTTTCTGCCTCTGGACAGGGCGGCCTCAATCCAGGCTCAGGTTAACCTGCTGTCCAGTCGCAGGCGGGTCAGTGCCAGGTCAGTTGTTTGCCTCCTCGGGCTCATGGCGGCTGCTATTCTGACAGTCCCTCATGCTCTGCTGCACATGAGAATCTCTCAGTGGATGCTTCGATCTCAGTGGGATCAGCTGGTGGATGACCTAGATCAACTAGTTCTGGTCTCCATTCCTATGGCTCAGGACTTGCAATGATGGCAGTTCAGGAGAACCTTTGCCGGGGAGTTCCCTTCTGCCTTTCTCCCCCCCTCCCAGACGCTGAACACAGACATCTCGGGAGAAGGTTGGGGAGCCCATTTAGGGCCTCATAGGACCTAGGGCTCCTGGTCCCAGCTCGAAAAATCTCTCCACATCAATGTGCTCGAGCTGCGGGCCGTGCTATATGCTCTTCAGGCTCTGCATCTTTATTTGCTTCCTGGGCATCTGGCTTCCAAACGGACAACGTGTGTAGTCTGGTACATCAGCAAACGGGGAGGAACTCGTTCCTACCCTCTTTGCAGGGAAGTGATGCGGGTTTGGGAATGGGCTGTGCAACACAACCTTCACCTCATGGCCATTCATGTCCCGGGGGTCGAGAACACGTTGGCAGACTACCTCAGTTGGTCACCTGCTGTCGCTCACGAATGGGAACTAGATTGGGGGTAGCAGATGACATCTTTCTACGCTGGAGAACCCCTCAGGTAGACCATTTTGCGCCTCCTCTCAACGCAAAACTTCTCGCCTTCTGCTCACTCGCTCCAGGGCGCGGCATTTTTTGGAGAGACGCTCTGTCTCTAGACTGGAACAGAAGATTTGTCTATGCCTTCCCCCGGAACCCCTTGATTTTGAGGATCTTACGGAAACTCGGCTCGGAAGGAGCTCACATGATTCTCATCACTCCTTTCTGGCCCAGGCAAGTTTGGTTCTCTCTTCTGCAACAGTATTTATGGAACCTCTGCTTCCTCTTTCTCTGTCGCTAACTTTGCTGACCCAGGACCAGGGGACCCTGGTCCATCCAGGCCTCAAGTCCCTTCAGTTGCACGTGTGGCTCCTGCAGACGTAGCTCAAGCCCGATTTGGGGTTTCCCCCCTGGTGGCTGAGATTCTGGTGGAGGCCAGGAAGCCATCCACTAGATCTGCCTATGCCATGAAATGGAAACTGTTCTCAATTTGGGCCGCTTCCAAAGATTTCGAGCCTTTCTCATGCTCTGTTGGGTGGCTTCTGGATTACTTGCGGCACCTCTTTAATCTGGGTCTCAGTCAGTCCTCTCTGAAGGTTCACATGGCGGCCATCTTGGCCTACCATGTTCCTTTTGGGGACGGGATGTTTACGCAACTAGAGGTCTCCAAAACGACCTTTAGAGGGGTCCTCCACTTGAGACCCCCATTCGGGTTCCTGCCCCTCCTCGGGAGCTGAATTTTATAGTTGAGAAGCTTACTCTACGTCCTTTTGAGCCGGCAGCCTCAGCGGATCTGAAGTTCCTCTCATGGAAGACCCTCTTCCTTGTGGCCATTATTTCTGCTCGAAGGATTTCTGAGCTTCAGGCCCTGATGTGTAAAATCCCATATTTGATTTTTCACAAGGAACGTGTGGCTGTGCGTACCAACCCTAAGTTTCTCCCCAAGATGGTGGCGGAATCTACGTTGAATCAATCCATAGAGCTGCCTGCTTTCTTTACGCAGCACTCCAGTCAAGGGAAGTACCTCTTGCATACTCTGGATGTTCACCGAATTCTGAGATACTACACGACCAGGACGAAGGATCTCAGAAAGACTGGTCAACTGTTTGTCTCTTTTGCTCGTAAAAGAGAATGCAATGCTGTCTCTAAGCAAACCCTATCTAAATGGTTGGCTCATTGTATCACTTTCTGTTATCACAAATACAACAAGATCCTGCCGGGTCAGGTCAGAGGCCACTCCACCAGAGGGGTCGCTGCCTCTGTTGCTTGTTTCAAGAATGTGTCAACGGCGGACATTTCTGCCGCCGCTACTTAGACTTCTGTCCATACCTTTACGAAACATTATAGTTTGGACATTGCCTCTCACTGTAGAGCGAGCTTCAGGTTGGCTGTTTTTTAGGGTGGTCTTTCCTAAGACCTTCACAGCCAGAGGGTCTACTTTTGGATAGTTTTCCTCCTCCAGTTTGCTTCTTTTTGTTCCAGACTGTTTGGGACTCAGTCCTATATGTAATTACCTACTGCAAGAGCCCTCTCAAAGTAAGATAGTACAGTTATATAAGAACTTGCCGTAACAGTAGATCTTCAATAGAGGCTCTTGCAGTAGGTAATACCTTCCCACCCTCCATCCCCTTAAAGGACAAATAAACCCCCCTTTTCCTGTATCTTGATGGTTCTGTTGCTCGTGATCGATCGTTATGTGTTGGTGTCCCTTACAATCCTGCCAAGGCTCATTATTGTTCGTCCTTCCTTTTTTTCGCAATTAAACTTGTGATTTTAGTATGCCAGCATTTGTTTTGACTGGTAATCTCGGTCTGCATACTCTGCCCACGGGACTCCTACTTCCCGACATCAAACGCGATGACATCACAGAAGTAAGTCATCAGCTGCCCGAAGAATGCTGTTGCTGCACGGTCCTGCAAGTCAGAGTTCGATATCAGTCCCTGTGTGGGATTGTGAATGTGAGCTGAAGCAGTTTTGGGCTTAATAATGACAGAAATACTATTGCAGCTATGTGGGGAAAAAAAGAAAACAATTATGCCCCCCCCCCCCAGCATCGACAGTAGTATGCTATGCAGTATTGCTTCAACCTGTCATTTTCATGCAGTAATCTCCAATGTGTTTCAGTTTGTGCTGTGTTAATGAATGAATTGAAAACAATATTTACTGTGTGTTTTTCTTTTTTGTGTGATTCTTCACTACCATAAATGTGGCTTGACATATTCTTACAGTCTTATTTAGGTAACATTGGTTTATGCAAGCTTCCTATTTGTTGTCAGTGATGGAATGTTTACTGTATCACTTGTCTTGGAGGGAAAATGAAGACAAAATAAGTTGAAGGAGGGAAAATGCCATTTGAGGTCTGACTGATGACAGGTAAGTTGAATAGTGAACTATCAGTTTTCTATTACAGTTTTAAATTAATGTTTTCTGTGCTCATTATTAATTATTCTGACCATGCCATACTGTGTTGTTTTTGGATGCAAGAATAAAAGTGTCCATGGCTGAGGGATACATTTTTTCAAGTTCCCCCATGACAGAGTTAGGCGTAAGGCATGGATTCATTTTTGTCGTTGTCAGAATTTTTACGCCATCTAAGTACAGCTGCATTTGCTCAGTACAGTTTGAGCCTTCCACATATGAGCGTGACCCACTCAAGTTTGAGGCTCTCGGATGGACTGGAGCGAAGCCTAAGTTGAAACCTGATGCTGTACCTGGTATTTTCAACACTACAGCAACATTAGTGGCAACATCATCTCCAAAGAAAAGGTCAGCATATTTGAAGCGGCGAAGACATGAGCTGATTTCTTTTACTATTATATATATAATAATTTTTTTTATTTGGTTTTATTTCTTATGCATTCTACTTTGTGTCTTGGCATCACAGCTGCTGTTTCTGTGGCATGTTGTTGTAGGATGACATTGACAGTTTTTTTAATCATGCCGTGTCTCAAGTGTGCTCATTATGTAGGACAGCTGGCGCGCGTCCACAGCTGTTAACGGTTACAATTAAGGGTATGAGTTTCAAGCAATCTAAACATATTTATCTGCCACAGTAAGTGAATTCATGCTATATAGCCCAAGTCTTACACCTAGGCTTCACCTTAATCTGGTTCAAGGTCAGTTAGCATTCATCTGTATCCCCCTCCCCCAGGTTGTGCCTGAAAATAGGCAGGATTTGTCTAGTGCACTTACCCGGTCAACAAAAACTAAAAAAAAAAAAATAATCCCATAGGGAAGGAAGTCCTAAAATAGGGGATGGCACACTATATTCAATCTAGGTGTGGTTTAAACTTGTGAGGGGGGAACCGGGGTGGCTGACCATATTGCCTTACCTATTGAGGTCAGGCATGGCCTTCGGGTTGTAGAGGAGGGGTCCGGCAAAAGTCTATGGAAGGATAGTACTGTAGATGAGTAAGGAGGGTGGATGTATATGAAATACGGGGGCATGGTAAAGTGGGGTAGGGACAGGGGTTGGGGGTGGTGTTGGTAAATGCCAGGAGCATGGGTAATGATGCCACAGATCCAGGCCATGCCAATGGAAGTATGGGTAGATGTGGTGTTGGTCACAGAAACTTGTGCTAACCCAAGGCATGATTGGAGTGTTACTGTGAGTGGATACATGGTGCTTAGGAAGGATTCAAAAGAGGGTAGAAGGTGATGAGTGGCTGTGTGCATTACACAGAACATAAAGATTATTATGGTGGAGGAAGCAGAGGGAAATGTGCAGACCTTGTGGGTGACCGTGCGAACCCCATGTATGAGGAAAGATCAGGATGGGAGTGGTTTATAGTCCGCCAGGGATGGCTGAGGTTGTGGAGTGCTGTTTGCTGGATAGCATTAAGTAACCATGTGGACGAAAAGGGGAGGTAGTGGTGTTGATGGGGATCTAAATATGCCAGCTGCTGACTGGGGAACCATGAATTCCATGGTGGCAAAGGGGCAGAGGTTGCTGGATGATTTCCTGGCTGTGATCCTCAGTCAGCAGGTGTTTCAGCATACAAGGGATGTTCATGTACTGGGCGTTGTTCTGGCTGACGGTGATCTTGTAGTGGATGTGGCGGTGTACGATCCCCTGGCAGAGAGCGTCCATGATATTGTCTGGTTGAGGATAAGTTTTTTGGGGGTAGGGGGATAGGAACAGGGCAATGGCCGTTGACTTAAGTTGGGCGGACTTTAGGGGCATGGGAGAAATTCTTAAGGAGCACTTGAGTGAGTTACACATAAGATGGATGTAGAAGAGACATGGCAGTTCATAAAACGTGGACTTTAGGAGTCCACCATGACCTAGGCAAAAGTGAAATGTACAATGGCCCGGTTAGATCATACCTTGAGTACTGTGTGCAGTAGTGTGGGCCACATCTGAGGAGGGACATCCAGGTCATAGAAAGGGTTGAGAGGAGGGTGACATTCATGATCCGGGTGCTGGAGGATTTCACGTATGAGGAGAGACTAGAGTAGTTTGGCCTATTGTCACTGAGGACGGGGGACATGACTGAGGTGTTAGAGTACCTGCAAGGGAATAAATAGGGTAAATCAGGAGTTGATGTTTAGGCCAAAGGAGGGTGGAATCACCAGAAGACACAGATGGAAGCTGGAAGGGGGAAGGATAATGGTGGAAAGCCGGAGGAGCAGGTATTTGAGTGACATAGTTGTGGAATCGTGGAATGCACTGCCTGGTGATTTGGCTCTGGCTTGTAGGGGGTGTGATTCAACACAGGGTGGGACAGGTACAGAATGGTGATGAATCAGAGGTTGGCTTGCCTCTAGGTTTTTTGGAGTGGAATGGAGGTCAGGAGACACACTGATGCATTACTGGTTCATGGCCTCGGTACACACCCATGGTTCTGAGGGTCCAGATATTGCTGATGGTGGACCTGAATATGCCATATGTTAAGTGGAGCACTTTTGGTGCAGCCACATCCCTGAGCAGGGCCATTCTTGCTGCCCTACAGGGTGCAAGCCTCAGACAGCTGCTGTTTCAACCCACTCAAGAGGGATCAATGTTAGACCTGGTACTCTGAAATGTGTACACAGACAGGATCTCACATTTAGAAATGGGTTCACGATACACTACGCTGTACAGTCAAGTCCTACAAAAGTGAAGGTACTGCATTTCAAGAGTGCTGATTTTCTCAAAATGGGACTCATAACCCCAGTAGCAAACAGTAAAGAAATAGGGTGCGGAGCAACAGTGGCAAAATATCACAACGTATATCGTAGAAGCAACAAGACTTTCTTGTGAAGCTGTTATGCAATTGCCCTACTGACATTGAACCCTCAAGACAATCAACAAAGTTAAACAGGGTAGCATATTTCACAGAAAGGGATGTGCAAGAACAAGGGGGCACATTCTGAAGATAGAAGGGAGAAGGCTCGTAGGTAATGTGAGGAAGTATTTTTTCTTCGAGAGGGTTGTGGATGCATGGAACAGCCTTCTTGAGTATGTGGTGGAGTACACTCACGCAACATACCACTGCAACATTACCCTTGCCCTCACCGCTCCATGAACCCTCTGCCAAACCCCTTACACCTGAATACGAACAACACCGTTTACTCCAAATACTACCACCTCCTAATTAACCTTTCATCTCTCACCCATGTGTTCCTTATCTGTATCTCTCTGTCTCATTCTGCACAACCCATTTGTGTCATCTGGTGTTTAGCAGATCTTGGTGTGATGTTCAGACTGACCATCCTTAGCCTCAAGGCCACCTGACATGTCAGTAGTAAAGATATTGAAGAATACTGCCCCTAGTACTTACACATCAGATACCACACTTGTGTATTGCATGTCTTCTGACTGTATACCATTAACACCACTCTTGTTTTCTTTCCACCCAGCAGTTAACAATTGCCTCAGTACCCTTTGATGTATGCCATCCTGCCCCATTGGCTTGTCCACCATAAGCTTAACGAGCTGTTGTGGAATCTTGTATTTGCTGAAGGGACACGTGCATACCTCCCTCCACCCTGTGTAGATGGTGCAGAGCTCTGGGCCTGCCCTAACTTCTTCACAGTAAATACTGAGCCAAAGTATCTGTTTTGGATTGAAGCTTTTCCTTTCTTCACTTCTACACACTCTTCCTTATCCCCTTTGATCGTTGCAATACCCCTTTTGACTTTCTTGTTTCAGTAATGTATATATAGAAAGTCGTGTCCCCTTCTTTTACTGTTCCTGCTAGTGTTTCATTGTTTTCTTCCTTTACCTGTCTTACTGCCTTCCCTGCTGACCTTATGGAACTTTCTGATATCTTTGTCCCGCTGCATTCCATTAACACTTCAAAGCTGAGCAATGCCATACTGATGTAGAGGCTGCTGTCCCATTTATAGGCCAATAAAATTACCAGCTTTTGTCTGCGGATGAAGTGTCACAGAACAACATACAATTGAATTAGCTGAGTGCGATGGTTTGTATGTCATCCACCGTTTCTCATATTATTCCAATGTACCACAACACCATTGAGATATTGTGGTACATTGTGGAATGATATGATCCATTTATGTCTCTGTTATATATGTTGCACAGTCAGTCATTGTACCCATTTTTACATCCCTTTTCTGCCTTTTTTTTAATAGTTTATTGAATCTGTGCCTTCAAAAATCTAAACGTTGGATACCAACGGGGAAAGTCCAAGTACTTCTGCACCACCTTCAGCAGTTCATACACTATGTGTCACACAGAACTCTGATGTGGACAATGCCCACGTTGGTGTTGACGCCTCAGTAGCTGCAATGGACACCATGGAAATGTACACTGATAAAAATCGGGCACAGTACAGCGAAGACGCAGATGGTGTACAGACTGTCATCGTGTCTGACCAGTGGAATATGTCATACATTTTAAATGATAGATACATAGACAGTGTCGGCAGATAAGGGCCTATGGCCCACCCAGTCTGCCCATTTAAGTTTGCAAGTTCAGTTTGTTTTCCAGGAAGTCTGTTGCCCCTTACCCCTGACCTCCAGAATTCCTTTATGTCTATCCCATGCATTCTTAAATCCCGTGATTGTTTCAGCCCCCACCACTTCCTCTGGATCTGTTGTGCTGTGTGACAGCAGCATATTGACAAGCAATCATGATATGTCCACTACCACTGTGGTTCTAACACCAGTTTGTGAAGTCAGTAAAAGTGCAAAATCCATGAAAAGTGTCAAGACACAGACGGATAAAACGTTGCAGCATACAAGAACACAGACATCATTGCCACTTATTGCAAAGAAACAGACATGCACCATTGTGTCAGTGGGAACACAGTGTGACATTCAACAGGTCACGAAACAAGACACTGCAAGAAAACATTATGGCACTGATACTGATTATGAATATTCAAGCAGTGACACTGACTCATCATTAGATATCGAGTCGAGCAACAATGATGATGACTATGACCCCAGCATGTGCACAAGCACAACAGAAGGAAACCTAGCCTAGACACAGACAGATCAGTTCCACTTCGAAGCAACACCACACCTTTAGATGACAAGTACTTCTTGGTGTCGGAGACATGCCTGCAGTTGCTTTTCCAGACCTATTATATATGAAGGGTTGTAACAAGCACCGTCATCAAACAGATGGTTGGCACGATGATCGATGTTGTGTCCACTTGTGCCCGTGGTCATGTGCGAACATGGAAGAGTCAGCAGATGCTTGGAGGAATGCCTGTGGGAAACCTTGTGTGTTGGACATCTGTGTTCACTTCTGGAATACCACCATGTAAAGCCCTTGGGCTGTTCAGTCAGATGTGCATGCCGGAACTTTCACTAGTCACCTACCACAAGGTTCAAAAAAGTTACATAGTGCCTGCCATACAGAATGTCTGGCATCGACATCAGGAGCATATTATTCAGGACATTGGTGAAAAGCTATTGATTCTGGGGGGGAGATGCACGCTGTGATTCTTGCAGACATTCAGCCAAGTATGGCCTATACACACTGATGGATCTACAAACAAAAACGGTAGTGAATATCAACTTGATACAGGTAGTGTTTCACGTTTACCACTCTTACTGATGAGGTTGGTTTGCCATTCATAAAATCTAATTGATTCAATTTCTCATTATAGAGTTCACAAGTCAAGAACTCCACTGCTGTGGAGCTGGAAGGACTGACTAGAGGCCTTCAGTTCTTATTGGGTCATGGCTGTCAGATATCGGAACTTGTGACAGACCGGCACATTCAAGTGCGTGCATTTATGAGGAAGTCACATCCACAGATTAAACATCTGTTTGATGTCTGGCACATGTCAAAGGTTAAGGATTCTTGTTAAAACGACCTTCAACCGTTTTCAAACAGCATTACTCATAATATGTAAGCAATAAGGCACAATGGGGTCTGTGTAAGCCGTATTTCACGGCACCGCCATTGGTGTAGTAAAGCAGGAGGACGAAGGCAAGGTGACTTCAACTGCTGGCCGTGCTGTGAAATATGGTTAGAACACACCGCTGACTGCCTTACTGCACTTAAGAATTTTTTTGTTTTCCTTTTGACCATTGGGAAAAGCATGTTATGTTAAAAAAATAGATTTGTGTGCATTTCTGATACCACCCACTGCAAGTGATGTCAGTGATTATGTAATTGTATCATTGCCTACCTTCTTCCTTTTTTCTTGTCTGTTGTTCTTCACATTAAAGATATGGAATGATTACTAAGGAATACATGCATTCCAAAATCGGCTGATTTCCACTGCTAGAATGTTTCTCTCCAAACAGACTGTAGACACACACAACAAAGGCCTTTATGGTGTCTGATCGAAAATTGCAATGAATGAAAATCCATCACTTTCTAAATGTTGTTGTGCTGCAGTACCTATGTAATCGTAGCTGTTATGCTGCACTACCTATGTATGTACCTCAATAATAACAACATTGAACGTGTTCCCTCTTGCGCTGTACAGTTTAAAAAGAAACAAAAACTTTTCTGAAATTAATATTTCTGCAGTTACCGCTGTGTGGCAGCGGTCAAATAAAGATCACTCCCAACTGTAGGCGGTTGTTAGGAATGATCCTGCTCATGCTGTGAGCAGCTGTCTATCACCATTGTATTTTAATATAACATGCCCGTAGTAAAAGAAAACTTAAAAAAAAAAAAGTGGCAGCATTGCCAACAAACGGGACAAACAGGACATGACTAGTGTCACAGCATTGGCTGCACAGCAACTAGAGCCCCAACTGGCATCGACTCATGTTCTGCTCGTGTTACCTTAAAAAAACAAGAGTGGAAGAGGCCATACACCATAACAATCACCAGTCACCTTTCTGTAACAAGCTTGGTTACTGTGACTGGAGGTTGCCATTGGTGAACAAATCTGTTGCTCTTCTCTCTCGAGGTTACTGCATTCACCAAGGCAACGTATCGACGCACTGCATGCAGACCATTTAATGAGGTTGCAACATCCCTGTCTTCTTCCAACTAGCCGTGAACAGTGCCTGTGTGTAGGGGAAAAAATACATATTCGTGCATGGTTGCACAAACAGTCACACACTGTATTTACTACTGCTCGTGTCCTAACTTGTTCTGTTTATTTCAAACACTGTAGGAGTGGGAAAGAAACTGGAAATGGCATCAAAGAAGGACTGTGGTTTGATACGTCCATGGATTAAGTCCATAACTAATCACATGTTCTGGGTTGAAAGACTGAACATAGATGATGGGAAAGCAACTTCGGAATGATGGCTTAGCGTATCAAACCATATAACAAATGTTCACTGCAACCATGGCCTTCTGTTCAAACAATGCCTATATCCACCGATCAGTGATAATGACAAAGACTGGCTGCGTGAAGGTACACGTGACATTGCTGTGTGTGGTTACTCGCAAAATGTGAATTATTCACACTGGTTAACACATAGATATTTCACTTATAGGCAGTGGCCACACAAACTGATGAAAAGTATTGTGAGCAGTCTGTATCTGGTGAAGGATTTACGTCAAGTATCTCCCACTTACCAAACTTATGCATTGGAGGTGTACCACAGTGTGGTGTGCCACTTTGCACCAACATTTTATCACTTCTTCTATCGTGCTATGCTGGCCAGGTAATTTCTACGTACTGTTTAATTCTGTGTCTGTCTCTGTCTCTCGCTCTCTCTCTCTGTCTTCCTCTGTCTCTCCCTCTGTCTCTCTGTTGCTCTGTCTCTGTTTCATTCTTGAGAATACGCATACATATATGTATATGTATAAATCAGTGAAGGAGACAGCAGAAAAAGGTAATCTGTTCTATCTAGGAAACTTACAGTGAAGGAGCAGGGAGAGGACAGAGCAGGTGAAAAGTGTCAGTGTGGAGGTGGTAGGCATTACACCAAGAACACTAGCAGCAGTGATACTCAGCGAGGTGATGCAGTCTGTTTACAGGGAATCAAGGGGCAATGAGACAAGATGACGTGGGAAGTGGCAGGCAGCTGTGGGAAGGGTAAGCATACATGCAGTGGGGGGATAACAATTGGATGATGGCCGCATTTCAGGGAAAACACAGTGAAGTAAGAGCAGAGGAGGTGGTAGCGTGGTGGATAGACCAATAAATAGATGAGGTACAACACAGATTCAGGAAAGCGGGTAAACTAAGCAGCAAAGAGTGAACAACAGTAGCCTTCTCAGACGTTCTGTCACTGTCAAGGGCTAGTACAGACAGGAACACAATAATCAGCGACTTCAACAATTGGGTGAGGGTATGTCGTTGCACAAAAGGGTCTGGATTGCTGTTGGACTGCAGTACTACATGTGATAGCACAGATTTTTGTGCAGTGGCTAGTTCATCACTCAGCAGGACAGGTTAACAGGTGTTGAAACATAAGCTAGGGGATTTCATGAATGACAAGTATCACTTCAACTATGTAGGGGTGGTGCTTTGGTGTGTGGAATAACCAGGAGAGGGTGTCCTATGGATCTCTCCCCACCACAGGGACAGATACAACCTTAGATGAAATATGGGTTTTAGTGAAGGGTAAACAAGCAGGAAGGTGAGGGGCAACTGCATATGTTTGTACTATCCCTGATCTCCTCACATACACATCCCATCCACCCTTGCCATGATTACTATGTTCCCCTTACGCCTATCACAGCCTCTCTTACAGCTGTCCACTGTCTTCAAGTAGATGACATCTTCTGGCAATGCAGTCAAATTATAAACAAATTTCAAGACTTCTGTGGCAGGCACATAATGGCAGTACTGTATTTTAACGAGAATGTTACAAGGAAACAGGCAGTGACTCATGAGGGTAATCTGCAGTACCGTGTTACTTTTCCAAAAGTGAAGTGAGGTGAAGACGCAGTTGCAAAACCAATCAAGACCACACCCACATATGGTAAATGACACAGCATTTTATAGATCAATACCATCCTTCTACTTGAAATATGTTCATGTATGCATGGGCAGCACTGTATTAAATAGATTTTGATTATTGCTGTGTTTTGAATTACTGTAAATGTCTGGGCAAGATAATACTAAAAACTTTTCAAAACACAGCTTGCTACAGTACCGATTTTATGGTTCATGTTTGTGTTTCATAAACTATGATTGTAAATACTAAACCGAGCTCTGCATCATGCAGCAGAATATGATCATGGGGTGATGTGACATATATAGAGTGTTTTTATTCATATAGTACCTCATCATGTGTTTTTTGTACTTTGTAGTATTATGTGACATATGTGTGCATTGCAGATCTGTTCCTCTCATCATGAAACTATAGAGTATAGTACAGCATTGTTCTATATAGAAATACATTATTTCAAAGCTGTGTTGTGCCACACTTTAAATTTCATACAATTCTATTATACCCTTTTGTGGCACAACAACATTGTAGAACCTCTGTAGACTGCACCATGTACTTTACTTTTGAAACACAGAAAACTACATGATTCACGTAAGTTACATTGTACGACATAGTGTAAAACTAGCAGATGAGCAAATTTTTGCACATACTCTGTGTTGTGTCACCTTGTGGTTACAATTCAAACAAACCTCTGAATGTTTGCTGTCTGAGTCACGTGGAATCACACACCCAAAGTGTAGTTCGATGTGGTTACGCAACTGGCTGACATAACAGATTGTTGTGTAACTTCATTTACTTTGTGGCTTTCCGTATCTCTGTCCATCGGATATACCACCCTGTGGGGGCATGACACAAGAAACACTAGAGGAGGGTTCCCACCCTACAGGTGCCGCGGTAGTGATTCCGTCGGCTAAAGGTAGGTTAGGAAGAATACCACGGGGAAGAGAGACGAGCTGCCATATGAGGAGGGGTGGATGGTGGGCAACGAAAAATGAATCCTGGAGTGGACCAGGATGACTGACCTTTTAAGCCAGATGGGGGAGTGACGTTTTTGCTCTGCCCATTGAACCTTGGGCTTAAAGGCCTCCCATTGTGCATGATTGTACATCCAGTATTCGCATTTCCTTTTGCACTGTCCAGATGGTGTATGATGCTGTAGTACCACAAAAGGGTAACATCACATTCAGTGACGTTTAAAGTGTTGTTCAACAGCACGTTCAACACCATGGATTAATGTACAGAGCAGTGATGCAGTATTTGGTTCACTAATATGGTTTGATAACATGATAAAACTCTCTATAGAATATGCCAGCCATGAGCACAGATAGATTTCTGTGTGTTTCAATGTCTTGTACTTTACTTTAAAGGATCAGAAAAGCTGTTGTACTATTAATGCCAGGTCATGTCAGTAGTACAACTGCTTTTATGATCCATTGAATAATGGAATGCTGTCACTGTCTGTTTTTATCTTGCCCTACCGTATACTATATAAAAGTATATATTGTCAACCATACACAGCAAGGCTGTGCTCCCACCTTGGGTTTGTAATGACAATTTAGTGGTTCGATGGGAATATACCCATGTTTTCTAAGGTTGCCCACACACTATTGTATATGTGTCATGCATATGTACAATGTGACACATTATTGTTTCATGTAAAGTACCATATTTTTATTTATTTTTTGGTCAGGTTACGTTAAGGAAGTACTTGAGGAAGTCATTCGGCTACGTGCTGATTACCCATTGTATCGTTTGGCACAACCTCTACATGAAGATGTTTCAGTACCACCGCCCGTGTGGTCTACTTACCATCATCCCAGCAAGCTCGAACTCATTGAGAGGCACCGCACACGGTTCTCCAAACATAAAGAATAGATTATGGACAAACAACTGTGGATGTGAAGCTCAGTACTTTATACTCTCCACACTCCTTTTTACAGTTACTTTTATGGAGTGGAACCATGTCAGTCATCCTGTAATCCTGTGGTACACAGGCTGACATGAATGAAACATGACATCCAGTGTGCCTGCCAGTTCCTCTGCAAACTGTTATAGTACCCTGGTCTGTATGCATTGCGGTTCCTCTGCCTTGTCCATCCTCAGCACCCTTAACCACTGTCACAGTCTACCTTGTGTGATTTCCCAGTCCGTCACCATCTCTCACTCTTATCGTAACCTCTCTCCAACATTATGTAGTTCACTATTTCTCTGTTTAATAAAAAGAAAGCATAAGTAGTCGTTCTTTGCTTGTGTCTGTTCTCCATCTTTTTCCACCCATTTCCCTCCTTCTTATTCCTTACTACTTTGTTGCTACAGCCAGTTGTCACCCTGAGGTACCTGAAGAACTGCTTCTCTCCAACATTGATGTACTGCACATGAATTAGCTCCCCCATGTACACCGCTCCCCCTCCCCCCAAATCCTTGCACATGAACTGTCCCCTGGTCGAAAACTGTGTAACATCGAACCACCAGCTACAATTCATGGTTTTGTGTTGACAATGATGCAGGGATGGCTGAGATGTCAACCCAGCCATGTTCCATCAGAGACTGTTTTTCTGCATGTTTCATTAGTCAGGATTGGATCATATCGTCATGCCACCCTCCATGTCCTTTCTTTCTCCACCTCCCCCTGTCTTCCTATTCTTTTACTGCTGTCCCTGTATTGTTTGACCCTCGCCTTATCTCAGTTTAATAGGGAGCACGCCCATATGGTTCCCCATCATAGGCCCGTGATCACCTGGCTCCCTTGTCACACACCATACTCCTATTTCAAATTGTACTCAATATATGCACCAAGGCTGTGCTTCAGTACTTTCTTCCCATCTTCATTGAACTGTACTGTATCTTTACCATATACACTGCTGGCCTCACAGTTCACCGCCCACCCTCCTAAACAGCAGATGCCCTTTTTTCCGGAGTCCACATAACCATCCATCCATTAAACTCGGGAATCCTCGCTGTTAGTGCAGTGCTTGCCCTTTGGGCTGGAAGTACATGTGTGACCTATTTTATTAATGTGACAGCACTGTGTATAACTCATGGATATGTTGGCATATGAAGCAATTACTTACAGTATTAAATTGCAGTTGTCAAGTAATACGAAACACCAAAGTAGTATTGTGAAACAGTCTTTAATCAGATATGTTGTCACAAAATTAGTTCAGTTAAGAAAACCAATGTTGCAGTAAACCAGTGCAAGTTTTGTTAATGAACTACCTTTGGTTTTGAACCAAAAATAGGAGCAAATTGTTTTATTATTAAACATCCATAACTTTTTACCTTGAAAATAAAAAATTACAGCACGGTCTTACTTATATAGAAGTGAGTGTGCGTTCATTGCAAGTAAATTACACATTACAGGAAATAAAACTGACATAAATAGAAAAACTAAGTACTGACCTTGTAAAATGAGTGTAATACTGCTTGGTTATACTGTCAATGCATAATGCTACCCTGATTGTCATCATTGGTGGTAATCACAATACTGTCAGTGATAACATTGTTGTCGATTGGCAGTGCATTATTTATAGTGTGTTGTCATGATTAATTATCACAATATACCCACAAATATGGACAATGGCTTAGCACTGTGGCGCATATTGAGCACAAGCATGGCACCAAGAGAAATTAGTATTTTACCAAACGGAACACGTTTAGAAGTTACTGTGTCAAGTAACACATCAGATCCAGTTAGGTATTGCTAAACAGTCATCCAAAACATGCCACACATACAGTGATACAGTGGTGCCAAACATGTACCAACAAGGCACTACCATACTGTCTTCTCTGTCTGTGCCCTCTAACTGTGCTGAGTGAATGAGCACGTGCTTGTACGAACACCCGCTCATTCATTGCAGGTCACAGTCATGTTACAGTAAAGCAGTCAGTGTGTGGATAATGTGATGGTACTGTTACGTTTACCTGTGGGGGACAAGTACCTGGGGCTGGAGTGAGGGTGTGAAGTGGGGGTGGGAATCGTGGACAATGGGTGATGGGAACACCACATTCACTTTATGTATATCCTGAAACATAAGCTGTAACATGGCTGTGCTCATCAATGGATCAGCGTGTGAGCTCGTCAGTCTGCCAAGTGTTCGACCATCCACGAAGGTCACCCCTTCATAGTTGGGATCCTGGACATGGTGAGGGAGTACCTGCTGTGGTGCTGTTGGTGGGGGATCACCGTACACCAGGCAATGAGCGTGTAATATTTTATTTTGTTCTATTGAGGGGCAATAGGCTGCTGTTTGTGGACTGCACAGCCAGGCACTTTTTTCTGCACTGTCTGTATTCATAGGGTGTTGTTGGGGGGGTGGGTGGGGCCATTGGCTGCCATTGAATCATGGTATGTTTTTCGGGGATACCTTTTATCCGAATGTGTGGAAGGGGAAATTCACAGAACAGGGATTGTCAGTATTATTATTTTAAATCTGTAGTGCTGCACAGTGGGTGGTGGAGTACACCACACAATCTTTGTTATGCCTTTCTGGTGAGCAATGGAGATAGGGCCACAACTAACTATGACATGCCCACAGTGGCTGGTATTATTACTTGCATATCTATACACAATGTAAAGGATAACGTATGGGCAACAGTTAACAACACTGAGTACACCTCAAGAGTTTGCCACGACAATGTGATAGACCTCTCGAGTGTGCTCAGTGAGGCTGCTAACTGTTGAACATACATTCTCTTGTATAGTGTATGGTTCAAAACACAGTACCAGTTGCAAAGAGAAACAGCTTTGAAATAAACAAAAAAAATGTGTACTTCATGTGCTATCTGCCACACCCCACCTTGGGTCATGCTTGTTACTCCTTACCTTACAAAGAAGTACGAGCTCAGAATGTCAAAAAACTTTTGAAGTCTGTACTATGAAAATATTCACAACATTGAAATTGCTCACTGTGGATCACAGACAACTGCGTGATTAATTTTAAATGTCGTGTAAGCCAAACAAAGAATCACATATGCTGTGGCATGCAGTGGCATTGCATCTTGTTGTGCCTTCATAGTGACGCACACACAATGGCACATCGATGATAAAACAGGCGTGTGTTTTGAGACAAAATTGCATAAAATACGGCAGTCGCATACACTATGCCATTATTTTTTGTTCATTGCAAGAAACCATATTAATAAGACAAACTAATCTTCATACAAACATTGAAAATGTGACAATTACAACAGATGGGGTTAGGCATAACATCAGGTTACACATACCATGACATTTGCTTGCAATAAAACTTCACACTGTTGAAGTATAGAATTAACATATGTAAAAGCCAATGGATACGAGACTACATTTCACATTATATGTTTTCTGTCCACACATGTAACGGTTACTGGCTTGGTGCCTGTTGTGCTTCTCTAAATTCCCTGTATTCGTCCGATGGGAAGGCAGAACGAATAGCGGAAACAACGCATTCAGGAAGCACTCTTCTGTTATGTCTTCCCAGACGCTGCCAGATCCACCACACAAATTTACGATATGCCACAAATCGAAAGGATCTGTTCAAATCCATAAGACAAAATAGTCAATAGTTATGCAAACATAAAAATGTTTTTAACTGACAGATCACATATGTAGATACTGTATTACATTGGTCTGGCTCTATATGCTATAGGTTATAGTAATGTCCTGTGTGAATGAGCTTAGTACATCCAGCAGACCAGACCTGGGTTTGATTCTCACAACCTCCACTTGCATACTGTGTGTCTGTGAGCAAATCACTTACCCGTCCAGTACTCCCAGGTCGCCACGGAAAACAGGCACTTGTGCCTAGTGGGCCTTACACGGTTACTACAATGGAAACTCACTGTGAGCACCATTGGACATTGCCAGCCAGTCACAAGGGGACTGACAAACATGTCAAAGTGCTGTCCAATTCCACAAGGCAGACCTTGAGGGTGTGGCAGCCAACATTCAGCAACAGAAACATGTAGGGGGAACAGGGCATCTGTGCAATTGTCTGTGCACCTGCATGTGCTATGCAGGACCCAGACATGCACCTACAAGTGCAAGGTATCCACTGCTGGTCCTTGCTCAGGTTCACAATTGGACACTCGCCCATGTCCAACAGTCCTCCAGTGGCAGACCTGCATTGTGTGGTGCACCTGGTGTGTGTGGGGGACACTGAAAACATTGTGCATGGTGCCCATTGTGTGAGTCATTCAGGGGTTGGCTGTGGAGGTGAGGATTTGACGTCAGAAGGACTGCGGACCTTCCTCTGAGTGGGTGGTTTGTGCTACATGTGTCAGCATAACAATATGGGTTTGGGCCATGACCAGGGAGCTTGGCTGCCTGCGCGGAGGTGGAAATGGCTGCAGCGCCGATTTGTATTGGCTGAAGGCGTGGGGGGGGGGGGGAAGTGGACAAATAGCAGTACCCGGCACAACACATGCTGGCCACAAACAATTGAAGAATAAAGCATAGGTATGTGAATGTGCCATATGATAAAATACAAACATTCTCTAATTGACTCCAGAAATTAAAATGGAAGATTAATACCATTAGTACTACACAATTGGGAAGAGCCATCCTACTGAGGCTGGTATGCTCCTATTTTAATTTTTTTTATTGCTTTTTTTTTTCTTTTCCAATTTCTTTTTCCATCTGGTCGTGGTCTGCGGGGCCTCTCTCATGCATCCTGGTCTGATCCTGCCCACCTGAGGTCCCCCCCCCATCCCAAGCCTCCTCCCTACCACCCACAATCCTGCAGCCGGTACCCCAAGCTTAACCCCTCCATGGTGTGGCTACCCCTCCTACTTTGGGCACTGTTACAGACTGGCCAAGCTACAGGTGAGGGCCTGGGTGGGGGAAGTGGAAGGCCAGGTGGGTGGGATTGAGTGGTGGGCATGGGGGTCACGTGCCATCACCTACCCCGCACAGTCTTCTGTTTCTTTGTTCTCATAGAGCACCCCTTGGGTGTGGTATGCAATGACACCATGGTGCACGGCAACACTGCCGCCGATCTGTCGTGCTTCACCCAATGCTTTGGTCCACATCCTGTATTGCACCCCCAATGTCCATCAGTGTCACTGGGATGACTGGCATCATGTTACACCCCACCCCCCCAGGACAGGAGAGCAGTCCATCAGATGCTCAGTACTCTCCCTTCCATGACAGCACCCCCCAAACCACGTGCCTAAGCTCGATCCAGAACTAGGGTCATCGGTGTACCTTGAGGTGTGGCGTCCAGCTCCTTAACCCTCAGTGCCACCAGGCTGGTTGGTAGGGTCCTATTTTGATTTGGATAGAGGGGACTAGATTTTTGCTGGGGGAAAAAAGGGAGCAGTGACCCATGTTACACATGCAGAGTGATGGGGGAGGCTCGTAGCAGACAGAGAAGGCATGGGGTTGTATTATAATTACTTCTACTCAACATTATATATCACAGAGGTGTCTCCAAGCCCAGACCTGCTGCTCTACTTTTCAAAGTAACGGTATTGTTTTCCATCTGTGCTGAGGCGCCCCAGTCACTGGACCACCTGTTACAATGTGAGGAGCTACGCCGGCCCACGTGCTGGGGTTGAGGCACTGGACGCCACACCTCACTCCATGCCAGCGACCTGGATTCGGGAACGAGCTTGGGTCATCAGGGGTCGGTAGGGGAGGACTAGGATAGAGCGTGCATCGACAGCTCTCCTAGTCCTGGGGAAAAGGGGTGGGTACAAGTCATGCTCTGGCAGTCCCTGGGGACGTACGGAGGAACTGCAGTGCGTGAGTGTTAAGTAAAGGGGGGAGCACAGCAGACGTCTGTATGTTGTGCATGGATGTCATTGCACATCCGTGCTCCCATTGAGGAGAAAAATGAAAACAGCAGCACAGTTCAAGGCAGCTTGATGGCCGCACGTTTCACCGGCCGACGATGCCTGGAACCAGGCGCATGCCGGTATTGGATCCTCACCGGGCACGGGGGCTTGGGGGGGGGCCCTCTTGACGGATGTAGCAGTGTATGCCAGCCGGGCATGTCAAGCTTTGTGGTTGGCGGTGAAAGGAGGAGCGGTGGCTGGATTCATTGCAGGAGTGTGGCTGCAATAGGTGAGAATAAGAAATGTGATGAAGAAAGAAAAAAAAAAAAAGGTGAGGAGCTCCTACGGGTGAAAGAAAGTCAGTGGTGTGGGGGGAGTGGCTAGGGATCCTGGGACGCACAGGTTGCCTACTGAATTCATACCATCATTTTACCCACTATACACCAATGCATTACAAGATATGACTGAGGAGAGTATGGGGTGTGGTGATCCTCTCCCCCCATGTGGTCTGTCATTATCACTGTGCTCCAGAAGCAGGGCAAAGACCTGAGTATCTGCGCCTCGTACCATCTTATGTCTGTGCTAACTGCTGATTATAAAATAATAGCCCCAACATTGCAGCCTAGTTGGAGGCCATATTGCACCACTGTATTCATCAGGACCAGGGGATATTGTTTATTGAAGACAAGGAAAGCACATTCATACAACCCTAAATATGATTCATTATTATGCATGGAATAATAACACCGTTCTTGGCAGTGGTCGTAGCAGTAAATGCAGAGAAAGCATTCAACTGCGGCAGTGGGGGTACATGTTTGCCACACTGCAAGACTTTGGCTTATGATACAGGCTTATCATGTGGAGCCGGAGTCTGTATGTTTCCACAGCCACACAAATATCAATTAATGGTTCACTGCCTCCTTCCTTCATCATTACCAGGTGGAGTAGACATGGGTGTCCACTCTCCTTTTTAGTATAAAGCGACATTAGAGACTGTTGAGATGCCATTTGAAACTGCCCGTGAATTTAGTGGTGAACACACAAATGCAGTATTTGCAGATGGAGTTCTGCTTTACCTGCAAATCCCAGCACAGGGCCTTCAAAATATCCCATCCCTGCTGGCAGGATATAGAGCCATATCACGTCACAAAAAATAATGGGCAAACTATGAAATCATGCCATTTGGAAACTTACATAGACAAGACACATAGCCGTTGGGGGGGGGTGTGGTTTGAAAGACCCCCCCTTTTGAAATCCCCTCTTTTTTTTTCATTATTTGTAACATTTTTTTCATTATTTCTGTTTATTTTGTGACTGCCACAGAGTGCTTATGCACACATGAAGAACCTCCCAGCACTTTCTCTCTGCATGCACCCGCCCCCATCTGCTGTTAATCAGTTTTTTCAGTGCCAGTAAGATGACTGGATCTGCTTTTTGAGTCTTTATCAGCACTGTGCCCCTATGGCTGGCTGGCCAATTGCAGCTCATGTCAGCATCATGAATGTGACTGGAATACAGTACGGCTGCTGCCCACAATTCACACTGTCAGCTGGCACTCAAGGAAGATCGAGCATGGCAGCAGGCTCAGAGATGACGCCTCCAGGAGAGCAAAAAAAAAAGTAGAGGACCTAGACTTATAATATTATCAGTCATCGGTAGATACATTTTGCTGGCCAAAATTGCCAAAGATGTGTCCCTTATTAACTGTATATCAAGGGATAGGCTGTGCAGAACTGGGTAAAGGAGCTTTTCAGGTGGGTGGGCTGAAGATTTAGAAATAAATTACTTAAATCCTCCTCTATACAAAATGCAAAGTTGTCATGTATCATATGCCTCTTTTAACTTTTCATAAATTAAGCAAAAGTGGTACACAGTGGAAAGGCAATGCAAGTGTTTGGAAGGGTCTGGCTGGGATCTACACTGCCACCTCACTTATTGTGCTGTTCAGAGAGGTCTTCACTGTGGTCCTGTTTTTATTGACATTCAGTTCCACTTTTGTCTGTGCTATCTGTGCCAGACACAGTTAAAACAAATAAGCTGTGAGAAGCATTTTCTCCAGATGATCTCATGTGCCAATAGAATGACATTTGTTCCTACAGTTCAGTGTTATGATCATACCCACTATACTTTTGGAAGTATGGTGGGGGTGGGGGGGGGGCATTTAAGAGATGGTAACTTTGCACTGGGAATCCCCGCCACTGTCAAATTACCTTTCCCCTCACTCCCATTGTCATGCCTACCACATTGGAGAATGGAGTGGGGGCAACAAGTGTAGTACCCAATACTGAACTAAGAATTATGTTACAGATTTTTTTTCAAGCAGGGTGCTTGGTATAGAAATATAGACAGCGATGGCAGAAAAAGACAGAGTTGCATCCCGTCTGCCCAAGTTCCCTGTAATCCCTGGAACCTACCATTTCTCCAGGGTACTAACCCTCCCCATCCTCTCTCTATTCTCCTTCTTGGTCCTGTTGCCCCCAGTAACCATCATTCCCTTCATTATGTCCCAGCCCTGCTTGAATCCTCTGATTGTTTTTGTACCCACCAATTCAGCTGACAGACTCTTCCAAAGTTCCACCACCCTTTCCGTAAAACAGTACTTCCTCATATCTCTCCAGAACCTACCTCCTGTTAATTTCCATTCGTTTCCATATGACCATGAATTGTTACTCAGGCTAAATAGTACCCTGCAGTTCACTTTAATTCCTTTAAGGAACTTGAAGGTCCCTATCACATCTCCCCTCTCCCTTCTGGTCTCCAATGAGTACATATTTAATGCCTTGAGGTGCTCCTCATAGGATCTGAACTGCTGTCCCTGAATCATTTTAGTTACTCTGTGCTGCACTATCTCCAATTTATCCTTATTCTTTCTGAGGTGAGGACTCCAGAACTGGGCACAGTACTCTAGGTGAGACCACACCAGGGATCTGTAGAGGAGAAGTATCATCTCCTTTCTTCTGCTATCAGTACTCCTACTGATACATCCCAGCATCCTGCTAGCCTTGCTATAGGCCATGTTGCACTGACTCTATTACTTAAATGGTATATTGAGTTGGGGAGGGTGGGGGTTACAGCAAGGGGTAGAGGGAGCTCAGATATGAGTTATATAGGCTTAAAATAAGCCACAAAAGTGCACCACAGAGCATACCGTAGCCCATGGTTTCTGGGGGGCATACTATATCTGAGATAATGCCTTAGGTATATTACATTAGCAGCATCTTGCTGCCCTCTGGTACTGAATACATATATGTATTCACCCTGCAGCCAGCCAGATAATTTTGTTTAGGGCAAGGGGTGTAGGAGGTCTCAGATACGACTTCTTTATCTTCAAAATAAGGCCTAAATTCACCACATGGCTTCTGGGTTCCTGGTGGCGCTAAGACCCACAGCTTTTCTTAAAAGGTTGCAGACTGCATAAAAAGAACCCCCCTCGTGAAAATCCTGGCAACGGCCCTGAGACGTCACAGTGAAGTGTTTGGGAATCTCAGTAGACAGTCGACTTAATGAAATATCTGGGAATCAAGATCCCTGACACAATTAATCAACTAGTCCTGAAGAAGTAAGGCCGCCTACTCACCATTACAACAGAGGACAGTGACATATGCACAGATCTCACCCTTATGCTCCTTGGCAGGGTAAGCTAGTAACTATTAACCTACTTCATAACTACATATATTTTTTTGCAATTTTCCATAACTATATCTGTACCTTAAAAAAAATTTAGTCAGGTGGAATCTAAAAAACTTTTTGTCATACTCACTCATTGAGAGGTATGGCATCATCTAAGGGTCCTTCCATAAATTCTTACTCGTAGTATGACATCAAAATGGCGTTACGGCTAAGGCAATTTTCCCAGAAGCAGTCTACTTCAGTGATGCAGCACACTTGTTCCTCCTCACATTGAGCTACTACAGGTGATGCCTCCTGGCAACAGATGCGTTCCATGGCCATGTCACTTTTAGTGCAGTTTCCACACCCACACCTGCAAAAGAAAAACGGAAACACTACAGTCAGTGGTGTGGTACAAGTACATGCGGCACTCAGTGTTGACACCAACATATACAATTCTTATTTACTGATATACGGAAAGTTAAGTCTGTGCCTTGTCGCATATGGAGGAGTGATGCCTGTATTGCACTGATAAATCATAGAAAAATGTGTGGTAAAATAAGTCACAAGTAACGTGCTGTTTGACATTACAACTGCTGTTCTTTTATAAGCTATTTACATCATGTATGCATACCACCAGTGTTAACCACACTGTTTCTACATGTCTGGAATCAAAAGCAGTCACACACTTGTACGGTCACATGCATGGTGAATTGTGGGGCACCACATCACTACTTGCTGCCCACTTCCTCCTGCACTGACAATAGACCAACAAAAAGTGATGGATTTAATCCTGGAGGGTGGGGAAGGCCACACAGGTGAGGAGAGCTACCTGCTACTAACTCCATGCACATGCAGGCTAAACCTAAACCCTGTGCTGTTCCTGAGCCTTGTTTGATGACATAACAGCATAGTGCCTGAACACTGGATCACGGCACACTTTTTTGGGGGGATTGATTACAATTTCCTACCAACATTATATGGACAATTAAGGATGGATAAGGGAGCCACCTGGGGTCTATCAACTCAGCCCGCCTGGATTTGGGTGAACAAAAGGTTACTGACATGTGGTATAACTACCAGTGACTCATGACAGCAAGAGGCACATGGTGACGGTTGTGACACTTAAGCTGTGGCACCAGAAACATGTGCATGGACAAGTGGTGTTGTTGGCATGGTGGTGGCAGAGCAAATAGTCAGACTTGTACATTACTTCAGTGGATGACAGAATAAGTAAATCATAGTGTGGCACTGGATAATGCAAAACTACATTTCGGGACAGACTTTGACACTGGCACACACACAACACTGATTCACAAGACAGGTAGTATGGTCAGCTGACCAAAACTGAACCACTGCATTACATACTACAGGACACAGAGGGAGATGGTAAATGAGAAATTGGATTTAGGATGCAGTCCGCCTCATGTATCATTCATGGGAACAGTCATATTTCATTTATTACTTAGTGCATTGCAGAACAGATAGATGGCAAGGTCTGTTAGCACAATACACAAAAATGTGAAACAGGGTGGATAATAAAGAAGGGCTGTCGTTAATGATTTTTTTACTGTTTTAGTAACAGGGTAAAGCACACTAGGCACAAATGTCTGTTTTAAAGGGGTGCACCGGATGGTGAAGTAACTTGATCACAGTCACACAGTATGCAAGCGGAGGTTGTGAGAATCAAACCAAGGTATGGTTGCCTGGATGTACCAAGCTTGTTCACAGCTCATTACTTTAGCCTGTAGGCTATACTGCCATGCTGTAATGCTGAAACACATGGGATGATGGACAAGTCCTCAGATGTGTGAAAACTTAAATGGAATGAAAAGTACTGCAAACAAATGCGCATGACAACAGGGAACAGTGATAACAGCTGTAGGATATAATGGAAGGTGCTGTCAATTATCAAAGAAAAAAGGGATATATAGGGGGTATAATTTAGGAAGACATGAACTTGTAAATACAGAACAGAAAGCATGGTGCTGTGTCTGTCTGTGTGTTTGTGTGTGTGTGGGGGGTGATGGCTGTGCTGTGGTGTACAGGCAGAGGAATCGCTAGCATCTGGTGGGGAGGTGTGATGCCATTGTAGGAAACACCGATAAGACCTCGCCTACCAAGACTTACCATGGGGAAAACCACACACTAACAGCAATAGGGAATGACAACTACAAAAAAAAAAAAAAAAATCCACTGCTCTCCCAGTAGGGCCTTACACTTTCAGCTGTGTGGTGAGAAGCATGAAGTGGAGTGAAAGGTATAAATGGGTTACAACAGCAGAACAGAGAAGCATACAGTTGATAACACAACAACAGTTATACAAAATGCTGAAAGATGAAACATCAGTGGGAGCATCAGCATTAGTAGGAGAACAGGCATTAAATGAGATGGTACAGTAAATCGCAACATACACTCAATCAGCAGTGAACTCTTCCTTTACATTATGCCACAACACATCAGCAATCCGGGTAACTATATAGGTACTATGGAATACCAGGTAAACATCTGAAGATACCCACCACTCACTAGCTGGCTGTGCAGTCCTGTCTCCCTCCACATCTTGTGACTGTTCTGTTTCCTCTTCGGAAGAATTTGCATAATCTCCAGTGATTTCTGTGGCTCTATTGCTCCTCAGTGGCTTGAACATATAAGGCTGGGCTACTAAGAGCAAGTCAAACTCCTCGCTCAAGTCAGGGATATCGCCCTTAGTCATGCTGGTATTGCCAATAGTCTCGTTACAATGACGTCATCAGTACCTGATGCGCATACGAGAGTCGCGCAACGTTGGAAAACTAGTAAACAAGGATGTGTACACAGGGAGCAAAACAACAATTTTTTTAAACATCACTAACACAGAAACATGACTGGATTCAAAGATTTGAAGTCCCCCTATGCCATTCCATGACAACAGACTACAGTGTGATCGCTTAGGGTAAGTGAAATATTGAACAAAAAATAAGGGCTGTTTATTTGTCCTTTAAGCTTTTCAGCTCCTTTTCCAGGATGGGAAATATCCGCTTCTCTCTCATCTTGCCTTTTGGCCTTTGGTGGGAAAGAACTGGAAGGTGGGCGTAGGGGACTGCCTCTTTATACTGACATTGCATGATGTTGGTCACCTGACGTGGGGGCGGTCCCCCGCCAGAGACTGCCAGCTAGAATTTTTTCTGTGGGGTCCTGACGCCTGCTGGCATTGGTCCTATATGTAATTACCTACTGCAAGAGCCTCTCTCGAAGATCTACTGTTACGGTAAGTTCTTGCATAACTGTACTTTCTATGTTATGTGTCTTCCCCTCAAGCCTGCAAATATATATAGTTCCCTTATAGTTTAAAATATAATGTTGTTTTAAATTCCAAAAAATTACCCCCTTCATTTTATATTAGGATCACCTTTGTAATCTCCATTTGTGTTTCTTTTCAGCTCTCTACAGCTTTGTTTTTTTTCATAAAGCATGTGGGACAAGGGAAAAAAGTAATTTCCGTGTTTTGTTTACTATTTTCTTTCCTGATTCAATTTTGCATCCCTTTATAAATAAATGAAGCTTTCCGAGTACTTGGCAGAGTTTTGAAATAGTCCTGGATCATTAACACTTAACTATATAAAACTTCTTCGCCTTGGTACAAACGTCACAGAGCTGCTGCCATTAGTGCAAACACCACTCTCTGCGAGGAGACTGCTGCTTCTTTAGTGCAGCTGAAAGGGGCTGAGCCGCGGGTTTACACGCTCATGGATGAGCGTGCTGATGTCATGAGTGACGTTCCCCATGGCTCAGTCCATATGGAAACTACATTATGTGCCCAAAGAGGCTGGCTGACAGATCAGCCTATGTAGTCCCCCTTCCATTATACAGTATTTGTTTGTATGGTGTGATGCACCCAAACTTCAAAAAGTTTGTCTTTCTGTATTACAGAGTTTCTTAAGGTGTTCTATTATGCTCAGATGAGGTGTTCCTCTGGTAAACACATTGAATATGGGAACAGGGATAAAAATCTAATTACTTTCTGGGTTCTTAATTCAAGTATTATGCATCATTTTTAAGTTACAGAGGTACTCTTTTTGAACAATAGGAGTTTAGAGTGCTGATTATTTAGGATGATAATTTATTTTATTATCTATTATTGTAGTTAGAGGTTGTGTTGGGGTAAAACAGTGCCTAGGTGAAATGTTTAAAAACAGGAACAGAGGGAGAAATCTGAATGCCTTCTATATTATGTACCAATTTTAAGCTACAGCAGTACTCTTTTTATAAACAGTAGGGGTGGGACCAGAGCTAAGTGCTCCTTTGACTTTATGCTTTTATTAAGCAAAGCATTAACAAATAAACATAAAAAGGTCCTAGAAGAAATCTGAAAAATAGAAGAAATTAAAGAAGCAGCCTTTACTAAACAAATTAAATCTTTATTGACCAAAATTGAAAAGTCCTTACACGAGTAAGACAACCATTTAAAAGGAATTAAACTACACAAGTTTAAGAGAGACATTGTAGACTATAAAGAAAGTAAAGTCTGTAGTTGGAAAAAAATCTGAGTTTCAGACACCATATTTTGATTTAGATGACTCAGATATATCAAATCCCACCTCAGAGTTGGACAATTATAAGACAAGCAATAGATACAGGAAATCGAGATTTTGAACACGATACCCAAGAAGAAACAGAAGATTCAATAGATCTACCACATCTAGATCCCAGTACAGAAAGCAGAGTCCTTATAGAAATCAATACAGAGGGACAAACAACTATTATGACCCTTGCTATGAAGATCCCTATTACTATCAGAACAGATCTCCTGATTCTAGAGAAGAAAGACATTTTTTAGGATGAACAGAGCAAGCCAGCAGCTCAGGGATAAACACCAAAAAAGAACAAGGCGCAGAAGGAAGAGAAAAAGGTGGCCCCCACCAAAACACACAAAACCAGATCCAGAACACATCAGAATTAACCGTATACAATTTATTAGACAGGGAGCTGACAGATGAAGAAATATCAGTATTAAATCTAGGCCTCAGTTTTGGGTTAACAGAAAAACTTATCTCATTTGAATTAAAAATTGATCTCGAAAAATTCTACGGGAAATTAAGACTTAGGAACTTTTTGGGTAAACAAGAAGAACAGTTTATCACAACAAAAGAAACAGAAGAGAAATATGCACTGAAACAAGCTTTAGAGATGAAATCCACATTTGATCCCATAGGAAATACACCACCAAATATTACAGCTTTCATGGAAAAAGTAGATAGAGAAATGGATGGAATAGTAAAAAAAAAAAAAGTGAACTCCAAAATCCTAAATTCAATCTTACAAGAAAACAGACCATTCTAACTAATTTAGAACAAAATAAAAGCACAGTAATTAAACCTTCAGATAAAGGAGGAGGAATAGTTGTACTGAAACATGAAAATTGTGTCAGAATATGTAAAACTATTGAGTGATACCATAACGTATCAACAAGTTCCCAGAATTCCTTTTGACAATTTAAAGCAAGAAATAAGAGAAATCCTCATAGAGGCCCTAGATCGTAAACAGATACCAGAATGGTTGATCACTGAACTGACAAATCAACATCTTCAAATTCCACTTTTCTGTTGCCTTCCTAAACTACATAAAGACCAAGAAAATCCACCAGGAAGACCAGTTATTTCAGGAATACATTCTATAACTGAATCATTGTCCAAATATGTGGATTATTATATTAAGGATTTGATACCAACAACACCATCCTTCATAAAAGACTCAAAACACTTCATACAGTTGCTTGAGGAATTCAGTAATATCTACAATGAAAATGCAGAGATAATTTTAGTCACCTGTGATGTAAAAAATCTGTGTACAAGTATCTCACGTGAAGAAGGATTAAGATCATTAGAATATTTTTTGTGCACAAGAACCGAAAATCAGCCTAATAACTTATTTTGAAGCTTACAGAATTTGTTTTGCAAAACAATTACTTTAAATTTGAAAATAACTCACATATTCAGATAAAAGGAACTGCTATGGGTGCTACCTTAGCACCATTGTATGCAAATCTGGCCATGGCAGCCTTTGAAAAACACTACATTCACAACATAAATAATATATACAGTGAATCAATCAAAATGTACAAACGCTTCATTGACAACATTTTTATTGTATGGGCCAATACAGAAGAAAAGTTGATGGAATTCAAAGATTATCTGAATTCATGTACTACATTCCTGAGCTTTACTCTAGAACATAACAACAAAGAAATTTCCTTTCTGGATCTGAAAATAATTTGGGAGAACCATAGACTAATTACAGTTCTAGGGACATGGATATGTTGTTCATCCACACTTATTGGCAGGTATCCTTGCCGCTTTAAATCTTGCCGGAAGGTCTTCAAGCTTGCTCCTCCCACCCACCCGGGTGGTATAACTCTCGGCTCCGCCCCATGACGCCAGATCTTCCTTACTGCTTGGAAGCTCAGGTTCCCTCCTTAACGCTCTGCGTTTGAGACTGATTCCTATTTCTCCGGTGCGGATTTAAAATAAATTTGCGAAAAGATTTCAGTCTTCTATCCCAGCGGCTCACGATGGACAATCGACTCGGTTGGAGATGCCCATGCGGGCAGAAGATGTCTCGGACGGATCCACACTCCCGTGGTCTACTGCTTAGGCCTTGAGCACGACCCGCGGGCTGCGACCTGTGCTCATCTTTCTCGGCCTACGTCCACCGAGAACCCGTGCTGCCCGATTGCAACTGGGCGCGTCCGAGCGTTTCCCTCCGGTGAAGTCAGAGGCCGGTTGGCGGTGTCGCGGCGGCGTGGCGGATCAGCCTAAGGCGGATGGTCGCCCTCAAGAGGAGGCGGCGCGGGCCGTGATCTTCCTCGGCCGCGGCATTTATCCAGCTCTCTCTGGGTTCTTCCTACGGCTTCTTTTAAGGAGCTTTGTCTGTCCCTCTCCACTAAGGAGAAGGGCCTGCGTCAACTGGACCTTATTCTCGGTCCAAAAAGAGGGACAGGGTAGAATCCCCTCCGTCGGCCCGCTCTTGGGAGGCGGAAGGTCCCTCCGGGCCTCGGCCGTCAACCCGATCGACCCTCGGCTTTGCCACTGGCCTCACGGTGTCCCCGTCAGGTCAGTTGACCGAGACTCCCACCGATGAAGTCGAGATTTTTCTCGACCCATTGGACGGGCTGTCGCCTTTAGCAGCCGAGATTCCCCTCTCCCCGGTTCCCTGGGAGGAGTTGAGGATCCCGTAGGCTCGCCTGTGCCTCCGGTTCCGGAGCCCTCGGATGGACCATCCGAGCCGAAGGGAGTGCCGGTTCCGGCCGACACCTCCCCGCACCGACCTCGGAAATTCCGGGACTCTCGGTCTCGGTCTCAGACCTCTTCGCGGTCCAGCCGATCCCACCGTCATAGGCGGTCTCGGTCTCGGCACATGATGGCCGTCGCCGCTTCGTCCTCGTCTCTCCTCCCGGATGAGGCTCCGCGTAAATTCGTCGGCGTGCGAGGACCTTATGTTGCAACAGCTCCTCCTGGCGGGAGTAAGCTGGCCCGTCGTCTTCCCGGCCCATTGAAGTCAACTGTCACCGGGCGGCCGACACACCCTCACTTATCCGAGGAGCCTATACCCAGGCCGGTTGTTCGGCCAAAACCAGCTGCTCCACCGATTCCGGTGGAACCTCCGCCTCCACAGCCACCAATTGGGGCTCCGACCAAGGATTCTCGGTCGGCTAAGGGTCTTCCCCATCGGCTGTCAGTTACCCTCACTCCCGACCGACCTCGGCAGGTGAAGGGTGGCTCAGGCCAGAGGCAGCTCTTCGAGGACTCTTCCGAGTCCGAAGATGATTCCTCCTTTTTCTCCAAGCGACTGGACTTGGAGTCTTCAGGAGGTCAGTCAATGGACGATAGCCCGTCGTCCTTCCTAGGACTGCTTCGGCTCATCTCGGAGTCCACCAGGATGGAGCTCGAACCCGTTTCCAAACGGGCCAGGTATCCCCTCACGGAGATTCTGGACCGAGGGGATTCTCCGACGGAGGCCTTTCCGGTGGCCGAGGCCATAGTGGGTCGGCACTGGAGCTTTGGCAGCGCCCTGCTTCCTGCCCTGCGCCTTGACCAGGATGGCCAGGAAGTATGCGTCCCTACGGTTCCTTGTCCGGTTTTGAACACCCTCTGCTGAGGGTTGGTTACCGACAGCGTTTCGCGCGCCCGGCAGCGCCAGGGATGTGGACAAACCTCTGACAAGGGTCCAAGAATGGACTATGTCGGTGAAAGTCTACGCTCGTCTCTCTCGGCCTCCGTCAGGCCAGTTCGGCCGTCCTCATGGCATATTTTCTCATGCCCTGTTGGGCTCCTGGATGAGGTCATCCTCATCTTCCGCCCGATCTGCAGACTACGGTTAAGCAGGTGCGGGACCAGGGCAGAGCAGTGGCCAAACAGCAGCTCCAGACTGCTTTGGATATGGGGACTCATGTGCCAGATCGGTGGCGGCCACAGTGGCTATCGTCGTGAGGGCTTGGCTGAGGATATCCACCTTTACTTCGGATACCCAGCACAAGTTGGCGGATGTTCCCTTTTTAGGGACTGACCTCTTCGGCCCTGGGGTGGAAGGTCACCTGCAGAGGATCGAGAAGTCCAATGCTACCTTGGACTCGGTCTCTTCCGCTCAGAAGGACAAAGGCCGCAAACCACAGCCTAAGCCCTTTGGTCCTTCTGTGTGCTGACCTTGACCCAGCACCCGTCAGGGCCAGCAGGCTCGCCTTGGCATCCCAAACCCAAGCCGCCGGCTTCCTCTAACAGGAGGCAGGGAGGAAAGGCCCAGGAGGTCCCTCGGCAGTTCCTCCTCCAAGCCTGCCCAGTGGCGGGCTGGGGGGTGTCGCCCCCATTCCCGTCCACCTTACCCTAGGTCCCCGTGGAAGCGGCTCGCACTTCCATTCCATGGTCCGCTGTTTCCACAGACAGGTGGGTCTTGGAGGTGGTGGGAAGAGGCCTGCCTCTGGAATTCGAGCAGGCACCACCCTTCAGAGCCGTCGCCCCTCGGGGGGCTTCGGGATCCCCAGCCTCACTGGCGGCTCGTCGAGCCGACATCGCTCTCCTCCTCCAGAAGGAGGTGATAAGAGAGGTGGTGGACCCTCCTTCAGACCCAGGGTTTGTGTCCAGGTACTTCCTGGTTCCGAAGCGGACGGGGGGCTGGCGCCCCATTCTCGACCTACACGACCTAAACAAGTTCCTAAGGTCTCGAACCTTCAGGATGGTCACTCTGGCTCAGATAATACCATCCTTGGAGCAGTGTGGTTCTGCTCTCTGGACTTGCAGGACCCAGCGTTTTTTCACGTCCCTATCCGTCCGTCTCACCAGAGATTCCTTCGCTCGAGCGGAAGGATCCCTCTTCGAGTTCCAAGCCATGCCCTTGACTTGTCTCCAGCTCCCAGGGTCTTCACCAAATGCATGGCAGTGGTGACAGCATTCCCTTGGCGCCGAGGGTCGGGTGTACCCTTACCTGGACGACTGGCTGATAACAGCTCCCTCCAGGAAGAGGCGGAGTGGTCCAGAGATCTGGCCCTCAGGTCTGCTCTCAACTGGGCCTCCTTATCAGAGGCCAAGTCAGACTCGAGCAAGCAGGTGATTCTATTCATCGGGCGCAGCTCGACTCTCTCGAGCCAGGCGGCTCCCGGCCCACAGGGCGAGGTTCTTCCTCCTTTGCCCGATCATTTCTGGTTGGGCAATTGCGCCTGCCGGGACTTCCTCGCCTCCTGGGTCTCATAGCGGCCTGCACCAGCGGTCGTTGGGCCGCTGGAGCATGCGTCCCCTTCAGTGAGGACTGGCCAGCCAGTGGTCCTGGCGCTGCGATCCTTTGGACCAGCTTGTGTCGGTGACACAGGGGATGTGGGCGACTCTCCAGTGGTGCACCGTTCCAGATCATTTGCAGGAGGGCATCCCATTCGTCCGCCCAGAGCCGGCGGTCTCTATCGACCGATGCCTCTCTGATGGGTTGGGGTGCCCATCTGGGGAACACGGGCTCATGGCCTCCTGGTCCCCACGGAGTCCGATGCCACATCAACCTGCTGGAGCTCCGAGTGGTCTGCAGCTCTCACCGCCTTTGCTCCGTTCCTCCAGGGTCCGTGGTCGAGGTCAAGACGGACAATACCACGACCATGTACTATCTAAACCGCCCAGGGCGGGGCCCAGCGCTCCATGCTTCTATGCAAGGAAGCTCTCCGCATTGGTCACTCGTCGCCAGCCTGAGGCGGATCTCCTAGCCATTCACATGGCGGAGCCTCCAACACCCTGGCCGATGCCCTGAGCCGGATAGGGCTGCATCCCACAGTGGTCTCTCCTGCCGGAGGTAGTACAGCATCTGTTCTCCCATTGGGGCACACCTCAGGTGGACCTGTTTGCCTCCAGGAGGAGCGAAGCTGAGTCTGTTCCATGCCGCCCCCTCAGCAGGGCTCGCTGCAGGGATGCCTTCTGAGGCAGTGGACCCCGGGCCTCTTTCGCCTTTCCCCATTTCCCTTGATCCACAAGGTGCTTCTCAAGGCGAGGAGGGACAAGGCGCGGGTGATTCTGATAGCCCCAGACTGGCCTCGCCAGTTCTGGTACCCAGATCTCCTCAGTCTCAGCTCCAGGATTCCGGCAGCTTCCAGCTCGCCGGACCTGCTCTCAGTCAATCAGGGAAGGTGTTCCATCCGGACCTTCAATCCCTGCACCTGACGCCTGGTTCCTGAGGCGGCTAGAGTTCCAGGCCTTGGGTCTTTCCGACGAGGTCCTCAATGTAGTTGGGCGTCCCGTAAGGTCGACCAGAAAATGCTATGCTTTCAAATGGAAAAGGTTTTCCATTTGGTGTCAGGAGCAAGGCTTGGACCCTTCCTCCTGTTCCTTGGCAAGCATCTTGGACTATTTATGGTCCCTTTCCAGTCAAGGGCTTAGGTCGACGACCCTAAGGGTGCACCTGGCAGCCATCTCTGCTTACCGGGCGCGGGCCGGGAAGCAGTCGGTGGTGCAGGAGAAGGTGGTCTGGCGCTTTTTCAAAGGCCTTGATCACATTTCCCTTCCAGTGCGGGAACCCCCACCTCCGTGGGATCTACTGCTGGTACTGGCAAAGCTCATGGGCAAGCCATTCGAACCTATGCACAGGTGTGCTCTCTCTCACCTGTCGTGGAAGACCGCCTTCTTGGTGGCTATCACATCAGCCAGAAGGATGGGAGAGCTCCAGGCGCTTTCCATCGAGTCTCCTTACCTGGTCTTCCACAGGGACAAGGTTGTCCCTCTTCCCACCGAAATTCCTTCCGAAGGTGGTGTCGGAGTTTCACCTTAACCAGGTGTTGACTCTGCCGGTGTTCTACCCCAATCACACCTCGAGGCAATATAGGCCCATACTCTGGACCCCAGAAGGCGCCGCTTATTATAAGGAGCGACGGCTGAAATTGGGAGAGGTTCGCCAGCTGTTTGTCACCTACGCTGAAGCCGCATCTGGCAGACCTGCAGCCAAGCGGACGATAAGCAGGTGGGTAACCTCCTGCATAGATCTCTGCTATAAGTTGGCGGGCATGGAGCCTCCCAGAGGATAAGAGCTCATTCTACCCGCCATACTGCTGCAGCGGTGGCTGCTTCCAGGGCGTCCCTATCCAGGAAATCTGCAGGGCTGCTACCAAGTCAGCAAACACCTTCATTACCCATTACCACATCGACCTTGAGTCACGCCGGGATGCTGGTTTTGGGGCCTCGGTTCTCCAGTCTCTCTTTCCCAAGTAAGTATTGGGGGTGTCGTCTTGCCTCCCTCCTCCCGGAGAACTGCTGGAGTCTGCCAATAAGTGTGGATGAACAACATATCCATGTCCTAAATACAGGTTACTCACCTGTAACAGGAGTTCTAGGAATGGTATATATTGTTCATCCTACCGACTACCAACCTCCTGGCTTGACGCACAACCCTGAGCTTCCAGCGGGCCAGATCTGGCGTCATGGGGCGGAGCCGAGAGTTATACCACCCGGGTGGGTGGGAGGAGCAAGCTTGAAGACCTTCCGGCAAGATTTAAAGCGGCAAGGATACCTGCCAATAAGTGTGGATGAACAACATATACCATTCCTAGAACTCCTGTTACAGGTGAGTAACCTGTATATCTATACCGAAAACCCGCAGACAGAAACACTATTCTGCACTTTAGAAGTTTCCACCCAGTACCATTGAAATAAGGCATACCATATGTTAAGAGTCAAATGGAACAGTGGAAATGAAACCATACTTACAAGAAATTTAGAAAATCTGAAAAGCAGGTTTGAACAAAGGGGATATAAAAAAGACGTGCTGGAAACGGCTGAAGAAAAAATGAAGAGTTTCTAGAAATGATTTATTAACCAACAAACAAAAAGAGAAACCAGGACAGAATGTGTTTCTCAACTACCTATTCTGACTTTTTCCCACAGATCAAATGAACAATCTTTTTTTTTTTTTTGGTGGCAGGACCCCGTCTGCCTTCAGCCCTGGTCACGGCCCCGGAGACCTCCACCACCGTCCATTGTTGCCAGGGTCCCCGGTCACCCACGGCTTACCCCCCGGAGGGCGGGACCGTGGCCACCATTCCTGGTAACCCGCAGGCTAGTGTCTGGTTGAGGACCCATAGCAGCGGTGGCGGGTGAGTCCTCGAGGGAGGGCTTCATCCCCACGGTGGTCCTTGCCCGCCTCCTACTTTTTCGTCCGTTTTCGTTGGGGAGGCGGGGACGTGCAATGACGCCAGTGTCCGTCCCACCTCCCGGAACTGCAAGCATTGGCTGCCTGCATTCCCTCGGCCTCCGCCAGGGGTCCACAGTGCACCGACTGCTACCCTCGCCCTCCCCCCGGAGAAGGAGAGCTGTCCATAGGACGCTATATCCTTCTTCCCCCGGCCGGCCCTCCGACGATCTGGGTCCGCCTCGAACCGGGTCACCGCGTCAAGCGGAAATCCCACCGCTGCGCCGACGGGCCGGCGAAATGAACAATCTTTAAGAATTGGAATATTCTCAGATCTACAGACAGTGGAAACAGGATTTTTGATACAACACCTTGGGTAACTGCTAAAAAGCCAAGAATCTGAAAAATAAACTAGTGAAAATACAATACTGGGAAGAGGCATCTACACAGACCACAAGGATGAATAGAGGGGTGAAAGGATTTTATGTCTGTGGACACTGTACACACTGTAATAGTGGTATCCAAACAAAAACTAAGAGTACCAGCCAAGAAAGAACCTTTGAAATAAGGGATCTCATAACATGTGACACAGACCACATTGTATACTGCATCATATGCCCATATTCACTTTATTACATAGGAGAAACTACCGGACCCATGAAACATCAAATTGCAGAATGTAAAAGCCACATTCAATTCCAAAACTTGAAATCACCACTGGTTGAACACTTCCTAGCAAATAACCACCAAATATCCTCATTGAAATTTGTTGGAATAGAAAAAGTTAGGAAACCTATAAGAGGAGGCAACTGGGAGTCCTTACTCAAAAGAAGAGAAGCATGGTGGATACACACTTTAAAGACTCATAAAAGCAGATACAGACTCAATAAAAATTTAGTATGGAGCTCATTTTCATGATGGACTTATAATACTTTTACAGTAATGATGCTATATTTCTACATTGTTTCAGACAATTGTTATAAAAATCCTGTTTTTCAGTATCATTTTACCTAGGTACTGTTTCACCCCAACACCATATGCATTATAACAATAGATAATAAAATAAATTATCTTACATTATTAGCACTCCAAATTCCTACTGTTTATAAAAGAGTATTGCTGTAGCTTAAAATTGGTGCATAATATAGAAGGCATTCCGATTTCTCCCTCTGTTCCCATTTCTAATTTCTAGGCACTGTTTTACTCCAACACAACCTCTAACTACAATAATAGATAATAAAATAAATTATCATGTTAAATAATCAGCACTCTGTACTCCTATTGTTCAAAAAGAATACCACTGTAACTTAAAATTGATACGTAATACTTGAATTAAGAACTCAGAAAGTAATCAGATTTTTTCCTCTGTTTCCATATTCAACGCGTTTACCAGAGGAACACCTCATCTGAGCATAATATAACACTTTAAGAAACTCTATAATATAGAAAGACAAACTTTTTGAAGTTTGGGTGCATTACACCATACAAACAAATATAGTGGAAGCGGGACTGCATAGGCTCATCTGTGAGCCAGCCTCTTTAGGCACATAATGTAGTTTCCATATGGAATGAGCTGTGGGGAACGTCACTCATGATGTCAGCATGCTCATTCACGAGCGTGTAAACCCGCGGCTCAGCCCCTTTCAGCTGCACTGATGAAGCAGCAGTCTCCTCGCAGAGAGTGGCGTTTGCACTAATGGCAGCTGCTCTGTGGCGTTTGTACCGAGGTGAAGAAGTTTTATAAAGTTAGCGTTAATCGTCCTGGCCTATTTCAAAACCCTGCCAAGTACTCGGAAAGCTTCAAAACACTGGTAGGACAAGTTTTTTTATTTACAGAGGGATGCAAAATTGAATCAGGAAAGAAAATAATAAACAAAAAACTGAAATTAATTTTTTTCCCCTTGTCCCACAAGCTTTATGAAAAAAAAAGAAGCTGTAGAGAGCCGAAAAGAAACACAAGTGGAGATTACAAAGGTAATCCTAATATAAAATGAAGGGGGTCATTTTTTGGAATTTAAATTAACATTATGTTTTAAACTATATATTTGCAGGCTTGAGGGGAAGACACATAACATAGAACAAGAGTTTCTATATCAATTTCCCTCCTCTACTTAAAAGGAGATAAGCACTTTAGAAACCTTGATATATACGAGCAATCTTTATAAAGTAAACACCAAGAGGCAACTTTAAAAGAATCCCCCAATAAAATTTTCACTGTTTCTTTTATATAACAGATCCTGGAATATGAAAAAGCTAACAAAACACTAAAATCCAGACAGATAAGCCTTTTTGCATATGCAGGTATGTTTCCCTGTATTCAGCTTATGCCTCTGAGTAATTTCAGCAGAATATTTTCTACTTTACGAATGGAATTAATTTACTCTTGTAACATTTATTTTTTATTAGGTGCGTGGATGTAAAAGTCCAAAAAGTGTTCTGAAGAAGGGACTATTAAGTCCAGAAACATACGTCAACACAAAAATTATTTTATATAAGGGTGTTGTAATATGAATTTGCTCCTGAACAGACTTATGAAAAGAAAATAAGAAAACACAGCAAAATAAACAACATTTTATTGAAAAGAAATGAGGTCTTGTATATATTAAGCTTATGAGGTAGAGATATCCTATTAACAAACGTGATATACAGTGCGGTAACTTCCAAGATGGGGGTGAGCTTATATGCTCTCCTGTAAACTCCAAATGGCAAAAAAAAAAAAAGATTGGCAATCAGGGTAAGGGGTAAAGCCAGAAGAATGGTTCTCCCGGCCCCACCGGGGGCTAAAAGAGCCCCAACACAAAGTGACTATTATAGCATAGCCGATAAAGCTTATGGGGGTCAAAAGAAAAAGTAGGGAAAAAGGAAAGTAATCCGTCATCTACGAGGGGTTGGCTGATGTCAGTACAGCCACCAGGGAAAAAAACAGAATTATAATAAAAAAAATATCTCTGGTTCCCTGCTTTCAGAGCGCTAATACAGCAGATAGTAAGGTTGTAAATCAAATCATAAGCTTCAAGGTAATGTCCAACATGTGTCTGTGGAGGGAAAGTTTTCATGATTGAGTCCCTTAATGTTTTCAGATTAGTACCCCAGTCCACAGTCAGTGAATATCAGATTACATTGTAATCCAGGCCAGAGGTTAAGGAGGGGGGGGGGCCCTTCTACATAGTAGGAAAGGGGGATAATGGTTCTTCACGAACCCAAGTGGCACCCGATTCCAGGCTCCCAGTTATAAAGGGAGTAGATGGAGGATCCAGGGCCTAGAGGGCCGTCTGAACCAGGGAAATATGGTATGATTTCTACCCCCAACGGGTCAGTCTCTACCTGAGGTAAGACTCGACAATTTACAGCCACCTTCTGTTCAGGTTGTTAAAGGATTGGTTCTACGGAAGGGCTTAAGTCTCTGCTGTAAATCGTGGGCAACTTTCCTATTATTATTCAGTGTTCTAGCAGCTTTCATCGGTGTTTGCCATCTCCGGGTCTGAGGCTCCTTCATGGCCATCGCAGTCTATCTTTCAGGAAAGGTTATGCCATGGGTTGTAAGATCATCTTTAGCCTCTTGTGCATTGGCATATTCCTTTTTCACTCCATCAGGAAGATGTACAATGAGTTTAGCAGTGTATGGAGTAGTGAATTTAATGCCCTTAGCTTTAAGAGTGGGGAGGAGAGGAAGGTAGGCCCGGCGAAGTCGGAGAGTTTTCGGTGCAAAGTCTTGGTCGACATCAAATCTCTGTTGCCCATAGAAGACCTTCTGCTTGCGACCATGTGGTTGTAATAATTTGCTCCTTAATGGCATAGGAGTGAAAGCGTGCAATTATGGATCTAGGTGCCGCATTCGCTGAAGTGGGCTTTGGGCATGTGCACGATGAACTCGTTTGAACTGTAAATCAAAGTAATCAGGAAACTCTAGGGACATTTTTAATATTGTTGCCATAAAGTCCTTAATATCATTACCCTCGGAGCCTTTGGGGATAGAGTAAATCCTGATATTTTTTTCTCTGGGCACGATTTTCTGCGTCCTTCTTTTCTCTCCTTGATCATCTCCTGCTGGGCTTTTAACTGCTGAACTAAGGATTCCATATCATCTACATGATTCTCTGTGGCTGTTAATCTGGCAATTGGAATCGTCAGCTCTCTGTTCTAGTTGCATTATGTCTTTCCTAATTTTGCCATAAAGTTGTTTAATTTCGGCTTGAAAGGAACAGAGTTCGTTGTAGTGTCCAGCTGAATTAATTTGTTTCATTTTTTTGGGGTGCAGCCTGCTGCTTTGGCTGAGTTGGAGGCCTGCGAGTCTGTAGCATCAGGATCGGGTTCAAGATCAGAGTGCTCTGTAAGTGAATTCTCTGCCATTTCCATCGGAATTTTTTCAGGTTCGGTATGCTTATTCCCTTTCTGCATAGAAGGCGGTAGATCTTGGAAATAGTAATGTTTATTAGAGAAGGATGTTTTTTTCCCAGTTTTGGCTGAGTGCAAGGGCTATGCTGCCATTCCCCTGCAGACCAGAACCAGAAGTGAACCTCATGTATTATTCTGTATATTAAACTGTATACCTGGGCTGGCTTCTGGGCCAGCGGTAGGGTTGCTACTCTTGATGCTGGTGGTGTAGGTTCAGAAACTGGTCTGTGTCAGTGGGGGTGGGGGGGGGGGGGAGTACTGAGTGTCCCAGATGATGCTCTTCCTTGGTAGGGAAATATGAACATACAACAAAGGCAGCAGAATAAAGTAGGTCTGTCTAGTCTGCACCTATTGCAGTGTCCTCAGCATCAGCTAATGACTAGGAATATGCAGAGCCGCACCAGGTGTGGGGTACTCTGTGGCAAAAGCCAGGAGCAGTTCAAACAAAGTCATGGCACTTTCTTATGAAGTATGTGTGTTGGGAGTGCCGTGACTTTTGTTTGAACTACATCAGCTAATGACCCTGCTCCCCCCTTCCACAATCAGTCTTTCCCCTCCATCTGTGACCCTTATTTTCCTCTTAACTATCCCACCATCTGTTGAAGCTGCTCAGTGTTTTCAGCGAAACCACCTCCTCAGGAAGTCCATTCTAGCCTGCCACTACCCTCTGGATGAAAAAAGTGCCTCCTAGTCTGTCTCCTAAACCTCTGCCCTTCAGCTTGAGACTGTCTCCTCATGTTTCGATTTCCACTCAGCTTGAAAAGACCCTCCATGTCCACCTTTTTTATTCCTTTCAAATACTTGAAGGTATCGATCATATCCCCTCTCCTCCAAGGAGCACATGTTCAGGGCCTCCAGCCTCTCCTCATACATTCTACCCTGCTGGCCCATGATCATCTTAGTTGCCCTCCTATGGACCATCTCCAGCTGGTTTATGTCCTTGTTAAGGTAAGCACACCAGTAGTATATGCTGTACTCCAGATGTGGCCTCAACAATGACCTGTACAAGGGCAGTATAACCTACTCCCACCTAGGGCTGATCCCCCTGGCAATACAGCCCAACATTTTATTTGCCTTTGCTGCTGTTTTTCCTACATTGCATGGAATGCTTCAGGTCAATAGTGATTATCACCCCCAGGTACGTCTCCTTCTCGAATGCAGATACCCAGACCCCACCCAGGCTGAACTCTGTCCTCAGGTTCTTTACTCCATTGTGCATAACCTTGCATTTATTTGCATTGAAGGCAAGTTGCTAAATCCTGTACCACTACTCTTTAATTTTTTCAGATCTTCCCTTAAATCCTGTATTCCTTTTGCTGTCTCTAGCTTTCCACAGAGCTTTGTGTCATCCAGGAATAAGCAGATTTTTCCCTTAATGCCATCCCCAGTATCATTGATGAAGACATTAAAGAGCACCGGTCCAAGCACCAAACTCTGTGGGACCCCAATGGTGACCTTACTGGTTCTTGAGAGCTTAACCCCACCCTCATCTCCACTACCAACACGCACTGGGTCCTGCGCTTCAGCCAGTTATCCACCCACCTGGTCAACTTCTCACAAACCCCAGATCCGCCAACTTTCTAATCAACCTCTTGTGGGGTACAGGGTGAAAGTCCATGTAAAGGATGTCCACCACATGTCTGTTGTCCTCTGTTTTATTGACCCAATCGAAGAAGTCAGTCAGATTTGTTTGGCACAGTGTCCCTCCCATAAACCCATGTTACCACTCATCCTGGAGATCATTCTTTTCCAGATACTACACTCAGATCCTCCCATGTCCCTATCTTAACCATACCCAAAACCCGACTAGCCATTGGTAGGAGAGCCTTCTCCTCAGCAGCACCGCAAAAATGGAACAACCTCCCTCATAGTCTTATCTCATGATTATTTCTTCCCCTGTTCAAGAGGTATTTCAAAGAAATCTTCTTTCCTACTCCCATTTGTAATTGTTTCTAATCCTCAACTGTTTATCTGCATCTACTCCCTCTCCTTCCCCCCATCTCTTCTCTCCCTCCTCTCCCTCCTCTACATGATACTCGATCCTCACCACTCCTCCCCCTCTCCTGACCTCCCCTTTTCTTTGCTTCTCTGTCCTTACTTATGTAATATATTGTATTATAATATACTGTTTTGTACTATAATGTATGTATAATCTGTAAACTGCCTTAATATCCTAATGTTAGCCGTGCATAAGCACCCAAATATGGATTATGTAACTGATGACGCACTGATTTGTTTCCCTGTCCTCACCTGACTACCACAATTGTATTCTCACACTTGTTTCTGTTTTACCTTCTGTAAACGGCTATTTTATTCTGTATATTTGTAATGCCTCTATTCCCCGGGTCGCCCCTTAAAAAGGGACTTGTCTGTCTCAGTGGGCCCACCCGGCCATCAAAATTCAAATAAATAAACCTTTCCGTAAGTGTGGTCTCCATGAGCTTGCACATGATTGAGGTTAGATTGACCAGTCTGTAGTTTCCTGGGTCATCCTTGGGGCACTACATGTGCCATTCTCCAGTCCTGCAGTACCACTCTTCCAGCCATCTGTGCGTTGGTCTGAGTGTGCCCGTCATTAGGGTGCCAAAATGTCAAATTCGCCACCCCCTCCGCAAGGGTCACCCCTGGTCCCGGAGTTGTAATATTTAATTGGGGTGTCGGGGCATGGGCCCCGTCATAAACCGATTGGACGAACTAACCTGGACGCCCTAATGATGGTCGCACTTAGACGGGTGCATTCCGAGGGTGGAACCACGGTACCACACCTGACTTCAATGAGCTATTGAACAGGTCAGACAGGGACCTGCTATTTCTTCTGTCAGCTCCCTGAGCACCCTTGGGTGTATACTGTCTGGGCCTGGGAATTCATCCACCCTTTATGGCAGCAGCCCTTCCCTCACCCTATCTACTTCTATGAAATCGACCGTGCTCCCTTCCCCCAATTTCTGCTCCTCCCATCTAGTGTCACTGGTCCGTCTCTCTCCCCCTAGTGAAGAGCGAACAGAAGCATTCATTCAGCACTTCTGCTTTGCCCTGTTCTCTTCTACCCACCTTACCCCTTTCCTGAGCATAACAATCACATCTCTCTTGTCCCTTTTCTTACTTACTTGCCGAAAGAAGGCCTTTTGCCCATTTTTAATTCCCTCAGCTAGCTGCAGTTCCTTCTGAGCCTGTTGCCTTAGCCATCTTCAGGTAGTCCTTCTCGTCTTTCTCCCTGTGGGTCCTCCTGAATTTCCTGTAGGCTGACCTCTTATCTCTTACTGCCTGGGCAACCTCTGTGCTAAACCAGCTGGTTGCACTGGCCCTCAGGTTCTTCCCTTTGAGCCTAATGCACACTCCCTTATGGCTGCCATTATTCTCTCCATGATGGTGCACCACCTCCGGTCCACCTCCCCATCCACTTTGATGTTTGCCTGGTGGGTTCTTAACAACTTCGTGCCCGAAGGACGGCTGAACAGCAGGTTAAGTAGCCTGGGAGCAGGGAGGGAAGCTGGTCGGGTGGATAAAGAACTGGCTGCAGAGCAGGCAGCAGAGGGTGGTAGTTGGGGGGGCTCTCAGCAACCAGGACAGTAACCAGCATGGTACGACCAGAGTCGGTGCTAGGACCTGTCTTATTTAACATACTTATAGCAGACATAGTAAAAGGGACAAGGAGCAAGACCAACCTCTTTACAGATGACACTAAGATCTGTGCAGCGGTAGATAGTGAGGAAGGGGTTAATACTGCAAGAGGATTTTGGAGACACTTGAGTGCTAGTCAGCCACATGGCAGCTGGGGTTCAGTGCCAAAAAATTCAAGGTCTTACACCTGGGGCCTAAAAATTCAAAGAACAGCTACTGCTTGGGTGGAGTGCAGTTGGCCACTTCAGATGAGGAGAAAGATCTGGGAGTGCTGGTGACAGGGGACACGAAACACTCTGCACAGTGCAAGAAAGCACCTGCAACGGTGAACGGAATGCTGAGATGCATCGCCAGGGGAATCACCTCTAGGAGGGAGGAAGTCATTTTTCCCCCGTCCAGGTCCCTGGTGAGGCCGCACTTGGAGTACAGTGTGCAGTTTTGGTGCCCATATCCGAAAAAGGACATCAAACTGTTGGAGGGGGTCCAGTGTAGGGCGACGAAGATGATCCTGAGGACGGGGGAGAAGACATACGAGGAGAGATTGAGGGAGCTCAACATGTACACCCTAGAAGATAGAAGGGAGAGAGGGGATATGATTGAGACATTCAAGTACCTGAAGGGCATAAACAGAGTTAATTCAGATGGCTAATTTAAGTTAAAAGGGGGGGGGGGGGAGAGACACCAGGGGACACAGCCAGAAGTTGGAGGGAGGAAAGTTGAAAAGAGAGAGAGAGAGAGAGACATGATGTGGCACTATTTCACAGAGAAGGTGGTGGCTGGTTGGAATGCGCTGCCAGAGGAAGTAGTGGCACTGCGGATGGTGGGCACCTTCAAGAGAGGGTGGAATAGGGCCAAAGGGAGGGTCAAAACTGTGGAGAGGGTGGGGGGAGAGAGGTCGGAAGTGGGGGGCACTAAGTTAGAAGAAGAAACACGGGAAGAGAGGGCCAGCTGCAGTTTAACAAGACTGTGTGCTGCGCACTCGATCAGGCTAGATAGACCGAATGGCCTGTATCTGCTGGCAATTTTGTATGTTCGTATGTTTGTAACTTGCCTTCTAAAGTCCACCTTTAGTGTTAGTGGGTTCCTTTTTCCTTCCCATGTCCAACCGGAAACCACACTGTGTGATGGTCACTCCAACCCAGGGCTCCTTGACCTTGATATCTTGGACATGGCCCCAGTTTGTCAGCAGCAGATCAAGGATTGCTCCCTCCCTGGTAGGTTCTGTGACGTCCTGTGTCAGGAATTAAGTCTGCGGTGCATCTAAGATCATTTGACTCTTCATGCAGGTCGTGGCTGGTACCCTCCAATCCACCTTGGGCAGGTTATGCCACTTTATACAATAGGGGTGAGCCAATGTGTCATTGAATAAAAACATGTGTTGTCACTGCAGTGGTTTATTTTCACTGCAGTGAAATAAACCACTGTGGTGACATCACCACAGTGAATTTATTTCCATTTATTGAATGGCTCATGCAAAACATCACCATTAGTGCGAAATAGTGCAATTGAATATTATTGTGTGCTAATGGTTACATTTGCACATTGTTCCGTGCTAATGGTTACTTTTCCACCAGTCAACCCTAACAATAGGGGACCCTATTGTATAAATGGAATACATGATCGGTGAGGGTGGAACACGGGAATTATTTGCACTCGTGCGTAGTGACCTCTGGTAATAACACTTGTAGCTCCACTATACTCCTCCACTGATGATATTACTGGAGGTTACTATACCCTTGTAACTATTTCTCGTATTCCGCCCTCACCCATCATGTATCGCCCATATTACCACCTCTCTTTTCCCTGCAGCTGTCCTTATTATTGAGCTTGATTCTCTGTCTCTTTCCTCCTCCTGGTTGGGTGGTTTGTAAATCACAGGAGGGAGGGTTGCTGCCTTCTCCATAATCCTGCCACCTAAGTGACCATGGCAGACAGTGCAGTGGAGGTAGAGTGGTCGGGCAGATATCTTCTGGGCTCTGGGATGTGCACATCGTCATGTGCTCATGACTCCATGAGCTCTGATCATGCAAATGTCCAGTGGGGCTGGGCAAAACAGCCGACAATTGCCTGTAACTTCCAATCACAGAACTTGGTCTTTGGGGGGGGGGGCAGCACTGGAGATCATGAAAGCCACAGGTCGAGGGCTGGGTGGTTATCTGGTAAGGAAAGGGGCCAGGACTGCTAAGAGGAGGATTACATGCAAGTTAAAAACAGAGAAACTGAGAACACATTAGCAAGGCTTTTGACTCTGTGCCTCACAAACAGTTGCTCAAGAAGATGGGGGCTTCAAACAAGCATGGAGCCAGCCCAGTGGTAGTGAGGGTTGAGGCACTGGACGCCACACCTCACGCCGCGCCAGCGACCCGGGTTCAAGAATGGACTTAGGTCGTCGGGGGTTGGCAGGGGGAAGGAAGGATTGAGCGTCCCACGACAGCTCTCCTTCCTTCGGGGTGGGTTAGGGATATGCGCCACACTGCAGTGACACCCAGCGGAGGCTGGGTGTTTGGCAGGTGCAGGCATTAACATGGGGGAGAGCCGGCAGATGTCTGCACGTTAGTGCATTGACGTCATTGCACGTCGGGCTCTCTAGAGAGGAAAAGGAGGAAGAACATCTCCCAGGCCTCCTAGATGACGACCACCGTTGCCTGCTTCGCTGCCTGCCGACTGATAAAGGGGCAGACTCCGCTGTGTGCAGCTCGATCACTCGGGGATAGAGGAGGGTTCCCTCCTCACCCCACCCGGGGGGCAGTCCGGGCCGTCAAGGGACCCTGAGGATTCGAGTGTGTGGCACTCTAGGAGCAGACTCTGGGGTAGTCGGTAGGGTCGGGAAGCAGAGCACCTTGGTGGCCTGAAGGAGTGGAGGTTTCTGGAGACAGTAGAGGCATAGAAATAGAAAGTAGAAAAAACAAAAAAAACAGGCATGGGATAGGCATAAGGGAGCAATACAGATGAGCATGAATAGATAGGCCATTGACAGAGTAACGGCCTGTGGCACATTCATAAGGTAGAAAAAAATGTGCAGACTGGATGGGTCTTGCGGTCCTTATCTGCCGTCAAATTCTGTGTTTCTATGGAAGACCTGGAGGCAGCTAAACCCATAGTGAACTGGGTGGAGGTCAGTGGGGTTAAATCAGAGGAGATGGAGGTTATGAGTAGGGTTCCACATGGATTGGTCCTGGGTTCGGTCCTCTTCAATATGTTGATTAGTGACACTGGAGAAGGAATCCAGGACAGGTTGTGTCTCTTCGTAGATGACACAGAACTATGCGTGAGGGTGGATAGGGATGAGGGAATAAGGGAAATGCAGAGAGACTTACAGGTAGCCCCTAAGGTAACCCGGAGGGTGCTGGGTAAACAAACCAGATGGCTTCACAAAGAACTCCTGGCAAAGCTATGGGAACAAGATAAATGCTGGAAAAAGTTCAAGCAGTCTGGGCTCCAAACAGACTATATTATCTACAGAGAACAGTGGAACTCTTGCAAAACACAAGTTAGCACTGCAGAGTACCTATTGCAAGAACCTACTACTAAATTCTGGTGGGGACCCCAGGAAATTCTGGGCACACGTAAAGATCTTTCCTTGGAGCTTCTCAAAAGGCTACCCCTGGAGACATGATACTAAATGGGGTACACTGTAATGTACTCAAATACCATTGCAAACTCCTTTATTTAAATGTTCTCGGATCTATCTCCATACACTTCTTCCTTCCCGTCACCTCCAGCAGGCACACAGTTCTCCTCTATGCCTGATTCGTCTACCCCCGACCCTCTTCTCTGCAAACAGCATATTACGCCTCTGTTTCTTTTCAAGGAAATATCGAGGACTGAGGTCCTAAAACTGCTGCAGTCCATCTCAGATAATACCAGCTCAGGCTCGGATACCTTAGAACCTAGGCTCCTAAAGCTTGCTGCACTCCTTATTGCCTCCCCACTGGCAAATATCTTCACAATGTCACTCTCCTCTAGTGTGGTTCCTGACCTCTGGAAGATTGCTCGTATCATACCTGTCTTTAAAAAAGGAGGTCCTACAGAGATAACTAACTACAGGCCTATAGCCATCCTCTCGGTCTTTAGTAAAACTCTCGAGAAACCTGTTGCCAACCAAACCATAGATTACCTAACAAAGTACAACCTTCTCTCTGACACTCAGCACGGCTTCCAAAAAGGATGTAGTACTTTGTCGGCTCTCCTTAAATTCACAATGGATGTGCTTTCAATTATGGATGCTGGATTATTCACAGGGGCAGTTTTTATAGACTTTACCAAGACATTTGATCTTGTTGATCACCCCCTGCTTCTTTCCACTCTCAACAATCTGAACTTCTCACCCTCTGTAGTCGACTGGTATAGCAGTTTCTTGTCAAATGGGTCTCAAATTGTGAAGTTCAACTCTTCGCTATCTGACAGAATCATTACAAATATCAGGGTTCCCCAGGGCTTCATCCTGGGACCCCTACTTTTCTCGCTCTTCATTAGTAATATAGCTGACGTTTTTCACTCATGCTCTGCCTTACTCTATGCAGATGACAGAGCCATTATAAATATTGGGGTATTCCAGCTCCAACAATGTCTCCAATATAAACGCTTCCCTCTCCTCTGATTCCAGTAACGTAAAAAACTGTCTGACTGCTCATAAACTTGTCCTGAATGCAAAGAAAACCCAAGCCATGCTGTTTGGCTGTGCCCCCAAACTCAAGACCTAACGACCCTGATAACATGTGACTCAGGCGGCTCCGTAATATAATGTGTAGCATTCTTTAAGTATCTTGGAATCCTCCTGGATCAATCTTTGGACTTCAGTCTGCATATCCAATTTGTCTGTAAGGCTGTAAACACAAAACTGGGAATCGCTTACAAAACGAGCTATATGCTAACCCCCTCTGCAAAGCTGGCCATTGCCAGAGGTATCCTCCCCCCAGCTGTCATATATGGTGCTCCCAATTTTTGCTGCAACTAATAAAACCTACCCTGCACAAATGGGATGTTACCTATAAAAATGTATGCAGGTATGCCTCTTCATCACCTAGGCTCAAGCACCATTGCCAACTCTACAGTGACTAGGGTTGGGTGTCCCCCTCTGCCTGCTGACTATTCTCCTTAGGCTCGCTCATTGACTCAGTAATCAGAAATAAAACTCAGTCTTTGCTTGCAGTGATGCTTGTAGCTCAATCCCCCGCCTATGGACTGTGCTCAGCTGATAAGTCTCTACTCAACGTGCCAAGGTGTTGGACATATAAGGGCTACAGTGCTTTCCACCATGTGGCCCCTAAGCTCTGGAACTCCCTTCCCCTAGCTCTTCATCAGGCCACATCCCATCTCTGCTTTAAAAGAAAGCTTCAATGGCATCTATCACTAGCTGACCCTGCACTTGTTTTGACTTCACTTAATTCCTCTCTGCACCCACCTGTCACTCTTACCTTCTTCTGCATTTTTTCCTTCCCACTCCTACTATACCCACCTTTTCTCCACTTGTGAAACTTCTTATACCCTTCTATACACAACACTCCTATCTTACCTATAGCACCCTGTAGGATAGTTCCTCCCTAAAATGTTTTTTCTTTTCTTTGTTATTTCATTATGTTAGTTGTTACTGCTGTTTGCATCATTTTCTATTGACTGCTGCTTACCCTATTTGAATTGCGCAATCTGCAATAGCTGCTGATTCAGTGACGGATCACCTTTAAAGTTGGTTTACTGACTTATAAAGCCCTACATGAACTTGGCCGTGCCTACTTGAAAGAGCTTCTTGTTCCCTATCGCCCTGAGTGACAGCTTCATACGTCTGACGGGTTGCTGGAGATTCCAAGGGTGTCATTGAAATCTTTGGGGGCCTGTGCATTTATATACGTGGCCCCTTCCCTCTGGAATTCTCTACCCCATCAGCTACGGGAGTTCACAACTGTGGGAGGTTTCAAACAGGCATTGAAAACCTTTTTATGGTGTCAGGCCTTTAGTGGCATCGAATGAGTGTGACCCCTTAGACTGTTATTATTATTATTATTATTATTATTAACTGTTGATCTTACTACTGTTTTATCTTTTTGTAAAGCGCCTTGATAGTTTGAAAGGCGCTTACAAGAAATAAAGTTATTATTATTATTAATTGTTGCACTATGTTATGTTTCTCAATACGTCTGTCTCTCTGTAAATTGCTGTTCACTTCATTGGGAATGCACAATGTACTACCCGGTAGTATGCTACTTGCTATTTGATTTACTTTTTGCTGTTTAGCTCTATCTGCAATTATGTAATGTTCCTGCACTGATGTAATGTACGTGTCTCACCATGCTGCTGTACTCTCCTGAGTCATGCCCAAAATATTCATTTGCTGGCTAGTGTACTTACCTGGTAAACAAAAACTAAATAAATAAAAAGTTAGAGGGATGGTCAAAGGTCTGGCAGTTAAAATTCAATGCTAGAAAGTGCAAGGTAATGCATCTAGGGTAAAAGAACCCCAAGATAGAGTACTGGATGGGAGGAGAGTGAGTTATCACTACAGCTGAAGAACAGGAGCTGGGAGTTATTAGTAACTCACTTAAGCAATCCAGTCAGTGAAAGAAAGCCTATAGCAAAGCTAACAGGATGTTGGAATATATCAGGAAAAGTATTGTTAGCAGAAGAAAGGAGGTAATATTTCCCCTTTACAGATCCCTGGTGAGGCCTCATGTAGAGTACTGCGCTCAGTTCTGCAGTCCTTACTTCAGAAAGGATAAGGATAGGTTAGAGACAGTGCAGCGCAGAGTAACAAAAATGATTTTGGGCCAGCAGGACAAAGCCTATGAGGAGCGCCTCAAGGCACTAAATATATGCTCACTGGAGACCATAAGGGAGAGGGGAGATTTGATAGAGACCTTCAAGTTCCTTAAAGGAATTAACAAAGTGAACTGTGGGGAACTATTTAGCCTGAAATACCAATTCACGGTCATGTGGACACAAATGGAAATTAACAGGAGGAAGTACTTTATGGAAAGGGTGGTGGAACCTTGGAACAGTCTGTCAGCTGAAGTGGTGGGTGCAAAAACAGGATTCAAGCAGGGCTGGGACTTAAAATGAAGGGGATGGTGGTTACTGGGAGTGACAGGACCAAGGGGGAGAATAGAGAGACGATGGAGAGGGTTAGTACCCTGGAGGAACAGTAGGTTCTAGGGATTATAGGGAATTTGGGCAGACTGGATGGACCGCTGGTCTTTTTCTGCCATCATTGTCTATGTTTCTATGTTTTTACAGGCAGAAAAAGATTGGAGTCCATCTAGTATGTGCTGTTTCTACCTATACATGCCCCCACCAACTACTCTGTATGCATGGCTGGCCCATCCAGTGGTAGCTTAGTCCCCTGTACCCTTCCTTATTTTCCTCCTTCTCCCATCACTGATCAGCCCCTTACAGTATGTTGGCCTCACCCCCTCTTGAAGCCCTCCATGGTTTCTGATGCACGTGCCAGGACTTTCAACTTTATTTTTCAAAGCCTAATTTCTCCATATTAAAATGCTTGTTTTTGTTTAGGAGCAAGTTTGCCAAGCTCAGGACACTACATTCTTTCAGTAGATGCTTGTAAATGATTCAGGTTGAAAAATCACAAACTCATTCATGAGTATGGGTACCAGTTAATACCGTTGTGCCATAGTTTCTGATGACCATGCATCAGCGGCTTCCAGAGCGAAGCAGATGGCTCACCCAAAATAGCAATTTACCAGTTGTTACTGATATTTTCTTTCAGCTTGGAAATCTGTGGCCACATATATCGTCCATGATAAAACAGTTTGCAACAGGCATAATGTCTTAAATGTGCTTGAAAAATTTGGAGAAACTTTGACAGTGGCCCTTTAAACAGTTTACTGGAGTTAATGCTATACGTCATTTTATTCCTTATTTCCTTCACTCCAGTGTATTTGTGGGATGTCTGAACCCAGCTTGTTTTTTTTTTTTTTTTAGCAGTGGTATGCAGAGGAGCTTTGTATCCTGTTACGTCCGGTTGGGCTTGTGCGGGGTGAAGAGGTTGAGTAGGGAAGGAGGGGCTCTCATCTGATAGTATCATGTGTAAATGTGGCTCAGTCCAGTTTAATCAAGGATTTGAGGAAAAGCAATGATGGTGTTCTCTCTCTTGTCATCCATGGCCAATCTGCCTATAAGGTTATTTATAAAGGACAGATCTGCCTTGTTGAATCTTAGCTTGTCCTATACAGGGAAGACATAAAACCGGCAATTTTGATTATGCCACTGCCCTTCGTATCTACTCGGCAACTGAGCCAAGCACACATAACTAGAGATTCATTGGAATGCAGCAGGCAAAATTGGCCCTAGAGGTGGGGAGCTTGATAACATATTTGCATGCAGAGAGCAGTTCTGGATTGTGAGTTTGAATTCTGAATTGAGAGCTACTGCATATCCAGGACTTAATGACAGTTTACAGATCACACCCTATTTATGATTTATTTATTATATTTTGTGATGCTTCATGGTTTCTGTATTATTGGCAGGTATCAGACATTATGTACGCTATTGTTTATGGTAATACTGTTTGTTTTTAATCATTGTTTTGCACTCATTTGCTCTTTATTTTGTATATCAATTTTAAGCATGTTTTTAGCATCATCACTAATTGTTCATGTGATTGTTATATAAAAGCCTTCAGGGTTCTTGGCTAACTATCCTCTTGACAAAGTGCACATGTGTGAAACATTGAGGGCTACCTGCTCAGTCGACTCCTGGTTCAGAGCATGTTGAAGCTGAATTTTTTTTTTTGTGTGTTATCTCTTTATTCTCCTTCTGTCCCCGGTGCCCCCCTCCTTCCGACTGCACATCCCCCGAAGCCCCCTTTCAGGATCTGCCCCTAGAGTGCCCTTACCTTCTCCTTTCTCCTTGCACAGCGGGGTCTGTCCTAGGTGGGCTCGGGATGGGGCAGTCTTCATCTAGGACACCGAGGCTGCCATTTCCGCTGTTCTCCCATTTCCCCTGCCCCTTGGGGCGCTGGCACAGGGCGTCGTCGTAGGGGCGGCGAGCTGGCCGCGCCTCCCTCAAGCGCCCTAACAGCGTCCCCCTCCCGGACTCCGTGGCGGAGCCTCAACCCCCGCGAGCGCTGGTGCTCCCACCGGCATACTCGGGGTTGAGAATCCCCCCTCTGAGGGAGGAGAGCATCCGTTGGGACGCTCGATCCTCCCCCCCCCGGCCGACCCCCGACGACCCGAGTCCGTTCCCGAACCCGGGAAGCTGAATTTTTAATAACAAAGAAGACTAGCACTTTACATCACTTTGTTTGGTGCTTTGATTCTGTGAGTTGGAGTGAGAGTGTGTGCAGCAGTTGGTCTGCTTTTACTAGGAATGGGCTGTTCTTTTACTGGTAACCTTGATCATTGACTTTTTAACTGTAGGGTTACACCAAATTTGTGGTGAATAATTCTGATTTCAGATAGATGGAGCTAAATGTTGTTTGGATCAAGGTGCAGGCCCAGGTATTTATAAGTTTCAGTCACTTGTGTTTGAGTGAGGTCATAGAGACAGATTGATATATAGGTGTATAGATAGATTTTTAAAATGCCTTTCTTAAACCCAAGGTGCCATACAAAAAATGTAAAACGTCATATCACAAATCCAAAGAATATATTATGAATGTGAAACCAACATAAATATAGAATAATCCCAATAATGGTTCTCAGTGTACCATGCTTCTGTGACTGCCGCAATATCCAGGTGTCCCTCTTCCATCAAGGCCAGTAGTTCAGGGAGCTCGTTACCCAGACTACAGGCATTGGTACTCATCTCCCTCCATTTTTTGATAGCCTTACCCCTTTTAGCCCTATCCCTGTTCTTACTGTCTTTTTCTTCATTAATCCCTATCCTGCTTCCTATCGACTTCTCTACCTTGGTGTTTACCTTGCTTTCTACCCTGTTTTGTGGGGGGTGGCCTGGGATTTTTCTGCTCCTGTTCAGTGCCTTCCCCCTTGGCTAGTTTAAATGCTGCCAATGAAGCAGTTAAATCTATCACCTAAGATCCTGATTACCCTCCCAGACGGATGCAGTCCATTGTGCCAGTATAGCCCTGTATCGCTCCAGGTTGACCCTTGGTCCCCAGTGAAGCCAAAACTCTGAGATCTGCACCAGTTATTCAACCATTGATTGAATCCCGTGGTGCAGAGTACCCTAGCCTCACCCATGCCGTAGACAGGCACACCTCCGAGAAGGTTACTGTGCATGCTACTTGTCTAAGGCCACTCCCCAACTCCACAAACTCCTCCTGCACTTCTCTGATCCCATTCCCAGCCAGGTCATTTGACTGTAGGTTTACAGTGATGTCAGTTCCCTCTCCGTGCTGCTGCTTCCTTGGTCCTGAGGATTTGCTTCCTGTGCTCCAAGCAATGGCGCCTTGCAGACACCTACCACCCTCTTCCCTCCCTCCCTCCCCCAGTTTTACCCCCAGTGATTGAATCCCATACCAGGAGTTGTTTCCTTCCGCTGTGGCATCCCGTGCCACCTTCCTATGGGTTTCCTTTGTGGAGGTTCCCAGCATCCTTCTTGGCCTCCACTGTGGGTGCCTCCATAGAGGAACCATGCTCTGCCAGAGTGGCATATGAATTGTAGAGAGGTACAACTGGAGGGATGAGGGATGTACCTCTTTTCCACTACCCTCACTCTCCCTGAGTGCACTGTGGTCCAGACGCTCTTCATTCTTGGCAGCCTCTGAGGCAGCAGCCCTGGTGGTCCCTGGGTGGAGGAGGAGGTTTCCTGAATGCCCGTCTGGTTGGCCTGGAGACGGGCAACCTCCTCCCTGAGACCAGAGAGGTGCCTACAAATAGGGGAGCATCGTAGCCTGAAGAATGTCTGCCGGAAGACTGCCACCCCACAGCCAGTGCATTGCATCACTCCCCACATGTCTATCTCTTCCTTCCTGTTTGTTTATTTTTTGTTGTTGTTAGTGTATGCGAACATCTGCTTGCATTTACCCCCTTCACAGTGTGCTGGGCAGTTAAGGATATTACAGGTGTATGTCCTTTGCCCTTTTGGGGAAGTGATGTCAGAACCCCTGGTATAAAGGAAATGACGCTCATGGGGTGAGGGGCAGGGTGGGTGGTACCAAGCCACTGCCCTCCAGAAACAATAAGCTACGGCTCTGACCCACCACACCAGTGAGTGCTTTCCTTCCTTTCATCAAGACAACCTGCACAACAATTTAACCGAAAATATACCCTGCAAAAAACAATTTCAGTCAGAGAAAAACAAAGCAGTTCAGCCCAAACCATGTGTTCTGCCCTCTGACACTCCTTTGTCTAGCCGTGAGGGAGAACTGCCTGAGGAACCACCATGCTATTCTCTTTAAATTGCCGCTATTCCTTTTAAGTTATCACCTAGCAGAGACCCCAAGACAAACAATTTCAGTGTTCTGTATGATGACCAGTAGTGATTCGGCCTTGTGACAGGGTAGAATAGGACCCTGACCCATTTGTTTTGGAGAAAGTGTTTAAATTCAAAGATTTTTTTTTTCCTTTTCTGTTTCTCCTCTGGTTGCACAACCAAATTTTCCTGTGAGACCTCTGACTTGATCAACCTGAACAGTCTCGCAATTCTTTGCCTCTCTCTCTCTGTTTTCCTCCCTTGCATGTCTGCTAATATAAAAATATGTACAAATCACTGCATGGAATAAAGCTGATAATGGGATCACTTTTGTTTAGAAAATATTTAGTATTACTGTTGAAATGTGTATTAATTGTATTTTGCCATGACTTTATGTAACCCCTAGATGGCGCTATCCCAGGGGCTACTACCCCTGCCTGATTTGCCACTAACAGGTTGAGGGGCCTGGATCCAATGGCGGGTGCCTCCACCCAGAGGTCAGGGTTTGCAATAGTTAAACTTACTTGGTCACAGCCCTCTGGGACACTGCAACCCCCCTTTCTTCCCACTAGTGGCCCACACAATATATCAGAATTACCTTCACAGTATACACACCCCAGGGCTGGTTCAGGCACTGGGACCTCCTGTAAAATAAGATACAGTGCAACAATCACAGTACAATACTTTAACATAGACAAATACTCAGGCAGTATAACTTTGCTGAAACAAGCAGCTCGGATTTATTTAGGGGAATATAACAAGGACAGGGGAAATCAGGTTAATTAGCTTATCACTTTACTCATCTACCTATGGCTCTGTGCACAGGCCTATCCCTACCAGTTACTGTCCCTGGGTACCCAAGCCCTAGTGGCTAGTCCAAACCGTGGCAGCTGGTAGGGGCCCTTTCACAGAGAAAAGAAAAATTAGTTTAAACAGTCAGCAGTACAGTGATTCCATTTGGATTTAATGTGGCAATTCAACAGGGAGCGACCCTGAATTAGTACTCACGACCTCCAAACAAGATAGGGTCCTTCAATGTCAGCAGGGCTACTCTTGAGCTCCACAAGACTCCTCACACATTTATATGGCAAACAGGCAGGCTGCTTCTCTATCCCGATCGCAATTACTGCACAATACCCGGGAGAACACACAGCAGATTCAAGTCCTGACAGACCGAGTGCAGTTCAGCAATTTCTCCAGTCTTCTACAGGGTGAGCCTGATTTCTACTCTTCAGATATCCTTTGATTCTTTTCACAGGATGGATTCAGTCCTAACAAGCAGTTACACAAGCTGCAGACCGGAACTCAGGGCCTTACACACGTTTCCCGACTAAAACTGCACACCGAAAAAGCACAGGGCTCCTTCCTTCTTCACTGCCAGAGCTCAACTGAAACTCCAACAGACAAACCGAGCACTTCCTTTGAGTTCCTCCCAGTTCTTGACTGGATTGGCTGTCACTCACAATAGACTGCTCCTGTTGGTCCAAAAAGGCGTCAAGTCTAAACTACATCTCCCAGAGTCACTGCCCATACAATCCTCTTGTGGCTGGCTCAGATTATGAGTCCAAGTTCTGATCTGTCCAAGGCACCATTTTAGAGCTAGCTTACCCCACACTGATTGGTCCAGTTCAGCAGTTCAAAACCAGAATGGGGAACTAGGCAGACACAGTTCTGACTGCAAAGAAAGCAGGTTAGACAAACTGTAATTTCATTATTACTCTAAATGGTTTCTGGCAAACAGTTACATCTTTCAGATAGGTTCCCTTGCACTCCTAGTGACTGCAAAATGGAGTGAATTGGCAGCAGCTCGAGTGGTACTCAATCAAAGAAACACACAGTCCCCCATCCAAACTAATTATGTCTGCAAGCAGACAGCTCTTAAAGAGACAGTACCAGAGGTTCTAAAAACACTCACTGATAAATGGCTTAAACGCCAAACACCATTCAGGCTTGGAGCATTCAAGCAAGCTCCTGGAAGTCTTTTGGGAACCCCCATTTGCAGGGGGGTTACATTTAGAAAACTAGAGGTTATTTGACTGCAAATATTGAGCCTTTTGCAAAAGGGGGCCTCAAGAAGCACAGTGTTCTACCAGCTCCTAAAACTTACAAGGACATACGTTTGTTAAGGATAGGGGGTTGAAAAGAGTTATAGAAAAGAGCTAAGCTAAGTTGCAAGGAGAGATTTTACAAGAAAGATTTTATTTTGCCTATATAAATATAGAATAAAGTACATGGTGGTGTGTTTAACGAGAGTTTACACACACCCGAGGAGTTAGATGCTACATAAACCCCGAGAGCGAAGCTCGAGGGGTTTGTGCAAAGCATCTAATCTCAAGGGTGTGTGTAAACTCCTGGAGTTTAAACATACTACTCTATATTTTATTTTATATAATCACTGGTTTCCTTGGCTACAGCAATTATATAAAATAAAATCAGCAGTTTCTGTGTATACGAGTATGCTCCACTTTATTTTACGTCCGGTTGGATTTTCATTTTCCGCGGCTTCACTTATTTTTTTTTTTTTTAAATGTTCAGCGTCCCCCATCTGTAAAACTAGTGCTCATTTTGATATTTTTTTTTTAATTTACTCACCGCCGTGTTTCTTTGGCGGCTCCGTTGTAAGAAGGTAGCGTGAGCCAAGAAGGGAGATGCTGCTGTAGGTGCATGCACAGAGGGAGGAGAACCGTGTGCATGTTTGCCATTATAAACGCTCCTTTATAACGGCAAATTACGCCACGGTCTGTCAATGGCAAAAGGGGAGACCCATTAATTATATAGTTATTATGAACAAGTTGATATATATATATATATTTTTTTTAATGCCACTATAAATACATTTTTGGTGAATTTTACAACTGCCCCTGGGTTTTCCCTATGCTTCCTGACCTGTGCCTCAATGACAGGCCTTTATTTTGGCTAGTAGGAATGTTGCCACAGGTGTGATTCATTTTCTTTTTAGGACTAAATATGTGGAATTCATTTTCTCCCATCTGTTTCTGGATTTAGTTTTTTTCTGTAAATTGCAACAGGAATTTTCCACAGTTAAGGGACTTGGGTTGTTGCACAAAACAGATATTTTATATACTTGACAGTTTACATTGGCTAGTAGTATTTTCTGTTGGTGGCAAAAGGGTCCTTCTAACAAAATCCTCATTTAGCTTTGCTTGACCTCTTTATTACTGCCGCCATCCTTTAGAAATTACATAGTAAAAAAGCCTACATCATGACGTACAACTGCTCTGTACCTCAGTTGTCATCCATAAAACTTTCTCTCCCCCACCCCATGTAGCCCTGGTACACTGTCACACAGATTCCCTTAGGTGGCAGCTGCCTAGTGGAATGTGTTCACCCCCCCCACCACCACCCACTGATGGAAGAAGCTGTCCTAGGGATGCTCAATCCTTCCTGTTCTGGCCTGCCCCAAGTGACCAGCGACCTTCCCAAAGTCCGGTTGCCAGCACAGCCAGTGGTGCCTCCACCACTGTGCTTCTGGGCCAGCACAACTTGTTTTCTGGATCATTATGAAGCAGTCTCAGATGTTCCTCCAATCAGATAGAACCACCACCATACCTCTTATTGAGCGTAGATGCTGCCTCGCCCAGTACGTTCAACTTTCCCATTCCGCTGCCTCCCAGTGTCAACTACTGCTCACCATTCTGCTCTGTACTTGCCTGCCTCTAAAATGTCAAAACAAATGTTGCGAAACTTAGTTTCGTCAGCTGCTGCCCTTCAGAGCACGGTGAGACTATACCACTTGTTACAATTAAAAAAAGGGGGGGAGGACAAAAAACTATAAACAAATAAAAACGCCTTTTAAATAGTCATGCTGACAGTTTTATGTTGCCAGAAAATCTTCGACTGCTTCATAATATGTTAATACGTGTACTTGTGTGTGTTTCATGCAGCATGAGAATGTTATCTCATGCTGTTTGGGCTAATAGAACCACTCATCTTCGCTTTGCGGTCCTCTTCCCCTGATGGCAGATAACACTCTTACGCAATAAAAAACACACAGAAGTATAAATATTAATATATAGTACTGGCAGATATCCAATGGAGTACCACAACCGGAAAGATATGTGAATGGGCACCGTCTCTTCTAAGTTAATATGGAACTTGTCTTTGTTCCAAGGAATTGAAGCAGACAAAAATATATTTTAGTTGCTGTTTCAAAAGTTTATTGTATATAGCAAAGGATTACACCCCCAAAAAAAAAAAAAACAAAAAACAAAACATGCCTTGGTTTCTCTGTCAGCAGTTTGGCTTCCTATATGATTGCTAGCTGGTTGTGTTACTAATGCCTCTCAGGGATGCAGGGCTCTGCATCTGTGATGAGCCAGCAGTGCACTGGGATGCATGTTCTGCAATGTGTTCAGCCCCTGAAGCATGCTGTTGGCACTACAGGATGCACAAACTGGTGCTTGGTGCCCACCTGCAACATAGCAGGATGTGTTAAATGGGCTTTAACTCGTTGGCTCTGAGAAGGCCAGAATTAGATTGGGGACCTACATTTTTTTTTTTTTTTTGAAGCTCCATATTCCTAACGGGAAGAACTACGGAGAGCCCTGGTATGACTGAAGTAGACACACACTGAAGTCCCGCAGATTGCAATGTAAGTTTTTATATGTGCTGTGAGGTCTGCCTCTTATTGTACGAGAGTGTCTGATGTTTGAGCAAAAGCACCACAAAAGAAAGCTGGTTGGTTCTGTCTACCCAAACTGTACGAGAAGATGCTCTTAGTAGATATGTCACTGCACATCTAAACTTCTTATATAGAAACATAGAATTTGCCAGCCGATAAGGACCACTGAGTCCACCCAGTCTGCCCATTTAACCCTGCCTACAGTATCTCTGCAAACCCTACATGATCTCAGATTCTTTCAGATGACTCTTGTTTCTTTTCCCATAAGATTCCCTTATGCTTGTCCCAAGCTTTCTTGAATCCTTCCACCATTTTCACTTAACTAGCTTGGCTGGCAACCTGTTCCAGGGATCCATCACTCTCTCTATGCAGAACAACTTTCTTATATCTCTCCTGAATTTACCCTCCCTCCAGCTTCATATCATGCCCCCTTGTTTTTGAACACATTTTCTTCTCACAAATACTCCCCTCCTCTACCTTACTTACTCCATTTATGTGTTTAAATGTCTCTGTAATGTTTCTCCTCTCCCTCCATTCCTCAGTGGTATACACATTGAGTTCCCCCAGCCTTTCCCCTCAACATGTGCCGAAGCCGCCCTAGGGAGACCAGCAGCCAAACAGATGATTTGGCGAATGGATCACCTCCTGTATTGCTCTTTGTTACAAGTTAGCGGGGCACATGTGGGGTTGAAGACTCGCTCCACCAGACACACTGCTGCCTCTGTTGCTGCTGACAGCCATATTCCCATTTCTGAATGATGTAGGGTCGCACCTGTTTGAATATACACACATTCATATCCTATTACAGCATCGACTTAGTCATCATACTGCTGCTTGTGGGTTTGAAGTCCTGCAGTCTCTTCATCCAATTTGGGGTGCATGCCTTGCTTCCTTCTCCAGAGGACTGCTAGGTGTCTGCCTAAATGTGGACAGTGAACTGAATGTTTGAGGCGGTATAGTGCAGTGGTTTAACGCTCTGAGCTGCAAATCTGGTGACATCCAGTAGATCAGACCTGGGTTTGAATCCCACAGCTTCCACTTGCAGACTGTGTGACCCTGAGCAAGTCACTTAACTTCCCTGTGCTCCCAGGTTGCACCTGTAAAAAAGCTTTCAGCTTAGTGTGCCAGTCCTGGTTAAACAACTAAAAAAAAAAAAAGAATGTAGGTAGTAAGAAAAGCTCAACTTTTCCTGTTCCAGTGTGCAGTTCAGAGTTTAAAGGGGTGGAGGGGCTTAGTGGTAAACTGCCTAAATATGGATGCAAACTGAATATTAGTAGTAGAACTGTGCTTTACAAGTAAATACCCTCTCTTTCTTAGAGGATAAATAATATATTCATTGTGGAATACTAGATTAAGCCTGAGTTTGACTTGTTACACAGTGTTACAAAAGCAGAGAAGTGCGATATTTAGGTATACGTATTTCAGAACCTTGGTGATTATCCATCTTATGATCTTATGGTTTAAACCACTGTGCTAAGCAGAGCTGGTGGTATTACTCAGCAGTGTATCAAACCATGGAAACATAGACACACACACACGCGCTCATCAAAAATCCCATATATTCTGCTCTAAAAGAGATTGCAAAAATTGAGATTAAACACACTATTGTTGCAGTTGTTAAAACACTTTGGAATACTACACTGCATCCAAGGTTCTGGAGTATTTTTATTCCAACATCAGATTTCTGTAGGAAAAGTTTGGTGGTGAGCACTGAGGAAGTGGTGCACTCCTCAATAAGTGAGTCAGTTTGCTGAAACAGAGAAGGAGGCAGTCACCTCTTACGTTTCACCCTGTCTTATAGGGCTTTATCAGAGAATGCAGCTCTGGTGAAGATGTTTTGATTTGATATACATTTCAGTCAGTGAACAAATTAACAACCAGTTAGGCAATTACATCCTAGCTCAATGATTGAACACCTTGTGTTGAACCCATCACTCATACGAAAACAGATGCGTTTGAAAATCAGTCTGTATTTTAAATCCATTGGTTCCTTGTTAGGATTCACAATATTCTTTATTAGCAAATTCTGTTCCGATGGGACCTACATTGAGAGAGAACACCAAGAGATGAATAAAAAACAGAAATACTGTTTTGATACTAGCTCAGGATGTGTAGCTTCAAGGCACTACCGAGCAAAGCATTTTCAGTAAAGTAGTATTACCCTCTTAAGGTCACAAGCACAGTTCTCAGGAGGTAATGGTAAGTGCGTGTGGTGGGGGAGTGGAGTGATTCATAGAAACATAGAAGTGTGTCGGCAGAAAAGGACACCTCGGTCCATCTAGTCTGCCCTTCCCCTCCTCATGGACTCCTCTGTCCTTTTCTTCTGACTCCCCACTTTCTTGCCCTCCCTCCCTCCCTAATGCAGTCTCCAGACCCCCTTTTCCTGACTGGATTCATATCCTTATCTCTCTTATTCAATCCCATCTAGGTATCCCATGCCCTTTTGAACTCCCCCACTGAGTTTACTCCCACACCCAGTCAGGCAGCTTATTCCAGGGACCCACCATCCTTTCAGTGAAGTATTGTCCCTTCATATTTCCTTTGAATTTGTGTCCCTCTAGTTTTAAGCTATATCCCCTAGTTGATGTTTTTTCACTCATTTTTTGAAAATGCTCCCTTCCCGCACCCTGTTTATTCCCCTCAGATATTTAAAAGTTTTTTTAAACTTTCTTTATTGTTTTTCATATAGTAAAACAATACAGTAGTCATTCTCATGTAAGAGCTTCACATATACAGTTATAGACCTGGTTGGAGTAACATACATATGGTCTTACAATCTTTTATATTAGGAGGTGGGGGTATAACCCGGAAAGCTGGGCTACCTACGCTCAAAGTCCATTCAGTCCCAAAATATGCCAGCCACTTCATAGGCTAAGGAAGTGTTCATAGGGAAATAACGAGGAAGAAATGAAACTGCACTAATCTAGTAGTGCTACAAAGCTTATAACATTATTTGTTATCAAGGAAAGTGAAACCCCACACTCCCCCACCCTGCTCCAACTTTAAATGTAAGTGTAACAATAGGCACATTAGTACTGTTTAAACATCAGCAATTATATATTCCCTTTAATCAGCATAGTCAGAGAATATCAAACTAGAGGGTAATATTCTTAAACAACATAAGGATTAATAATTTCAACAAAAACTTTTGCCCTCTTATTAGGGTCGAAATCTTGACAATATTCCCAGAGGGTAAACTTGATTAATTTAAGTTTAATACAGTTAAGTCAAGAACTAAGGAGTTTACTCAGCCCTGGTCCGAATCCGATTCCTCCATTAATAACCCTTGGTGTGGTGGTTTTTGGAATTCTGATTGTCTTTTCAATCCATCTACCTGCGTCTTTAGCGTCGTGAAACTGCCAGCTTTTCCCTCCATAGGTTATGCGTAGACGAGCTGGTAAGAGAAAGGAATGCACTATTCCCAATGTGTGCAGCTTCTGCCTAATGGGATCAAACTGCTTACATTTTGCTCTGGTTTGATATGAAACATCTGGGAAGAACTTTACTTCCTTGCCCTGGCATTCAGTCGGGTAAACTGCTCTTGCTGCACTAGTAATTGCATCTCTCACATCCAAGCCAGTAGTTTTCAGCAGAATTGTCCTTGGTTGGTCCGTCTCTGTAGGTCGCGCTCCGCTCTATAGTTAATCCTATATGCCATCCGCAGATCCATCCAATCGAACTCCTCAGGCATTTCCAATTTCTCCACTAGCCAACATCGTAAATAACTGAGGAGCTGTGTTCCTTCTGCTCCCTCTGGAAATCCAACGATACGAATGTTCCCTGCTCTCAAGGTGTTTTCCACCGCCTCAAGCCGTCCCCGTAATTGCAGGTTTTCTTTTGTCAGCAAAGCTACCATTGCTTGGGTTGCTAGTGACCTTTTATCTGCATCTGTGGCTATATCTTTTACCACCACCAACACTGTTTCTTGTGCTTCCAATTTAGCCAGGGAACGTTCTATTTTGGCCTCCATTGCCCTTACAGAGTCTAATATCTTCTGCCACAGAGGTTCTGGAAAAGTACTGGCTTCTGTAGGCCGCGTAGAAGCTGCTGCATTGTTCACTTCAGCTCGGGATGTTGCATGCCTCTGAGTCATCGAGGCTTGTTGGATTTGAACATTTTTACGACCCATAGTAAGTTTGGTATCTTTCTGTAGGTAGTTGATTGAAAAAACAGAATTTCACCACCAAAATCGAATTCAGTGCCTTTACTCTGAGAATTTTAACTTAGTAGGAGCCTCAGGTGTGGAGCAGTAGGGGAATGCTGCCTGCCAGGAAGTCGGCTCTCATTTTCATGTAAAAGGTTGTTTCGTAAGACCCCACCCCCTCTAAAATGACTCTTTGAATTCCAGATTTTAATCCGATACGCACCTTGGCATACATTGTACAATGCCACATATATTGGAACATCTCTAGTTATATACTGTTGTAATGTTTTGTATAATTCCATGTCTTGTTTGTTCTCCTTTTCATACTTTTCCAGTATGTATTGTTCATCTGACATGGAACCTATGAAATGATCTTGTTCTCAAAGCTGTTATCTGAAATTTCAATAAATAAAAATATACCTCCATCACCCCGTCAAAGAACTCGATCAGGTTCGTCTGGCATCATCTTCCACCTGTAAACCCATGCTGGCTGTCGTGCATGAGCCCACCCTTCTCCTGATATTGTACTAATCTTTCTTTTGGGAGTGCTTCCTTCAGCTTACCCACCAGAGGCAAGACTGACTGGACAATAGTTTCCTGGTTCCTCCTTCCCTCCGCCCTTGTGCAGTCGCACCATGTCTGCTTTTCTCCAGTCCCCTGGGACTTTCCCCTTGTCCAAAGATAGAGTAAACAGCTTTGTGAGTGGTGCTGTAAGCTCCTTCCTCATTTCCTTGACCACCCTGGGATGTAGTGCATCAGGACCCATTGCCTTGTCCGCCCTTAATTTACCTAATTCCTCCAATAGCCTACATTCCGTAAAAGGACTTGTGTCTACCTCCCTGCCCTCCATTCTCCTATCTCTTAGCTCTAGTCCCATTCCCTCTTCCTCAATCGTGAAGACCGAGCTACACTACCTGTTTAACATGTTCATTTTTTCATCATCCCTCATTCATTTCCTATGTTTTAGAAATGGTTTCAGTTCAAATTGGTGATTCAAGCCAGGTTGTCTGAGCCCCCAACTTGTATATCCATTCCTGTTCCTTTTTATATTTGCTTGCGTGTATAGTGCACAAGAAACATGTTGAGATAGTTGAGCATTGCAAAGGTGTGGCAGTGTTGTGGCTGATGCAGGGGATGCTTTAATGGGCACGTCCCTCAGCCACCGGTCAACAGGGAAGCTGCTGATGATGGCAGTTTCAGAGCGAGTGCCACACTTGAAAGAAATCTGCCACTGGAATCGGGGACAGTTTTGTCATTGCAGTGGCAGATCTCTCCTCCCCCCCCTTCCCGGCAACGAGGCACAATCAGCCGTGTGCATTACAGTGCACAGTAATGTGCATGGCTAGAGTTCCAAGCAACTTGTGTGCTCAGTGTGCCTTTTCCGGTGAAACATGTTAATAAATAAATGAGTCATGTTGTGGATTTGCATAATTGGCAGCTCCTGCCACCCACCACACACTCCCCCCCCAAAGCCGACATCATGGTGCCCAATCCATGTGTCAGCATGTATCTCCTGTCCCCCCATTACTGTGGTACATTGGGGGTCCACCCCAGTGTGCCAAACTAATTATATTTCTGACACCAGGATGTCCATTACTGGTGTTGGATTACCCCCCCAAGCTGAAGATATATTTTGCTGACAATCCCCGTGTTGGCATGCCCCCCACCCCCACTTTACCTTTTCCAGCACTGGGATGCCCACTCCCATTTTATTTGCCTCTGCTGCTGTTTTTCCTACATTGCATGGAATGCGTCAGATCACTAGTGATTGTCACCCCCAGATTCTTCTCCTCCTCGAATGCAGATACCCAGACCCCACCCAGGCTGAACTCTGTCCTCAGGTGCTTGACTTCATTGTGCATAACCTAGCATTTATTTGCATTGAAGGCAAGTTGCTAAATCCTGTACCATCTGTCTTTAATTTTTTCAGCTCTTCCCTTAAGTCCTGTATTCCATTTGCTGTCTCTAGCTTCCCACAGAGCTTTGTGTCATCCAGGAATAAGCAGATGTTTCCCTTAATACCATCCCCAATATCACCGATGATGACATTAAAGTGCACCAGTCCAAGCACCAAACCCTGTGGGACCCCACGGGTGACCTTACTGGTGCCTGAGAGCTTAACCCCACCCTCACCTCCACTACCAACACACACTGGGTCCTGCTCTTCAGCCAGTTATCCACCGATCTGGTCAACTTCTCACCAAACTCAGATCTGCCAACTTCCTGATCAACCTCTTGTGGGGTACAGAGTGAAAGTCCATATAAAGGATATCCCTGGGTCATCTTTGGGGCACTACATGTGCCATTCTCCAGTCCTGTAGTACCACCCTTACAGCCGTCTGTGCACCGGTCTGAGTGTGCCCGTCATTAGGGTGCCAAAATGTCACATTCGGGCCCCCCCCCCCGAGTTGGAATATTTTGTTGGGGGGGGTGTGAGGGGCACAGGAGATACAGCCCCCCACATATAAACTGATTGGCAGATTTAAATCCTGATGTCCTAATGACGGGTGTACTCGGACTGGCACATTCTGAGGGTGGAACCACGGTACCACACCTGACTCCAGTGAGCTACTGAACTGGTCAGATAGGGACCTGCTAGCTGCTCTGTCAGCACCCTTGGATGTATACTGTCTGGGCCTGGGCATTCATCCACCCTTAATGGCAGCAGCCCTTCCCCTATCCACTTTTATGAAATCGACTGAACTCCCTTCCCCCAGTTTCTTCTCCTTCCCTCTAGTGGCACTGGTCCAGCTCTCTCCCTAGTAAAGAGTGAACAGAAGTATTCATTCAGCACTTTTGCTTTGCCCCTGTTCTCTTCTATTCACCTTACCCTTCCCCTTTCCTGAACCTAGCAATCGCATCTCTCTTGTCCTTTTTCTCACTTACATACTGAAAAAAGGCCTTTTGCCCATTTTTAATTCTCTCAGCTAGCTGCGGTTCCTTCTGGGCTTTAGCCCGATGCACTGCTCTGCCTGTTGCCCTAGCCATCTTCAGGTAGTCCTTCTTGTCTTTCTCCGTCTGGGTCCTCCTGAATTTCCTGTAGGCTGACCTCTTACCCCTTACAGCCTGTGGAAATTCTGTGCTAAACCAGCTGGTTGTTTTGGCCCGCAAGTTCTTCCCTTTGAGCATAGTGTACTCCCTTATGGCTACCATTATTCTCTCCTTGATGGTGGACCACCTTCGGTCCATCCACTTGGATGTTTGCCAGGTGGCTTCTTTACAGCTTCGCGCCCCATGGAAGGGTGAACAGCAAGCTAAGTAGCCTGGGAGCAGGGAGGAAGCTGATCGAGTGGAGAAAGAAATGGTTGCAGGGCAGGCAGCAAAGGGTGGTAGTTGGGGGAGAGCTGTCCGCACCCAGGTCAGTAACCAGCGGGGTACCATAGGGGTCAGTGCTATCACCAGTCCTATTTAACATATTTAGTGCAGACATAGCAAAAGGGATAAGGAGCAAGATCAGCCTCTTTGCAGATGACACTAAGATCTGTGCAGAGGTGGATAGTGAGGAAAGGGGGTAAGGTACTGCAAGAGGATTTGGAGACACTTGAGTGCTGGTCAGCCACATGGCAGCTGGGGTTCATTGCCAAAAAATGCAAGGTCTTGCACCTGGGGGCTGAAAATCCAAGGAACATCTACTTGTTGGGGGAGTGCAGTTGGCCACTTCAGATGAGGAGAAAGATCTGGGAGTGCTAGTGACTGGACATGAAACACTCTGCACAGTGCAGGAAGGCACCTGCAAAAGCAAACAGAATGCTGGGATGCATCACCAGAGGAATCACTTTTAGGAGGGAGGAAGTCATTCTGCTCCTGTACAGGTCCCTGGTGAGGCCACACTTGGAGTACAGTGTGCAGTTTTGGTGCCCATATCTGAAAAGGGACATCAAACTGTTGGGGGGGGGGGGGGACAAAGATAATTCTGGGTATTGGGAACAAGACATACAAGAGATTGAGGGAGCTCAACATGTACACCCTGGAAGACAGAAGGGAGAGAGAGGATATGATTGAGACATTCTGGTACCTGAAGGGCATAAACAGAGTTAATTTAAATGGCATGTTTAAGTTAAAAGGGGGAAGAGACACCAGGGGACACAGCTTAAATTGGAGGGAGGAAGGTTCAAGAGAGAGAGAGAGAGAGAGAGAGAGATGAGGTGGCACTATTTCACAGAGAGGGTGGTAGCTGGTTGGTATGCACTGCCAGAGGAAGTAGTGACACTGCATATGGTGGTCACCTTGAAGAGAGGGTGGGATAGGGTCAAAGCAAGGGTCAAAACGAAGGAGAGGGTGGGGGGCACTAAGTTAGAAGAGGAAGCAAGGGGAGGAGTGGCCAACTGCAGTTTAACAAGACAGCGTGCTGCACTCTTGAGCAGACTAGATAGACTGAATGGCCTGTAGCTGCCAGCAGTTTTGTATGTTCATAATTTGTCTTCTAAAGTCCACCTTTCTAGAAACCAGGATTTTAGTCTTAATGGGATCCTTTTTCCTTCCCATGTCCAGCCGGAACCATACTGTGAGATGGTCACTCCAACCCAGGGTTCCTTGACATGTTGGACATGGTCCCCATTTGTCAGCAACAGATCAAGGATTGCCCCCTCCCTGATGGGTTCTGTGATGTCCTGTGTCTGGAATTAAGTTTGCAGTGCATCTAGGATCGTTTGACTCTTGCTGCAGGTTGTGGCTGGTACCCTCCAATCCACCTTGGGCAGGTTATGCCACTATAATTACTCCTCCATCTCCTTTCCCTGCAGCTGTCCTTATTTCTGAGCTTGATTCCCTGTCTCTTTTCTCCTCCTGGTTGAGTGGTCTGTAAATCACAGGAGGGAGGGTTTCTGCTTTCTCCACAATCGTGCCACCTAGGCGACCATCGGTGGCACTGCGGTGGAGGCAAAATGGTCAGGCAAATGTCTGCCAGGCTCTGGGATGTGCACATTGCCATGCGCTCTTGTCTCCATGAGCCCTGATCATGCAAGTAACCAGTGGGGCATTGAGAAACAGCCAGTATAAGCCTGTGCCTGGAAGTATGGTGTCCAGATACCTTTGGATCCTGGGCAATCGCCTGTACCCTCCTGTCACAGAACTTGGGCGTCCGGGGGACAACACTGGAGATCTTGAAGGCTACAGGTCAGGGGCTGGGTGGTTGTCTGGGAAGGAAGGGGCTAAGAGGAGGATTACATGCAATTTGCGGTCACGTGGACACTAATGGAAATTAACAGGAGGTAGGTTCAGGAGAGCTGTGAGAAAGTACTACTTTAGAGAAAGGGTGGTGGAACCTTGGAACAGTCTGTTGGCTGAAGTGGTGGGTGCGAAAACAGTCAGGGGATTCAAGTAGGGCTGGAACTCAATGAAGAGAATAATGGTTACTGGGGGCAACAGGACCAAGGTGGAGATTAGAGAGAGGACATGGAAGGTTATTACCTTGGAGGAACAGTAGGTTCCAGGGATTATAGGGAACTTGGGCAGACTGAATGGACCTCTAGACTTTTTCTGCCATCATTGTCTATGTTTCTATGTTTTTACAGGCAGAAAAAGATTGGAGTCCATTTAGTCTGTGATGTTTCTACCTATACACGCCCCACCAGCTATTGTGTATGCATGGGTGGCCCACCCAGTGGTAGCACAGCCCCCTCTACCCTTCCTTAGTTCCCACCCTTTCCCATCACTAATCAGCCCCTTTTGTTGGCCTGACCCCCTCTTGAAGATTCCATGGTTTCTGATGTGCGTGCCTGGACTCTCGACTTTATTTTTCAGAGCCTAATTTCTCCATATTTAAATGCTTGTTTTTGTTTAGGATCAACTTTGCCAAGCTCAGGACACTACATTCTTTCAGTAAATGCTGCTAAATGATGCAGAGTGAAAACTCACAAACTCATTCATGAATGTGTGTACCTTCGTGCCATAGTGTCTCATGACCATGCATCAGCGGTTTGTGTGGGGAAGCAGATGGCTCACTCAAAATAGCAAATTTACCAATTTTTACTGATACCTTCTTTCAACTTGGAAATCTGGCGACACACACACATATATATCTTTCTCTCTATATACATATATGTGTGTGTGTGTGTATGTAATAGATATATATATATATATATATATATATATATTTATTATGGTAGCACGGTAGTGCTACCATAGTTAGGGTTGAGCAGCCATTTCTATGTTAAACCCAAAATTTTGCACCTTAATAACTTTGCAACCGTTTGACGGATTTGGCTGAAATTTTGAATACATGATCAAGAACCATAGGCCTTGGGATCTGCCAAGTTTCGTACTGGTCGGATACACTGCTGCGGAGTTAAGCATGATCTGCGCGTGCGTTTACGCTTTTTCTGGAATTCTACGGTTCTGCGTACAGGTCGCATGGTTTGCGCGACCGGCTCGAAATCTTCAGGGAATGTGCTGCCAGGGTCCCCGTTGTGCCTTTCAAAGATATGGTGAAAAAATATTAAACGGTTCAAAAGTTATTCAAAAAACAATTTCCCATTATAAGTCAATGGGAAAAGTTAACAAAAAGTTCGACACTGTCGCAAATGCATTTTTACTTTCGCAAATGGCTCTGTTACTTTCGCAAATCTGCCATTTTGTTTTCAGTTAGTGATCAGAAAAATGCTTGGCATTTAAATTTGGGACCCTCTAGCAACCTAATTCTTTTTGTATTCACCTAGTCGGAGCCTGAGGATGCTAGCCATGTCTTTATTTTGGGGTAAAACACCCCAGAAATATGTTTTTCAAATTTCTGGAAAAAGTACTTTCACAAAGTACTTTCGTGCTCATGAAAGTGTCACAAATTTTTGTGAAAGCTTTGAAATCACATCGTAGTTTCTAGTCTGTGGAAATGACAGCAATTCTTTGGCACTGTGCTGCAAAAGAACAGTTGGGAGTTTTGGGCTGAAATTTGGAAGGAATGCAGCCGACATCTCACAGATGTGCCTTTCAGTATTGCATTCAAAAAATATTACATGGCGGCAAAGTTACGGCACACCAAAGTTTACGGTTTTTCCCATAGGATAACATTACAGCGCCCTACGCATTACAGGAATCCTTTGGCACCCTGCTGCAAAATAATGGTTTGGTCTTTTTTCCTGAAATTTGGAGGGAAGGCAGCCAACAGCCCACAGATGTGCCTTTCAGTGGTTTGATGAAAAAATATTACAGGGAGGCAAAGTTATGGCGCTCCAAACTTCTCTTTTTTTCCCATAGGATAACATTACGGCATTCACCGTGCCTTTCAGGGCCCGTATCTCGGAAACGGTGCAAGATACGGACTTTTTGTCGGAAAAATACTTAGCCCCTATAAAACTAGCCAGGACAGTTGTAAATCATATGACTTTAATTTTTTCACGTCAGACGGCTCCTGAGATATAACCTATTCAGTATTCCAAGTCCTCATTTCCTGCTCCGATACTCATTATTATGCATACATTCTTTGTACTCGCTGTCTTTATCTATGCAGGTTTTGGGGAAAACCAGCCTGTGCACTTATATTACTGTTACCGTTGCCCTTTCCGCTTGTGGTTCCGTACCCGTTTCACTTACCGTTGACGCTTACGCCACCATGTGCATTATCCTTTGCGTTTTCATTTGCGCTTGCATTTCTGTTAATTTTTGCCATTTGTGTCTACAGTACTGTTTCTTGTTCTGTTTCACTTTGTGTCACCATGCCCATTGACATTTCTGTTTGCAGGCACCATGTTAGTATGTGACAACACATCATGTGGCAGACCGTTCCCTTCTACGCCACCGTGTGCTTTACCCTTTCTGTTCTCATTCACGCTTGCATTACTATGTGCGCCACTGTTATCACTTCTGTTTGCGTTGCTGTTCCTAACTACTATGCCACAAGACATCACGCGGCGAGCCCCGCGCTCCCGCCGCTGCATTACATTCACTATTTCTTGTTGTTATTCTCAAAGAAGGAAATTAGAGCAAAACTCCATTTAATGCATTAGTTAGGTTGTTCCACAGCAACAAAAGTGAGGAAATTCGGTGTTAGGGTTGAAAACCCCCTTGGACCCCCTGCCCACCCCCACTGGCATTGGGGTGCTCATTGGGTTCATCGGTCCAACTCTCACCCCATTCTCCTATACTTCTGCTGCTTTACATATGTGATGGGGTGAGAGTTAGGCTGATGACCCCAATGCGCACCCCAATGCCGGTTGGGGGTGGGCGGGGTCCAAGGGGTTTTCAACCCTAACACCGAATTTCCTCACTTTTGTCACTGTGGAACAACCCTAACTAATGCATTAAACAGAGTTTTTGCCTCTAATATATATATAAATAAATAGGGGATACATGATGGGCGACTGTGGAATAGGGAAAATATTTGCATGAGTGCAGAAAGAACTGTGATAATATCACAAGTGCCGAAGGCACGAGTGATATTATTGCAGTTCACTCTGCACGAGTGCAAATGTTTGCCATATTCCACAAGTTGCACATCATGTGTGCGATTTATACAGTAGGGCTAGTAACCCTTTAGGAACATTTTTTTCTGTGTTTTCTCCCTGTTTACTTTATTTTGGTAATTGGGTAAGTTTTAAGGGGGGACCTGGGAACACTGGGCAGTTAAGTGATTTGTTCAGAGTCTCACAGTACTGAAAAGGAAGTTGTGAGAATAATTCACTGGTCTGGGCTGCTGAATGTAGAAGATTTGTTCATTGCTTGATACTCTAAACTCTAGGCTATACTGACAGCATTGTCTGAGTGTGTGTTGTGTTTCTGAATGGGCTGAGCCTGTTAGACACTATGAGAAACAGCTGCATGTGACTTGCAATGACAAATTGTATTACCTGCAGCTAGGAGTGAGAAACAGACTGTTTATTTAGTAAGGTCCCGTCCACACTGCACCGCTCAGACCCCGTAACGGATAGAAACCGTTACAGCCGGGGAGCGGTGCAGTATGTCCACACTGCCGCGGTGTCTGTTACGGGACCGGCACCGCCGGTCCACACTTCAGGAGCCGGGTGACCATTACTGTGGCACCTGATCCCATAATGCAGCTCGCGCTGCACTAGGGGACCGGTGCCATGCGTCCACATTACGCCCAGTAACGTTACCGAGGCGAATTCAGTTTCATAACTGTTGTTGAAACCACCTCATATGTGGCTTCAACAACGGTTACGGAAACGCCTTCTGTAATGTTACAGATGTAAACACAAACCGTTGCGGTAACAGTTTGGGCACTCTGTAACGTTACAGAGGGGTAGTGTGGACAGGGCCTTAGTTGCAGGCTTCACTGAGACAGAGAAACTGTTGCAGTCAGCACTCAGAAAGAGAAACTGGTTTATGAAGGAGGCTGGTTTGAAGATTAGAACAGCACAGTAATGTGCTAGGATTCTCTGAATAACTATGGGACACAGGTGATTGTCTTTTACAATGCTAATTGAGTTAGTTGCAGGATTCAGTGAGAAATAGAAACTATGAAGCTATTAAATGCAGACTGCAGTGTAGATAGTCTCACTCTGGTGACATCACCATTGTGAGTGTATTTGCTGGTGATGTAGACACTGTGGGTTTATCAGGAAATAAACCCACAGTGTCTGTCATCACAGAGTTATTCCACTGTAGTGAGAATACGTGTTTTTATTGTCACTGTTACATGCTCACCTCTATTGCATAAATATACTGTATATATGAGTCATTCTCTAGTATGGCTGGGCCAGTAGTGTGACATTCAGTGTAAAAAAAAAAAAAAAGTTTAAGCTCATTACATTTTAAATGCATGCATTTGTAGTACTTACCCTAGAGGTTGATTATATATTAGTTAGAAGATAACTTTACTTTCTCTTTTCCAGATATTTAATGATATACCCACCCTGCCTATTGAGTGTCACACGGGTGACATGTCCTACAAGGGTGTTCAACAGCTTTTGTAATTCATTTTCAGCTGATTCAACATTATTTGCCTTAAAAGTGTTGCCTGGCATGTGATTCACCTGCACTTTATTTTACATTTATTGTTACTGTACTGTTTTTTTGTAACTTCATCTTGTCCATGAATTTGACTACCATTTGGTGATCTTATGTTAACTTACCATTCTATACTAATAAAATCAACGAAACAGAAGTACACCACCTTTTGCAATTGTAATAGTTCTTTATTAAAGCACACTAGATTTAAAAAAAAAAAAAAAATGGAGGAAGTATTTAGTCATTGTGTACCGCGTGTGACATCAGACGTCAGTCATGTAAAATGGACACAAATACATTTACAGCCATAACTTTCAAAATCTGTTTAATTTCAAACACTGAAAATGCCAATTTATGTCAATGGCACTTGTGCTGATCAAAGTCAATGTTTTTCCTAAATAGTCCTTAAAGCCAAAAAGCACAGTGAACAAAAGTTCCTAATAAAGTCCATTCCCAAGCCAATATCAACCTTTAAAAGTCTAAACATCCATGGTTAGTTTGTTCACTCTCTCCATGTCCGTGTCACTGAATGTGAATTTCCTGGAACTGTGTCGTTCAGGAGTGTCCAGTTTTGTAATTATTGTGGATTTCTTATACTACCCCGCATCCTTGACAACTGGCCACTTAAACAACTGTCCATTCTGATCTGCAGGAACCATAAAGTTTATGAAAAAGCTCTTTTCAGTTTCATCTTCAATCACACCTGTAAAAAAGAAAAATCATAAGTACCAGAGCAATACTATGGTCCCAGTCCTGTGGAGAAACAGATACTGTTTCATTGAAGTAATTAAAATTGACATACCTGGATACCATCTGTCTTCAAACCCAAGGGCAACCCAGGACCCCACACTGTAGTCCTCGTCTATATCATCAGCAAAATTTTCTGGGCTATCCGGATGCCTGTCGTCATCATCTTGCTGGACCCTGGACTGATTTATTAACTGAACATCTGGCAGGTCCACAGCTATTATGTCCTCTTCATTATTACGCCAATCATCAACAGGCTCATCGTTCTGATCATCATTGTCTTGTTTGTCAGGTTCTATGGCAGCCAGTGGATTCACCATATTTAGAGCTCTTTGCGTCCATGGTGAAATGTGGTCATTGTTCGCACAAGTGCCACTGTTCTTACAACCTTCACAGAAACAGCTGAGTTCATTATATTCAGTTACACCTGGCTCGACAGGTCTCATGTCATGGAGTTTTCTTGTTCCAGTAAGAGTATTTCGTACTAACCGCTCTTGACGGTTTCTATTAATGTCTTCACACTTCACCAGGAAGAAATTTGTACGAAAATGTTGGCATTGATTCTCTTCTTCTGAGCTGGGAAGAGTCAGGTTCAGCTCACAGTATGTAAAAAATTCATCAGCATTGCGTATAATGGCCTGGGAACCCATCACAGCAAGTGTTACCAACCTTTTGACCACTGCAGTTTCACTATCCGATGCTCCTTTGCCATGTCGTGAACCAAAATAGTGACTTTCCATCGGAAACCCAAAGTCAGCAATGGAAAAGCTTACATCAGCAAATGGCATTTTTGATTTGTATTGAGCAGCACACCCATCACTGAACCGTATAACTTTCTTTAGGTTGAGATGTCTTTTAGTAGTCAAGAAATTAATGGCCTGCTGCATAAAATGGTGAACGCGGATTGTCATGATTAAGGTCCTAGAGAGAAACACAAGAGAATGTCTAGTTTTGTCCACAGTGCATAGGGCATTTGTAAAACATACTATGGGGTGAATGGTCACTTTGTCTGTGACCAGTGTGCAGCCTGCACCTCCCGCTGAAATCTACAGGTATAGTTTCTCCAAAATCGGCAAAACCATGACCACTTCATCTTGAGGTGGATTTTGAGAAATGGAAACATACTGGTGTTGCAGCCAGCTAGCAACAACAGGCGCTTTTGCCATGCCTTCCAGTTCTGTTTTCATTTTTTCCAGTAGTTCTTTAACAAGCAATGTCTGGTGATGATGCTTTTCTTCTTAATTAATTTTCCATTACACTCAGTGGTAATGGTCTCCCAGGTTTGCCATGTGACACCAGCTAGTAATGCATCACTTTGCATTAAAGGATCCAGTTTTCTTTCTAATAGGAGGGTACCACATTTGCTGCAGTCTCTTTCAATACATGCCATACTGTGGCTGACATTCTCCCCCCTTGGGCACAGTGTCAGGCTGACCGCCTCATAGCGATCATTTATCTCAAAATCTAGTTTTTTAAAGAATGGCTGGACACATTTCAGCTTTAGGTCAATGTTTTCACAATATTCACAAATTGTCCATTTTTTGTTGTCTTTACATTTTTTGGCCGCAATTTGCAGAAAGTGCTGAATCCAATTGTGCTTTTGTTTTTAATCTTGTACATAGAATGTGCACTTTTTAATGTGTGTTCTAGGATATGTTTTGGTTTCTGGGTATTTGTGCTGACCATTTTTTTCAATGGAAGTTCCCGTCCAATTTCCCCACTTTGATAAAATGCAGTAACTCATTTAGTCTCTGCCTGTGAGATTGCATCAGACCGCTTTTTCCTGTTATACTCTGGTTGCTTCAGGCATTTTTGGAGGTAACCACGGTTGGTTCTCTGCAACTGTGAGCCATGTCTCATTAATTTATATTTTTTTAATATTGTGCCCACACAGTTTACGATTATTTTTCGGTCTTTGGATGGTTTAGTTGAATTTAATTTGGAGCTCAAGCCATCCACAAAGGCATCATAAAATGTAAGTTTCCTCTTAAGATCTGGGCTTATGATTCCTAGCTCAGTCATGGCAGCCTGCTTTTGTGGGGATGCATGGAAAATAAGTTTTTTTATTAACAGTGCAAATTTGCTTGGGCTTGTTGGGGTTTTATTATTAAAACGTGATATGCGCTTGCGTACTGAGGCATGTACTTGGCTGGTAATTGGTGTTGGACAGTCATCAATGCGGGCCAGTACCATTGTTGTTTGTGCCATCATTACACGCTATTCTTTTTCTTCTTTTTGTGGCTTCTCTCTCCCTCTGTCAGCGATGCTGCTGTGGTGTCATTTTTTCCCATTGCTCCCTTTTCTTCAGCCTCCAGTACTCCCTCATTTTGTCTTTCTGGTGGCATGTTTTAGGCGCTGGTCTCTGTGTTTCTTGTGAACTTGACTGATTTTGCGTCCTTTTTTCTCCAAGTCTTCTCTGTCTTTCCCTACAGAGCATTCTGGCTCTCTCCCTCTGTTCATCAGTCATGTTGTGGCATGCTTCCCTTGCCCGATTGATATTGTGTTCTCTGTAGGCATTATATCTTTCTGGATCTAGCTTGATCCGTTAGCGGTATAATTTCATCCGCTCGCTGTGACTTGTAGGTGTTTTCGCTACAACAGGTGCTTTTGGCAGTCATGGTCGTAGTTGAAGTCACTGACCTAAGTTATGAGACAATTGTGTGTCCTTAGTCAGCATGAAATAGGTCACAGCACAAGCAGAAAAGAACTTTCAAATAGTCTTCAGCTAAGCCTGTTCCTAACTAGTTTGTATTAGTTGTGGTGCTCATTATGTTGGTGGAATGGGGCATGGAAGTGGGGGGAAGTCAGATCCTTGCATGGTTTGGATGGCCAGGTAGCAAAGTCTCAGGATTAGGGGAGCAGTTGCACGATAGAGGGAGCTGGATATCACTGTCCACCTATGGGCAAATGACCTGGCTGTGGATGGGATAAGAGCAGTGCAGGACGAGTTTGTGGATCTGGGGAGGCACTGTAGACAAGTAGTATGCATGGTAACCTTCTCAGAGGTGATGCCTGACAGGGGCGAGTCTAGTGCACTCAGCATGTGATTCAATGGATGGTTGAAAAAATGTGCAACGCTCAGGGTCTTGGCTTTGCAATGCTCAGGATTTTGGATTCAGTGTGGATTGGGTGGTCCAACTGGAGGGATGCAGGCCTAAACTGGTGTGATGATCTGCATCTACCATGGCAGGGAACCATGATCCTAGGTGGTAGGTTTAAATGCTTCATTGGCAAGCATTTAACATAGCCGAGGGTGGAGGCCTTGAAAATGAGCAGAAAAATCCCAGCTCAACACAAACAGAAGTGCAAGTAGTGAGGTAAACACCAAGCTAGAGAAGTCAATAGGGAGTAGTACACTGGTAAATGGAGAATTGGGCAAAGGCAGTGAGGACAGGGATGGGGCTAAGAGGGCTAATCCATTATACAATAGAGACCAATAAGTACCAATGACTGTAGTCTAGGTACTTGCTTGGTTTACTTGGTTGCAAAGGACAAAAGAAGGCTACTGCCCATCGAGATTGTCCCCCACCACATTGGTGGGATAATTATACCTTGAAGTTGTTAAACGCGAGCCAACAATCCAGTACCAATGAGTACCAATCTCAATGAACTAGTGACCTTGATTGAAGAGGGATGCCTAGATATTGTGGTAGTCAGAGAAGTATGGTAAACGGAGAACCATGACTTGGATGCCAATATACCTGGGTAGACAGTCTCCAGAAGGAACAGGAAGGGTAACGACGGAGGAGGAGGAGTATCTCTCCAAAGTGAATGGAACAAAAAAAATGAAGTTAAACGCTACGCAGAGAGGAGCGAAGGCACTGGGGGTCACTCTGGAAACAGAGAATCATACAACAATCTGCCATGGGGATGTATGCATTCTCCAATCTCAGAAGGAGGCAGTGGACAAGTAAATGACAGAAGACATTCTTGCAATGTCTGAAAAGGGGAGATAATGTTGAAGGGGGGAACCATAATATGCCGGATATTAACTGTGATACCATTGCTACAGCCACATTTATGAGCATGGTCATTTTTGATGCCCTACGGTTGGCATGCCTTTGACAGTTAGTGTTGGAACCCACTCGGGAGGGAGCAATCTTAGATCTAGTACTGGAACCCACTCAGGAGGGAGCAATCATAGATCTAGTACTCTCAAATGAGGATGGAGAGAGGATCTCATATTTAGAATTGGGGTAGCCAGCTGGGAATGAGCAACCACACTGAAACACAGAAGTTGAGGGCAGAAGGAGACCACTTAGTCTAGCCACTGTCTGTCAGCCTAGCCTTCTAACTGCCCTTGGGTTTGAGGGCTCCTTTCTGTCTGTCCCAAGAATTCTTGAAACCTACTGCTGCCCTTGCCCCAACCATAAAAAAATCTTGGGAAGGTGGTGTGGTGCCTGGGGACTGGAGGAGGGTGCTTCTGGTCCCCCTGCACAATAGTGGGAGTAAAGCCGAGCTATTTGGACAGGGACAAGCAAATGAGGACCATAGAGTATAACATCAGAAGAGGAATGCACTACCAGCTGAGGGGATGGCATTAAACACAGAGGAATGCTTCAAGAATGGGTGGCACAGGGCAAAGGAGATATTAAAGGGAAGTAAGGGGAGGGGGTGGGCCAGCTACTGAATAGGGAGATAGTTGCAATCTCAAGCAGCCTAAATAGACCATGACCAACTCCAAGAAATGCAAAACCATGCACCTGGGCAATCACAACCCAGGGTAGACTTGGTGAGGGGGATTGATAGTCATGGAGGAAGAAATAGACATGGAGGTTATTAATTCAGATATCTATAATAGGGCACAGCATTTATAACTGGACACTGTTGTTGAAGATACTTAAATAGGGAACATAATTTACAATAGGACACTTCTGTCAAAAATGCATAAATGCATTATCAAAGCAGTGCTCTATTATATATGTTGTCGTTTTACATATGTTGTGCCCTATTATAATCTATGGTCCCAATTATAAATGTGGTTTATACTTTTATGTTATATTATTATACATTTTCTGCAGCAGTGCCTTTTTAAGAATGATGTGCCCTATTATAAATGCTGTAACCTAATAGAAATGTATTTTTGTAGAGCAGTGTCCAATCAAAAGTATAAGGTCCTATTACAAATGTTGTTTTCTATGAAACTGGATACTGATTTAATAATACTTGCACAGCATCAATATTAAGGAACAACATTCCCAATATAACACAGCATTTATGATAAAGCTGCAGTTTCACTGTTTAATATATGTTCAAATTGTGCAGCACAGCACATGATTGTGTGCTGTGAAAACAAATGATGCTTGTCTCATTTTATTCCAAACTTTCAGTGCTAAGAGTTGATCCGAGGGCTTGCAGGAAGCTAGAGTCCCATCAACCATGCACCCTGTCAACACTAGGCTATGAAGGGCAATTAAGTTTTTCATTTATTTTGTTTCAATAATTTGGCTCCTTCCATGTAGGGGAGAGTGGGGTTATAGTTATTTATGGTAAAAGACAGACTGGGGACTGCATTCATGACACATAAGTACCGAGGGGTATTGCAAGATGGATTGGTAGGGAGGATCTTGCATGTTTCATATTCTGAAATGGTCCTCTGAAACGTGTGCCTCACAGCCTGAGCATGCAGACAGCAATAGAGCTTTAAATTAATAACAAAATCAATTCCGTTCCACCACTACTTCTAGTAGTGTGCTGGTACTATTTTAAGGGGAAAAATGAGAGCAGGAACAAAGTTCTGTGCCCAAACATAACGAATGGTACTAAGCTTCAGTCCCTGTGCAAACAATAACCAGCGATCTCGGTTGGGTTTTTAAACTATAACTTATTTATTTATTGCAGGAAACACTCATCTTGTATTAGAGGATCGACTGTAAAGCACTGTAAATTGATTGGGTGTTTAAACATTAATGCAACACTTTAGAAACACACAAATAAATATCGCAGGGTAGAGGGGGGCCACATGGCTCGCAGTGATCAGTCTAGTCCAAAGAAACCCGCGCCTAAACCTTCTAATCCTATGCATCAGCACTGTGTTTTTTTATAATACATTTAATAAAATTTGTTCTGTGAATTCAGCATCTAGTGGGGAAATTTTTTTTTAAATGTTTAAATCCAGTTTGTGGACCAAGTACTGGGGGTCTATAAACGAAAGTTACTAATTATTAGTCCAGGTACATTGCTTTAACCATCGATCACTTCTTGGCTGGCACAGTGATCTGTTTTTTTTTTTTGCTGCTTACTCATGTTTGCTGGCACAGTTATTTAGCACAGTATGAGTTGGTGGCTTTTGCAAAAAATTAAAAAAAACTAACCTTACATATTTGCAGTGTTAACACTGCATGTTACTGCAGACTACATGCATTTATTAAATTCTTAAGGTCCTCTGAAACGCACGCTTTCAAGCCCCGAGCATGCAGACATCAAAGGAGCTTTAAATTAATAAAAAAATCAATTCCGTTCCACCACTACTTCTAGCAGTGTGATAATACTATTTTAAGGGGAAAAATGAGAGCAGGAACAAAGTTCTGTGCCCAAACATAACGAATGGTATGAAGCTTCAGTACCTGGGCAAATAATAACCAGCGATCTCTTTGGGTGGGTTTTTAAACTATAACTTATTTATTGCAGGAAACACTCATCTTGTATTAGAGGATTGACTGTAAAGCACTGTAAATTGATTGGGTGTTTAAGCATTAATGCAACACTTTAGAAACACATAAATAAATATTGCAGGGTAGAGGGGGACCACGTGGCTCCCAATGTTCAGTCTAGTCCAAAGAAACCCACGCCTAAACCTTCTAATCCTATGCATCAGTACTGTGTTTTTTATAATACATTTAATAAAATTCATTCTGTAAATTAAACATCTAGTGGGGGAAATTTGTAAAAATGTTTAAATCCAGATTGTGGGCCAAGTATTCGGGATATAGAAACAAAAGTTACTAATTATCAGTCCAGGTCCACTGCTTAAACCATCGATCACTTCTTGGTGGCTGGCACAAGGATCTGCTTATTTGTTTTAAACTGCTCATTGCTGTTTACTGGTACAAATTTATCTGGCACACTGTGCCTTAGGTAGCTTTATCAAGAAAACAAATGTAGCCTCACAGATTGCCCGGTAGTACACCGTTTGTTACTGCGGACCACATGCGTTTAATAATTTCATAAGGTCCTCTGAAACGTGCGCTTTCCAGCCCATAGCATACAGAGAGCAATGGAGTTTTACATTAATAAAAAATCAGTTTCATTCCATGACTACTACAAATATTGAACTAATATTAACTGAATGCCAAAAACTAGAAGGGGAACCAAGTTGTGTGTCCACACATAACGAATGGTATCACAACTCAGTCCCTAGGCAAACAGTAACCATCGTCCCATTGAGTGGATTTTAAAGCCTGTAATAATTTATTATTTGATGGGACTCTCAAATTGAATTTCAAGATGTACTTTCAAGGTATGCAACAGAATGAGAGCTTTAGAACATTAATCATGTACAGTACAAAAAAAAATAAAGCTCTCGCTGGGTACCAAGGACAAAGAGGCAGTCAATGCTCAGCACAGTCCTGGGAAACGAGCGACCTGTGGCCCTCTGAATCTTGCAACAATACAGCTTTTAAATATTAATAATAAAATAAAAATCCTCCTTCACTAATTCAGGCACTCTGGTGGTTTTGTTTGGTTCAAAAAGAGATGTGGGGCACTGTTCTGTGGCAAGCAATCACAAAGGGTATGCTACTGCTGTCCTGGACCAGCAAATAACCAGCAATCCCATCGACTGGATTTTAAGCTAATGATTATTTATTTATTTGCTTCCAAACTCAGCATTTCATTTTAAAATTAATTTGCATTGACTGCAGTATCAGGGGGTATACAAAAATTAAAGCAGCACAGTAAAATCAATCAATATGATCTCTCAGGGTATAGTTGGACCAGGCTGCTCCCTTTGTTCTGCAATGTCCAGAAAAGCGCGCAAATTTGAGCTTGGAGTATACTGGCAGTAAAAGAGCTTTGTGATATGAAAAAAATATTACATTCGTTCTTCCACTACTTTGGGTAGGTGTGCAAACATTTTTTAAGTGCAGAAATGAGATTTGGGACTAAGAGCTCAACCATACATAACGAAGGTTTTAAAAATTAAGTCCTGGGGCAGACACTAACAAGCAATCCTATCGAGTGGATTTTAAGCTTTAATAATGTAGTTGGTGACTGAAAAAATAGAATTGCAGAGAAATATCTACTTTAACGCACTGCCATATCAAGGGGACTTTAAACAAATAACTAGAGCACAGCTACAAATAAAGAATTTACACCGCGAAGGTACAGAGGGATACTGCATGCCCTTTTGTTCTTCAGAGTCCTGAGAACCGCTACTATAAACCCTGCAACCCACAGTAGCAGCACTATCATTTTATAATAAAATAATACCATTCACTGCCACTGCAAAATCTGGTAAAGTAATTTTTTCACAGTTTTAAAACTCAGTTAGGCACCAACTACAGGGGCTACATTACCGTATGTTTTAAAAAATGAAGTCTCTGTGCAAGTATCACCAGCGAGCAACATTAGCAGATTTTAAACAGTGTGGAAAATATCCAGAAAAAGTGAAACAGGAAACAAAAAAAAACATTGCTAATAATCAGTAAAACAATTCAGAGTGTAATAATAAGCATTGGTTAATCAGTTCAAAACATTTTACATACCATTGGTTGCTGAAGGACTGCATGGAAGCATGGTCTCGATCACCTCCGTGGTTGCCTCTGCTTGAGCCATTGCTGAAGTTATTTACTTTGTAAACAAAAATTAGATGTTTTTTTTGAAATATCGAAAATGCTGCTTGCCAATTATAGTAAAGCTGTAAGTTATTTCTTAAGTAGCAGTGCAGAGGTTTAGAACAGATGCTCCTCTGATTGCTTTTTGCACTTTAAAATAATTAAACTGCAATGAATATCTTGCGCGTTCTCTCCAGGTCTAGTGTTGGACATGCAACTCTGAATGCTCCTCTCACTGTAAGAGAGGAGCCTAGCTGCAAAGTAATTTATATTACCTGCTGAACACCGTAAGCACCACATTTGCATGTGATGTCATGATTCACAGAACTTGATTAAAAGTTGTAAGTGGGCCCCTTGAGTGAAGGTTATTTTTGGACAGGCAGTTGATGATGCGCCACATAAACTGAATTTTAAGCAGCAACAAGATTACTATTTTTTTCTGTGCAAATGGGGATAAAAGTTCAGACATTACTAAATAAAATTTGCAGGATAAGGAGTTTATAAATCAGTTTTAACAATGTAGCAAACAGTATTTGAATGAAGGTTACAGAGTGGATTAGCCCAGTAACCTGCAAGCTACACTTTTTTAACATTAAATAAAAATGTAACAAATAAGGCAGTTGGTCTGCAAACAGTGTTGATTTACAGTCTTTGATATCAGCTTTCCAGTGATGTAAAAGGGACAGTAACCAAGCAAACAGTTCAAGAGACACCGATAAACAAAATAGCATGGGTCTGGATGTCACAGTGAAACAACAATGAAACACAGGCATTTTTAAAAGTTTTTTATTGATAAAAACCAGGAAGCAAAATATAATCCTCTTAAACTGTCTTTAGTATTTCTTTACATGAAAATGAAGATTTAGACACAAAAAGACATATAATGTGATGTGATTTAATGAAACTACAGCTTTGTAAACAGTGGGACACTGCTTGGCACAGCCATACTAGAGAATGACTCATATATATGTTCAGTGATAAAACAGTTTGCAGCAGGCATCATGTTTTAAATCTGCCTGAAGAATTTGGAGAAAAGTTAAGTGGCCCTTTAAAAAGTTTACTGAAGTTAATGCTGGATGTTATTTCATTCCTCATTTCCTTCACTCCAGTGTATCTGTGAGATTTCTGACCCCCGCTTGGCTTTTCTAGGAGTGCGATGCAGAGGATCTCTTTATCCTGTCACATCCGGTTCAGTTTGGGCTTGTGCGGGGTGAAGAGGTTAAGTAGGGAGGAGGGGCTATCGTCTGATAGTACCTTGTGTGTAAATGTGGCTCAGTACAGTTTAGTCAAGGATTTGAGGAAAAGCAAAGATGGTGTTCTCTCTCTTGTCATCCATGGCCAATCTGCCTATCAGGTTATATAGGACAGATGTACCTTGTTAAATCTTGGCTTGCCTTATAGACGCAAGCCGTAAAAATTGCCGCTGACCTTCATATCCACTCAGTAACTGACCCAAGCACACATGCCTAGAGATTCATTGGAATAGTGCAGGCAAAAGTGGTCCAAGAGTTTGGGACCTTGATGATAACATCTTGGCACACAGAGAGCAATTCTGGATTTTTAAATTGAGAACTGCTGCATATCCAGGATTTACAGTAATGACAGTTTACAGATCACGCTCTGTTTATAAGAGTTTATTATGTTTTGTGATGCTTCGCGGTTTCTGTATTATTGGCAAGTATCAGGCATTATGTAGGCTGTTGTTTATGGTAATATTGTCTGTTTTTAATCATTGTTTTGCACTCATTTGCACTTTATTTTGTATATCAATTTTAAGCATGTTTTTAGCATCATCACTAATTGTTCATGTGATTGCTATACAAAAGCCTTCAGGGTTCTTGGCTAACTGTCCTCTTGGCAAAGCACACATGCACGAAACGTTGAGGGCTGCCTCCTCTCAGCTCCTGGTTCAGAGCATGTTGAAGCTGAATTTTTAATAAAGAAGACTAGCACTTTACATCACTTCGTTTGGTGCTTTGATTCTATGAGTTGGAGTGAGAGTATGTGCAGCAGTTGGTCTGCTTTTACTAGAAATTGGCTGTTCTTTTACTGGTAACCTTGATCATTGACTTTTTAACTGCAGGGGTACACTTATTTTGTGGTGAATAATTCTGATGATTTCAGAATCAAGGTGCAGGCCCAGATATTTGTAAGTTTCAGTCACTTCTGTTTGAGTGAGGTCACAGACAGAGACAGACAAGAGATTATACATAAATAGATATTTAAAATGCCTAACTTCCAAGGTGCCATACAAAATGTAAAATATTAAATCACAAATACAAAGAATATATTATGAATCTAAAACAAACATAAATATAGAATAACCCTAGTAATGGGTCTCTGTGTACCATGTTTCTGTGACTGCCACAATATCCGGGTGTCCATCAAGGCCACCAGTTCAGGGAGCTTGTTACTCAGACTATGGGCATTGGTACTCATCTCCCTCCAGTTTTTGATGGCCTTACCCCTTTTAGCTCCATCCTTGTCCTTATTGCCTTTTTCTCCATTTACCCCAGTCCTGCTCCCTATCAACTTCTCTACCTTGGTGTTTTTTTTTTTTTTATTTTTTTATTTTTTCCTGGGGGATCCTCCGTCACTCATCTGCCTAGTCACGGCCCCCGGAGCTTCCACCATGTGCCTGTTGCCGCCCCTCCCGGTCACCTGAGCACCCCCGGGCTGGGGCGCTGCACTGATTCCCTAATACCAGTGCCTCGGAACCAGTAACTAGTTGGGAGGCGGCAGGGGTGGGACCTGAAGCCCGGGAGGTTTCACCAGACGGAGGATCTCCCTCCACTTTTTCCTTGGAGTTCTCCTCCGAGGCGGGATGTGCAATGGACGTTGAAGCATCCACCCTGCTTCCCCAGAAACTAGGGCACGGCAGCGCCGAGAGCCCCCGCCTCCACTAGGAGTCTCAGCGCCTCCGGGTGCTGCCTGCACCCTCCCGGAGAAGGAGAGCAGTCCATAGGACGCTCCATCCCTCTCCCCTGGCTGGCCCTCCGGCGACTCGGGTCCGTTCCCGAACCGAATTGCGCCTGGCGTCGCAGTGGAAATCCACCGCTGCGCCAATGGTGACCTCTGCTAAGTGTTTACCTCACTAACAACCCTGTTTTTTTTTTTTTTTTGAGGGGGGTTCCCTGTTCCTTTTCTAGTCTAAATGCTTACCAGTGAAGCATTTAAACCTATCACCTAGGATCCTGGTTCCCTTCCCGAACAGATGCAGACCATCGTGCCAGTACAGGCCTGTATCGTTCCAGGTGGAGCCCCGGTCCCCAGTGAAGCCAAAACATAGAAACATGGACTTTGACGGCAGGTAAGGACCGCTTGGCCCACCCAGTCTGCTCATTTCCCTACCTAAGGATAGGCCGCAGATCCTAGTTAACCAGCAGCCTATTTCTTCCTACCCCCCACAAGAATTGCCTTATGTCTATCCCGTGCATTCTTGAATTCTCCCACAGTTTTAGACCCCACAACCTCCTCAGGAAGGCTGTTCCATGCATCCACCACCCTTTCAGTGAAAAAAATACTCCCTCGCATTGCCCCTGAGTCATCCCCCCTCTATCTTCAAATTGTGTCCCCTTGTTCTTACACATCTCTTTTTCTGAAAGATTCTACCCTCTTGGACTTTGTTGACTCCACTGAGGTACTTAAAAGTTTCTGTCATGCTCCCCTTCTTCCTCCTTTCCTCAAGAGTATACATATTAAGCTCCTTTAATCTCTCCTGGTATGGCTTCTCTTGCAGAACCTGCACCATTGTAGTTGCCCTCCTCTGGACTGCCTCCATCCTGTCTATGTCCTTGCGGAGATGGGGTCTCCAAAACTGGATGCAGTACTCCAGATGGGGTCTTACCACCTGTATGTACAGAGGGATAACAACTTCCTGTTTTTAGCTGGTGATGCCTCCCACTGTACATCCCAGTATCCCCCCAGCCCTCCCTACTGCCTTCTCACATTGCTTGCTAACCTTGAGGTCATCTGATATGATTACCCCCAGGTCCCTTTCCATTTTTGTTGTTACTACCTCCCCCCGCATTGTGTAATCTTATGCTAGGTTTTTGTTTCCAAGGTGCATTATTTTGCACTTCTTTCCATTGACTCCAAGCTGCCATACTTCAGATCATTCCTCCAACCTTGCCAAGTCCCTTCTCATCCTTTCCACACCTCCTTGTATATCAACCCTGTTGCAGATCTTTGTGTCATCTGCAAAGAAGCATACTTTTCCTTCCAGTCCCTCTGCAATGTCACTTATAAAGATATTAAAAAGGACTGGACCCAGTACTGAACCCTGTGGTACCCCACTAGTAACCCATCTTTCTTCAGAGTGGACTCCATTTACAATTGCCTTCTGTGTCCTGTTGTCCAGCCAGTGTTTTACCCAGGCTACCACCCTGGGACCCACTCCCAGGTTGGTTACTTTGATTATTAATCTTTTGTGTGGGACTGTGTCAGATGCCTTGCTAAAGTCTAGGTAGGCCATGTCCACAGCCCCTCCTTGGTCTACTGCTTTGATCACCCAGTCAAAGAAATCAATTAGATTCGTCTGACATGACCTTCCCGCTGTGAACCCATGCTGCCTTGGGTCCTGTGCCCCACTGGCCTCTAGGTACTCAACAATTCTTTTCTTCAGAAGTGATTCCATCACTTTCCCTACCACAGAGGTCAAACTGACAGGTCTGTAGTTTCCTGCCTCTGTTTTGCTCCCACTTTTGTGAAGGGGAATCACATCTGCCTTCCTTCAGTCCTCAGGTACCACACCATCCTCCCGTGATTTGTTAAACAGGGTAGTCAGTGGTGTCACCAGTTCTCCCCTTAATTCTTTTAGAATTCTGGGATGAATTCCATCAGGCCCCATTGCTTTGTCCACCTTCAGTTTTAGGAGTTTTTTCTCTGAGCTCTGCACCAGTTTTTCAACCATTCATTGAATCCCATGGTGCAGAGTACCATAGCCTAACCCATGCCACAGACAGGCAGCACCTCTGAGAAGGTTACCGTGCGTGCTACTTGTCCAAGGCCCTTCCTTAACTCCAGAAACAACTCCTGCACTGCTGTGATCCCATTCCCAGCCATATCATTTGTCCCTAGGTAGACAGTGACATCCAGCTCCCTCTCCTGTGCTGCTGCTCCCGTGATCCTGGGGCTTAGCTTTCTGTCCCTCCAAGCCATGGCACCGGGCGGACACCTTCCCTCCCTCTCCCAGTTCCACCCCCCCAATGATTAAGTCCCCTTCTAGTAGTTGTTTCTTTCCCCTGTTGGGTCCCGTGCCACCCTTCTGTGGGTCTCCTTTGTGGATGTTACCAGCGTCCTCCTTGGTCTCCACTGTGGGTGCCAACATAGGGGAACCATGCTTCGCCAGAACAGCGTATGAATTCTGGAGAGGTACAACTGGAGGGATGCACCTCTGTTCCATCATCCTCACCTTCCCTGAGCCCACCGTGGTCTAACCGCTTCTCTTTCTTGCCAACCTCTGAGGCAGCGGCAGCAGCCCTGGTGGTCCCTGGGTGGAGGAGGTTTCCCCAGTACTCACCAGGTCAGCCTCAAGACTGGCAGCCTTCTTCCTCGGACCAGAGAAGTTTCTGCAAACAGGGCAGCATCACAGCCTCCAGAATGTCTGCCAGAAGACTGCCGCCCCACAGCCAGTGCATTGCACCACTCTCCACATGTATCTCTCCCTGTTTAAATTATTTTTTTTTGTTAGTGTGTGCAAGCGTGTGCATGCATTTACCCCATACGCAGCATGCTGGGCTGTTAAGGATATTACAGGGGCATGTTCTTTGCCCTTCTGGGAAAGTGATGTCACAGCCCCTGGTACGAAGGAAATTAACCACTTGGGGTGAGTGGCGGGGTGAGGGACAGGGTCGGTCGGACCAAGCCCATGCCCTCCAGAAACAATAAGCTACTGACCCACCACCCCAGTGAGTACTTTCCTTCCTTTCAGCAAGACAACCTGCACAACAATTTAACTAAAAACATACCCTGCAAAAAACAATTTCAGTCAGAGAAAAATAAAGCAGTTGAGCCCAAACCCTGTGTTCTGCCCTCCGACGCTCCTGTGTCTAGCTGCAAGGGAGAACTGCCTTAAAGCCATCATGCTATTCCTTTTAAGTTATCACCTGGCAGAGGTACCAAGACAAACACTTCCAGTGTTCTGTATGGTGACTAGACGTGATTTGGCCTTTATGTTGGCTAGTAGGAATGTAACCATAAGTGCGACTCATTTTCTTTTTAGGCCTAAAATTATGGAATTTCTATTCTCCCATATATTTCTGGACTTAGTTTATTCTGCAGATTGCAATGGGAATTTCCCATAATTAAGAAACTTAGGCTGTTGCACAAAACATATTTTAGATACTTGACAGTTTACATCGGCAAGTAGTATTTTCTGTTGGTGACCAAAGAGTTCTAACAAAACCCTCATTTAGCTTTGCTTGACTTCTGTAGTACTGCCTCCATCTTTTAGAAATTGCTTAGTAAAAAAAGTCTGTATCACGACATACAGCTGCTCTGTACCTCAGCTGCCATCCGTATAATTTGCTTCTGCTCCCAACCACATGTGGTCCCGCTATACTGCCACACAGATTCCTTTAGGTGGTAGCTGCCTAGTGGGATGTGTTCCAACCCCCACTGATTTTAAGAAGGTATCCTAGCAACACTCAGTCCTTCCTCTTCTGGCCAGCCCCAAGTGACCAGCGTCCCTTCCCAAACTCAGGTCGCCAGTGTAGCCAGTGGTACCTCCATGACTGTGCTTCTGAGCCAGCGCAACTTGTCTTTTTGATTACTAGAAAGCAGTCTCAGCGTTTCCTCCAGTCAGAGAGAAGAACCACTATACCTCTTATTGAGCGTAGATACTGCCTCGCCCGGTACGCTCAGCTTTCCCATTCCGCTGCCTCCTGCTGTCAACTGCCGCTTGCTGCTCACCATTCTGTTCCACATTTGCCTGCCTCTAAAATGTCAAAAGAAATGGTGCTAAACTTAGTTTCGCCAGCTGCTGCCTGCTACACCTTCAGAGCGTGGGGAGACTGTACCACTTGTCAGAATTACGGGGGGAGGGCGCGAAAACTATAAACAAATAAAAATGTATTTTAAACAGTTATGTTGACAGTTTCATGTTGCCAGAAAATCCTCAACTGCTTCATAATATATTTTTTTGTAATTATAGTTTATTAGCTTTTATGCAATAATACAGTTACATATGCTTTCTTACAGGCAGACATTACAAAATACAGATACCTTATTTTGACAGTAACATAACAGTAAATTATGCCCCTGTGCGTTGTTGCCTCACTTAGGGGTATACTACTTGGGTCAACGATTTTGTTGAGAAAGGTTTATAATAAAATATGTATCATATATACAAAAATATTCCACAGTGACTAGTGCAACTATGAACAGGGACTAAAGAGATAAGATCGCCACATCCCTTCAGAAAGGGTTGAATGTCCCTTGCAAAAATTGTTAAGATAAGCACCTTTCTTCTCCATACACTACCCCATATTTTATTTTATATAATTGCTGGGTTTCACTTTTTCGCCTCAGCAATTATATAAAATAAAGACTTTACAGTGTATTCTCTGTTCACTTTTGTTTTAGTCCCGGTGCCAGATTTGCCAGATTTTAAAACATTTTTTCCCCCTTTCGGCAGATTTTTGTGTGTCTTCACTGTGGGGTGAAAAAAAAGAAAACTTACCGCCAACTTCTTCTGGTGGTTCTGTTTCGGGCAACATGGAAGCGACGAGTGGTTTTGACTAGCCATACTGCCGCATAAGCATGCGCACAGCAAGGGGAAACGTGCGCGTGTGGAGGTGCCTTTTAGAAAAACTATGAACAGTAAGGCTGTACAGGGTTACATTAGTGAAATACTTCCCTATTGTCTTCCTGTTTTAACCCCACACCAGTCTCCACATTTTTAATATATTACGGTCACAGATTTGGTAGTTTCTCAAACACCAGCTTCCCTTTTCTGAGTGTTAATAGTCTCTTTGCGACTTACTGGTCGTCAGCTTCTTCCTCCGATTCAGAGTGTTCCCTTCTAGAGGAAAACTGGTTTTCCAGTTTCACCATCAATTTGGCTGCATCTGAAGGGTCCGAGGATTGAAACACCTTACCGCCATAAATGACTCGCAGGCTCGCCGGCATCAGCATTACGTGGTGTACCCCCAGGGCCGGAGACGAGTCCGAACTCCATCAAACCCCTTCCTCTTCATTCTGGTGGCGTAGCTAAGGTCAGGGAAAATGTGTATCTGGGTTTCTTGCCAATGCATTAAACTCCATTGTTTTGCTCTATTTAAAATTAAGTCTCCTTCCTCAGATGAACTCTGCTCTAACAGAAGGGTTCGGAGAATATTCTCTCCCGTAGGTGCCCGCGGCCTTCCACCACGTGGCGAGATGCGATACATTTTTTTAATAGTGAAGTCCTCTTCCAAGTTTAGGATTTGTTTCAGGATATCTTTAATAGTTATTTTAGGACTTTCACCTTCGGTATTCTCTGGAAGCCCCAATATTCGAATGTTGGAGGCGCGAGCGGCATTCTCCAAGTTTTCAAGCCGTCTCCTAAGTGCACTGTTTTCTTTTATAAGCCCCGTAGATGCATCCAGTGCCATTCTCCACTGATTTTGTCACCCATTTAGTTTCATCTGCCAGGAGATTTACTTTCGTGTGCAAATGTTTGAAGTCCATGCTAAAATCTTCCACTTTTTTATCTAAACTTTGGCTGGCACGTAGTAGGGCTGTATTGGAAGACTGGGCCTCGGCACGATCCCCACCGCCAGGCTGTGGATCTTTGCTGCCGCCCATTCCTGGATCCTTGGTTCGAGCTCCATCTGGATTAGCTGCAGTTTTGTTCCCTCGCACCATAACTCCAGTTGTAAGTACAGTAGAATCCCATTTATCTCCCCGGTGGACATGTTAATAGTCTGGTTAAAATGGGAGTTCATATGAACGGGATTCTGTAGGTTAGACTTCTGTTATTAGTGTGGCATCTTACAATTAACGAATACAGCGTTGTCAGTGAGTACAGTAATAGCACTTTATTAGTTAGCAGGTGCAAACAGCAACAAAAAAATGGAGTCTAAACGAGTGATCCCATTTATTTTCTAACAGCAGAAAGATGTTTTAGCCTGCAGGCAAGCTGGCAATGAAATTTGGCATGCTAAAGTCTATTTTAGGCAGTTCCTTTCTCTGTTTTCTTTTTTTTTCTTTTCAGGGGCGTGGCTCCAGCATTCACTCCCCATGGGGGCAGAGTCCAGAAGTCCCTTTTTACTGTGGACGAATCTTCATTCCTTGGTAGGATATTTTGCAGAAAGCACAACATAGTGTTACATGATGCAGGGTTGAACTGCACACCCTTAGGTACAAGCACCACTCTACATCTTCAGCAATTTGATAGCCCTCTGCTATGGATGGGCTAAAATCCCTGGGATATAGCTGGCCCAATGGCATGGAGGGCTGAGGTGCTCAGCGCTGTATCTCCTGCCACGCCAGCAACTCGGTTTCGGGAGCAGACGCGGGTCCCTCGGGGATTGGCTAGGGGAGGGAGTATTGAGCATCTGGAGGACAGCTCTCCTCCCTTGGGGAGGAGTTCTTACATGACCTACTATCGACTGCCAGCCGGAGGTATCCAGATGGCAGCGCAGGTCTGGGCACGTTACACTGACGGACCGATCCAGGTGTTTGAGGAAACATAGACAGTGTCCTCAGAAAAAGACCAGCAGTCCATCCAGTCTGCCCAAGTTCCCTAAATCCATGGAACATTCCTGAGAGCCTATTGTTCGTCCAGGGTACTAACCCTCCTGGTTCTCTTCCCTGGATCTGTCACCCTGGGCAACCATTATACCCATCATTCTATCCCAGGCCTGCTTGAATCCCCTGACTGTGCTCACACCCACAACTTTGGCTGGCTGACTGTTCTATGGTTCCACTATCCCTTCCATAAAGAAGTACTTCCTCATGTCCCTCCTGAACCTCCCACCTGTTAATCTTCATTTGTGTCCACCCGACTGCAAATTGGTGTTCAGGCTAAATAATTCCCCGTAGTTCACTGTATTAATTTCTTTGAGGAGTTTGAAGGTCTCAGTCATATCTTCCCTCTCCCTTCTAGCTTCCAATGAGTACATATTTAGTGCCTTGAGGCACCCGTCATGGGATCTGCTCTGCTATCCCTGAATCATTTTTGTTACCCTGTGTTGCACTGTCTCCAGTCTATCCTTGTTTTTTTCTGAAGTGAGGATTCCAGAACTGGATGCAGTACTTCAGGTAAAGACTTACCAGGGATCTGTAGAGGGGGAAGTAAGACCTTTTTTCTGCTGCTATCGATACCCTCCCAGTGCATCCCAGCATCCAGTTAGCCCTGCTGTAGGACTTCTTGCACTGGCTCGTTTGTTTAGTGTAGTTACTGAAGATAACTCCTAGATCCCATTCCTTAGCTGAAGTGCTAAATGTCTCCCCTTCTATCCAGTACTCCATCTTAGGGTTCTTTTTCCCTAGGTACATTACCTTGCTCTCTTTTTAGCACTGAATTTTAACTCCTAGGCCTTTGACCACCCGTCAGGCTTTTGTAGGTCCTTCTGCATATCCCTTATTTCTTCCTTACTATCCACCCTCTATGGAGATGAAGCTCGTTGCCATGCCATTGCATAGAGAAGGTCCAACGGGAACCTATTGAGAAAACCTTTGGCTGCAGGAGGATGTCTGGACCCTTGCAGGCTCCGCATCAGTGACTAGACATCTGCCATAGTCCAGATAGTCAGGATGATGGTAAAAAGGTAAGTCCCAGGAAGCCGAGTGATGGGGGCCAAGCAGAAGGGGCATGCCAGGGGCAACCATAGGATAAACATCTCTATGGAAAAAATAAAATCCCTGGGACACCTGAGCATACCATTCTCATGTTAGACATCCCCTAAAGCTTTCCCACAAAGAGTGACCTCCGCAAGGTACTTCTGCACTTGGGAAAGAACTGTTAGCTGACAGGCATTCAGAGACTGGGGATGCCAGCCTCCTCTGGTGTCACCCACCCTACAGAATTCTGAAGTCGAGGCCATTACCCAAGCACACTGGGCTCTGAACCTAAGGTTTCAGTACCCACCACTCCCTGTGGATGGTACCTGGGGCTGTGCACATCAGTAATGATGGAGTGCCCTTTCTATTCCTTGCGGGCGGGGGAAACTGGGGTTCAAACAGTGGGTATAACACTTATATGTTAAATTCTTTATTAATACCTTTAAGAACAGTATTAATACTTTTAATTCAATTCAATTCAATTCGTGTTTATTTATAAAGCGCCTTTCAAAATCAAGGCGCTATACGTAATAATAAAATAGAAACCAATATTAAACAATCAAACTATAAAGAAAAAGCCAAATTAAAAAGATATGTTTTTAAAGCAATTTTAAAACTGTCAACGGTCGAGCATCCTCTCAACCAATGAGGTAGAGAATTCCACAGGGTAGGAGCTGAAAAGGCAAAAGCACGAGATCCTGACAACTTCAAACGGACCCTGGGAATCTCTAGCAATCCCTCATTGGCGGAGCAGAGGGGGCAATAGGGGACCAGAAGATCTTTCAGGTAACGGGTCCCTGATCGTGTAGGGCTTTGAGGTTAGTAAACCAACCTTAAGGTGATTACGCCACCGCACAGGCAGCCAGTGCAGTTCGATACACAGGCATACTATGACTGGTTCTTGAGTCCCAGTCAAAAGCCTGGCCGCAGCGTTCTGCACCAGCTGCAGGCGGCGGATATCAATCCCTGGTAGCCCTAGGTATAGGGAATTACAGTAGTCCAAACGGGTGGTAACAAAGGCGTGAACCAAAGTCGGAAGGTCCTTCTGTGGAATCAGATGTTTCACCCGGGCGATATTCCTCAGATGGTAAAAAGAGGATTTGACAACAGAACATCAACAGCTCAGACACAAAGGGCAACCCTAGGAGGCATACACCAAGTGCAGTCCAGCCCCTAGCCATACTGTCTGCTGAGCTTTACTAATCTTCTTTGACTGGGAGGGAGACCAGTCATGAAGGGAAGGCAGACTTCAACAGGTGCAGAAGCAGGGATTCCTTGAGAGCAGTTCTACCTGGGTGAATCCCTCTTGGAGTGCACAGTCCAGGCTCCTATCTCCACTAAGGCAAATTCTCTCCTCGATAGCTCTGCTCAGACTCAGCCAGCGTCTCCCCTCTCAGCACAAGGAGCAGTTGGAACACTTACCCAGAATTCCTGGCTGCTGTATGTAAATCAGCATTTGTACTGTTGTACCACTACTGAAATAGTGGTCAACTAATAGAAAGTTATCAGCTGGAAGCAACAACTCAGACACAATGGGCACCCCTAGGAGGCATACACCAAGAGCAGTTCAGCCCCTAGCCTTACTGTCTGCTGTACCCACTACTGAAATAGCAGTCAGCTAATAGAAAGCTCTCAGCCAGAAACAACTGCTCAGATACAAAGGGCAACCCTGGGAGGCATATGCCAAGTGTGGTCCAGCTCCTAGTCTCCCTGTCTGCTGAGTTTCACTGATCTTCACTGACAGGGAGAGAGACCTCCTCTTCTCCAGTCTCTAGTAGTGATACTAAGTGGCAGACCTTAACAAAATGATTGTTTTTTCAACAGGAAGGAGAAACAAAGGTTCTGCTCATGCTCAGCCCTCAGACTAGGAATGATAGACAGGCCTCCCTCACAAGGGGCAGAAGGAGACAAATCAATGCTTGAAAACATACTAAAGATGGCCGAAAAAGAAGCTGTGCTGATGGGGGACTTCAGTGTCCCAGTTGTGGACTGAAACTCCTGCACAGCATCCACAACTAGGAGCAGAAATTTCCTAAACACCTTGGGAGGGGCCGTACTTAATCAGCTTGTCACAGCCCCCATTAGAGAAAACACAGTCCTGGACCTGGTACTCACAAACAGCCGCAAGTTCCAGGAGGTGGAGGTCGGGTGCCATCTGGGGTCAAGTGACCACAAATTTGTCTGGTTCAAGATCAAAAAGTCCAAGGAAACAAGCCGCTCTAAGACACGGATCATAGACTTCGATCAGATGAGAATATGCTTTAGGGATATCCTCAAGAGGAAGGCAAAAGGAGGAATGTTGGATAAACATAAGAGAAGCACTAGCGGAGGTTACTGCAGAATACTCCAGGCTAGTCAGTAAGATGAAGAAAAAAAAAGATCCGCTATGATTCACAAAGGAGGTGGCAGCTGCAGTGAGGGAAAAGTGACTAGCATTCCAAAGATACAAGGGCTCAAACAGCGAAATAGATAGGGAGGCATACAAGTGCAGCTTGTAGGAGGCAGGATGGGTGATCAGAAAAGCAAAGGTGCAGACTGAGGAAGACATAGCATGGGGGGTTAAAGGAGGCACTAAGACCTTCCTTACGTACATAAGCGACAAAAGGAGAAACAAAGGAGGCATTGTCAGGCTCATAAGCAGGGATGGGAGGAGGGTAGAAGAAGACAGTGAAAAGGCAGACGTCTTAAATGAGTACTTCTGCTCAGTCTTTACTAAGGAGGCACCCGGTAATGGACCCACCCCAATGGGGGACAGAAGTCATCTAGGAGGAATGGACACAAGCCCGTTCACAATAGAGAGGGTAAGGACAGAATTACAAACACTAAAGGTAGATGAAGCCATGGGGCCAGATGGAGTCCACCCACGCATATTGAGGGAACTTAGTGATGAATTGGCAGCACCACTAGCGGATCTTTTTATCAGATCCTTGAGAGAAGGAGCAGTTCCCCAGGACTGGAAAAGAACAATAATGGTCCCCATACACAAGAGTGGTAGCAGCGAGGAGACAGGAAACTACCCCCCGGTCAGCCTCACCTCGGTGGTGGGTAAGATGATGGAGTCACTGCTTAAAGAAAGGATACTAGCATTCCTGGAGGAATCTGGACACCAAGCAGCATGGTTTCACAATGGGAAGGTCCTGCCAGACTAACCTGATAGAGTTCTTTGACTCCGTTACTAGGGCTGTGGACCAAGGGGGAGCCGTTGATGTCATCTGCCTTGACTTTAGCAAGTTCTTCGACTCTGTACCCAACAGAAGGCTGCTAAACAAACTCTACCATACAGGAGTGGGGCAGGAAGTGGTAGCATGGGTGAGTAGCTGGCTTGAACGGAGAACTCAGTCTGTGACAGTAAATGGGGCAGCATCAGGGGATAGGGAAGTGACAAGTGGGGTGTCACAGGGTCCATCCTCGGACCATTACTCTTTAATATCTTCAGAGATATCACAGAGGAGTTGAGTAGGAAGGTGTGCCTGTTTGGAGATGACACAAAGCTCTGCAACAGGATGGACACTGCACAGGGGGTAGAGCAAATGGAAAGTGACCTACTTAGGCTGGAACATCAGTCCAACTTGTGGCAGTTAAAATTCAATGTGAAAAAGTGCAAGTCCAGAGGAGGGCAACCAAAATGGTGCAGAGTCTGCACCAGAAGTCATATGAAGAGAGACTAAAGGAGCTTAATATGTATACCCTTGAGGAAAGAAGAGAGAGAGAGGACATGATAGAAACTTTCAAGTATCTCAAGGGAATCAACAAAGTCCAAGAGGGTAGTATCTTTCAGAAAAAGAGATGTGCAAGAACAAGGGGCCACAGTTTGAAGATATGGGGGAGGGGCACCTCAGAGGTGATGTGAAGAAGTATTTTTTTTTTTCACGGAGAGGGTTGTGGATGCATGGAACAGCCTTCCTGAGGAGGTTGTGGAGTCGAGAACAGTGGGGGAATTCAAGACTGCATGGGACAGACCTAAGGCAGTCCTAGTGGGTGGGGGGGAGGTAGAAGGAAGTAGGCTGTTGGTTAACTAGGATCTGCAGCTTATCCATCAGGTAGGAAAATGGGCAGACTAGGTGGGCCAAGCGGTCCTTATCTGCCGTCAAATTCTGTGTTTCTGTGTTGTGCATCTGGGCAGAAACAACCCAGAGACAGACTGCTACCTGGGAGTAGAAAAACTAGCAACCATCCATCAGGAGAGGGATCTAGGGGTTATCATATCAGGCAATTTGAAGTTAGGCATACAATGTGAAAAGGCAGCAAAGAAGGCCAACAGGATGCTGGGATGCACAGAAAGGGGCATCACAAGTAGAAGAAAGGAGGTGATCCTGCCGCTGTACAGGTCCCTGATGAGACCCCACCTTGAGTACTGTGTTCAGTTCTGGAGACCTTATCTCAGAAAGGACATATAGATAGATTGGAGACAGTACAGAGGAGGGCAATAAAAATGATACATAGTCTCCATAAGTTGCCATACGAAAGCAGGTTACAGGAACTCAACATGTACTCCCTGGAACAACGCTGGGATAGAGGGGACAGGTTTCTGAAGGGTATACACAGAGTCTCCATCCAGGAGTCTTTATGGTCAATAGCACAAGAGGGCATGAGAGGAAATTGAGGGGAGGAAGATTCAGGTGCAACATGCAAAGGTTTTTCTTCACAGAGAGGGTGGTTGACCCATGGAATGGTCTTCCGGCTGGAGTCATTGACTCCCAAAACTGCAGGGGAATTCAAAGCAGCTTGGGACAGACAAAAGGGGATTGTCTCACAGAAATCCGGAAGGTGGGGTAGGGCTCAGGGCAGACTAGATGGATCTTTGGTCCCCATCTGCCTTCAATTTATATGTTTCTATCAAATTCATAACAGTCACAACAAACATCATAACATAATTCATAAAAGCATTTCATACATTCAGTTCATAAGCTGATAAGAGTGGTAAGGTGGGGCAGTTAGTATTGCCTAGAGGTTACAATAATGAACTGTGAACGAGCTTAGTACATCCAGCAGACCTGGTTTTGATTTCCACAACCTCCACTTGCATATTGTGTGACTCTAAGCAAGTCATTTAACCTCCCCAGTGCTCCCGGGTTACCTCTGAAATCAGGCATTGTGCCTAGTGGGCCTTATCTGGTTACAAAAGAATGAAAAAAAAAATATACTGTGTGTGTGTGTGTGTGTATATATATATATATATATATATATATATATATATATATATATAACCACTAGGTGGTGCTATCCCAATGGCTACTACCCCTGCCCTTGGCTAGTTGCAGGTTAAGGGCCTGGGTACTGAAATGGGTGCCTCCACCCAGAGGACAGGGTTGTTAGTAACAAGGCACTGTAATCCCCCTCTTTTCCCTCTAGTGGCCTAGACAATATGCAACAAACACTTTCACAGTAGCCCCTATTCAGCATACAAATCCCCACAGTGTTTTCACTTACCACCAGGGCTGATTCCACCAGTTCGACCCTGGAGACCCCCTGTGAAACAAGGTTAGGCACAGCAAATAACAGTACAGTGCTTTTGGTACAAACTGGAACCACAGTCAGATTAAATGCAAAAAGTGTTCGATCTGATTTATTCAGGGGAATTGAACAAGGAAGGGGTGTAATCCGGTTGATTTGATTCTAAAACTGATCTAGTCAGGCATTATGCATGCACTTTTAGTCCCTGCACAGTTGCACGCTCTGGGTACCCAGTTGGAAGTAAGGTGGGCTAGCCTGGAATGTTGCTTGGGTAGGCCTGGCATTGCAGCTGGTTGGGGCCCTGTGATGAAAAGGCATGCACAACCACACACAATTTGTAATCCAGAGCCAGGAGGCTCAGTTTTTGATGATTAGACAAAACAATTAAATCAGATGACACACTTTGATTGAGCTGTTGTTGCAGGGAGCTACCCTGGTGTTTACTCACGCTACCCAGTACAGGACACAGGATGGACGAAGTGGAGACTGCAAGATGACTTCCTGGTTTGCCAGGAGAAGCAGGGCCCACACGATTCACCGTGGTGTCGTTCCTGTTCGTGATGTTGAACAGGGGGCTGATCCCTAGGCAGGTCTTTCGTCGATGGTGTTCTCTGCACCCGAAGTAGCTGGCTGGGCCAGTGTGGTAGGGCCCAAGCCAGGTAAGACAGTTTGGATATCAGTCCGGGAAGGCTGGATGCAGCTTTCAGCAAGTGTGGCATAATTAAACCGTGGGGAACCAAATCACAACCCACTAACAACACACAGCACATTTATATTAAAGTAATGGCCATACCACAAAGCGGATAGCAGTCCGGCGGCAATATCAGTGTCTCTGAGCAAAACCGGGAGTTCTATGGCGAATGGATGTCCTGACAGGCCGATCGCATACAGCAAATCTTCAGTCTTCTTCAGGTTTAAGCCTGGTCACACTTCAGTGGCTTTTCTCTCACTCAATTTGGATACAGTCTGGATTATTCACAGATTCCCTCTCCAGGGACAGGGCAGACAGGCTAAACTCAACCTTTCCACCAATCTCCCACGCAAACTACGCAGTAGCAGAGTGTTTGAATCTCTCGAGCTGTTCAGTCTCTAAACTCTACCTCCAGACTGACTCACTGCAGCAGGCAACTTGGGGAATTTCCGTTCGGTCCAAAAGGTTCAATTCGTTGATTATCTGTCTGTCAAAAGCAAGGGCTCCCCCTCCAGGTGCATTTAAGCACCAAAATGTAAAAACTACAATTCCTACAGAAATTAATTCCCACAAGACCTCTGGGGACAGGCTCCATTTTAGAGTCCCCAAAGGTACTGATTGGTGCTGACAGGCAGTCCAAAATCAGAATGGTGGTGCAATACAGAAAGTTCATGCCGCAAAGAAGGCAGGCTAGACAAACTACAATATCATTATTATTCTAATAGATTATCAGCAAATAAGTACAGCTGCTAACAGAACTCCCTCTGCGCAAATAGCGATGGCAGAACGGAGCGATTATCTGGCAGCCAGGGCGGGACTCGAGCATAGAAACACTCAGCCCCCTCCCAGATTAAATAAGCACCACGTTATAGGCAGCTCTTAAAGAGACAGAGCGCAGAGGCATTAAGGCACTCTCATACAAACACTTTTAAAATGCTAAGACACAGGATATCAGCCTGGCAGTGGGCATTTAGGCACACCCAAGGAAGACTTTCGGGAACCCCCATTTGTGGGGGGGTTACATACAGAAATCACTGTAAAGATAAACTGGGGCATCAGAAAAGGAAAACCTAGAAATATAATATCACAAACCCAGTAAGCAGCACTGATGGGTTAACACTTAGACTTTTCCCTCCTCTCAATTACCTTCTCTGCCAAAGAAAGGTATTCTTTTCCTTTCACAAAAAGTCCTCCAATGAAAGGAGAGAGAGAGAGGTGAAAGTCCTAGTTAAAATACCCCTAACAAATTCAAATTCAACTTTTCCTAGGGATACAAGTCTCTGAACACTTGAGAAGTCTTAAGCAGCCAAACACTTTAGGATAAAACTGTCTCTCTTTCTCCCAGAAAAGCCCTATGGCTAGAATGTTTCTCTAACAAGAGCACTCCGTCTTGGCTGTGCCCCAGCTGTGACTGTTGTAAAAGAAGGCTGCTGCAACTTGAGCTGGTTTTCTGTTGATTTCTTCGTTTAGAGAAACTGGTACTGCTACTGGGACAATGAGATGTTGGCACCCGTGCCACCTGCAGTGACTCACAGTCACAGTTTCTGAAGAGTTAACTGTTTGTGGGCTGTGATCACCCTACTCACCTAATCACACAAGAACCTACTAGGTTCCAGGGGGATTAACATTAGATATGGGAGAAATAAAAATAGACCGTTATCTTGTGATTGTACCTCAAATTAAATAGAAGACTTGGATCATAGCATCTTTAATTGTAAATGGTATACGACAGTTCCTACAAGGTATCTGAGGCAGTGTTGGAATTGCAGGGTGACTTGCTAGGTCTTGGCCCCCATAGCTCTCATGTAGCTTATTTATGCATCACTACTATGGACTTACAATGGGATGGGGGGTCTCAGTTGAAAGATAGGACTCTCATTGGCCCCCATAGCTCCCAAAGCTCAGTAAGTGTAGTGGGATTTCCTGTGCTTTACAGATTTTCCTGTAAATGAACTAATTTTGATTATGCCGACCACTGAAAATTACTTAACTCTGGAAGAAGCTGCCAACTTTTTCAAAACATTTGCAAATTAGAGAAACAAAACCATACTGAAAAGGGAAAGACTTAAAGAATTGTAATAGGAGCTTCATGACACAAGGATGTCCAATAATCTGTTGAGTAGTTGTCATCCTTAACTATATAATTCCCCCAGTTTTGCTGACTTTGATTCTGCATTTTTCAGCAAGACTGTGAGCTTAATCATTGATGTAACAAGTTGTTTTGAATCTTGCCTTATTCTATATTGATATAATTTTATATAATGTTTAAAACTTTAAACAATATGGGACCGTACTAAAAAAAAATGTATTTTCTTCACTTTTTTTTATTAGTGCCTCAATAGTTGTTCAAAGATTACCAGGTGTACTCTTTTGGGGGTTAAGGTAGCTGGGCCGGAGCCCGATTTGCATCTGATTTCCTGCACATATTGATTACAGAGCAGTATCTAGCAGTGAATTCTTAATGGCCCCATTATGGATATATCATTTTTTTTTAATAGAATAGAAGGAAGAAATTAATTATTACTGTGAGATCTATATGTAGTATAGATTCTCACTTAATCACATTGTTTGGCCTGCCTATGCACTTTTTACTTCGGATGTTTGTAATGCTGTTTATGTCTGTACTCCCATTCTTCCAATATGGGTCTCACCTGGCAATGAGCCTTGGCTCAGCGTACCTTTCCCAGTTACCAATTTTTACATAAATGAATAAATGTATTAGTATTTAAATACCTGATCACTCTGAATTCTGTATTAAAATTGCTGTTCAGAAATTTGTGTGACCATGCTTTTAATATTTGTTCCCGTAGTGTTAATATGTTCCTTTTTTCTTAAGGGGACACTGTGAACTCTTTTTGTGTCATGTTATTTGAAGTTGAAACCCCACTTTTTCAGATTGCTTACCTACTCCAAAATTCATTAAAGCAGCAGTACTACGAAAAAAAAACCTGCACTTTTTTGACAGTTTATTCCCTGTGCCCTGCTAATCATATACCTGGTACTCTTTCTTGCCGGCATTGTACTATCGCCGAGTAATTTGCTCAGTTATTCTCTGCTTTTGTTTACATTTCTGCCAGTAAGCAGGTTGCACTGGAACTCCCGCTGCTGCCAACTGCGCATATGAATGACTTGCAGGGGCATCGGGAATGGTCAGCAGAGGGTCCCTCTGCTGTTGTCAAAAGACGTGATGTGACCTGTAGAAAAAGCGCACGGAAAATTAGTCAGCCGCCATATTTGTTGTAGAGCTACAACCATTCAAATCAATTGCAAATATCTAAAAAACTAAAAATGACTGGGAAAAACATTTACAGGTATGGAAACTGGAACTTTGGCCGCATGCTTACAGCCAAAAAACAGAATTTTGATAGCTCTCTTCCTGATTTCGTAGTACTTCTGCTTTAATGTTGCTGGTTATTTTATCTGCTTCCTTTCTTAGTAGAACTGAAATGTGTGGTAAAGGTGTGGTCTCTCGGACCGGTCTTTTTCCCGTTCTGCCTGAGGTTCTCTCCATGCCAATTCTCTGGTGGACCACCCCTACCTCCACATCTACTGACCCCCCCAAGCCCCCCGAGAGGGGCCACCTACTCCTCTGGTGCTTTATCTATAATCTGGACAGGGATGTCGGAGTGTGGAGGAGGGTTGGAGACTGGCTGGGAGTAACATGGCGATGAGCGTGGGGACCGTCCACTGGCCTCACTGTCGTCTGCCCAGGTGCCAGGGCCATTTTTTATGTATTCTGTTGCCCCGGGAGCACGGACATGCAATGACATGCAGTGCAACGCGGTCACACTCCCGCACCAGCTTGCAGGTCATCGACCGTTGCTCCCATACCCCAGTGCATGCTTTGCATCTTGCTGCAGTCTTCCAGACTCTGCCAGGAGCTGCTAGAGCAGCAAGGAGCACCAACCACCCACCCCAGGAGAGGAGAACAGTCTTCTGGATGCTCAGTCCTCTCCTCCCCCTGCTGACCCCCGGCACCTGAGTCCATTCGGAATGGGAACAAAGCAACCATCAGCATCAGCACTCTGTACATAATGTGAGCATTCATAACCTGTTTTTTAAACTTGGGGAAAATGTGAGTCCTAAGGAGGTTGACAGTGTCTCTCTTAACGATGTTTATCATAGGATGTATGTGAGTCTAAAGCGTAAGCTATTGAGACTCGCCAATTAGCATTGGTCTATTTATTTACCTAAAGTAACTATCAATCGCTGTCTTAAATGCTCCCATATTTGGACAGCTAACAGTACACTCCGGGAGAGTATTCCAAATATTCACAACTTGTTGGTTAAACCCTTTTGCCCTTTTAGTGATGATATACATTTCTCCTTTAAGTTGATGGGTATGTGCTCTAATATGCCTGGTTGTATTTTTTTCTTGCAAGCGTAGGCATTCCCACAAATCCTTATTTCTATAAGCTTTAAAGAGAACCTTTCCCGATGGTCCCAAAAAATTATTCTTGCAGTCATTTTATCCAGTAATGTACCTCAAAGGTTGTGTGCATGTGTTAGTTTTGTTGAAGGTTTACTCTTCTTTCCATATTTTGAATTGTTTTTTTAGTCCTGCTGCACTTGCCTTTGCTGTTCAGTTGCTGGCTCCTGCTGATGTTATTGTATGGAGTAGGAGTGAATCGCACTGTACTGTACAATGACGTTGCAGCAGTTTCACTAGGGAAAACTTCCATAACTTGGTGTGCATACTACAGTAGTAGGCAGTGCTGAATTAGTCAAGGGATGTTTAAGGATTTTTAAAACCCCCTATTGAGAATTGTGAAAATGTTTGTTAGTGATTTTTTTGTTGTTTGGTAGTGGTGTTCACTGCTACCAGGAGAGGCAGGGGTCGATTTTAACATTATTTTACTAGCCCAAGACCTAGTGCAAATAGGCAAGGGTTAGTGCAGCTTATTCCCTACTTGTACATCTTGAATGGTATAGGTTTTTCTTGGCTGAAAATGAAGTTAAAATGTCCCTATAGTAGTGGTCTCTAGTCCTTATGCTGCTCTCTCTCAATATGCTATGTATGCCATCATTTTCGTGCTAAGTAATTCTACGGTCATGTAAAGTTGTTGATCTCTTTATGTATTGCATTGTATCAGCTCCTCCCTCTAGTATTGTTTGTAACTTGTCTGAACTGTAATCTCCCGGGTTCTGCCTGAAAATAGGCAATCCTGTCTAGTGCACTTACTCTGCTACCAAAAGCCATTAAATAAATATTCCAGATGACCTGGTGTGATTGACAGCTCATTAAGAGCTGCAGTTATCTGTTAGTTCAAGGACAAATGCATCAAAGGGAGTAATCATTAGCACTCCATGGTCAGGTAATTCAGATAGTGTCTAGGGTGTAACCAAGGGTAACCCCCAGTTTGTCTGACAATTTGTCCCACATTAAGACCAGTGCCTCTCATTTCCCTACATGTGGTGTCTGTATCTAACATTTCAGTGGCAACATGCTATGAGGTATACATGGAGGCCTTATATATTTATTGAATTTTGATGACTGGGTAGGCCCGCTGAGACAAACATGTTCCTTTTTCAAGGGCGACCTGGGGAACAGATACATTCCAAACATATTAAGAGATACAGCATTGAACACTGAATATGCAAACAGATTCTCATCCAGGTAATTCACATTACAGTAGGTTATACATCATTCAGTAAAAATATGGGGTACAAGTTTGAGGTGAGAAGAGCCATAAAGCATACTACAAGTTGTACGATCATAAATTATGACATGAAGTTATATTGGTACTGACTATTGGTTTGGAAAATAGGTGAAGCCAGGAGGAGAGGATCTAGGGTTAGGGTAGGGATGGAGTGGAAGAGAGAGGAGGGAAGGGGGTAGAGGAGATCCAGGTTGCTGAAAGGGTATTAGTTGCAGTTACCGCTACATATGGGAAGAAGGTTTCTTTGAATAGTCCTTTAAAGTGGGCAAGAAACATACACGACAATAAAATGTGAGGAAGGTTATTACATTTCTGAGGTGCTGTGGAGGAGAAGGATCTTCTGCCAATTGTTAAATGAGTTTTAGGGAGATTTAAGATTGGGAGGTGGGAAGATCTGAGGGTCCTTGGGAATGTTTTCAGGGGGAGTAGATTGGAGAGGATGGGTGGGGAAAAAATGTGGATAAGTTTGAAGGTGACGCAGAGCACTTGGAAGTCCATTTTGGTATCAAAGGATGGCCAGCCCAAGGTGTTGAGCACATCGCAGTGGTAGGCCCGAGCAGGTGCCTTAGCAGCAAAGTGTGCAATTTTGTGATGATGCCATTTAAGTTTGGCCAGAATTGATGTCTTAGTAGAGTGAATTATTGAGGCCCCTTAGAAGAGGCCTGGGAGAAGGGTGACCAATGCAATAGTCTTTCTTGCATTAGTTGTGAGGTAGGGAGCAGTATGGTATAGGAAGCCCAGTTTTTGGTTAGTAGCCTTGATGACATTAGATATGTGCATGTCAAATGATAGATTACTTAGTACAGATTACAAAGGCATTAAACACAGATGAAAAAAATGACAGCGAGCTGTCTCAGTTTATAGCAACTCTCTCTAATTCACTGTGCTTTGCTTCTGAGGCACGAAATAAATCCACTTTATAAAATGAGCTACAACAGCATTCATTAACCACTGGGGTTGGCATATTGCATTGATAATGGGGTGTCTTGGTGAAGGTGGAACAATGCTGAACATAGTCCACGAAGTGATGGAAGTTTTCTCTAGTGAAACCACTGTATCTTCATTGTACAGCACACTGTGATTCACTCCTCCTCCATACAGTGATGTCACCAGCACAGCCCAGGGTCTGTAGCAAAACCAGGCTTAGTGTAGAAGCTCTGGTACATGACACAGTTTTTAGCAGCTCAGAATATGAAAACTAATTGCAGAGAACATTACAGAAATACAGGACATGAATCAATGCAGGAAGGGACATTTTATGCATGAATATTAAAATGACTGTGGAAGGTCCTCTTTGAACACTAGGCAAAAGTCCCCCTAGTCAGCCTATACTCCAAAGGATACAAATTAAAGTGGAACAGTCATGTTCAGGACTTCTTAGTGTCTGAAAGCCCATAAAAAGCTAATTTGAGTGAGCCATTGTGCTTACCTGTGAGTCTTAGCAGTCCAGAGTTATTCATATGTAAATCTGCTTGTTACTAAGTGCTGGGGGCAGCCATGTGTTTTAGTCTCCTGATAGGCAATGATGTCACCAAGGGTCTTAGCCCTGCTTTGACAGTTGATAATGCAACAAGTTAAAAAGGGAAATCATCTGTTTTATTAAGTGTGTTTTAAGGTGTTATTACACTTTCTACATTTATAATAATTGTTTTATAATGACTGGGGAGCTTTTTCTCCCATAGGGAAACCCAGTTATAATTCACCATTATAACCTGCAGGTTATAACAGTGAACATGCGCTGGGTTTCCGTAGCTCCATGCATGCACCTGCCAACACTCTCCCTGTACACAGCATCGGAAAGTTGGCCACCTCTGTCACTCAACAGTAAGTTAAGTGGGTTAAAAAAATGCCTCTCAGCAGTTGAGTTTCTTGATTAAGCAAGTAATCCATGGTTAAACCTAAAAAAAAAAAAAGGTTTTCGCAGCCGCTTGGCTGCAGACAGCACTTCATCCCGAATGGACCGCTGCTATTTTATTTTATAGAGTTGCTGTGGCAAGAAAACTCTCCCCAACAATTATATAAAATAAAACATGGGGTGGTGTGTTTAACTTCAGATTTTACATACACCCTCAGTGCTGGATGCTTAAATAAACCCTTTGAAACATAGAAACATAGAATTTGACAGCAGATAAAGACCGCTTGACCCACCCAGTCTGCCCATTTCCCTACCTAATGGATAAGCTGCAGATCCTAGTTAACCAGCAGCATACTTCTTTCTACCCCCACCCCCTAGAATTGCCTTATGACTGTCCCATGCATGCTTGAATTCAACCACTGTTTTTGACTCCACAGCCTCCTCAGGAAGGCTGTTCCTTGCATCCACAACCCTCTCTGTGAAAAAATACTTCCTTACATTACCCCTGAGCTACCCCCCCCACACCAATCTTCAAAGTGTGCTCCCTTGTTCTTGCACACCTCTTTTTTTGAAAGATGGTACCCTCTTGGACTTTGTTGATTCCCTTGAGGTACTTGAAAGTTTCTATCATGTCCCCCCCTCCCTCCTTTGCTCGAGGCTTGCTTCGCTCTCAGGGTTTATGTAGCATCCAACCCCTTGGCAGTGTGTAAAATCTCATTAAACTCACCACCCCATGTATTATTCTATATGTATGTGCATTGAAACTAGTGAGTTATCACCTTTACATTTCAAACTGTTTGTAAAAATAATCCAATAGAATTCTGCCATTGGTACGGTAGAAAATCTCATTCCATCCGAAGTATTTTAGTAAGAAAGTGTTATGCTTTTAACTTCATCAAAAGAAGTAAAATATTCTTTTAATAATGCATTTCAGGTTATGCATGTTTTCCCAATGTTGTCTGTCTGTATGTTTTTGCAATTAATTAACAAGTAATTGTGCTCTCTTTTATTATTTTCAAATTAAATCTGGATAGAAACAGAATAATATTTTTAGAATCATAACATATGCTCAGATTGTTTTTACTGTCTTTGTCCAGATAAGGCACAGTGAGCTACAGCTTAACATAGAAACATAGACTTTGATGGCAAATAAGGACTGCTTGTCCCACCTAGTCTGCCCATTTCCCTACCTACAGGATAAGCTGCAGATCCTAGTTAACCAACAGCCTATTTCTTCCTACCCCCCCCCCAACAAGAATTGCCATATGTCTGTCCTATACATTCTTGAATTCTCCTACAGTTTTAGACCCCACAACCTCCTCAGGCAGGCTGTTCCATGCATCCACCACCCTCTTGGTGAAAAAATATTTCCTCACATTGTCCCTGAGCCGCGTCTCTATATTCAAATTGTGTCCCCATGTTCTTGCACATCTCTTTTTCTAAAATATGCTACCCTCTTGGACTTTGTTGATTCCACTGAGGTACTTAAAAGTTTCTATCATGTCTTCCCCAAAGGGTATACATATTAAGCTCCTTTAGTCTCTCCTCCATATGGCTTCTCTTGTAGACCCTGCACCATTTTAGTTGCCCTCCTCTGGACTGCCTCCACCTTGTCTATGTCCTTGCGGAGATGGGGTCTCCAGAACTGGACGCAGTACTCCAGATGGGGTCTCACCAACTGTCTGTATAGAGGGATAACCACTTCCTGTTTTCTGCTGGTGATGCCTCTCTAGACATCCCAGTATCCCCCAGCCCTCCCTACTGCCTTCTCACATTACTTGATAACCTTAGGTCATTTGATATGATTACCCCCAGGTCCCTTTCCATTTTTGTTGTTACCCCCCATTGTTTAATTTTCCTGGTTTTTGTTTCCCAGATGCATTATTTTGTACTTCTTTGCATTGAAATCTAAGCTGCCACACTTCTGACCATTCCTCCAACCTTGTCAAGCCCCTTTTCATCCTTTCCATGCCTTCTTGTGTATCAACCCTGTTGCAGATCTTTGTGTTACCTGCAAAGAGGCATACTTTTCCTTCCAGTCCCTTTGCAATGTTACTTATAAAGACATTAAAAAGGACTGGACCCAGTACTGAACCCTGCGGTACCCCACTAATAACCCCTCTTTCTTCAGAGTGGACTCCATTTACAATTACCTTCTGTGTCCTGTTGTCCAGCCAGTGTTTTACCCAGGCAACCACCCTGGGACCCACTCCCAGGCTGGTTAATTTGATTATTAATCTTTTGTGTGGGACTGTGTCAAATGCCTTGCTAAAGTCTAGGTAGGCCACGTCCACAGCCCCTTCTTGGTCTACTGTATTGGTCACCCAGTCAAAGAAATCAATTAGATTCGTCTGACATGACCTTCCCGCTGTGAACCCATGCTGCCTTGGGTCCCGTGCCCCACTGGCCTCTAGGTACTCAACAATTCTTTCCTTCAGAAGTGATTCCATCACTTTCCCTACCACAGAGGTCAAACTGACAGGTCTGTAGTTTCCTGCCTCTGTCTTGCTCCCACTTTTGTGAAGGGGAATCACATCTGCCTTCCTCCAGTCCTCAGGTACCACACCATCCTCCCATGATTTGTTAAAAAGGGTAGTCAGTGGTGTCACTAGTTCTCCCCTTAATTCTTTTAGAATTCTTGGGTGAATTTCGTCATGCCCCCTTGCTTTGTCCACCTTCAGTTTTAGGAGTTCTTTCAGAACCCTTTCTTCTGTGAAAGGACTGGGATCAACCCCCCCAATACCAGAGTGCTTCTGTTACTGGATTAGGCACCTCCCTCCTCCTCTTTTGTGAATACTGAGCAGAAGTATTCATTCAGTATCCCTGCTTTTTCACTGTCCCTCTCTGCCCACCCACCGTCCATTCTGTTCAGCCTCACTATCCCACTCTTTGTCTTTCTGCGCTCCCTGATGTACCTATAAAAGGTTTTATCCCCCTTCTTAACCGAGTTGGCTGTCTTTTCCTCTGGGCTTTTGCTATTCTGACTTCCCTCCCTCCCTGCTTCCTTCTGCCTCAACTGGTACAATTCTCTGTCCTGCTACTTCTGTGTTTCCTTATACTTCCTAAATGCTATCCTTTTCTCCCTAACCTTCCCCGCCACCTCTTTTGAGAACTGTAGTGGCTTTTTCTTTTGTTTTGATTTGTTTATTTGCTTCACACAAAGGCTAGTTGCCTCTGTGATGGCAGTTTTGATGTTTCTCCATTGTTGCTCCACCCCTCCTCCTAGCCTGTTTGCTAGTGCTTTTCTAAGGCACTCTCCCATCTTGCCAAAGTCAGCCCTTCTGAAGTCCAGTACCCTCACTTTTGTATGACTTGACTCTGTTGCTGAGTTTATCGTGAACCACACTGTTTGGTGGTCACTTGTTCCCAGATGGCTACCCACTTCTTGATCTGAGATCCTCTCACTGTCCCCATTTGAGAGTACAAGGTCTAAGATTGCTCCCTCACAAGTGGGTTCCAAAACTAGCTGTCTGAGGCATGCCACCTGTAGGGCATTGGGAATGGCCCTGCTCTTGAATGTGGGCTGTAGCAAAGGTACTCCAGTTAACATCTGGCATATTCAGGTCTCCCATCAACAGTATTTCCTTTTTCTCTGTCATTCTAAGGATGCCTTTTATCATATCCTTGTACATTCCCTCCACCTGACATGGGAGTCTGTATACAACCCCTGTGTGGATTGTGGTGCCATTTTCAGTTTCTAAGGTGACCCACAGTGCCTCCTCTCCTCCCTGTTTACTCTTGTTTCGTTGCTTTTATCCCTTCCCTTACATAGAGAGCTACTCCTCCCCCTCTTCTACCCTCCCTGATTCTCCTGTAGGTTGTGTACCCTGGTATGTTAACATCCCAGACATGGTTCTCTGTGTACCATGTTTCTGTGACTACTACGATATCCAGCCATCCCTCTTCCATCAAGGCCACCAGTTCAAGGAGCTTGTTGCCCAGACTACGGGCATTGGTACTTATTACCCTCCTTTTCTTGATGGCCTTACTCCTTTTTGCTCCATCCCTGTCCTTATTGCCTTTGTCATTTCTCAATTTTCCCCTGCCCTTCTCCCTATCGACATCTCTATCTTGGTGTTTGCCTCACTTACTACCCTGATTTTTTTTTTTGGGTGGGGGCCTGGAATTTTCCCTGCTCCTTTCCAGTGCCTCCCCCCTTGGCTAGTTTAAATGCTTGCCAATGAAGTATGTAAACCTATCACCTAGGATCCTGGTTTCCCTCCTGGACAGATGCAGACTATCACGCCAGTATAGGCCTGCATCACTCCAGGTGGACCCCCAGTCCCCAGTGAAGCCAAATCCCTGAGCTCTGCACCAGTTTTTCAACCACTGATTGAATCCCATGGTGTGGAGCACCCTAGCCTCACCCATGCCATAGATAGGCAGCATCTAAGAGAAGGTTGCCATGCGTGCTACTTGTCTAAGGCCCCTCCCCAACTCCACAAACTCTTCCTGCACTGCTCTGATCTTTCCCAGCCAGGTCATTTGTCCCTAGGTGGACAGTGACATCCAGCTCCCTCCCCTGTGCAGCTGCTCCAGTGATCCTGAGGATTCGCTCCCTTTCCCTCCAAGCCATGGCGCCAGACAGGCACCTTACCTCCCTCTCCCCTTCCTCTCCTAGTTCTAACCTCCTAACAATGGAGTCCCCCACCAGGAGTTGTTTTCTTCCCCTGTGGGGTCCCATGCCACCCACCTGTGGGTCTCCTTTGTGGAGGGTCCCAGCATCCTCCTTGGTCTCTACTGCGGGTGCCACCATAGAGTAACCACACTTTGCCAGAACGGCATATGAATTTTTGAGAGGTACAACTGGAGGGATGCACCTCTGTTCCACCACCCTCACCCTCCCTGAGCCCACTGTGGTCCAACCTCTCCTCTTTCTTGGCAACCTCTGAGACAACGGCAGTGGCTCTGGTGGTTCCTGGGTGGGAGAGGTGGTCCCCCAAATCCTGCCAACTCAGCCGGGAGATGAGCAATCTCCTCCCTCAACCCAGAGAGGTGCCTGCAGATGGGACAACACTGCGTCCTCCAGAATGTCTCCCAGAAGACTGCTGCTCTGCAGCCACTGCACTGCACCACCCCCATCATGTCTTATTTCTAGTCCCTTAACAGTTGTTTGGAATACTTACTTTTTCCTCTGTTCAGTTTATTTTTTTTTTTTATTCTCCCTATTTACTTACTGGCTCTGTGCCCTTTAAGCTCCTGATCTTCCTGTTATGAAAGAAGTTCCTATATTTCTCTTGTTCCTGGTGTGTGTTTTGGGAGCACAGGGAAGTTGTGACTTGCTCTGGTCACACAGTATACAAGCATAGCATGTTGGAATCAAAACCCATTCTGCTGGATGAATGAAGCTTGTTCACAGCTCTTTGCTTTAACCTCTAGGTTGTACTGCCAGCTGATAATCAAAAACTACACATTTCAAGACTGGCCCCATGATGCCAGGCCACTAGGTACGGGGCCACATTTGTATCTTGTAGACCTGAGTTCACACCCGAAATTATAAGAGAAAAGGCTGTAAGAGAGGAAACAGAAAAAGACAGAAGTTGATGCTGTGGCAACCCCAGAAATTTTGTACTGACATGAATACAGTCAGGGTTTAGAAATCCTGATGTGAGGCCCCGGTACCTGCTGGCACCACAGAACCAGCCTTGAGATGTGTAGTTTTTGATCAGCTGGCTTTATAACCTAGAGGTTAAAGCAATCCTGAAGATGGATTATTTTTCTCACAGTTTAAAATGTAAAGGTGATTATAAATGTAGAAAGTGTTGTAACATAGAGTATACTGGATGGGTAGGGAGTTATAATGAGGATTTACACCCTCCGAGGAGTGGGATGCCACATAAACCCTGAGAGCGAAGCTCGAGGAATTTATTCAGGCATCCCACCCCAAGGGGTGGGCAAAATCCAAGTTTTTAACCCCTACCCTTCCTTATTTTGTATAATTTCTGGGGATCATTTTTTTGCCACAACAAGTATACAAAATAAATGCATTTCTTCACAGAGCAGAGCTGCAGACTGTTGGGGTTTCAGTGCGGTCTGCAGGCTCGGCTCCAGACGTAAAGCAGTGTGGTGGTGGTGTTTTTTTGCGCTGGAAAATAAACATTGTGCCACACATATTTTTGTTTAAAAAACTAACTTACCCCCGTCTCCTACTTTGGGGAACTGCATAGGCTTGAGGAGCAGGACGGCAGAGAAGAGGAAGTTTGCGGCTACCGCAAGGGATGAACAGGAGCTAGCGCATGCCCAGTGCAAAGGGAAACTGGGTGCGTGTTCATTGTTATAACCAGCTGGTTATAACAACAGAATTATAACCTGGTTTTCCCAATGGGAAAAAATGATAACCAGTTATCAGAGTTTCAAGTAATTGATTAGCAGTTTTTTTTTCTTGGGACAATACTAACTGTACAGAAAGCATTTATATAGGTTTTCTAGAAGTGTTATGTTTGTTAAACACATTAAGGCAAGTGCTATGTATTTTCACAATGTTTTAGAACTTTTATGAGCAAAACGCTAATCAATTTTTAGAGTTAAATAAAACCCTGAGTTATTATGATACCTTAAAAGACACTTAACAAAACAGCTGATTTCCTATTTAACCTCTTGGATTATCTACAGTCAAAGCAGGGCCAAAACCCTCAGTGACATCATTGCCTGTCAGGAGCCTAAAACACATGGCTGCTTCCAGCCCTTAATTAAATGCAGATTTACAGATAATTAACTCCGGGACTACAAAGACTCACAGGTAATCACAGTGGCTCACTCAAATTAGCTTTTTATGGGCTTTCAGACATTAAGAAATCCTGAAGATGACAATTCCCCTTCAAGTTCTCTTAGTCTTTGCTCATACAGTAAATTTGTTACATTAGCTATTTTTTGTGGCCTTGCGCTGCACTTTTTTCAACTGTGAGACATCAGTTGCTGTATGCGGTGCCCAAAACTGGCCACAGTACTCCAGGTGAGATCTAACCAGTGCTCCATAAGGAGGCATAATCACCCCTCTGTCTCTGCGTCTAATATGTTTGCAGATGCAACCCAATATTTTATTACATCTTGCCACCTAAGGGGACTTGCAAATCCATGGCCCTTCTTCCCTTTTTTATTATTTTTGTTCATCACCACAGTTTGCCACTCATCCACATCCTCAATTTCCCTATCTTTTAAGGGTGCTTTCCTTACTTCGCTCTTTCATTTCAGTTTGTGCTGCTGCTTCAGATTCACTGATCTGTAATTTTAATGTTTTATTTTCAAGATATAGCCCAATAAGTTTAACTCTTAAGTCTTTTAGTTCACTAGATGTTTGCATATATAAGTACAGAAGTCATTTAGTGCTATAGTAGTAGTAAACTTTTTACAAGTTTCACACTTAGTTCCTGTCTCTTTACTTTTAAGTTGCATAACAAGAGTCCTTCATTTGATTTTCAATTTTGTATGCACCTGACGTTTGGCTTTGCAGAGTCCTCTGGTGACCTGGCTGTACCTGGCTAACACTGGCAGACACGCTTGCCTCTGCCAGCATCGCCTCCGCCCTGTGCTCACCTCCGCTCACTAGTGCAAGTAGTAGTGCCATCAGTCCCCACGTCCAGTTTCACACAAAGTTTATTTATTTAAATTTTAGTAACTGGGTACGCCCACTGAGACTTTGACGGTCCCTTTTTCAGGGACGACCCACGGTTAGTTACATGCACCTAGAGGGGAAAAGAAAACCAATGCATGTGATTGTACTACAGTATATGGTACATTGATCATGTATACGTGGTATCCGTATACATGTCACAGAGATAGACATTATTACAGTTGACGTAGGCGAGTTTATGTACGAACAACCTTGTTAGTTACACACATTCATGAGTAGATAGTAGACGTAAGTGCAGTTCAGTACATTATGTCCTTCCTTACTGTTCCTCCCTCCCTCCCTTTTTGTCTGTATTTACGTGAGGCATCCCCCTTTAGCAGAGGTGCCTTTATGGATTGCGGAACCTGCAGTGTGACCCACTGCTTAGGTGTAGTTTTAGCCCTTTCTTGTACCCCTCAAGAGAGGTGCAGTCCTGGAGCTCTCTTGGGAGATTGTTCCAGAGTTTGGGTGGGTTATGCTAGGTGACTGTTGTCCCATAGTTGATCTGGCTCTTAGGGGTTCTAGCAGCTTGCGTTCAGTCTACCTGTGCTCCCTCTTGTTTGCTTTTGGGGCTGGTAGATTTCTCAGGCTCAGTGGGGCATCAGGTTGCTGCAATTTGAAAGCTAAGGACAGGGAGGGATAGGCGAGTCTCACTTCGAAGGGTGGCCAGTTTAACGTTTGTAGTACATCACAGTGGTGCTCCATTCTTTGTGCCCTGGAAGCGAAATGGCTGATTCTGTGGTACATTGTACTCAGACGTGCATGTTCCGTTGCCCTCAGTCCTTGAAGCATTGTTACACCATCGAACAGGATGGGAATGATAGTCTTGTTGCTGACCGCAATCCTGGTTTCTTTAGTCAGGTAGGAGCTTGGTCTGTACGGGAGCCCAAGGTTTTGGTTTACTATTGTTGTTAGCTGGTCTATGTGTTTCCTGAAAGAGATTTCCTGGTCAGTGAACATTCCCACATTCGATGAAGTTTAAAAGTATTGAAAGCATCACTGTGCAGTTAAACTACTGTTAAAAGAGCAGTCAGAAAGCACTTAAGTGCTCTAAAGGACCCTCTAACTCCAGAAGACCTGTGGCAGTGAAATTTTTACTGTTTTGATAACACAGAGATCAAAGGTCACCTACCGACACTACAGTATGTCCTCCTAGGTGCCGTTTTCCCTCCTCAGTTTTCCCAGTCAAAAAGCACTGTAGGCAAGCTCCCTCTCTGCTGACAGGAGAAAGATATTGCCACATAAACACCAGCGCTTGCTAGTGCAAATAATATAAGCCCTGGGGACCAGAATTGCTGTCAGTCCCCACATCCGGTTTCACACGAAGTTTGAAAGTATTAAAAGTATCACTGTGCAATTAAACTGCCATTAAAATAGCAGTCAGAAAGCACTATAAGTGCTCTAAAGGGCCCTCTAACCCCAGGAGACCTGTGGCAGTGAAGTTTTTACTGTTTTGATACACAAAGATCACCGGTCACCTACTGACACTACAGTGTGTCCTCCTAGGTGCAATTTTCCTAGTCAAAAAGTATTGCCACAAGCTCTGTAAGCAAGCTGTCTCTCTGCTGACAGGAGTGAGATCACCACACAAACACCAGCACTGTCTTTATGTAACTTGTGTACAAATCGTCACAAAATCTTTTAGCTGAATGACTAAAACTACCAAACAGTGGTAGCTTCCACTGTTTCCCTGTGTAGGTCATTCCACATGTTAACCAGCGACTACTCTCTGTGTGAAGTAATGTCTCTTAATGTATCACCCCCTATTTTGAAGGCATGCCCTCTAGTCCTGCGTGTACTCACCAGATCAAACATCTTTGCATAAGCTACCTTGTCTGTCCCCTTAAGTATTTGGAAAACATTGATCAGGTATCCGCTCAATGTTTTCAAGGCTAAATAATTTGGCCATGTTCAATCTATTCTCTTTGCCGTTGCCCCCAAGCCACTAATTAGCTTGGTGGCCCTGTACTGGACAGTCTCGTTCTCTTCAATGACCTTTCTACATGGATGTGGTGATAAGAGCTGAATACAGTACTGCAGGGGTGGTCAAACCAAGGCCTTTTAAGGGGGAGGCTCACCTGTCTTTTTTTTTTTTTTTTATAAACGTTTTATTTTTTTTTTTTTACGTATTTACAAGGTGCAGAGTACAACAATTTCATACTATATGTAGTTCCATTGTTTACATTTATACATCAACAAATAATACTTGTGGACATCTAGAATTATACAACATTCATTAGAAATTACCCCCGAGTCCTTCTAAGATAAATAGCACAAATTATATAACAATAAAGAAAGGAGGGTTAAATAAATGAAGCAATCCTTTAAAAAACTTGCAGCTGCAGGAGTAACCTCATGACTCCCCCTGACCAAAACAACCTGACAGGCCCACAAAAATCTTCTTAAAACCCTGGTCCTCCACTTCCACACCAACTATAATATCGGTTTGCTAACATGGTACTGTTATGGGACTAATGTGTCGACCTCTTAAGAAATATAGAATAACCAAGGCCACCAAACTAAGTCAGAACTGCTCGTCCGTTACAACAGGCAATTAATCGTTCTATATGATAAACATCATTCACCATATCATGCCATTGTGTAATTGTCAGAGGGGCAGGGTTATGCCATAAACTGGTAATAACTTTCTTAGCGGCTACTAGGTATCTATATTTATTTATTGAATTTTGGCAACTGGGTAGGCCCACTGAGGCAGTACAGTCCCTTTTTCAGGGGTGACCCGGGAACAGACAAGTCAACATATAATTACATTATAACATACTTTTAGCAGGGGGAGGGGACCCATCTGTTGTTTTATATAAAATAACTAATTCAGGAGTTAAGAGTCCATTCCGGATCCACTAATTGTGACAACCGATGCTCAGTCTCTCTCTCTCCAGTAAGAACTCCGCACTGGGCAGTGCCAAACTATATGCACCAAATTCTCCCTAGGTTCCCCACAAGCCCTCCAGCAAACTCCATATGAGGTTGGAAGATACTGTATAAGTTTTTCTGAGGTCTTAAAAAAAAAACAAAAAACCAAATATAGCGCTTCCAAATAAATTCCTTCCAGTATGGGGCCTGGAAGATTCTTATAGAAGGTGGAATTGCCTCTAACCACTTCTCATATGTTATATTCATGGCTAATTCTGTAGTCCAAGCTTTTAATATAGATTGTGTAGATTCAGCCTAATGTACTCTGTCGCTTATACTCAAAGCCAGTTGGATTGGGATGTGTTCAAATCCCAAGTAAGTCTGACATTAGACTCAACAATTGGGGCGGAGAGGAAGGAAGAGTGCACCAAGGAGGGCCCTTATGCAACAGAGGGGGAGGGTCACCTGTCTTGGCCTGCTCCTTACCTCCTCCTTATGTATTTCAGCTTGTTTGATTGTTCCAACACACTGTCTCTCTGACGTACGCTTATAGTCCGCAATTTCTCCTAGATCCTCTTTGACGGTAATGCTGTCCATTGTTACATCACACCTGGTGTATGTGTGACCTGTATTCCTCTCCCCTACTCTAACAGACATAGGCATATCCGTTATACTGAGACAGCAAAATATAGCACAAAAGCTCACTAACCAGTTGTAGGAGTAAGACTGAGAAGAGTGGACAGGTGCTGCTATACTGGAACTTGGGGAAGAAATAGAAGACATTTTAGAAAGGATTTATCATAGAGTATAAGAGGCATTTTAAGGTAATTCTTTTGAAATAGGTACCCCCCCCACTTCGTCTCACAATTTCTACTCTCACCCTTTTACTTCCACCCTTCTTCTCCTTCTTATTCATAATCTTTTTTAACCAACCTTGACTACACCTGCCCTCTCCATTTTGTCACTCACTATATTCATCGATTATTTTAATACAGCCCTCTGGGTGGGCTAACTCCCCACTACTTCCTGACTGGTTAATACTATGTTTTTCAAGTAGGGTATGTCTCATAACTGTCTCCTTGTATAACCTGCATTAGCTACCTTGATCAACTTTTGGCACCTTTTGCTCCACCTGGGTGATATGTTATCTTGTTAAACATCTGCCAGTGGCACTTAGTATACTGACCACATGTAAGACTTCTGTAACCGATTGTATTTTTGTGCACTTGTTCAGTGTTTTTATTGTATTTCAAATGTTTGTATTTGTAACTTTTACACAGAACCTTTGAAAAAGAGCCTGTGCTCATAAGTGTCATCCTGGTATTTAAAATAAAATATTTGAAATATTTATGCATTATACCTACTATGTCTGACAGCATCAGGATGGTTAGTAAAGTTCCAGTTTGCTTATTTGAAATTCTTGTCGGAGTCATTTCTCTAAGGTTGTGTCTTTTGCCTCTTTTGTTCTGTGGTCCCCATTGGCCAGTACACTACATTGCAAACTCAGTCACACCCTCTCGGTCCTTTTCCTTCCAAAAGAGTTTTCCACAGGTTGCCTGGTTTGGGCCTAGGTGAGCATATAATCGTAAGTCCTCAGCAGAGCAGATGCGGAGTGGAGGAAGGCAAGAACAGTGTTACATAAGCATTACGAACTGGGTAGCAAAACTCCCGTTATCTGATTGGCTCTGCCCTCTTTCCCATGATTAAAATCCACAATATAATAAAGGGTAAGAAAAGATGCCAACCAACAAGTTGTTTTACCTGATCTAGGTCCATCCACCGTACATTTCAGCAGCCAGGCAGTTTTTTCAGGCGGGTCAGAGTGAGTCGCAGCTTGAGTGACTGTCAAAGCAGAGGAACCCCAAGAAAGGGCACACACACACAAATTCTGAACACCCACTCTGTTGAAACTTAGAAAACAGGAGAAGGCACAGAGGGTGTACAGTTCTAAGTGTTATTTCGATGGGTATTTAAACTAGCCAAGGAGGGTGGTGGACGGCAAAGGGGTGGTGCCCTTCCCCTCCTCAACTATGATGGAGGGTAGAGAATTTCTGGGGGAAAGGATTCCCACCAAAATGAAGGACAACCAAGGGTGCAAGGAATTAGCATGGGGGGAAGAGAAGCAGGCAGTATGCAAAGGAGAAGAAGGGGGAACAACTAGGCAACATGAGAAGGGACAAGAGTAGGACTATCAAAACCTGGACAACCATGTGTGCCAATGCTAGAAGTCTATGAGATAAGATACCAGACCTGGAGGCCACCGTGGCTGAGGCGGGTCTGGATATTGTGGCCATCACCAAAGCAGGGTGCACAAACAACCATGACTGGAAAATCGTCATACCTGGTTACACAATGTTTAGAAGGGACAGGGTAGGAAGGAAAGGTAGGGTGGTGGTGCTTTATGTTAAGGAACCCAGAAAAGTGATTGAGGTACAGGAAGGACAGATGGAATGGAGGAATTGTGGATCAACCTTGAGTCTAGAAACAGAGCCACCCTTCGCATGGGAGTGGTATACAGGGAGAGGACATAGACAAAGACATGTTGGAAAACATAGGCAAAATGGCTCAGAATGGGAAGGTGGTGCCGTCGGGGGACTTTAATTTGCCAGATGCAGAGTGGAGCCTACCTGCTGCAGCATCAGTTACAGTAGGAGCAGAGACATCTTGGACTCCCTGCAGGACATTCCTCAGGCAGCTGGTCAGTGAACCCTCTCAGGGTGGGGCAGTACTGGACCTGGTACTTATGAAAGGGGACATTGCGGCAGACGTCAGAGTGGGGAGTCATCTGGGGACCAGTGACCATCGCACAGTATAGTTTAATGTAAAGCGGAATCCAGCCGCACAAGGGCGAGGATCCTGGATTTCAGAATGGCTGACTTTCAAGATAGGGTAATGTATCCGAGAAGACCTGGCAGGGGGAGATGTCGAGGGGGAATGGAGGGGAAAATTGGCCAGCATAAAAGACAGCATATTAAATAAGCAAAAGCAGAAGGAAGAGGAGACCATTTTGGTTCTCAAGGGAAGTGACAGAAGATGGTAAGGGCAAAAACAGTGGCATTCAGAAGGTATACGATGACACAGAGATAGGACGACAGAGAAATGTATCTGGGAAAATGGAGGGAAGCAGGTAAGGCAGTAAGGTGCACAAAAGCGCAAGCTGAGGAAAGAATAGCTCAAACAGTATCAAAGGGGGACAAGACACTTTTCAGGTATATATCAGTGAGAAAAGGGAGACCAAGTGAGGGATTGCACGGTTAATAAAGGAGGCAGGGGGCAATACTGAGAAGAACCAAGAAAAGGCAAATATTTTAAACAAATATTTCTGCTCCATATTCACAGTTGAGGGGGAAGGGGAGGGACCACAAATAAGCACCAAGAGATTAAGGGAGAGGGAAATGGACAGCAGTCCCTTTTCTGAGGAGAGGGTCAGGAAAGCACTTGCCAATCTGAAGGTGGACAAAGACATGTAACCAGGTGGGGTGCATCCAAGACTGTTAAAGGAACTTAAGGAGGTGCTGGCTGCACCCCTGATAGACTTGTTTAACAGTTCGGTGGAGACTGGTGTGGTCCTGGAAGACTGGAGAGGGGTGGACAGAGTGCCATTTCACAAATGTGGTAGCAAGGAGGAGGCAGGAAATTACTGGCCTGTCAGTCTGACATCTGTAGTAGGGAAACTGATGGAAACACTGTTAAAGGAAAGAATTGTAGCCAGCCTGGTGGTGCTGAGGGCTGAGGCGCAGAGGTGCTGGACGCCTTTCCTCATACCATGCCGGTGACCCAGGTTCGGGAACTACCTCGGGTTGTTAGGGAGCTGGCATGGTGGGGAGGGATAGAGCAGGATTGAGCAGCCAAGAAGGCAGCTGTCCTCTCCCAGGGAGGTTGCTTGCCCTCCCGTAGTTCTGCTCCCATCGGGTGGAGGCCCGATGGGTAGCGGAGGGGGCGGCAGGCGATTGCCAGGAGTGGAATGGAAGGAGCCGAGCCAGCGCCCAGAGTACATGTGCAACTCCACGCACTCGCACTCTGCTGTGATTGCCGGGGTCTTGGGTCAGGGTCAAAAAGACCAAAATATATATATATATATATATATATATATATATATATATAAGGAAAGAATTATGGAACACCTGGAATCCAGTGCACTGCAGGATCCGAGGCAGCATGGTTTTATGAAGGGGAGGTCATGCCAAACAAATCTGATAGATTTGTTTTGACTAGGTAACCAGGGTGTTGGATCGGGGGGAGGGGGCGTTTGGGATGTGCCTACATGGACTTCAGCAAGGAGGCTGGTAAATAAGTTGGGTAGCATGGGGGTGGGCAATAAGGTGGTAACCTGGCTAAGAAACTGGTTAGGAGACAGAGGGTAGTGGTAAATGGAGTTCGCTCTGAGGAGGGGAGTGTGACCAGCGGGGTACCTTCATTAGTGACGTAGCAGAGGAACTAGAAGGGAAAGTCTGCCTCTGTGCGGAAGACACCAAGATCTGCAACAGGGTGGACACTCCGGAGGTGGTGTAGAGGATGGAAGGAGACTTGAAACGAGGAGTGGTGAGAATTTGGCAGCTAAGGTTTAATGCAAAAAAGTGCAAAATAATGCACTTAGGTCACAGAAAACCGGGTGTGCAGTACAAAATGGGGGGAGAGATGCTAGCAGCGACCAAGCAGGAAAGAGACCTGGGGGTAATCATTATCAGATGACCTGAAGGTGGCCAGACAGTGTGGCAAAGCTATCAGAAGAGCTAGTGGGATGCTGGGATATATAGGTTGGGGTATAATAAGCAGAAAGAGGGAGCTGGTGTTGCCACTACAATATATAGGTCTTTAGTAAGACACCAACAGGAGTACTGTATCCAGTTTTGGAGGCTACATCTCAGGAAGGACATAGACAGGATGGAGGCTGTCCAAAGGAGGGCTACCATGATAGTACAGGGTCTACATCAAATGTTCAATGAGGAGAGGCTAAAGGAATTAAACATGTACACAGTGGAGAAGAGGAGGGAGAAGGGGGACATGATCGAGACCTTTAAATACCTCATGGGGTGAATAAGGTATAAGTGGGAAGTATTTTTTCAGAGGAAAGGGTGATCCAGAACAAGGGGCTATGATATTAAGTGGGGGGGGATGGGTTTAAGAGAGATGTGAGGAAATACTTCTTCACAGAAATGGTGGTGGATGCTTGGAACAGTCTTCCTGCAGAGGTTGTGAGGGTGAAAACTGGTGGGACTCAAAAAAGCCTAGGATAAGCACAAAGTAGTCAGAACAGGAAGATCAGGAGCTTTAAGGGCATGGAGGCAGTAGGTAAGTAGGGAGAAAAAAAATAAACAGAGGAAAGAGTAAGTATTCAAAACAACAGTTAAGGGGCCAGAAATAAGACATGATGGGAGTGGTGTAGTGCAGTGGCTGTGGAGCAGTAGTCTTACGGGGGACATTCTGGAGGATGCGGTGCTGCCCCATCTGTAGGCACCTCTCTGGGCTGAAAGCAGGATGAAGCACACATCCCGCACATGCACGGGAGCATCCTGCTTTCACATATGCACGAGATTTTTCAGCGACTGCCTTTAAAAGCTTCTTTTTGTTTTACTTTTCTAGTGCTCTGTTTTATTTAAAAATGGGCAGGTCTAATACAGCAATAGAAGGTGCATGCTGTATTTAGCTTGTTAGCATTGGCATGTGTAAAATTAGTGTCCGTGCCGGCGCTCAGTGTCAGATGTGCTCTCTTGGCTACCTTATGCTTCCGGGGAACAGGGTACTTGCAGAGGGACCCGAAGGAAAGTTGAAATTCGTAAAAATAACAAATACTGATAAGAATACTGCTGTAAAGTATGTATACGGCTATTGTGTGCATCGTAGGGGATTGGTGTGTGCATATAGGCACACTGATGTAATTCTGGAAAAAAAAAAACAAGGTCAAGGCTGACAATGGCCCTTTAATGGCATAATGTTTTTCACATAAACAGCTTTTCTAGAGTGGCGGGGAGACTGTACACAGTTACTACCATAGGTGAAATACATGGGAAGACCTTACTGCTGCACCATCTACCAGCTGCTGCTAAAACAGCACCACGTGGTGACCACAACCTACAAATAGCTGTTTTTTCATAAACTGTATCTTACAGCACCCTGACAAAACATCATTTTCACATATTTTTTATAATAGCAATAATACACTCCAGTGTATGGTATATCTTGGGATATTGTCACTTCTCAGGTACATGAGACACTACCCTGTCAGGTATGATTGCTTAAAAGTTCTTGTGTTACCCTTATGTGTAGCACCTTGCTTGTCCCCACATTAAATCTAAGCCCCCATGTGTCATCCCTGGCCCACCACAATGCATGCAGGTTGCCCTGTAGTAAAATCCCCTCCCACCTGTTCCCCTGTAGTGAACCCCCTTCCTCTTCTTTTCTGTCCACTACTGCCTGTTTAGTTTCATGAATTACACTTTGTTTAAAGTATACATATTTACCAGATTAAGGTAAGTTCAGTAGTTGAAGTAGTTTTGCAGTGTGTTTTAAAAAGTAACTTATTGGTTTTACATACTGTGAGAAGAAACAGTGTCCTTGGTCTTTGGCTCTAATAAGTGATGCAGAGTTTGTCTGCTGTTTTGAACTAAAAAATTGAGTAAAGTGATACTCAAGTCAGTGTTGCTTCCCTTAAGTTATCTAGAGGTCTTTCTGAACTCTCGCTTAAAAAGCTGGAAGCATCTCATTTTATTTCTAGTAAGTTTATTAGGGACATTGATTTTTTTAATCTAGAAACATGGTTATAAAGTTAAACAGCTGTTACTGATTGCAGCTTAATACAATGTAGTACACTAGGAATGTGATTTCTAGTGTGCATAAGGTCATTTAGAGGTATTTTATGAATTGAAATGTGATAAGAAATAAAACTACATTTTTAATGAATAAAAAGAAATAACACAAAATTCCAGGAAAATAAAAAGAAAGATTATTTTTCACGGGTATCTATTGATAGATCAGCTGATAAAACACCTGGGCTCAGTTCCCAGTTTGGGCACGTTATTTCTTTTTCACCACACTTTGTATTTCCAATCTATTTACACCATGTAAGAAACTTTTCATTATAAATTTACTGATAATCATCTTGAAAGACTCTTACATGCTTTCTACATGAAAGCAGATCTCAATGTCATTTCTGGAGTCTTTGGTCCCATGGATTCTCACATAATCGGGTACAAACATAAAAAAGAGCAGAACAGAAAAAGACCCGAATAGCCCATCTAGTGTGTGTGCCCCAAGATTCCCTATTTGGTAGGCCATCCCAGAAGCATGGCAGGAAAGTTATTTATTTATTTATTTATTTCATACAATCAGATTTACAACCTTTGAGTCAGAGACTCGTTTACAAAGGTACCTCGTCGCAGGGAGGGTGGACAAACAAAAATGTGAGGTGAGACATTGGTAACAATACAGGTGAGAGACGGGTATAAAACAATAAAGCAAACACAAGATGCACTAACTATACAAGGCTTGTTCGTTACTGCCTGGTATGCTGACAACCCAGGTTTGGAACATATTTATGTCACTTAGGAGCTGACTGGGAGAGGAAGGAGGGGCGAGCATGTCCCTGTCATTGAGGCATACATCAGGAAGCATAGGCAACCAGGAGAAGTTATACATTTTGCAAGTAGCATTTTATTACTATGCAGGATATCTCTTGATACAGGCACTTCAAACAAACCGAAGTCTTTCATCTGAGAGTGTCTTGAAAACCTCCAACTCTCCCCATCTCTAAACAAAACTTTTCTCTCTTTCTGTGAGATGTTTTTTCCTTGCAGTTAAATCCTGTGCCCTGTTCTTAATAATTACACCTCCTGTGTTCCACAATCTGTATTAAGACTTTGACAGTTTCTGTCCTGTGAGCAGCCTGAAGAGTACATTAGTCTCCTTAACTGGTGCAGCCAGTTAAGACATCCTGTCCCAGGGCTGATTTCCTCCTGATAATTCTACAAACAAACTTGTGGATGTCAAAATGTACCTCAAGGTTTAACCCCCTGTGTTGCAGAGAGATAAACCCAAATAGTTTCCTGCATTCATTTCAGCAATATAACTATATACATCTGCAAACCAAGGGATCTCAGTTTCACATGAAGATTTACAAGTATTGTTTAACTACAGAGAAGCAAGGGAAGAAAGAAAGAAGGAAGGAAGGAAAGACAGAAACAAGGAAAGAAACAAAGAAAGAGAAAGAAAGAGAGAAAGAAAGAAAGAAAAGAAACCACAAGTGAAGGAAGGGAGAAAACTGGGAATAGTGGGACTGTCTGAGTGGCCGTTTCCTAGGTGCCACAAGAAAAGTTTGATTGTGCAGTCAGACAGGCAGGACATAGACAAGTGGCAGAATAGAACAGATCCTTGCTTTTAAAGTGATTTATGGAGCTTATGAGGGTAATTTACCGCAGGGTTCAGCAGTGGTGCCAGTTCTTTTTAATGTCTTCATTATTGACATAGCAGTGGAACTAGAAGGGAATATCTGCCGCTTTGCGGAAGACACTGAGATCTGCAACAGGGTGGACACTCCGGAGGTGGTGCAAAGGATGGAAAATGACTTGAAACAACTGGAGGAGTGGTCAGAATTTGGCAGCTAAGGTTTAATGCAAAAAAGTACAAAATAATGCACTTGGGTCACAGAAACCTGGGGGGTGAAGTACAAAATGGGGGTGAGATACTAGCAGCGGCCAAGCAGGAAAGAGACCTGGGGGTAATCATTATCAGATGACCTGAAGATAGCTTTGTCACATTGTCTGGCCATCAGGAGAGCTAGTGGGATGCTGGGTTATATAGGTAGGGGTATAATAAGCAGAAAAGGAGACGTGGTGTTGCCACTGTATAGGTCTTTATTAAGACCCAAACAGGAATACTGTATCCAGTTTTGGAGGCTACATCTCAGAAAAGACCTAGCCAGGATGGAGGCCATCCAAAGGAGGGCTACCAATATGGTACAGGGTTTACATCAAATGTCCAATGAGGAGAGGCTAAAGGAATTAAACTTGTACACCTTGGAGAAGGGGGGACATGATCGAGACCTTTAAATACCTCCTTGTCCTTCCTCCCTTTTTCTCTCTCCCAGGCCCCTGCCACCCCCACCCCGTACCCACTATCTACTTAATCAATACCAGTAGCACCTTGGGAATGCTCCACTTCTCGACCAGTCCTCCCCATGGGCCTCCATTTGGAAATATCTGGCTGCTTCTTAACACCACTAAGCTTGGTCTTAATGCCAGCCTATCCCTACTGTACCACATTGCATATCATCGGGGCTGTCATATGGACTCTACCTACTGCTATACATGTGATATCTCCCTCTTTGCGCAGGAGACTCCTGTTTTTTGGACTGAACTCCCCTCTCTCCCTCCCAGAAACAAAATCTCCTGCTTAAGTAAAATTATGTCCAAAATATCCATTCATTTTGTTTTTGGTAGCTAAAGACACATAAAAAGTAAATTAGTGATGAACAGTGTAAGTAATAACATTGTACAACTAGTTGTTGATTCATTTTAGTGCTTATTCTTGACAAAATGAAATATATTAAATGCTTTTATTCTTATTTTTTGGTGCCATATAAGGACAAACTCATGACGTTATGGTATCTCCCTACTAGTAGGCCAATCTCCCTACTAATTTGACTCAAATCTCCCTCTTAAGCAAGTTGGACATATCACATGTATGCCTACTGCCCATATGCTAAAAGGAAACACAAATTATCACTACTGGACCTGTGCCTCTGTTAAATGAAGCTCCTCCTACTTCTCCTACTGATCTCTGGCAATGTCTATCCGAACCCTGGCCCGGGCTGTTAAAGCTTTCTGAAAAAGGCAGGAGCCCTCACCATCGCAACCATCAACATCTGCAGTCTGTTACCAAAGCTTGATGCACTCCAAGCCTTTGTCAGCCAACATAATCCTGACATCCTTGCTGTAGTTGAAACATGGCAGACACCAAAAGTTCCTGATCTGGCAATTACCTTACAGGGCTACAGTGTTTTCAGACTGGACCGTGTGTCTAAAAGGGGAGGGGGCTGTGCCATCTACATTAAGGATAATCTCCTGGGGCACCTTGTTCCAACCCCAGTCCCTGCCGCCATGGCCCAGTTTCTACCCATTCAAATTCTTCTAGGTCTCAATCAAAAAGCCCTCACCATCGTTTCTGTATATATTCCACCTCGAGATCAAGATCTTGGCATCAAAGAAGTTGTTAACTTCGTCAGCTCCCAACCTCCTGGCTCTGAACACATTCTACTTGGTGATTTCAATATAAACTGGCTCGCATCTGATGTCTACACTCATAAGGATGCCCTTGCAGCTGCCAGCCTCTCACAATTGGTCACCACACCACCTCGGATAAATTACAAAACTGGCACCAGTACCTTGCTGGAATGGGTTCTCACCAGTCACCCTACCAGGATCTCTCATACCTCCGTTCTCCCAGACTCTCTCAGCGACCACTCCCCAGTTATATGTGAATGGTCTAATAAATTTCTAAAGCCACCCCCTATAATCATTACCAGCAGAGTCCTCCCCCGTGGTCAACTTACCCATCTCGAACAGTACCTATCCTTGCAAGACTGGCTGCCCTTCTACAAAGCAACTGATGTTAACCAAGCCCTCTGCTACTTCATCACTGCCTTCAATAAGGTCTGTGACCTCTTCGCTCCTTCAGAAAAACAGAAAACAAAAGCCCTCTGTAACCCTTGGGTAACTGCGGAGCTCCTTTCCCAGCTGAAATCTAGGGACCACCTGTGGGCAGTGGCTAAAGCCACAGGCAAACAGTCTGACATCCAAAAACAGACATGCCCATAATGCCTGCACACAATCCATTCGTCTTACGAAAAGCTCATATTATAAGGATGTCCTCACCAACACCTGGGGAAATGGTCGTGCTTTCTTGGACAATATCTAGGACATTACTGGGAAACAATCAAAGTTCCCTCCAGCCATGTTAATTGTTGAGGGGGTTAATTGTTGAAGGGTCCACTACCCTTGATCCCATGGTCATTGCAAATACCTTTAACACAGCTTTTACTGACCTCAGTACTGTTCTACCACCTGATTTCTTCACAGTCAGTCACACCCCCTCTAACACACCCTGCACTCTGTCAAACTACCCTCATTTTTACTTCAGGGAGATTAAGATGACTGAAACTCGCCACCACATCGCCTCGGCCATCTCCACTTCCAGAATCAGCAGTGACACCCTGGACATTAAGCTCCTATCACTTACACTTGACAAGGTCCTCAGTCCTCTAACTAAAATTCTTAACCTCTCTCTCCACACCATTACATTCCCTGAAATATGGAAAACTGCCATTGTGACCCCGGTCCACAAAAGTGGGGACAAGACCTGCCACTCCAACTACCGCCCGATCTCCATATTGCCACCACTGTCTAAGGCCCTAGAGTGTATTGTTGCGGACCAGCTCACTGATTATTTGGACAAATACAATATTCTGTGCACACAACAGCACGGGTTTAGAAAAGGGCATAGTACCACCACTGCCCTGCTTGAATTTACCGGTGCAGTGCATAGTTCCCTTGATAAAGGTCTTCTTACTGGGGCTGTCTTCATCAGCCTCTCGCAGGCATTTGACACGGTCCATCATCGGCTGCTGAATGACCAACTACTCCTTGCTGGCCTCGCACTGGACTCAACCCACTGGTTCAGAAGCTACCTTGACAGCCGCTCTGAGTAAAAATTGCCAATGCTATCTCATACAGCTTGCCTGTCTGCTACGGAGTCCCTCAGGGGTCCATACTGGGCCCTGTCCTTTTCAGCCTCTTTTTAAACTCCCTACCACAATCCTGCTCAGAACAAATCATCCTGTATGCAGATGATGCTGCTGTCTTTTCTACGCACTAGGACCTTTTCACCACTGCAACACAGCCTCCAACTCGGATTCAGTGCCATTGAAACATGGTTCTCCAATCATAATATTCAAGAAACCAAGATGGCGGCCACGTTGGGCTAGCCGCTAGCTAGCCGCTCTGTTGCTTTGTTGTACCCGTTTTTTCGTTTGTTTCTGAGCGCCTCTTGGTGCTTTTGCTGTTCGGCCTTTGTTTATTTTAGTTTAATTTAATTTCACTGATCATCGATTAGTTGCAGTGTTTCGTAATTTTTGTACAAGCGACGCGGCTGCTGTTTTTGGATGAGCATTTGTCGGTGGGCTGACTGGTTCTGGGTCGGACTGTGACTTCTTGGATTGCTGGCATTGGACGGGCTTTCCTGTTGGTGTTGGATGTGGACTCTCCTGTAGAACTGTCGGAGTTAAGTGTGGTTGAGCTGAGCCAGCCGGAGTTTTAGCTCAGCTCTGCTTCGTTGCTCCGGGCGCTCCCGCCATGAGGTTTGTGTTCCCCGTGTTCCTTTTGCCTGCTTCCTGGATTCCTGGATTCGCTGAGACTGGATTTGCTGAGACTTGGATGCCGGATTATAGAATCGGGGCTTACCTGGTGAGGCTGTATTGTTCGCATTATTCTTGGGTCGTGGGGTTTTTGCCTTCGTACTGCCCCCCCAACCTAGTGAGCCTGGTGACTGCTTTGTCTACATTCTAGGTCATGGTGTGATAGACTGAGAAGCCCCTGCATCATTTTGGGTGATTTTGCTACTTGGAATCACGGTCTGTGAACTGAATTAATTCTGGGGTATCCAACCGTGCTCGGGGATCTGTTATATTCCTGAGGATCAAGCTTTCTAAGGACCTTGCAATTTTCATCTAATATATGGTGGTACAGGGTTTTTCTGTTATCACAGGAGTTGGTTTTAATTTGTAGGGTGTGTTGTCTACCTGGCGGTCTCCAGCCAGGCAGGAGTGGCCTCGGGTGCCTCCCAGGGAGCTGGGGGAGACCAGGGCCTCTTCTAGGTTGCCTTGGGGTCAGCTGTAGTGCTGACCTGCGAGACAGCTTTAGCTGTTGGCTGCTGTCTGAGTGGGGGCAATACTCCCTGCAGAAACATATCTCCTGACTGTATTTTATTGGTTTTGATAATTAATTACTGGGATCTGAGGAGCAACCGCTGGAAGATTTCTGGATTTCTTTGCTTATTTGAATTTCGAACTTTTCAAGACTTTTCTGATTCGCTTGGACGTTATTGATGGAACACCAGAATACTGTTTTAGTCTTTGGACTATAGGTAGTGAGAGTGATGGTTATTTATTATTACAAATTTGAATTTGACTCCCTGCCATGTGAGAGGTGGTGTTGGGAGATTATTTAATATTTTTAGCATTTGCCGCATGTGAGAGGTGCTGCATTATTTTAAGATATAAAATTGTTTAAAATTCAAATTTGTTTAATATTTAATAAGTTATTTTACTGCGTTTTAAATTATTGTATTTTATTTTAATTCTATTGTTTGGTTATTTTTGAGTTGTCTTTGGTTTATGTTTATTTACTTGGTTTGCTCTCCCTTCCTCTGTGAGAGAGAGTGGGGAGAGGGCGTTTATAAGTGTGGTATTTTTAGGTTTATTGTTAGGTTTATTTTAGTGATTTGTTTAATAATGACGGTTGGGCATGATTCCCCCACCAGGCTCAGGGAACTTCGCCCTTTTGAGTGCCCACCATTATCATCCGACACCTATTTTAGGTGTCGGGTATTGGGCATTCTAAAGAGGCGAGGACAGAGGTGGAAAGCTGGGCCTTGTGGGGGACAGGAGAGGGAAGGGCGGATTGGGGTTTTAGGGTCCAGAAGACGTCCTGGGGCGAAATGGGGTCAAGACAGAGGTTGCTCCTATCTTGTCCCCATACCCAAGAGTCCCGAAAATATCAGACAGGTACCGAGGTCTTCCCTGACATCTCATCCTGCCTTGGCGGTGTTGTGCAATGCCAGATCTATAAAAAACAAGACAGCTATTGTAGCTGATCTTGTTGGGTCAGCTGATCTGACTTGCATTACCCAGACATGGCTGGATGAAAATGCTATGGCCCTATATTGGCCTTGGAAGTCCAGCTGGGTTCTTGGTAATACACCGTCAAGGCAGGATCGTGGGCGGAGGTGTGGCCATTATGTTTAAATCTGAACTGGGCCTTGTGGATGTTCCATTGAGAACACCAGATCTTTGAATATATCCTGGGCGAGGGTGCAGGTTGTGGGATTCTCCTCGTCTACCGTCCACCAGGTGACGGTGGCGAATTCCTACAGGAGATTGCAGACTTCATTGTCGACCTTATGTTGAGGTTTCCCAGATTAATACTTCTGGGCGACTTCAACGCTTGGGTCGACGATGAACTCTCTCATTTTGGTCAAAGTCTCCTCCAGTTGATGAATACACTGGGCCTGACACAGGTTGTTACCACCTCTACCCATATTGGAGGTCATTCACTAGATCTGGTCTTTCTCTTGGGTATGGAGATCACTGACTTGGGGGTGGAACCAGTCAGTTGGTTGGACCATTACACCATAAGGTTCAGTTTCAGGGCCCCCTCTAATAGGTCTGCCCCTACGGAGATGGTCCAATACGGCCCTTTAAGGGGTGTTGGCCCCAGTGACCTTACGGCAGTGCTGGACCTATCGAGTTTGTCGGGTGAATGCATGAGTCCAGATGATCTTGTACTTGCCTATAATAAGGCTGTGGGAGATGCACTGGACAAAATTGCTCCTGTTCGTGTTCGGCCTCTCACTATCCGTCCAAGGAGTCCATGGTTTGATGGCTCCTTGAAGGAATTAAGGCGAGTAGGCCGAAGGCTGGAGAGAGCCTGGCAGAAGTCGGGCCTTGATGTCGACAGGCTTAGATTGTTAGCCCATTATGATGGCTACCAATCAGAAATCACTCGTAAGAAGGCAGAATTCCTGTCCAGAGAGATTTCTGCTGCAAAGAATCGACCGGCTCAGCTTTTCCGGACTGTGGACAGGCTGTGCAATCCAGTCTGTCTTCAGCCTAGAGAAGCTTTTTCTCAACTTAGATGTGAGGAGTTCGCTCGCTTCTTTGCAGATAAGGTTGCCGACATCAGGTCCAGCATCGGTCCGAACTCTCCTTCGGGGGGTCACGGTGGGCAACCCGGTTGTACTTAATCCTCGGCCTATCTGGTTGGAGTTTCACCACCTAGAATTCGCTGACATTGTGAAGATCATCCAATCAATGCGTCCAACTAGTTGTAGTTTGGATCCGGGTCCTACACCTCTGTTAGTAGGTTGTGTAGAAGTCATCTACCCAATCCTTGCTGACATTGTCTGGAAATCCTTGGAGAGGGGGGTTTTTCCTAATCCCCTTAAGGAGGCAGTAGTCCATCCACTCCTTAAAAAATCCTCCCTGGACCCAGACTGTCTAGCTAACTACCGGCCTATCTCTAACCTGCCATTTGTTGGTAAGGTTATTGAAAAGGCAGTTGCACTGCAATTGGATGAATATCTCACCTCTCATAATGTCTATGATACTCTCCAATCTGGCTTCAGGAAAAGGCATAGTACTGAGACTGCCCTTGTTCGGGTATTGAGTGACCTTCTAATGGCCAGAGATCGAAAGGCTTATACCATTCTGGTCCTTCTTGATCTTTCTGCTGCTTTTGACACTGTAGACCATGAGCGTCTGCGGGTTTTTTGTGGACTGTCTGGTACAGTCCACGAATGGTTCCATTCTTACCTCACTGGTAGGTCTCAGAGAGTCGTCACCGGAATTTATTCCTCTGACGCCTTCTCCCTACCATGTGGGGTACCTCAGGGTTCCATTTTAGCTCCCATGTTGTTTGCAGTGTATATGCTGCCATTAGGAGAAATCATCAGGAGATGCAGCTTGAGTTTTCACTGCTATGCAGATGATACTCAGTTGTATTTATCCTTTCTCCCCGATCAGAGTGATGCACTCCATATAACAACTGTCTGGATGAAATCAGAATTTGGATGAGTTCGAGTTGGTTGAAGCTTAATCTGGATAAGACCGAGGTATTGGTTGTGGGCCCAGGTCATCCGGGAGGGGTTTGGGTGTGGCACATCCATCAGGCTTATCACTTGGTGGTACCGCCTCTAGCTCTCGACAGGTGCGAAATTCATGTTATTTTGATTACGGTCTGACCCTGAAATCTCAGGTGTCAGCTGTTGTCAAATCCTCTTTATCATCTGAGGAATTTCGCCGGGTGAAACATCTGATTCCCCAGGAGGACCTTCTGACCTTGGTTCACGCCTTTGTTACTACCGCTTGGACTACTGTAATTCCTATACCTAGGGCTTCCAGGATTGATATCCGCGCCTGCAGCTGGTGCAAACGCTGCAGCCAGGCTTTGACTGGGACTCCAGAACCAGTCATATACGCCTGTGCTTCGCGAATCTGCACTGGCTGCCTGTGCGTGCTGAATCACCCTTAGGTTGGTTTACTAACCTTAAAGCTCCTACACGATCAGGGACCCAGTACCTGAAAGATCTTCTGATTCCCTATTGCCCTCCACCCCTCCGCCTCCGCCAATGAGGGATTGCTAGAGATTCCCAGGGTTCGTTGAAGTTATCAGGATCTCATGCTTTTGCCTTTTCAGCTCCTACCCTGTGGAATTCTCTACCTCATTGGTTGAGAGAATGCCCGACCGTTGACAGTTTTAAAATTGCTTTAAAAACATATCTTTTTAACTTGGCTTTTTCTTTATAGTTTGATTGTTTAATGTTGATTTCTGTTTTATTACTATGTACAGCGCCTTGATTTTGAAAGGCGCGTTATAAATAAACACGAATTGAATTGAATTGAATAAACTAGTCCTCAATTACAAGAAAACCAAGTCATTGCTATTCTGCAGTTCACATAACCATTACAGAAACACTCCCTTGCCATATCCACCAAACAGGGGACTGTCCTTGAACAAGTTTACTCATTCAAATACCTAGGGATTCTGCTTGACCCCAATCTCTCCTGTACGGCTCACATTGACAGCGTGGCTAAAGCTGCCAACACACGCCTTGTATTACTCTACAAGCACGGGCAGCACTTCACCCCGAAGGCCCTGAAGATTGCTGTCCAGAGCTCTGTGGTGTCAATTATTGATCTTGGCCTCATTATCTGTGGCTCTGCCATGATGTCCGCCCTCCGATGTATAACAGCTGCACTTAACAAAGCATGCCGGCTCACAGCTGGTGCCCACCGCCTCACCCACACTTGTGCCCTTTATGAACAATCCGGATGGCTCCAGTTCTGTACCGTATAAAGTATCTCACATGTGCTATGGCAAGAAAAATCAACCTTGGCCTCACACCCCCGGTGTTACTGCCTTGTTGCATCAAAACACCAACCAACAGAACACCAGGAGCTCGACAACCCAGATTCTACAAGTTCCTCGCTGTCGAACTATGTAGGGCCAATGCTTCTTCGCCTATAGGGTTCCTCTATGGATGAATGAATGATCTTAGCCACACCATCTCCTCTGCCTCAACACTAGGTCTGTTCAAAACCAGGCTCCGGGCCCATCTCGTTGCCTCTAGCTCCTGTGACTGCCTCTCCTAGATGATGACCTGCACAGCTTTAATCCTAACTTATGTACTGCTTAACCCCAGGCCCCCTAGTCCCCCTCCCCCCAGCTTCTGAGGTGCCACTTCAAATCTCAGGTCTTCATACCACCTCATTAGTCTCCTTGCCTCATTATAGCACTTATCCCCCCAACCAAACTCCTTTTTCTTCTATCACTCCTTCCCATTTATTTTTTGACAAATGCCTCTGGCTGCATCTTCATCCTCCCTCTCGCCTCTTATCCCTGTTTCTCTGCCACCGCTGGGTGCCTGACCCTACCCATTCCTTGTGGGCACTTGTGTCCTAGCTGTGTTCACCATTTTACTATAGCTGCCTCTGTTAACTACCTACACTTCTCCTCTACCCGTTACTCTTCCTATAATTGACCCCTTTCAATAGCACTGTTGTACATGAATTGTTTACTGTTATTTCACTGTTGCTTCCTTGTTGTTTGTTATTTCTGATGTGGAACCTTTGTAAAAGAGCCTTGGCTCAAAGCTACTTATAATCCTAGAATAAATAAATTAAAAAAATATATATATATTAAGAATTGATTTTTTTGGGGGGGGGAGGGTTAAACATTTATCTAGAAACATAGTTACAAAGTTAAACAGCTTTTGCTGATTGCTGCTTAATACAACGTAGTATACTAGGAATGTGATTTCTAGTGTGTATAATATCATTTAGAGGTATTTTATGAATTTAAATGTGATAACAAGAAATAAAACTACATTTTCAATGAATAAAAATAAATAACACAGAAATTCCAGGAAAATAAAAGGAAAAATTATAAAAAAAAAAAAAAAAAAATTTCACGGGGCTCTGTTGATAGGCAGCTGATAAAACATCTTCTGGACCCAGTTCCCAATTTGGTCACGTTATTTCTTTTTCACCACAAACCATCTGAGGGGCCATTTCCTAAGTGCCACAAGGAAAATTTGATTGGGCAGTCAGACAGGCAGGACATAGACATGTGGCAGAATAGGAGAGGACAGAATAGATCCTTGCTTTTAAAGTGAATTATGGAGCTTATGGGGGTAACTTACAGGAAATGTTAGGTTATGTTGGCAGTAGTCCTTCTGCAGAAATTATTTTAATTTTTGTGCAACAGTTATTTCATGGAAAGGAATCATAGTTTGGCCTCCGACAAGGTGGCCAGCCATTCCCTTCCACTTCCTGATTGCTTTCCACGTCTCCATACTCAGGCACGTAATGTCGTGCAGCAAGGGAGAGCGCGGGGGCATGCCCCATTTAAATAAATTGAGGTATTTTTTTTAATTAGCATTTTATACATACTAATGAAGGCCATCGCTTAACTTATAAGGCCCTTGTTAGAGGAGCGAAGTCCTTCATTGATCTCTAGCTCGCCATCAAAATGTACAAAATGCTAATAAACAAATACCCCCATTAATTTCAATGTAGCACGTCTCCATGCTCTCCCTTGCTACACGTCATTACGTGCCTGAGTATGGGGGCATGAAAAGCAGTCAGGAAGTGGAGGGGATCGGCTGGCTACCCTGTCAGGGCCAAACTACAATCCTTTCCCATGAAATAACGACTGCAGAAAAATTTAAATGATGTTTCTTTAAGTAATGAAGTTAATATTAAAGTGTACAAAATTACTTTAACTCTCTCCTCACAACAAATGGAACAGCATCTTACCCAACTCTGTCACAGTGCCAGGGACAACATGGGTAAAGGACCCCACATGCAGACACAATGGGTGTCTCCATGGAGATGGAGCTCGCACCTTGGTTCATTGCATGTGTGTAGTCCCAGGAGAGAAGATGGAATTGAATCTTACTAATGTTAATTATTTCTCTCATCCGCCCATCTTCGGTTTATACATAAAACCCCTATAAATGCATCCCAACTTCTTTTGAGCCGTGATATTGTCTCTGCCTCCAGAACCTTCTCTGGAAGTTTGTTCAACCCATCCATTGTGCTTTGTATGAAACAGTATTTTCTAATATGCAGCTTAACTCAAGCACATGACCCCTAGTAGTCCTACTGTTTTTCAGATTAAATAAACTTTTGTGTCCACTCTGTGGAACCCTATTTCGTGCCCCCCCAACACAATCTATCCTGGCAGTGAGTACATGTTAAGACTATTCAATCTTTCTTTGAAGTTTTGCCTTGTTGTCCATGGATCGTTTTTGTTGCCCTTCTCTGCTGTGGCTCTGATCTGTCCTTATGCCTCCTTTGATATGGACCCCAGAACTGCCCACACTACTACAGGTGCGGCATGACCAGTGATTTAGTCTGCTAGGAACCCCTCTCCCTGTGTACCCCATCATCTTGTTAGCCAGAGGTCCTGGTTAACAAGTAGCTTTAATATGGGGGGGGCGCAAAGAATGTTAACCAAAATAGGTGGGGTCTGGCAGCTGCCTAAGCACCCAGAAAAATGTGTATTTTTTGAAGTGTTCTGGTGGCTGTTTTTGATCTTTCATAGTGCTTTCTTCATAAAAGTAACTTATGACATGTCAAAAATGTATTCTGGAATAATCAAATTCAATTACCAAAACAAATGGAGATTTGGAAAATATTAATCTTAACATGATCTGGTTTACCCATGGTAACAGAAATGCACTATTTGGACTGATGATGCATGTAGTTTTAAAATGTGTTGGTCAACAAAACTGTATCTCTTGATGGGAGAAAAATTCTGATATCTAGTCATCATTCCTTCTGAAATGTTATTGTTGGAAGTGGGTGTACTTTTTTAGAAAACTATCTTGGTAATTAGTCATTCAGATGACTATAACAAGCATGAGCCAACATTCTCAGTGAGTGAACATTAGGAATCAATTAGCATGATTTTTTTTTTTAGACAATTTTATCTTTGTCTTGTCCACTTAAGAATGCACTCCCCCACCCCAGCACATAAAACTGCCTCCTAAAGAAAGGCTCATGTTCTGACTGGACTAAATTATGAGCCCGTGGATGCAGCAAGACTCAGTCAGCACACAGGAGGCATTATAGGACTGTGGTTTAGGGCACTGAGCTGGAGACCGGGGTTTGAATTCCACAGCCCTCACTTGCATACAGCGTGACCCTGAGCAAGTCACTTAACTTCCTTGTGCTTCTAGGTTGCACCTGGAAACAAGCTTCGGCTTAGTGTGCCTTTCCTGGTTAAACAATTTACCCTTTCCCACAGGGACACTCAAATCCCACATTACCAACATCAACACCTACCATCCCTGCATAGTCACTTCTTCATCACCACTCACGACCCCCTCCACCTCCTCTGCACTCGCTTTCTAACCCCTCTACCTCTCCTCATGGTAAACACCTTCTGCGTTGGCCTGGGGGACAGAACACTGCAGGAGCTAATATGCCAGAAAACTTCAGTGCATACTATACAACTAATTATGAAATGGGTAGCAAGAATGCTGGCAGTACTTTCAGAAGAGCCATTATCCCAGCACAACAGTTGGGCTGAAAGTAGGTAAAAAAAATTATTTAAAAAATACTTATTTACTAAAATGACCCATTAAATAATCACAATAAGGCACTCCAGTGGGTACATTATGGTCAGCGAATGGCCTTTCTTGGGTGGTGGAAGCACGCTGCTTCTCCCCACCTGAGGCGGGTCATTATCTTACATTAACGCACCCCCCGACCTGTCTTATCGCTTAAATATTAAATAGTGTCCATTGGAAACAAATCTGTACCACTAAGAGAAAAAAAACAGATAGAAAGTGGTTAAATACAACCTGGTGGCACTGAGGGTTGAGGCGCTGGATGCCACACGTCACTCCATGCCATCGACCCATTTTTGAGAATGAGCACAGGTCACCGGAGTGGAAGAGGATCAAGTAAGCATTCAAGGGACTGCTGTTCTCTACTGGGGAGGGAAAACTGCTGGCTCTTTCGAATGATTGCTGCCAAGTGGAGACCTGATGGCAATATGAGTCAGGGGTTGCAGACATGAGAGGGGCTGTGGGACCCTGTAGCATGGCGGAACCTTCATGAACGAATACGATGTGAGTGCCCCGGTAAGTGCAATTAGGAGTAAATGGTGGAAAAGGGCGTTGGGGTCGGCATTTGTGATACCCTGCCTGTTGATTCCCCCCCCCCCACCTGCCCCACTACCTGGACAAGCCCAGAGGAGGTGATGGATGGGGGGGGCAGGCTGAAGGGAGCCCAAGGCAGAGGAGTATATACTACATATACAAAAGAAAAAGTGGTTAAACCCTAAAATTTATAAATAATCACCTAAACAAAGTGTCAAAAATAAAACAGAAAATAAAATTAATTCAAACATCTTAGCAAAAATGTGAGAAAGGAACATAATAGATAGAGTGCATGTAACAGAGTATAGCTTTTGGTAGCCAAGTGGCTAGTAGGATAACAACCAGAGAAGCCAATAATAAAAAGCTAATGAGACGTTTCAAGAATTGGAGCAAAAATAAATAGAGTAAAACCATCTAATAGATGTAGTGCCACAGATATAAATGAAAAAATGTAGGTCAAGTATTAAAGGTGCTGCACTGAAGCACTAAATATGAAAATATCATGACTAAATTTAAGAGTTTTACCAGGAAGGCGTACTTAGCAGACTACTGCTCAATTCCAGGCGTGTCCTGGGGGGTGGGGAGCATGTGAGTAAACACAGAGCATAGTACATGAGATAAATGCTTAATTACTAAAACAATATGTACAGCAATTGGGGGGGGGAGCGGGGGAGTCAATGCAGAGTATAAATACATCAGCAATGCATGAGTACAAATCACATTATGTACAGAAGTTCAGCCCATACCTCTCAACCTCCTGCCTCATAAATCAGGGACAAGGCTTAAAAAAATCAGGGACAAAGGACCAAAATCGGGGGACACATTGTCAAAATTAGAGATATCCACCCAGAAAGCTGGTAGAATATGGGGATTAGTGCAAGATGCATTTTCTAAAGAAGAACAAGTCTGTAACTTCAATGCTTGACATTGTTTTGTGCTTACAGTCCCCACTGTTTAGCCACAAAAACACAAATTTTAGGAGGGACAGAGTAAAATTTTGAGGCAAAATCAGGGACATCCCTGAAAATCAGGGACACTTGAGAGGTATGGTTCAGCCGGAGAATTAGATACAGGCAGTCTGTTGCATCGTGGAAGAAAATACTGGTAGAATACAGGCAGGCAAGAAAGCAGGGGGGCAACACAGAATATAACAACAAAGCATGTACCCTACCACTAAAGTGGCTAGTTACAGCTCATATACATCAGGAATGTGGTTACAGCAATAGCCTTAAAGAGCGTATATAGTTGGGATATAGCCAGGAGGAGTGAGATAGCCAGTTTACTGCTGGACCATAGCTGCACACTGATGGTGGGGTTAGCCATTGTTGACTAGTCACTTTTTGTGAGTTATCAGCCATTTAGGTGCATGCACAGGAGGTGCAGAAGTGGGCTTTGAGGAGGGAGTTCAGTCTGTGAGCAGAGTTGGTTTGCCGAATGGCCAGTGGCAAGGAATTCCACATTTTAGGCATGTGATATGAGAAGGCTGCCTGTCCTGCAATGGTAGCCATATGTGGGACACTCAAGGAGTGAGTGTCATAATTTTGGAGGGAGTGTGAGGGTGGGGGAGCGAGGACAGAGCACCAGAGAGTTAAGGGGGCAGGGACTATGTCCAGTACTTGGCCGTGAGCCTGGCACAGTGGGACAAACTCCTATCCTGCAGTGAGGGGAGGAGGTGCAAATCCTGGTAGAGGTTGCAGTGGTGTGTGTTGGGAGGACAGTAAATGTCAAAATACAGAACAGTGCCAGCACATGAAATTGATAACAGAATGTTATTAACTGAACAACCCCAAAAAGTTGCATTTTAGAACATCATAAAGTGCAAGAGATAGCAGATTCAATAGCAGAAAAAAAGTTTCATTTACAAATTAAATCAGGCACCTAGAACAAGTTCAGTTTGTTAATACTGTCACCACTTTGCAAAGTAAAAGGCTCAGTTGTAGCAAGGGGTGGTATAAGATCAGTTCTGGTAAAGGTAAACCCTTGTTGCAGAGTGATACAAATACTCAAACATAAAAAAATTTTTCAGAATTTTCATTGGGTTAAATACCACTTTGTTTCTTATTCAAAAGCAAGAGTATGGTGCAAAGGTAAGCTTTCTACTAGGGTACTACTAGAGATGGGGAAAAAGAATGGGTCTAAGAAGAAATGTATAATGGAAAAGAGTAAGGAGCAAATAGAAGGAAGGGAAAGGAAACATAATTGGAAAGGACTGGGAAAACTGGTAATGGGGCATATAATTATTTATTTATTTATTTATTGAAGGTCTAGGAATTACAACCCTTTGAGTCAGAGACTCATTTGCAAAGGCTCCACGTCGTACATAAATGGGTAGAACACAGTTTTACATGCAGACACAATTTAGACACTAGACAAGCAAATATTGACAGTAACTTTCAGAAAGGAATATAGCAATTTACACAGATAAGAACATCATCAATGGAGACAAAGGTGCATTAATTAATGTCATTCTTACTAAAAGACTTCATTTGAAAGTGTGCATAATGTTCTCTAACATAAATAAAACCAAGTGTGCAAGATATATACAAAATTATTATATCAAATGCATGGAAGGATGAAACATCAAGGTACGCGGGAACTAAATACCTTTGAAGACCTAGCGTGGAATAGGCTAGATAGTATGATGGATTTAGGGTATGGAGGAAGGTGAACAAAAAGAAAAGAACCAATAATAACTTTTCATATCAGTACATACATTTTGAAAAAGTAAAATGTGACAGGCATTCCATGGGCACATTTTACTCTCTTCTTAAAATTAGATCAAAAAGGTCAGGAAAAACAAACCGCAAATAAGCATCAATAAAATATTGTCCAGTTGATAAATACACAATACACTTTTTTTTTGGGGGTGACAGACAAAAACCAACCACATATCTGACAGATGAGACATAGATTATAGAAACATAAAGTGTGGGATCAGGGGAGACAAAGGTGCAGCATTTTTGATGGGGGAAAAAAACCCATAAAACCATTAATAAAATGTTTTTCTGGTTGATACATGCACAATTTGTTTTTGTTCAGGGAAGGGGGATCACAACCGAAAACCAACCACATATCTGACCGACGAAACATAGACAACAGAAATATAGAGTGGTAGGGTGAAACTACTGGTACAGTATTTTTGACTGCCCCCATCAATGGGGGGGAGGGTTAAAAGAAGATGACCAGAAAAAAAAAAAACATTAAATCACTTCGCAACACTTCCCTGCAAAACAGTAAGGCCAAGGCTGTATGTAGCCATCAAAACCACACAGACACGAAGAAAACAATAAACTGTCTCACAGCAGGTGCTAATCAGAATGAAATATTTTTTCTTTATTGAATGGGCCGCAGATGCAGTGCAGATCTTCTTCATCTTGAGGAATGAGGAAATGGATTTACATGTTGATCAGAAATTTTACCTCACTCATCTCACATCTGGCACTTAGCTTGTCATCCGACTCCATCTAAAAACCAATGTGCCCTGTTCCCGCTCCAACCAGTCACTGCTCATATTTCATTGGTCAGTCCTGCATAGGGAATTTATATATTGGTTCCCCTGCCCTTCCCTGCACCTGCCATCACCACAGTAATACCCGTAGAACCAATAAATGAACTCTCTGTGCAGAGTTGCATAGTATTTTATTTATTTATTTAATGATTGAGATCTTGGATTAACACCTTTGAGCAGAAAGCTCTTTCATAGGTTCCACGTCAAGTATGATGCAAACAAAAATAAAGATATGTTCCACAGATACAGATTACAGCAAGAAACAATTGAAAACTGTCTCTAGGCATACATTCTAACAATAGTTACACAATCTAATCACATACAGAGTGCAGAGTCAAAACAAAGGCTATTGTTTCACTAGTTAATGGTAACATAACATGACGCTTGTTTACAAAGGAGAATTGTACAGCTAACAACATAGGCAGATAATTGGATTGTGCCTGAGTCAAAGAAGGAAGGAAGGTCTCGTACCAATAGAGAGGGACGAGGGAGGAGGAAAATGCGGGGAGGGAGAAGGCAAGCAGAGGTGGGGGGTAGGATGTGGATAGATAGGAGGTAAAGGGAAGAATAGCTATGTAGTCAGAGTGGAATAAAGGGGGAGGAGGGGTGGAAAAGAGTAGGGAAGAAGAGGTGGTATAGATAGTGGGGTGATGATGAAGATGTATCAGGGTGGTAGGGAGGAAAGAGGTATGGAATGATGGAGGGGCAAAAAAGGGAAGAAAAGGTGGAGGGAGGTAGGAGGGAAAATAAATAATTTAAGCAGGGGTAGAAAGCCCATGAAAGTGTTAACTTGACCGGGGGCCCAAGAAATGGACATGGAGCGTAGCATTTTACTAATCAACAGTGATCACATAAATTACAAATGGTAGGAGCAAGGAAAAGGCAAATTAGCAGTAGCAGTCACAGGTTGCCAGTGAGAATAGGTGCTGCCGGAGTTTTTTCTTAAAGGAGTCCAGCAAAATAGCATTAGTTATGTCAGGAGGCAAGGAGTTGCACCACTACGGAGCTCAGTATGTGAATGCACGTTGTCCAAAAGTGTGGCGGCACCATGGGATTCTGAAAGCCTGTTTGCCAGAGCTTCTAGTACTGCGTGGGTTACGTGCAGGGGAAAGAAGGGCCATTTCACCAGGGGATAGTAGTCGCAAGGTGACATTTTTTGCAAGCAGGCACTATTGGTATTTGATCCTGTTGGCAAATTGTAACCAACTAACCTGGGCATAAAGATTGCAGGTGTGTGTCAAGTATGCGGCACCAGTAAGAAGGCGGCATGCTTTATTTAAGGCTGTTTTGATACATTGGAGGGTAGTGTCTGTAGCCGCACTGTAAGTGACAATACCATAGTCTGCGAGAGAGACCACAGAACTGTGGATGGCCATGTTCAGTGCTTCAGGAGTGAGATTGTTTGTTCCTGTATAAAACTCCTAAACGCTTGTAGAACTCCTAAACACTGGTAACCTAGCAGACAAAAGACTGAACAGACACCTTCTCATTGTGGGCTTACAGTAGCGGAATATGATCAGCTGTTCACAAGCTGATCATACCACTGAGCTCAAATTCTGATTTCTGTGCTGCCACTTAACTTAAATGAGACTCTTAAATCATACGCATGTCATGGAGATAGTAATAAAAGATACATTGCGATAAAAAAGTGGGGTGTTGAAATACATTTGTGGCCCACCCAGAAATCTGAGTGGGGACGCCGTGGCTGGTCTGGCCCCACCATTTTAGCCACCGTTGTTAGCCCTCCCGTATGCCTTACTACACTGAGAGATGGTTTCAGGTCATTTTTATATATATATGTATATGTATATATATATATATATAATGGATTTTTTTGCCCTGTTTTTCACCCATTCCTGAAACTCTGCCACGGTTGCATTTGTAGAGGAATGTGCATGCCGCAGCTTTGAGGTGCCCTCCCGCGTCTCGCCACCCCTCCCGCCTACGCTAGACACTGTACCACCATGCGGTGGCAGCAGAACTACAGGGGCGACCACCACCCCAATGGAGGAGAGCTGCCTGTTGGCTGCTCAGTCCTGCTCTCACCCTTCCTTCCCTGTGCCGACTCCCTGACGACCAGAGTCCGTTCCCGATCCCAGGTCACTGGCATGACACGAGGCAAGGTGTTCAGCTCCTCAGTCCTCTGCGCCACCAGTCTGGCTTCAGGTCATTTTTTATCATCACCCCAGGTCTCGCTTCTCCTCTGTGTCCACTACTGGCATCTTATTAATACAGTAAACTGCTCCCAGATTCTTGATCCCCTATATTCATCACTTTGCACTTTTGGGCATTAAAATTCAACTGCCAAATACTGGACCATTTCTTCAGTCTTATCACATCCTGTCTCATGTTGTAAACTCTTCCTTCACTGTAAACCCTTCCACAGAGCTTTAAATCATCTGTGAATAGACAAAGCATGCCTTGAATACCCATGTATACTGTATGTCACAGATATACATATTGAACAGTAGTGGTCCCAGGACCAAACCCTGATGTATTCCGCTAGTCACAGTCTTGTCTGCAGAGAACGTACCACATAGGACCACCCTCTGGGTTCTATTAGTCAATCAGCTTTTGATCCAACCAGTTATTGTTCTGCTTGGCTCATCTTCCTAACTAGCTTCATATGAGGTACCCAGTCTAATGCCATACTAAAATCTGGGTATGGCACATTCACTGCCTGAACCACATCTGCCATCTGTGTCACTGCATTAAAAAAGTCTATTTAGGTGGTCTGACCTGAACTGGCCCTTGAAGAATCCGTGCTGTTTTCCATTGATTCTTTTTCCTCCAAGAATGTAACCATCTCCTCGACCAGACCCTGGTAAATCCATGCTGGTTCCTATCCGTTAATTCATTTTCCTCCAAATAATCAACTACAGTGTCTCCTCCTTGATAAATGTCCCCAAAGATTTGATCCCTGTTGATGTCAGGCCCACCGACCAATAGTGACTCATATTTTCCCCTATCTCCACCTTTATGTAGTGGAAATTAGCCACCCTCCAATCTGCAGGTACTACACCTGTTGTTATTCATTCCCCATAGAGGATTAATAGCCATTCTGCCAGCAACTGCCTTGTTTCTTTTAACGCTCCAAGATAGTCCCATCAGGGCCTGGTGGTTTATGAATTTTTAAATGTCCCACTCCCTTGAGTACCCCTTCCCATATCATTTCCTCCCATCTCAAACTTGTCCCATGTATCGCCCATACATTTTCTCCTGCTGTCTGGGAGTTGGCCTGCTTTCTCGACTGCAGGCATTGAACAAAACTATTCATTTAGTATTCTTGCCTTCTCTATACTGTCAATTGTGCTAACCCCTTCTTTCCTTACGGTTTCTGCACTGCCCCTTGTTCTTACTGATGTATCTAAAGAAAGAGTTGTCAATTTTCCTTTCCCTTTTTTGCTAGCCTTAATTCTGCCTTTGCCTCTGTGATCTTTTTGCTTTTGCTTATTTTATCCTTTATACTGGATAGTTTTGTAACCCCTAGATGGCGCTATCCCAGGGGCTACTACCCCTGCCTGATTTGCCACTAACAGGTTGAGGGGCCTGGATCCAATGGCGGGTGCCTCCACCCAGAGGTCAGGGTTTGCAGTAGTTAAACTTACTTGGTCACAGCCCTCTGGGACACTGCAACCCCCCTTTCTTCCCACTAGTGGCCCACACAATATATCAGAATTACCTTCAACGTATACACTTACCCCCAGGACTAGTTCTGGCACTGGGACCTCCTGTGGAATAAGATACGGTGCAACAATCACAGTACAGTACTTTAACATAGACAAATACCTCAGGCAGCATAACTTTGCCAAAACAAGCAGCTCTGATTTATTTAGGGGGATATAACAAGGACAGGGGGAAATCAGGTTAATTAGCTTATCACTTTACTATCTACCTATGGCTCTGTGCACAGGCCTATCCCTACCAGTTACTGTCCCTGGGTACCCAAGCCCTAGTGGCTAGTCCAAACCGTGGCAGCTGGTAGGGGCCCTTTCACACAGAGAAAAGGAAAATTAAACAGTCAGCAGTACAGTAATTCCATTTGGATTTAATTTGGCAATTCAACAGGGAGCAACCCTGAATTAGTACTCATGACCTCCAAACAAGATAGGGTCCTTCAACGTCAGCAGGGCTACTTTTCAGCTCCACGAGACTCTTCACACATTTATATGGTAAAAAAAAAAAGAAAGTACTATACCAGGCAGGCTGCTTCTCTATCCCGATCGCGATTACTGCACAATACCCGGGAGAACACACAGCAGAGTCAGTTCCTGACAGACCGAGTGCAATTCAACAATTTCTTCAGTCTTCTACAGGGTGAGCCTGGTTTCTACTCTTCAGAGATCCTTTGATTCTTTTCACGGGACGGATTCAGTCCTAACAAGCAGTTACACAAGCTGCAGACCGGAACTCTGGGCCTTGCACACGTTTTTTGACTGAAACTGTGCACTGAAGGAGCACAGGGTTTCTTTCCTCTTCACTTCCAGATCTCAAACTGAAACTCCAACAGACAAAACCGGGCACTTCCTTTGAGTTCCTCCCAGTTCTTGACTGGATTGGCTGTCACTCACAATAGACTGCTGCTGTTGGTCCAAAAAGGCACCGGAGTCTAAACTACATCTCCCAGAGTCACTGCCCATACAATCCTCTTGTGGCTGGCTCAGATTATGAGTCCAAGTTCTGATTCGTCCAAGGCACCATTTTAGAGCTAGCTTACCCCACACTGATTGGTCCAGTTCAGCAGTTCAAAACCAGAATGGGGAACTAGGCAAACAGTTCTGACTGCAAAGAAAGCAGGTTAGACAAACTGTAATTTCATTATTACTCTAAAAGATTTCTGGCAAACAGTTACATCTTTCAGATAGGTTCCCTTTGCACTCCTAGTGACTGCAAAAATGGAGTGAATTGGCAGCAGTTCGAGTGGTACTCAAACAGAGAAACACACAATCCCCCCCCATATAAACTAATTATGTCTGCAAGCAGACAGCTCTTAAAGAGACAGTACCAGAGGCTCTAAAAACACTCACTGATAAATGGCTTAAATGCCAAACACCATTCAGGCTTGGAGCATTCAAGCAAGCTCCTGGAAGTCTTTTGGGAACCCCCATTTGCAGGGGGGTTACAGTTTTTTTTTTTTTAAGAATCTACTTTGTCTCCCACTGCCGGCGGGGCTCGTTGGCAGTTAAACCGGCCATCCATGCTCTATTCCTCCACCAGCTGACAGGGATCATGCTGCACAGCAGGGGAGGCTTGGTTTTTACCTTGTTGTCTCTGTTGCTGCTTCCCTGAAACCTCGCCCCTGAGAATGCAGGCTCAAGGACGTGAGTCCAGGCTGTTCAACCAAACCCTTACAGTGTCCTCCCCTCCTCCCCACACCGTGAGTCCCATGCTGCTGCCTGTGCATCTACAGGTGGTGGTAACAGGACGATGTGACAGCCCACCCTCCCTTGGAGGAGGAGAGCATCTTATGGGATGCTCAAGCTTCCCCCCGGCCAGCCCCTGACGACCCAGGCTCATTCCCGAACCCGGGTCACTGGTGACAAGATCCTTGTTAGTCGAGCAGTGGCCTTAATTAATCCCCAGCTGGCCACTGTTATGCATAGAAATGGGGCGTGCCCCCACACTCTCCCTGGTCACATGTCACTGAGCAGGTGTGTGTGTGTGTGTGTGTGTGTGTGTGTCAGGAATATCGGGAAGTGGAAGGGATTGGCTGGCAACCAGCTTTGGAAAAAATTACAATCCCTTCCACACATAGAACGGCTTAAAATAACATGATTGAAAGCAGCAGGAAAGACTATGGTGTGCATTAGCTACCACAGTGGATGAGTGAAGGGGATATCTTAAATCCCTTTAAGTAATATATATGTCTGCATGCTGGAGCACTCTTTTTTGAGGAACTAGCTAAGCAAGACTGTAAATACTGGTTCTAGGAACATGGATATGTTGTTCTATCCGTACGTGTTGGCAGTGTCCTTTTGCTTTAAGATGTGCTGTAAAGTCTTCAAGCTGGCTCCTCTCACCCACCCAGGTGGTATATCCCTCAGCTCCGCCCAGTGATGCCAGAGCTTCCTTTCCACTGGAAGAAGCAAATTCACTCCTTACTGTTCCCGCATTGGTAGGCCCTGACATTCAAATCTTTGGATTTTATTCCAAAACTTAAACTTGTTAGAGTACTGTCTTTGGGTTGTGTTGGAGTTTCACCTGAACCGGGTGGTGACTCTTCCAGTGTTTTTCCCAAATCATACCTCTGAGGCCGAACACATGCTCCATACTTTGGACCCGAGGTGAACGCTTGCTTACTTCAAAGAGCGCACGGCTGGAGTTCGAGGAGAGGTTCGACAGCTGTTTGTCACCTACGCTGAAGCCGCACCTGGCAGACCTGCAGCCAAGCGGATAATTGGCAGTTGAATCACTTCCTGTATTGCTGTCTGCTGTAAGTTGGTGGGTAGGGAGCCCCCCTGTAGGGCTATGGACTGATTCCACCTGTCACACCACTGCATCGGTGTCTGTTTCTAGGGACGTCCCTATCCAGGAAATCTGCAGGGCTGCTACTTGGAAGTCAGCATACACCTTCATTTCCCATTGCCACATTGACTTAGTCACGCTGGGATGCTGGTTTGGGGGCCTCAGTTCTCCAATCTTTATTCCCTAAGTAGGGAGTGTGCACCTTGCCTTCCTCCTACCGGAGAACTGCTAGGAGTCTGACAACAAGTATGGATGGAACAACATATCCACGTCCCTAGAAACACAGGTTACTCTTTGTAGATATGTTTCACAGACAGCTAATAGATTATTCAATTCAATAAAAAAAAATCCTTTATTACAAGGAATAGTGACTGCATATTTAACCTGAATAAAACTTATATAATTCCTGACTTGGACTATGGTTCACCAGTTTGTAGTCCCTACCTTAGGAGGGGTATACATTTACTTAAAAAGATACAGAGAAAAGTAACTAAATCAATTAAGGGTTTGCATACCTTACATTACGAGGATAGGGTTCATATATTAAATCTATTTACTTTAGAAAATGAAAGAGAAAGAGGCGATTTGTTATTGCTGTATAAGACTCTGCAGAATCATGACTTGATGCAATAGTGCAGCCTCAAATTTATCCATAGGCAAAATAATCTAAGATTTCACAATAGACAACTGATTATTCCTATAACAAATACAGTTAAAAGATATAACTATCATACAGTGAGGGCAGCACAGCTGTGGAATATATTACCTAGCAATATAGTTTTGTCTCCAACTTTTGAGACATTTAAATCTTGGCTAGACACATTCCTAGTTCAAAAAAAAAACCACAAAACAATAAACCCACTAGGAGTGGGAGACAATTTAATGGGCTTTTAGCGTACTTTGTCTATACATACCAACTTATATCAAGTAACAGTAGTTCTAGGAGTAGTATATGTTGTTCATCCACATGGACCCACCTGACCTCCCTAGCTTCAATGCACACACTCTGCTTCCAACAGTCAAGATCTGGCGTCATGGGTCGGAGCCGAGGGATATACCACCCGGATGGGTGGGAAGAGCCAGCTTGAAGATTTTCCAGCACATCTTAAAGGGAAAGGACACTGCCAACAAGTGTGGATGAACAACATACTGTATATCACTCCTAGAACTACTGTTACAAGTGAGTAACCTGTGTTTTATATTGTTTTATTATTTTAACGGGCAGACCATGTCATCCTTCAAGAAGCCCCTATAGAGGTTAAAAAGTCAGGGGTTCTGGCACATAACATGGTAATCTATATGCAGACCTTTGATGAAATAAAGCATACTTAAAGACAGTTTTTGGAGTTGGCTGAGTTTAACCTTTAACCTATGGAAAGGTGCAAAAATTACAGCCCAGGATTTGCCTGAGGGCTATGCCAAGAATGACTTGCTTAAAACTTTGACATCTGGTGATGAGGTTGGCGGACATTTGCTCTGCTCACCCTATGATGTCTCTGATGCCTCTGCCAGGGCTGCTGCTTCTGGCATTTGTATGAGGAAGCATTTTTGGTTCGGAGCAACTGGTTTTGTGAATGATGTGCAAAAAGCAGTTTTAAATGTCCCTTTTAAGGCGACAGAACTGTTTGGTTATGATGAGGAAGAAGCTCTAAGAGGTCGTCAGACATAAAAAATAACTAAAGTCTGTCACATTCCTGTATCCCACTCCAGCTAGGGGTTGTGGGAGGGGCTCCTATCACTAGCCTGCTGCTAGAGGTGGCTGTGCCTACCATCAGCAAGGCAGAGGTAGGGGATGTGGCCCCCTGCCAGGTCCCCTTCCCCCAGGTTTCCATACAAAAGCACACAAAACAGTCCGTATTGGTGGCACTGGCACCACTAATTCTGCATAACTATTGGCAAGATATACACACTCCCAATGTTGCATCAGGTAGTGGTTATTGGGGCAGAATCTCTCTGAATCTACAGAGGGGGATTACAAGATTGCAGGCTCTCATTCCCCAGCCACAAACAGGGAACTAACTTTGTTCCCTGGACATGAAGGAGGCATACCTTCATGTGACGATCAGAAAAGCAGTACCTCTGCCAAGTCCTGGGGGAGGAGTACTACCAGTTCAGAGTCTTGTCCTTTGGCTTGGCTTCTGCACCATGGGTTTTTACCAACTGCTTGGCAGTAGTGGCAGCAGCCCTTCACAGGGAAGGCATGTATGTCTTTCCCTCCCTGCACCACTGGCTGCTGAAAGCCAGTTTCAGGGAAGCTCGTCTACATACATTGTCTCAGACAAGGCACTTGTGCGAGGATTTGGGGGTATCAGTACATGTGCCAACACCTGTTATGACTCCTTGTCACTCACTACAGTACATAGGAGCAGTTTTGGTTGCAGAGAAGGGTTATGCTTTCTGCCACAGGATAAGGCAGAAAACCTTATTGCCTCAGCAAGGTTGGTATACAGGAGTCTCCTAAGTCTCCTGTCTGTGGCCATCGTGACAGTGCTATTTATTTATTTAAGTTTAAGTTAAGTTTATTGGCAGGAAGACTCCATTAAGCATGGTTATTTTCAAGTAGGTCCTGTAAGGACAGTGTTAAACAGTGTACAATAAAAGTGATGACATAGCATACAGGTGCAATAATTGGTAGAAAAAAGTGCAGATTTGGTCAGTAAAAACAATAATAAAATGGATCTGAATCCAGTGGTGACATACCATAAGGTAACGATAAATGGTAGGAAATACGTACAGGGTCAATGAAAAGAAAAACAATAGTGAAACTTACAGGAACCAATTCATATTAAGAGGGAGAACAAAATATAGTATCAGTAAGGACTTTTATGATTGCTGTCAGCTTCCCAAGATGGCTGCCAGTTCAGGAAGGAAGGAAAGGGGTAAGAAAAAATACATCACTACTTCTGACGAGGAAGGAATCTGACTGAGGGGGCAAGGGATAAGTGCAAGAAGTTGCAAGAGGACGAAAGAGCAAGGGAGAGAGTTGGCAGGGATCAGGGATGGAGAGTATAGGAGTAGTCCTGAGTGTAAGAGTGGGGATGCACTAGGGAGGACAAGGGCCAGGGTGGATAGGCAGACTAGGGAGAAGGATGCAAGAAGTCCGAGGGTATTTATTTATTGTTTAGGATAACAACCTTTGAGCTAGGATCTCTTTTACAAAGGTTTCACATCGGATACAGAAAATTAGAGCAAGTACAAACCAATTTAACCCATATACAGAAGGAATAAATGACTAACAGCATAAATATGAGACAGTGGAAGAGCATTTACAAGTGAGCTTAGTACTATAGACATTGATTCTGTGTTGCCCCTGAAAACATAGAAACATAGACTTTGACGGCAGATAAGGACCACTTGGCCCACCCAGCCTGCCCATTTCCCTACCTATTGGATAAGCTACAGATTCTAGTTAACCAACAGCCTACTTCCTGCAACCCCCCACTGTAATTGCCTTACGTCGGTCCCATGCATATTTGAATTCCTCCACTGTTTTAGACCCCACAACCTCTCCAGGAAGGCGGTTCCATGCGTCCACCACTCTCTCCGTGAAAAATAATTTACTCACATTACCCCTGAGCCATCCCCCCTCTATCTTTAAATTGTGCCCCCTTGTTCTTACACATCTCTTTTTCTGAAAGATGCTACCCTCCTGGACTTTGCTGATTCCCTTGAGGTACTTAAAAGTTTCTGTCATGTCCCCCCGTCCCTCCTTTCATCAAGGGTATACATATTAAGCTCTCTCTGTCTCTCTTCATATGGTTTCTGATGTAGACCTTACACCATATTAGTTGCCCTCCTCTGGACTGCTTCCACCCTGTCTATGTCCTTGCGTAGATGAGGTCTCCAAAACTGCACACAGTACTCCAGATGGGGTCTCACCAACTGTCTGTACAGAGGGATAACCACTTCCCTTTTTCTACTTGTGATGCCCCTCCCTATGCATCCCAGTATCCCCCTGGCTCCCCTTACTGACTTCTCACATTGCTTACCCACCTTTAGGTCATCCAATATGACTACACCCAGATCCCTTTCCATTATTATTGTTGTTAGTACCTCCCTGCTATTGTGTACTCTTCTCTTGGATTTTTATTTCCCAGGTGCCTAACTTTGCACTTCTTTGCATTGAATCTAAGTTGCCATATGTCTGACCATTCCTCCAACCTTGCCAAGTCCCTTCTCATCCTTTCTCCCCCTTCCCCGTATATCAGCTCTGTTACAGATCTTTGTGTCATCTGCAAAGAGGCATACCTTTCCTTCCAGACCCTCTGCAATGTCACCTATAAAGATGTTAAAGAGGACTGGACCCAGTACTGAGCCCTGAGGTACTCCACTAGTAACCCCCCCTTTCTTCAGAATGTGTTCCATTCACAAAAGGGACCTTTGGGGCTCAGTGGGTCTACCCAGTTACCAAAATTCAATAAATAAATAATGCACAGTTATAAAAAGGAATGCAGTAGTTTGAGTAAGTATAGTTTCGATACAGGGTAGAAGTACTAGCAGGTTATACTGACCACATCATGAGGTAGACTAAGACTTTGCATTGCTATTTGCATTGTGGAAAGGAGGAGTAGGAGTTTGAAGAAGGTTGTGCAGTAGTTACTTGGTCTCTTTTTGGGTGTGAACAGGAAGAATGGGAATGTAAAAAGCAGTTGCTCAATCTGTCTAGACGAATACAACAAAGGGGGTAATGGAAATTAAGAAAAGGAGAAGAATGTTTTGCACTGATAGATGGGGAAGGGGGAGACTTGGAGGAGTGTTTGGTATTCTTCATCTGGAAGGGTGGGGGTCGCTGGTGGGCAACGAGAGCAATGGATAGGGTGATAGGCTGCAACAACTGCGGTGCACCAATCTTTCTAAAAATTGCCTGGAGGGTGGGGGGATGTTTAGTGTGCAACCACATAGAGAAACTTAGAAAGGAGATCGAGGGTCTGCAGGAGGAACTAAGACAGGCGAGGCAGACTGGAGGTGGGTTTAGCCCAGTACTGGAGGGAGGGAGGAGGGGAGATGAGGGAGGGCAGTTTGGGTCAACAGTGGTGAGGAGAGGGTCAGAAGAAGGGAAGCAGAGACTAAGGGGCCCAGGCCAGGAAGAACGATTGCCAGGGAAACCAGGTCAGGAGACAAAAGACAAACGGAAGGAGGACCCAGGGACTTGTGAGGGGAGGAGAAGTGGCAACTGTCATGGAGTGGAAAGGAGGAAACAGGTTAGTATGAAAGAGGAAGCAGGCATTTGTGAAGGGTCTTCAGAAAATAGTTTTGCACTGCTAGAGTGGATGAAGGAGGAGGGAGGTGATGCAGTTGGAGGAGTAATCGATAAATGCCTGGACCAAACCAGAGCAGGGGAAGTTCTGCTGGGAGAATTGCAACAGGAGCAAAAGGGGGAAATAATGTGCAGGAGGAAGAAGAGAAGCTGGGAATGAGAGATGGAGATGAATAGAAGCAAGCAGGGAGTAAGAGGGGTGGAATCTTAGTGCTGAGGGACTCAATACTAAGAGGAGTCAGGTGGGGTAGCAAGGGGGAGAGGCATAGTCGCATTTGGGTGGAGGCCATGCCAGGAATGACAGCAGAAAGGGTGGGACAATCTGTTCTGAAATATGCTAGAAGGGGTAGGATAAGCTTCATTTAGTTATACATCTTGGGACGAACGACCTGGCTGACAAGACAGTAGATATAGTCCAGAGGACGTTTGGGGAACTAGGACAATTATGTGAGGGGGCAGGAAGATCAGTAGCTTTTTCAGAGATACTTCCAGTGCCCAAGGCAAGCACAACAAGAAAGCTGAGAATAGAGGAATTTAATGGATGGCTAAGAACCTGGTGTCATGCTAAAGGGTATGGTCTGTCGGGGGGGGGGAGACCTGGGAGGACAATAGTCTCTATGCCAAGGACAGACTACACCTGAGTAAGGAGGGAAAGAAAGTGCTGAAACAGAGGATGGAGGAGTACATAGAGGAAGTTGGGAATTTAAACTAGGAGCGGGTGTGGGTGGCAAGTGGGCAAGAGGCATGCAGAGACCACAGGTTGGGAAACCATATGAGCTTACCCCCTATAACAGTGACGAAGAGCAAATGGCAAGTACTACTAGTGATGCTAGTAAAGGAGGGCAGGATGGGGGGGGGTGGAAGGTGGTTACCATAATGCTAGGAGCCTTGGGAGGAAAACTGCAGAGTTACAGGTGCTCATGGCAGAGGGAGAAGTGGACATTACGGCCATCATAGAAACATGGGCCACCCAATACAATGACTGGGACCTGTCTGTTCCAGGGTACAGGTTATTTCTTAGGGACAGGGTGATTGGGAAAGGATATGTGAAGGAAGGACTGAAGTGTGAAGAGGAGGGGGGTAGTACGGAGTCACTTTGGATGCAAATCCAGGATTCTAGCAATAGGATTCTCAGAATGGGAGAGGTGTACAGCCTGCCCTCTCAGATGGAGGTGTTAGACAGGGAACTAGCGGGACAGATCAGGAGGACCTGCGAGAAGGGTAGTGTGGTGATTGTAGGGGACTTAAGCATGCCAGGAGTGGACTGGAATACCCCAACAACCAGGAATAGAAGGGAGCAGGTACTGCTGGATGCCTTCCAGGACAGCTTCCTGCTGCAAATGGTCAGTGAACCAACCAGGTTAGGGAATACCCTTGACCTTGTGCTGGCAAATGGGGACTTTGTGAGAGAACTTACAGTGGAAGAACCACTGTCATCGAGTGACCACCACTCAGTATGGCTCACATCGGGTATGGGCAAGGAAGGAGTGGAGTCTGGCACAGGAGTGCTGGACTTCAGGAGGGCCGACTTTGGGAGGATGGGGAAAGTGGTAAAAGGGTACCTAGCCAGAATTAAACCTAGTACGGGCACTAACCAGAGGTGGGAGCTCATAAAGCTGGGGATAGTGGAGGCAACCAAAACGTGCTACAAGGCCCAGAGCAAGAAGGCTAGGGCTAAGAAACCGAGGTGGTTGAGCAAGTTCATGGAAAAGGTAAGGAGGAAAAGAGCTGGCTTTAGGAGGTACAAGAAAACAGGGAGGGGGAGGACAGGGAGGAGTACCTAACTGAATCGAAGAAGGTGACACGGGCAGTAAAGGGAGCCAAGGCATCTACAGAGCTCAGACTGGCACAAAGCATTAAGAAGGGGGAGAAGGACTTCTTTAGGTACATCAGGGAGAACAGGAGCTGTAAGGACCATATAGTAAGGATTAGGAAGGAGGAAGGTTGGGTGGAAGCAGGATGTGATAAGGCAGAAGTGCTAAATGATTACTTCTGCTCAGTATTTACTAAGGAGAAGAGAGGGGTATTACCCAAGGAGGGAGGAACGGCAGAAACGAGGGGGAGGGGTGACAGATGGGAAATCATGGAGGGCAGAGTTCGGGAGGGTTTGAAGGCACTGAGGGTGGACACGGAGCCAGGCCCAGATGGCATCCACCCCAGGGTACTGAAGGAGCTGGCAGAGGTCCTTGTGGGACCTTTGGCAGACCTATTTAATGTCTCACTACACTCAGGGTGTGTACCTCAGGACTGGAGGATGTCTCATGTGGTGCACCTCCATAAGAGTGGCCCCAAGTGCATTCCAGTCAGTTCTTGCCCACCTCCAGCAACACCCAGTGAGGCAGAAATTATTACCCTGGGTAATTTTAACATCAACTGGTTAGCAGACACTGCCAATCCATATAGGGATGCTGCAGCGGCCCCCAGTCTATCTCAAGTTGTGCCCAGTACCACCTGACACAACCCGAGAACAGGTACCTCGACTCTTATCGACCTAATTCTTACTAATCACTTTCACAAATTTACCCAGGTCTCCGTGCTACCTGACGCACTGAGTGACCACTCGCCAGTACTCGGGCGTTGGTCTTACTTGGCTACAAAGGCCCCTCCTAAAGTTAGCTTTCAGCGAAAACTCAGGCCAGGCAAGCTACAGTCCTTGAAATACCACCTCATCAACTGGGGCTGGTCTCCCATTGCTGCCTCGCCTGATATTGATTCAGCCCTGAAGTACTTTGTCAATTCCACCTGTGACCTTTTTCCACTCTTCTGCAAATGAGTCATTAAAGGAGCCAACACCCCTTGGATGTCCCAGTCCCTTCTGGACCTCATGGGCCACCAAGACAATCTCTGGCACATAGCCTTGGAGACTGGGAGGCCCATCAATAGGCAACGCTACCATGAGTCCAGGAACCGCTGCACCTGGCAGTTCTGACAGGCAAAAGCAGAATACTACAGAGCAGCCCTCACTGCCTCCTGGGGGAAGGGGCACAATTTCTGGGACTCCCTGAAAGATCTTGGTGGCAAAATCTCTACTGCCCTCCCCCCAGATACTGGTAAATGGTGGTATCTCCACAGACCCTGACACAATAGCGAATGCACTGAACTCCTCGTTCTCGGATCTCAGCAGCGTGCTCCCTGCCAACTTTTTTGCACCCACCCCCACCATAACATCGACACCCACCCAAGTACCCGCTTCAAGGTCATCTCCCAGCGTGATGCCACCCCCTTCTGCTAAAGGCACTCTGCAAATCCCGGTTCAGCAGTGACAGTCTTGCTCTTAAAATACTAAGGCTCACTCTCCCTGAAGTACTCTACCCCCTCACTACCCTGCTAAACCGCTCCCTTGCCCTAAGTCAGCTCCCCTCCATGTGGAAAATTGCCCTCATCACTCCTCTTCTGAAGAGTGGTGACTGAACCCTGCCTAGTAATTATCGTCCCATCTCAATTCTGCCCCCTGTCTCCAAGGTTCTTGAAAAGATTGTCGCCACCCAAGTCGCAGACTACCTTGTTCAACACAATCTCCTCTGCCCCGAACAGTATGGTTTCCGAAAAAACCATAGCACCACAACCGCACTTTTGGAATATACCAACACTATCCATGCAACCCTGGATGCAGGCCAGATTGCTGGTGCTGTCTATATAGATCTTTTCAAAGCATTGGACACCATCCACCACTCACTTCTCCTAACCTCGCTGACCCAAATAGGTTTCTCACAGGATACCACCACTTGTTTCTCAAACTACCTGTCTGACAGAACCCAGAGAGTCAGACTGTGGCATACCTTATCTCCCCCCTCTCAGAGTTACATCTGGGGTCCCCCAAGGGTCAATCCTTGGCCCCCTACTTTTCACTCTATTCCTTAACTCCCTGCCCAAGGCCTGTTCTGGGAGTCTCCTTCTATATGCAGATGATGTGGTTTTATTCAGCACCCACACCAACCCTACCACCGTTCAAGTAGCCCTCCAAGGATCATTAAATGAGGTCAAATCCTGGTTTACTGACCATAGGCTTGTTCTAAACTATAAAAAAAAAAAAGTCCAAGCTGTTTGCCCATGCCTAAAACAAGTTCAGTAACCACCCCTTGCTCATCCATAATTCCCATAATGAGACCCTGGAACTAGTTTCTACCTTTAAATACTTAGTCACTCTAGACTCAGGGCTTATCTACCATGAACATATCTGCCATCTTAATATAGCTGTAAATGTGCGCATTGGTCTCCTCCACCGCTACAAGCACCGTCTCCCCCCTGAAGCCCTACAACTATCCATCTCCTCCTCTGTCCTGTCACTTATTGATTACGGGATTAGCTTCTATGGTGCTGCTGACAACATCTCCCTCAACAAAATTAGATTTTCCCTGAATAAAGCCTGCAGACTGGCCACAAGATGTGACCAGCTTACACACACCTGTACGCTGTATACCAGTACAAACTGGCTTAATTTCGATGATCGCCTAAAGTACCAGACCTGTCTTCTTGCCAAGAAAATCATGACTGGCTTCACGCCCCCTGCTCTTGTGACGGTGCACCCCCCTCTAACAGCACCAGATGCACACGGCATGCTGAGAAATCACCCCGCCAGGTTCCCCACTGTAAAACCTCCATGGGGCAAAGAACTTTCAGATACCATGCCCCCAATTGACTGAACTCACTGCCCATGCCAGTCTTCCTGGCTCCTACTCTAGGACTGTTCAAATCCCTTCTCCATAGCAATATCTTCCGTGACTCCACCTGTGACTGTACCTGACCAACCCATGACCTAGAACTACTATGACAATGGACCCACCTGGTCCTGCTTCTAGAGTGCCTGTCCCTGGTTTTGGTCTTGCCAAGCCTCAGACTAGCTGACACTCACTGGACTGCGCTGCTTGCACATTCCAGTGATAAATACTTCTCTACAACAACTACTGTACTGTATGATTACCCCTGTAGTTACTGTATTTATTGTATTTTGCCACTGTACTGCATTGTCTGCCTGTTGTAATTATCCTGTACCACATCCACCTGTTGTAATTTACCATGTACCATTTCGTAAGGTGTGATATTTCCCACACTGTTATTTATACTGTGATGTCTATACACTGTTTGCTCTGTATTTGTTTTCTATGATGTGGAGTCTTTGTAAAGGAGTCTCTGACTCAAAGGTAATAATTCCGATTGTATTCAATAAATAAAAATAAAACAGGGGTGAACTGCAGACCGGTGAGCCTCACGTCCATCGTGGGTGAGCTGATGGAGACTGTCCTGAAGAAGAGGCTGGTGGCCCCCCTAGAGGCTAAAGGACTACAGGACAGCAGACAGCATGTCTTCATATGTGGCAGATCCTGCCAAACCAGCCTAGTGGAGTTCTATGACTGGGTAACTACGCAACTGGACAGGGGCCATGCAGTGGATGTCCTGTATCTGGACTTCAGTAAGGCATTCGACTCTGTGCCGCATAGGAGGCTGGGAAGTAAGTTAGAAAGCATAGGTGTGGGTGCAAAGCTGTTGGGATGGGTAGGGAACTGGCTTTAGGAAAAGCAACAGAGGGTGGTGGTGGTGGGAGAGCTCTGGCACCCAAGGGTAGTGACGAGCGGTGTTCCGCAGGGCTTGGTGATGGGACCAGTGTTATTTGGGATATTCATTGCAGACATATCATTGGACATCAAGAGCAAGGTCAGTCTGTTTGCTGATGATACCAAGATGGGAGCGGTGATGGATGACCTAGGGGATGGCAGGGGTTGCAGGATGATATGGCAAAGCTTGAAACCTGGTCAGACACCTTGCAACTGGGGTTTAATGCCAAAAAGTGCAAGGTGCTGCATTTTGGGATGAAGAACCCAAGGAGGAGTTACCAGCTGGGGGCAGTGCAGCTAGCCCAGACAGAGGAGGAGAAGGGTGCTCATTACAGGGTCAATGAACAGCTCAGCACAATGTAGGAAGGCAGCTGCAAAGGCCAACAAAATGCTGGGTTGCATTGCAAGGGGTATATCCTCGAGGAGGTGATTCTACCACTGTATAGGTCATTAGTTAGACCGCACCTAGAGTACTGGATGCAGTACTGGCCCCGTGTCTGAAGAGGGACATTAAATTACTGGAGGGGGTACAGCGCAGAGCAACAAAGATGATCAAGGGGCTGGGGGACGTATCATACGAAAGGAGGCTGAGGGAGTTGAACATGTACTCGCTGGAGGACTGGAGAAGAGGATGGATGGGAGGACATGATTGAAACCTTTAAGTACATGAAAGGAATAAACAAGACTTGTACAGTGGGGCTGTTCAAAGTAAGGAAGGGGAGGGACACCAGGGGCCATGATATGAGACTGGAGGGAGGAAGGTTCAGGAAGGAGATGAGGAGAAACTTTTTTACAGAGAGGGTGGTAGCTGGGTGGAATGTGTTACCTGCAGAAATGGTATCCAGTAGAACTTTGGACTGCTTTAAAAGGGGATGTGACAGGACAAGGGGGATGGTCAGTGGAGGAGAAGAGTGGAAGAGAGGGGGAGCTGCAGAATAAGGGGTGCTAGCTGCACATTCGAGCAGACTTGATAGACCTCTAGGTCTTTATCTGCTGGCAAATTTCGTATGTTTGTATGTTCATAAGAGAAGAGAAGAACATTAAAGGGGGGGGATCTTAGGCAAGTGGGGGTAAGCGGCCTGAGTATGGCAGTTGTCAAGTGGTCAATGCAGGGCAGCATACTGCAAAGGGGTCTGGGGTGGGGAGAATATGTAGCAAGGGAGCAGGAGTGATGGAGGGATGGATGATAGAGAGTACAGGGGAGCAATCGGGGGTTGATGGGAAAAGGTAGATTAGTCCGAGCAGTCACATTCACTTTGAGCAGTTACATGAAGTGTCAGCTCTCTTTTGAATGGGCCTAGCTTAGGGATGCTTACAACTGCTGGGGGCAACTCATTGAGCCACAGTGGGGCCTTATAAGAGAAGAAATTTTGAGCCAGTGCTGTATGACGAAAGGGGACGTGGAGTGCATTCCTAGCCTTGCCTCTAGTTGGGTGCTGGTTAGTGACTGAATTGAGGAGCATCTGAATAGAGTTAGGGGTTAAGCCTAGGAGTGTTTTTTTTTTTTACTAAATAGGCAGATATGGTATGTTATCCTCCCCTGGAGGTTTAGCTATTTAGTCTGAGCATAAAGGTCACAGGTATGAGTGCGGCTACCTGCACCTAGAGCCATCCCACAGGTCTTGTTTAGGGCAGTTTTTACCCTACTCAGAGCAGTTTCAGTGGCTGTACTGTATACAACTAGTCCTTAGTCTATACTGGAGAGTATAGAACTGTTAACAGCAAGGGATAGGGCTTCAGATGTTAAACAGTGTCGGTGTCTGTAGAGCAGGCCACTTCTAGTGTTGACAGTTCTGACTACGTGGTCAGTGTGGTAGGAATACGAGAGGGAGCTGTCTAGGGTGATACCAAGGTACTTGAAGGAGGATACCTGTTCAGAGGGTTCAGATTATTTAACTGTTGTGAGCTTTCCAGATTTGTTCTTGTTGGGGGGGTTAGAAAATTACATTAGTCTTTTTATAATTTACGAGGAGTTTGTTTCGGCAAAACCAGTCCTCTATTATGGTGAAGCTATGTTGCATCTTATTGTTAAGTAGGTTGAAGTGGGGACTGCTAGAGAAAATGGCTGCGTCGTCCACATAAAGCAGAAATTTTGACAGCAGGTACTTGGAGGAGAGTGGAGAAACAAGCTGAATAAGAGGGGTCCTAATATGGAGCCTTGCGGAACCCCAGTAATCGCCCTTCTGTCATATAGTGTATTGTTTATTTTCATTTGTTGAGTTCTGTTAAATAGGTAGCTCTTACACCAGCCAGTGGTATTGGGGGGGACAGGCCAAGTGCTGGTAGTTTGCTAAGTAGGTTGTTGTGGTTGACGGTCAAATGCTTCGTCTTGGTCAGTCTTAATATGAGAATTTCCCAGTGGATAATATGGGTCCCATGAGCAATGAGAGTGTGATACTAGGATCTGGCCCACGGCCTACAGCTATCAGCTGTACATCTCCCAGGTCTCCAAAATGTCTTAGAAGACCAGTTATGTGGGTCATAGTCCAAGATCCACAAACGGGAGCTTTTGACCTCAGTAGTAAACAACCTTTTTGCAAGATGGGGTCATTCAGAGTTGGATCTTTTTGCGTCCACACACAGCGCAGAACTGCAGCACTTCTGCTTGCTCACTCCAGGGCCTGGCGTTTTCTGGCGAGATATGTTGTCCCTCTTTTGGAAAGGGAAATTCCTTTATGCCTTCTCCCCAGTTTCACTAAAACAGAGTGCTGCTCAAGCTGTGGATGGAAAGTGCTATTCTCATCCTCATTGTTCTATTATAGCCTCAACAGATATGGGTTCCACTTCTGCAACAGATGACACTGGAACCTTCTGTCCCTGTACCACTGTGTCGGGGCCTTTTGTCACAGGAAAAGGGATCCCTGGACCATCTAGACCTGAAGTCCCTACATTGACATTCATGGCTCCTAAAGACATAGGCATAGCCATTGCATATTTTGGGGTCTCCCCTAAAGTTGATGATGTGCTGATTACAGTTAGGAAGCCTTCTACAAGACATACCTATTTCCTTGAAATGGAAGCGGTTCACGCTGTGAGCCACTTCCAGGAATATGGACCCATCTACATGTCCTGTGAATGCTTTGCTGGAATACTTGATCTTACTTCGAGATGGAGCTCTTGCAGCAGGTAATGGCAGATAGGATTATACTACTAGACACTAGGACCACACAGAAAACTACTAGCTAGCAGTCCAAGGTGGGGGACCACCCCCGACATCAGCTCTGCCCATGATGTCAGTCACTGTATAAAGAAGGCGGTCCCCCGGCACCACCTCAGTTCTTTTCCCGCCATCAACCCAGCGTCTCAGCTCCACGGACGCCTCCTGCTCCTGTCGACTGCCATTTTCTTTGATGCTCTGCGCAGTTCAACTCTCGAGTGTTCAGTCACCTCTTTTTATGTCTGCTGAGCCTTCTACTTCTACACCACAGTGGAAGGCTAAGTGTGTGTGCAGCAAGCAAATTCCAGCAAAAGATGGCCAATAGGCCTGCCTCTTGTGCTTGGAGCCTGAGCACAAGATTGACGACTGCCCACACTGCCAGGGCTTCAGTCAGTGCACTTGCATCCGACACCTGAAGACCCTGAAGGCCTACCTCTTGAAGCAACAAGTGGCCACTATGCAGAAGTCACATTCTGGACACAGCTCCTCCTCTTCTGCTCATAACACTTTCCCCAAGGAGAAAAAGCACTCTGGGAAGCACCGCAAGGAGGACAGGGAGAAATCCAGGTCAGAGTTGTGGTCCCGCTCCCTGCACAAAGATAAGTCCGCCTCCTTCGACCGGATGTCAAACTCTGCCCCTTGGTCATTAGCCCTCCCTGGCCTTCTACTCCAGGACCTCCCACCACTTCCCAAGCGTCTGGTGGTTGCTCGGGGCATGGGCCTTCTCAGGCCCCATCTTTTATCTCCCTGGCCATCAGACCCCACAAACATTCATTAGGGTCTAAGGCCCAGAACCTGGCCACTTCTTCTTCCACTACGGGAATCTGGTTGGGCTCTCCTGCCATTAAGGCCTTGTCCTCCAGCTCGTCAGCTCAGCCTGACGACCGTGGCAAGTGCCTGGTTGTCGACTCCACAAACAAAGCACCCGTGACACCTCACCTGTCATCTCCAGTGAAGCTAGACTGATGACAGATCCCCATGACGTCTGCCATCATGGCTGTGGTGCCAGACAAGGCTCTGCACTCCTGGTTGCCACTGTGTCCCAAAGGCCCCCACCAGAGGACCTGACAGCACCTGACCTGACATCGGCACCTTCTGACACCCTGATGACAGTTCCTGACGATCCCATGATGCCAGGGCCTGGGGAAAACCACCAGGCACCATTGGATGGAACCAGTGATGGTTTTAGTTTTTTTAGTTTTAGTTTATTAGTCTAGGAATTAATACCTTTGAGCCAGGGCTCTTTTACAAAGGTTCCACGTCACAAAGAACATTTAACAAAGCACGATACACATTACAGGTAAAACCAGACAGGAAAGTTGCATCATAAATTTGCTATTAACAGTTTAAGGCAGTAACGTTTTTAAGTTTCATAGAAAAACAAGCTATAACAGGTTCAAGCGAGTAGACAATTTCGAGGTTAAGAAACTTCCAGGAGAGAGGGTGATCATTAGAGCCAAAGGAGGCTAGAGAGGAGGAAAGGTGGTGGCGGGAGAGCAAGTGAGAGGGACAGGAAAAAAGGGAGTGAGTTTGGGTGGAGACAGGAAGTAGTAGAGTACCAGAGGGTTCATTAGTCGGAGGAAGAGGCCTCAGATGTGAGGATGGACATGAGGAGTAGTAGTTTTATCTAAGCGCAATCACAGTTGCTAGTGGTGGTGAGGTGGGCATAGAGCATGGATTTGAAAGCTTCAAGCGAGGTTGAGGATAGAGTAGGTGGACTAAGCGCATTGAACCATGTAGGAACCCTGTATGTGAAAGATCTTTGTCCCTGTGCAGTCCGACATCTCGGAACCAGGAAAGGTTGGCGTTCAGATCTGGTGGAGGTGGTGAGCCAGGATTCAGTCGGAGCAGGTTTTGAATACATAATGGAGTCAGTCCCAGATAGATTTTTTGCCATTGTGCAGGTGAGATAAATAAGACGATTTGATAGGTTCAACCAGCCTGATTCATAGTACAGATCATGTGTGAGTCAGTCTTTGAGCCCCGTGAGAGCGGCGAAGCCTTATTTAAGTGATTGAGAATCGCCTTAGAGCAGTGGAGGTAGCTGAGCCATAAATAATAAGGCCATAGTCAATGATTGAGATTATGGAACTCTGTATAGCTATTCTCAATGCAGCTTGATTTAGAAATTGCAGTTCTGGAATAGTATTCCAAGGCATTGGTTCACTGTTTTAAGTGTTGTCAGTGTGGGTTGCAAGGTGAGCCCTTGGTCAAAAGTGATGCCAAGGTATTTGAAAGTATTTACTTGGTCAGTGTAATTCCCACAGAGGTTTGTATGGTGAGTGGAGTATGCCTATTTTTGTTTTGGTCATTGGAGAAGAGCATGGCTTTTGTTTTTATTGTGGTTTAACACAAGTTTACTATCCAGGAACCACCTTTCAACACTAGAAAGCAAGTTGCAGGCTTTTTCGTAGGAGTTTGGATCCTTGTGGGAAGAAAATTACAGCATCATCAGTGTATAAGATTATTTTCTCCTGGCAGATATCTGGGAGGAGTTAAGGAACAGGCTAAAGAGGAGCCGTCAAGAATTGATCCCTGTGGTACACCGAGAGAACTGGTTTGAAGTCAGAGAGTTCATTAGAGATTTTACAGCCTGTGACCGATTGGATAAGTAACTTTTACCCAACACAAGGACCTTGACCAGGCCTAGGCTAGAAAAGTAGGAGGTAAGTAGGCCATGATGGACTGTGTCGAAAGCTTTTGTAAGATCGATAAAGACTGCACCTGTTTGGCACCCTTTGTCCAGGGCTGGTGGACTTCTCCAGAGAAATCAAGTAAGGCTGTTGTTGTACTATGTCCTTTCCTAAAGCCGTGCTGTTGATTACAGAGTAGATTGTATTTGTCCAGGTAATCAGAGTTGGTCTGCCATTATTAGTTCAAGTGCTTTGGAGAGGGAGGGAGTATTGATATTGGTCGATAGTTTCCTGTTGAGGTTTTGTCCCCCCCTTTGTGCACTGGCGTAACTATGGCAGATTTCCATTTGTTGGGAAACTGACTTTGGCAAAGTGACAGATTAAGAATTTTTGCAAGGGGGTGAATTACTTCATCCAGGGTGAGAGACAGGATTTTTAGATCTAGCGTGTCACTACTTGTTCTGGATTTGGAGCAGGCCTTTCTTATGTACTTGTGTGCTTCGTGCACTTTGATTTTCTTGAAGTAAAATTGTGGTTTGTCACGAGGGGTGTTTTGTGATACTAGGCTAGGCACAGGTAAGTCCGAGAAGAAATCTGGGGGGAGGACCCCACTAAAGTCTGTGAATGTCTTATTAAGGGCATCTGCAATAGACTTTGGGTCAAGAGTGGTGGATCCATCAATTTTCATAATGGTAGGTGACGATTTTGATTGTTTACCCATTATGTTTCGGATGTTGTCCCAAAAAGCTCTTCCATCACCCCAGGTGGATTCAAGGCATTTTTGAAATAGCGCTCTTCATTTGCCTAATTTGTGAGGTACATCTATTTAGTGCCTGCTTGTATTTTAGGGTATCATGAGGTGAGCCTGTGTCTCTGGCAACTGCCCAGAGGTGGTCCCGAACCTGAGCTCGGCAAGTAGTTTGGCAGTAATCCATGGATTTGATGGCGCTTTGATTTTACGTTTTTTACTGGGCGTATAAGTTGCATGCAGAGTTGAAAGATTTAATGAAGTATTCTAGTGCGGTATTAATATCAGTTGATTCAAGATTGGCGTCCAGTCCTGTTGTAGGAGATGGGTTTTCAACTTGATAAGATTCCCATAAGGCAATACTCTGCTTGTTATAACTTTGTGGGGTGGCTTGAAAATTTATTAGACCAGGTACAGGACACTGGGAGTGGTCACTGAGGAGTCAGGGAGAACTTTAATGTTTTTATCCGGTCAGGGTGATTTGTGAGAACCCAGTCAATAAAGGTGCTTGTACCAGTTTTGTAATTTTTCCGGTGGGGAGGTTACCATCTGAGTCAGGTTTGCTGCTAGGATGTCATTTTGTAGAGCAGTGTCAGGCGAGCCAGTTTATGTTGAAATCCCGAGGAGGAGGAGCTTATTTTCAGAGGGCTGCAGACTAACAAAATCAAGTACAGACTTAATACTGGCACGGTGGTCTTTTGGAGGGATATAGACTGCAGCCACTGTGAGAACTTTGTTTTGTGCACCAAGAAGCAGTTTGATAGGGAGGAGTTGCATCTGCCTATTTGTGGGGGTGAAACTGCCGCGTTGACAGGAGAGGTTGTCCTTTATGTAGATAGCACAGCCCCCACCTTTCTTGCTTGCCTGGTCGAGTCTGAAAAGACTGCAGCCTTCAAGCGAGACCGCATGATCCGGGGTGCTGGGAGATAGCCAGGTTTCCACAATGGCTAGTATATCAGGGTTTTTTTGTCCAGCGAGAGTTTGAAGAGATGCCAATTTGGAAGGAGGCTGCAGATATTTAGAGTGAGAATGGAGAGACCACTACCAACTTTCCCTGTTTTTGTCGGCTTCAGTGCAACAGGACCAGGGTTTGGGTGTATCCCACCAGATATTAAAAGTAGGAGGAGCAGGAGTTTTAGTGATGCCATTCGTAGTTCATAATAGGTTGGAGTGAGTTTCTGCTTGGTCAATGGAGCCTCCCCCAATGCCAGACCAGCCATCTGCCCTTTTGGGACCAAATGGGGGCAGGGCCAGAACGGCCATCAGGCTAGATGGTCCCCCTGGCTGAGTTCAGGGCATTGTTCACCAGCTGGTGGAACACTATCAAACGGGACCTCCTTCACAAGCCAGAGCCAAACGGAGCACCAGACACTGTCCTCCCCCCACCATCACAGCCGGCGCCTTCCCCAGATCGCCGTTGCAACCCCTTACATCGGCCAGACTGACTCCAGGTGGCTAAGACCACGGCTCTGATGGACATCGGGGCCTTGGATATTGTTCTCCTTCACGCTCTTTATCGCATAGGGGCAGCAGGTCCAGAGAACATAGCTCCCATTGCAGGATCAGGTCAAGGGGGCACCACTCCCGATGCCACAGCAAGTCTACTGACCGTCAGTCGAGCACTTCAAGAGCAACAGCAATTCCTCCTCAACCTATGCTTCTTCAGAGGACAAGCTTCCCCTTCACCGGATCCCAAGAGGGACTCTCCTAGGTCACTACCTAACAATTCTGCCATCTTAGAGGTGATGAGGCACATACAATTCCTCAGTCAATGGGAAATGGGGGACTTGGAGCCTGAGAGGCAATGTCTGGCCAAATTCCTGGGGACCACGACCCCTAAGCCTCTGGTCATTCCTCTTCTGGTGGAACCTTTGCAGGGTGTCACAAAGCTGGTGTGGAAACACCCAGCTACAATGTCAGTGGTGTCCAAGAAGGCGGACTGCCTTTACCAGACTCCCAGAAATGAGCCTCATCTTGGTGAGCAACCTACGGCAGATTCCGTAGTCTCACTGCGGTACATGACAAATCGCAGCAGCCTAAACATACCAGTTCCCGGCCATCCGACAAAGAGTCTAAGAAAACAGACCAGTTGGGGCGGAGAGTGTATGCCTCTTCCACCTGTACCATTAGATCCTTAAACTTTCTGGCTCATATGGTCATGTACCAGAAGTGTCTGTGGCAAAAGGCTATGGACCTCATCAAGACCCAGCCAGACTCACAAAACAAGGCAAAACTCTTGGCAGTGTTGCAGTCTGGTTTGGATGTGGGCATGCTCATTTCCACAGCTCCTATGATGCAGTGGACACTGCGGTCCGGGTGGCCGCCTCAGGTGTGTGCCTCAGGTGACACTCCTGGCTAAGGGAGTCCGGCTTTCAGCCGGATCTCCAGGCCACCATTATGGACCTGCCGTTCCAAGGCCCTGTTCTTTTTGGGCAAGACTTCTCTTGCTGCATCACGGAGACTGACTGTACTCCCTGGACATGCAGGATGCTTACATGCACGTACAAATCCTGCCGTCTCACAGGAGATATATCAGGTTCACGTTCAAAGGCCAGTACTACCAGTTCATAGGGGGCACATGGCGGCTGCTGTAGTGACCATACCCCTGGCTCGTCTCCACATGAGGACCCTTTAGTGGAACCTCAGAATGCAGTGGGATCAGCGCAGCAACAATTTTGACCAGGGAGTCAGGGTCTCCAAGGCTGTGCACCAAACCCTATCACAGTGGCTGACCCCCCTCCCAGTTATTGATAGGAGCTCCATTCAGCAACCCCTCTCCTCAGCAAGTTGTCACCACAGATGTGTCTGGCTTGGGATGGGATTCCCACTTCAGGAACCACCAGACCAGGGGGTCATGGACTCAGGCAGAATGCTCTCTTCACATAAATATACTGGAGATGAGAGCGGTGCTTTGTGCCTTACAGTCATTTCAGAGTGAACTCCTTCAGGCCCCACTTTAATCCGGATGGACAACATGTCAGTGGTGTTATACAGCAACAAGCAAGAGGGGATACATTCTTACCCCCTTTGCAGAGAGGCCATGAGGGTCTGGTACTCGGCGATAAACCATGAACTGGAACTTCTGACAGTACACGTTCTAGGCCTTCAAAACACGCTCACGGACAGCCTCAGTCACTCGCAATCCCAAACCCACGAATGGGAGTTGCTATAGGACATAGCGGATGACATTTTCAACAGATGGGGCACTCCAGAGTTGGACCTCTTTGCGTCCCCACTTAGTGCCAAACTGCCAAGTTTTTGCTCGCTAGAGCCAGGGCATGGTGTTTTTTGTTGAGACGCGTTGTCCCTCTTCTGGACCAGGAAGTTCTTCTGTGCCTTCCCTCCCTTTCCCCTTCTGCAACAAGTTTTGCTCAAGTTATAGTCGTAAGCAGCAACCTTGATTCTGATTGCACCATTCTGGCCCAGGCAGATCTGGTTCCTGCGTCTACAACAGCTGGTAGTGGAACCACTGGTTCTTCTTCAGCTATCCTTTTGTTTGCTATCCCAGGAGAAGTCTGTCTACTACACCCCAACCTCAAGTCTCTGCATCTCCACGCATAACTCCTACAGACTTAGTCAGGAGCAGGTTTGGGGTGTCTGAGGGGGTAACAGAGGTATTGGTGGCCGCTAGGAAACCATCTACTAGGGCCGCTTAAGCCATGAAGTGGAAGTGGTTCAGGCTATAGGCTGCTGCCTGTGACCTGGATCCTTTCCTGTGTGAGGTAAATTAGGTTCTGGAGTACCTGTCTTCTCTGTTGGACTTGGGCCTTGACTATTCCTCCATAAAGGTACACCTTTTGGCTATTTCAACCTATCATGTACTGGTGAATGGCAAGAACTTGGCCCACCTTGACCTGTCGCATACCTTCCTGTGAGGTATCCTGCATATTAAGCCTCCCATACGAGATCCTGTCCCTCCATGGGATTTGTTGTTCAGGTTCAGAAAGGGACCTCTGGTCTCAGTGGGCTCACCTGGTTATCAAAGTGCCATAAACAAATAAAATAAATAGGTTGGAAAAGTTGACATTGCCCTCCTTTGAACCAGCCATGAGTTGTGAGCTTTGCTTTCTCTTTTGGAAGCATTATTTTTAGTTGCTGTCACCTCAGCCTGGAGCATCTCCGAGCTTCAGGCTGTCACGTGTAAAGAGCCATACTTTCTTCAGGGACATGGTGTCCCTTCGTACAAATCCTAAGTTTCTCCCAAAGGTGGTGTCTGAGATGACACTCAATCAAGACATCAGCATACTGGTTTATTGCCCGGAGTACTCCAATAAAGGGGAGGCATTGTTGCATAGCTTACATGTACATAGAATCCTTCAGTATTATATTGACCACGCTTGGTCCATCAAGAAATCCTACCAGTCATTTGTTTCTTTTGCCAAAGGATGTTGGGCTCACCAGTCACTAAGCAAACCTTGTCAAAGTGGCTGGTCAACTGCATTGTTTTCTGCCATGAGAAGTATGGAAAACCCCTGCCGGGGCCTGTGAGAGGCCATTCAACTGGAGGGGGATCTCTCTGCCTCTTTTGCTTCGCTCAGAAACATGTCTGTCTGCAGTGGACCTTTGTGCCGCGTCACCTGGTGTTCGGTGTAGACCTTTATCTGGCATTACAGGTTGGACATTGCTTCCAGATGGAGGGCAGACTTTGGCTTTGCTGTCCTTCAAGGGCTTCTCTCCTGATCACCCAGGGAATTTACTTCTGTTCCACCACCCATCTGACTGATGGTATCGCAGTACTGCTTGGGACTCAGTCCTATCTGTTATTACCTGCTGCAAGAGCTCTGTCCCTAAGTAAGATAGTACAGTTATGTAACAACTTACAATAACAGTAGATCTTCGAGAAGAGCTCTTGCAGCAGGTATGCTTTCCCTCCCTTCTTCCCCCAGGGCTTTTTGTCCGGTTATCCCTTCTGGGATGACAAAGGCTTCTTGGCTTGTCCAATCCTTTAAGCTAGCCAGGTCTCCAGTGAGCGAACTGAGGTGATGCCGGGGGACTGCCCCCTTTATACAGTGGCTGATGTCGTGGGCGGAGCTGATGTTGGGGGTAGTCCCCCACCTTGGACTGCTAGCTAGAAGTTTTCCATGAGGTCCTAGTGCCTGGCGGCATAGTCCTATCTGTTACTACCTGCTGCAAGAGCTCTTCTCGAAGATCTACTGTTGCGGTAAGTTTTTACGTAACTGTACTTTGTCACTGTCAGACTCTGATCCACAATATTCCTCACTTAAGTGCATTTGGGTGCTATATCGGCTTTCCGTACCCCTTTTGATGGTTGTACTGTGGCCCAGTTAGAGGAGTCCCATACTTTTGTGAGAGGTATTCTTCATATGAAACCTCCTATCCACCCACAATCCAGTCCTGCCTTGGGACTTGAATTATGTGCCTGAGAAACTGATGTTCACTCCTTTTCAGCTGGCTGCGAGTTGTGGCATACATTTCTTGTCATGGAAAATGTTTTTTTAGTTGCAGTCACTTCTTCTCTAAGGATTTCAGAGCTTCAGGCTCTCCTGTGTGAGCCTCCTTATTTGATTTCCCACAAAGACAGTGTCTTTGCATACAGATCCTAAGTTTCTGGCGAAGATGGTATCTGAATTTACATTGAATCAAACAATACACCTTCCTTCCTGTTTATTACCTTGAGTATGTCAATCAAGGTGAGGCACTGTTCCATACTTTAGATGTACATAGAATACTCAGATACTATGTGAATCCCACCAAGGACTGTAGAAAGTCTTCTCAACTTTTTGTTTCATTCACCCCTGGGAAAGATGATGCTCCTGTGTCTAAACAGCACCTGTCCAAATGGCTGGCACATTGTATTATGTTCTGTTTAGTACAGTAAGGAACTTCCTGGTGTGGTTCGTGGTCACTCCACCAAGGAATGGCTACTTTGGTTGCGTGTTTCAGAAATCTTTCTGTGACTGACATTTGTGTTGCAGCCACATGGAGCACTGTCTGCACCTTCACTAAACATTACAGTCTGGACAGAGTCTCTTGTAGTCTTCCAATTTTTGGGCTTGCTGTACTGCAAAACCTGCCATCCTGAATATAGCGGAGTGTAACCACCTCCCAGTTGGTGTTCCGGACTGCCTGGAAATTGTTTGAAAGGTGTGGACTAATGGAGGAGATGTTCTCAAAGATGGAACTGTAACATTCTTACCATGACAGTAGATCTTTGAAAGAATCTCCTACATTAGTTTGTGCTGTCCCTCTGTTCAGTTTCCCTTCTGCTTCAGGGAGTGTTGCATCAGATACTGTGAAACTGAACCTAATATATGGATTATATATTCAGCCCTATGTTTCACCTTGTATGCCTAGGCTGGCCTTATCTCCTTGGTTCCCCAACAGTTGGAGGTCCTCTTAGTCTAATCTCCGTCAGGGAACTGAAGAGTGAGAGGGCAGCCCTCATTTATATAGACGCTGATATGACATCACTCTGTGAGCGGCCCCCAGGTAGCAAAAGTTTCTGTGTGGTCCTAGTGCCTGGCAGCTGTGGTGCCAAAGTTGTGGATGAATGGAGGGGATTTACTAGAAGATCTACTATTGGGGTAAGTACGTAACTGTTCATTCTAATGAAAAGCGTCATAGTTGCAGCAAAGGTAATCGAGCCGTGGTGTACACAGAAAATGTGCCAGATTCAGCAGTTCATATAAATGGGTACAACTAATTTAGGAAGGATATGGTTAATAATGAAGGAGGAGGCATGTATTTTATGAAAGCAACAATATGTTGGTTCGGAGAATGGTATAATTACAAAGTAAAGACTTCGTAACTTTGTAGTTAAAGGTGCATTAGTATAGAGCCCCTCATGGCTTTAACCCAGTAGTAGTGGGAATATTTCATCTTCCACCTGGAGAACAAACAAGAACATTTTTGCCAATATATAAGAGATGTGTTAGATCACATGGGATCCAAGCACCCGCCGCTGGTATTTTTTTAACTGCTGATTTCAGTAGATTGCCTGTAGGTTCTTTTAAATTCTTTCACAACCTGTTCCAGATTATGACAAAGACCACCAGGAACAACACAATGTCAGACCTTATACCTACTAATGTGACTCCATTTTATTAAAGAAATGCCTGTTCTTGCCCCTGTTGACCTGCCAGATCACTATGTGGTTGTTTGTAAACCTTTGAGAGCAGATTTGCAGGTAAAGCATGTTTGGCAAAAAGCTTAAAGGGTTAAACATCAAAGAATTACTGTTATAGAGGAAATTAATAGTTCATCGGCTCTCAACAATACATCTAAGTATGAAAGAAATACATAAAACAGCTTCTGTTGAGGTTAAAAAAAAAATGGCAAACTTGGGGGGCGTGGCCTGACCAGGCAGAAGATGGCAGCATATCTCAATCTTTCTGTAGGGAAAGCAGTAATCTAACCTCATTCAACCATACCCAGTTCGTTTTTCAACGCCAGCTCTGAAGATCAGCCTGTAACCAACCAGCCTCATATACATTGCAAGCTATTTGGAACCTTACTATCCTGTTTTGACTGTATCAGCTCTGTAGAATATTAGGCCTCACTAACCAACACTATGGCCGACCCCCACCTGCAACCTAATTCTCTCGCTAGAGTGGAAGCGATGTTCTCTAAGTTAATGGCTGATATTAATGATCTAAAAGTCTCCACTCACCAAAACACTGCTACGCTTGAGTCTGTGGGCCAAAGAATTACTGCCAATGTGAATTCAACTATTAAAAACAAGCCTCCATCCATGACCCGAAGCCAGAACCGCCCTATTAAATCCTTACAATCAAAAATTGATGATATTGAAAATTGTAACGGGAGGAACAATTTACGTTTTTTAGGCTTCCACGAAGGTGCCGAGTTAGGGGATACATCTGCACTCTAACTTCATGTCTTACTAGCAGTGCTAAAGCTTCCCCCTTAACAAGTTTTGATAATCGAGAGGTCCCAGGCTTAATCAAGACCCGTGGCCCAGACCCATCATAGCCCACCTCTTGAACTACGTGCATACTGAGTTGATCCTGAGACGTGCCAGAGAAGTAGGGGAATTACTGTGGCAGGAACATAAAATCCTTATTTATAGAGACTTTTTAAAGAAGCTGACAACAAAAAAAAAAAAAGCATATCGTCCCCTGAAGCAGATACTGCATCAAATAGGAATTAAATTCGCTCTGCAATACCTGTCTACAATGCGCCTCTTTCTTGGCACTTCTTTTAAAGATTTCAACACTCCCGATACCCTAGCTAACTTTATGGGTGTTTCTCCAATTTCTCCTACCTTAGTTGGGTCAAACGTGGAGGAAAATACGACTCGCAGTTTGGAATCCACTCGAGGGAAGGAAACTGCTGCACAGGATCGAGGAGGAAGTTCCACAGAATCAGAGGTCCCAAATAGCACTTCCACTGTTGTTCCCCTCACAGGCAATCCAGTTGGCTTCAAGAAAAGCTGCTGTCTGGACCCTGCACAACTAAACATTCCTGCTGCCCTACTGAAAGCCCTACCATACTACTTCAATCCTCAGCTTCTCACTCGCATGTCAACCCCTCCATTCCACTGAACAGTACATTTGCCCTCCTGGCAGAGGACAAGCACTCATCACAGGAGGACTTGTCCTCTCGAAATGCAGATGATCTCTCTACCAATTCGTGCACGGCACTTCAGGGCAACATATCATCAGATTCCTCCTGGGCTGATGCTGTGGCAAGCTCTCCCTTTAAATCACTAGAACCACCTAAAAAGGAGCGTAAAGCGAAAACTAAGGGCAAGAACCAAAATCACTTTAACAACACTCATAGAGCAGTGGTGACTTGAAACTGCAGGTTGTTTACAGGTTGTTCTACTCTCTCTTGATGTGTTATATCAGGAGTTTGATTGCTGAAAGCCAGTCTTTTTTTTAGTGCCTAACCATGCGTTGTGCAGCCTTCACATCCCTGATCACTTTGCTCCCAGCAGGTTGTGAATGTGAAAGGCTGCACATTGCGTCTGGTTCCAGTTACATCATATTCAGTCTTAATCAGCCATTTGGCTTATGTTATCGGTGGGACTTTGGTGCTTTGTCAGTTCCTCCCATTTCTATAGCACCTGGGTATATACTGTACTTGTTTGATATTACTGCACTTTGCAAGTTCTTTGTTTTGACATCTTTCAGTACCCTTTCTTCTGGATAAATATCAAGATATTAGCTTCAGGATATAAGCATATTCCCTAGTTAACTCCATTTACTCCTCTATTTACTACAACTAGGGTCCCCCTGCTGTATAAGCCTATGGGCACTGTATTATTTTCCTTTTTTCAATGATAAAGTTAAACAAATTAATGTCGTAAACACATTTGACAGTACTGAATCTCCTATGCTAAACCTCCTGATTTTCGGTCTATCAGAACACAAAGTCTATATTACATATCATAGTTGCTGGCTATTTTCGGAGTTCTGTCGCACAGGGTATCGAATCTGCATTTTCCTTTTGCACCCTATTTTCTCGAAGCTTAATAATCGTAAAAGGGGTCTCCTTGTTGTGCTCTTCCCTCTGATATGGGGCTCGCTGGGCCTGTTAAGTAGACCCAGTCACCCCATTTACTACACACAATTTTCGAGTAAAGGGTATTAACATCTACTTTTAGATCACCCTGTGACCTCAGTAATCTCCGAAGCTGGACATAGCCCATACCTTTCCCTGCTCATATCTGGCTTCAGGCGTAGGTGTCGCAATATTTTATTTACTTTATTCACTATTCCATCATCAAATATCTACCCTGAAGCAATACTCTTTATCAAGTTGTGGTATTCTATCTGGAATTCCGGCTCCACAACTGGCTAAATGAAGTAATTGTTGTTTTATTCTTTAAACTCAATTATAATCATCAAGTATCCGACTTGCCCGATTTCTAATGTTAAGGCAATACTGGCTCCTTATACAGCAATTACAGGCTTCTCGTTGTAAGAAACTGGCACTCTCATTACTCTCAATGTTGCTTGATACAATTAATAAGTTCTGGTGTATTGTTCTTTATCTTTTTCAGGCATATTAGCTATTACATTAAGCTCAGGTTACAACAGTTCCCTGCCTTATGTGGTATAGCTACTTTGAGATCAAGTTTGTGCAGTGTTGTTGTTCTTATAATATTATCAGGTTTAGACCAGCTTTTCTTTTTAGTTGGTCTATTCCCAATTTGACGCCCTGCTGTGCGGTGAGAGTCTCCCAGCTGGTTAGCTGACTCATATCTAGCCGCTCCCTTAAGAATTATCCTCTCTAGTTTATTAGTGTGTTAATATTGTGGTTGATAAGTAATGTCTTTCTCTTTTTTTTTTTCAGTTTCAATTCAACTTTATTTTTATAGCGCCTTTCAAAACTTTTCTGTCTATTGACTTTACATACATAAGAATATCTGTGCTGATTATACTCTACATACCCTGTTTGGTCAACTTGAATGATCCTGCCTATCTTCGTATATATAAGTTTTCTCTCTTTTACCTCCTGAATCATCCTCTACTCTACCTTTATGTCCCTCACTATTCCAGCAATTACCTTTTTTTCTCAGAAGTGACATCATGATTGATTTACTTTTCTATACATGGAGTGTGAAGGGACTTAACTCTCCCTGTAAGAGAAAGCTAATTCTTTCCTACCTCAAAAAACACAAAGCACATATTGCTTTCCTTCAGGAAGCTAAATTATTAACAGAGGATGTAAACAGACTTAAAGAAGACTGGGTCGGTCAAATTTACAACTCATCCTTTTCTTCCAAAAAAAGAGGAGTAGCTATACTCATTCATAAAAATCGTAAATGGTCCCTTATAAACTCCATCTCTGACACAGAAGGCAGATGGGTAATTGTTAAATTAAATGCTCCTTCCAGTCCCCTTATGCGTGTTAATGCCTATGCTCCCAACTCTGACTCCCCAGAGTTTTTCCATAACCTAGCCCAACAGATTCTATCTGCCAACTTGGACAATACCCCAATAATTCTAGGAGGTGATTTTAACCTTGTTCTAGAAGCTAGTATAGATAGAAGCAATATGCCCATAGTTGCCCATACCAGGAGTATTAAGGCTCTCACTACTTCTGAAAGATTTAGGTCTATCCGATGTCTGGCGACTCTTCCACCTGCGTGACCGAGATTTCACCATTTACTCTTCATTACACAAGTCATACAGTCGAATTGACTATTGGTTTGCCTGCCCCGCCACAGTTGAAAAAAACATGGATTCGTCTATTCTCCCCATAGTAATCTCGGACCACTCACTAGTTAAACTGCAACTTTTATGGCCCCTTCCCCACAACCAAAATCCTCTTTCTGGCACTTTGACCCACTTCTCCTTAAAAACCCTGATTTCCTACCTAAGGTTAAATCACAGATTAAAGAATTCCTTTCTCATAATAATCCTGCAGACACTTTCACGTGCACTGTATGGGAAGCCCTAAAGGCCATGATTCATGGGAAAATAATCAGCTATGCCACCAACCGAAAAAAAATTAAGGGAGCAACAATTGGCTGAGCTCGAAAAATCCCTTAACGCTAAAGAGAGTCTGTATTTTAAATCTAACAAACATAACCCTAGCTCTCAACTCATCTCAAAATCCTCCAACTAAGATTCAAAATAAATGAATTAGTCTCCTGTAAAACTGAGTTAGCTCTGTTTAAGCTCAAACATAGATACTGGGAACAAGGAGACAAAAATGGGAAGCTTCTTTCTTACCAGCTTAGAGTGCAACAAACCGAACGGCATATTTCAGGTCTTAAGGACTCACAAAGTATAATTCACACCGACAATCCCTCCATAAATCACATTATGAAATATTTTTATCAGACTCTATACTCTAACCCAAACCCCTCACCTACTTTACACATACAGCAGTTTTTAAACAGTTTGCACTTGCCCCATCTCTCTTTTTCTGAAGCGAACTCTGTAGTTGAACCCTTTTCCTTCCAAGAGATTCAGCAAGCTTTGTCCTCTTTGAAGTCTGGTAAATCCCTGGGAGGAGACGGATTTCCTGTAGACCTTTACAAATCACTTTCTGATACTTTATGTTGATCCTTTTTAATGTCTTTCAGGAAGCCACTCACAAAGGTAAACTTCATCCAATGTGCACCGAGGCAATTACAGCACAAATTCCTAAGAAAGAGAAAGATCTCTTACTCCTGGCTAGTTATAGACCTATTTCATTATTAAATGCAGACAGAAAGATATTTGCTATCTTCTAACATCTCTTCTAGAACCCCTGATTCCAAAGTTATCTCACTGTTCATCAAGCCGGGTTTATTAAGGACAGATCTGGCTCAGACCACTTGTGTTCTTTATTCAGTTTAATCCACAAAGCCAAATCCCTTAACACCTGCGGCGGCTATAGCCATTGATTTTGAAAAGGCTTTTGATTCCTTAAACTGGAACTACCTTTATCAAGTTCTTTCTTACTTTGGTTTCTCTCTCAACCTTCTGTTCCTGGATTAAGTTATCATACACTTCGCCTATAGCGAACATTTTTTTTTTTTATTTACTATGCTTTTTGTACCAGCCTAGTGCCGGACTCAGCCATGGTCAGCCCCGCCCCCTGCACCCACATGGTCCGTGCTCCCCATGCCCCTAGCACCCCAGGGGTCGGTAGCTACTGATGTTGCAAACATTGGTTGCTAGGGGAGAGCTGGCCTGGGAGCACATCAGAGGTAGCGAGGACTGCATCATGGAGGCGCTTTATTGCAGTTTTTTCTGTCCCGAAGGAAATTTTTCCTCTGGAGCAGGGATGTGCAGTGACGTCCAGTGTCCGCCCTGCCCCCCTGACGTCCAGACGCCGGTTGCGACGGAGTCCCCGGCCTCCACCAGGGGTCTGTAGTGCACTGGATGTTTGTCCCCTCTTCCCCGGGAGAAGGAGAGCAGTCCTGAGGATGCTCCATCCATCTCCCCGGCCGACCCTCCAGCGCCCAGGTCCATTCCCGGTCTGGTCGCCGCCGCAAGTGGAAATCCAACCACTGTGCTGATCGGTCAACAGTCAGGGCAAACATTTTTACTAATTTCTCCCTTTCTGTTTCCCTTCAACTGGCGAGAGGAACCAGACAAAGATGCCCTTTGTCGCCTTCTCTGTTCATCTTAGCTATGGAACCCTTAACTGCCAGTCTATATCAGTCTGCCGATATTAAGGGCATCCCTATTGGCAGTTCCAGATACACCTCTGTCTTCTACATGGATGACCGCTTAATTCTACTTGAGAATTTAAAAGAGGCTGGACCCTTGCTGGTTAATTTACTCAGTAAATTCACTAATATCTCAGACCTCGCTCTCAATTACGGAAAATTGGAAACATTACCCCTTAATGACCGCTACAAGCCTTTCATGAACCTACCTCTTGGATTTCGCTGGTCACCTTAAGACATTACTTACCTAGGAATCAAAATAACCCAAAACCTGGAAAAAACCTTGGATGCATACTTTAGCCCCTTATTTGATAACATCAAGACTATCCTAGATAGATGGAAGCTTCTTAATCTTTCTTTCATAGGGAAAATAGCCGTCATCAAGATGACCATCACACCCAAAATTCTCTACTTATTCGCCAATATCCCCTAACTTTATAGCTATCCTTCTATCTAAACTCAACAAATTACTCGGTAACTTTATATGGAACAGTAAACCACCGATATTCAGTCGTAACAAGCTTCGTGCACACTGGAATAGGGGTGGTTTTGGACTCCCTTTGTTTAAAGCTTATTTAAAGGCCTTCCGGACCTCTCAAACTATCAAATGGTTTAATAAACCTTCACCTCATATCCTGCTATTGGTTACAATGGAATCTGCATTCTCCCTTGGGGGAGTTCCCACATCCTTCATCTTCAGTCCGCCTCCTTCCAAATTAAAATCGCATCCCACTATTTCAGCCTCTGTTCTTTACTGGAAGCTAATTCACAAATTCTTAAAATCTAACCCAACTCCTTGGTTCTGTATCCCCCTATGGGGTAACCCATTAATTGCTCTAGAGAATTAAACTGTGGATACATAGATACATAGACAGTGTCGGCAGATAAGGGCCTATGGCCCACCCAGTCTGCCCATTTGAGCTTGTAAGTTCAGTTTGTTTTCCTAGAAGTCTGTTGCCCCTTACCCGTGACCTCCAGAATCCCATGCATTCTTAAATCCCGTGATTGTTTCAGCCCCCACCACTTCCTCTGGCAGGGTGTTCCACTTGTCCACCTTCTGTCCATGTTCTGTGAAGAAATTCTTTCTCATGTTTCCTCTGAATCGTCCTCCCTCCAACTTCATCCCATGCCCTCTAGTCCTGGAACATCTTTTTCGCTTAAAAATAGTGTTTTCCTGCACCCTGTTCCTCCCTGTAAGATACTTGTATGTCTCTATCATATCCCCTCTCTCCCTCCTTCCTCTCCTCCAGGGAGTACATGTTCAGTTCCTTCAACCTGTCTTCATGGGACTTGTGATGCAATCCATAAACCATCTTTGTTGCCCTCCTCTGAACCTTCTCTACCCTGTCTATGTCCTTACGTGAGTATGGTCTCAGAACTGTACACTGTACTCCAGGTGGGGCCTCACTAGTGTCTTGTATAGCGGAATTATGACCTCCCTTTTCCTGCTGGTGATGCCCCTGCCTATACATCCCAGCATCCTATTTGCTTACCTGCTGCCTTGTCACACTGTTTCCCTACCTTGGGGTCATCAGAGATGACAACCCCAAGATCCCTTTCCTGCTTGGTGCATGCTATATCCTCACCCCCAACTGATATATTGTACCAGGTTTTTGTGCCCCATATGCATTATCTTGCACTTCTTTGCATTGAATTTCAACTGCCAAACCCTTGACCATTCTTCAAGTTTCTGCAGGTCCCTTCTCATTCTGTCTACACCCTCTGGTGTGTCTACTCTATTACAGAGCTTTGTGTCATCAGCGAACAGTGAAATTCTGCCTTCTAGGTCCTGCTAATGTCACTGATGAAGATGTTGAATAGGACTGGTCCCAGCACTGATCCCTGTGGTACCCCACTGGTCACTCTTCCCTCTGTGAGTGACAGCCATTTACCACCACCCTCTGTGTCCTGCCACCCAGCCAGTTACCTACCCACCACACTACTGTCCTGCCCACACCCATTCCCCAGTTTGAATAGTCTTCTATGTGGCACAGTGTCAAAGGCCTTGCTGAAGTCCAGATAGGCCATGTCCACTGCCCTACCCTGATCCACCTCCCTAGTCACCCAGTCAAAAATTCAACGAGGTTGGTCTGACATGACCTCCCCTGGTGAAACCATGCTGCCTTGGGTCCTGTGTCCATTGACACCAGATGTTCCACCAATCTCTCCTTCAGTAGTGCTTCCATGATCTTCCCCACTACCGAGGTGAGGCTGACTGGTCTGTAGTTCCCTGCTTCCTCTTTGTTCCACTTTGTATAAAGGGGACTACATCTGCTATCCTCCAGTCTTTGGGTACCTCCCCTGTTTCCAGTGATTGGCTAAACAGGATAGCCAGAGGTTCAGCCACCACCTCTCTTAGTTCTTTAAGGACCCTGGGGTGCACCCCATCTGGCCCCATTGCTTTATTAACTCTTATTACTTCCAGTTCCTTCAGGACCCTTTCTCATGTAAAGGGACTTGTGTCCATTTCTGCACCATTCTCACCCCTTGTACTCCCTTCCTACCCATTACCCTCCTCTTCCTCAGTAAAGACTGAGCAGAAATACCTGTTCAATATGTCAGCTTTACTGTTGTCATCCTCCACGCGGCCCCCATCCTCCCCCTTCAGTCTCACTATCCCTCCCTTTGTCTTTCTTTCTTCACTTATGTACCTGTAAAGGTTTTGTCCCTCTACCCACTGATTTTGCAATGTGTTCTTCTGTCTGAGCTTTGGCTTCCTTACTGACCTCCCAGCCTCCCTTTGCTTCTCCTGGTACTTCTCCCTATCCGCTTCTGCCTGTCTTTTTTGTATTGCCTGAATGCAATCTTTTTGGCTTTCACTTTCTTTGCTACCTCTTTGGAAAACCATAATGGTCTCCTCTTCCTTTTCCTCTTGCTAACCTGCTTAATACATAATTCTGTTGTTCTTGTAATCCCCATTTTAAATACTGCCCACTGTTCCTCAACCCCTGATTCCTGTCCCATTCCCCTTAATGCCTCTCAAGTATCTCCCCATTTTCCCAAAGTCTGCCCCTTAAATCCAGGATCGTGTTTGTGTGGTTTGGTTCTGCTCTTTCTGTGATTTCAAACCACAATGACTGGTGGTCACTGTTTCCCAGGTGCTCCCCACTGTTACCCCCATCACACTGTCCCTGTTTGTGAGCACAAGGTCCAGTATTGCCTTCTGCCGAGTTGGTTCCATGACCAGTTGCTTGAGAGGCACCTGAAGGAGTCCAGGATAAATCTGCTCCTAGTTGATTCTGCTGCTGGGATGCTCCAGTCCCGTCTGGAATATTGAAGTCTCCAACCAGTACTACCTCACCCTTGTCTGCCATCCTTTGGATGGCTAGCAACAACTCTCATCTGTTTCTTCCTCCTGGGCTGGTGGTCTATAGACCACACCTGTGCGGGATGGCTGTCCCCATTTTCCTTTCCAGTTTAACCCACAGTATCTCTCCCCATTTTGTTCCTCCTGGATCTCTGTGGCCCTTATGTCATTTTTCACATACAGTGCCACCTCCTCCCTTCCTGCCTGCTCTGTCTCTTCTGAATATGTTGTAGTCAGGTATGGCCATCTCCCAGTCGTGGTTATCATTACACCAGGTTTCAGTGATGGCCACAATGTCCAGGTCTGACTGTACCATGACAACCTCCAGATCTTCCATCTTGTTGCTAAGGCTCCTGCATTTACACACATGGCTTTCATGATTTGACCTCCTAGACTGTTTCACTGTTCTACTCCAGCCCCTTCCTTGGTTGTCATTTATCCCTGGTTCTCCTTGCTGTCTGCCCTTCTGCTGGATTTTGCCCTTTTCTGCTTATCCACCTCTTGGGCACTAATCTCCATCTTTGCACACTGCTTTGCAGAGATAGCCACTCCTCTGGTTCACTGGTTCCACTGCTAGCTGTGGGCGTGAGCAAGTAGGTACCCTCCTTGCTGGTCTGCCACCCCTTTGCTAGTTTAAATGCTTGTCAATGTGGCATTTAAACTTATCATTGAGTGCTTGATTCCTCCAGGATGGATGCAGGCCAGGCTTAAACAAACTCCATCCCTCCAGGTGGGTCCCCAGTCACCAATGAATCCAAACCCTTCCTCACAGCACCAGTTCTTCAACCATGAGTTAAAGTTCCTGGTGCATGCACTCTTATGCTCTCCTTGCTCTCACAGGTAGTACTTCTGAGAAAGTGACAGAAGTAGCTACTTGCTTGAGCCCCTCCCCAGTTTCCTAAACTCTTCCTGAACTTCCTTTGGCTCCCCATTTGCCAGGTCATTAGTACCTAGGTGGATAATGACATCCAGCTCACCCTCCTGCCTTGCCTTCCCAGTGATCCCCAGGATCTTCCTTCCATCCCTCCATGCCGTGGCACCTGGTAGGCACCTCACCTCCTGTCCCTCCTCCTGTGTTCCTAGCTGGAGCCCTCTTATGATGGAGTCCCCACCAGGATTCGCTTCCTCCTCCTCTGGGGTCCACTGTTTCCCGCTGAGGTCACCTCCTGGCTAACCTCCACATCCTTTCCTTCCACTTCTCTGGGTACCTCTATTTGGTCGTCCTCATTTGCCAGTGTGGCATATGAGTTCTTGAGTGGAATAGGATCTGGGATGTGCCTCTGCCTGACTGCTTAACCCTCCCTGAGCCCACTGTCATCCAAGTGCTCCTGTCTCGGCATCCTTTGAGGCAGTTGCATTGGACTGGTGGTCCCTGGATAGGGATGATGGTACTCCTGACCCAGTTTACTTCCACTCTGAGTCTGGCTACCTCATCCCACAGTCCAGAGAGATGCATGCAGATAGGGCGCCACCTCAGTGTCCAGAAGGTCTGCCTGAATATGGCTGCCCACAGCCACTGCATTGCCACTCCCACATTATACTGCAATTCCACTACTTGTCTGCTACTGAAGCTCTCCTAGTTCCTTTTTATTAATTTACTGTACTAAAATCCTGCCACTGATCCTCAGATAATTTTTTTTAAAGAAAAGAAACCAATAAATAAATAAATGAGTCAAAGCACTTGTGCTGAGGGTGGGCTTCTTCCCCTTATGCCCTCCTACTTCACACCCCTTACTATACTCTGTGTTTAGCTCCTGTCAATCAGATTTAACAGGGCATATAATTAAGAGCTGGGGAAGGGGAGGGGGGAAAATTTGCAGCAATTAAAGACAGCACAGAATTACACCACCACTATGTTTTAAATTTTCAACAGCCCAAAAACAATTATAAGTAAAGACAACAAAGAAAGTATAGTGTCACTAAAAGCCCACAATCTAAGTTTAAAAGAAAAATAGCAATTACCAGTTACTCTAAAGCACTGAATTGAATATGTTTCCTTCCTTCCCCTTCTGGCTTCTTCCACTCTTGGAGAAACAAAGGTATTTTTTTCTTAGGGGATATCCCGGATCAGAATTCACTTACTCTCAAAACTTTTTTAGAATTACAGAAAATCTGGAAACTCCCAAAGCAAGACTTTAGGAAGTATTTACAGATTTGCGCTGCTTATAATTCTTTTTCTCACTGCGTTCATAATCATAATCTACAGGATCAATACATTTTGCACTGGATTAAATTATCAGCAGAATGGAATAGCTCCATCTATAAAGACATCATGGATATCTTACCTGATGAAGCTTTACCAGCTAAAAATAAATGGAGTGCCCTCCTTAAGTATAACATCACAGATACACAATGGAGTACATGTTGGCGTATATCTCATAACACATTCAAAGATGCACGCAGTTCCCTAATTCAAATTAAAATCCTGCATTCTTGGTATAGAACCCCTTCAGTACTCCATCGTATGGGACTATTAAACAACAATAATTGCTGGCGTTGCAACCTGCCCAGTGGTGATATTCTTTACATCCTGTGGACCTGCACTCCTGTCCATAAGCTCAGGCACAAAGTTCACACATTTGCCTCCACAGTAATCAGACAAAATATCCCGTAGGCCCGAAAATTTTCTTGTTGGGTATACTTACTTCAAGCAATTCTACCCTTTCACACACACATTTCAGATGGCGAAATATATTGTCTCTCCTAGTTAAACGCTTGATTCTCATGAATTGGAGATCAGCCCATGTACCAACCCTTTCAGATGTTCTTCAAAACCTATCTCAGTATGCATCCCTAGATTGATTATCTCACTATACTCATGACTGACGTGATATATATGATAGATGTTGGCAGGACTAGTTCAAGTATGTTTAAGCAGTTTATCCTCCAGGGTGTGGGTACACTGGAGATTATTATCGTTGGTGTGATCTGCCGCCCAGGCCAGTTTCTAGTGACCCAATCTCACCCGTCGCGTTAAGTCCTCCAGCATACCCACACCCTGGAGGGATAAATTTATATTATACAATGGCAAATGTTGTTTCTTTAATGTCTTTTTAACTATTTTCTAACTCACTGAGGTCCCTACACTTCGAAAGAGGATGTCATTCTGTAAGCAGTTTTACCGCTGTGTTTTAGCGAAGCGGCAACAGGACAAATCGCGTCAGTTTCGTTTGAAGTGAAAGCGACCGGATTAGCACGACATAAGGTTGGCTGGCACTTCTTCCAGTGGGTACACTGGAGGATTTATCACTGTGGTAATTGTGCCAGCCAACCAATCAGGATGCAGGATTTGGGACATTGGATTTACCACATTGTATAATGACACTTTTAACACTCCTAAGCCCTAATATATAAAAAATTAAGCCCCTTTTTTTTATCACATATTTCAGATTAGGGGCAACAATATTCTCTTGCACAGATATCCCTCACTCTTTATCCTTCTCTCTTTATCTCTCTTCCTTTCTCCTGCCACTCTCCTTTTTCTATTCTTTTTCATTACCTACTTACAGGTTACTTGCATTCACTTCTTCCTATTATAATGCATCCATTGTATTCTTTCATGCATTACCCTGTGCAATCACTAATAGGCTTAACCTCAGGTACTCACTGGCATCTCTTTCTATGTTTGGTGGATAATTTAAAATCAACAGTTTCCTAACCCACCATAATTTCTTTATTCACTAGTAACCCTGGTTTTTATGGTTAAGACCTAGACCTAGTCTAAACACTGTGACTTCTCTCCTTCAAAGTATGTACACTGTTTTTGAATAACCGATATTTCAGTCCCTTATATGGAAGATGCTGTATACCTGTATTGTCTGTTTGTTTCACTTTTATGAAAACCTTCAATAAAAAGATAGTGTAAAAAAAAAAGGCAAACTTCATGTATTAAATTCAAAGTCTGCACTCAGAGATAGAAACATAGAAACATAGACTTTGACGGCAGATAAGGACCACTTGGCCCACCCAGTCTGCCCATTTCCCTACCTACCGGATAAGCTGCAGATTCTAGTTAACCAACAGCCTACTTCCTGCCACCCCCACTACAATTGCCTTGTGTCTGTCCCATGCATGTTTGAATTCCCACACTGTCTTAGCCCCAACAACCTCCCCAGGAAGGCAGTTCCACGCATTCACCACTCTCTCCGTGAAAAAAGATTTCTTCATATTACCCTGAGCCATCCCCTCTATCTTTAAATTGTGTTCCTTGTTCTTACACATCTCTTTTCTGAAAGATGCTACCTCCTGGACTTTGTTGATTCCCTTGAGGTACTTGAGCAACGCTATCATGTCCCCCGTCCCTTTTTTTCATCAAGGGTATACATATTAGCTCTCTGTCTCTTCATATGATTTCTGATGCAGACCCTGCACCATTTTAGTTGCCCTCCTCTGGACTGCTTCCATCCTGTCTATGTCCTTGCGTAGATGAGGTCTCCAAAACTGCACACAGTACTCCAGATGGGGTCTCACCAACTGTCTGTACAGAGGGATAACCACTTCCCTTTTTCTACTTGTGATGCCCCTTCCTATGCATCCCAGTATCCCCCTGGCTCTCCTCACTGACTTCTCACATTGCTTACCCACCTTTAGATCATCTGATATGACTACCCCAAGTCCCTGCTCCATTTTTGTTGTTGTTAGTACCTCCCTGCTATTGTGTACTCTTTTCCTGGTTTTGTTTCCCAGGTGCATTACTTTGCACTTCTTTGCTTTGAATCTAAGTTGCCATATGTCTGACCATTCTCCAACCTTGCCAAGTCCCTTCTCATCCTTTCTACCCCCGTATCAACTCTGTTACAGATCTTTGTATCATCTGCAAAGAGGCATACCTTTCCCTCCAGATCCTCTGCAATGTCACCTATAAAGATGTTAAAGAGGACTGGACCCAGTACTGAGCCCTGAGGTACTCCACTAGTGACCCCCCTTTCTTCGGAATGTGTGCCACTCACTATTACCTTCTGTGTCCTGTTGTGCAGCCAGTTTACAACCCAGGCTACCACCCTGGGACCCACTCCCAAGCTGGCTAACTTGATTATTAATCTTTTGTGCGGGACTGTGTCAAATGCCTTGCTAAAGTCTAGGTAGGTCATATCCACAGCCCTTCCCTGGTCTATTACTTTGGTCACCCAGTCAAAGAAATCTATTAGATTCATCTGACATGACCTTCTTGCTGTAAATCCATGCTGCTTTGGGTCCTGTGCCCGCTGTCCTCTAGGTACTCAACAATTCTTTCTTTCAGAAGTGATTCATCATTTTCCTACCACTGAGGTCAAACTTACAGGTCTGTAGTTTCCTGCTTCTGCGTTGCTCCCACTTTTGTGAAGGGGAATCACATCTGCCCTCCTCCAGTCCTCAGGTACCACCCCATCCTCCCATGATATGTTAAAAAGTGTGGTCAGTGGTGTCACTAGGTTCTGCCTTAGTTCTTTTAGGATTCTGGGGTCAATCCAGTCAGGCCCCATTGCTTTGTCCACCTTGAGTTTTAGGAGTTCTTTCAGGACTCTTTCTTCTGTAAATGGACTGGTGTCAACCCCCCTACCCAGAGGAAAGTTGAAACAGATAAAACCCTGGGTTGACAAAGAGTTAAAAATGTTAATACTTTAAGTAGGCTATTACCCACGACAGGTTGTGTGGTTACTGGGGATTAATCAACACCCTCGTTGCACTGTGAGCAGTACTCTGGAGAGTAAGGTCTTTTCTACATGACTTACAGGCCTTAGCTGCCCTAAGTCAAGAAAACCGGCTGTTGATTCACACAGACAATATGTCAGTGATGTATTACATCAAGTCAACAGGGCAGAGTTCATTCATGTGTTCTCTGCAGAGAATCTGAGAGTTTAGCACTGGGGGGTGGAACACAACATTCTGTCAAGCTGTGTTCCTCCCAGGGACTCTGAATGCACTTGCGGATCACCTCAGTTGATTCAGTGTGCTGTGCCATGAATGGGAACTCTCAGATTGGGTTGTGGATGCCCTTTTTAAAAAAATGGGGCCGTCCAGAGATAGACATGATTGCGTCCCCATACAGTGCAAAACTGCCACCATTCTGCTCACTCACATCTAGAGCCTGGAGATTTTTGTGAAGGCATGTTGTCCTTTTCTTGGAAAGGGAGGTTTGAGTATGCTTTTTCCTTGTTCCCTCTACAGAACGTTCCAGTCAGGCTGTGAGCTGAACATGCCAGCCTAATTCTGGTGGCTCCTTACTAGCACAGACAGATTTGATTTCCACTTCACTAATATTTGGCTGTGGAACCCCTGGTCCCACTCCCATGTGAGACCGGGCCTGCTGTTACAGGAGCAGAGTGCTCTAGTGCATCTGGATCTTCAGTTCCTGCATCTTCACACTTGACTTTTGAAGACAACAAGCTTTTCCACTACAGGGTTTCCCCCCCCCAGCAGTGGCGGATGTGCTCCACCCAGTACATGTATTGATAGAAATCGAAACGTTTTGCTGTGTGGTGTACCCATTATGCACTAAACCCTTTTACATGTCCAGTTTCAAAAATTGTGGACTGCCTACTGTCCCTGGAGGACTTGGGTCTAAGCTATGCCTCCAAGGTCCACATGGCCGCTCTGTCAGCCTTTATTGCCCTTACAGAGGGCAAGACAGTGGCCTGGTTGGAGGTTTCTGGAAGATTCATCAGGGTCGCCCTCCTTTTGCACCCTCCCCCCAGTCTGAGATCCAGTTCCAATGTGGGACTTTAATTTGGTCTTAGCAACCCTCACTGTGCCTCCCTTTGTGTCTGCGACCACCTATAAGTTGCGCTTCCTCTCATGGAATACTCTGTTTCTAGTATCAGTGACATCTGATGACATCTGCTAGACTTATCTCATAGCTGCAGGCTGTAGTTTGCAGATACATTGTTTATTAACTTCCATAAGGATAGAGTGTATTCTAGGAGCGTGGATATGTTGTTCATCCACACTCTCTGGCATGTCCCTTTCCCCTTTAAATTTCGCTGTAAAGTCTTCAAGCTGCCTCCTCCCACTCACCCAGATGGTAAATACCTCAGCTCCGCCCCATGCCGCCAGATCTTCCTTCCCGCTGGAAGATTCAGGTTCCCTTGTGCTACTTCAGCAGTTCGTAGGCTTTGGATACTCAACGTCGGTTATCGCAAACGCTTTCTCTAAAACTCATTAGAGTTTATGATTCCAATCCTAGCGCATCAGACATGGAGGACAAATCGTCCCACAGATTTTGCTGGTGTCCCTGCGTCCAGAAAATGTTGTGCACCGATCCCCACCTCTCGTGTGTCTATTGCTTAGGTGTCGTACATGACACCACCTCTTGCACCACCTGTCTGACCTTTCATCCCAATGTCCTGGACAACCGCAAGGTGTGCCTAAAATTGGGGAGACCAGAGCTTTCGTATCCACCGGTGAACTCGAAGGAGGTAAGGTGGGCGGTTCGCTGCCGCGGGATTCACTGAACAGCTCTGAACAGATGGTTTCTCAAGAGGAAGCTCAAGCTTCGGCCAGCCAAAGTTTTTTCGTGCCTCTCAACCTTTGCTCAACCTTTTACTGGGGCCTTTCAGGAGCTGTGCCAGTCTCTCCCCACCAGGGGTGAGGCGCCCTCGGGCTTGCACTCCTCCCACCCTCAGAAGAGGGACAAGTGCCCCAAGTCTCCTTCCTCCAAAAGGAGACATTCCTGGGACCGAGAGAGGTCCGACTCACAGGAACTTGCAGTCTCGATCTCGGTCAAGATTGCTTTCTCGGCTGCTGACTGTTTGGACTGTCCGTCAGGCCAAGCCACCGAGACCAAGGAAACGGCTGAACGACCAAGATCACTCTCGACCCTATCGAGCCTTTGTCGCCGACTCCGGTCGACGACTCCTTAGAAAGGACACCTGTCCTTTCCTTCCCTGATGAGGAGACCCTGCCCTCGGGTGTCCCGATCGAAGGAAAGTTGCTGGAAACTCTGTTCTCTCAGACTCCGGCATCTCCCGATCATACAAGCCGACCCTATCGGTCTCGATCGAGGACCAGGACCCCTTTGGTTGAAAAATCAAAGAAAGGTCACAAGCACTCCAGAAAGAGGCATCGCCATCGATCCTCATCCTCCTCAGATGAGAAGAGACTTCGATGGAAGCTCTGTTGACTTTATGAGGATCTCATGTCACAACAGCTGATTATGACCGTTCAAAAGCCATCTCCGCCGGCAGCACTGGCCGTTACTTGGCCCACGCCTCTTAGGCTGATGCCGACCCCTCCAGAACTCAAGGCCTTGGTTCTCCCACCTGTGGGGCCATCACGTATTGCAGCTCGGCCTATTTCGGTCTCCCCACCTATATTGGTGGAACCACCACCTAAGCAGCCTCAAGGAAGTGCTCCCTCAAAAGAGAACTGGACAGACACCGGACTGCCCCGTCGTCTGTCCATCACTGTTGTCCCCAATCGCCCTCGGCATATTGAGGGAGACATAGGCGGGAGACCATTACATCCCAACTCTTCGGACTCGAATGCCACTGGTTTGCACTCGCATCCGGGGGATGATGAGTCATCAGTGGCAGGTTTGGAGGAGGGTCTTCTGCCTGATTTCTGAATCGACCGGAATGCCCTTGGAGCCTATCCAAAAGAAGGCGTAATACCCCCTCACGGGTATCCTCAAGAGAGGGGATACCCCAATGGAGGCCTTTCCAGTGGCCAAAGCCATTGTTGGCCCGGCCCTTGAGATATGGCAGCGTACTGCCTCTTGCCCAGCTCCATCTGCCTGCATGGCCTGCAAGTATACGGTACCCTTGGGGTCCCTGGCAGGGTTCACAGAGCATCCCTCGTCCGAAGGCCTTGTGACTGCTTCTGTATTTAGATGCATGGGTAGCTCAGCTGACACTGACCACCCTCCAGACAAGGAGTCCAAGAATATGGACCATTCTACCTGGAAGGTTTATGCAGCCTCTTCCTTGGGCCTCCGTCAGGCCAGCTCGGCTGTCATCATGGCACACTTCTCTCATGCCCTTCTGGGGTCATTAGATGAAGTCCTCCCTCATCTTCCAGCGGACATGCAGACCACAGTGAAGCAAGTCCATGACCAGAGCAGTGCTGTTGCGAAACAGCAGCTCCAGATGGCCCTGGACATTGGAGATTCCTGTGCTCACTTCTTAGCAGCCACAGTGGCCACTCGCTGCAGGGCCTGGCTGAGGTTATCCTCCTTTTCACCAGATACTTAGCACAAGTTAGCTGACGTGCCCTTCCTAGGCACCGACCTCTTCAGTCCAGGAGTGGCAGTTCACCTCCAGTGAATAGAGCAGTCCAGTGCCACCTTGGATGCTTCCTCTGCGAAGGGTTCTTCGGGCAAGAACCAGCAGATGCTCAATAAGAAGCCTTCTCGGCACTCTTCCCCTGCAGTCAGGCAGCCCTCCTTTCAAGGAGGCCAACAGCACATACCTCTCAACCTTTTGTTCCCCAAATGTGGAACATTGCCTCTCAAAATGTGGAACAAATGAGCAAAATGTGGAACACTTATTCAAATCTTTACATAAGGAGCTCAGAACACTGTTAAAATGTTTTGCATTTATGTTCAGAAAGTCTGTTATTAATTGAATGATATATTTTTTGCATCATTTACTATAGATTTTTGCTTTAAAATGTTAACACTGAATGTGGGACAAGTCCTCACAATGTGGAACAGGGAGCTTTTGAGAAGTAAAATGAGGAATGTTCCTCGTGATGTGGTACAGTTGAGAGGTATGCAACAGCAGCAGGCTCACACTTGGCACCCCAGGCCCAAGCAGGGTCCCCAACAGCCCCGTAAAGGAGGCCGAGGTGCTGGTCCAGGAGCCTTCTCCTCCTCTAAGCCTGCTCGTGACTGGTTGGAGGTTGCCACCCCTACACCAGTCATGCCAGCTCTGGGTCCTCCCGTGGGGGCCGGCTCCGTCACTTTCTTTCCACCTTTCTGGTATCCCTTCAGACAGGTGGGTTCTGGAAGTGGTCGGCCAGGGACTGCCTCTGGAATTCAAGCAGTACCCTCCCAGCCGAGCCCGAGCCCCTCGGGAGGAAAGGATCTCAGCTCGCACTCAGTCGGCTATTCGGGATGACATTGCTCAGCTTCTCCACAAGGAGGCGGTAGCTCCAGTGCCGGATCCTCCTACAGACCCAGGCTTCGTGTCCAGATACTTCCTGGTGCCCAAGCGGACGGGGGGTTGGTGCCCCATCCTAGATCTTCACGTCCTGAGTCAATATCTTAGGTCTCGCACCTTCCGGACGGTAACCTTGAACCAGATCATACCATGTCTGGAGCAAAACATGTGGTTCTGTTCACTGGATCTGTAGGACGAGTTCTTTCACGTCCTAATCCGTCCGTCCCACCAGCGGTTCCTCTGCTTCAGGGTCAAGGAGACCCTGTATGAGTTCCGAGCCATGCCGTTCAGCCTGTCTTCAGCCCCATGGGTCTTCAAGTGCATTGCAGTGGTGGCAGCCCATCTTCGACGTTGTGGAGTTCGGGTATACCCTTATCTCAATGACTGGCTCTTGGCGGGTTCCTCCCTTCAGGAGGTGGAGAGGTCCAGGGATCTGGCCCTCTGAACCTGCTCCCAACTCGGCCTCCTTATCAACGTGGCCAAGTCGGAACTCGTGCCCTCACGGGTGATGGGCTTCATCGGGGCAGAGCTCGACTCTCGTCAAGCCAGAGCTCTGCTCCCGGCAGACAGGGTGGAGGCCCTCTCTCCTTGCCCAATCATTTCTGGTTGGGCACTTGCGCCCTGCCTGGGACTTTCTGCACCTTCTGGGCTACATGGCGGCGTACACCTCAGTGGCCCATCGGGCCAAGTGGCACATGCGCCCCCTCCAGTGGGAGTTGGCCGCCCAGTGGACTCAGCGATATGGTCACTTCAACCAGCTGATCACTATAACTCAGAAAATGTGGGACGCTCTCCAGTGGTGGACTGTCCCAGATTGGTTGCAGGAAGGAATCCCGTTTGTCTGCCTTGAGCCGACGGTCGTCCTGATGACCGATGTCTCTCTCATGGGCTGGAGAGCCCACATTGGGGACAGCAGGGCCCACGGGTTCTGGACCTCCCCAAGGAGTCCTGATGCCACATCAACCTGTTGGAGCTCAGAGCAGTCAGACTGGCCCTGTCAGCTTTGGTCTCAGCTCCGGAGTCAAGTGGTTCAAGTCCAGACGGACAATACCACGACCATGTACTACCTCAACAAACTGGGCAGCATGCACTCCCATCTGCTATGCAAGGAGGCGCTCTGAATCTGGACCCTCGTCAGCCGGTTGGAGGCGGATCTCCTTGCCATCCATGTGGCAGGAGTCTCAAACCAACTGGTGGATGCTCTCAGCTGCTTCGGCCAGACATCCCACGAGTGGTCTGTCCATCCAGAGGTAGCTTGCAATCTGTTCTCCAGTTGGGGCAAACCGTTGGTGGACCTGTTTGCCTCCAGGGAGAACACCAAGCTGAGCCTGTACCGTGCCCCCCTCAGCAGGGCTTGCTGCAGGGGGATGCCTTCTCAAGGCCATGGACCCCAGGCCTCCTCTACGCCTTCCCTCCATTTCCCTTGATCCACAAGGTGTTACTCAAGGTGAGGAGGGACAAAGCGAAGGTGATCCTGGTAGCCCCAGATTGGCCACGCCAGTTCTGGTATCCAGATCTCCTCAGCCTCAGCTGCAGGGCCCCGGAGCGGCTTTGTACACGCCTGGACCTGATATCATTGAACCAGGGGAAGGTATTCCATCCTGACCTTCAATCCCTGCACCGCACAGCCTGGTACCTGAGCGAGTAGAGTTCCATGCTCTGGGTCTTTCCGAGGATGTCTACACCGTGGTGGAGGCATCTCATAAGGAATTGACCAGGAAGTGTTATGCCTTCAAATGGAAAAGGTTTCACATTTGGTATCAGGGTAAGAGTCTGGACCCTTTATCCTGCTCTGTGGCTAACATTCTAGACTACCTTTGGTCTCTCTCCAAATGGGATCTACAGTCATCAACCCTTCGGGTGTACTTGGCAGCCATCTCTGCTTACCGGGCATGGGCTGGTCAGCTGACACTGGCACAGGAGACGGTGGTTGGGTGCTTTTCCAAAGGCCTGGATCACATATCCACTCTGGTGTGTGAATCTCTACCTCTGTGGGATCTCCTGCTGGTTTTGGCAAAGCTCATGGGCAAGCCATTCGAACCCATGCACAAGTGTGAGCTCTCACACTTGTTGTGGAAGATGATCTTCCTGGTGGCTATCACATCTGCCAGAAGGACAGGGGAGCTCCAGGTGCTTTCGGTGGACTCCCCTTATCTGGTCTTCCACAGGGACAAAGTTGTCCTGCGCCCCCACACAAAATTCCTTCCAACGGTGGTTTCGGAGTTTCACCTTAACCAGGTATTGACTCTGCCGGTATACTACCCTAACTACACCTCGGACGCCGAGTACAGGCTCCATACTCTGGACCTCAGACGTGCTCTCTCCTATTATAAGGAGAGGACGGAGGAAATTCGGGGAGAGGTTCGCCAGCTGTTTGTCACCTACACTGAAGCCGCTTCTGGCAGACCTGCAGCTAAATGGACCACTGTGAGATGGATTACATCATGCATAGGTCTGTGCTATGAGTCGGCAGGCAAGGAGCCTCCCAGAGGGATAAGAGCTCATTCTACCCGCCATACGGCTGCATCGGTGGCTGATTCCAGGGACATCCCTATCCAGAAGATCTGTTGGGCTGCTACCTGGAAGTTAGCAAACACATTCATTACCCACCACCACATCGACGTTGAGTCATGCTGGGATGCTGATTTTGGGGCCTCAGTTCTCCAATCTCTGTTTCCTAAATAGGGGGTGTACACCTTGCCTCCCTCCTCCCGGAGAACTGCTTGGAGTCTGCCAGAGAATGTGGATGAACAACATATCCACGCTCCTAGAAGAACAGGTTACTCACCTGTAACAGTAGTTCTAGGTGTGGTATATGTTATTCATCCACACGCACCCACCAACCTCTCCAGCTTTAGGCGCACCACCTTGCTTCCAGTGGCTAAAATCTGGCGTCATGGGGCAGAGCCAAGGTATTTACCATCCAGATGAGTGGGAGGAGCCAAGTTGAAGACTTTCTGGTGAGATTTAAAGGGGAAAGGGACATGCCAGAGAGTGTGGATGAACAACATATACCACTCCTAGAACTACTGTTACAGGTGAGTAACCTGTTCTTGCACACCAGTCCTTGTTTTCTTCCGTAGGGTATATCTGAAAGAACACTAAATCAAACAGTAGACCTTCATGTTTGTTCCCTCTCCCACAGATAGTTCGAGCATCGTTTATGTACACTGGACATCCACTGGACATTGTGTTGGTACCTGGATCATACTAATGATTATTGAAAATCCTCTCAACTGTTTATTGCTTTTACCCCCTTGAATGATGAACTCACCGATTTCAAAACAAGGTCTGTCCAAATTGCCAGCCAATTGCATTATGTTTTGTTACCAGAAGCGTGGTAAGCAGCTTCCTGGTCCTGTTCATGCAATTTGTCTGCTGCTGACATTTGTGCTGCTGCCACTTGGAGCACTGTTCAGACATTCATTAAACACTACAGTCTGGACATTGTCTCTTGTATACGTGCTGACTTTGGCCTTAAGGTTTTGCAAGGCCTCCTCACTCTGGATCCTTAAGTCCTGCCAACCTCCCTCAGTGCTTGGTGTCACAAACCCATTCCTGGGGGTCGGGCCATCTGTGCTCACAGTGCCCATCCTTAAATGCAATCTGGGGGGGGGTATACCCTCCTTGTCCTTTAGAATGCTTGCCGAGGTCACGACTGCACCTCTGCCACGATGATCGCAGGCCTCCCTCTAGTTCTGGATATGGGTACAATGCCAGTCTCGAGTCTTGTGGCCAAATATGAACCCATTCCTTGGCTATTACACAAAGGAGGAAAACCCAAGCATCACACTGTCTTTAGGGTTGCAGCATAACACCTGATTTGGCCTTCTCCCTACAGGACATTAAACAGCCTGGTTCAAAATCTTTGTAGACTCTGGTATTCTCCCTGTCCTTCCAGATGTCCCTTTACAGGCCCTTTTCTCAGTTTGGTTGCTTATGGTGGCCCCCCGCAATTAATAGTTGTCCCAGATTATTAATAAATTTCCTCCAGTCACACATACAATGTAAGAACTCTCATGCAGGCAGAATTTCTTTAGAAAAGCAAAGTTTTTACTAAAATACTAATAGTTACAGCTAAAAGAGAATACTAATTTGTTTTACAGTATGCAGAAATAAATTAGAAAAATATGTACAGAAAAAAATGCAGTAAAACTTATCTAAGTCTTTCTCAGGGTTCGAAATAAGAGGCCGTCGAGCGCTAATTAGTGCTCATTTTGCTTCACATAACGCCTGTTTCTGTGTAGACATGCAATGCAGGAGCGCTGCCTACGGCACTGAGCGGGTGGAGTGGCAAACAGGTCTTAAACAGTGAGCCGGGAGTAGTGGAGTTGTGTAAAACATCGCTGTCACTCAGGAAGCAGGTGCGGGGTCAATACTGTCATACGGAATCAGCAAGAGAAGCGGGGCCTTGTTCTGCCATGATGTTCTGAAGCAGCCGAGCCATCGAGAGTGAGCAGGGGCATGTTTTCAAGTTGGCTGATCTGGTGGGGAATGCTGGTAATCGAAACCTTGAGGCAGAGCAAAAGAGCAGGGTGTCTCGTAACAGAGCAGCTGAGCAGCCTGTATTGGGAGCGTAAACAGCTAAGACTGAACAAGTAATTTAAGGCAGCTTGCAAAACCTTGCCCCACATATCTGTACGCAGACTGACTATGTAGTGTACTTGTCAGGTGAGGACTGTGTAAAACCATCTGGAGGAGTACTGTCCTACACAAGAGATACAAATAATTTAATCTCCATTACAATAGGACTGTGTATGTTTGGAGGGGGAAGGTGATCCGCCCACCAAGGAGCAGGAGCCGTATGATAAACTGAACTGTAAAAGGCACTCACTAGGAAAGTTCTAACTCCTAGACCCCTAACCAAGCAAATGTTTTAATTTGGAAGAGAAAGTGTCTCTTGGAATTTATTTTTAGATCGTGCAGGCTGACTGCTGGTATGTGATCCATCAACCTTAGTCAGATCATCAGCAGGGCAACAACAGTATTCTGCATAAATGAATCTTCAGCTGTGATACCAGGCAGATTCAGTTAAAGTTGCTGCTGATCTGAAGTCTTGTGATCAGGGCAGACTTGTAATTGAAAACAAGGAGAACTGAGCCGCAAGCTGTCTTTTCATTTATGAAATGAAAAAAAAACCTTTTTCCTCTTTTGATGATCTGAGGAGGATGATAGCCTGTTGCCTTTGCAGTCAGTCTCAGCATAGTACATCTTACCTTATGAGCGCTTTCATGCTGTGAGCTGGTGCAGGATTTAGCATTGTCACCTGAGTTTCTCCTCTGATTATCATGTTTGCTGAGTGTTCCTGAAAGGGGGTTGGGGAAAGCATTCACGTATTGTCCAGAACAACTTCAGTGGTGGTTGTATGCTCAAGAGGTCATAATGCCCTTATCACATGCCATCCAATTGTACATGGCCAATCGGATGCAGATTTCACTTGCTAGAGATATGTGGCAGATCATTGGTATGCCTGTCTGTCACGCACAATCTCTCATCCAGTCAGTGTACTTTGGAGGGCAGGACATGCATGATTATACTGTTAGAGGCAGCTTGCCTCATGGCATTTGATAAAGAACGATCAGAGAGACAAGATGTATACAGTCTCTTAGTACTAAATTACCTCCGACAGAAATAGTGTGAAATAGTTCTGCTATATTTCTAAAGCAAAGCACATAGTGGTGCCAAATCTAACCAGTCCTTAGGAGGTTTTGAATGTTTGTACTTTTTGTGAAAACCAACGCTGTAGAAAATTACTGTGGGGGAGAGGGAGTGAGCAGACATCTTTAAAGCTTTGATTTAACTGCTACAGAAGGACATCGGAATTTTATTTTTGTTTTGTGTTTGTATTCTGGAAGCAAAGCACCTGAAGTTTGCTGTTCTGGGGGAGAGGAAATTGTCTTCGAAGTTTAAAAGAGCCTAAAGCTTTGTTCAGACAAGTCAGTGATAAAATAATTTGTAAATCAGAACTTTTATAAATATTTCTAACACACTAAGCCACTGTTGCTGCAGAAATTTAATTCTTGCCAATTGAACCTGGCTGTGGCTTAGCTGAAGAAATACATACTTTTCGGTTAGTGCATGTGATCACATACAGTGGCGTGAAAAAGTATTTGCCCCCTTCCTGATTTTCTCTATTATTGCATATTTGTCACACTGGATGTTTTCAGGTCTTTAGACAAAATATAATATTAGATAAAGGGAACCTGAGTGGACAAATAACACTTTTTTTTTTTTTTACTTATTTCATTTATTTAATGAAAAGGTTAACCAACACCAACTGGCACTGTGTGAAAAGTAATTGCCCCTAGTTAAATCAACCCAATTAAAGGGATAATTAGAGTCAGCTGATTGAACACAGCCAGCTTGATTACAGCCAGCCCTGTTCAATATAAACCTCACTTATTTTGGCCCTTACCATCAGAGTCACATTGCCAGCACAAAGATTCAACAAGCACATTATGCCATGATCAAAGGAAGTTCCTGAAAAGATCAGAAAAACATTTGTTGCCCTCTATCAGTCTGGAAAGGGTTACAAAGCTATTTCTAAGGCTCTGGGACTCCATCGAACCACAGTGAGAGCCATAATCTCCAAATGGAGAACACTTGGAACAGTAGTGAACCTTCCCAGGAGTGGGCGGCCTGCCAAAATTACTCCAAGGGCGCAGTGTAAAATCATCCAAGAAGTCTCAAAGGATCCTAAAACAGCATCCAAAGAACTGCAGACTTCTCTTGCCTCAGCTAAGGTCAGTGTTCATGACTCCACAATCAGAAAGAGACTGGGCAAAAATGGGCTTCATGTGAGAGTAGCAAGGCGGAAACCACTGCTAACTAAGAAGAACATAAATGCTCATCTCTCATTTGCCAAGAAGCATCTGGATGATCCACAAACCTTTTGGGAAAATGTTCTATGGACAGATGAGTCCAAAGTGGAACTTTTTGGACAACATGGATCCCATAATGTCTCGCGTAAAGCAAACACAGCATTCCACAGTAAGAACACCATACCAACAGTCAAACATGGTGGTGGTAGTGTGATGGTGTGGGGATGCTTTACTGCCTAAGGACCTGGATGACTTGCCATAATTAAAGGAACCATGAATTCTGCTCTGTACGGAAAATTCTTAAGGAGAATGTCCAGTCATCCTTCCGTCAGCTGAAGCTGAAGCGTGGTTGGGTCACAGCAAGACAATGATCCAAAACACAAAAGCAAGTCCACATCAGAATGATGAAAGAAGTAAAATTAAAGTTTTGGAGTGGCTCAGTCAAAGTCCAGACTTAAACCCAATAGAGATGCTGGGTAGGACCTGAAACGAGCAGTTCATGCTCGAAACCTATCAAATGTTACTGAATTAAAGCAGTTCTGCGAGGAAGAGTGGGTTAAAATTCCTCCACAGCGATGTGAAAGACTGATATTGAATTATAGGAAGTGTTTGGTTGCAGTCATTGCAGCTAAATGTAGCGTAACCAGTTATTAAGTGTAAGGGGGCAAATTACTTTTCACACAGTTCCAATTGGTGTTAGTTAACTTTTTTTCATTAAATAAGTGAAATAAAAAAAAAAAACAAGTGTTATTTGTTCACTCAGGTTCCCTTTATCTAATATTACATTTTGTCTAAAGACCTGAAAACATCCAGTGTGACAAATATGCAATAATAGAGAAAATCAGGAAGGGGGCAAATACTTTTTCACACCACTGTAGGTATTTGGTAATTGGTTGGCCATTTACATTTTAAAGCCGACAGACCTCACAAATTTGTCCCTGCTCCAGTGGTCACAAACATTTTTTTAAACTAGGGGAGATAATTTCTGTACTTGGATTAAGAAATAAAGTAGCTTGACATCACAGGACCCTCTTAGTTTAGCACCTTGAAAAGGTGCAGTAGCCTAATTTGTTGTTTTTCTTTTAAATATTTTTTTATTGTTCCAGTTTTTCCAGAAGTACAGCATACATTTTTTGTACATACTTATATAACATTTAATCTCTATGGATGCATCTTGCATATTGGACTAATGAGTTACTCTCATAATATCATTACTCAGAAGTGCACATGATATTTCGTCCCTTGTGGTAGTCCCTGTTCTGCCAATAGATAATTCATCCTCATGGGATCAGATCTGGTCTATTGCCTGAAACCCAGAGCCACCATTTAGTCCAGAAATTAGTAGTCGTCTTTGTTTTTGATTAATCTGGGCTGTCAGAAGTTCCATTCTATATATTTGATATACTGTATCTTCCCATTCTTTAGAAGTAGGTGGATCACTTTGTAACCACTTCCTCGTGACTGCTTTATTGGCTGCCAAGAGTATTGTTACTAATAGGTTCCCTATTTCTGGAAATAATTCTCCTAGTGCTTCTCCCACCCTTCTCCAACTTAAGTCAGTGTTTGGCAGCTCCAGATATGTGCATATGATTAGCTATTTGTTCTCCACATCCTCTCCAGCATGTCGTACCTAGTCGTTGATTATATTTCCCCACTATCTGTGGGATTCTAAAGTATCTTATCACACATTTCCACCCAAATTCTCTCCAGGTTAATGATCTTGTAATTTTATGTACTGTTATGTATATCTCTACCCAGTTCTCTTTCTCTAAATTGATATCCAACTCTTCTTGCCAGCATTGCTGGGAATGTATCTTAATATTTTTCTGGTTGCTTGTTAAAGCTTGGTATGTAAGCAGTAAGACACGACAGGGTGTGTGTTGAACAGATATTACAACACGCCCAGGGGCATAGTAATGCACGAGGCCCTGCCGAGTGCCTTCAGCCCCTGGAAGTGCGGTAATATCTGTTCAACACACATACCCTGGAGTGTTTTATTGTGCTTATAAAATGGTTCTTTTTTTTAATTATTTGTCACCTTAAAAAATATTACTGAACTGAAAAAAAACTGAAATCATTGTGTTAATTTGAGATAAAATAGTCCTTCCGCCTACTAGGTGATGACATCATTGTATCCTGACACATTAACATTTGTACTGTTGTTGCCCCCCCCCCAAACCCCATGTCCCGATCGAGAGAACAAGTGTGGTTAGGAGAGGAAGTAACAGGTTCTCCCCAACAGGTTGCGCTGCTTTCACAATTAAAAAAAAAAAAGGAATAAGGGATGCAGATTTGTTTTTGTTGTTTTAGTTAAAAGCACTGGGACAGAAGCGCAGTTTACAATGAGACGGCGCCCCGTTTTGGTCTATTTCCAGTTTTATGCGGCAGCAAGCTTCAGTCTCGCCGAACTAGACAAATGCTTTATTCAGGATAAATGCTGGCACGCTGCTGCTCTCCGATTTTGACTTCTAGCGGAGATGAGGTTTGGAGCGGGATTGTCAGCATGACATTCGCTCCCTCGCTTACCGAGACTAAAAACAATGGCGGCCTTTAAAAAAATTAACATTACACTGACACATTTTAACATTCCATTTGGGTGCATTGATTTATTTGCCTGCTCTTTTTTTTCCCCTATGTGTAATACCTGTTTGACACTTCCTTTCTGGCCAATCATGATGCTTCTTTTTACATGCCCATTTTATAAGTTTTGGATAATACATGTTCTGGTATTGCTCTCTCTATTGTGTTGATTATTATTCTCATAAATAGGTGTGTATCTCTTGGGTCCCAGTCTTTTCTTAACATACTTCTGCAGTAATGTCTTATCTAAAGGAATCTAAAAAAATCTTGTTTTCCTAGCCAATACTTTTCTTGTGGTGTCCTGAATTGACAAAAAACTCCCTGTTCATATAGTTGGTAGAATCTGGTTAGGCCTTGATGGTGCCACTTAGTGAAATTATAGTCCTGCTGGTGGGTTCAAACCTAGGATCTGCTATTATTTTTTTTATTAGGTTAATTTTGGAGTCATTAATGTTTTTTATTTTTGATCTCCATACTTTAAATAATTGTCTGGTTTGTTTGAATCTGATCTCCTGTTGCATAATTGATCTGGGCATAGTTTGTCCAAATAGGTATTTCTCTGTCCCCTCAGGTTGATTTCCTCTCTCTGTTTCCTTCCAATGTGGATCTGCCCTGTCATCTAGCCATTGTAATATGTGTGAAATTACTGCTGCATGTGCATATTGTTCTAGATTAGAAAGGGCTAGGCCTCCCTTTCAAGGGTGCCGGAAGATTCCAACTCCAGGTCTGAGTTGGTCCAGGGAGAAGGCGGAACACTGGGGGAAGGCAAAACAGGAAAAGGACCATACACATGAATGTCGCCGTGTGGTCTTTTTTCCATTTCACGCCGAGGTGTCACCGTAAAGGGGTGCACCGATTAATTCTAATTACCTCTATTCTCTCGATTCAGCGAGAGAGAGGTAAGGCCCCATCTCAGAAAATCTTCCTTGATAGATTGTAATAGTGGGCCATAGTTGGCTTCATATAAATCCTGAGTTTCTTTTGTTAATATTATCCCCAAATATCTGAATTTATTGCTTTTCCACCTCAGTGGATATCTTACCTGAATTGATTCACTTGGATGATAGTTTAAACATAACACTTCTGTTTTACTTGTGTTTAATTTATATCCTGAAATGGACTCCATCTCTCCCAGAAGGGAGAATAATTTTGGTATAGAAGTTTCTGGCTCAGGTATATCAGCAAGTCATCTGCAAAAAATGATGTTTTGTGCGTGGTATTGAGATATTCTATCCCTGTAATTATTTCATTCTCTCTAATAGCTTGTGCTAACGGTTCTGCGTATATAGCAAATAGTGAGGGGGAAAAGGGGCAGCCTTGTCGAGTACCTCTGTTTAGGGGGAAACGGGTTGAAAAAGATCCATTTACCTTTATCATGGCTTGTGCTGATGTATATATGCTTTGTATTGTATTTAAGAAGTCTTTTGGGAAATTGAATTTTTCCATGGTGTAGCTTTAGAAATCTCTATGAAACTCTGTCAAATGCTTTATGTGCATCCATACTTAACAATATAAAGGTTTTTTTTCCCTTTTGTATTTCTACTAATAGGTATACTGTTCTTTTAACATTGTCTGCTGTTTTAAAGAAAATTATCTGAGGATCAGTGGCAGGATTTTTAGGACAGTAATTTAATAAAAAGGGAACTAGGAGAGCTTCAGTAGCAGACAAGTAGTGGAATTGCAGTATAATGTGGGGAGTGGTGCAATGCAGTGGCTGTGGGGCAGCCATATTCAGGCAGACCTTCTGGACACTGAGGTGCTGCCCTATCTGCATGCATCTCTCTGGACTGCGGGATGAGGTAGCCAGACTCAGAGTGGAAGTAAACTGGGTCAGGAGTACCATCACCCCTATCCAGAGACCACCCAGTCCAATGCAACTGCCTCAAAGGATGCCGAGAACGAGGAGCACTTGGATGACAGTGGGCTCAGGGAGGGTTAGAGCGGTCAGGCAGAGGCACATCCCAGATCCTATTCCACTCAAGAACTCATATGCCACACTGGCAAATGAGGACAACCAAATAGAGGTACCCAGAGAAGTGGAAGGAAAGGATGTGGAGGTTAGCCAAGGAGGTGACCTCAGCGGGAAAGCAGTGGACCCCAGAGGAGGAGGAAGTGAATCCTGGTGGGGGACTCCATCATAAGAGGGATCCAGTTAGGAACACAGGAGGGGAGGACAGGAGGTGAGGTGCCTACCAGGTGACACGGGCATGGAGGGATGGAAGGAAGATCCTGGGGATCACTGGGAAGGCAAGATGGAGGGTGAGCTGGATGTCATTATCCACCTAGGTACTAATGACCTGGCAAATGGGGAGCCAAAGGAAGTTCAGGAAGAGTTTAGGAAATTGGGGAGGGTCTCAAGCAAGTAGCTACTTCTGTCACTTTCAGAAGTACTACCTGTGAGAGGCAAGGAGAGCATAGAAGTGCATGCACCAGAACTTTAACTCATGGTTGAAGAACTGGTGCTGTGAGGAAGGGTTTGGATTCATTGGTGACTGGGGACCCACCTGGAGGGATGGAGGTTTGTTCAAGCCTGACGGCCTGCATTCATCCTGGAGGGGAATCCAAGCACTCAGTGATAAGTTTAAATGCTACATTGACAAGCATTTAAACTAGCAAAGGGGGGTGGCAGGCCAGCAAGGAGGGTACCTACTTGCTCACCCCCCACAGCTAGCAGTGGAACCAGTGAACCAGAGGAGTGGCTATCTCTGCAAAGCAGTGTGCAAAAGATGGAGATTAGTGCCCAAGAGGTGGATAGGCAGAAAAGGGGCAAAATTCAGCAGAAGGGCAGACAGCAAGGAGAACCAGGATAAAGGACAACCAAGGAAGGGGCTGGAGAGAACAGTGAAACAGTCTAGGGAGGTCAAATCATGGAAAGCTATGTGTGCAAATGCCAGGAGCCTTAGCAACAAGATGGAAGATCTGGAGGCTGTCATGGTGCAGTCAGACTGGACATTGTGGCCATCACTGAAACCTGGTGTAATGATAACCACGACTGGGAGATGGCCATACCTGGCTACAACATATTCAGAAGAGACAGAGGAGGCAGGAAGGGAGGAGGAGTGGCACTGTATGTGAAAAATTACATAAGGGCCACAGAGATCCAGGAGGAACAAAATGGGGGAGAGATACTGTGGGTTAAGCTGGAAAGGAAAATGGGAACAGCCATCCACGCAGGTGTGGTCTATAGACCACCAGCCCAGGAGGAAGAAACAGATAGGGAGCTGATGCTAGCCATCCAAAGGATGAGGTAGTACTGGTTGGAGACTTCAATATTCCAGACGTGGACTGGAGCATCCTAGCAGCAGAATCAACTAGGAGCAGATTTATCCTGGACTCCCTTCAGGGTACCTTCCTCAAGCAACTGGTCATGGAATCAACTCGGCAGAAGGCAATACTGGACCTTGTGCTCACAAACAGGGACAGTGTGATGGGGGTAACAGTGGGGGAGCACCTGGGGAACAGTGACCAGTCATTGTGGTTTGAAATCACAGAAAGAGCAGAACCAAACCACACAAAAACACGTATCCTGGATTTTAGGGGGGCAGACTTTGGGAAAATGGGGAGATACTTGAAAGAGGCATTAAGGGGAATGGGACAGGAATCAGGGGTTGAGGAACAGTGGGCAGTATTTAAAATGGGGATTACAAGAACAACAGAATTATGCATTAAGCAGGTTAGCAAAAGGAAGAGGAGACCATTATGGTTTTCCAAAGAGGTAGCAAAGAAAGTGAAAGCCAAAAAGATTGCATTCAGGCAATACAAAAAGACACAGGCAGAAGGGGATAGGGAGAAGTACCAGGAGAAGCAAAGGGAGGCAGGGAGGTCAGTAAGGGAAGCCAAAGCTCAGACAGAAGAACACATTGCAAAATCAGTGGGTAGAGGGGACAAAACTTTACAGGTACATAAGTGAAAAAAGAAAGACAAAGGGGGATAGTGAGACTGAAGGGGAGGATGGGAGCCGCTGGAGATGACAACAGTAAAGCTGACATATTGAACAGGTATTTCTGCTCAGTCTTTACTGAGGAAGAGGAGGGTAATGGGTCTGAAGGAAGCACAAGGGTGAGAATGGTGCAGAAATGGACACAAGTCCCTTTACACGAGAAAGGGTCCTGAAGGAACTGGAAGTAATAAGAGTTGATAAAGCAATGGGGCCAGATGGGTGCACCCCGGGTCCTTAAAGAACTAAGAGAGGTGGTGGCTGAACCTCTGGCTATCCTGTTTAGCCGATCACTGGAAACAGGGAGGTACCCAAAGACTGGAGGACAGCAGATGTAGTCCCCTTATACAAAAGTGGGAACAAAGAGGAAGCAGGGAACTACAGACCAGTCAGCCTCACCTCGGTAGTGGGGAAGATCATGGAAGCACTACTGAAGGAGAGATTGGTGGAACATCTGGTTGTCAATGGACTATAGGACCCAAGGCAGCATGGTTTCACCAGGGGAGGTCATGTCAGACCAACCTCGTTGAATTTTTGACTGGGTGACTAGGGAGGTGGATCAGGGAGGCAGTGGACATGGCCTATCTGGACTTCAGCAAGGCCTTTGACACTGTGCCACATAGAAGACTATTACACAAACTGGGGAATATGGGTGTGGGCAGGACAGTAGTGTGGTGGGTAGGTAACTGGCTGGGTGGCAGGATAGAGAGGGTGGTGGTAAATGGCTGTCACTCCGCAGAGGGAAGAGTGACCAGTGGGATACCACAGGGATCAGTGCTGGGACCGGTCCTATTCAACATCTTCATCAGTGACATTGCACAGGATTTAGAAGGCAGAATTTCACTGTTCGCTGATGACACAAAGCTCTGTAACAGAGTAGACACACCAGAGGGTGTAGACAGAATGAGAAGGGACCTGCAGAAACTTGAAGAATGGTCAGGGGTTTGGCAGTTGAAATTCAATGTAAAGAAGTGCAAGATAATGCATATGGGGCACAAAAACCCTGGCACAATTTATCTGTTGTGGGGTGAGGATATAGCATGCACCAAGCAGGAAAGGGATCTTGGAGTTATCTCTGATGACCTCAAGGTAGGGAAACTGTGTGACAAGGCAGCAGGTAAAGCAAATAGGATGCTGGGATGTATAGGCAGGGGCATCACCAGCAGGAAAAGGGAGGTCATAATTCCGCTATACAAGACACTAGTGAGGCCCCACCTGGAGTACAGTGTACAGTTCTGGAGACCATACCTACGTAAGGACATAGACAAGGTAGAGAAAGTTCAGAGGAGGGCAACGAAGATGGTGCATGGATTGCATCACAAGTCCTATGAAGACAGGTTGAAGGAACTGAACATGTAACTCCCTGGAGGAAAGGAGGGAGAGAGGGGATATGATAGAGACATACAAGTATCTCACAGGGAGGAACAGGGTGCAGGAATACACTATTTTTAAGCGAAAAAGATGTTCCAGGACTAGAGGGCATGGGTTGAAGTTGGAGGGAGGACGATTCAGAGGAAACATGAGGAAGAATTTCTTCACAGAACGGGTGGTGGACAAGTGGAACACCCTGCCAGAGGAAGTGGTGGGGGCTGAAACAATCACAGGATTTAAGAATGCATTGGATAGACATAAAGGAATTCTGGAGGTCAGGGGTAAGGGGCAACAGACTTCTAGGAAAACATAAACTGAACTTACAAGCTCAAATGGGCAGACTGGGTGGGCCATAGGCCCTTATCTGCCGACACTGTCTATGTATCTATGTCTGGCGTTTTATGATAAAACCTGCTTGGTCTTTGTTTATAATGTGGGGAAGTATGCTTTCTAATCTTTTGGCCATAATGGCTGTAAAGAATTTATAATCTTGGTTTAAAACTGAAATGGGCCTATAAGATTCGCAATTCAATGGGTCTTTATCTGGTTTAAGTATTGTCGCTATATTAGCATATTGACAGCTATTTGGAATAGGGGAATCCTTATCTTGTATAGCATTAAATAACTTAGTGGTGGGAGTAAGATTTTTTTTAAATGTTTTATAAAATTCTGCTGTATATCCATCTGGGCCTGGGCTTTTATTCGATTTGGAGTTTTTTAGAACATTACTTATTTCTTGGGGGGTAATTGAACACGTTAATAACTTACTTTGGTCCTCTGTGATTTGAGGTAATTTCATTTTTGTGACGAACTTTTTATATTCTTCTTCTTCTGGTTCTTGTTGGTGGTGGTATAGTTTTGAATAAAATGTTCTAAAGCCTTCTAATGTCTTTTTTGTCTTGTTAAGCATATTGCCGTGTGTCAGATGCTTTAATTTGGAGATTGTTGATAGTGCCTGTTGTTTTCTTAATCTATAAGCAAGTAATTTAGCTGCTTTGCTTCCCCCTTCATAATATTTTTGCTTCACATATATTAAGGCTGGTTCAGTTTTCTGGTTTAATATAGCTTGTAATTTTGTCTTTACCCGATTAATCTGATTAGTCTGATCTTTCTTCCCCTCTGCATGATCTTGTTGTAATCTTTCTAATTCCCTTTCCAGCTCTTTTTGTTTTCTAGCGCTCTTTCTTTTAATGAGTTGCGTATACTATAATTTCTCCCCTACTGATTTTAATGTGTCCCATAGTGTTCCCTCTTGCACCTTTTCTAGTTGTATTTTCTTGTGTTATTCTGGGAATCCATTGTATTTTTTCTTTAAATTGTTTGTCCTTAATTCACATATTATTAAACCTCCATTGTTTCATCTTTACTTCCTGCTCTTTTTCTAGTTCTATAGTAATAATTGCATGATCTGATAGGTAAATTGGAAAAATCTTTGGCTTATGTATTATATCAAGTGATTCTGCCTCCACCAAAAATAATCTATACAGGAGTAGGTATTGTAGACCCCTGAAAAATGTGTACAACTCCGTACTGCTGGGTGACAGTGTCTCCAGGTATCGATTAAAGCTAGGTCCTTTTTTAGTCTCTTCCCATGTTTCTGTCCCTTAGTCGCTTTGGGGGTATTGGGGCTTGAACTATCCTTTGCTGGGTTCATTAGAAGATTTAAGTCCCCTCCTAATATTAGTTTCCCTTGTTTATAGGCCATTATTTTGTCAAAGACTGCCTGATACACTATATTCTCTGATCCTGGAGGTATGTATATATCTATATATATATATATATATATATTCCACTGTGTATGTTTGGCCCTCCCAATTTCCCTTTACTAAGGATAACCTTCCCTCTCCATCTTGATATGATTCGAGAATTTGAAATGTTGACATTCGTGGAATAAGTATAGCTGTTCCCCTCCTACGCCCCTTGTATATGTGCTGGCCACTGCTCCCGTCATCCCATATATGAGTAATTTCTGGTGGTGTTCTTTCGATAAATGTGTCTCTTGCAGAATAATAATTTGGGATGCATTTTTTTTAAGGTGACAAATTATTTTTGATCTCTTTATAGGGTTACTTAATCCATTGACATTTTGGGACACCACTTTCAGGGTTTTCTTAGCCTAAGACATTATCTTTCGTTAGAAACAAGATCCCCCTTAACATTCTCTGGTATCTATTACAGTGTATTACTTCTATACTACTTATGCTCCTGAGTGTTTTCACTTCTGTCTTTCTTTTTCCTGACCTACTTCTCAACCAATTTTGTTGTTCTATGATTCTTTACCTTCTCCTTTCTCTCCCCCCCCAACTGATTGTTTCTTTTCCTCTGAATATTAACTATATACACAGTGACTTCTAATGTCAAATTCTTCTCTGACAAGGACGGAATAATCCACCTGAATTGGGCTATTTGCCTTACCCAGTAGGCCTGCCCCGAGGGTTGTTCATGTCCCCCAGAATGTAAATAAAAATCAAAGTGGGTCTTATTCGGGTTCCCTATGTGGTCTTCTGATCCCTTTAAATAAGTTACTAAATAATGCTTGTAATTACCAACAAAAAAAATAAGAAAACTAAGATAATGTATACAGGTGCTTGGCTCTGGTCGCATCATTGCTCTTTCTCTCCCCCTTCCCCCTTCTTGATCTCTGGGATGTGCATCATTTTATTTTTATCTGTCCATGTCTTTTATTTAAATTATCCTGATTTCCAGTTTCTGTTTCTTCTGTATTCTTCTTGCCATATTATGTCCATTATCGGAGTATTTTATTTCTACTTTAGCGCTTTCTTTCTCTTAAAGCCATTCTATGTGGAATTCCCCTTAATTCTCGGCCTTAGAGCAGAGCGTGCCCTCTGGTGATTTTTTTTTAGTAATTGCCCTCTTTCCCCATTAGGAGGACCCTGATCTCCTTATCCAGCCCTTCACTCGAGTTTCAGGCAGCCCCCAGTCACGACCGCTTGGTCCCTGCGGAGTTTTCCAGGCCCAGTCTGGGTGTCTTGCCCGGGGTTTTCCACCAAATGGCCCCCAGTTCTGCTGGTCTCACTCTCCATATTCCTCTCTCCTATGTGCGCCCACACTGAGACTCCATTTCTGTATTCATCGCCTCGGGTGCACCCGCCCTTACTTTTCAACCTTTCTCCGAGGCCACTGTGTAATGCCTATCTGCAAGCCCAAGAAACCGTGATCGGCTCCCCGGTCACCCCTCTTAGACTATTAAGCATTCTCTATTCTTTAGTTCAGAGCTTATTAGCACCTTCTCCGAGCAGGATCTTTCATTCAGAATCTCTTTGGCTTTCACTGGTGAGAGTAATTCTTAGAGAATCCCTAACCAACCTCCCAGGGTCCCCTCTCCATTTATGGAGACATTCGTGTACTACTCCCCGTGGGGATGTCCACCTCTGACCCAGCTTGGTTTCACCCCTCCCAGTTAACTGCTGCAGTCTAAGTTGAGGGCCTACCTCCTCGAGTGCTGGTTTCCCCCATCACCTCAGTGCTGCGCTCTAGCTCTTTGGCCTACTTATCGCTAGGAGAAACCAATTATTTTTTGTTTGCAAATTGACCCAATAGTCTCTTCATCTCTTCTAGTACTACTTGCTGTGATTCTCTTTCTGGTCTTCTCTCTTTGTTCAGTCCCGAATTTAGTCCATATGGTTTCCCTGGTAGTTTAGTGGGTAGCACTCTCTATTGTATCGTATGTAGTCTGTCCATTGGGATATTGGATTAAAAGTCTGGATGGTAAAGTGTTCAGAATTTCTGATGCAGTTGCCTTAGAATTGGAAACAAAGGTACATATTCCCTTCTTCTCTGCATTGTGACTCTTGCATAATCGTTATCGAAAAAAAAGTCTCTGTTTTCCCCTGCATGTTTTCCCTTTTGTCCATGCTTTCTGGAGTATCTTCTCTTTTGTATAGTAACTTAGAAATTGTACTATTATTGAGCGAGGGCGTTGCTCTGGATCTTGAGGTTTGGAGCCAAGTGCTCTGTGGGCTCTCTCTATTTCTATAGGCAAATCTTGCTCAAGATTTAATTCCTCTCTTAGCAAATTTTCTATGTACCCTCTCATATCTCTGCCTTCGCTATCTTCTGGAATTCCATAAATTCTTATGTTTTGACGTCTCTGTCTATTCTCAGTATCTTCATGTCTCTCCCCCAATGCTTTGGTAATGTTGAGAAGTTGAGTTATAGTTGTTTGGATATTTGTAATCTCTGCGGTCTGGTCTGAGTCACTTTGTTCCAGTGACTTTAATTGGTTTTGTAGATTCGATACATCAGTATGTAGGAAGTCATGTTCAGACCGAAAGTCCTGGAAGTCCTTCTTGATTTCTTGTAAGTCAGTTATTATTCTATTGGAGTTTGTCATATAGGCATAAATCTTTATTTTTTTAGTTTCCTGCATTTAGGTTTCTTTTCCGAAGACGTTATCTGGGCCTGTGATATTTCTGATGTCTCCTAGTCCAATTTTTCAGCTCCCGATTTCTCTTCTTCTATTGGCAATACTTCATATCTGTTCATGGTTCCCTTTTATGTATTTAATGCCATCTATAAAAATGTCTCCATCTACTAGATTTTCTCATGAAATTCTTGCTTTTTAGTAGTTTTGGGGGGAGGTCTGAGCGGACCGCCGATCTTAAGCTGCCCTTTGGTCCAGAGCTGCACCGGAAGTTAGCCTAATTTGTTCTAATATCTTGATAACTTGACCAGGCTTATTAAAAAAAAATAATTTAGTGATCCCAGGACCCTGTAAGCACTACTGCAACAAGGTTCATTAGACTTGTGGTTATATTGTTAATACTCCCCTGCAGTTGCACCTCGATTAAAAAACATAAAATAAATCTTTCTTGTCTAAGTGGTCCCAGGACCCTGTGAGCATTTGCATGACTACATTACAAGCTTGTTTAGCCTTGTGGTCTGCTTAACTGCAGTACCTTGATTAAAAAAAAAAAATCTAGCCTTGATGTGGTCCCAGGACCCTGTGAGCATTTGTACGACTATATTACAAGGTTGTTTCGTCCAGTCTTCTTGTATCTTGATTAAAAAAAAAAAAATACTTCTCTAGTTCCTTAGCCTTGTGGGTTTCTTTACCTGCTTGTTTCAGGGGGCCTTAGCCTTTGGGAACTCAAGCCCTGCTGCCTGTTATTGTATTCCACACATTAAAAAAAATACTTTTTCAAATGTTTGATGTCTCTTGACACTGACAGTACTACCTTGTGAGCATTGAGGTTCCTCAGCCTGGTGAGATATCCCTGCTTAGTGCTGCCATTTGTTGTATTAAAAAAAAAAAAAGTCAGACAGACAGTAAAGTAATTTTCTTCATTTTATTTTACTGAATCCGTGACCTGAAACAAACATCTCAGTTCATCCCATTCCGCTGTTCATACTGAAATAACATTTCTTAATCACAATTACATCTAGGCTTAGCCTATCTCCTTCCCGTGGTGGTCATCATGTCACTTCTAAGTTTTGGGTTTAGTGCTTCCCGGAAATGCAAGCTGCCTGGACCTGATGCAACAGAACAATTACCACCTCCCTCTTCTTTGACATCTATAACACCACCAGATAGTACAACTTCTACTCCAGCTGCTACAGTAACTAATGTAAAGAGAAAACAGGCCCATTCTTGTCACGTATCCACAGTGCGCTTGTGGCAGTGCCAAAAGGGCAATCCAGATTTGTCATGGTTACAGTTTGATGCAAAAGATGTTATTGCCACTAAAATTTGGTGTCAATTTTGTCGAGAGAAACCAGATGTATTCAGAACGTGGGCAACTAGAACCGGTAAACTGAGCAATGTGGATTCGTACATCAGTGGAAGTAATAATGTAAAAAAAACTAACTGTGAAAGGCATGCTGTTTCAGAAGGCCATAAACAAGCAGTGGCTGTTTTAGCTGATAGTATGCCCTCAGTCGGTGAAATTGAAAAATATATCTTAAAAATGAATAAGAAATCCCTATACAAATTAGAGCAACTTTTTGATATTGCCTTTCTACATCACTAAAGAGGAAGACCCCTTCCTGAAATTCAAGGGACTAATATCACTGGAAAAGAGACATGGTGTAGAACTTGGCGAAGCTTATGCCAATGAGAAAGCATGTGCCACGTTCATTGCAGCTATTGTCGATCACTTAAGAAATCCAATTGTGAGTCACTTCACAGGAGAAGCAACACCATACAGACATCATTCTGTCTTTATGGATGGGACTACTGACAGGACCACCACGGAGAAGGAGATTGTGTATGCCAAAATTCTTGAAAATGGGAAACCTGCTATGAAGTTTATAGGATTAATTGATGTTGCTTCTGGTGATGCAGGTGGTCTGAGGTCTGCAATGACTTCCGCATACTCACGATTTTTGGGACACGATTGACCTAAAACAGTTATTCTGCATTGGTGCAGGAGCAGATGGTGCATCTGTCAACTTTGGACGTAATAAGGGTTTGATGGCATTGTTGAAAGAAGAGTGCCCATGGCTTCTTGCCATTCACTGTGTTTCTCACAGGCATGAATTAGCAGCTAAAGATGCTTTTAAGAACACCTATTTTTCACAGACCATTGACAGCATATTAATATCAATATTCTGTTTTTATAAGAACTCCCCAAAACGTTAGTGTTAAAAGGAGTGGTGGAAGCTAATCAGACCACCTGCACCACGTTTAAGAAATCACAAGGAACACGGTGGCTCTCACATAAAAAAAAGACACTCTCCATGGTGTGCTTCATAATTACAGCAGCATACTGGGTCACTGGGATGAACCTGTGTCTGACAACAGACGGGATATTCCAGCAGCAGGCAAGGCGAAAGTTAAGGGATTTAGAAAACAATTATGCAATATAAAATTTCTGATCTTCTCACACTTCTATTCTGACATACTCACAGGTCTTTCAACTGTGTCTCGTGCATTCCAGGATGCACATGTATCCCTTCCCATCTTAATGGATACTGTCAGTACAGTACTCTCAGAAATAAAAAAATCTCACAGCACAGGATGGAAACACACTGGCCAAGTTCAGGAAAGAAGTGGTTATTAATGAGGAAGGGACAGCAGTGTTTAAAGAAATTGCGCTCCAAGGGGAAATAAGTGATGCTCTTTCAGCCCTTGCAAAGGAACGTGAAGTGATTGTAAACAGTGTAATGGACTGTCTCAACCAGCACTTCTTGGGTTTCGCAGAAGACCCATTGTTAAAGAATGGCATTGTCACTGACCTTGCTAACTGGCCTGACAATGATCACAAGCTTTTGCAATTTGGAAATGAGGAGATCCAGTTTCTTATTAACCACTTCTCTCCTGGCTTTGCTGCAGAATATATGTATATACTGCAGTGACAGAATGGAAACTATTGAAACAGAATATTACCAAGTATCACATGCAGCTCTCATTCCTTGAGCTATGGCGTGTAATCTTCTAGAGAAAATCTCAATACTTCAGCAACATTCTTCATGTCATAGCTATAGTACTTGTGTATCCAATATCAAATGCCACACTAGAAAGGGCATTTTCAGCTATGAAAAGGATTTTTTCAGACTGGAGGGCTAACCTGAAGACCAGCACCATAGCTGACTTACTTTTAGTCTCCATGGAGGGCCCAGAACCACAAGATTTTTGCAGTACACCATCAGTAAAACAGTGGTTTGTAAAAACAAAACGTAGGTCGGGAGCAAAACCTTACAGGTCCGAAACAGCAGGCAAAAGCAAAGTAGTAGTGGAGGAAGTTCACATCACGTCATCTAGTGAAAGCAAGAATGAGGAGGATCTCCATCATCCTTTGGAACAAAATTCAAATGAAGACTAATAACGTGGGGAATTTTAGCTGCTTATGATACTTGATGTTTTTAACTATTGGACTCCACCCCCCCCCACCACCACCACCGTGACTTGCATTACACAAAATGTGTAAAATTACAATATATACACACAAAAAAATATTGCACCACAGTTGGAATATTCTTTATTTAATGAGAGTCTGTCTGTCTGTCTTTGTGAAGTTTAAAATCTTCCAAGCAGCATTTCTGGGCAACTGTTGTTCTTTGCTTGACTCTACATAATTCTGCTCTCTGCCTGACTTTCTGGCCCAAATCTGGTCTTCCACTTTCTTTTCTGTCTTCCTAGTACTACTCTTGCTCTGCCTAGTGCTAGTCTTGGCTCTTTATCCCCGCCAAAAACAAAACAAACAAAAACCCCCCATAAATATTGTTGTTTTTAATATTGACTACATTTCTCTTCATTTTTGGGCTAATGGCTCATGGTTGGCTTGAGTAGCTCCTGGTTGACCAAAAAATGGCGGTGACCAGGAGCTATTCTTGGCTCCCCATTGCCAAAATCTTATTTCTGCCCCTGCTATCTTAGTTGTGAGATTTCAAAGTCCAGAGATAGTGGATGACGATTTTCAGTTTCTTTTAGTCCTTGTAGCCACACTGGGTTTTATCAGTCTGGCTTCTCGTGTGTGTGTGTGTGTGTCAGGTGGAATCCCAATGAAAAGTATGTCCAAATGCCCTGAGCTGGAGCTATTTATACACCTGTTTGCGATAAAGGCTAGCCCTTCCATTTTAGGCTACTGGGTGTCACTCTTGCACTTCCCCAACACTATGTTCTGCTTCAATAATTAACCAGTAACATGACTGTCAAAGTCAAAACTTTGACGTCTAAGTATATCACCTTATAAGCGAATTCACAGTGTCTTAAGAATTTCACACAGGTCTGCTAGAAGGATGTTTTCTTTCCTGTTACGTCATAAAATGTGAGATACTATAATAGTTTCCTGGGACAAAATATTTGGTCTTTGAAGTATATGGTCCATGACAGGAAAATGGATTTTGGCATACTTCTGTTAAAAAAACCTGGGAATGAAATCTCAATCCTTGGCAAGCAACCGGCCTGCAGGTCAAAAGAAGGTCAAACCTTGTTTTAAAAATCAGTTTTTTTTCCCTAGGTGCCTTTGTGCTGCCACTGGCATGTCTCGTGACCTATACATATACACAGAGTTACAAAAAATATGTATACAACAGAATTGTATCTACAAATAAGGGCTAGCAATGGGGTAGCTCACCATAATTGGTACTGCTTGGGAATCATTGAATGATGTGGCTCAGTGGAGGGAGATATCCTTAAAGAAGATAGACTCCCTACCGTAACAGTAGATCTTAGGAGGAGTCTCCTCCACTGAGCCACCACTCTCCCTCCTCCCCCTTCTCAGGTGGTATGTGACTATACTGCCTGCTGTCACACACTGTTTTCTACTTTTTTTTATTTTAGTTTTTGTTCACTGGGAAAAGAGGACTAGGCAGTTCTGCCTATTTTCAGCCTCATCCCAGGGAAGGGGGGAAGATAAAGATGCAAACTGACATACAGAACCAGATTAAGCTGTTGGCCGTATTTTGGTGAATGCATCCTAATCCACAGTGGCATCCATAATCAGGTTAAATATCCTCCCTTGTGTGCCTGGTTTTGGTACTGGTTGCTTTGGTTTCTGCCAGTCCGATGATCCCCTAAGCTTGTCTCTGCTGGGGAGCTGAGGCATGGTGGGGACACCAGTGTTATATGGGTGTGGTGTGGGCGACCTTAGCCTGGAAAAAGTTTCTGGGTGGTCCTAACAGCAACAGCTTTCGGTTCCATGATGTAGCTCAACGGCAGAGATTCTTTCAAAGATCTACTATTACAGTAGGTAACTAGTCTGTACCATGCATTCTTGAATTTCCCCCCAGTGTTTTTGACCCCACAGCCCCCTCAGGAAGGCAGTTTCATGCATTCACCACCCTTTGTGTGAAAAAATACTTCCTCACATTGCCCCGAGCCACCCCCCCCATCCTCAAATTGTGCCCCCTTGTTCTTCCACATCTCTTTTTCTGAAAGATGCTCCTCTCTTGGACTTTGTTGATTCCCTTGAGGTACTTGAAAGTTTCTATCATGTCTCCCCCCCCTTCCTTGAGGGTATACATATTAAGCTCCTTTAGTTTCTCTTCGTATGGCATCTGGTGCAGACCCTGCACCATTTTAGTTGCCCGCCTCTGGGACTGCCTCCATCCTGTCAGTGTCCTCCCGGAGATGGGCTCTCCAGAACTGCAGGTAATACTCCAGATGGGGTCTCACCAACTGCCTACATAGGGATAACACTTCTTGTTTTCTACTGGTGGTGCCTTTCCGTATGCATCCCAGTATCCCCCAAGCCCTTCTTACTGCCTTCTCTCATTGCTTGTGTACCATTAGGTCATCTGATATGACTACCCCCAAGTCCCTTTCCATTTTTGTTGTTGTTCGTATCCCTTCAAGTCTTTCTTACTTTATCTGAACCCACAAAGGAAACAGCAGTCTGACTGTGCCAGAGCAGAGTCCCCTCCAGAACTGTGAATGACCTGGCAGATGCCGTCTTCCTTGTCATGGTCCTCACTCTTCATAGTCACTCACACAATTAGTCATTTGGACCTGTGGGAGTTAAACAGTGGACTGCTAGGACCAATTTGCCTGTATCGAATCCTGCCCCTCACCTGTCCAGAATTCCCTCCATCCGTTTAACCTCCCGTAACCTTGGTGTCATACTGGACATTTAAAAATCTGGCTGTTTCTGCTCTCCTTCCCAACTTGCCTCAATTTCATCTCACCTTACTTACCCTGTTTCTCTTGCTTCTCTTGCTGGAGGAAACAGTGAAGTCCTTTTAAACCTTGACTGCTAGAAGTTGGCTCAAGTAGAACCTGCCCTTTACCTGTTCAGCATTGTGTTCAAGGCTCCCATGATGTCATCTCAATCCCTTGATGGGAACACAGCCTTCCTGAGTATGGCTTCCTATATTGTACATTATTGTCTATATTTTGCAGCACTTCACCAGCTCAAGAGCAGGACAGGCAGTAACAGTTTCTGAGCCACTTTCAAATTCTAGATGCTGGGTGAATTGATTTTGAAAATTCCAAACTCTGATGTATTGATTTTTTTTTCCCTAGACTTACTTGTGTGGTGAGGTCAGTCGGTACTACACCCATGCAGGACTTACTCATGGGTGAAACTCGGAACCAGCCAATGAGGTTTCACAATTCAAAATGTCCATTGCATTTCATTTAGTGATTACTGTTTATTTTTCCTTTCCTAGGTTTTCAATACTTCTTTGTCTGAGCCCCCACCAGAAGGATATGAAAATGTTCGGGACATTGTTCCACCATACAATGCATTCTCTGCCCAAGGAGTGCCAGAGGTAAAGACAGTATCTACTAACACAAGAGCTAGGACATTGCACCAGTATGGGGGGGGGGGTGCTGTTGGTAAATTTGGTAGCATGTAAGGTTCCAATCCAGCAATTATGATGACACTACTGTGTCTGAATGATATCCTGCTTTATAGTATTGCTGTGATATTTTCATTGCGTCTTGAACACAAAAAATTAATTTAATAAAAAAAGGAACATTAAAAGCAGGCCAGTCCAGTGGTGTGGAGGGTTGAGGTGCTGGTCACTGTACCTGCCATTATGTCAGTAACCTTGGTTCAGGAGTGTGTTCGGGTTCTGGGGTCGGAGGGGGCGGTGATCAAACATGTGGAGGACTGCTCTCTTCTCCCGGGAAGGGGAGGGGAGGTTTGCATGCCCTATTGTTGACTGCCACCAGGTGGAGGTTTGGAGTCAGTGCAAGCATAGGCAGTGTTGAAGGGATAGAGCTGTTGGTTTGATGCAGGGCCTGTGTACCTCCACACAGCACGTCCTGCCATCTGTGCCATAACAGGGATCTATGAGGAGAAAGGGAAAAGTGGCGCAGGCTTCATGAAACCCTATCTGCCTCCCCCTGGCCCTAACCACCACCAGCAATGCCCCCCTGTTTCTGGATGCGATCTCTAAGGGGAAGGATGGCCACCCGCCCCGGCTCTGCTGTGGGGAGAGGAATCTGTGGGGGAATGCAAGTCCTAGGGATGTGGTTGTTGATCAGGGAGGCAAGGCTAGGGCTGACAATCTGCCTGTTATGCCTGGAAATAAAATATTAAAAAGAAAATGTATGGCAATGGCATAAAGCACAGTGCCTTGAAAAAATGTCATTTTAGTTCCCTCCACATAATGACTCAGATGACCAAGTGCAGTTGAAGACTACACATCACAATGATATGTATAATATAACTAGCGAAACTGTTGTTTATGTATTCCCAATGCCTACTGCATTAGTTTCCAGTTGTGGCTAGTTGTGGCTGACATGGGGAGGGTGAAAAGGGAATTTTTTATAAGGTGGGCATAAAAAACAGATTACTGCTTTCTCACGGTTTGTTTTTGTCAAATCCAGGCTGCATATGATTTTTTTATTGTGTGTAGTGCTAATATAGATGGATCAAATTAATAATGACTAGCTACAGTAGTTGGTTAGATGACTTAGCTGGCAAAGCAACGAGACAGTAGTCTGGTTGGGTGGGTTCAAGTCCCAGTTACAGTAGGTCACATTATTTACTCTCAGTACAATTTGTCATGTAAATGCATAGCCGAGATTCACACTCTACCAACAGTTTCTCACCATCTAAACAGTACCTAGTCATAGGATTTTCACTTTGAGAAAGAAAGTGACCGTTGGTTCTTGGGCTGACCAGTTGGCCTGATAGCAGAATGAAGAGGACTGGGAAGGAATTCCAGAAGACTGGGTTCAGTTCCTAGCTAGTTTACGTTAGTTTTTTGTCATTACAGTCTATTTCAGAGTGCTTAAACAATTCTAATACTGCATGAATAAGACAATGAACAGTAAACCAAATGATAAAAGCCATGTTTTTGGGATGAGAATTTTAAAACTACGTCCCGTCTTTCTGTTCTGATGGTTGCTCAGGTGGACATTAAAGACCCTATAGCACAGTGCCGCCTGTTGATGTGCTGCCTGGACTGGGAAATTGTGCTGCTGATTGCAGCACTTCCTAGCCTGGACTGGGGATGATGCTGCTTCTATCATCACAGTTCAGAATTAAGAGGACTGCCAGGGGTGAACCAGGTCAGGAGGTTTTTAGGTAGCCAGGGCCTTGTAGGTTGACGAGCATATCTTGAAGGTCACACCAGTGGAGGGCAGAGAGCTTGCTCTCCCCAAGGGCTCTGTTGTGGGATCAGAGGCCATTAATGGCTATAGCAGCAGCATCAAATAAATGGAGGATAGAGAGAGGAAGGGGATAAAATGAACCAAAAAACATACAGTGCCCTTTAAATGACAGTCATCAGCACTCTCCACCCCTGCTCCATATGTCCCTCCATCGGAGGATGATAGGGTTGGGAAATAGCCAGGGTAAGCAAGGCAATTTTATTTTTAGAGCTTCCAGTCTCAGAGGTACCTTACATAAATAAAAAAAAAACACTCAACAAAGAGAAAGTATAGGACATAAAATTAAAATATTAATACGGAATAAAATAGTATAAATTCATTAGCCAGATCCAGAACTCATATTAGAGGGAGTTTTTAAGCATGATTTAAAAATGTCCTCTGAGGGGGCTCCTCTCATGTCTGGCTGGAGGCAGTGCATTGCCACCACTCCAAATACTCGATCAGCTGAAGATTTCAGACATGAGCTGGTGTGGAGAGAAGACCCACATCAGAGAAATGAAGAGGTTAGCCAGGGACATACCACGTCAGGAGGTCTTTGATGTAGCTGAGGCCCAGGATAGCAGGGCCTTCTAGGTCAGCAAGCATATCTAGAAATTGACAGTCCGCTGAATTAGCAGTCTGTGCAGATCACAGAGCACCAGCATGATATGTTTGGACCGGGCAGGCCCTAGCAGTCAGCTGGTCTACTGCATTCTGCACTAGCTGCTGGCGATTCATCAGCCTCACAGATAACCTGAGGTAAAGGGCGTTGCAGTAGTCCAGTCTAGATGTGACAAAGGTGTGTACCAGTGTTGTCAGATCAACTATTGCAAGATAGCACTTGCGATGTTTCAAAGATGGAAAAAGCCACTGCGTACTACCACCGACGCCTGGTATTTTAGTTTCAGCTGGCAGTCCACATGGACCCCCAGATTACTAACCCAATCCACAGCACTGAGCATGATGCCATTTAGAGATTATAATAGTGACATCAGTACCATTCATTGCTCACCCATGCAAACCTGGTTTCGCTAGTTGCAACTCAGTATTTGATGAGTTGACAATAAGCCAACTGGCAGTTATCCAGTCACGTTTTTCCAAGAGGCAGTTATTCGAGAATGAGACCACTGCATGCACCCTCCCTTAGGAGCACCAAACTGATTGATACAGCTGGGTATCATCAGCACAGCAATGAAAACTGAGCCTGTAACATCTAGTGATCTCCCTCAATGGCAGCATGTACACAACAAACATGGGAGCCAAAATCAAACCCAGAGGCACTCCACAGCCGAGTGCAGATTAAACCTGAAACCCATGTGAACTGGCACCAAAGACCAGACAGATAAATAAATAAATTAAATAAATAAATAAATAAAAGATCCCATGGCACTTCTTGAAAAGTGTACGAGAATTTCAGTTAGTACTTCCTGCCCCCACCCCCATGAAGCTGAAGGTAGTAAATATTTCATAGCCCTCCTTTCCTGGTCAATCAAAACAAGTAAATACATTCACACATAGATAAAGTCACCCATATGCTTTTGATTTCTGCTTGCTGACAGATGAGGGTTGGGGGGAGAAAGCAGAATTAAGCTGAAACAGTAGGCAGTTATGTAAAACAGAATGTCTCTGAATGCTGCTAGAGATGACTCATCTGAGCCTCATTTCATTCTGCACATCATGCATCCACACGAATAACTGACCACATTTTAACTACTGACTGCTTATAAGAATGCAACTACAGTTTCTGATTGGTGGTGGAGCAATCTGAAAAGTGTTAGGGTCAAGGGTGTAAGGGATAAATCCCCTCCCTCATTGAGTGAGTTCACCCAAAGCCTTAGTTTTTGTTGTCATCCAGATTTGTAATCTGTGCAGAAACCCCTATCCACACACCCTCGCAGCTTCCAGTGCATGGTTCCTTGATGACTGCCTAAAGGCCTGGCCCTTCCTCTTCAGATCACTGTGCCTTAACTCAGCAGGCCATTAACCCAACCCACAGTTATTAACACTACTCAGGCATTCACTTTTCTTTTTCTGTATAGGTTTTTTACTCCAGAGCCCCACCACTGTCAGGTGGCTGCGGCCCTCTTGATGGAGGGACTCTCTCTCTGGTCCCGCCGCTCCTGCACTCGCCAGTCCCAGGTAATTCCCCCGTGTATTGCCTCCCACGCCGGGGTCAGAAAGGAGGTTGCCGGCTTCACTGTCCCCTCCCGGGGACCCAATCCAGAAGCTGGGGACAGCCCTCTGGAGCGGCAGATCATCGCTGAGCCTGCCTGGCTCGTTTTCCACCATTTTTCTCCTGTCCCCCTCCCCTACTGATGCAAGGATGTCAGACTGTGCCTCCCGACCCATCCTGCCCTCCAGCCACTGCCAGAGGGCAGTTAACGAAGGGGATGACAATTCCCCCCCCCCCCAAAGAGAAGAGAGCAGTCCTCTGGACGTTCAGTCCTCTCTTCCCCTCTACTGACGCCCGGTGACCCGGGCTCACTCCCAAACCCGGGTTGCTGGCATGGCGCGAGGTGTAGCGACCAGCGCCTCAACCTCCAGCGCCACCGGGCCGGCTGTGGCATTCAGTTTTCAGGATTCTGCTGAAGCATTGCAAGATACAAAGGGAGTGAATGGAAAGTAACACTGATTACTGCACATGCTGCATTTTAAAGACACAATCCTCCCTAGTAATAAAGTAACACGACTGCAAAAACTGATAGACCCATGGCCATAGTGCACTCCCTTCCCCACGGCATCTATGACAGCAACTACATGTATAACAGTAGATCTTACTTTGAGAGGGCTCTTGCGGTAGGTAATTACATATAGGACTGACGTCGGCAGGACCCCACGGAAAAATTTCTAGCTAGCAGTCCCTGGCGGGGACCGCCCCCACGTCAGGTGACCGGTGTCAAACGACGTCGGTATAAAGGGGCGGTCCCAGGCGCCCGCCTTCCAGTTCTTTCCCGCCGTCAGCTCGTGCAGCGCCTCGCGGTGAAGTTCGTGCTCAGCCCTGTTGCTTCGTTTTTATACCGAAATTTTCAGTATTTAGCAATTTATTTGTCAGGTGAACGTCGGTTTATGTCGTCCCCTTCAAAATAAGTGCGACTCGTGCGGCGCCCAACTGCCTCACAAAGACGGTCACTCCCTCTGCCTTTTTTGTTTAGGCCCCGACCACGCGGTCGATAAGTGCCTGCATTGCCTGCATTTCAACGCAGCCACCCGCAGATGACGCCAGCAGTCTTTGGAAGCCCATCTCCTGAAAAAGAAGATGTCTGCAATGGAGAAGGAGTTGAAGAAGCTTAGGCAGGCGTCGACCTCCCCAGAAGGACACAAGAAGCGGGACAAAGAAAGGCACCGGGAGAAGGCCTCCTCTTCCGCGACTCCGGCCGGAGCTGCGGCTAAGGTAACATCCCCTCCGGGGATCGCCTGATGGCAGCCTCCAAGGCTTTGGAGGAGGCATCGGTCCGCCCGTCGGGTTCGCGTTCGAGCCCTTCGGGTGCCTCCGGGCAAAAGGAGGCTTCTGCCCCCCAGTACTGCCACAGGCTTGCCGCCTACTGGTGCGGGCGCCTCCCATAAGCTGGACGTCGGCTCCTCCGACATCCGCCAGGAGAAGGCCACTAAGATGCTCGACCCTCTGGGGCGGTGCACGGCAGTGTCCCTCTCGGACCGGGCCACTTCCCACCCTCGGCCCACCTCCGACAAGGGACCCTCTAAGTTGGACGCCGGCTCCTCTGGCACCCGCCGGGATTCGGCCCCTAAGTCGCACGTCGGCTCCTCCGTCGTGCGCCGGGCATCGGAGCCTACGACAGACCCTTCATCGTCTGTCGTTCCAGGTTCCCCGCAGCCTTCGCTGCCGTCCGGGGAGCCAGAGTCCCCCCTGCCTGACCCCTGGGACTTCTCTCCTCCGTCCCCAGGTGATGCTCGGGATGCTTTTCCGCCGTCAGACCCTCCTCCTACAGAACCGGATCTGACACCGGCCCCGACACCGACCCCGCCGATGCCGGTTCCGACGCTGGTGGGGGATATTCCTCTTCCATCGGGCCATCCACCCCACGGGCCTATCACGGTTGATCTGTCCGTGGAGTTCCCTACTAGGCCGTCTGCTCCGGCAGCTCCTCCGGTACCTGGGTATCCGCCGTCCTATCTGATGCTGTTTTACGTGGGTCCACAGTATCCTGCGCCGCAGTACCCAGCGCTGACTCCACCGACGCCGCAGTACCCGACGCCGCAATGCCCAGCTCCGGTATTCCTGCAGCCGGGTTACGGATACTCACCTTACGGTTATAATCCGTACAATTATCCCCCTCCTCCTCCTCCACCGCCCCCCAGGCTGCCGGTAGATCTTCAGGAGACTCTGGCCTCCTGGTGGGCTGAGGCCAAGGCTCAGCTCACCAAGGAAGTCGAGGGCTGCCTCACGGCGATGGTGCCACCTCCGGCTCCCGTACGCCCCAGACGGCACACTCCCTCTCCGCCTCCGGATTCTCGAGCTCTCCCCTCGGGATCCAGAGAGGGGCAGGACACGCATCCTGGGATCCCCCCTAAGGAACCTGTTCCTCCCCCTAGACGAGTTAGGGAGTCTTACTCTGCTTCAAACTCTTCTTCTTCTCCTCTCTCGGGCTCCTCAGATTCCTCCAGTGGATGCTCCGAGAAAGACGACGAGCCTCGCTCTCCGTCCAAGCCCCGGCCGAGGACTCCTCCAAAGTCTCCTCCGGAGGATCCTTTCTTCACGGAGTTGCTCAGGAAGATCCAGAATGTCCATTAGTGGCGTTCCTTAGAGCCAGATCCTCAGCGGGTTAAACTCGCTGAACATCTGGACTTGCCCCTTACGGCCCCTACTCTAGTGCCACCCTGGATCGAGCCTCATGCCCACCTTGTTTCCACTATTTGGAAACAACCGTCAGCTTTAGCCCCACTTCCTCGGAAGTCCAACAGGCTATACCAGGCTCTGGAGGGTGTAGACTTTCTAGACTCTCACCCGTGCAGACTCGGTTGTGATTAGTGCTGCTCACGGCGGTCAGCACACCAAGCATTTAGCTAGTCTCCCGGATAAGGAATCTCGCCTTCTGGATCAGTATGGAGGAAGATCTATGCTTCTTCCACACTGGGGATCAGGGCCCTAAATTATGTAGCACATTTGGGGGATTACCAGAAGGCCGTCCTTACCCAGGCGGAATCTAAGATTGACTCCTTGTCTGACTCCCAAGTCAAGCAGGAGCTAGCTGACCTTGTCCGTTCTGCTCGTTCGGCCAGTCGTCACATTCTGAGGATGACCTATGATGCAGTGGACACCGCAGGACAGAGCTCCGCGTTCGCCGTAAGTCTTCGGCGTCTCGCATGGCTCCGAGTGTCAGGTCTGGTCCCGGAGGTGCAGTCAGCAATTCAAGAAGCACCTTTCAGGGGTTCGGTGCTTTTCGGTGGTGATGTCAAGGAAATCATCACCGACTTGCAGGAAGAAGGGACTGACCCTCAAATCTGTGGATTCATGTACGTCCCCATCCCCCACAGTGCACACCTTTCGCAGATGCAGCCGCCCCATGAAACCCCAGGAAGGTGGGCCACTAAACGCCGGGCCTCCACAGCTGCCAGGCCCTCACGCCTAAAAGCAGCAGTGCCCCAGCTGCGCGCTGCCTCACACCACCTGACTCCTTCCCTCTCCCACCACCTCTGGACTCCCCGGAGGAACCAGTAAGAGGGAGATTCTCCCTCCACCTTCCGGGTTGGGAGAGGATAACATCGGATTAATGGGTGCTTCAGATCATAGCAGAAGGGCACTCTATAGAGTTTCTGCAGAAACCTCCACGCCACCCCCCTCTGAACTTCTCTTACCAAGGGACCATCTTCCTTTGGTCAGGGAAGAAATATCTGCTCTCCTCGCGAAGCAGGCCATAGAACCCATCCCCCCTCACCTTCACGGGACGGGTTACTATTCCCATTTCTTTCTTGTACCAAAGAAGACTGGAGATCTCAGACCCATTCTCGATCTCAGCTCCCTGAACCTCTATGTGGAATACAAAAAGTTCAGGATGCTCTCCCTTCAAACCCTCCTGCCCCTTCTCCAGCCGGGCCAATGGCTTTGTGCACTGGATATGCAGGATGCATACCTGCACATCCCCATTCGCCCCTCGCACCTCAAGTACCTCAGGTTTGCATTCCAGGGGGACCATTACCAATTCCGGGTGCTCCCTTTTGGTCTTTCCTCGGCTCCCTGAGTTTTTACCAAATGCCTGGTGGTGGTAGCGGCCCACCTGCGTATTTGGGAGTTCAGGTTTTTCCCTACCTGAACGACTGGCTCCTGGCGGCCTCGGCCAGGGAAGAGCCCCTGCATTTTCTCTCCCTCACAAAGTGGGTTTTCACTGGTCTGGGTATCACCATCAACCATTCCAAGTCTCATCTGGACCCTTCCCAGAGACTCCAGTTCATAGGGGCAATCCTCGATACGACAGTGTGCAGGGCCTTCCTGCCTTCGGACAGGGGGGCCTCCCTCCAGTCCCAGATTTCCCTTCTTTCGGAATGCAGGAAGGTTCCGGCGAGGTCGGTGCTCCATCTTCTGGGGCTTATGGTGGCTGCCATCCCGACGGTTCCGCGTGCGCGCCTCCACATGAGGGTCTCTCAGTGGGATCAACTTGTAGATGACCTAGATCATCTGGTGCTGATCTCCTCGCCGATAACAAGAGACTTGCAATGGTGGATGGTTCGAGAGAACCTGTTCCGGGGTGGTCCCCTTCTTTCATCCTCCCCCCACCCAGGCTCTGATCACGGATGCATCAGGCGAAGGTTGGTGAGCCAATCTGGGTCCTCACCGAACCCAGGGTTTGTGGTCCAGATTGGAGTTAGCTCTCCACATCAATGTGCTCGAGCTACGAGCAGTGCTGTATGCTCTCCAGGCCCTTCACCAATACATCCTTCCCGGTCACCTGGCTGTCCGAACAGACAACATGCGCGTGGTGTGGTACATCAACAAGCAGGGAGGGACTCGGTCCTACCGGCTGTGCAGGGAAGCGATGAGGGTTTGGGAATGGGCAACGCTTCACAACCTTCACCTCACGGCAATCCACGTTCCGGGAGTTGACCTGGCAGACAAGCTAAGTCATTCTTCGGCTCTGCCACACGAGTTTGAACTGGACCAAAAGATTCTAAAAAGCATCTTTCAGCTTTGGGGGACTCCACAGATAGACCTGTTCGCCTCCTCCCAAAACACAAAGCTTCCAACCTTTTGCTCGCTTTAGAGCGAGGAGCTTTCTGGAGCGACGCTCTATCTCTAAATTGGAAGGACAGATTCGTCTATGCTTTTCCCCCAATTCCTCTGGTCCCTCATGTGCTGCAGAAACTTGCATTGGAAGGAGCCAGAATGATTCTGATCGCTCCTTTCTGACCCAGGCAAATCTGGTTCTCTCTTCTTCAACAATACTCAGAGGTTCCTCCTCTTCCTCTTCCATTATCTCGAGGATTGCTGACCCAGGATCAAGGGACCCTGGTCCATCCGGGACTCAAGTCCCTCCAACTTCATGCATGGCTCCTGCAGACCTAGCCCAATCTCGTTTCGGCGTCTCTCCTAAGGTGGCCGAGATTCTGGTGGAGGCTAGAAAACCCTCCACTAGGTCCACCTACGCCATGAAGTGGAAGAGATTTTCCATTTGGGCTGCCTCCAGGAACGTGGAGCCTTTCTCCTGTCCGGTGGCCGTTCTGCTTGATTATTTGCGTCATCTTTTCGACCTGGGTCTCGTCACTCCTCTTTGAAAGTACATATGGCTGCTATTTCAGCCTACCATGTCCCTTTGCTGATAAGGCATTTGCCCAATTGGAGGTATCCAAGATCTTTCTCAGAGGGGTCCTTCATCTCAGACCCCCTGTCCGGACTCCTGCTCCCCCTTGGGACTTGAACTTTGTTCTCGAGAAACTTACCCTTCCTCCTTTTGAGCCTGCAGCTTCCGCAGACTTGAAGTTCTTATCATGGAAGACGCTCTTCTTGGTGGCCATTGCTTCGGCTCACAGGATTTCCAAGCTCCAGGCCCTTATGTATAAAGTCCCTTATCTGATTTTTCACAAAGAACGAGTAGCTCTTCGCACGAACCCTAAGTTTCTTCCTAAAGTGGTAGCGGAGTCTACTTTAAATCAGTCTATTGAGTTACTTGCCTTTTTCACGCAGTATTCCAATCAAGGAGAATACTTGCTCCATACCATGGATGTCCACAGGATTCTGAGATACTATACCGATAGGACGAAGAATCTCAGGAAGACTGATCAGTTGTTCGTCTCTTTTGCTCACAGAAGGGAAGGCAATGCTGTCTCCAAGCAATGCCTATCAAAGTGGTTGGCTCATTGCATCACTTTCTGTTATGACAAGTACAACAAGACCCTACCGGGTCAAGTCAGAGGTCACTCCACTCGGGGAGTAGCTGCCTCTGTGGCTTGTTTCAAGAATGTGTCCACGGCAGACATCTGTGCTGCCGCCACCTGGACTTCCGTCCATACCTTTTCGAAACATTACAGTTTGGACATTGCCTCTCGCTGTAGAGCAGGCTTCAGGTTAGCGGTCTTGCAAGGCCTCCTGTCTTGAGGTTTGCAAGATTGTTTGCTACTTCTTGGAGTAGTTCCTCCTCCTGGTGCCTGTCATTTGTTCCAGACTGCTTGGGATTCTGTCCTATGTGTAATTACCTACTGCAAGAGCCCTCTCGAAGTAAGATAGTACAGTTACGTAAAAACTTACCGTAACAGTAGATCTTCGAGAGAGGCTCTTAAGTAATACCTCTTCCCTCCATCCCCCAGGGTTTTCAGCTCCTTTTCCATTGAGCAAAATGTCCCTTCTCTCTCCCTGTAGGCGGGGAAAGAACTGGAAGGTGGGCGCCTGGGACCGCCCCTTTATACTAGCCTTGGTCGCGCTGGTCACCTGACATGGAGGTGGTCCGCCAGGACTGCTAGCTAGAAATTTTTCCTTTGCGGTCCTGCCGCCTGCCGACGTCAGTCCTATATGTAATTACCTACTGCAAGAGCCTCTCTCGAAGATCTACTGTTGCGGTAATTTTTTACGTAACTGTACTGTCCTTTCCTTATTCTACATGACCTTGACTTCTGCTTGTGTAATATCTTCTGTACTGTTTTTACAAATTCTGGATTCACATTAGAAATATACTGAGGCCTTTTCCAGTTCCTAGCTCAGGGAACCTGTGTATCATTTCAAACTCTGCAAGCCAAGTTTCAGCTGAGACCTCAGGACTTCCACGGATATTTACAAGTCAGGTATTTTATTAACAGTGGTACTAACAAAGCTCAGCTGGAGCGGTCTAGAACCCCTTGGGAAGACTTCCTATATGGGATGGTAACCTTGAAGGGAAAAACAAAGTGCTTTTCTGAGCTATATGGTAAATTAAGTAATGCAGGGGCCAGTACTCTTAATAAAATAAAGCTGGCCTGGGGGAGAGAGAGAGAGAGAGAGAGATGACTTGCATCATAAGTGACGAAGATTGTGATCAACATCTTATTTGGGCTCAGATTCAACTCCAACATAGTACTTTAACTATATGTGTGGGTTAGGAGGGGGAGGAGGTTTCAGGAGGAGCAGAGGGAGGATGGTAGTATAAGGAACCTGGGTGGGGTTCGACAAAGGAGACCAGGGTGGGGGGGTGGTAGTAAATGCCAGGCGCTTGGGAAACAAGTTGTCAGAGCTCCAGGCCATGCTGTTCGGGGAGATGTGACGGTGGTCATGGAAACGTACAACAAAAACCATGACTGGGACTTAACGTGAGGACACTATGCTTAGGAAGGATATAAAGGAGGGCAGAGGGTGTGGAGTGGCTATGTTCATTAGAGATGACATAGAAATTGCTAGGGTAGAAGAGGCAGAGGGAACGTGGAGGCCTTATGAAACCCAGCAGGAGGTAAGATCAAGCTGGGTGTAGTATATAGGCCCCCCGGGATGGGTGTTGTTCTGGATGATGGTTTGCTGGACAACATCATTACCCAGTGTGGACCAAAAGGGGAAGGAGTAGTGTTGATGGGGGACCTTAATATGCCAGGTACAAACTGGGGAACCGTGTCCTCTAAGGTGCCAAGGAGCAGAGGCTGCTGGATAGCTTCCAGGATGTGTTCTTAACACAGCATGTGATGGAGCCCACAAGGGAGCGGCATGTCCTGGACATGATTCTGGCAGATGGAGATCTGGTAAGGGACCTGGCTGTAGAGGATCTCCTGAATGGGAGCGACCACAATACTGTCAGGTTTCAAATAAGCATGGGGGGGATCTAGGACACTGGCAGTGGACTTCAGGGGGGCAGACTTTGTGGGCATGAGAAATATTCTCAAGAATCACTTGAAGGGGATTACATCAATGACAAATGTGGAAAAGAGATGGGAGATCATAAACCGGGGACTTCATGAGGCAGTCAGGACCTGCGGTAAGGTGAAACGTAAGGGAGCAAGGTCACATAAACCATGCTGGTGGTCCAGTGAGGTTCAGGTAGCAGTCAGAGAAAAGAAGGCGGCCTACAAAAAATATAAAACAACAAGAGGGGATAGGGAAAACTAAATGTACCATCTTGCATCTAGAAAAGTCACCCGGATGGTGAGGGGGGCAAAGTCCAGTAAAGAGCAGCGGCTGGCACAGGGGATATATGGAGGGGAAAAGGGGTTCTTCCAGTACATTGGGGAGTGGAGAAAAACTAAGGGCCATCTCGGCAGATTGAGATCAGAAGGAGGGTGGGTGGAAGAGGTGAGGGACCAGGCAGAGGTATTAACCGAGTACTTTGCCTCTGTGTTCACTAGGGAGGGGGATGGGATATCTACAAAGCTAGGCATGACGGGGATAGAAGAGGTAGTGAGTGGGATCAGGGGAGCAACAGAAATGGAGCAAGAGGCAGGAAGAGGTACCCCAGGGGTGTCACATCAGGGTAAGGACAAAAAGGACAGTAAGGTGGAGGGGACAGGTGATGCTGTCTCCACCAAAAGGGTGTGGGTAGCCCTCAAGGCCCTAAAGAAACATAAATCTCCTGGGCCAGATGGCATTCATCCAAGAGTACTATGGGAATTAGCGGACATACTGGCTGCACCCCTGGCGGATCTCTTCAGCAGGTTGCTTGAGACAGGGAGGGTACCTAGGGATTGGCGAGAGGCACATGTGGTGCCATTCCATAAAGGGGGGTCGAGGGAAGTGCTAGGTAACCTATAGACCCATCAGTTTACTACCTCGGTGGTGGGAAAAGTAATGGAGAGTATACTAAAGGAATGATGGGGTGTACTTGGAGGAGGTGGGAGGTCTGGATAGTCAAGCAACATGGGTTTATGCCAGGTAGATCATGTCAAACCAATCTTGTGGAGTTCTACGAATGGGTAACATCAGAACTGGACAGGGGAAAGCCTGTGGATGTATTATTCTTGGACTTCAGCAAGGTGTTTGACTCTATCCCCCACAATGGTCTGGTCGAGAAACTGACGGGGTTGGGAGTAGGCCCTTTGGTCAGATGGATTGAAAACTGGCTAGCTGGATGCACCCAGAGAATAGTGGTCGGTGGGGAGCTCTCGAACCCTAGAGAGGTCGGTAGTGGGGTACTGCAAGGCTCGGTCCTGGGTCCGATCCTGTTTAATGCATACATATCTGACATCAGGGAGGGTATAGGTTGTGAAATGAGTCTCTTCGCTGATCACTCCAAGATGGGAGTAGTAGTTGAAGGGGAAGAGGGGAGGTTGGCCCTGCAAGGGGACCTGGACACCCTGGAAAGCTGGGCTCACACATGGAAATTAAATTTCAATATCACCAAGTGCAAGGTGTTACATCTTGGGCGGGGAAACCCTAAACACGGGTACACCCTGGGAGGGGAGGCGCTGGAGGCCTCAACAGGGGAAAAAGACCTAGGGGTCATGGTAGATGCATGTATAAATAACTCTGAGCAGTGCACGAGAGTGGCTAAAAAGGCAAACAGGATGTTGGGATGCATCGTAAGGGGAATCACCTCTAGGAGGAAGGAAGTGATTCTGCCACTGTACAATCGACTGGTTAGACCACACCTTGAGTACTCTGTACAGTACTGGAGACCACACTTGAAGAGGGACATACAGCTCCTGGAGAGGGTACAGAGGAGGGCAACTAAGATGGTACGAGGACTAGGGGATTTGACATATGAGGACAGACTTCAGGAGCTCTGCCTGTTTTCAATTGAGGAGAGACAAGGGGGACATAATTGAGGTCTTCAAGTACCTCAAGGGAATAAATACGGTAATCATGGAGGGGATCTTTAGACTAAAGCAGGGAGGTATCACCAGAGGGCATGGTTTGAAGGCGGAAGGGTGAGGGGGGAAAAGAGGAGGAGGTTTTTCACTGAGAGGGTGGTGGACCCTTGGAATGCTTTGCCTGGAGAGCTGGTTCATAGATCCACAGGGGAGGGCTTCAAGAGAGGGTGGGACAAACACAGAAAGTGGATGCATCAGATGATGGCCTGGCCCAGAGGGGTGGGGATGGATGATAGGGTTTCTGGAACACAAGGGGGTGGGAGGGCCTCGCACCCAACTAGGGATCTGAGGTTCGAGCAGACTCGATAGACCATAAGGCCTAATCTGCTGGCAATTAGTACGTTATAGATCACCAAATCTATCATATGATGAAAATATCTTCTTATCGGAGCTGACCCAACAGACTACTATGGGGGACTTCATCTTGTTGGGTGACTTTAATTTTCCTACAGTCGATTGGAAGACACTGCAGGTTTGCAGTACTATTGAAAATAAATTAATTGAATTCACAATTATTAGTGGATTAAACCAATTTATTACTGAACCGACTAGTGGTACCAATATACTGGATTTAGTGTTGACAAATATTGATGCAAATTTTTCACCACCAAGGATCATGGCTCCACTGGGAGACAGTTATATTTATTTATTGGAACATCAGTTTACAACCTTTGACCCAGAGGCTTATTTACAAAGGTACCTCGGCACAGAGAGGACAAAACAGTGCAAACAACATTTTTACAATAAGACAGTGTACAAAAGAATTGTGGAACAAGAGGACATAGGACAGGATACAATTTTGATATTACAAAAATTACAGTGACCACAGTATGACTGAGATGGAACTTGCAATTAAAAAGTCTAGGACAAATGGTATTACTCCATTTCAAAACTTTGCCAGGGCAGATTACCAAACAATTAGGGAATTTCTGACATCTTGGAATTGGAAAGAGGAACTAACTAATTTGCATCTTGAGGACATTTGGAATTGTCTTGGTAGTAAAATTAACTACTGTATTGATAACTGGGTACCCACTAGGATCAATTACTCAAATAATAAGAGGTTAACATCATGGTGGACCAACACCATTAAACGTAGTTTAAGGAAAAAAAGGAAATTATATCAAAAGTATTAAAAAAAAAAAAAAAAAAAGACAATTAGCTGGCAAAACTACAATAAATGTGCCAATAGAGTTGAGTCCCTAATAGAAAATCTAAAGAGAATTTTGAATTGAAGCTTGCATCCCACATCAAGGATAATCATAAACAATTTTACAATTATGTCGGTTCCCTAAAGGGCAGGCAAATAGGCCTCTAACGACAGCCAATGGGGTTGATGAAACCGACTTAGCTAAAAAAATGTAACAACTAATTTGAGAATTTTTGAACCTAAAGAAGACAATAGTGATCTTAATATAGATATCATGGATGACCCAGTTCCCATTACAGTCAAAGTTTTTTGCAGTGTTTGAAATCTCTTAAGGCTAATCATCCGCTGGTCCTGATGGGATTTCTTTCTTGTTCCTTAACGAACTGACTAATGTATTAGCAGGACCATTAATTATCATGCCTGTACAATTCATCCCTAAGAGAGGATAAATCGCTACAGATTTGGAAATTAGCCAATAGTACCCCTACATACAAATCTGACATATAGTCCGATGTATGTAATTACAGATCCATTAGTTTAACTTCTGTAATATGTCAACTAAAGGAGAAACTCCTCCAGCATAGAATATTATCTCATATTGAGCAAGAAGGCTTGGTTGATATTTACCAGCATGGTTTTGCTTCTAGACATTCATGTTTTGCTAACCTAGTACATTTATTTGAACCTGTAACTGCTGCCTTAGACAAGGGAATTCCTGTTGATATTCTGTTTTTAGATTATCACAAAACATTTGATACAGTCTCTCATAAAATACTGATTGAGGAGCTAGTCAAGATAAGATTACACCCCAATATAATCGGTTGTATTATTTCATGATTAAACGACCATAAACAAAGGGTGTCTATCAAAGAGCACTTTTCCACGTGGGGATCTGTTACGAGTGGAGTACCTCAGGGGTCTGTTCTAGGCCCCACCGTATTCAACATTTTTATATCAAGTGTGCAAACATCAGGTTCTGTATGGACTTGTAAATTTGCAGATGATTGTAAGATAGGGAGCCTGGTTAAGAATCATTCTGATGGTGTTCACTTTCAAAACAATATAGATGCCTTGGTGGAATGGACTAATAAGAACAAAATGAAATTTAATGGAAAAAAGTGTATACTTATGCACCTAGGCATTAAAAATCCTAACTATTCATATAAACTTAATGACACTATTATTCAGTCAGTGACAGATTAGAAGGATTTTGGCGTGACTATTACTAATGAGCTTACTTTCAACACCCATATTAATATAACAGTTAAAAAATGTTACAAAATATTATACTGCATCCTTAATAGCATCAAAAGCAGAGAACCAGAGGTTCTATTTCCCCTATTCACTAGTTTGATAAGACCCCACTTGGAATACTGTGCCCAGTTTTGTACCCCTTATTCAATCAAATCAAAAAAATTGATTGAAACAGTTCACAGGAAAATAACAAAGAAAATAAAAAAAATTAAAAACATTAGCTATATTGATGGATTGAAATATTTAGGTCTGTTTTCTATGACCTGTAGACAGATACAAGGAGATTTATGTGAGGTCTTTAAGGTCTCTTAGGACCATTTTCTCATGGCTAATATTGGTCTACTGGAGCATATGACCACCAAAACCACTAGATCACATACATTTAAACTCAAGGGCAAAGCCTGCGTATCTAGAAGAAGGAGCAACTTTTACACCCAGAGAGTTGTTAACTTGTGGAGTAGTTTACCTGACTCAATTGTTAATAGTGAAACAATGACAACTTTTAAGAACAGACTTGATGATTATATGGGTGAAAAAAAGTATATATACCACCTGTAGGTATAACAGGTGGCGAGTTCATTTAAGGCTTGTGCCTCCCGAAGTCTTATTTAGTCTATGAGTCTATCTGCGGTTTGGATGGAGAGTGACATCCTCCCCAACCTGGTGTGAATTTTTTTGGAGGATCCTAACTCAGTATTTTCGAACACACAATCACTAAACATTTCCATGCTACTAACACCACAGACTGCGTGCAGAGTTGTGGAGGGGAGGGCTCTCATTGGCATGTATTTTGGGCATGTCCTAAACTGAGCAGATTCTGGGCTGACGTACATGTTCTGGTTGCCCTTGAAGGTGAATAATGCTTGGTCCTGTGGTATCTGGGATATTGAAGATTGGGGGAGTGATTTCTTGGTGAATAAGTGGACAGATGCAAGATTTTGTCTTGCCTGTTTCCACTTTGGGTTGTCCCTTGTACTCCCCCCCCCCCCCCTAAAATTGGCTTACAAAGGCTATGCCAACAGACACACAATGCTTATTGAGTCAGTTCGGCCTTCCCATCTGAGATGCTGCTAAACAGAGGATGTTTTTCTTCCTCTTTGTCTTTGTTTTTCCCTTGTTTTTGTGTGGTGCACTGGGGCATTAAATTCGTTTTTTTGTTCCCTGTTAATGATTCATAGTTGGCTTCAAATTGTTATAACCTTATAGATTTATCTGGAATGATATTTTGTAGTGTGGTAGTATTCTTTTAGTCCTAACTTTGCTATAATAGGGAATCAGTGACTCATGAGTTTTGATGTTTGGAATGGAGTTTTCTACTTGTAACTGGTTTACTTATTCTTTGAGTAAAGCAAGTTTAAAAAAAAGAAATCTGCTGAGACCCCATGTATCACGCTGAGATTTTAGCTAATACACAGGTATTTTTACAGGTACAGAAACAGATTTATCTCCTTTGCTCAGTTTTAATAGTTCCGTGGGATCGTTGTCTTTTGTCAGAAATGGGCAGGGTAGCATCTCAACTGACAGACAGCATCTCCTACTTCACAATCCCCCTTCTTTCACGCATACTTCATGGCAGCTTTGGGTAGGAGCCTGAAGTTCTAAGACTGAACTTTATCTTGCTGCCTTCAGACTCATTATTTGTTTTTATTTGCAACTATGGACCAGGAAAGGCACAATAGGCAGCAGTAGCTTGTTTCTAGGTGCAACCTGGTTGGGGGCTTGTTGGACATGACACTATGGAAAGTGACCTACTCTTCCTTGATTAGTACCATGGGATTTTGTACTTCCACCAGGACAGTGACCAGAGATAGGCAGACAGGACCAAGGTTTAACATCTCATCTGAAGGATGGCACCTTAAACAGTGCAACACCCCTCTCATATGGCACTAAAGTGTCAGTAATGGGCAGTACCCAAGTACCTGATATAGGGCTTGAAGCCACAACTTTCCGATCTTTTGGTGCCAGAGGTGAGCTCGCAAAATAAGGCACTGTCATATTGATACATACTGACAATATGTTTCATGGGCACTGTGGTGGAGTTGGGATCTGTGAATACAGATTTGTGTTTTGCAGGCTTTAGCCCTGTCTGTTTTTGTATTTCCAAAACATTCACAGAGGATCCCTTTTACTTTCAGATACATTGCTAGTTCATTCTGGTTGATCACTCTGGCTCCTGCTGTACGTGAGAGTAGTTTATACCTGGCCTCGGAACCAGCATCTCAGGCCAGAGAAGGTTATGTAATTTCACAAGGAGATGTGCTTCTTCTTTGGGCAGGGCACATCTGCTTGGCACATGATCACTCCTATATCTAGTCCTACAGAGCACTTCATGCAGACAGTCTTGAAGCATCCATGTCAGGGGAGGTTGGAGGGAAGGGTATGGTGTGGTACAAACGGCACTTGCCATTAAAGCAGCAGTACTACAGAAAAATAAATTTGCAGTTTTTAGACAGTTTATTCCCTCTGCCCTGCTAATCATATACCTGGTACTCTTTCTCGCCAACATTGTACTATCGCCGAGTAATTTGCTCAGTTATCCTCTGCTTCTGTTACGTTTCTGTCACCAAGCATGTTGCACTGGAACCCCCTCTGCTGCCAACTGCACATGTGTATGACATGCAGGGACATCAGGAACCATCAGCAGAGGGTCCCTCTCCTGTAGTCAAAAGACATGATGCGACCTGAAGGAAAAGTGTAGCTGAAAGTAGTCAGCCACCATATTTATTGTAGTGCTACAGCAATTCAAATAAATTGCAAATATCTAAAAAAAACTAAAGATGACTGAAAAAAATATTTACAGGTATGGAAACTGTAACTTGTGCTGCATGCTTGCAGTAAAAAGCAGAATTTTGATGGATCACTTCCTGATTTGGTAGTACTGTTGCTTTAACGAGCAGTAGACAACCCAACCACTCCTTACCAAGCCCTAATGAGTTATTGTCATGGTTTTAAGTTGGACTGGAGGAGACTGGGTACATTATATGTTCTGATAAAATGGGTTGGAAATTTCTGATTCATGATTGGCTAAACAAGTTCTGAGACCCATATCTTAAAGAGCTAGTGTACTGCCTGGAAACTGCCTGCAATTAATTGTAACTTTCAGATGTAGTCAGTTATCACTTCTTAGATCTCAAGTATTTATTCTTTTCTGTTTGTTAATTAGAAGATTTTCCACCTGACAGTACTAGGGTGATGTGTGGAGCAGCACTCTGTCTGGAGGGAAAAACAAGTCTGTTCTATTCCTCCCACTACATCAACACTGAAACCACACTGACTATGACATCACTAGCAACCAATGAGAAACATTTCTCACTGCCAGGTTTCACTTTCACATGAAATAGCTGGGACTGGCTCTCCCTGGTTACTAGTGATGTCACAATTTCCTGCATTTGGATTGGTAGCTTGTGAACGTCACTGCATAGGCTGCAAGGATTGTGTCGTCTCAAGGTGTTTGGTCTCATTTTTGGTGATATAGTGGGAGGAACAGAGCTGGCTTTTTTTCTCCTCCAGACAGAGTGCTGACGCTGTTGCACACATCACCCCAGTACTGCCAGGTGCAAAATCTTCTAATTAGCAAACAGAAAATAAAAAATGCTTCAGATACTGGAAGTGATAGTTGACTGCATCTGAAAATTAGTATTAATTCCAAGCAGTACACTAGCTCTTTAATTTATTACAACTTCACAGGTTTGGACAAGTTCTGGCAGTGTGATTTGGAATTTGGGCAACTCACATACAGAATTCATAAGCCACATCACCGATTCTTGATTTCCATTACAAACATGGTAGTCACCATAACTCTTGGGGCTGTCAGTATAGCCTAGAGGCTTGAATAACAAGCCATTAATAAGTTTGGTGCCTCCAGCAGACCTGGGTTTGATTCCCACAACCTCCACTTGCATACCATGTGACTGAGCAAGTCACTTAACCTCCCCATTGCTCCCAGGCTGCCATTGAAAACAGGCAGTTGTGCCTAGTGGGCCTTACCTGGTTACCAAAGACTAAAAAATAATACATAAATATATATATAAAAACATTCAACTAGGCCTAAAGTCCATTAAATAAATAAAGTAAGTAAATAATTGAATGTTCTTTACACTTATGAGCCCCTCCTTACACACATTCGGTTTAAAAAAATCAGGTACTATTCAGAGTTTCCATTGCTGGTGTTTGTTTTATAGGCAAAGGTCAGGAAGCTTAGACATACCAGGAGAAGTTATACTATTTGCAAGTAGTGTTTTATTATTATCAGCATTGTACAGGATGGTTTAGCCAGTTGAAACAACATGCTTTCATCTGAGTTAGAAACATAGAATTTGATGGCAGATAAGGACCATTTGGCCTACCTAGTCTGACCATTTTCCTACCTAACAGATAAGCTGCAGATCCTAGTTAACCAACAGCTTACTTCATCCTACCCCCCACTAGGACTGCCTTATGTCTGTCCCATGCATTCTTGAATTCTCCCACTGTTCTTGACTCCACAACCTCCTCAGGGAGGCTGTTCCATGCATCCACAACCCTCTCCGTGAAAAAATACTTTCTCACATTACCTCTGATCCGTCCCCCCTCTATCTTCAAGTTGTGCCCCCTTGTTCTTGCACATCTCTTTTTCTGAAAGATGCTACCCTCTTGGACTTTGTTGCTTCCCTTGAGGTACTTGAAAGTTTCTATCATGTCCCCTCTCTCCCTCCTTTCCTCTAGGCTATACATATTAAGCTCCTTAAGTCTCTCTTCATATGTCTACCGGTGCAGACCCTGCACCATTTTAGTTGCCCTCCTCTGTACTGCCTCCATCCTGTCTATGTCCTTGCAGCGATTGGGTCTCCAGAGCTGCGTGCAGTACTCCCAGATGGGGTCTCACCAGCTGTCTGTACAGAGGGATAACAACTTCCTGTTTTCTACTGGTAATGCCTCTTCCTATGCATCCCAGTATCCCCACAGCCCTCCTTACTGCCCTCTCACATTGCTTGACAACCTTTAGGTCATCTGATATGACTACCCCTAGGTCCCTTTCCATTTTGTTGTTGTTAGTATCTGATCCCCCATTGTGTACTCTTCCCCTGGGTTTTTGTTTCCCAGGTGCATTACTTTGTACTTCTTAGCATTGAATCGAAGCTGCCATACATTTGACCATTCCTCCAGCCTTGCTAAGTCGCTTCTCATCCTTTCCACCCCATCTTGTGTATCAACCCTGTTGCAGATTTTTGTGTTATCTGCAAACAGACATACTTTTCCTTCCAGTCCCTCTGCGATGTCACTTATAAAGACATTGAAAAGGACCAGTCCTAGTACTGAACCCTGCGGTACCCCACTAGTAACCCCCCTTTCTTCAGAGTGGACTCTGTTTACTATTTGCCTCTGTGTCCTGTTCTCTAACCATTTGTTTACCCAGGCTACCATCTTGGGGCCCCCCTCCAAGGCTGGCTAAGTTGTTTATTAATCTTTTGTGTGGGACTGTGTCAAATGGTTTGCTAAAGTCTAGGCAGGCCATGTCCACAGCCCCTCCCTGATCTACTACTTTGGTCACCCAGTTAAAGAAATCTATTTGATTTGTCTGACATGACCTTCCTGTTGTGAATCCATGCTGCCTTGGGTCTTGTGCTCCTCTGGCCTCGAGGTACTCAACAATTCTTTTCTTCAGAAGTGATTCCATCATTTTCCCTATCACTGAGGTCAAACTAACAGGTATGTAGTTTCCTGCCTCTGCCGTGCTCCCACTTTTGTGAAGTGGAATAACATCTGCCCTCCTCCCAGTCCTCAGGTACCACCTCATCCTCCCATGAGTTGTTGCTGAGATGGAAATCCCCAGGGGTTGTAAAACTACCATAAAGCTAGCAGGCTAATTTAGGAAAAACTCCTAATAGTAGGCAGAGGGAAGGACACACTAGGACTTCACACACAAATCAAAACACTCTGCACAACATATGTTTTTACAAATTCTGGGTGTACTACTCCTTTAAGAACAGGTGCATTAGTTACCAAATTCTTGAGTTCTTGAAAGCTGTTTTTGTGCTGCTGTTCCCACTGCCACTGGATGTTGTTCTCCAGCAGTTTCCATTTTGGTGCACTTAATTAAGACAGATTAGGAATGAATTTTGCTGAATATTGAATCATAGGTTTGCTCAAGCTTAAATAGGCTTTCGTCCTTAGTGCTTGCCATTTAAAACTTACTTTAAATTACATTTTACCATATCCCCACATGCTTTGTCCAGTCTTGTTTTGAATTTTACCATATTTGGACTATCCACCACCTCCGGTGGGAGCTGATTCATGATGTAACCACTCTTTGGCTAAGCCAGTTTTTCCTATGTAGCAGGTTCCATCTGGCCAGGAACAATTGCTTGCAGTGCCACTCTGCCAAACAGTGGCTTACTTCGTTTCACAAACTTGGATTTAGTCCAAATAATTCTCTTCTCTCCCTTTCAGGGGCAGCAGGAAGACATGCAGGCCACAACTCAGGCCTTTCCACAGTTCTTCCGTGTGAAACTACTCAGACGGCTGCTTGACTGTCTCAAGCTGTTGCTTCTTCAGCTCCCAACTTTGATCTGACTCAACTACCAGCAAACCTGGGATTTTCCCCAGAATCCAAAAGGTTTGGTTGGCTGATCTGTCTGTCAGTCACAATAAAGGATCCCCCTCCAGATGCAAAAAGGTGCCAAAAGCCCAAAACTACAATTCCTACAGATTTTGACTCCAGACAGCTCCTGTAGTCCGGCTCCATTTTAGGTCCCACCAGTACTGATTGGTTCAATTCTGCAGTCCAGGACCAATATAGTATAGATAAACAAAACAGTCCCTGCTGCAAAGAAGGCAGGTTAGGCAAACTATGTTATTATTATTACTCTAAATGATTTTCAGCAAATAGTTACATCTTTCAACAGAGCTCCCTCTCAGATTACTTATGACTACAATCCAGGTAGCTCTTAAAGAGACCAGTACACAGAAGCAATACAGGTACTGTCTGGCAATCACATTTAAACTGCTAAAACGCAGGACACCAACCTAGCAGTGAGCATTTAGGCAAGCTCAAGGAAGACTTTTTGGGAACCCCCATTTGTAGGGGGGGGTTACACTAGATTTCATAAATACATGTTGGAGTAGATCTGTCAGACCATGTCTCTCCAGAAAAGCTTGCATGTGTTCTTTTGGTTGTGGTAAATGGTATACAGTCAGAAAAGATGCAAGTCACAAGTGGGGTACCTCGGGGATCAGTCCTGGGGCTAGTCCTCTTCAATATCTTCATTAGTGACATTGCTAATGGACTAGAGGGTAAGGCTTGTCTGTTTGCAGATGACACCAAGATCTGCAACAGAGTAGATGGTCCAGATGGGGGTGGGCAGAATGAGAAGAGATCTGGATAAACTAGCAAAATGGTCAGAGGAGTGGCAACTGTGATTTAATGCAAAGAAGTGCAAGATCATGCACATAGGGAAGAGAAACCCTGACGCGACCTGTAGGCTGGGAGGGGAGTTGCTGGCAGTCGCAAAGGAAGAAAGAGACTTGGGCATTATCATCATCGATGACCTGAAATCATCCAAGCAGACCTTTAAAGCAGTAGGTAGGGCTAGGGGGAATGTTAGGGTGTATTAGTAGGGGTATCACAACTCGTAAGAGGGAGGTAATAATCCCTCTTTACAAGACACTGGTTAGGCCCCACCTGGAATACTGTGTGCAGTACTGGAGGCCACACCTTCACAAGGACATTAACCAAATTGAGGCAGTCCAGAGAAATGCAACCAAAATGGTGCAGGGACTGCATCAGAAGACATATGAGGACAGATTAATGGAGCTCAACATGTATACCCCTGAGCAAAGGAGGGAGAGAGGTGATATGATCGAAACATTCAAACACCTTAAGGGCATTAACAAGGTGAAAGAGTCTAACATGTTTACATATAAGAAAAATAGCAGGACAAGAGGACACAGCATGAGATTAGTGGGAGGCCGATTAAGGGGGAATGTGAGGAAATTCTTTTTCACAGAAAAAGTGGTGGATGCATGGAACGGCCTACCTCAGGAAGTGGTGGCTATGAATACAGTGCAGGGCTTCAAACTGGCATGGGATAGGCATAAGGGAACAATACAGATGAGTATGAATAGATAGGCCATTGACAGAGCAAAGGCCAATGGCACATTTATAAGGTAGAAAAAGAAATGGGCAGACTGGATGGGCCTTGCGGTCCTTATCTGCCATCAACCTCTATGTTTTACTATGCCTTCTAGAATCTTCCCCATAAGAGAGGTCAGACTAATGGGTCTGAAATTATCTGGTTTAGTTTTAGGTCCTTTTTTTAAGATGGGTATCACAGTTACCACTTTCCAACCCTATGGTATTTCACCTGAATCAAGTGAAAACTGAGATATGTGTCAGGGGTAGGTGTAATAAGTCAGCAAGTTCATGTAACACTCTGGGGTGCACATCATCAGGTCCTGGTGATTTGTTGGTGTCCAGTTTCTGTAGCTTTTTTTTTTTGAAATTTCTGTTTATTCGCCTTCCTGCCTGCCATCCCCGACCCTTCAGGAGCCTCAAGGCAGACATCCTCTACCTTCCAACTTGCCCGTATGACCCCTGAACCCCATGAGCCTGCTCACGACTTCCAGCGGGATGGGCAGAGCCCTTACCCCATCAATCAACTCTACGTCCAAGGGCCATCGGGCGGGCAAGGTACATCGAGGGCACATCTCCGGAGGCTCCATCTTCCACGGCGATGGCAGGCATTTTCCACTTTTTTCTCCACCCCTCACAGCGAGGGCCCCTGACGCCAAGGGCACAAGCCGACCCGCGCCACGCTGTATCGTGGCAGCCCTCCCCTAACATTAGGCTCTTGCATACTCGAGCCCGCCGGAGTCAGAAGTGTTCGCCTGCGCTAACCTCCTCGGAGTAGGCAAGCTGCTCGGACGCTGCTTAACTCCCCCGCCGCCCACCAGCGACTCGAGTCCGCCCCTAACCTGGGTCGCTGGCGGAGCGAGGTGGGCATCCAGCACCTCAACCCTCAGCGCCACCGGGCCGGCCAGTTTCTGTAGCTTTTTATGGACATCTTCAGGTTTTATAATTAACTGTCCTGGATGAGATGTCTCAGTAACTCTAAGGGGGTTAGAGCTACTTTGTTGAATACAGTGCAAAAATAATTATTTTGGATGTCTCCCATTTCCTTATTGTTTGCTGTTTGTCCTAACTCATTTATGAAGGGACCTATCATATTGGTGCTCCATTTTAGGCTGTTCACATAAGAGAAGAAAGTTGTTGTCTTTAACCCTTTTAGCCAGCCAAATTTCGTGTTGTTTTAGCATTTTTGATCTTGGATCTTACTTCCCTGGCTAGATCCCTGTAGGCACAGTAGCCCAAGTGATTGCCTCATTTAAATTGTTTGAACATTTTATTTTTTTTGTTGATTAGTCTTTTTATAGAGGAATTCAGCCAACCAGGTACTGTTTTTTTTATTAAATTTTTTAAAGCTAGGAATATTATTTTTAACTTGTTCATTCAGCTTTGATAACAGTAGAGTCCACATTTCTTTGACTGAAAGGCTGGAAAATTCACTTGGACCATTCCCATTTAGATAGATTACTCCTAATTGCCGTAAAATCTGCCCTACCAAAATTCAGTTTTTCTGTAGCTTCTGTCCCAACTTGTTTATATTGCCCTTGAATATGGAAAACCACAGTTTGGTGATTACTATTACCTTGTGGTGTATTAACACTGGCATTATGTACAGAGTTACCCATGTTAGTTAGTGTAATATCTAGTGTATTATCACCTCTAGTAGCTTCAAGAACTTTTTGATCAAGGCCAGGTTGTTCAAATATATCAAAAGGATTTATCTGTTTTGTTAACTCCTGTCATTGTTTTCCAATCTGTATGCGGCAAGTTGAAGTCCCCTAGCAATAGGATTCTGTCCGCTGGATTCAGGTTGTCAGTATGATTTACCAAAATGGTATCATTTTCTGATGATATTGAAGGTGGCCTATATATCAAACCTAGTTTGATTTTGGCACCGACTTGGGGAAGTAGCTTGACCCATAATAATTCCAGATTGTCAACGTCTCCCTGTATCTCTTCACATTTTATTGATTCATGAATATAAATGGCTGTTCCTCCACCCTTCTTGTGCTCCCTGCTTTTTGAGAACAGGTTATACTCTTGTGTATTTTTTAGCCAATGAATCATTCTCCTCCCACCAAGTCTCAATATCTAATGCCAGATGAATATCCTGTAAGGCTAACAGTAGTTTAAATTCTTCAAATTTATTCACCTAACTCCTAGCGTTTATTAACGCTTCCTTCCATCCTTGACCATCAAGGTTTGGCAAGTTTATGTCTGAGTCAGTATTACAGGTGCTCGCTGCCCCCCCCCCCCCTCGTTTTCCAGTTTAAATGAAACTTCAAGACATCATTTATTTTTTTGCGTAGGATTCTGGGCCTATCCGATTTCAAATGAAGGCCATCAAATTTGAAACATGCCTTGTTACTAAAGGTGACAGAATTGTCCATAAACCCAGTATTTTCCTTGAGACAGAACTGCCGTAACCAAGTGTTCAATATGTGAATATACTCATTCTTGTGATGATGTCTTCCAACGGTCGGTAGTACCCCAGATATTATAACCTCCTAATTGTTGCCCTTAATCCATTTAATAAGCTTAATAAAGTCCATTTGGATGTCACCCATATTGCGTGTATATATCATTGGTGCCCACATGCAGAAGTACAAGAAAGCTGGAGGTATTTTCTAATAACCTATCCAGTAAATTAATAATGTCATTTACATATGCCCCAGGGAGTGTGCTTACTGTAGTATGAGCTTTGCGTCCATAGCACACTGCAGTGTTGATGCCCCTTAGGATAGAGTCGCCAATTACCATTATGTCCCTATTCTGATTGTGCAGATTTGTGATTTGTTCAGAGTTAGCTGGGTTATGCAGCAGTAGTAGTAGTAATAGTAGTAAAAGTTTATTTTTATACAGGTAGCAGTGTTAAACATCATTGGGTCAAAGACCCATTTTCAAGATGGACCTGTGACAATTTAGATACAAAATTATATACATATTACACAAATGACAAACTTATACAACATACATCATAGCAGCAGTTTATCTATTAATATAAATTTTCCCTTCGCTACATTATTACAATCACTCAGAGGTCTAAGACCAGTCTAATAGACAAAATACATTTCTTAGCTACAAACTTTAAAGTTTCACTAGTTTCCGAACTTTAAAAGGGTTTCGCTACATTCCTCATATGCACTTTAATCAATCCATCTATAAATAAACACATCAGCCATTACACATGCGTTTCATTCTTAGGTCATAACCAGTAACTTTCATAAAATGTTTTGTTTGTTGAATGTGTTTTATCTCTTCATCTATTGGGGCGCACACCATAACAACTTTAGTTCCAAAGGTCATATCCCCAAATCTATTATATAGTTTAGGTGTAACAAATGTGTTTTCCCCCATTACCTCTAAGGTTATGGTTGTGTCTATATGTCACATACATTTTATCTACACAGTATCTTGGATTCTGATTGTGTACTACCCCATTAATCTATTTTAGCCATTTTTGTTCTCTTTTTTTGCTCTAAATGAGATTGTTGAAGTAACACAAACATATCACTATGATGAGTGTGATATTCATAATTTAGTACAAATCTAGCCAAATTATTATATAACGCTTGAATAGCTCTTAAGTTTGTCTTGCTGGCCATGCTATAGACATGGCTTCCATATCAATACAGGGTGTAATCAGTTGATTTATAATATCCCCTCTAATTTTCTGGTTTAAACAGTATTTTGACCTCTGAAAAGCTCCTAGTTTGTTATTAGTTTTACTTACTAAGTCTTTTATGTCCTCAGGTGTAACTTCTGATTCTGCAGGCTGTGTGTTTAAATCCTCTACTGAGTCAGCTAGGTCCTGTCTAAGATCTTCAAATTTGTTAAATAGCTGTAAGGGTACCTTTTCCTGCTTATAATTCCTTGATTTCCTATCGGCAGTAGGGACTTGTACCCATGAATCCATATCCTCTCCCTTATCTAGATTTGGATCCACAAATGCACTACCAGCTAATGCGTCACATATGGTTTCATTTTTGTTAATGATAATTTCAAGTGCCGCCACATCTATGAAATTCTCCAGTATTTTTATTTCCTTCTGTGTTTCCAGTCTCTGGAGTAATTGCTCTTTTTCCCCCTGTAGGGTACTAATCAATAGACATTTATCGCAGATAAAATCCTGACTAGATGCCTCATCTGTGTACATGTTACATTGTGTACAAGTTCTTCTCTTAACTTTGCTTCATTTACTTTTAGCCTGGGACATAGCTATAACTTCTGTACTCTTTTGCCCGTTTAAGGGAATAACGTGAATTAAAGTACCTTGATTATTGCAGCCTGGCTATGTAATGCCAGTTAACCTTCCACCCGATTCACCAGCGGACACAGCAGACACGAGCAGATGTGTGTGTCCCTGTGCATCTCTGCATGCGCAACACGAGTCCCACTCGCAGCAGGGCATCCTAAATACTGGTGACCCACCTAGAAGTCCTCGCAAGAGGTCAAACTCAAGTGCGAGTATGTGATTTAAAAATAATATTCTGGACCTAAATCTCCTCAATGAGGGCCCCTCGTATGTGACCCGGCTGGGAAATGTGCCAGAATGTGTAAAACAAAATAGAATCATACCCATTAACTTCATCAGAGCTGGCTTATCCTCTGGCTCTGGCATCTGTTGAATAGCTCTCACTTTCTCAGGGTCTGGTTTTAACCTTTCACTGCTCAGAACTTGACCTATGTAGCTTATTTCAGTCATTCTGATTTTGCACAGCTTCAGATTTATACTTCTGGCTCTCTCCAGTAGTTGAATAAATCTCTGATCATGTTGCTTCACATTTTCTCCCCAGCTGAGTATCATCAATAATGTTCAGTACTCCTTCTTGGCCTTCCAGCATCTGTACTATGATTTTCTGGAACACCTCAGGTGCAGATGAGAATATCGAAAGAGAGACTCTTAAATCTGTACTTTCCAAATGGCGTATTAAATGTACACAATCTGGAGCTTTCTCTATTAAGCTGTATTTGCCAAAATCCTTGGTTTGCATACAGTACTAAGAATACCTTAGCACTTGGCATTCCAGCTACTACTTCTTCCACTGTTCCGCAGGGGGTAGTGCTCTCTTTTTATTCCACAGTTTGTCTTTTGGATAAATACAGATCCTGAGCTTATCAGGCTTTACTACCGTTACCGTGCTGTTAACCCAGTTTGTAGGCTCAGTTTGTTTTGCAATGACATCTGATTGTTCCATTCTTTCAAGTTCTGCTTTGATTCTATCCTTAGGCGCTACTGGCACTTAATTGGGTAGGTGCACAACAGGTTTAACAGTGGGGGTCTACCTGGATATGGTGCTGTCCTGGTATGCATCCAAGATCTGTAAATAAGTCTTCGTAGTTATCAAGTGTGTCTCTTTCTCTGGGATCTACATTAAAAATCCTTTTCAACATGCCTAACTGCAGGCATGTTGCATGACCAAGTATTGCTGGTGCATCTTGATCAATTACTTGGAACTGGATGTCATATTTCTGGCCTTTATACTCACATATGAGCTCTTTTTGCCCTTTAGGTATCATCTGATGCCCTGAGTAAGTAATTCGTTTGTACCTGGACTTGTTCAACTTATCTTTCAAATGCAACATCTTAAACATTTGTGTTGATATGACATTACATTCTGCTCCAGTGTCAAGCTTGAATTGAACTGCTTTATTTATTTTGTGTTTCTGTTTAGTCTTTTCTGTCCTCAGTAACATCTTTTTTTTTTTTTTTTTTTACCTGTTTATCTCCCCTGCAAGCCTCACCTATCTCTCCTTCAGGCCAGTTGCCACAAGGACTCTCACCTCTCTCATCTCCGCCAACAATCCCTGACCCCACATCGCAGCCACCTGAGGGTAACCTGATGTAACCTTTCATTGGGTGGGTCCTCCTCTCCCGAGGAGAAATGGCCTAATGGCTAGGCATTAGCCCTGGGTGTTGCTGTGGCCGAGTCGGCTGTTGCAGAGCTCGAGGAGTCACTGGTCTGGGCGGCCGTCATCTGGTAATAGGAGACGCCGTTTTCTAGTTTTTCCTCTGATTCCCCTACTCAGGCCGCAACTGAACTTCCACTGGTCTCACGAGACTGCTACAGAGCGACGCCGTTCCCCAACCCATCCCTGGAGAGGAGAGCAGTCTTCCGGACGCTCAATCCTACTCCTTCCTCTGCCAACCCTCTGGCTCCCGAGTCCATTCCCGAACTTGGGTCACCAGTGTGGTGTGAGGTAAGGCACCAGCGCCTCAGCCCTCTGCGCCACCGGGCTGGCTCAATAACATCTTTAACATTAATAGCTCCAATCTACACTTTGCTCTCATCTATACTTTCTTCTGTCTGAATTATTCAACTTAACATTTCTGCTTTAACATCTTCCCCGTCTAACACATGTATTTTTCTAGGCTGAGTCTGAGGTTGTGGTCTACATATTTTTGCAGAGTGGTTTCTCTTGTGATAGGCTTTACACTTTGACCAAAGGCAGGCCATTATGGTTTTTCATGTTTGTAACCACAGCTGCCACATTTTATTTCATCTTTTGTGTTTTCTTTTGTTTTTCTTGAGCTGCTCTTTTTGAATTTACTGTAATCCGGTGTCACTTTTTTTAGTTTATGGACTTGCATTTCTACCTCGTCATTAACACTTTCATTTGGCTGTGACTAACCTCACTTGCACGGCATATATCAGTTGCTTTTTGCAATGTAAGGTCTGCTTCTTTAAGAAGAAGTCTGCCTCTGACGTAATCATCTCTAATGCCACACACAATTCTGTCCCTTATAAGTGACTCGGTTAACTACACAAACTCGCAACTCTTGGCCTTATTTTTAAGATCAGTCACATAAGCATCTGTCTTTTCCGATAGGCCTTGTGCTCTGGTAAAGAGCATGTCTAATATATGTCATATTCTTTCTAGGCTTACAGTACTGTTGAAACTTTGCTTCTAACACTGCTATCTTGTCTCTGTCCTCTGCCTTAGTAAATTCAAAAGTATTAAATACCATTATCACTTCTTCTCCTGTCACATGCAAAAACATGGCACACACTGTACGTTCTCGGACTTCTCTGCTATTCCACTTGTCGTCCGTCATGAACAGCTTAAATTTTTGTATCCATGTTCTCCAATTTGCTGCCAAATTGCCTTCTAGACACAAACTGTTTGGAGGTTTCAACTGCTCCTTTTCTTCCTTTTTCTTTCTGCATTTTCTTCTGTACTTCTGACACCATGTAAAGTATGAGAAACCACTGGATGCTGTTTACTGTTCAGCTTCTTTATTAAAACTGCATGAGCATTTGCTGCTCAAACTGAAACGTGTGCAACACTCACATCAGTGGCGGAGCCAGATTTGGGAGCCGGGGCATTCAGTCAATCATGGGCTCCACAATGGGCACTAAACATTGAATAAAGATGGTGGTGGGGCACCACTACTCACACTGGGGCAGCCAGGAGGGGCAACCACCCCCTCAGCCCCCCCTCTAGCTCCGCCACTGACTCACATACACTCATATGTGCTTTACTATACTGCTTTCTATATTCTATTGACTCCATATATTGTTCCATCCTTCTACAATAGATGACATGTCACGGGGGAGGGCTAGAGGGTCTTTAGAGCTGGCATATTCTGAAAGAGTTAGTCAGGTTGGAACTATAAACAGAATAACACCTAAGGGGTTTGAGTCTGCCCTGAGTCACCAAAGTATCTTGTGTGGTAAGCAGTCTACCTTGAGACAGAGAGAGAGAGAGAGAGATTTTCTCTGTGTGTAACCTACTGTTGAAAACCATTTTCTTTCCGTTTCTGTTGAATTATTGTTCCCTATAGTCTTGCTGTAGAATCCTTTATTTTCTGTGGAGATATCTGAAGTATGTGCCTTCCTGGGTTAAGAACTAATATCAGGCTAATGATGGATGGTGTATTCAATGGACTGTGGGAGAAACCAGTGGTGACTGTACATGAAGCAAACAATGTTACCAGGAAAAACTCAAGGTGGATTAAAAATAACTTATTGAGCATTATGGAGAAGGCTGACTTGTCAAGGTATGCTAATTGTCAGTGGGTTGCTTCCAAATATAAGGGATAAAAGAAGGTTGAAGGAAGAGATATAGGCAAATGACAGTTGGCTTAAAAAGAAGTGCTTGGAATGGTGATCGTGGGGGACTTCAACCTGCCAGGAGTGCACTGAAGTACCCCAACGACCAAGAATAGAAGAGAGCAGATACTGCTGGATGCCTTCCAGGACAGCTTCCTGATGCAAATGGTCAGTGAACCAACCAGGTTAGGGAATACCCTTGACCTTGTGCTAGCAAATGGAAAGTTTGTGAGGGAACTGAGGGTGGAAGAACCGCTAGCAGGGAGTGATCACCACTCAGTATGGTTCATGTTGAATATGGTTAGGGAAGGAGTGGAATCCAGCACAGAGGTGCTGGACTTCAGGAGGGCTGACTTCGGGAGGATGGGGGAAGTAGTAAAAGGGTACCTGGCCAGAATTCAACCTAGCATGGGCACTAACCAGAGGTGGGAGCTAATAAAGATGGGGATAGTGGAGGCAACCAGAACCTGCAGCAAGGCCCAGAGCAAGAAGGCTGGGGCAAAGAAGCCTAGCTGGGTGAGCGAGGTGGTCATGGAAAAGATAAGGAAGACAAGAGCTACCTTTAGGAGGTACAAAACAACAGGGAGTGGGGAGGACAGGGAGGAGTACCTGAAGGAATTGAAGGAGGTGACAAGGGCAGTAAGGGCAGCCAAGGTGTCTAAGGAGTTCAGGCTGGTGCAGGGCATTAAAGAGGGGGAGAAGCACTTCTTCGGGTACATAAGGGAGAAAAGGAGCTGTAAGGACCATATAGGAAGTATTTGGGGGTGGAAGCTGGGGGTGAAAAGGCAGAAGAACTAAACGACTACTTCTGCTTGGTATTTACTAAAGACAAGGTGGAGGTGATACCTAACGGGGGCAGGAGGGAAGGAATGGAGGAGGAGGGGGTGATGGATGGGGAAATCATGGAGGGCAGGGTTCTGGAGGGCTTGAGGGTACTGAGGGTGGACAAGGAGCCAGGGCCAGATGAGTCACCCCAGGGTACTGAACGAGCTGGCAGAGATCCTGGCTGGGCCTTTGGCAGACCTGTTCAATGCCTCACTGCACTCATGGTGTGTACCCCAGGATTGGAGGTTGTCTCACATGGTGCGCCTCCTCAGGAGCGGCCCAAAGAATGAACCGGGGAACTACAGTGAGCCTCACATCTATAGTGGGTAATCTGATGGAGACGATCCTGAAGGAGAGGCTGGTGTTCCTCCTGGAGGCCAGCGGGCTGCAGGACTGCAGACAGCATGCATGGCTTTGTCACTGGCAGATCCTGCCAGACCAACCTGGTGGATTACTATGACTGGGTTACTAGACAGTTCGACAAGGGCCATGCAGTGGATGTCCTGTACCTGGACTTCAGTAAGACATTTGGCTTGGTGCCGCATGGGAGACTAGGAAGTAAATTAGAAGACACGGGTGGGTGCAAAGTTGGTGAGGTGAGTAGTGAACTGGCTTCAGGGAAGGCAGCAGAGGGTGTTGGTGGGTGGGGAGCTCTCATCCCCAAGGGCGGTGACGAGCGGTGTTCTGCAGGGTTTGGTGATGGGATCAGTGTTGTTTGGGATATTCATTGCAGAAATATCGGTGGACATCAAGAGCAAGATCAGTCTGTTTGCTGACGACACCAAGATAGGAGTGGTGGTGGATGACCTAGGGGGATGGCAGGCGTTGTTGGATGATCTGGCAAAGCTGGAAACCTGGTTGGATACCTGGCAACTGGGATTCAATGCCAAAAAGTGCAAGGTGCTGCATTTTGGGGTGAAAAACCCAAGGAGCTACCAGCTGGGGGGGAGTGAAGCTAGCTGTGACAGAGAAGGCGAAGGATCTGGGGGTGCTCATTACAGGATCAATGAACAACACAGCACAGTGTAGAAAGGCAGCTGCAAAGGCCAACAAAATGCTGGGATGTACTGCAAGGGGTATATATTCAAGGAGGGGGAGGTGATTCTGCCCTTGTATAGAGCATTGGTTAGACCATGCCTGGAGTACTGCGTGCAGTACTGGCACCCGTATCTGAAGAGGGATATTAAGTTACTGGAGGGGGGTGCAGCACAAAGCGACAAAGATGATCCATGGTCTGGGCGACTTATACGAGAGGAGGCTGAGGGAGTTGAACATGTACTGGCTGGAGGAGAGGAGGGACAGGGGGATACAACTGAAATCGTCAAATACATGAAAGTAATAAGCAAGACAGGTATGGATGGACTAATCAAATTAAGGGAGAGAATGGACACCTGGAACAGTGATGTGAGACTGCAGGGAGGAAAGTTCAGGAGGGAGATGAGGACACACTTTTTTACAGAGAGGGTGGTGGCCATGTGGAATGTGTTACCGGTGAATTGGTATCTAGTAGAATGGTGGGCTGCTTCAAAAGGGACTGGGACAGGGCAAGGGGGGCCATGGGAAGGAAGGGAGGGGCTGCTGCAGAATAAGGGATGGTAGCTGCACAATCGTCCAGACTTGATAGACTGTAAGGCCTTTATCTACTGGCAATTTTCATATGTTCATAGGTATCTGTATGGATAATTGGAAAGCATTTAGGAGGAGGAGAAAATTGTATAGGAGAGACGGGGTATGCCTAAGTAGAAGTGGGACAACACTACTAATAAAAAGATTGAAGCGAAGCCATTAGTTATGGTTATAGACTGTTATGGTTCTCTAAGGAAGTGGCAAAGGCGCTGAAGGAAAAAAGGGTGGCATTCAGGAGGTATAAGGAAGCATAAGAGGGAGGAGGACAGAGAGGTATACCTAGTAAAGTAGACGGATGCAAGGTGGTGAGGGGAGCAAAGGTGCAGACAGAGGAAAGAATTGGCAAAGGGGTCAGTAAGGGGAATACGATTTTCTTCAAATACAAAAGTGAAAAGAGGAAAACAAGGGGAGAGAGAGTGAGGATTAGAAAGGCAAAAGCAGGGGGAGACTGTGCAGAAGAGGACCAAGAAAAAGCAGATATCCTGAACAGATATTTTTTGCTCAGTCTTCACACTGGTGGGAGGGGGGATGGAGCACCAGGGAGTAGCAAGAATGGGGGTGGGTGGACATAGTTGCATTTTCAGAAGAAAGAATCTGGAAGGGACTCGCAGCTCTGGAGGTGTACAAAGCCATGGGACTGGACAGGGTACATCCAAGGGTTCTAAATAAACTCAAACTCAGGGAGGTACTAGCTGCCCCACTGACAGCATTGTTCAACAGCTTACTTGAAACAGGCATGGTCCTGTAAAACCAGAGAAGAACCAATATGGTCCCTTTACATAAGAGCATCAGCAGGAGGGATTAACAAATGTAAAATTGATGTGCTAGTCCAAGGACAACTGGCCTAGCTAAAAATGGAAGTCCTAGTGTTGCGAGTGGTAGACCATAGTTGGAAGGCTATAGTTTTAAGGAACATGTTAAAACAGTTCCCCACTCCCATCAACTACCACCTGGCCCCTCTGGGTGTCTGTCAGTCAGGGCTGGGTACAAGGTAAGCCAAGCATGCCTAAATAAAGTATATTTTGTTAAAGTAAGTTATTATGGTACACTACACTTTAGTTTGTACAGTGCAGAAATTCCCCTTTTTATATCCTCTTAGTCAACTACCGCACTTGATCCCAACTTTTGAGCTAGCTAGCTTGCACTTACCCCATCTCATTATATACCACAACCCAATACCTTAGCAGGATTTCCTCATTGTAACTGTTACTATCGACTATTATGGTGTATATATATTAATCTACACTCACCTATTCCTGTCAAACATATGCAGCTGTATTATCTAATTATATGTTTTCAAGGTATAAAGCATGACTTCCCCATGTAATTGCTACTATACTATAAGTAAGGGTAAATTGTCATCTACGCCCAACTATTTCTGTCAGATGTTTTCAACTGTATTTTAATTGTATGTATATATATCAGGACCTGGACTACCCTTGTCCTAATCCCCACTGTACCCCTCCCCACAGTTCGCACTGGGAGACCAGCAGTTCTTGCTCAGTGTGCTTTTCCTGGTGAAACAATTTCAATAAATAAATAAATAGTATGTACAACACTCCTCCCCACACCAAACTGCCCAAGTGTCCCACCGACCCACACACAAGGCAACTCCCTCACCCTTTTATGTTGTGTTGTGTTTTGGTACAGAATATCATCTGTCTAAATGTACAGCACTACTCTCACACCAGCAACTGATCAAGTCTCCCACACCAACGCTTTTTGCTGTACTGTTATGTATGTGCAGTACAACAGTTCTTTTAACGACCACCTGGCCCCACTGGATGTCAGTCAGAGTAGGGTAGAGGCATAGCTAAATAAAGTATATATTTTTTTAAGTAAGTTATGGTACACTTTAGTGTGTATAGTACAGAAAATTTTCTTTTCTAGGAGCATGGATATGTTGTTCATCCACACTGTCTGGCATTGTCACTTTCCCCTTTAAATCTTGCCGGAAGTCTTCATGCTGGCTCCTCCCACCCACCCGGGTGGAAAATACCTCGGCTCCGCCCCATGACGCCAGATCTTCCTTTCCGCTGGAAGATACAGGTTCCCTTGTGCTACCTTGCAGCAATAGAGGCCCTGGAGTCAAATTGACGGTTTTCACCACACTTACTCGCCTTGAAACTCGTAAGAGTGTACGATTCAGATCCGAATGCTTCGGATATGGAGGACAAGTTGTCCCCCGCGTTTCGCTGGTGTCCTTGTGGACAAAAAATGTTGCACACCTATCCCCACCTCTCGTGCGTATACTGCCTCAGTACCGTGCATGATACCTCGGCGTGCACCATGTGTTTGGCCTTCCATCCCACCATTCTGGAGGACCATAAGGCACGCCTTAAGCTGGGGAGACCGGAGCTTCGCAATCCACCGGTGAAATCGAAGGAGGCCAGGTGGGCGGTTTCCGCGACTGCGGGATCCACTGAGCAGCTCGAGTAAATGGCGGCCTTCGAGGAAGAAGCTGCCCAAGCTTCGGCCAACCGAAGCTTCTTCGTGCTGCTCAACTTGGGCTCCACCTTCACAGGATCCTTCCAGGAGTTGTGCCAGTCTCTCCCTACTAAGGGTGAGGCGCCCTCAGGCTCCCACTCCTCCCAATCCAAGAAGAAGGATAGGGATCCTAAACCATCATCCTCTACCCGAAGAAGACGCTCCTGGGACCGAGAGCGGTCCGACTCTCGGGAGCAGGGGGTCTCGACTACGGTCGAGATCGCCTCCTCGGCTGCCGGCTTTTCAGACCTCCCATCAGGCCAGGGCACCGAAGCTGAGGACACAGCTGAACCGGCCGAGATCTCTGTTGACCCAATCGAGCCGTTGTCGCTGATGCCTGTCAACGACTCTCTGGAGAGGACACCTATTCTCTCCTTCCCCGCAAAGACCCGTCCTATGGGCATCCTGATCGAGGGACAAGAGCCGGAACCCCGGTTCTCACCGAACCCGGCTTCTCCCGACCGACGGAGCCGACGCCGTCAGTCTAGATCGAGGAGTAGGACCCAGTCGGTCGGAAGACTGAAGAAGGGCCACAAACATTCCCGAAAGAGGTGCCGCCACTGTTCCTCATCCTCCTTAGACGAGGAGAGACTTAGGCGGAAACTCCATCAACGTTATGAGAACCTTATGTGGCAGCAACTTCTTTTGACAGGTCAAAAGCCGGCTGCCCCGGCAGTACCGGCCATTACTTGGCCTCAGCTTCTTCGGACGACACCGACTCCCTTGGTGCCGAGGACTCCGGTTCTCCCTCCGGTGGGTCCGGTGCGCATTCCGGCTCGGCCTGTTACAGGCTCCCCACTGGAACCACCACCAAAACAGCCTCAGGGAGGGTTCCCCTCTAAGGAGGACTGACCGACTTCGGGCCTGCCCCACAGGCTGTCCATCACGGTCACTCCTGACCGCCCTAGGCGCATCGAGGGGGATTTAGGTGGGAGGCCTTTGTATCCGGACTCCTCGGATTCGGATACCACTGGCCTTCACTCTCATGATGAGCTGTCGGAGTCAGGCATGGAAGAAGGGCCGTCTTCCTTCCAGGGCATCCTTCGACTCATTTCAGAGTCCATGGGCATGCCTTTGCAGCCTATTCAGAAGAAAGCAAAATATCCTCTCACGGATATTCTCAAGAGGGGGGATTCTCCTACGGAGGCCTTCCCAGTGGCCGAAGCCATAGTTGGCCCAGCTCTGGATCTTTGGCAGCGTCCAGCCTCCTGCCCGGCTCCCTCTGCCCGCATGGCCCGCAAGTATGCGGTGCCCATGGGGTCCTTGGTGGGCTTCACTGAGCACCCCTCGGCGGAAAGCCTGGTGACTGCCTCAGTGTTTAGGCGAACGGGCAGCTCTACGGATACTGACCGCCCTCCGGACAAGGAGTCCAAACTAATGGACCACTCGGCCAGGAAGGTCTACGCGGCATCATCCTTAGGCCTTTGTCAGGCTAGCTCAGCAGTGATCATGGCATACTTCTCTCACGCACTTTTGGGGTCACTGGATGAAGTTCTTCCTCATCTCTCAGCAGACATGCAGACCACGGTCAAGCAGGTCCGGGACCAGGGCTGGGCTGTTGCTAAACAGCAGCTACAGACGGCTCTGGACATTGGTTATTCCTGTGCCCGCTCACTGGCTGCCACGGTTGCCTCTCGCCGCAGGGCTTGGCTGAGGTTATCCTCCTTTTTGGTGGATACCCAGCACAAGTTAGCTGACGTGCCCTTCCTTGGCACCGACCTCTTTGGTCCAGGAGTGGCAGGTCACCTTCAGCGCATTGAGCAGTCTGATGCCACCTTAGATGCCACCTCTGCTAAAGGTTCTTCGGGCAAGAACCAGCAGAAGCGCAAGAAGAAGTCCTTTCGGCATTCTTCCCCTGCGGTCAGACAGCCCTCCTTCCAGGGAGGTCAGCAACAGCAGCAGGCTCAAGCTTGGCGTACTAGGCCCAAGCAAGGTCCTCAACAGCCCAGCAAAGGAGGCCAAGGTGCTGGTCCAGGTACCTTCTCCTTCTCCAAGCCTGCACAGTGACGGGTCGGGGGTGGCCTCCCCCGCACCCGTCACGCCAGTTCTGGGTCCTCCCATGGGGGGCCGGCTCTGCCATTTCCTTTCTGCCTGGTCTGGTATCGCTTTGGACAGGTGGGTTCCGGAAGTGGTCGGGCAGGGTCTGCCCCTAGAGTTCGAGCAGTACCCTCCAAGCCGAGCCCGTGCCCCACGGGAGGAAAGGATCTCAGTTGGCACTCAGTCAGCCCTTCGGGATGACATTGCACAGCTCCTCCTCAAGGAGGCAGTTGCTCCAGTGCCGGATCCTCCTTCAGACCCAGGCTTTGTCTCCAGGTATTTCCTGGTGCCCAAGCGGACATGGGGTTGGCGCTCCATCCTAGATCTCCACGACCTGAATCGGTATCTCAGGTCTCGCACCTTCCAGATGGTAACTCTGAACCAGATCATACCATCTCTGGAGCGAAACATGTGGTTCTGTACACTGGATCTTCAGGACGTATTCTACCATGTCCCAATCCGTCCATCCCATCAGCGGTTCTTCAGGGTCAAAGGGACCCTGTACGAGTTCAGAGCCATGCCGTTCGGCCTGTCATTGGCCCCAAGGGTCTTCACCAAATGCATCGCAGTGGTGGCAGCCCATCTGCGGCATCAAGGAGTTCGCATTTACCCCTATCTAGATGACTGGCTCCTGGCGGGTTCCTCCCTTCAGGAGGTGGAGAGGTCCAGGGACCTGACCCTCCGAACCTGCTCCCACCTGGGCCTTCTAATCAACGAGGCCAAGTCAGAACTCGTGCCTTCTCAGGTGATGGGCTTCATCAGGGCAGAGCTCGACTCTTGTCAAGCCAGAGCTCGGCTCCCGGCGGACAGGGCGGAGGTTCTTTCCTCCTTTGCCCAATCATTTCTGGTTGGGCACTTGCGCCCTGCCCGGGACTTCCTGCGCCTCCTGGGTTACATGGCGGCGTGCACCTCAGTGGTCCGCTGGGCCAGACTGCACATGCACCCCCTTCAATTTTAGCTGGCCGCCCAGTGGTCTCAGCGTCAGGGTCTCTTCGACCAGATGGTCACGGTCACCCAGAGGATGTGGGACGCTCTCCAGTGGTGGATCTTCCCGAGTCATTTGCAGGAAGGAGTCCCGTTTGTCCGCCCCGAGCTGACGGTTGTCCCTACGACCGACGCCTCTCTCATGGACTGGGGAGCCCACATGGGGGACAACAGAGCCCACGGGTTCTGGACCCCCGAGGAGTCCCGACGCCACATCAACCTGTTGGAGCTTAAAGCAGTCAGACTGGCCCTGTCAGCTTTTGCTCCTCAGCTCCGGGGTCAAGTGGTTCAAGACCAGACGGACAATACCACGACCATGTACTACCTCAACAAACAGGGCAGCACGCACGCCCGTCTGCTGTGCAAGGAGGCGCTCCAGATCTGGACCTTTGTCAGCCGGCTGAAGGCGGATCTCCTAGCTATCCATGTGGCAGGAGTCTCGAACCAACTGGCGGATGCTCTCAGCCGCATAGGCCAGACATCCCACGAGTGGTCTCTCCATCCAGAGGTAGCTACGACCTGTTCTTCCGCTGGGGCAAACCGTTGGTGGACCTGTTTGCCTCCAGGAAAACATCAAGCTGAGGCTGTACCATGCCCACCCCCCCCTCAGCAGGGTTCACTGCAGGATGCCTTCTCGAGGCCGTGGACCCCAGGCCTCCTCTATGCCTTCCCTCCATTTCTCTTGATCCACAAGGTGTTACTCAAGGTGAGGAGGGACAAGGCGAAGGTGATCCTGGTAGCCCCAGATTGGCCACGCCAGTTCTGGTATCCAGATCTCCTCAGCCTCAGCTGCAGGGCCCCGGAGCGGCTTTGTACATGCCCAGACCTGATGATATTGAACCAGGGGAAGGTCTTCCACTCGGACCTTCAGTCCCTGCACCTCACAACCTGGATCCTGAGCGGCTAGAGTTCCAGGCTCTGGGTCTTTCTGAGGATGTCTACACCGTGGTGGAAGCATCTCGAAAAGAATCTACCAGGAAATGTTATGCCTTCAAATGGAAAAGGTTTTCCATTTGGTGTCAGAGAAAGAGCCTGGACCCCTTATCCTGCTCTGTGGCTAACATTCCAGACTACCTTTGGTCCCTCTCCAAAGGGCGTCTTCGGTCATCAACCCTCTGCTTACCGGGCACGGGCCGGTTAGCCGATGTTGGCACAGGAGATGGTGATCAGGCATTTTTTCAAAGGCCTGGATCACATATCCCCTCCAGTGCGTGAACCTCCACCTCCGTGGGATCTCTTGCTGGTTTTGGCAAAGCTCATGGGCAAGCCATTCGAACCCATGCACAAGTGTGAGCTCTCACATTTGTCATGGAAGACTGCCTTCTTGGTGGCTATCGCATCAGCCAGAAGGACAGGGGCGCTCCAGGCACTTTTGGTGGACTCCCCTTATCTAGTCTTTCACAGGGACAAAGTTGTCCTGCGCCCGCACCTGAAATTCCTTCCGAAGATGGTGTCAGAGTTTCACCTCAATCAGGTGTTGACTCTGCCGGTATGTTACCCTGACTACACCTCAGATGCCGAGTACAGGCTCCATACTCTGGACCTTAGGCATGCTCTCTCCTACTATAAGGAGAGGACGGCGGAAATTCAGGGAGAGATTCGCCAGCTCCTTGTCACCTACGCTGAAGCCGCTTCTGGCAGACCTGCAGCCAAACGGACTATTGCAAGATGGATTACATCATGCATAAGTCTGTGTTTATGAATTGGCAGGCAAGGAGCCTCCCAAGGGGATAAGAGCTCATTCTACCCACCATACTGCTGCTTCGGTGGCTGCTTCCAGGGACATCCCTATCCAGGAAATCTGTCGGGCTGCTACCTGGAAGTCAGCGAACACCTTCATTACCCATTACCACATCGATCTTGAGTCACATCGTGATGCTGGTTTTGGGGCCTCGGTTCTCCAGTCTCTGTTTCCTAAGTAGTGGGGTGTGCGCCTTGCCTCCCTTCTCCCAGAGAACTGCTAGGAGTCTGCCAGACAGTGTGGATGAACAAAATATCCACACTCCTAGAAAAACTGGTTACTCACCTGTAACAGTAGTTCTAGGACTGGTATGTGTGTTGTTCATCCACACGCACCCGCCTGACCTCCCCGGCTTAAGGCGCACAACCTGGCTTCCAGCGGGCTAGGTCTGGTGTCATGGGGCGGAGCCGAGGTATTTACCACCCGGGTGGGTGGGAGGAGCCAGCTTGAAGACTTCCGGCAAGATTTAAAGGGGAAAGGGACAATGCCAGACAGTGTGGATGAACAACATATACCACTCCTAGAACTACTGTTACAGGTGAGTAACCTGTTTTTTTCCCCTATCCTTCTCCTCTTTCTTAATCTCTACAATACTCTTCCCCCACCCCAAACTAACTGCCCAAGCATCCCACAGACCCACACACAAGGCAAGTCCCATACACCCTCGTGGTCACTGTGCTGTGTTTTGGTACAGTTAGTATATCCTCTGTCTACTTGTGCAGCACTCTTCTCACCCAGACAACTGCCCAAGTGCCTCACACAACACACACCATGCCCCCCTTCTGTCCAACACCTGTTGTGCTGTACTGTATGTACACTACAGTTATTCTGTTCAGTTTTCCCTTTTTGTTTTTCTCAGTATGTTTTCCTTTTTTTTGTCTTACTTTGGGTTAAGTTACAAACAACCACTTTTTTGTTTTGACCTTTATGTTTATTCATTTATAAAACAAACATATAGGCCAGCCCGGTGGCGCTGAGGGTTAAGGTGCCGGACGCCACATGTCACGCCGTGGCGGTGACCCATTTTAGGGAACGAGCATGGGCTGCCGTGGGTTGGCAGGGGAGGAGATGGATCAAGCGTCCAACGGACTGCTTTCTATCTCCGGGGAGGCTGGAGATCAGTGGCTGGCACATGCCTGATCCCTAGTGGAGGCTGGGACTTGGTAACATGGAGCCACTGCAACGTGGGGCAGGAGTGCGGCAGACGCTTGATGTGGGTGTGCACGAGAGCATGCATGACCCCATCGCAGGCATCATTGCATGCCGCGCTCCTGCAAGGGGGCACAGAAAACTGGAAAAAACTCCTGGCGGATGACAGGGGGGCTCACAGGCCCCACACCCGGCCAGCCACAGCACAACACTGGATCCTGATTTGGTAGGGGAGGGCCCCCTCTGCCGACCTCACCTGGGGGTTTAAGCGACGGATGGTGGACGCCGGGGTGACGAGGCTAGGGCTCCCTCAGAATGAGAGAGCTGATGGAGCAGGAGTATAAACAATCAAAAAAGAAATAAATAAATAAAACAAACATACCGCCATTACTTTTTTCTCACCCACGTTTCCTGGTCCAGGCTGGATTATATTTCTATCCCGAGAGAGCTATACCCATGACTGACTGACTGCGAAACACAGTCCCATTTTTGTATCAGATCATGCCATGGTACAAATAGAGGTACTTTTCACACAGAGGGAGGTAGGGAGGGGGGATGGCAGTTCCCTACTTATTTGTTAGCGAAGAAAGAGTCCCAGGAATATATGAAAACACAATGAAAATCATGTGTGGAGCACAAGGAACAGTGGACACAGTAGGTAGTTACTGGGAAGCAGGGAAACGCCTATATGAGGGGGATGAAAATGCCATCAACAGTTTAAAATCTGGTACAATTTCAGTTGGCATCTGTATCCCCCTCCCACCAGGACAAAGCTGAAAATAGGTAAGAAATTGTCTAGTCCTTCTTCCTGGTCAACAAAAAACTAAAAAAAAATAAAATAATTGGGTATACAGCCAGAGTAAAGAAGGAAAAGAGACAGAAACAGCTGGACCTAGAGAAGAAAATTGGGTATTTAGAATGCAGAGCGATTAATCCTAGGGATGAAGGAGTGCTGCAGGAATTGCAGGTGGCTAGGGAGGCACTGAATATTTGTCTGACAGAGGAAGCTAAAGGAAGAATGTTCTTTGACCAACAAAAAATATATGAACGGGGAAATAAACTGGGACCCTTACTGGTGCACCTGATTGGGGGGGAACGACGAAAAGGATAGTAAATATTAGAAGAAGGGAAGGACACCTTGTGGATGAGGATGCACAAATTTGAAAATGTTTTTGAGAATATTATGAAAGGTTGTACCAAGCTGGCTCTGTGGCGCTGAGCGAAGAGGTTTGCTTGGCATGCTGGCGACCCAGATTCATGCCCCGTGCCTAGGTACCAGGAGTGGAGACTGGCAGGGAGGGGTTTCACAAGTGTCCATTGGACGCTTCCCTCCCAGGGGGGTGGAATGGGCCTGGGCACCTGCTGGCGGATTGGGCAACATGTTTGGGGGACGTGGACTTCGACATGTGCCCCCCCCCACGTCCCAACCTGAGGTTGCGTCCAGCTCACACCAGGCTGAGAACTGTAGTGGGCAGGACCAGAAAGCAGAAACGTGTGGTCCCTGCCTGGCCGGATGTTGAGCACTGGCCCTTGCCGTCACAAAGCCCCGGACAGCCCGGTCCAGCCCTTGGGATGCGTGGATTGCCGATAAGGAACTCTTCTCCATCCCCCCCGGAAGAGAGGGACCCTCATGACACAGGGATATGTTGAGCTAGCCAGGGTAAGCTGCAATAAGGACTGGTAGAATGGCGGTGGGGGTCGGAGGGGTGGCTGGGACCTAGGCACTCTGAAGGAGTGGCCAGATGGGGAAGCCGCGTGGGGAAGGAGCAAAAAAAAACAAAAAGAAAAGCTGTACCAAGCAGAATGCAAGGGCTCAGAGCTGTTCATGAAAACATTTTTGGAGGGGTTGACTATCCCAGCTCTACATGAAGAAAAGAGAGCCATACTAGGGGGTGAGATCATGGTAGAGGAAGTAACTAAGGCAATAGAGACCCTGCAGAAAGGAAAAATAGTGGGGCTTGATGGGTTTGGGGCAGAGTACTATAAGGAATTGAAGGGGGAGCTGGCTACACCACTATGGGACTTTTTGGAAGAGGCAGGTGGAGAGAGAGAGAGAGAGAGAGAGAGAGAGAGAGAGGGGACTACCTGGAACATGCTGCGAGGCCAACATTTTTGTCTTTCCCAAGCCGGACAAGGACCCTACAGTGTGTTCCTCATATAAACCAGTATCCCTTCTAAATTATGATTGTAAGATTATGACAAAGGTCCTAGCCCTGAGGTTGGAAAGGGTACTACCTCTGATTGTTCACCTTGACCAGGCGGGATTCATCTAAGACAGATTGTCATATCCCGATATGAGAAGATTGAGTATGATATGGTGGGGCAGTTGGTATCCTGGACAAGCTTGTGTACTGTCTATTAATGCTGAGAACGCATTTGACAGGATAGAATGGCTGTACATGATGGGAGTTCTGGAGAGATTCGGACTCGGGGAGAAATTCATAAAATTGGTGGGGCCTTTTTACAGAGCGCCGAAGGCACGGGTGCTAGTTAATGGTTTACCGTCTGAGGAGTTCTGGCTTGGGAGGGGCACCAGGCAGGGGTGTCCCCTTTCTCTTCTCCTATTTGCTCTTGCAATACAGCCGCTGGCTATAAAAATTAGATCTGACCCACGGATCATGGGTGTTATGGGTGGGGGGTGGTGTACATCACACCATTACACTATATGCAGATGATATTTTACTTTTTATAACTAACTCTGAGAGTTCTATGCCTGCTCTCCTGGGGAACATAGTCCATTTAGTGAAATTATTATCAGGGTATAAACTGAATATTCATAAGTCAAAAATCATGTACCTAAATGGAGGGTGGGGAGGGTGAAAGGGAGCTACATGGGGCTTAATATTAGTGGTCAAAGCATTCACATATGTAGGTATTAGGGTGAGGTGGGATTTGGGTAGCTTATATGCCCTAAATTACACCCCCATGTTTAAGAGAATTTTGAATGACCTTTGCGGGCGGGGCGGGCCTTTTCAGTTTCGTGGCTGGGCAGAATTAAACTTTTGAAAATGAACATCCTTCCCAGGATTCTATATGTGATGCAGATGGTGCACACCTGCCCAACTAATAAACACATATAAAAACATAGAGAAGGGTTTTACAGATTTTATCTGGCAGGGTAAGAAATCCAGACTTATTAGCCTGAAAAAAACTAAGGCCTCAGGAGAAAATGTAGATATGAAATTCCCAGGTATTAAAGGATATTGTCTAGTCGCATAGCATAGATACAAACATAACTGGGTAAATAGAAGTGGAGTGGCCATCTGACTTGACTTAGAGGAGGAAGGGTGTCCGGGACAAGTTTCAGCATATCTAGGAGAGGGATGGGCACAAGCCTACAGACGGTTAAGAAATCCAAATCCATTGGCAGCCACGGTACTAGAGGCATGAGGGCATATCAAGAAAAAGAGGGGAGCTAAACAAGTACACACCATGCTGGTACCGGTGGTGGGCAACCCGAACTTCTTGCCAGGGCTTAAGGATGCTGGGTTCCAAATGTGGCAAGATAAGGGGGTTATTTGTGTGGGATATCTTCTCACCTGGGAGGGGATGTATACATTCGAGGAAATTCAGCTGGGAATGGAAATACCCACTTCACATCTGTTTAAGTTTTTTCAGGTTAGGCACTACTGCCAGAGATTAAATATGGCGTTGTCAGCTGACACTCCTTTGACAAGGGTAGAAAGAGAAATTGTGGGGGCTAAAAACAACAAGAAGGGGCTGATGGGAGGGTGATAAAATTGGATAGGAACTTCTTCCAAGAGGATACCCAGAGGGTAAAGCTATGGTGGTAATGTGACCTTGGTATCCTAATATCAGAAGACAATTGGAAGTTATTATTAGCCTCTCATATGGGACTCATCCTTTGTAACAAGTTCAAAGAAATGCAATATAAATTTTTACATATGTTTATTGCTCACCCAGTGTGGTCCACAAGTTTTCCCACTCTCTCGCCTGAGTCTCAAACTACTTATCCAGTAGACTCCAGTGTGTCAAATGGGATGGAGCTCTGTCACCTCTAGCAGCTATTTCAAACGGAGTTTCTCAAGGGTCAGTATTAGGCCTGCTCCTATTCTCTACTTTTATAAACGTCCTGCCATGGAACTGTGGAGGTGCATCTGTCTAGCTCTATGCTAATGGCGCTGTACTATATAGGTCCTCTAAGAACATCAACAGCATTGCCACTAGTCTAGAAAATGACTGACTTCCATACTTCAGAGGCCTAGTTTAAGGATAACCTGCTGGTCTTGAACTCAAAAAAAATCAAAACCCTGTTATTTTGCCATACCTCCTTCAGCGTGTCCTCTAATCCTCCCTTGACAATCAGAACCACCGCTGGTACCCCATTCGAAGTGGTCAACTCCTTCAAATACCTTGGCCTCACACTTGATGAGCACCTATCCCTCGAGCTACATATAGAAAACATCATCAAAGCTACCAATCAAAAACTCAATCTCCTATACCTCACAGCTCCCAATCTCTCGACTACCACAAGGAAACTATTGCCCCAGCCACCCTCCTCCCGGGCCTCCTCTACGTGGCCTCAGTCAGTCACTCAGTTAAGGAGACTCTCCTGTCAAGCTAAAAGCAACCTACCACAGAATCGCTCATTTTGCAGCTAAGGCCCCGGCAAGGGCCCATCATTGTACAGTGCTAAACAAACTGGATTGTCCTTCGTTCGACACTAAGTTAGACCTCCCTGTGCTCTGCAGTACCTTCATGCTCACCCACCTTCCTTCTCCACCCAGTTTATCTAACATGATCACCTGAAACCCTTCTCCCGAACTCTCAGGACATCTGACCTCCCTATGCGTAACATACCCGAAACTCTGTTAGCCATAGGCTAAAGGCCCTTCGCCTTTGGTGCACCCCAAAAATGGAACAACCTCCCTTATGCCTCCTCGCATGTAAGACCCTCCCTACACTTTAGAGAAACCTTCTTTCTGCCTCCAGAATGCGATGGAAATTGTGTCCCGTAAGCTTCCTAGCCCCTCCCTCTTTGCTCCCCAGCCCTCTTACCCTCTTTCCTACTCTGTTACCA